>OW971947.1:17505000-20005000 GCA_943193695.1 Acrobasis suavella
CCTGGCCCTAAACAGGGGGCCTCCACTTCTTGTTGCCTCGAGGCCTCCAGACCTCCAAATCGGACCCTGATCAGACCCAAAGCAATTTGAAAATGGCCAATTTCCAAATTGCCCTGGCTGGGGATCGAACACAAACCAGACTAGCTTGTCAACCAATACGCCACGGAGGTCGTCTAGATAAGATATAATTCACCAGACATGTTTGTAAACATATTGGCAGACGACACCTGATTAGGCATGAAACGAAACATTATAATTACTCATTCTACTGATAAGTAGGTATGATTTGCAGTTTCAACAACCTTTATCATGGACATCATGGTACATGAAAATAGAGCATTGCAAATGAATTCATGTTTTTAATTTCCAACTAACATGTTCCCATTCAAGTATTTGATTGCCTCCGTGGTCCAGTGGTTAAGGCGTTCGCCTTGTGATCCGGAGGTCGTGGGTTCGAATACCGCTGGGGAGCATGCTTTGTTAAAAAATTGTTTCCAGTCTGGTTAGGATATTGCAGGCTTGAATCACCTGATTGTCCGAAAAGAAAGATTTCGGAAGGCACGTTTAAACTGTGGGTGCCGAACACCATCTAGCGTTTGCTGAAACCTTTCCAAGGATTGGTTTCTGGTCTACCCTTTAGGTTGCGGAGGCCAGACGGCAGTCGCTCTGAGTAAAAACTAGTAACTTCGACAAATTACTTAGGTTAGGTAGCGGACCTTGGGCTCTGAAGAACTACGGCTGAGGATGCAACCGGGAATACGTGAGGATGATGACGATAATGATGTCCTCATTCAAGCGTGTTCCCTGATGCATCTTTGACGACCTCCGTGGCGTAGTGGTCACCATGCTAGTCCGCCACCCAGAGGTCCCGGGTTCGATCCCCGGTCAGGGCAAGTTGGAAAATGGCCTTTTTCAAATTGTCTTGGGTCTTGGATGTTCATCTATATATGTATTTACTATAAAATATAGTATCGTTGAGTTAGTATCCCATAACACAAGTCTCGAACTTACTTTGGGGCTAGCTCAATCAGTGTTATTTATCCCTATATATTTATTTATTTATTTATCCTCAGCTGCTAATTTGCTGCGAAGTCTTAACCAGAATTGATGACAGCATGTCTCATTTACCTTGAAATGGAGCATGCATCAGTCAGTGAACTCATTCAGCCAAATTACACAAGTGTGGGCAACTAGAGATTAGTTTAATTCCTGAGTAAATTGGTACATTCCAAGCATTTTGGGGGCATATATCATTCTCACTCGAAGAATGAGAACCCCCCTTCCCCCTCATCGCTGTTATGTAATATGTAAATGGCCTCTGAGAACAACAACCGGAAACGCGCTTAGATATAGATATTACGTTAGAAAAAAAGAACGCGAGAGTCGTGGAACAGGTGGAACACTCGGTTGGAACGAAGTTACTTTCGTAGTGAATTATTAATTAATTATATTCTTTTTTTTTTAATAATAAGAAGGCCGCAATTTGTAATGAGTTAAGAAGCCCTGCCTTTATCAACTCTCTGCGAACAGACTTTACGCTGATTTCAGAGTGACGCCGTCGAAACGCCGTTGACCAGCGCGTTTTAAAGCGGACCTGCGGACCGCTGTGAAACAAGTTTTATTTAGTATCGCGCGTTTCGTTCGGACCGCGTTACTGTGAAACGCGGATACTATCTAATGTAATTACAAGCGCGCGCGTCTGGACGGCGTAATTCAAATGTGTACAGCGCAGGCTCCGGTTGTCACCTAGGCCCGCACCATACATGAAGAGATGTTTATGTTGCTTGCTTGATGACGGTATGGAGACCCAAGAGCACGTTACGTAGAAACCGTTTATTGTCGATATTAATTACATTGTAGAGTTGGTTGTGACGGGTCCTTTCTCGATCGCTGCTCGATAGTGTCTCCACTCTACCTACCTACCTCATATCGAGCACTCGCTTTGCTTCCGTTCTCGCGTCTTATGTATGCCTACTGATTTCATGTGCTGCCATGTTTGCACTGAGTATTCGTGCCCCTGCGATATATGCGCCTTCTCAATTCAACTGGTGAGACCCGCGTGTGGGAGGCCAGTGAACAGATTCGCTGGGTGTCGTAAAGGGGCCTGAAATCTATCCGGCTCGAAGGACCAAAAAGATGTATGATTCAAAGATTCAAAGATTCAAATGTTTATTCAGTAATTAGACCTTTACAGGCACTTTTACACGTATGGGACACCTTTTACTGATAGTTGATTGAAAGAAGTTATGATATTAATTACTTTATTGCGACTGGACTTATTGACTTGTACTACGTATGATTAACGGTACAAATTGTATGAGAACGCGTCCGCGATGATGTGGCGAATAACGTGAACTAAAGTAAATGCTAAGTACTCAATTGATGGAATGCGCGGCGCGTCTATTTGCTGAATCAACAAATATGAAAAATGCGAGGTTTGAACTGAACAAAATGCATGACTCTGAAATCAGCCTTAGTGCGATGTCTCTCGTTTTGCGCGCCAAATGTTGCCTAGTGAATATGAGGCTTTAGAAGTATCGTGACGTTCGTGTGAACATCATATCAAAGCGGCGGGTAACAGAGCAGAAATATTTAAATCTTAATCATACAATATCTTCACTTCCTTCCCGTCTATTTTATGCGTGAAAGTGTTTTTTGCGCATTACATTATGCCCTTAAACGGCTTGGTATGCATTATTATGGTTTTACATATTCACAACCTTCATATGTAGGCTAAGATAGTTTGAGAATACCGTATTATTCGAACAAACTTATAAATAAAAATGGCCAAGTGCGATTCGGACTTGCGCACGAAGGGTTCCGTACCATTATCTATAAAAAATCACGTTTGTTGTATGGGAGATTGTACACTTAAAGATTTATTCTATTCTGTTATTTGATGTTATAGCGGCAACAGATATACATCATCTGTGAAAATTTCAACTGTCTAGCTATCACGGTTCAAGAGATACAGCCTGGTGACAGACAGACAGACGGACAGTGGAGTCAGGAGGGAACCGGAAAAATAACAGGAACATCTTTTGTCAGATAAAAGAAGATGAAAATCTAAAAGGTAATCATTGAAACCTCTTTCACGTCAACATTTTAAGAGCTCAGTAACTTTTTGCATGACAGTCATCAAGGTATGGAAAGTCCTGGGGGTAGATGAAGGTATGACTTGCAGCACAATAGAGAAAGTTTAAAGAAAAGACATTTTGCGCCGACCCCATAAATGGGAAATGGTAAGGAAGAAGAAAGAAGTCGTCAAGCTGTGTCAGATGCCTTGAGGCAGCTTGAGGAATCTGTCACCAGATCAGGTCTTCATTCTGGGATTTGAGATGAGAGATATTTCCGAGAACCGAGATCTCTGAGAGGCTCTGAGAAGACTTTAGTTTTCTCTTACTCTTTTTCTCTCATCTTAAAGCAGTTGCTAGCAAACAAAGATGCACGTGCGGCTCGGAGTATTACCGGCGCGCTCGCCGTCTGACACAGCTTGGTTACCACTCTCTCTCCCTTTCTTTCTCTCTCTCTCTCTTTATCACTCTTTCTCTCTCTCTCTCTCCAGCATTCTCTCTCTCTCTCTTTATCACTCTTTCTCTCTCTCTCTCTCTCTTTATCACTCTTTCTCTCTCTCTCTCTCTTTATCTCACTTCCTCTTTCTCTCACCTCAGCATGCTAGCGAGTGTAAAGCGTGTACAGTTATCTACATACCTGCCGTTTGAATATGTCCCTCTGCACGTGCGGCTCCGAGAAGTCTTTGCTGTAGTTGAGCCCGCACTCACCGACCGCCACACACTCCGGCGCGCTCGCAGTCTGCCGCAGCTCTAGCCACATGTCGTCTTCAACCATTGATTTTGCATCGTGTGGGTGTACACCTGGAGCAAAGACAATATTATTACTAAGGTAACAGATACCCAACGCCATAGAAACTATTGGAGGGTCCGTAAGTAGGCAAAACTGGAGTTGCAGGTAGGCACACAGAGATGGCAGCACATACGATCAGCAAAAAAGTCACAAAGAAACAGTTGAATTAGCTTTAAAAGTATTTTTTGCATTTCATATTTAAGGGGCTACCTGAATTTTTCGGGGTCCAGTGCTGCCCCCAAAGCTTTTCTACGCACATACGCCAAAAGTGGCCGTTTTTCGCAATTGTGCGTAGAAAAGTTTCACGTTCTCACTTTAAACTGTAAACAGTAGTTTATAAAATAGTTTGAAAGGTTATCCAGGGTCTGATCAAGACCAAATTTTAAATGATATCTCCGTTTCTTTTCAAATGATTTATGTATTTCAAATGGGGGCAGCACTGGACCCCGAAAAATTCAGGTAGCCCCTTAAGAGTCCCCCTACCCTGGACAGAAACAGACTTTCTCATACAAATGTAGTCTACGTTTTATTTTGAAACGACCTGTCGGATATGGGATAAATTATGTAATTTTAAAGAAATTGCAATTTTCTAGGGTTATAATTGGTTTTCTACAGTAAAATTATGAACTTAAAAGAGAATATATATCGTATTTGATCATCAGTATGGAAAACTTCTACACCCTTATATTTTCTTTCCAGTTCATAATTATACTGTAGAAACCAATTATAACCCTAGATAATTGCAATTTCTTTAAAATTACAAATTTTTACGAAATCTGACATGTCGTTTCTAAATAAAACGTAGACTACGTTTGTATGGAAGAGTCTAGGGTAAGGGCATTCTTAGTTCATTAAAGTACTCCTTTACTCCAGTATAGTGGACTGCTTTTGCTGATTAAGAAAGAACAAAAAATACTGTAAGCTGCAATAAAATGCGTTTTTAGAGTTTCATACCCAAATATTAAAAACTACTTACTAAGACTTCACTATCCGTCTCTAACCAATTTCAACTGCCTAGCTATCTCTCGCACAATCAAACATTTTTAAATATTATTAAAAAATGTGACTCATTACAAGAAAAATGCTTCATAAACTTTTTAATATATTATATGTTTGATATTTCTTTTCCGAGACTTCTGTATGTGACTAGTACTTATTCTGTGCCCCTGCAGTCTAGCACATAGTAGTCCACCGATTTATTTTTAAGTCATCAGAACATCTTTTTAATGCGTTTATATGATATTCTATTATCATGACATAGTAATATCTAAATAAGTATCTTCATTAATTCAAGTGCATGTATTGAGGGCAAAAACAGTCCAATTAACTTAAAAATACTGCATATCAAATTAGAAGTAGAAAACGTTATTTACGAATAAATAATCAGAGCATATCTGAATTAAGGTATAGCAAGTAACCTAAAAAATCCAAGTAGGTAGGCAATAAATAACTTTTCACGTAAAACAATAGTATGTAATGAAATTAATGTTGATAAGCATTATGTAATGTTTCTTTCTGTATTTATTATTACATAAACGACAGATGTTTCTGTTCATAATTAATCTATTATGTTATGTAGTTAGAAACTTGCATACTTTATTTGGTAAATTAGTCATGATTTTACTTGTTATATAGAAGTTATAATGTAATTAGTTTTAATGTTATAGTTCCTATTGCAATAGCCCAGCATCAATCATACCCAACCTCATTCCACAACTCTCAAAGCAGGGTATTCATTAGGCAACATTTGTTTATATACAGTTTATAAACAAAGGTGGTTTTAAACTTATTTTTTCCCCACAGCTCCTCCTAAAATGTGAGTGCTTTATTTTTGTTAATCTTTTTAATTGCTCGCGATACAGGCTTGTGCCTAGTGCGGGAATCTTTGTTAATCATAGAGTGTAGTGTTCTCTCGTTTAATAAATGATTTTGTATTTGTATTTTGTGATAAAACATTATTTATGAAATATGTTGCCGTGCTCCCTACTTTGAGTGGAGAGCACGACGAAACATCTATGTAGTTCTAAACAATAGTCAACAGGTGTGGATGTGTGTTGCACGAGTTAATTAATATAGAAGTAGGGTGGTACAACAACCAGATTTCGATGCGCATAGAGCTTAGCTTCGGGTGGCATCCTAGCAACAAAAGACATGTGTGAACTGTCAAGTTTTAGAAACATTGTTTATGGTAAACTTGTTTATAAACTCGTCATAAACAGTTTATTAACAAATGTTGCCTAATGAATACCCCGCTTAAACATTATGCTTTTCTTGCAAAAGATCCTACTGCCAGAACCTACTAAGGTATAAGAATATACCCATAATAGGTTTATCTAAGAACTGGTTATAGCAAGAAGGCCAAAAAAACATCAACTTCTTCAAAGGGCTCCCGCATGTTGGATCTGTATCACTAAACGAGATACAAAATAATCTTGTAAGTTCTAATATTAATCTTACCCGCAGTGGAGTAAATGGTGCCGGGATAGAGGCGAGTCAGTCTCAGTGCTTCCTTACTGTTCCGCACTGATGTTCCCGTGACCATAATCTTTTGGACACCTGAAAAATATCACCCGTTTTGAACATTCCTTGTAATAATCTTGACATTCCTTCTCTGTATCATAACACATTCTTGGATGGATCATAAGCTGTGCTGCTTCAGAGCCTGGGGTGGACTTTGCACTTTTTAAAGATATGCATGTGACACTAATCGCACTGGATTGCTTAAGGTTATATGAAGAGATGGAAAAGAGTCTGAACTAATACAGTTTGGCTCTCTCTTTCTCTCTCATCTCAGCATTTTCCCAGTTGCGACCTCAGCTGCAATGCTGAGAAGCCCAGATGAGATGTAATACAGTTTGGCTGTCTGTTAGAAATGCAGTTGTAGCTTTAGATACATACACTAGCTTCACGGGCCTTGCGGTTTTTCGTGCAGCTGTTATGGTAGACTAAGCGATCGAATCTGTATGATTTAGATATAGATTTTAGACTATACTACATCCATAACAATAACATGAACATTAATCAGATAAGAATCATCAAACGCAAGTGAAATCGGACTAAAAACAAAGAAATTGAATAAAGTATGCAAAGAATGCTAGCACTGCATACAACACGGACATATGTAGTACATACAGCCTACGTATGTAGGAGCATTGTAACACTGGCGCATATATTATGCATTGCGTTAACACTCGCAATTTAGGCCAATATAAACATACCTGCATCTTTTGCCCTTTGCACCACAGAATCGAGATCACGGCCGTATTTCTTGTTCGTCAAGTTTGCGCCGACGTCGATTACAATAAGATTCTCGTAGCATCCCTTCAACTCTTCCGAGATTTGGGTTTCTTCAGACGTCATCTTCAATTCAAGTGAAGCTTATTGAAATGGTGTTTACCTGCAATGAGAGACTGTTGTACAGATATATTATTGGAGTTTAACCAATCTTAAAATAGAAAATAAACTTACAATTTGTATCAAACACTCCAGCAAAATAAGCCTCTAATAATTTAATGACTAGCCGAAAATATCACCCTTTTCACTGGACTGCCACCATGTTTCTGAAATTTGCTTGCTGCAGTTGCTGCTGCCTGCCTGTGGGTGGTTGTGTGTGTTGAAATCGCAGGTGGCTGAGTCAGATTGTCAGTTTTCAATTGGTGAGATTCGTTCTAAAGGCTCACAGTGATTGGTTAAAACCGAAATTTTTATCATGCTAGTGGTAGATAAACACGATAAAACATAAACAGATGAATGTCAAAATTGACAGTGACAGTGAACGTTCAAAAACTGTACGAAATAGATATTACTTTCGTTTTATTAAAATAATAAAATAATTTAAATGATGTATTTTTCATGTTACCTAAGTCAGTCAGAGTTAAATCTACGTATCTATCATGCTTGGGCCGGACCTACGCTTATCGTCACGAAGCTTCGTGCTATTACACGATACATGCAAATGTGACCGGTCGTTATCGGGTATCATCCCGAATATTCGGACTTCGTGTAGCTATCGCGCGGGTGGCGATACATCACCGTCCGAACAATTTGAAAACAAATGTCAAAATGAACGAAAAATGCAAGTGCGACCACGCAGAGCGAATTGTCAGCGTGCTTAAATCGTTTGATGTATCGCTTAGATCATGATGTATCGCCACCCGCGCGATAACTAACACGAAGTCCGAATATTCGGGGCGATACCTGATAACGGCCGGTCACATTTGCGTGTATCGTGTAATAGCACGAAGCTTCGTGACGATAGGCGCAAGTCCGGCCCAAGCAAATGTATTATGTAATTGTTAGCACACATGTAAAAGAAAAGAAAGTCATCGTCCATATTTAAAACACGTAGATGACGCCATCTTGGATTATTGCCAGATAGTTCGTGAAAATTAACGAAGCCGCTAGTGTGACCAGCGCTCTATCGCGATAACTTTTTAGTTTACAAAACGTACGAAGATTCGCCGCGAATTGCTTCGGGACGATAGGCACAAGTGCGGCCGAAGCATCACATCAACTATCTATCTAACAAACAATATATCCATCTAACAAACAGAGATGTCTGGCGGCGAATGGTCGGCGGCGGACGAGGTGTTTGTCATATGTACACAGACAACAAGTTTTGAACGTTACCTTGATTTGACGAGATTTGAGATTTTTATAATACGACCAAATAATATTTACACATATTATTATCTTCTTTAGTTCACTTGATGCTATTCTCAACGTGGCCTTGTTATAAGAAAATATACCAGTAAGAAAACAAATAGAAAGAAAACAAAAGTTACATAAAAATTAAAACTTGTGGCGCATTAGAATTTACAAACGTCAAAATAAAAATGGGAGTCCGATTATTTATCAAGAAAAACTTGGTCGCTTTAGTAATGGTGCCAGTTATCATTGGGGGCCACTACACATGGTACAAACTGCAGGAAGATGAGCGACTGGTCTCCGAAGAAGAAAGGAGTAAACTTCCCTTTATGAAGGTAACATTTTCAAAGCAGCTGATTAATTAATTAATTAGAACTACCCAGGAGATACTGTAAGGGTTTATTCCAAGTTGATTCCAGGTTAGATTTCAGTCTTGCTATAAGCATCAACCAGCTTATATTTTTATTAAGAAACTATAGTTTAATGTAGGTGCCTACCTAGGTACGTACTTATGTAATTTAGTTACTATGCACAATTTAATATTATTTTTTAAGAAATTTATTTTTAAATCATTAGTTATTTCGGACCGGAAAGGAGTCTTCTCAACCAGGGTTGTAGATATAATGGATGTAAGTAAGATTTACCCAAAAACTTCAACTAGCCTAGTGCCGTTGAATCCCTCCCCCCTCCCCCTCTTAATGCGAACTCATATCATTCACAAATCAACATGGAAAAATTTGTGACATACGCTAGTTTAAAAATAATTTTTCCTCCCCTGGATGCATTTTCCTGTCTTGGATGCATTTTTTTTTCACCTATGCTTGTAGTGTTCCTAGTAGAATATCTTGAAATTCTTACTAAGCTCAGACTTACACCTTCCACTTCCACCTTTCCCTCCGAAGCATTTTACTGACTTATTTAATACCTTACGCCATGGATATTGCTCATAGTATAGTTTTTGTGTGGGTTAATTTACTTTCAAGTCCTTCCTTGACTAAACCAGCGAACTATGATTAATGAACTTTATAAAGGTTTTTAACCAGTCAACAACTGCAATTTTGCAAACCCATTGTTATCTATTGTTCTCTCGGTCGGATCCGACCGTCTGGAAGCTGACAGGTTAATTGTGTATTAATGTGTAAGTTTATGTTAAATTTGTTAGTTTTTAGTTAACTTAGGTATTATTTTTCTTTCTTCGTCAGTTGCACCACCGTCTTTGTCTTTCTCACAATCCTCTCCATCCTCTGGTTGTCTGGAAGAGATTGCTAAAGCAATAATACAGTTCCTTGTACTCATTTAATATAAATTATTTCTTTGTGTTATTCTTCTTTTGGTGTACAATAAAGAGTTATCTATCTTTAATATCATAGAAAAGTATACTTCAAACGTTTCCAGCGTGAAATGCTTCACAAATTTTATATAAAATGACTGTTGCTGTTGGTCGATTTCTATGATGCAGTGTCATACAGGAACCATTGATTGGCCCAGCCATTGTGGTGATGTGATGTCAGTAACTGAAACCATTACTCGTATCATCTGGTTGTTAGGTTAGGTTAGGTTAGGCATAGGCTTTTTTATTTAGTTTTCAGTTAGGCTACCGCCTTCTTTTATGTGCTTTTGATGGCAAATTTTTTGAGTTTGACTGTTTCTATATCTAGTTGACTTGATTAAAAACTAAACAAGTTTATTTGCCAGGCATATCAAAAAATATCCCAACTCTAGCGTTCAGCCCCATAACAAACATAGCTAAGAACCATCTCAATCAAATCAGCTTACAAAAATAAAAATCCGCATAAAATTCGGCCCATTCGTTAAGGCTTAAGGCGCTACAATGACAGACAGACACAAAGACACATCAAACTTTTTATCAGGATTAATATATGTATTAGTATTTTGTTCCAATGCGATGAGTTCACGACATAATAAAAGTCACGAGTCACACCTGGATTAGACCACAGGACCAAGATGGGTGGTGTCTACAAAGCGAGGCCTCTGCACTTCGATATTGATGACTTGCTTTAAGGGCATTTTTATTTGCGGACGATTTGCTCTCTTATCTTTCTTCCATGTGGACATTTTTATTCAACAGACTTTATGGTTTCAGGGCCAAATGCTGTTAAGGACATTTTGCTCTAAGAACCATCCACTCCGTATTGCTCAGCAGTGTGTGGGAAAAGCGCTGGGATGATAATGAGTGTTTTGATCAGTACCATTCTATTTTTAGTTAATGCTGTCCCACCTCAGGGCAAAGACTTTCCGCGTAAGTTAAGTACTATAGAACATTAAAAAAAAACTATTTTGCTTTTTTCAGGCTCATCAAGTGAGCGTCACAAGCTACATGCCAAAAGATTGAGCTGCAATAATCATAATGTTATTGTAAATATAATGGTTAAGAAATTCTTAGTCAATGTATGTAATGAAACAATAGTTTTTAAATTGTTATAATAAAGATTTATATTTAAAACATTGAGTGTTTTAAATTGTTGAATTTTGAAAATTTACCCTGAGATATCATTGATGACTTCGGTTAATCAAGTGTAGTAATACCCATAGTTCCCATACCCATAACTACATAATATACTTTCTTTATAACTGGCCTATATCAATCCATTGATGAACTTAATCCATTTAAGGGAGGACTTCAAAGGAACTCGAAATCTTCTATTAGCGTTAGGACCACGGATGTCCTTTCAGAATTGAACTGCTCGCAATGTATAATGCGCGACGCATCTACATAGAATTTCGTCATTCTTAATTTTTTTCGAAATGCAAAGCTGAGCTTATGTCTCAAGAGCTGTTGGGGCCTATGCATGAAAAAAAAATTGTGTTTTCTATAACCATTTATACAAAAATATTCAAAAGTGAAAACAGAAAAAAAATTGGTTGAAAAACGAATGAGATATAAGTACCGATTTTACGAAAATATGTTTATCTCACTTGCAAAAACGCTATTATCTATGGCAAATGTATAGATGATATTGACTTTGACTTCACCAGTCGGACTTCTCTTTCTAATTGAAACTTTAAAGTATCACGTTCGTCGCTGATTAATGCCTTATTTTCGATGTAGTCAATGTCTACACAATATACAAACATGTCTACAATATCTAACATATAATATACTAAAAAGTTTATGAAACACTTTTCTTCATTTAACATTTTTTAATAATCTTTAAAAATGTTTGATTGTGCGAGCGAGACAGCCAAACAAAGGAGAAAAGGCTCTTAAGATATTTTATAAATTCTTTCATATTTGTTTACTGTGGTTAATAAGGATGTTATCAAGCAAATGAAAAAAAACGTGCATATTCCCTATTAAAGCACGTAATATCGCGCGCATCATACACTGCGTGTGGATTGACACAAGGAAATAAAAGTCCGGCGGAGGTTGGTAAAGTGTAATCACAATCGACTTGGCGGGGGCGCAGCACCCCCAGGTCAGAGCCGTGGGGCCGGCAGTCAGATGGTGGGCAGGTGGCTGCGCGCGTCCTGCTCCGACTTCTTGCCCTTGGGCTGGTGGCGGTCCACGATCAGCTGCGGAAGCAGCGGCGACGATTGGACCTGGAACCAATCAAAAATCATTTTGAAACAAAGAAATTACGTTTTTTTGGCAGAATTAAAAATAACACGTAACAAACACTACGAGATGGTTACATCATTTTCAAACTGGACTCTTCACAGGAATCACGAGTTCAATTAGGGCTCTCACAGACACCAAGGTGGTTGGTTCTGGTCTACCGTTTGGGTTGCGGAGGTCAAACAGCAGTCGCTCTGTGTAAAAACCAGTAACCTCGTCAAATCACCTAGCGGTAGCGGACCCCGGGCTCTGAAACGTGACCGCTGAGGAAGCAACCGGGAATACGGGAGGATGATGATGATGACTTAGGGCTCTCACAAACGAGCGACAACTTTCATTGCCAAACCATATTGCAGGCCTCATCCGGGTTTTCGGGGCCCAGTGTTGCCCCCATTTGAAAGAAGTTATTTGACAAGAATTTGTCACTTAAAATTTTGTCTCATACGGCTCCGAACAACCCTGCAGACTATTTTATGAACTACAGTTTGTTGTTTAAAGTGAGAACGTGAAGCTTTTCTTTGCACATTAGCCTAAAGTGGCCGTAAAATGCTAGGAAAAGCTTCACGTTCTTACTTTAAGGGGCTACATGAATTTTCCGGGGTCCAGTGCTGTCCCCATTTCATATAAATCATTTGAAAGGAAACGGAGATATGATTTAAAATTTCGTCTTGACCAGGCTCTAGATAACTCTTCAAACTATTTTATGAACTACTGTTTACAGTTTAAAGTAAGAACGTGAAGCTTTTTTACTCAAATAATCAAGTGGCCGTTTTTCGCAATTGTGCGTAGAAATTTTACTTATTACGTTCTCACTTTAAACTGTAAACACTAGTTCATAAAATAGTTTAAAGGGTTATCTAGAGCCTGGTCAAGACAAAATTTTAAATAATGTCTCCGTTTCCAATCAAATGATTTATTTCAAATGGGGGCAGCACTGGACCCCGGAAAATTGTATCCCCTTAAACTGTAAACATAAAATAGTCTGAAGGGTTATCTAGAGACACCTGAGACAAATAAATTAAATTATATCTCCGTTTCCAATCAAATGATTTATTTCAAATGGGGGCAGCACTGGACCCCGGAAAATTGTATCCCCTTAAACTGTAAACATAAAATAGTCTGAAGGGTTATCTAGAGACACCTGAGACAAATAAATTAAATTATATCTCCGTTTCCAATCAAATGATTTATTTCAAATGGGGGCAGCACTGGACCCCGGAAAATTGTATCCCCTTAAACTGTAAACATAAAATAGTCTGAAGGGTTATCTAGAGACACCTGAGACAAATAAATTAAATTATATCTCCGTTTCCAATCAAATGATTTATTTCAAATGGGGGCAGCACTGGACCCCGGAAAATTGTATCCCCTTAAACTGTAAACATAAAATAGTCTGAAGGGTTATCTAGAGACACCTGAGACAAATAAATTAAATTATATCTCCGTTTCCAATCAAATGATTTATTTCAAATGGGGGCAGCACTGGACCCCGGAAAATTGTATCCCCTTAAACTGTAAACATAAAATAGTCTGAAGGGTTATCTAGAGACACCTGAGACAAATAAATTAAATTATATCTCCGTTTCCAATCAAATGATTTATTTCAAATGGGGGCAGCACTGGACCCCGGAAAATTGTATCCCCTTAAACTGTAAACATAAAATAGTCTGAAGGGTTATCTAGAGACACCTGAGACAAATAAATTAAATTATATCTCCGTTTCCAATCAAATGATTTATTTCAAATGGGGGCAGCACTGGACCCCGGAAAATTGTATCCCCTTAAACTGTAAACATAAAATAGTCTGAAGGGTTATCTAGAGACACCTGAGACAAATAAATTAAATTATATCTCCGTTTCCGATTAAATAATTTATATCAAATGGGGACGAAAAAATCATGTATCCCCTTCATTTTAAAAGTAGGTCCAACTTTCTGTATTAGCCTAGTCTAGACGCCTAACTAAATTATGCACTACTACTAGGACCATTACATATGACCTAAGCATAACTTTCTAACACGCAACTTTATACCATATCACTAACTCAGTAAATATACCCAACTAATGTGAAAAAATATTTGTTAAACGCGACACCTATCAGAACGTTCACCCTGTTAGAATATTCTACATTGTTTTGACTGGCTTCTTTAAGCTATTTTCCAACAACACGAATACGATATTTTTTTTAATAGTTCTTTTACGGCTCTGGATACTAGTCCTTTAGAGCATATCTTTATTTTATCACTTCTTTATTCCTAACCCTAACTATGCAATCAAAGGTTGGTGTAGGATCTTTGATTGCTTCAAGGGAGTTTCTGGCGACAAATCTATACGAGTCCACTGGTTTTCATAGCCGATTGAGTGACGGACGGCGCCTAAAGACGCCCACCACAGTCCGCAAATAAATATCACTACAGCCGCACTATGAGTGTTCACTTTAAACATTTTACATATTGTCCATAAGCATGAGCATTTATAACACTAAACTACACCAGTTTCATATTATAAAGTCCACTAGAATCAATTTGCAAAACAATTTAAAGCAAACTCCAACTGAACCCCTTCACTTCCCGCCAAAAAACTCAATTCCGATACTTTTTTTCTAAATGTCTAAAGAAACATTTTCTATTGGATTTGTATGAATTACAGACAGATGACGTCATAGTTTCTTGGAGTCAAATATCAGTTTTTCTGCAATAATAAATCTAAAATCACGTTAAAATTGATATGTTCAACGACAAGTGACATTATTTTGCAATGTTTTATTTTCTTAACAATACAAAATAATTTATTTTTCACCCAGGAAAATACCCAAAGCACTACCTATTTTTTGTATGTGTAAGTGCCAACACTGGCGTCATATTTTCAAGCTGCCTAAAGGCATCTGGCTTAGTTACACCACTGCTTTATCACTTATTATATCTGTGGACCAAAGGTATTATTTCAATTAATTTACTAAATAAATTTCTCCAAGGAACATGATCTCGAAATGTGAAAAATATAGATATCTACTCTCACCCTTATCACCAATGAGGCAAATAGTGCATTTTGACCCTCAAGTTCATAAAAATTAACAAACATTTGCTAAACTTATTTCAGTTAAAATATGTTTTGTCACGTTTTTTTCTGTTCAATATTGAAAAGAGGGAAAAGGACAAAACATGTTTTAACTAAAAATGGTTTAGCAAACGGTTGTTACTTTTTTGAATATGAGGGTGAGTCTTTGTCACTCTCAGCAGCCAAAACACATGGCCACAAGACCTTAAGGCCACTTTAAGCGACATAGTGGACGTAAAAGTGGAAAAAGGGAATCAAAAAGTGACAGGTTGCTGGCCACATTGCCTATGATTCGCATTTAAGGTTGAACTAGTCGCGGGCCCGAACTCGCAGGTGGGCGCGGCCTAAAAGCATGCTGTCTCACTTAACATTGTATTCGGGCGAAGCAGTGAAGTGAAATGCACGATAAATTCATAGTAAACCGAGCGCGTAAAAATACATGAAGTCCTTTGCGAAAAGGGATTTTATGCAAAACTACATAATCGATAACAAATAAAGTTCATTGAAATCTTCGATAAATTAGCCGTTTCGGTATGAACTTAGTTTTGTGCATTTTATATTTCTTTTATTACTTATTAATGCCGCAAGTTGCGTAAAAATAAGCAAAAAAAATCTTTGATGGCTCATAACTTTTTAATTGCTTTTTATTTAACTATTCTGTATCCATACAGACAAAATTTATAATCAGACAAAACGATATCATGGTAAGACGAAGTGGTAGCTAAAGTGGCGCCCTCATTTGAAATAAATTGTTTAAAACTAAATATGGTGATAATTAAAAATTTGATTTGTATCACTGTCTAGAAAGACCTTTAAACTATTTTATGAATAACGTTTGAAATTATTAAAACGGGTTTTTGCCGCAAAAACCCGTTTTAAAACTAGACGGACTACCAATATTACTTTCAAAGGTTATTCATAAAATAGTTTAAAGGTCTTTCTAGACAGTGATACAAATCAAATTTTTAATTATCACCATATTTAGTTTTAAACAATTTATTTCAAATGAGGGCGCCACTTTAGCTACCACTTCGTCTTAAGCTTTGAATGTACAATGTCAAATAGTGGAGGAAATCCCCTTCGAAACTTGTATAGAAAAAGTATCGACTGGTTCGCTCTTAACACTTGTAGGAGAGGAAAGTATTGGGGACTAATTTCTACTGCCATCTATCGTATCTATCAATTTCTATTTTAGATAAGATTATTATAACCTGTAAGTATATACCTAGTTTATCAGATTTATTTCTTATGCTTCGACTTCTTTGTGTTGTTGGTGAGGATGGTGGAAGAGGTAGGTGCAGGTTGTAGTGGCTCGTCGTATTCCCCTTGCATCTCCTCATAGCGCTTGTTGAGCAAGTCCTGGATTTGGGAATAAAGGAATTGAATAAGGATAGGTTTCTGGATAGGACAGGAATTCTGGGATATTGGAAGGTCTTTTCTGCATACATTTACGTTAACTCCTTTTCTACTCCTGTACTGTTATCTGTCTTTTAAATGGTCCCGAACGCGACCTAGATAATGATTTCAGAAAAGTCTATACTCTATTCCTAATATAATAGCACATAATTATGTCGTTATTTCGCCAGAAACATACTCCTAGCCATAACCTAGATTTTTGTTTTCTTTAGATCTATGCACGATTGTGCCTATGTCTAATAAATACACTTAGGTTACATTTTTACTCGATTAATACTAATTTAACAAAAAAAGGCACAACTACCAACTTGACAAACAACTGAATTCATACAGTTCGTATTAAAAATAAAACTTTCCGAAATAAATTCTTAAACTGTAAAAATAAGACAAACTTTTATTTAAATATACTCACTATAGGAAGTAAACGTCAGTTTAAAAAAATAAAATTTATGCTAAACTAGTATCTGCCTAAAATAATATGTCAATCATTTTAATATTAATCTGTTTATTTTATTCAGTTAATATAATCGTAGTAAAAGTATTGTATGTAACGTTGTATAAGTACGTCAAAAAATACAAAGATGGCGTCTCCTTACAATGCTCGCCAAGGCTCGCATCGTATGCGCCACTCGCATTTTTTAACACGTCTTAAACAATTGTTGCATAAAATACTATTACGGTATAGACAGAGCTTTATAAAGACACAAAGGTCTTGACCATTGTGGGCTTTTCAGTGGAAAAGGAAAACTATACCTGTACCTTAGAATATAAGTATTACACACAGAAGCCTAAAAGTCAAGGCTATAAAACACGTTTTTTGTATGGGAGCCCCACTTAAATATTTATTTTATTCTATGTTTAGCGGCAAGGGCAACAGAAATCATCATCTATGAAAATTTCCACTGTCTAGCTATCCACGGTTCATGAGATACAGTCTGGTGACAGAGAAACTGACAGATTGACAAACAGCGGAGTCTTAGTAATAAATAGTCCCGTTTATACCCTTTAGGCACAAAACTCTAAATGATCAGACCAATACAAATCTTGATGATGTTTGAGAATGAAGACGCCGCTTACCTGAGCTCTTCTGACTTTTTCAAATTCATCGTGATCCGAGTGCGGCACCGTGAAGAGGAAGTTCTCAAAGATAGGGTGCCGAAGCAGCTGCTCGCACGTCCACCGCATCATGGGGTCTTTGTCTAAGCATTTCTGGAATAGAAGCGAAAACGACTTTTTTATTAGCAGGTGATGAAAATATATTTGGTAGTCTTGTTATTACCAGAGAACAACGCGCGCGTCTAAGCCGAGGGCCGGCCGCATTCATCTATAAGTCGTCACAAACCTGGGGGGTTACTCCAAAAGCGGTACGCAAGACGGACGTTACTGCGTATCCGCGTTCCAGTGTCAAGCAACATTGAGCATTATCGTATAATGATAAAGTTTAATTTGGTTTGACATAGAAATAAGACGTTACTATCGTACGAGTAACGTATTATTTGATGGAGTAACTCCCCTGAAAGCTCGCGCCGCACTACCGTTTTCACTTGTTTACACAACGTGGAAGGGACATACCCGTAATGAATCGAACCACGGGCTATACTAGATCACTATAATAGTATAATGAAATTAAAATAACAATATAAACAAAAAAAAAATTCGAAGTTCCCATTCAAATTGCCCGGGCGGCTGCACCACTTTAGTATGGGAATTTAAGACCAATTTCTTTTTGTGTTTTGGATATTTTAATTTCATTATACTATAGTGATATAGTATAGCCTGTGGTTTGATTTATTACTTGTATCTCCCTTTTATGTTGTATAGGGTGTAACCAAATGTACTGAACCTATTTTAAGGCTGAATACAGTCCATGATACCACATATGATACGGAACAACTTTCCCTAAGGAACATATACAATATGGAACAAAAAACCCTATCTGATCCTTGTAGGAGCATCTCAGACCGACAATATGAAAAACTTTTCCTATGGGACCAATGCTTGAAACTCGAAGAAAAAATCGACATTTTCATATAAATTGGCGGCCTGGCCGAACATTTTTATATGAAATTGACTTCTTTTTGTATAGGAAAAGTTGTTCATATTGACAGTCTGAGTTGCTCCTACAAGGATCGGACAGGGTTTTTGTTACATATTTGTATTGTATATCGAAGTATGAATAGTAACTTTGCGCGGCGCAGTGGGATCACCGCCTAAGAATCGAAAAAAATCGCACATCGCAGCTCAAATTCGGTCGTAAGTCGTAACCAAGCTATGAAGTTTAGTATTACACATTAAACTAACTACGTCAAATAGCCTATTAGTTTAAAACATAGTTAAATAAACATGCAAGAACCGATAAAAATAGTAGATCAAAGTAGGCCGTAGCCAAGCTATGAAGTTTAGTATCGTAGGTCGTAGCGTAGCGTAACTCATCTACGACGACTTATCTACAAATATCGTAGCTCGTAGCGGGACGTAGGACTTTTACGACTCGCTACGCCCTATGATACTAAACTTCATAGCTTGGCTACGGCGTACTTTGATTTACTATTTTTATCGGTTCTTGCATGTTTATTTAACTATGTTTTAAACTAATAGGCTATTTGACGTAGTTAGTTTTTGGACACTATTTTATACGAATAACCAATAACACTAACAAGAAGCCGTTTTCCAAAAATAGAAAGTAAATTAGTTATTAAATGAGGCAGCAATTATCATTTGAAATATAAGAGTGGGAGCGTGGTGGACATCTTGCTATCTCTTTCGTAAGCGTGACACCTAATGACAGTGACGTCACGCGGGTGTATGTGCATCCTTTTCCTGTTATTTGACAGTTTCCCCTTGCACCGGATTTGAAAGGCTTATAACTGGCTTATTAATGAGCGGAGTAAAATTATTATTTATGTTTTCGGTTTCGTATCACGTTACTTTTTGATATGAATAAGAAAAATCGAGTCAAATACCAAATTGTACAACTACTTGCACAGGACTTAAGTATCTTTATCTACACCCATGCTATAAATCCTCTATAAAAGTTTCCGAAACAGTTAGCTTATTGCCAACATTAAAAAACTCAGTGTCATAGTAACCATTATATCACCCAAACGAGTGTTATAATGTTGTACTAAATTTCATTTTGCAACGCAAACTCGATCCCTTTCTTTCTCAACAAACAGCCACTTTATGAATTTTAGAAAAAAAAATATTGTCCTGTACGCGCCGTTTACTACCACAGCTCCGTAATTTAAAAAAGAAACTTATTGGTTATTCGAATTCACGTCTAATCCCGCCATTTTTGTTCCATATTAACTAATATCGAACAAAAATAATTTGCATTCCAATAATTGTACGATCCAAAATTTAAATAATTATTACAATAAATAATTTCATTATTACCTATACATACATAGTTAGTTTGTATTAGATACTCAGCAATTAAATTTGCCAGAAATTTACATAGAGTTCTTACAACACTGTACAACACCCAATGGATTTAGAACCTTTTATAGAGGATTCATATCATGGGTGTAGAAAAAGTCTTGTATGCAATTGTAATAATAAGGTATTAAAACACTCATGTGATACTATATGACGCTCGGCTTCACCTCGTGTGATAAACCCACATTCGTGTTTTAATACAAGGGTATTAAAACACGAATATGGTAGTTGCATTAAGAGGTATGCATTAAGAGGATGGTTGTATCAACGCTGTGTTGTGTACCGCGTGAAGTTTAGGCAAATAAGCGCCCGTTTATCCGATCACTACTAATAGTAAAATTGATTCAATCTTACCCTCAAAAAGTCCATCACTAATTCGTTGTTTGCATACCTCTGCGGTATTTTCTTCTCTAGGGGTTCAAGCGTGTTCGGTTCAGGGAGCGCCATGCCCTAAGGACATAAAGAAGGTATAGTTTAAAAAAAAATCTGCATACTAGTTTACAAGTACTGTCAGTCAATGAGACTAACCAATCTCTTGAATTTTTCTTATACTCAAAATAATATTAACATGTGAATTTATATTTAGAAAGTCTTCATTAAAATCTTTCTGACAAACTGCAGTCAGTTGATGAAACATGAACAAATGTGAGGGCGGCCATCTTGGATCCAAAATCTGATCGCAGTTTCAAGTTCCGCAGGATGCTTTGCCCCCACGTACAAAATTTCTGAACCCTAGGAATTCTAAGTGAGACATTACGAACGAAATTAGTTAAAAGTTCTAAATTCCAGACGCCATCTTGGATTTCAAAAAGACAGTAAAAGTTGACTATCAGCGGCAATCTTGGATTTCCAAAAATAAAATTAAAACACCGCAGCGCTTGGGAGTAGCTCAGCCTACTGTAGGTTAATATATTATAATTTAAGATATAGGTAAAGGGCGGGTTCAGGTATCTCGTTGGCTGACTGTACCATGTAATAATTTTTCAAAACTATAAACCGACTTCACCCGCAAACTTCACAACAGATTTTGATAAAATTTCCATGGTACCACCTGGAAAGTATACCCTTTCAAACAAAAAAAGAATTTCTTAATCGGTCCAGGCGTCTTTGAATAATCGGTGAACATACATAAAAAAATAAATAAAGGATCGCGACGAATTGATAACCTCCTCCTTTTTTGGAAGTCGGTTAAAATGACAGTTGTCACTAAGCCACGTCAGATGCTTTTAGGCAATTGGGTATTTTCCTAGGTGAAAAATAAATTATTTTGTAATGATCAGAAAATAAAACTTCGCAAAATAATGTCACTTGTCTTTGAAAATATCCATTTTAACGTGATTTTAAAATTATTTTTGCAGAAAAACTGATAATAAGAGCGCTATTTGACTTCAAGAAACTATGACGTCATCTGCCTGTATTTCATACAAATCCCGTAGAAAATGTTTGTTTTGACGTTTAAAAAAAAATATCTGATTTGACTTGTTGGAAAACAGCGGATTGGAAATATCTGACACAAAAGTGTACCAGCTGCTGACAAACTTGATAAGAAGAATAAGGTCGCTAACCCAGATGAGGCTTGTTTCTTTACCTATAGACGTAAAAAAATAAATATACATTTACCCTATAAAGGGTTAAAGATGTTAAAGGTATGTAACGTGGAAGGGACATATCCTGTTTTATATTATTTTAATTGCAAAAATTAATCTTTATTTTTGTATTATATCTGGCAACCTTTTGGTGCTGGCAACACCCACTTATGTCATTTCTCTTCTCTGTTGCATTGTGATAGGAACCAGACCTATTACTTCCAAGTAAAAGTTAAAACAATATAATTTCATACGTCACCAGACAAATAGTATTTTAATTTAGCCCAAACCAAACAGAAATTCCTACACCTGTAATAAATCGAACCACGGGCTATATTAGATCAATAGTATAATTAAATTAAAATAACAGTCCAAAAGCAAAAAAAAAAACGATATTCCAATACAAATTGCCCGGGCGGCTGCACACTTTTGTATGGAAATGCCGATTTTTTTTGTGTTCAGACCTGGGTGTTATTTTAATTTCATTATACTATAATAGTAATCTAGCCCGTGGTTCCATTTATTAAGGGTATGTCCCTTTTACGTTGTATATTAATTTAATTCTGTTTTTAGTATTTTTTGTTATAGCCGCAATAGAAATACACTGGTGGCACAACTGTCTAGCTATCACGGTTTATGAGATATAGCCTGGTGTTAGATAGACGACGGACAGCGAAGTCTTAGTAATAGGGTCCCGTTTTTACCCTTTGGGTACGGAACCTTAAAGACTAGATTCGAGGCTGGTTGACGGGTCCTCGTTCCGAGGATTGGCTAGGGGCCCAGGCGCTCATTTCCGGCCTGATTTAATCACGTAGGTATATTTACATGGAACCGCTTTGATCTAAATAATTTGTGACTTGCGCCACCAGTTTGTCAATCATGTTACTTCCGTAAAGTAACACCTGAATCCTTATCCTAACTGTCCTATTCTAATCCTAATACTAACTTATATTACAAATGACCTTTTTTAAATTGTCCTGGTTCTTGGATGTTTATCTATATATGTATTTGTTATAAATATAGTATCGTTGAGTTAGTATCCCATAACACAAGTCTCGAACTTACTCTGGGGCTAACTCAACACCTATTTGTCCCTATATATTTATTATTTTATTTTTTTACTTAAGTATGTATAAATGCGAAAATGAGTTTGTATATTTCTTGGTTTCTTACCACTTCACACTTTAATCATTGCACCTACTTAGATGAAATTTGGTATGGATATAGTTTAATACCCAGGGAAGGACATAGGACAAGTTTTTATCCCGTAATTTCCACGGCGAGCGATGCCCACAGGCACAGCTGGTACTATACCTGAAAGAATGTGTTCTGTGAGAATATGGTCATGTGCCTGGGCAGCAGGTCCCCCAGGGTCTTTCGGATGAGGTACAACTGGTCCAGATCGCTCTTGCCCGGCCAAAGCGCCTCGCTCGAGAGCAGTTCCGCAAACACACAGCCTGCAACATATATAGGTATGTATATGATATTTTTTTCCTTTTTCAGGGTTCCGTACCCAAAGGGTAAAAGCGGGACTCTATTACTAAGACCTTTTTCAGTTTTTTGTATTTGCTGTTAAAGTGATAACAGACATACACCAACTGTGAAAATTTCGACTGTCTGTCTAGCTATCACGGTTCATGAGATACCGCCTGGTGACAGACAGACAGAGTATCAGATGGACGGACGGACAGCGGAGTTTTAGTAAGATGGTCCCGTACGGAACCCTAAAAAATAAAGGGTACTTATACAGTTTTCTAGACTAACATAATGCCTGTTAATTTATACGGAGCAAAGAAGGTCGAATACCAAATTCGCCTAAACTTTTACTACGGCACAACGTAAAATTATTTCATTGCTCACTGAATTATAAAACTTTTGCTTTCCTAATGGTTTAATGAATAATGATGTTTTTTTATGTTATCGGCCTTGGTAATATACGTACAGTAATCATAGGAAAATATCACGACTTTTTATATATTTATGACTAGAATTTTATAGAATAAGTAAGTAGGTATAATCGATAGCTTGCGTGAATACTCGTATGAACACTTGTTCGAAATAATAGTTTCTAGTAATTCAATCGTAATGTTTATTGAAAAGCTGACGAATCACACTAGTGAACCATCATACTTTACTTCAGACCTTCCAAGTTTCACCTGTGAAAAACTTCCACCGGGTAGAGACCCCTGGTGGTCTGGAAGTCTCTCAATAGACTCCGGGCACAGAATGAATATTACGCAGAACGGAATCTTCTAAAGTCCCGCGCAATATGCGTCCCTGTTCCCGTTTCCACACCACTCACCCGTTCTCTCTCTCTTGTCGAGCTACGAGCGGCTACAGGCTCCTGCAGCCGCCCGCTTAACACCCTCTACATGGCACGAACGGGGGAGACGCATGGGGAGGGGGAACGGAGACGCATATTGCGCGGGACCTTAGGAAGTTAGGAGATTCCTTTCGGAATGTAATACTTATCTTAATTATATGCTCCGGGCTCGTGTTGGGACTTGAGAGGTGTAGAGAACCGAAGGTGGAATCACGCTGATAGCGACCTTTGCGACTGCGGTGCCACAGTCGAAAAGGTCCACCTTCTGTCACGTCCGAGCCGCCCTACGTCATGTACCATAAAGGACTAATGAGGGATTGCCGTGACCACATACTGGTCAAAGACTTGAAATTGAAGCTACACTGAAACAATTTCGACTCGATAAGAAAAAGGTACCTACTTATGGCCCACACGTCGACCAGCGTGCTGTACATATGATGTCCCCAACCAACAATTCCGGCGCTCTGTACCATCTCGTAAATAAATGCAGTTTGTGTCGTCTGGTACGTACCTATGGCCAACACGTCGAAGGGCGTGCTGTACATGGTGTCCCCAACCAACTCCGGCGCTCTGTACCATCTCGTCCCTGAATGTAGTTTGTATGGTCTGGTACGTACCTATGGCCCACACGTCCACGGGCGTGCTGTACATGATGTCCCAAACCAGCCACTCCGGCGCTCTGTACCATCTCGTACTTAAATGTAGTTTGTGTGGTCTGCTGCCGACCTATGACCCACACGTCGACGGGTGTGCTGTACATGGTGTCCCCAACAAACAACTCTGGCGCTCTGTACCATCTCGTCCCTGAATGTAGTTTGTATGGTCTGGTACGTACCTATGGCCCACACGTCAACGGGCGTGCTGTACATGGTGTCCCCAACCAACAACTCCGGCGCTCTGTACCATCTCGTCGCCACGTAGTCCGTGTAGCTCTCGCCGGGGCCTGGACATGTATAGCAGAAAGATATCTGTTAGTTACTCGTACAGGAAACCTATTTTTGAAGTGGCCGGAGTCAGCGACACTCGAAACGTGTAGTTTTTCAAATCACCGCTCGTGTTTCGAGTCTCGAAATACCGCATTTATAAAACCCGTTGCCTTAGCCAAAAATAATATTCTTTTATAGATATCTATAGCTCTGTCAACACTGTTCAACATAGAGGAGAAATTACGTATTTCTTGGTGGAATTTAAAAACTAAGTTTTACATTCCAAAAGCCCAAAGATTCTTAAAACATACACAAGGTAGGTAAGTTCCTACAAGAAAGTATATATTTTCAAAGCAATACCTAATCCAAAAATATATAAGCAGTCATGTCTATTTTAAGTCTGAAAAACGATTGATTAATTCCAAGCGACCTAAAGCTCCACTTTCAAGGAAATGGTAACACAGCCCACGTTCGCGAATTAATTTGATAAATAAAATACTGTAGATATAACAAAAATGTAACCACAAACAAGCGTATTTGTGTTAATACATGAATTTTTTGGGCTCCAGTGCATTTGAAATAAATCATTTAAAAGGAAATGGAGATTTCATTTAAAATTTTGTGTTGATCAGACCCTGGATAACCCTTTAAACTATTTTATGGACTACTTACTGTTAACCTACAGTTTGAAGTGAGAATGTAAAGCTTTTCTACGCACATTAGCCAGAAGTGGCTGTTTTTTGGTACTGTGCGTAGAAAAGCTTCGCAACTTAACAGTAGTTCATAAAATGGTTTGAAGGTTTAAACAAGGTCTGATCAGGGCAAAATTTTAAATTAAATCACCGTTTCCTTTCAAATAATTTATTTTAAATGGGGGCAGCACTGGACGCCGAAAAATTCAGGTAGGCCCTGAGACAAACTTTTGACGGTAATTATTTGAAAACGCATTGGTTAGTCCACCGGAACTTTCTTTCTGTCCATCGGCAGTTTTCTTACTGAACTTTTAAGGTGTCACTTTTCTTTTATTTAAAGTATTTCTTCCTGAAAATATAAGCTAATAATCCTGATACCACTATTACAATCCTAACTAATATTATAAATACGAAAGTGAGTTTGTATATTTGTTTGTGTGTTTGTTACCACTTCACGATTCAACCACTAAACAAACTCACCAGTTTACGGCGGCAAAAGCAGCTACTAAACGTAAAGAAATACCCGCAAGCGGACTGTTGACATATTTGGTATGAATATTAGATGAATGAATATAGTTTGAGACAGACCCAAGTAAGGACATAGAATAGTTTTACATAGCGAAATTCCCACGGGGAGCGAAGCCCATGGACACACTCAGTAAGTAATATTTAACTATAAGTAAGGCTTCGTGCGATTGCCTTGCGTTGTGTCTGTCACTGTGACTCTGTGTTTGTTTGATCAGGCATATTCGCTAAGTGCCTATATTATTGTAGGATTTATAGGCCGTTGAGAAATGTTAATGTTTAGAATTTCCAACATAAGTATCAGTATTTAGAATCTTACTCCAGTTTATACTTAAGTCCAGTTTATTTCTTAATGTAATTAATGCTACATCTATAAAAATGTAACATCATTTGCATCATAATTTACGATCTACTGGTATTGTACAGAACAGATACGGCAAGGCGCTTGATGAATGGTCTTTTGCCATGACCTAGGACCAATTCAATGGGGTTTATTTTTATCTAAACTGTAATGGTCATTGCGAAAAATATTGCGTCGTATCTTAGGCACAACTAAGATCAGCTTTTGCCAAAGTATGGGTTCGATATGACTTCGACTTTCTTAGAATTTAATTTAATGGAATTTCGTAGACGCATATTTGGTACACCTACGTCAAACTTAGGCATACTTAATACCCTCTTTTAGAAAAGACATCCAGATTAATGTTGGTTGAGAGACTAGAGCCCTCCCAAAGTTTCGGAAGGTAGGCCTTTCCCAATAAAGGAACGAAGGCTGGCCTTACTGCTAATAACTGGCAAGTAAGTCTTGTAATAATATCAAGTTGCACAAGCGATGCGTGATGGTCACGATTGTGTTAAAATCTTAATAGATCTTTCTCAACTTTGCAAAATGTAAGTGTACAAACAATCGCAATAGTAGATTGTGTTACAAGGGAATAAGGTAACATTTTGAAGGCGAGGGCGATACTTTGAATCAAAGCGAAACTAAGGATTCCACAGTTTTATCACGAGCGGAGCGAGTGATTCTACGGTGGAATCCTGAGTGTAGTGAAGGATTGTATATCGCCCGAGATAAAAATATTACCGTACCCGAGTAGCACACTCTACTTTTCATCTCCATCTATGAGAAAAACAAGCACATACAAAACAGAATATAAAAAACAAAGAACAAGAAAACCTACAATACCTAACAGACTTCAACCGACAATTTATTACTAACCTTTGTTTGGTGTCGTTTTTGTACAATAAATACTAAGAAATATTTTTTCGAAGACCACCAACTTAAGATAAAATGTTCACTATTAACTTTGTTTGCGTGGTCCTTCATATCTTTTTATTTTTATATGTAAACTTGATAACTATTCACTTTTGGCTTAAACTCACGAAAAAGTATTCACATTTACATAAATAATTACATTTTATTACAAATGACCTAAAACTTCTGTAATTACTTGAATCAAAGGTAAAAATTGCGCTTTTTAATTATACCTACTTATTTCTTTTTCCGTAGCAAAGAAAATAAAAATATTAACCTACATTCATCCATGTTGAAGACGATATGTATTCCAAATTTAAGAAGTCACGAAATCAGTGCCTATTATTTTTATTTTTAAACAAAATTCTTCTTTTTTTGCTGGATTGCCAACATTATTTTTGATTCTACATAGATGATACTCGTGTTCTGTTTTCAAATTGGTTTTAATCCCTAGAGATTTTCTTTTTCACGTTTTAGAATCTCCCGAGAGAATAACCAGTAATCTTATATTCATATTTGAGTAGATAAGATGAAAAATACTAAAAACGCCTAACCAAATAAAACAAAACTTATCTTAAGGCGGCCCTTCCCGGTGGCTCTGTCGTCAACGCGAGCATAGTTCGAAAAGCTTGTTTTTTCATCCAGGGCAATGCTGGATAAAAAAAGAGAGCGCGCCTTAGGGCACGGTTTGCACTGTATTGAATGAAATTAGTATTATTACTTACTATCCATTGAACGAATATTAACTATTCATAGGGTGCGGAAATTTCATAAAACTTGTTCCAGGATATACGTTTTTGTCAGTAAGCCTTACAAGTTTGTGAAATAAATGTTTTTATTTAAAATTTTCATTACATTTGCGAGGTTGTTATCGGAAGCGCCTTCCAGCGATCTTGGTCAGGTCGTCTGATCACTAACCTTGGTGTTGGTGTTTTTTTTTTTAGTGTTTTACGCTGTAAACATTAGTGTACTTAAAAGGAAAATTAATCTGTATTTATGTAATTGACTGAGAATTTTGATCATGTCCTTTTTCACCTACTCGCCCACCATCAAGCTAAACTTTTGTTCCTTAGAACCATCTGTCTATCCCGTCAGGGATAAGACGTAATAGTTTGACTGCAATGTACCTATGTAATTATGAATCAATTTATATGTTCTTACAACAATAATTACGGTCACCACCGCAAGGTCAAGGTGAGTCAAGTTACGCAACCCAGTGAACCGACCAGTTTGCGCACGCGTCGGAGCAACGACCGACAGACACGTGATGGTGGTGCACACAGGTACTGCATTTATATCACATAGATACTAAGGCTATAATATCCTCTAAAAACTAACACAGCTTGGTTGGAATCTTAAACCCCCTCTTCTTGTCACGCATTTTTCGAACCCGTTTTAACAATGTTGCATTACTCAATAGCTCGTTGCATTTGGCCTAACTCTCCTCTCCCCTCTCAACAATTTGTCGCAGGTTGCACTTGACGGAGATAAGAGTAAGAGATAGTAAGATCTTTGTCAAGCAGAGGTACAATGTAGGTTAAAAAATATATATTTTCTACACAGTTTAAATTAAATACGGTCACTTGAAGAATTTCGTAAGTTCTAAACCAAACAGCACTTTATTTAAATCGACCATCATTTCTCAATGCCGCTTATCATTTAGCATTACTACAAAACTGTCGAAATTGCCGAAACATTTCCACGTTTTGGCAATGTGTACGAAATGTGGGTATAGCCTTAATCATATTAAAATAAGTTTCCATCCCACAGAAAAGTTGAAACATTTTAAAATTATTGTTTTAAACTCTCCAAGTGGTTTTGTCCTCTCCTTTAACTGCTTCCCGACTGCGATTCTCATGTGAAAGGATTAAATTTCCCTTTGTGCTCAAATCAATAATAAGCTTAAGGAATATACTTCAACCTCTAACCCCGCTCAATATTAAAAGGTGTTTTTAGCAAGGTGCCACTTTTAACAGAAATGCGTTTTAAAGCTAGGCGAACTTAAGTTACTATCAGTCTTATTATAAAACAAGGTTTATAGATAGATCGAGTTTTAAAGTCGATCTAAACTATGTAACAAGGAAAATCTTATTATAAAACAAAGTTTATGTTTTGTTCTGAGGACGATCCTCGGCCTAAAGATAAACCAGCTAGGAGGCTAGTTTAAGCTACGATTAACCTCAAAACCGTGACAGAAATCAAAACAAAACATAAATATTATTGTGAAATTTTAGTAAATCCGAAATTTTACTTGATGGCTGATAATAAATTATTATTATATCCAGGAAATGTGTTAAAACTGCCATGATTATGATATAAAAGTGTTTTTATTGTTTTACAAGTTTCTATGACAAACACAATTTCAACACTTTTGTTCGTTTATTTCCATTCACAACATTAAAAACACGATTTTATATTTATAACACAATACAACACACATATAAAAACAATATTTGTTAAGATTATTTACAATTTACAAATGTAAACAAAATCATAGGTTAGGTTCCATGACAGTTTATTAAGACGAGTGCCCACAGACTAAATATAGAATTACGTTGTCAAAGTTGTCAACTTAGCTTCGTTCCGTTTTTTGATACTGTAATTACTTTATAATTCTTTAATAATTGTTATTTAATAATCAGAGCAATAAATAAGAGGTTATTGATAAAATTATGTACGTTGCATAGTTTTGAATTAATTTTATTTAAACTTATTTCGCTTTTAATTAAAATCTTTTCGACGAAAATATATTATTATGAAAAATGGAACGATATTCCTACTTCCGGTCAGACTAAGTTGGATCTATCGTATTCTGTGTTTGGTTCAGGTTTTGTAATAAAAGAAAGTCTAAAGTAGATTTATCGCTTGTTACCGTACTAAACCCCGACTTAGATAATACGGGACTAAACCACGATTATGGCCTTTTTTATAATAAGACTGTATATGTATTTATATATTTATGTTTATATGTATGTTTATGTATATTTATTTTGAAATTTCATTTCATATTCCACTTCACTAAATGTCATTCTTTCCTCTGGTTTTGGGTTGAATGGAAAAGATCCCTTAAAGGGATAAGTCCGCCTTTGTATTGTTTTCTTTTGTATTTGTGTTGTGTCCTTTTTGTACAATAAAGAATTTATATAACATAATATACTAAGTAGTATATTAGTTTTATATTTTTATATAAGTATTTAAAGTTTTTTTAAATACCATTGAAACCTAATAAAGGGTACTCCTCTCATAGGTATGGGTATTTGCGGGAGCGCCACATAACAACAAAATCTCCAAAGGGCCTCTACGTGTTGGATCTGTATCCCAACGCAAGCGTCTCAAAGGACCGGGGTGAAAAGACCCGTGAATTTAACGACCTAATAATAATATATAGGGATAACAAATGCCTGACTGTGAGCAAAATGTTAATTATAACCATATTTATTAATTTATACCATTCCGCTCTTAAAAGTTTATGTTATTCACTGAAAACAGTGAATAAAATGCACTTTTACTCACTATTTTGATGTTTGAATTAAGAACAATTTACTCTTAATTTTAGTAATTGTTCCAATTTTAATGTCCATTTTAATTAATTTAACCTTCTTTTTATCTTCATTAAATGTCTATTTATTTTCGCATAAATTTTTCTTTTTAACCGATTTCCAAAAAAGGTGGTTATTAATTCGTCGGAATCTTATGTTTTATACATGTTGATCGATTTATTCGAAGACGTTTGTACCGATTTAGAATTTTTTTTTTAAAGGGAATATATGTCAGGTGGTCCCATAGTTTTTTTTATTAAAACCGGTTGTGTAGTTTGGTGGTGAAGTCGGTTTTTAGTTTTGAAAAATTATTCTCGTAGTCATGGTATAAAGTATAGTATGCAATTCTTGAATAAAGCGGATTAAAATCGAGGGCCATGAATCACTCGTATCGCTCAGGATTCTAACACTTGAATCACTCGCTACGCTCGTGATTCAATCATCATGTCTATGGCCCTCGAAGTAAATCTGTCCTTTATTCACTAATTGTATAATATACTATTTAAAAGAAAAGTTCAGGCCCACCTTTTAAACTTCCTTTCTTCATAAAGTCATTTTTGTTTAGTTCTTCTCTTCATAGCTATTTATTGTTAGTATAATTAAATGTATGTAATATGTATTGTATAAGTAGACATTCATTCTGATATTCATCTATAATAGGTATATAATATTATTGTTTATTATGTAGTAATATTTTATAATGTGCCGCATATTTTTTTCTGTTTATCCCTATGGTTGATTGGGCCAAAATGCTTTTAGCATTAAGTTCGCCATTTGTTAAAAGTATATTTGTACTTTGGAACAATAAAGTTTAATAAAATAAAATATTTTATCGAACCATAATAATATTTTATGCAACAGTTGTATAAGAAGGTTCATAAAATGCGATTGGCGTAAGTTTCGATGGGAGCCTTGGCGAGCATCGCAAGGAGACGCCATCGAGCATTTTTTGACATACTTATACAACGTTGCATACAATACTTTTTCTACGACTACATTTACTAAAATAAATACAAAAATAAACAGAAAAGTTCGAAATACTACCATATGTTTGGTAGATACTAGGTATCTATGGAAGACTTAATTTTTTTTATTGAAGTCTTCCTTCCTAGTGACCAAAAGTGCCATTTTTGAAACATGGAGTCACTTAAACGAATGTTTTTCATACAAAAAACCATTTGTTCAGTGACTCCACGTTTGAAAAATGGCACCATATGTTAAAATAACGATTTTATTATGTTGGCAGTATGGTAGATAAAGAAAAAAAAGTTATAGGTCTATGGCTAGGAGTATCGTTTTGGCGAAATAACGACACATGTGCTATTATATTAGGAATAGACTAGACTTTTCTGAAATCATATAATCTATGTTCTTATATCAGTGTTCGGGACCATTTAAAAGACAGATTATAGGAGTAGAAAAAAAGATAAACGGGTCGGAGTCTAAGTACACGTTTGCCCTTCCTCTCCCATACTACCATATCTCACACAGAAGGTGCAAATCGGCGTAATTTTAGCAATAAGGCGAGTTACCGTGAGGCCAGCGGGTCCAGTTAGAGTTGGTTGCGAAAAGGTTTTGACATTAGCCAGACAGAGAACTGTGCCACGGTCGGCCGTTATGTTGATATGATATATTGAGGCTTGGAACAACGATACTCATACATACCTACAATATGTTACAAAAACCCCGTCCGATCCTTGTAAGAGCAGCTCAGTCCGTCAATATGAACAACTTTTCCTATGTGACCGATGCCAAAAACTAAAAGAAATCGACATTTTCGTACAAAAGTTTTCGGCCGGCCTGGCAATTCTTATGAAAATGACGACTTTTTCTTCGAGTTTCGAGCATTGGTCCCATAGGAAAAGTTCATATTCACGGTCTGAGTTGCTCCTACAAGGATCGGACAGGGTTTTTGTTACATATTGTAAACACGGTGATTTTTCATTGGTTTTGGAGCTGAAGGCAACTTCATAAGGATCGTCAGTAAGACCTAATTAGCTAGTCAAAATAAAAATTCGGAAACAAAAAATGTTGACTAAAACTCGAAAGTAAAATGGTGAGATCAATTAGTAGTACCGCCGGCCGGCTAGATTTTGAGTTCATCGGAGTCACGCGTCAGTTTTGGACGGGCATAACTACGTGGTCTCGATCGAAAATCATTTTCGCAACTTTTTTATCTTGTGTCATGCACAAATTTGGATTATGTATATGGATAGATAGATATAGAATGAATTTACTACACGACATTTTTTTTTCAAAAACCTGTGAAAAGTCAGCTTGCATACTATTGCTCCGAAATTTGAACTTTATTCTGATTAATTCTGCAAACGAAGCCTGCGACGTACACTGATTGCTAATTAGCTAGCTAGAAGCCTAAGCTTATTCACAGAATTAATATAAATAAGTATTACATACTGAACGGAATCTCCTATAATTCCGCGCAATATGCGTCCCCGTTCCCAGTCCCCGCACCTCCCCCCTGTTCTCGCCTTGTCGCGTGTTTTAGGAGGCAGGCACACACACTCATTGCCGTGTGCATGGATGTATAGTTTCGTTTGGTAGAAGTAGGCATAAATGATACTCCACTTTTATGAAGTGCCTAAAAGTAATTGGAATGTGTTATAAATCGGTCGAAGAATTTAATTACTTATAAAAGTTTTTGTTATTTCTACTTGGATAGGTTTCTTGTACTTATATACCTTTTGTTTTTCATTATACTTATTTTGTTAGATATCTATGTATTATGTAAAACACGTCTATAGTTTCAAAATCAAAAATGTTTATTTAGATATTCATGTTGTTATATATATTTTTATTGTTGCTGTTAATCTACTGAATAAAATAAATAAATAAAATACCTGTGGCTTAGTTTAAATTCCAAACTAAGTAGAAACTACTCAAACTAAAAATTCACTTGTTGAACGAAATAACAAAGTCGCAGGAAACAATTAAAACAAGTAATTGTTAAGAAACATATTTTTTAAAACAAGCTTTTATCTAAAACAATGAACCTAAAAGTTTAAAGTATTCCTCAAGACGAATCAAACGAGCCCATACTCGATGGGGTTGCATCGTTTCATTACAGAGTTCCTACTCGTACGACCACCTTTCAGCGCCATCATCAGATCAGCTCCATGTCATAATATTGCATTGTCACGCTATATACGTTTGCATGCAAAATTTCAGCTCAATCGGAAACCGGGAAATGGGTCAAATTTAACTTTTGCAAGATTTGATTATAGACAGACAGATAGACAGACCGACAGACAACGGGGCAGGTGAATCTAAATAAAAGCTTCACCTGCCCCGTTAAAATAAAAGCATGTGATAAGTTCTTTTTAGAGTGAAAAAAATAACCAACTTCGACAGCAATGAATTATTGACACGGATAATGAGCCACCCCACCGGAAACGTTTGGAAACCCCAAACAAATAACAAAACGCTATGAAATGAAAGGTCGTAAAAAGAAATGTGGATGTGTCACCGTTCGTTTTAAAATGAATTTGTGGGTACAGTCGACTCCACATCGTCAGATACACGGTACACCCCTGTAGTAGAGTTTATTTTATTACCCAACTACGGCAATGCAAAAGGAGGGTTATGATTTTGACAGGCTATGTATGTATGTATGTATGTATGTTCATCTGTTCCCTCGTAACTTCTAAACTACTTATCAGAATTCGACAAATGACATATCATTAGAAGCGTCTTAATTGTCCGCTGGTTATAGGCTATATGGGGTTTCACAAAATCTAATGTGGCGCCCTCTAGCGGACAAAACATACAGAGTAAAAAAATAAAGTTAAGATAAATATGCCGTGTTTGGTATCATTTGAAAGCGCTTTACATTTTGAATATATATATATTACTAGCATTCGCTTGTGATTTTACCTGTATTCATGGGCTGATTGCATATAATTCACGTCTTTTCGTTCATAGCTTCTTTACTACTAATCAGAATAAGACCACTGCAGTACCATTCGAAGGGCCTTGATATTCTGTTGGTTATGAGCTATAAAGCTTGTCACCAGATTTAGTATTGCGCCCTCTAGCGGACAAAAAGTTCTATGTTAATATAAAATTAAAATAAATATACCGTGTTTGGTATCACTTGAAAGAGCTTCACGAGTACTTTATGCTTGTACATAATTATTAGTTCATCAATTTAACTTTTGTTAATATTATGCGCCACAAATACACTTTAACACCAAAATAGTACAAATAATAAAAAGTAAAAAAACTAAAACCCAACTACGACAAAAAACGACGCTGAAAAAGTATAAAACAAGATTTTCAGAATACTGAACTGAACAAAGTTGCTAATGTAGTTGCAAGTAAATGGACACAGTAGACTCTACCAAGATGCCTTCGTTGTAAATTGACAATAATGTCATACAATACTATTCTGAAGTATGCAATATTCACTATGTAGAGATAAATTTTCATGTTTGGAAAACCGCAGTCACACGTTGTCAAAGTGCTACGTTAGGTAGGTATGTCTACTGTGTCCATTTACTTGCAACTACATTAGCAACTTTGTTTAGTTCAGTATTCTGAAAATCTTGTTTTATACTTTTTCAGCGTCGTTTTTTGTCGTAGTTGGGTTTTAGTTTTTTTACTTTTTATTATTTTACAGAAAAATAAAATTAAAATTAGCCTTTTTCGTTGTACGTTCCAAAAGAACTTCGCAAATATTTTATAAACTTCTCGGTCTTTTTGGATTTAAAAGAAAACTTATTAAATATTGAAAATAGTAGGTGAGAAAAGAAGACTGTTAAGCGAAATCGAAAATGGGAAAAGAAAAATGATTGGCCACTTAAGAGTCCCCTTACCCTAGTCAGAAATAGATTTTCCGATACAAACGTACAGTCTACGTTTTATTTTGAAACGACATGTCGGATATGGGCAAAATTATGTAATTTTAAAGAAATTGCAATTATCTAGTTATAATAGGTTTCCTACCGTTAAATTATGAACTTAAAAGAGAATATAGTGAATTAAATCATATTTGACCATCAGTATGGAAAACTTCTTTAATTTTTATATTTTCTTTCCAGTTCACAATTTTACAGTAGGAAACCAATTATAAGCCTATACGAGTATTGTCGTTTCAAAATAAAACGTAGACTATGTTTGTATGGACAAGTCTAAGGTAAGGGGATTCTTAAGCTTCTTCTTTTGCCACGCCTTGTCCCGGGTTGTCTGGATATCTAGTTGTGCCCGCTTGGTATCCCTATTCATGGTTGTCTACCATATGGTCTCCTTTGCCTTTCTTCTTGCTGGGAATGGTTAAAGCCTTTTGTACGCAATGGACCTTGCTTGTATCGTCTCATCACATGCCCAAATCGCCTCGTGCGACTCTCTATCATCTTTTCTGTAAATGGCGCCACACTGAACACTGATTTAGCAAGGAGACTAGATAAAGTCAGAAATGAGTGTACAAGGCCACTTAAGCATGACTTATTTTTTTTAACTAATTGGAGGGGTAGATAAAAGGTAGAAGAGATCCAAGAAGACCAAGAAAGAGCTATGTAGACCAACTGAAAGAAAAAGCAGTCATGTCGTATCAAGCGCTAAAGAGTATTGTAAGCGTATTGTACACAACTCAATACTAACATGGCGGCCTTCGGCGCTGTTTAATTGGAAATAAAAGTAGTGAAAGAGATTTTTTGGTTTTTCTTCAAAGCCGCAATCATTTCTATCTGAAGTTCGGAAAGAAATGTGATAGAAATATGATAGAAATGTGATTCCAAACGGACAAACAACGTACAACAACGACCGCCATTTTTGTTTAACTTACTTGCCGGGTATTGTAAGCGTATTTTTTTTGTATGTGTGTTGTGTCCTTTTTGTACAATAAAGAATTTACATAAAATAAGATTAAGTGAACTATTATTTCGAAAATTCAAAATTCAAATGTTCATTTAGTAATTAGACCTTTACAGGCACTTTTACACGTCAATACCTAAGTGTAATACAATGTTGATACATTTTAACACGTAATGCTTGCGAACGAGTTAACAAACATAAATTACTTTTTCTACTTCTGTACTGTTATCTATCTTTTAAATGGTCCCGAACACTAATATAAGAACATAGATTATATGATTTCAGAAAAGTCTATAGTCTATTCCTAATATAATAGCACATGTGTCGTTATTTCGCCAAAACGATACTTCTAGCCATAGACCTATAACTTTTTTCTTTAGATCTACCATACTGACAACATAATAGAATCGTTATTTTAACATATGGTGCCATTTTTCAAACGTGGAGTCACTGAATAAACAGTTTTTTGTATGAAAAACATTCGTTTAAGTGACTCCATGTTTCAAAAATGGCACTTTTAGCCACTAGGAAGACGTTAATAAAAAAAAATAAGTCTTCCATAGATACCTAGTATCTACCAAACATACGGTAGTATTTTTGGTCAGGGCAAGTTGGAAAATGGCCTTTTTCAAATTGTCCTGGGTCTTGGGTGTTTATCTATATGTGTATTTGCTATAAAATATAGTATCGTTGAGTTAGTATCCCATAACACAAGTCTCGAGCTTACTTTGGGGCTAGCTCAATCCATGTTATTTATTCGTAGGTAAAAAAAAAAAACGAAGACGCTATTTCTTTAAAATAGTTTAAATATGCTAAGTATACAATATACATGGTGTTTTGCCACATCGAGGTCGATCGTCGATAAGGTAACCTGGAAAAGCGCTCCTTATCGCCCGTCAATCTAAAGCTGTACTTTATTTCAGCTGTTGCGAGCTTTTTATTTATCGTTTTTTTAACACGTACGGGGCATGAAATGTCACGCTATGCTTGACCGGCGGTAACAAAGCAAACTATTTTAGGCCCTAGAAAAATAACCGGCCAACACTTTTCAATTTAAATAGGTAAATGTTAACGTGGAAAATGTCTAATTATAGTAGTATAGACAAACAGAACTTATTTATCGATGGTTCCGTTTAATATCTTAGTAGTTTTACTTGTAGAGTCATATTATTGTTTTATTGTCATAATATTCATAAGAAATCCATGTACCTAGTGTATGCTACCAGTTAGTACATTTTGCACATTCAACATTTTGGAAATGCAACAATTTGCAAGTTCAACCTCTCCGACCTAAAAGCAATATAAGGATTTAGTAGGTAATGCAAAAAAAAATTCAGAAGTGCTCTTTGCACTCACAGCATCACATAAATTTGGCAAAAATTATCTGCGCTCTAAAAACCAGTAGGATTATAACATCACAAAATATAATAAATATTAGCATAAACTAAATACAGTTTTAAAATAGTTTTTGTTACACTCTGTTTGTAATACAACCACGCCTGTTTCCCACAGGGGTAGGCAGAGACTGTGGATCTCCACTTGCTACGATCCTGACAAACCTCTTTCGCTTCATCCACACTTATCAATCTTCTCATACATGCCCTTCGGTTACGATAAAAATAGTTAAATAAATATAAATAATTAAAGTTTACCCCTGTTGACATTTTCACAGTTGAATTTATATTAAGGTATACAGGGTCTAACGAAATATTTGGGAACTATTAGGTATAAGGGTAGTTTCAGTCATGATTCTGAACTGAAATAATTCAATTTTTAAGAAAAATAACAACCAACTTCATTTTTTTTCAGGAGTTTCTTTCACATCTCCAAAGTTCTTCATTAAGGATTTCAAATAAAAAAAGAATCATCAAAATCGGTACAAGGTTGACGAATATATAGCGTGACATACATACAAAAAAAAAACATACAGTTGAATCGTTATTCTTTTCCTTTTTTGAAGTCGGTTAAAAAATATTGTGTTATTTTTTATAAATATTTATGTTCCTTGGGAAAAGTTGGTCAGCATCATGAACTTAATTTCCCCTTAACAGGGCCCTTCCCAGCTGCTCTATCGTCAACGCGAGCTTGGTTTGCAAACCTTGTTGTTTCAACCAGTGCACTGAAAAAAAAAAGCGAAAAGAGAGAGATTTGCATTCTATTGAACGAAATCATAACTATTCATTCCAGGTAATACGTGTTTTTCAGTAAGCCTTACAAGTGTGAAAAATTTTAATTTTTTTCATTGCATCTGCAGCAGTGTTCCCGGACCAATACGACATTGAAACCTTCAAAAAACGAGTCTATATCTTCCTGAAAGGCCGGCAACGCTTCTGTTACACCCCTGGTGTTGCAGTTGTCCATGGGCAGCGGTGATCACTTACCATCAGGTGACCCGCTTGTTCGTTTGCCGCCCCATGACATAAAAAAAAAAACATTAAAATCTTCATTACAATTGCGAGGTGTATATGGAAATATTTTCTTTACCTTTCCAATTTATGAGTAATTGAACGTCTTGAACGATCAAAGTTCAGGTATTTGTATCGGGTTGGCCGCTCTTAAAATAATTTCAGTATATTTTATGAAACGTAACATTATACAAAGTGGAAGGGACATACCCGTAATAAATCGAACCACGGGCTTAACTAGATCACTATAGTATAATGAAATTAAAATAACGGTCAAAAACCATTTTGTTTTATGACTTTTATTTTAATTTCACTATGCTAAAGTGATCTAGTACGAGTATATTATATCCCGTGGGACAATTTATTCCGGGTTTGTCCCTCCCATGTTGTACAGTTATAGGCAGAGATCGGAATCACGGGTGCTATTGCTCAAAAGTATGGATATATGACTATATAATCTATAAATAAAACAATCATAATTATGTGATTTCAGCCCCGTTAGTATGATGTTATATCTGACAGGTCTTTACATATCATCCCTCTGTAAAAATGTACATGACAAGATAAAATTCATGAATGGACACATTGTAAAATGAGTCGTCACACGCAAGCAGTTTTTAAACAGTGTTTCTAATGTCTGCTAAGAAAATAATATAATTTTAAATTTAAACATGCGTTTTGTAAAACAATCACGTTAGATAAAAGAATTGTATGAATACGTAATACTTCTAAGAAATAATATTGCAAACAACGAGTATTAAAATTAAATTATTACAATGAAATGTCATTAAAATAAATGTGCAACGGAACGTTTTAACTCATGTCGTACAGTACAGCCAACATAAAGAAAAAAACAGCCGCCGAGACTCACCGGTCACCGCCGCCAAAGTGGTTGTTGGATTCATCAAACATTAAATATTTTTCTAAGTTTGTAAACTTCAATTATTCATTGTTTGAAGATGTCTGCCTACATTTAAATATGTAAATATACATTTAATATTAATTCCATAGAATAACTGTTTGAAAATACGATTGAAAATGGTTTGAATGAGTATTATGTGGGTCTAGCCAGGGATGTTAGAGAGCTCCGTAACCGTAACCGAAACTATCGGATATCCGATATAAAATAATATCCATAACCGTAACCGAATCCGAAATAAAAGTTTCGGATAGTATCGGATAGGGGCGGAGCCTAATATTGCGACACGTCATGACAGGTTGTTTTGTTGATCGGCCGGGCAACAGCCGCGCGCATTGTTTGTTTTCTTCTGTTGTCGTCTTATCATACTCGTAACGTAACTAACTAACTTGTGTTGTGAGCAATTAAACATTCACGAATAGTTCAACAAATAAGTTAAACAAAAGTATTGTGTTACGGAATTGATTGAATTGTTACAAAATGCGTCCTAAGTGGAGTGGAGTGTAATTTGGTCATTTTTTTGATGAAGTGACTGTTGATTTCGCAAAATGTAAACAAATCTAATATCCGTAACCGAAATTATCCGAAACTAACGGATAATCCGAAATAATTTCATATCCGTATCCATATCCGGTATAATAATCATTTCTATATCCGTATCCAATCCGTATCCGAAATTTCATATCCATAACATCCCTAGGTCTAGCAAATCGAGGACAAATTTACACGATTTCACGTTGCCAACCGTCGAAATGTCTACTTTCCATCATCATCCGAGCGTATTCCCGGTTGCTTCCTCAGCAGTAACGCTTTAGAGCCCGGGGTCCGCTATCTTACCAAGGAAATTTGACGAGGTTGCTGGTTTTTACACAGAGCGACTGCCGCCTGACCTCCACAACCCAAAGGGCAAACCAGGAACCAATCCTTGGATAGTTTGATGATCAAACGCTAGGTGGCGTTCGGGACCCATAGTTTTACGTGCCTTCCGAAACACGGAATCATCTTTCTTTTCGGATAATCAGGTGATTCAAGCCTGCAATATCCTATCCAGAGTGGAAACAACTGGAAGGGTCTTGCGATACAAATCCTTTTATTACGCACCAAACAAGTTAAAGCAGGAGAAATGATGGAGGCGTGAGATGGTGTCTTACACAGTCAAGAGAGTTGAACGACAGTTCTAATTCGAGTTGCCATAGTACAAAAAAAATGTTTTATAGTTTTAAATTTATAAATTATTGCTATCTCCAACAACAACTTTTCACAAAGTATGCTTCCCAGTGGGAATCGAACCCATGACCTCCGGGTCACAAGGCGAACGCCTTGACCACTGGACCACGGAGGCAGCCCAAATGTCTACTTTGACCTGTCAAAATTATGCTCGCACGGGAGTTAGGCATGAGATAAAATACGTTTTATGTATGAAAGTAATTTTTTTGCTCAATTTTGTCTATGTTTGTTGCGGTAAATTACGCGAAATGCGACAAATCACGAGGATAAAAATTTGTCGCTCTAACCATGTTTGCCACGCAGGATATATTAATCGAAAAAAATTATATCCTGAAATCACATAATTATGATTGTTTTATTACTTTATTACAATTAGCAATAGCAACCGTATTCCGATCTCTGGTTATAGAAAAGAGTTGATAGGTACTAGCTCTTCTCCTGACGTCCACTCCGAACGGAATCATGGTGTGCACGGAGTACTCGGAGGAGCAGCTGCCACCTGGGGAGGGAAAAGGATAGGGATATAGGTGCAAGGATGGGAGAGACAGGAAAAGGTGTTTCTACCTAGTAATATTGTAAATGTGAGTAAAGTTTATTTTGGAAGGTCTTTAATCTTTTCGCACTATAAGCGATTCGAACCGCGGTGTGGAGGTTTAGGCCTTTTCACGCTTTGTCCGTAGGGCCCTTTCGCGGGTAAGGCCCTTTCGTGGTATGGCCCTTTCGTGGTACTTAAAGGTCCTAAACCATCCTTACTCCGCCCAGGTACTGTTTCTGAATGGGACCATTTGCACTGCGGGGGTTGGAGCGGTACAAATAGCCCAAGGTATCTTTTAGAATTGGTCGATTCAAACCACGGGGCGAATCGATCCACTCTTTTTGTAGGCCTGGTTTAATTGTACTCTAAGAGAGGTATAACAGAAACTGTCAAAATTCGATCCAAAAAGAAAACTGTTTTGTCGACCATTCAACAATCAATCGACCATTCAACAATCAATCGACCATTCAACAAAGTATCTATATATAAAAAAAAAAACTAGCTTTTATCTATAATAATAACCTAAAAAGATTAAAGTGCTCCTCAAAACAAATCAATCAAGCCCAAACTCGGTGGGATTATTGTTTTATCACTGAGATGCCATGACCACCTTCCTGCACCATCATCAGATCAGGTGCAAATCGCCCTAGAACTATTTACAAGCTTGTCTGTCTGTCTGTAGTCAAATATTGCAAGTTAAATTTTGCAATAATTTTATGATTCATGTCATCATAAAATTATTGCAAAATTTAACTTGCAATAAAAAGTGGGTAAAATTTAACTTGCAATATTTGACTACAGACAGACAGACAAGCTTGTAAATAGTTCTAGGGCGATTTGCACCGCAGTGCAAAAGATTCGAAAAAATTTAGCGATTCGCGCAGCGGTTAGAACCGCTCGCGGTGCTTAACAACGACCCATTAACATTTTGGATGAGGCAGATAAAGCATTTTGGGTCTTGCGGGTCTTAGCACAGCACAGGGCGGGGTAGGCGAGAAAAAGAAAAAGAAAATAGTGACGGGTTGCTAGCAGCATCGCCTATTAACTGCGATGAGGCTACGTCATGCAACAGTAGTTTTATATAAATTTTGCCAAAGGGCCATTTTGCGCGATAGAGACTCTGTCTAGAACCTTCTGGATGCGAGATGCGACACAACCAAGACCTAGGTTATTTCTTGCAGTAAACATTGATTTATACCAACAACCATTATATTGATTTTTCATTAATAAGCATGACGAATGGAAACATATTTTTAGCCCATCAGTTAGATTATAAAAAAAAATTGTACGCATATTTCTCCTTTTCTCTGAGAAACAAAAAATGACAAAGTTACAGCTCATTGAAATTTCGCATGATCAATCACGCCTACGTACGATTCTTACATAGAGGTGAAGTCGCAAGCCCCTACTCTGGAACTTTGATGCTTGGTATCTTTGTGAATTTTCACTTTTTTGGCAAACTGAAAAATATGGGTCCATTATTTTTAGGATAATCTAAAAGACGGACTAATTACAATTATACTTTTCTAACCCAGTCGTCACCCCTATTATAAACAATATGTTGTTTCAAGACTCTGTCAAGAACCTTCTGGATGCGAAACAACCAAGACCTATGTTATTTATTTCTTGCAGTAAACATTGATTTATATCAACAACTACAATATTGATTTATGTTTGTAATTAATTATAATTATTAGCCTTACGGATGATGACGCCCAGCTTATCTACGCAATCTAGACAATAAAATGATAGGACGTCTAAACCTATCTATAATTATCTTTTTCTTCCTGATAATTGATCAAGTCAAGAGAAAAAAATAATTTACTAGAGATATCCATCAGCAAATTTTCTGAAGGAAGTTCAATCTATATACATATACTGAATTACAACCCTCCCAACCTTCCTCCCGAAATAAAGAATTTGTGGTACTTTTTCTAGTTATCCTAGTATATATTTTATAACGGGCGAGCAAACCGAGCGAAGTTTACATGTGTGGGTATTTTTGTTCGACAATAAATCTAGTTTTGATCGGAGCTTCATAAAATTTGTAAGCATAATTCAAAATTCAAATGTTTATTCAGTAATTAGACCTTTACAGGCACTTTTACACGTTAATAAGTATAATTTACATTCCGTGTAGTGTATGTTAAAATTTAATTTATTCTTAAAGAAAAGCTACCGATACCAGCACTTAGCATCGACCAGTGCGGAGAAGAAAAGCCGAAAGAAACTCATTTTCACAGCATGTAGCTGAAGTCCATTGAATTTTTAAATTTGAACATGAGCCAAATCTGGTTAGGAGTTACTGAGATAAGGGATCGCGACATCACAGGTCGTCGGCGAGAACAACTAGTTATACAATTGACATGACAAATATGACAATTGTCTTTCAAAAGATTAAATCGCCGTGACATTTGGTTAATCAACCGCCTTGACCCAAGCTACAGGATGTTTGTGCCTGCGATCTGTGGTTTGCAGTACATTCACATAATTGGTATGACCTAGGCAACCTACGGAGTCGCGTACGAATGTACTCGTTTTGGCCTGAGACCAACATCAGAAAGTAATAGGACAATCATACCAGTGGCGTATTTACCAGAAAGCTGAGTAGCTCAGGGCGACATATTTTAGGGGCGGCAAATTCCGAGATCTATTACAGTCAAAGACACCTAAGACATCCGTGGAGTTAGAGGAGTGTTGAAAATAGTATTCTTATTTATTTAGTATCATGGAAACCTCGAAAATACGGTAAAATAGAGAGAAATTTTATGCTTGGGTCATGTTCTACTACACCAGCGGTACAACACGATTTTCTTCAGCTTAAAATGAAAATGCATAATTGCTGGCAAAAGTATTAGAATAAGAAAGGTATGTGGCTTCAAAACAAACGATGTTTCGAAGTCAGAATTCCTTTCTCCTTCTTCATATGGGAAAAGTGCTGCTGAGCTATTCAACCATGCTAAGAATAAAAAGGACTACACCCAACTGATCGCCAACCTTCACTAGATGGAGAGGCACCATAAGAAGAAGAAGAAACAAAACGCACTAATCATCTTGAGGACTGGTCGCTGGTCAGTAGGATGGTCTCCTGCTTCACGTCGCGATGAATGCAGTTCAAGGCAGTACGTCACGCCCTGCAGCGTCTGCCATAACGCGATAGTTTAAAAGTAGTTTTAATGAAAAATACGCACTAATCATCCTCGCGAAGCCGAAGTCACACAGCTTGACGACCCCGTCGCTGGTCAGCAGGATGTTCTCCGGCTTCACGTCGCGGTGGATGCAGTTGTGGCGGTGGCAGTACGCCACGCCCTGCAGCGTCTGCCAGATGATCTGCTTCGAGAGGTGCTCCGGGCAACCCTGGAAACAAGGAAACTATAAAAATCTGTACCTTACCATACCTACACATCGCCTTATAAACATAATTTCTCTTCCTTGTCACTAGATGGCTCTATAGGTATTAATTAAAACATTAAAATTGTAATTTCTATTTTTTAAATAAAGTAGTACTCTATATACTTAAATATGAGTTATATGAAATGTAATAAATATTCTTAAAGCATATTCAACACTGCCTTTGTCACTTTTTCCTAGTCGTGTGTGCTGCCATCTCTGTGTGCCTACCCGCAATTTCCAGTTTTGCCTACTTACGGGCCCTCCAATAGTTTCTATGGCGTTAGGTATCTGTTACGTTAGCAAGACTACTAGTATTATCTTTGACCTTACTAATGTTACTAGTGGCAGGCCTGTGTCACTCCCCTTTTAGGTATCGACTCCACGATACATGAATTGTTTGTTCAGAGCAATAAGAATGAAATTGGCTTGCAATAGATGTCTAGGTATCTAAACGACGAGGTGAGGAGTTCTGACGCGAGCTGAATTAAACCATAGCGCTAACCACATTGAGTAGATATTTCTTTGAATTTCTTTTCTAAGTGAGACTTCTGTACGTGAGTACTAGTACTTATTCTGTGCTAGTGGCGCTGTGGTCAATATCGCTGCCATTTGAAAAGAATCAAAGCACTGAATTGATCGATACGAAATCGAATGCATAATGAATAAGATTCACATAACATTTTTTTTTTTCAGAATGTCAGACATGTTTCCTTGTTTGGCATACCCTACTATACAGGCAATTCTTATATTTTATTACTGGCAGCAGTGCAAAGAGCTTCCAAGAAGGAAACCTCGGCTTTGGGAGTGCTATGGACTATACCATCAGTATTGTGACCCTGTTTTGTCGGTAGGGTCTCATTGAGATTTATTTCTTGGACGAATATTTACGCTGCATGCTGAAGGCAACCATGTGGGAACTCCACCTGTCCCAGCTAGCAGGTGTGCTCCCACATCAATTATGTAGATTCAAAATAGTCGTAGAGCGAGAGAGAGAGACACGACAAGGGTTAATACATTTATTTGTCGGCGCTGATAAAATTATATAATTATAAGTTGCTTGTATCAGAGGTGGTGGAGAAATGAGTCAGAATGGCGAGGATGGAATGAATGTGTCAAAAATTTTGAAATTGAATTTAAACATGAAATTTGAAAAGATGGACAGAATGACATGACGGAGAAGGAGTTATGTAAGAACATGAAGGATAGAGGTTATCGTAACATAGTCGAAACCATACAAAAGACATCAACGAGTCCTTCAGTAACCATTGGCACATACAGAATAAATATAAGTAGTACATACAGAACGAAAGATCCCCGTTCTCGTGTGCGTTAGGTGGCTTTGAATTTAACACTGAAACGCACACGTTGATGTGGGCACATATGTACAGTCATTAATATTACTCCGCTTGTAACTTTCCAGGAATATGAATGAACCTTTATAAGGTAAACTACTAAAAATACCTAAATAATATAAGTAGATGCTCATCACGTCTTTATAAATAAAATAAATATATACGGACATATCACACAGATTGAGCTAGGCTCAAAGTAAGTTCGAGACTTGTGTTTTGGGATAGGTCAATCTGAAAAGTATCATTTTCATACTGGCCTGGCTGGGGATCGAACCCGGCATCTGCAGTGTGACCAGCCAGGTATGATTACCACTAGGTCGTCAGTTTTGTTTATCTTTAAGGGGATAGACAGAGCCTTAGGTATTACGATTCAAATGACAACTTAAGAATAATGATGGGCGTTTAGCTGGAAGGGAATTTAAATAGTGAAAGGTAGTTGGCCTAAATCCTGAAAAAAAATGTGGTAAGTGCATTAAGGCTTTGTCTTACCGATAGCTACGCGGCAAATATAGTCAGTTTTGACTTTGACAAAACTATGTGTTTCATCCCCCGCTCGTTTTTATAGCGCATATTATATATATATACATTCTTAACAAGTCATTATTAAAAAGAAAAAAAAAGCGACTTTCTTTTCATATACCCATTCATTGTCACTCTCAGACTTAAGACGAATCAAGCGACACCTCTCAAGCTTAAATCCATCGACCCGTTCTAGCCGCAAAGCGTGTCAACAATTATACATACATACATACTCTCGAAAAACATAACCCTACTTCTGGTGCAGTAGGGTAAAAATTAAGATCATTCTAGACGATTTTTATCTCGTATTCATTCCATTTGAAAATAAATCGACAGGTTTTGCGACTTTAGGTTGACCTCAACGTCCTCAACAACATCTAATGAAAAGATCATCTTACATAATACTTGTTAAAATAATGCATTTCCTATTGTTAACTAAGAAATTTGCCCTTCTTGAAACAAGACAAACAGAATAAAAATAGACAAAAGTTGCAGTTAAAAAAATATTGGGAATTGTATGTTTTTTGCGTCTGATTTACTTTTTTGATTTGTATATGTGTTCTTTATTAAGTACAATCAAGCTTTATAAACTTTAAAAAGAAACAATCAAACTAATCCCACCCATAGTAAGACGACCTCCGAGGCGTAGTGGTCACCATGCTAGTCCGCCACCCAGAGGTTTCGGATTCGATTCCCGGGCAGGGCAAGTTGGAACATAGCCTTTTTCAAATTGTCTTGGGTCTTGGGTGTTTATCTACATATAAATGTATTTGTTATAAAATATAGTATCGTTGAGTTAGTATCCCATAACACAAGTCTCGAACTTACTTTGGGGCTAGCTCAATCTGTGCAATTTGTCCCCTTTATATTTTTTATTTTATTTTTATAGTCCTCTTCAAACTGACGCTTGCATAACACGATCCACAATGCGCTTATGTGGCCTTGCGTGCAATTCCCTTCAGCTTGTGCAAGAATTTCCTAAGTTTCCTCTATCGCCGCTCCAAATCGTAATTAAACAACAAGTACTATAATAATTCCAAACACGACTGTCCTTCTTAAGATTATATATCTTCTATATTTTTATAATCCTCAGATCACTTGAAACGGAGTTATAGCGAAATAGAGAAACATTCAAATACAAATATTACACTCCTATTTTTCCAAAAAATAACACCTTATGAGAGTTACGAGACTTTTATCAATATACGAGCTGCGCCATGTGCTGTGAGTGTGTGTGTGTACGCCCCCCGTGGAAATTTCGTGTTAAAAACTATTATATGTCCTTCCCTAGGTCAAATCTCATATAAAAAGGTTCAGTGGTTGAAGCGTGAAGTGGTAATAATCAAGCAAATATACAAACTAACTTTCGCAATCATAATATTAGTTAGGACGATGTTTCAAATCCTGCCGCGGGAAGAAAAATAGCTTCTATATTATAGATCTTTTTACTTTTAACAAGCTTTTGTATATTCTATCCCGTAAGGGCTATTCTTAAGAAAGAATTGATGGAGTGACGAAGAGAAAATGTCCCCGTTTGACGCAATTGAGTATTTTCCTGGGTCAAAAATATATTATTTTGTACTAATAAGAAAATAAAAGGTCGCAAAATAATGTCACTTGTCTTTGAACATATCCATTTTAACGTGATTTTGTATTTATTATTGCAGAAAAACTGATAATAAGAGCGCTATTTGACCCCAAGAAACAATGACGTAATCTGCCTGTATTTCATACAAGTCCCATAAAAAATAATTGTTTTGACGTTTAGAAAAAAGTATCAGTGGTACTATTTTTCAAACGCGGAGTTAGTAAACGAACGGTTTTTTGTACAGAAAAATCATTCGTTTGTGTGACGCCGCGTTACAGAATTGGCACTTCTGATTAAAACTTGTTAGAAAAAAGCGGATAGTCAGGTCATGAAAGAGACCTTGGCTGAGATATAAAATAATGTAGGTTAAGAAAATTATATATCAATACGAGTAATGTACAATTAAATATTACATACAATGCTGTCATGATTAAAAATACCAAAGTTATTTCGAAAGCAGTGATTGTTGCTTTGCTCTTGTTAACTTGACTTTGAAAGGTCCTATTTTCGACTGAGAAGGCTAACAGCATATTAAATTACATGATTTTGGGTACACAAGCACTTTCAGCAGACCTTGCGGACCTTGAGCCGTGTTGTTTATTTACATTGTAAGTCTAGGTATCTAGACATATCCATTTGCACTTTTGGACATTTTTATTTTCGTTCGCTAGAAAATATTATATTTAAATGTATGTGCTATCTTTAAGCTAAGAATAAGTGCTAGTACTCACGACCAGAAGTCTCACTCAGCAAAAAAATTCAAAGAAATATCTACTCAATGTGGTTAGCGATATGGTTTAATTTAGGCGTGTCAGAACTCAGCACCTTTTCGTTTAAATACGTAGAAATCCATTGCAAGCCAATGTCATTCTTATTACTCTGGGTGGACCACCGATTCATATAAAGAGTTTGTTTCTTTCCAACAACTCCATTAAATAAATTTTCTTTGGAGTTTGTAAGAAATATAGACTAATAACGTCATGGTTTCTTGGAGTCAAATAACGCTCTTAATAATCTAAAATCACGCGCAAAGATATGATAATGATAAATGACATTATTTTGTGACGTTTATTTTCTTAACTATAAGTACCAAATAATTTATTTTTGGCCCAGGAAACCCAGTTTCCCACTCCGGAGTGGTCGCCGCGCGCATATTCGATACCTATACGGGGAGTGACACAGGCCTGCCGCAGTCTCGTCCATCAAATCCGTAGATATGTATTTAATACTAAAGTTCGGCTTATACGTAAATATAATAATTAATTAAAGACGCCCCCGTCTATGGAAAACGTGATACTATTTTAATATTTTGACGTTTGACAACACAAATCTACTCTAAGACAAAGTTCTAAATTTGTATATACATACTTCGATCACTCAATGAATAATAATATACGGACAAATCACAAAGATTGAGTTAGCCCCTCAGTAAGTTCGAGACTTGTGTTATGATGGGACATTTAATCAACGATACTATATTTTATAGAGGTAAAAATCCTATGGGTATCTAAACATCCAAGACTCAGGTCAATCGGAAAAAGATCATTTTCCATCTTGATCTGACAGGCGATCAAACCCGGGACCTCCGGTGTGAGCGAAGCATGATGACCAATAGGCCACGAAGGTCGTACTTAGAGACTCAATAACTGGGAATTTTGTTTTTGATAACATTACACAAATCATTTTAAGATAAAGATAAGGATAATTTATTTGCCAAACATGTGTTACAAGATATTACATTCAGTTTCGTCCAATCATGTTTACCACCACCGGTGTGCAAATTTTGTCAGAAAAGCTATCATCTATCATAATAATACTATAAAAAATATACCTACTTAATCTATAAACATTTTACGATTTACTATGAAACAAAGTCAATTTACAGTTTATCAGATAAGAAATCCTTAACACTATAATAATATTTATCTATCAAAAATAACTTAATTTTCTTCTTAAACAAAGTCAAATTTAATTCTTTATATTGTTTTGGTATTTTATTAAATATTATCGGTGCCATACCTAATACACTATCACGTAATAATGCAGTTTTAGATGAATGTATGCACAATTTGTCCTCACGACGGTTTCTTTCTACCTACTGTATCAGACAATTTAGGAAACAGGTGAGGATTACTCTTTACAAATATAGCTGTTTCTAATATATATAATGACGGGAGTGTTAGAATCTTATATTTTTTAAATATCGGTTCACAACTATCTATACTTTGTAGTCCGAACATTGCTCGAATACAGCGCTTTTGCATTTTAAATACTAGATCTTTTTTGGTGGAATTTCCCCAAAAAATTATACCGTATCTAAGGACTGATTCAACTAGGCCATAGTATGCAGTTATTAGTGCATCAGTATTTACTTTATTAGATTAATTTATGGGGCAATACACGACAAGACGTCAAAACATTTACAGATTAGTTTAGTGCCACTTTCTAGGCGTAAATGCATAAGAATCTGCAAAAATCTACACTGCAGCATTTCCTCCGACTCTCCAACAACAATCTATCATGTTATTGATATTATCCTAAGCCCCTTTCCTTCGATCCACTGCGAATCCACGACAAAGACAATGCAATTCCAAGGTCATTATTATATAAAAACACTGCAATAATCTGCGACAAAAAATATGCGAGATTTCACGGACGGGCGGCAATTATGCATGTGGTTATTAAACATTTAATGTATTTATTACAAACCTGTTTAATAACATCACGTGTCGTTGCGGTAGCTTGCAAATTTCAGTGGAATAATAGGTTTTTATTGCGTCTCGCGGTTGCACCCATGTGAATCGAGAGGTGCTAACGGCCTATTGTGAAACGTGTCGTGTCGCAAGACGGCAACGAAACTTCCACACCTTGACATTGGCATGCCTAATTGCCTACCCATCGCTAATTTAAACTAAATTTTCTTTTTAAAAGAAAAGTACTCCCTCATATTCTAATATAATGTATATTTCGTTTTCACCATCGTCATTCGTTATTTATATATTGTATGTATGTTTATGTATGTATATACATATAATAAATGTAGGTATATGTAGGTATATTTATTAGGATTTATTAAGTAATTATTGACTGGGAGAAATCGCTGTTAGCGTTAGGTCCGCCATTGTAAACAATTTTATATTGTGGATCAATAAAGTTTTATAAACACTCTTGCCTCGTCACTAGATGGGACTATAACTATTTATTAAAACATTAAAATCCTCTATTACTATTATTTCAATAAAGTAGTACTCTAATCTAAATATATATAACTCAAAGGTGACTGACTCACTGACTGACATAGTGATCTATCAACGCACAGCCCAAACCACTGGACGGATCGGGCTGAAATTTGGCATGCAGGTAGATGTAATGACGTAGGCATCCGCTAAGAAAGGATTTTGGTCAATTCGACCCCCAAGGGGATAAAATAGAGGATGAAAGTTTGTCAATTTTAAACCGATCGGGCTGAGACTTTGCATGCATAAAGCTACTATGACGTAGGCATCCCCTAAGAAAGGATTTAGATAAATTACACCCCTACGCGAGCGAAGCCGCGGGCAATAGCTAGTTAATTAAATATGACTTAAATGAAATGCAAAAAATGTTTCAAAGCATATTCAACACTTTCTTTTGTCAATTTTTTGCTAGTCGAGTGTGCTGCCATCTGTTGTGAGCGCAGCTGGTACTCATTTCGCCGACTAGTTTGCCTACTTACGGGCCCTATAATAGTTTCTATGGTCTTGGGTATCTGTTACGTTACCAATTATAATTATCTTTGACATTGGGTACTTACGGTAGAAAAAAGAATGAACGGCTCACAATAAGCAAGTAATTAAAAAAAATTAGGAGCTCAGTGGGTCGGCGTGACTGCGCTGACTAACGCTCTCGCAAGTAAAGCGTCACCGGGCTTGGCTCGCACGGGAAGAGAAGCAGCTAGTACATTCTTTCTTTTTTCGTATCTTCCGCAACAGCATGAGAGAATCGTCTTCAAATAAAAAAAAAAAACACAACTAAAAACCAACCTCACACTACACAACCGATTCTAATAAAATTTCTACGGCACTACCAAACAAGTATACCAAATCGAATTTTCCAAACCAGACCAGACATCTTAGAATAATCGGTGAACATACGAATTGAAAACCTCCTCATTTTTAAAAGTCAGTCAAAAACAACAACAAGAGAAGTATAATGCGACACAAATAAGTTGAACAAAAATGGCGGACTTCAAAGCATTTTTGTGAAAATTCCCGGCACGTAGGTTGAACCAAAACGGCGGTTATCGGCGCAGGTACAAATAAAATGCGCCGACGACCGCCATTTCGGTTCAATTTACGTGTTGGGAAAAATGTACGAAAATACTTTGAAGTCCGGCATTTTTGTTCAACTTATTTGTGTCGCATTGTAATATTGCAATTATTGTGTCTCGAGGTTGCACCCACGTGTATCAAGAGGCGCTAACGGCTTATTGTGAAACGTGTCGTGTCGCAAGACGGCAACGAAACTTCGACACCTTGACATTGCATACTTACGGCTGAGAAAAGAATGAACGGCTCACCATAAGCAAGTACTTTCCAACAAGTCAAATAAGATACTTTTTTCTAAACGTCAAAACAAACATTTTCTTTGGGATTTGTAAGAAATCTAAACTAATTACGTCATTGTTTCACTTACGGCTGAGAAAAGAATGAACGACTTACAATAAGCAAGTACTTTCCAACAAGTCAAATCAGATACTTTTTTCTAAACGTCAAAACAAACATTTTCTTTGGGATTTGTAAGAAATATAGACTAATTACGTCATTGTTTCACTTACGGCTGAGAAAAGAATGAACGACTCACAATAAGCAAGTACTTTCCAACAAGTCAAATCAGATACTTTTTTCTTAACGGCAAAACAAAAATTTCTATGGGATTTGTATGAAATATAGACTAATGACGTCATTGTTTCTTGAAGTCAAATATCACTCTTAAAATCAAATTTTTCTGCAATAATAATTCTAAAATCATGTAGAAAATAGATTATGATCATGACAAATGACATTATTTTGTGAAGTTTTATTTTCTTACAGTACCAAATAATTTTTTTTGAGCCAGCGAAATATCCAATTATAAATAAAATAATAAATAAATAAACATATAGGAACAGATTACACTGATTGAGCTAGCCCCAAAGTAAGTTCGAGACTTGTGTTATGGGATACTAACTCAACGATACTATATTTTATAACCAATACATAAATAGATAAACATCCAAGACCCAGGACAATTTGAGGCCATTTTCCAACTTGCCCTAACCGAGGATCGAACCCATCAGGATCTATGGGTGGCGGACTAGCATAGTGAACAACTCGCCATGGAGATCGTCAATTCAATTCAATAAAAAAAAGGAGCTCATTGGCCCGGCGGTAAATTATCACGTGTCTATCTCTAATGGGATAAACAGGGCATTTAAGGTTTGGCAGCTGGCAGGCAAACCCCAGGGCCGCATGCATGACTCGTCAGTATCGTCCTTTTCCTCAATCGGATTTAAGCAATCTGCGCGGGAAGAGAAGCAGATGGAATGGAACATTCTAAACTTCTTTTCTTCCAGGCCAGTATCGATTTAAGTGCGTTATGGTGGTTATAACACACTAGGTGGAATTTGCGTAATAGAGCCGAGCAGGCCCGGATCTAGAGGGGGGCAAACAGGGGCACCTGCCCCGGGCGCCAGTATCAACGGGCGCCAAAATCGTCTATGCCCTGTGTTATTGGACATGGGACGGCAAATTTAGGAATATCCTGTTGGGACCCCCCCCCCCCCCGCCAAGAAGTTGGTGGGATACTGGGGCGCCATATTTGGATTTTGCCCCTCCTGCAAAAAGGTCTACATCCCGCAGTGGAGCCGAGTGTGTTTAACCAATATACGCATGTATATCGTACGACGTTTTTCAATACACTTGCGAGGTAAAATACCCAGTAAACTGAAGATTTTAAATAAACTCAACCATATAACTGTGATGCACACCGTTATTTTCCCGCTTCTTACTTTTTAAATCAGCAGTTGCAAATTTTTGAGCCGCTTTATATATTTAAAACCAGTGAAATTAGAACCACTTTAGGAGCAAGGGTACTGAAAAATAAAAAGAAGTAATGCTGCAATAATGTTGTGTTATGAGTCCGCCCAGCCAGCCTTCTTCTTACCGTGTAGCTGGCTCAAATTTCAAATTTAGTTCTTCCAATACGTTGCCACTTTTACGCCTTCCTCCGAGGCAGAGTAATATATAGATCAAGCATGGTACGGCTGGTAGGGCACAAAGGGCGGGAGAGGAGGCGCTGCATAATCTGGTCGTCGTGATCACACTGGCACTGTGCTTCTGCTTGGTCAATGTAGCGCCAGCGCGCCAGATTGTGCCTATCGACCCAGGTTCGGAGGCGATTCAAGCTCCTCCATGTGGCCCATGGCAGTTTATGACCTAGCATTAGCTCCTCTGAAGGTTGGATGTAATCGGGGTGGTGGACCCAGCAGTTACGCTGCAAGAGCTTATGAATGAGGTCTACATTCGAGTGCATCATCACGCTTATAGACCGAAGGTCCGTCCTCATTCTATGAGCTTGACGATGCCAAACCTCGTTATACCACTCTCATCGCTCGAGAAATAAGTTGGACACTTCAAAATTCAAATGTTTATTCAGTAATTAATTGAAGACATGACAAGATGTCTTAATGTCTTCTAAAATCAAAATGAAATATTATGTATAATGGAAATGGAAAACATATTTTTACAAAAGCTGACAGGTTGATTGACATATGTATTATTGTTTAAGAAAAATGTGTCAATAAAAATCAATTATCTGTTCACTAGAGAAACAAATTCGTCTCCACCTGGATGTACTACTTTGTGACCTTGTTTTTTTATGGGTTCTGATAAGTTTGCCCCTTCAAACAAAAATAAAATTTCTAATTTGGTCCAGGCATCTTAGAGTAATCGGGGAATATACTTAAAACATATATAAATCCTAATTGATAAACTGCTCCTTTTTTTTAAATCTGTTAAAATTTGCACGCCCTTGCCCCCATAGACGTAAAAAAATTTTTCTTACTTATAAATCTATGCTTGCCCCAATCCTTGGTTTATGCTCACATGCAAAATATGTAGGCGTTTATTCTCAATACTATACATTAACCAACTAGTTCTTATACTAGTTCGTTTTAGGCTAGACAATCAATAAACCATTAAACAACACATAAATAGATAAAAATAAATCTCCACATTTAAAACAGCTAACAAATGATGAAGATTTATACTTATTTAAGTAAAATGTGTTTAAAAAATTTACATAACAGCAAAATTTCAAAGTCACCCAAAAAAAAGATGAAGGACAATATTTCTACAAAAAAAAAGATGTTAATATAAGACAGTCAATAACCTACAAATGGATGACAACCTTGTTACATTCGACATTTATTTTAAATAGTTTTGTTTAAAATACAATAAACAAAAAAGAAATACATTCTTATTCAAAGAACAAGAGTGTCAAGTGATAAATAAATCCTCGAAAATCTGATTGCATATTTAACGAAATCCTCGTTAAATATTAAGAGTACAAACAGAAAATATTTAGAGTATCTACAGAAGAATATACGCTTAATACCAGACAGAAAAGCCTATATAAAAACCGGTAATTATTAAGAAGAAACAGACTGCCTTTTTGTATATTCTGAGAGTAATCTCAGACTGAAGACGAATTAACGATACCTCTCAAACTTCATCAAGCCATTTAGGTTGCAGAGCATCCCATACAAATTTACTTACACCAAAGCTTGAAAACTACCGTAGGTACAATAAACAAGTAGTAATCTATGGTAGGTTGGTAGGCCTACGTTTTACTTACACACGGATACGTGTCTACGAACGTTTTATCTATGGTTGAGTGTCAATTTTCGCTAAAAGTAATCTTTTATAGCTGTGGCAATGTGCAAAATTGTATGATTCTAGAACACAGATTAGTTTACGTAGGAATTTCGAATGGTATATCTTATTGTACCAAAAACATTAACACAAAAATAACATTCGAAACAGTAAATATATAAGGTCTAACAAAATATACCGAAACTAATTAGTCCATGACATTGAACTACTTTCCCCAAGGAACATATATCGAAATTAGCCAAAAAATATTTTACATATTTCGATAGACTACGTGGAAGGAACATATCCGTAATAAATATAACCACGGGCTATTCTAGATCACTGTAGTATAATCAAATTAAAATAACAGTCAAAAAACAAAACAAAAAAACGACATACAAATAACCCATACAAATTAACGCCGGCTGAACACCTTTGTGTGGAAATGCCGATATTTTTTGCTTTTTGACATTTATTTTAATTTTATAATACAGTAGTGATCTTATAAAGCTCGTGTCTCTTACACCTTGTATATTCCATATATCGAAATATGAAGAATTTTTTTCGGCTTTCCATACAAACTCGGATCATCTGATCCATCAACTACGATAGTAAGTATGGAGGGCCAAACTTTTTTTTATATTTCGGTATATGTTCCCTGGGAAAAGTTGTTCAGTATCATGGACTGAATCTACCCTTGAAATAGTTTTAGTATAATTTGTTAGACCTATAATATAAAGGCGGACTTATCCCACATAAAGGAGCAAGACTTGTAGAGAAGAGCTCAAGATATGTAGGAGCTCCAACTGCCCCAACTAGTGCGCAGCTAGTGTTCCCACATGAAAAGGTATGTAAGGTACGTATGTAGGTAGTGGAGAGCTTGGGAGAAATAGCACAATAAAATAGCACAGAGTTATTTAATTTATTATAAATTTAAAATACTGATAAATAAGTTAGGAAATGTAATCAGCTCGAGAGTGGAGTCAGAATGATGAAGAAGGAATCTAAAATTTAAAAATGATATTATTTTTAGAAAGGTGCGACAGTATGTAATGGCGAAAGGAGGTAAACGGGAACCTGAAGGATGAGGTTTATTGTAACATCATTACAGATAGATCGAGATGGAGTCTTTGTGGATGCCCTCTGCCATAAGTCATCCCATATAAACAAACATCTCAATAGATCCATAAAGGATCTGGTCAATGGATCTATGGATGGAATAGAGAATGATCGATCTCTTTCATTCAACCTGCGATAGATTCAGAGTGACGAGTAACTTTTGTAACTAACTTTAATTCGTGGTTCAAGTCAGTGCACTGGTAACAAAGAACTGGACGACCCGGCGACCTTGCCCGGTCATTTCTCTGTTGACAGACCTGCCATGACACACGGCATGTTACACCTACACACGAATTTATGTCTTTACTTTCTTTGTTTTGAATTTCTTTATTAAAATGCGCTGAGTTCTTAATATTGAACTGTAGGACGCGTAACATGTAAAATGTAAATGAAGATTTACTTGTTTTATTTGTAGATTATTCTTTAATGTTATATACTTAGGTACCTACTTACTTATGACATTCATTTCATTTATACATAATTACCAGAGATCGGAATCACAGTTGCTATTGCTATCAGAAGTATGGATATGACTAAAAGTTCCGGGATTTCTCGAGAATCTAATTGGGTACTAAGTAAATGAAACAATCATAATTATGTGATTTCAGGATAAATATATATTTTTCGATTCAAATATATCCTGAAATCACATAATTATGATTGTTTTATTTATAGATTATATCCCTACTTTTGATAGCAATAGCACCCGTGATTCCAATCTCTGATAATTACTTACTATCATGTCTTTATTTTTACTACGGTCCTGAACTACTCTCATCCACATCTCTAAATGGCATTCATTATGAGGGGTCTATTCCCAGCAGTGGGAGTATCAAGGCTGCGGATGATGATGATGATGACTTCTTTATTTTTCGTTACGTGTTGATCTGGGAGAAAATAAGACACAAAGAATGTACGAAGTATGCAGCTGCTTTATTAACTTTTTCCATCGCCTCTCCACGCTCACTAAGACGCTATAATTACGGACCTAGCTCTGTTTACCCCGTTAGTAATAAAGTATACGTCTTTATTGCTCGTTTTTAACCTTTTACTTAAAAGTCGTTTAAGTAAAAGGTTCAAGTCATGAGTTACACCTTTTAGAAAATTAGCATTCCACGATTTGAGCTTTAAGCTGCACACCCAGCGCACCCTAGAAAGCATTTGATAGACAGAACATAACTTAGGTCCACCACCTCGATTAGCTAAATAGTGTGTCTAAAATGGAAAACGAGGATAAAAAAATTGTGACAGGTTCTTGTTAGTCAATCACAAATTTTGAAATCCTTGTTATCTGATAATAAGCCTTTCGATGCGAGCGTCCAAAAACGCAAAAGGCCAATCCAAATATTTTGGCGAATCATCGCGTGTTTAAACTCTTCAATTCGTGAAGTACGGACGGTGTTATTTAGTAGCAAATGGTTAATAATAGTTTAATTAATTAATTCTAAGCATAACAGAGAATAGCCGAGGAAAGATGGTAGGTCATCTGATATGACACGACGAGTTCATAAAAAAAACATAATTGAAGGGAAGATAGAAGTGAAAAGAGGACCAGGAAGACCCAGGCATAGCTACATGAAGCAAATATAGAAGAAAGTGAATGTTATGTCGTACAGCGAATTAAAACGGCTGGCGGACGAGAGAAACAAATGGAAGAAAATTTATACTCCACCGACAAGAGCATAGCTCTTAAATAATATAAATAAGTTAATAATATTATGAAAAGTATGGAAAATATAAATAAATATATAGACAAATCACACAGATTGAGCTAGCCCCAAACAAAATAATAAAATATTAATCATTTTTGTTTGGACCGAACGATCGTACTTGTGAGCGGACCCCGGGCTTCTCAACATTACAGCTGAGGACGCAACTGGGAAAACGCTGAGATGAGAGAGAGAGAGATATATCGTACTTTTGCGTAGGTACCCTAATAAAGTTAATAGAGGAAACTCAAATCAATAGCAGAAAATATCAACTTCTTGACCTGATCGATCGAGAAACCTCTAGTAAATAGCCAGAAGGACGTTTCGTAAAACCACATCGTCAGTCGTCGGCATAAATTTTGCACAACTCAAATGGCTATCGATTTCCCAACAGCTTGAAGTGCCATTTTAAGTGGTGGATCGTTCTAATATTTACCGTCTTATTATAAAACGCGCACTAGAAACTTTATTTAAAATACAAAAAGTTAAACTTAACTGAACGCTATCCAGAGTTTGCTCCAACCTATCCAAAGATTGACTCTAGTCTACCCTTGGGAGGTCATAGTCACTCTGTGTAAAAACCAGTAACCTCGTCACATCACCTTGGTGATCAGACTGAGAAATGCTGGGTGCGGGCTGCTTTTGGCCATTTTGAAAAAAATAATGAAAAAGCTTTTCCTATCACCTGCAGTAGTCGTCATGCAGCTGACTGAACTGATGATGACACTACTACAGGTAACACTACACTTACGTGATCAATGATCATTCGATCACGTCGCACCACCAAACTATCTAGTAACACCCTTTCCAAAGTTCCCAACGCCGCCCTTTGTGTAGGTAGGTACTTTCGGTTTCCCCTATTTACGGTAATTTGACTTGCGTGCCTTCATCTTTCTATTTATACTCGTATTTCGCGTGGCACGTCGACCGTGACCCTGCTGGTCCCGGGGTTGAAAAACATTAAATTGCTAGTTGTTTTTCGTGATCGCCCAGTGATTTGTAAAGTAAAAAAATATAGGGTTGAGTACGAACATAAATATTCGTCTGATAATATGTCCGAAGTTTCATATTTTTGTATGACGTATAGTCATCGATATGGTTAAATATTTTAGCGGTACAGTATTATTTTGCGTACTTATTGGTGGACTACATCACATTTTAGGTTTCGACGCTATTTTTGAAGATTCCGTTAAATGAGGGATCAAAAACAGGAAATTTATTGTTTCTTTTTTCTCATACAGTAGTAATTAGTTATTGTAATTGTTCACAAACTTTTGCCAACTCCTGGCGTGTTTTCACTCATATTCATTGTCAAATCATGAGTTGCGCCTTAAAGAACAATTTGCATTCCAAGGCTTGAGCTATATACTGCACACCCTAGAAGGCATTTGCTAGAAAAAACGATAGTAAAATTACAGATTACTATATATATAATAGCGTAAGTAATATTGTTCCTTATAGCTAGCTATATACGTTCTATCAATCTGAGAGAACATGTGGCTAGATGATAACTTACCGAAGGATATTTCTCGAGCTCGTGCAGAACTGTGTGGTCGCAGTACTCGAAAACGAGGTGCAGCTTGCGCTTGCGGCGGAACACCTCGATCAAATTCACCAGGTTCGGGTGCTTGAGATTCTATAAAGAAAAATATGAGATTATACCTATAACATGCCTTTACGTATGTCATACAGGAAGTACATACTTTTATGCTGGTGTTGGAGCAAAAATTTATTACATGCATTTGAGTATATCTTCTATCATACAGCAAGTTGTTTTATGCCGGGGCGGAAGCAAAAAAAAACATAGAATGAATTAATAAAAAAACTCCTTATTTCACCAATACAAAAAAAAAACATAAAAATAAGTTTAACAATTGAAAATAAATAGGTACAATGGACGGTCTTATCGCTTAGGACGATCCCTTCCAGATAACAGGTGGATGAAGAGGAATGTATAGGCACGTCAGAAATAACGGTGGTGCAAAGAAAACTATAAGTTACATTAATAGGTCCAATTACTTTTAATTTACATAATACAATACACTTATATTCTATAATACACTTACATATTACATGGAATATACTAGGTGCACCCACCATTGCCCAGAATATTAAGCGAATGGGCATCCATTTTGGAATGGAAAATAGGACAACACTATTACGGTATTTGGGTCATTTTATAGAGAATCTAACGGTTCTGTAGCTGTTCGATTGTACACGGATATTTCTCTTAAGTACGCCAAATTTCAGAGGGAAATTCAGTCTATGATTAAAAGTCTACACTAATATGACGTCAAGAAAGATTTAGAGAAATTCCACCCAAAAAACTCCTATTAAACAAATCGATGTAGAAAACTTAAATAAACAATTTTTCGAAGCGTATTGATTAGTTAGGTAGGTAACAAATGAATGCGGTAAGGTCATTTAGCATCATTCCAAATAGAATAGCAAGAAACGATTACTTACTTTGTATCTATCGTGCAATAATTGAGGCATTGTTGAGTTGACGTCTTTCACACATCAAATTAACAATGACCTATTGACTATTGTCAACTCGATGAAAAGAATTTTATTGAAGTAAGATATATCTTCAAAATAACATTTTATTACACACATATGGCTACATATGTAGGTACCTATTTGTTACTTGTTTTTATCTTCAACATTTTTTCTCAGTTCTTAGAGTATATACCTACGTAGGTCGTTTTCAAATCTTGGGATCAGAATCACTACACGAATCCACCCCTCCTGACTCCTCCCTCCCCGCGGGACCCGCATGTAACAAAGTGGAGCATTTTGCGGCAAATTCCAGAGCCGCAAGACCCGAAGCACAGAATTAATATAAATAAGTATAATATATATAATCTCTTAAGGTCCCGCGCAATATGCGTCCCCGTTTCCCCGTCCTCGCACCTCTTCACCATTCGCGCCTTGTCAATGCGGCTGTAAGCGCCCGCAGCCACCCGCTGAACACGGCGCGAACAGGGGAGAGGTGCGGGAACGGGGAACGGGGACGCATATTGCGCGTGGGACCTTAGGAGATTCCATTCTATTATATTCATTCTAATATCACTTCAACCCACCTTTAACATGCGTATCTCCCTGAGCGCAATCTTGCGTATCAGCGGATCATCCTCATTCTCGACAAACTTCTTAACGGCAACTATTTCGCCGGTGTCCCTGTTCCGACATTTGTACACCAGACTATACGAGCCCTCGCCCAGCTTGGCGAGTTTCTCGTATCGCTCCATCGCGCGGCTGCTCGCGCGTGACCTGCGGGCAATGGGCACAGAATAAGTACTAGCAAACATAATATAAGTAATTACTAACGTAAGCAAGACGAGCGCGTTAAGGGGCTGCTTGAATTTTCCGGGATTCAGTGCTACACCATTTGTAAGGAAACGGAGACGTCATTTAAAATTTTGTCTTGACCAGGCACTAGATAACCCTTCAAACTATTTTATGAACTATGGTTTACAGCTTAAAGTGAGAACGTGAAGCTTTTCTTCGCACATTTGCGAAACACTTGGCAAATAAAAGCTTCACGTTGGAACGAGCTGGAACTTCTGGGGGGTGAACTAGCATGGTGACCACTACGCCACGGAGGTCGTCATAATAATTGTTAATTTTGTAAAACCGGACATGTAGGAAGGGTTTAGTACAGGTATGGTAAATTATAGAAAATGATGTAGGGAGTTGACACACAGAGCCGACGATCAATAGGGAAAAGGCGAAAAACCTGAGGAGGTGACAAAAAGTTACACTATCTTAGAAATTATCGTGGACAAGTTCTTCCACCGAGGTTTGCTATACGTTAAGGAAAATAAAATGCGTACGTCTTTACTTTTCTAAACCCTATTATCGACCGACCTGCTCTACTCTAACCCTCAAATCCATAAAAAATAACAACCGTTTGCTAAACCTATTTTAGTTAAAACATGTTTTGTCTCTTTTCCTCTTTTGAATATTTGACATTGAAAGAACGAAACAAAACATATTTTAACTAAAATAGGTTAGGTTTGAGGGTAAGACTCGAACCACAAACATCTTTGTGTAAGACAACTAAACATTATCAATACCATCCTTAAATTTCACAAACATGCTTATTGGACAGCTCGTAGAACTAAACGGTTTCTATTATGGGATACGCCAAGAGTAAAAACTAGCTTTTCTTGCAGGATGTTCTATTTTATGGGACACTATCTTTATTCAAAATTGTATAATGCTGATCGAAACATAGTCGTCAGACCAGGTCTAGAGGTAGAAGTTAGTTAGAGAGTGCCTTGAGGGCAGAAATTATGATCGTAAGTGGAGGAAATTTTGAAAATTATAACTTAAAGGAATATAAAGAAAAAAAGACAACAAAGCCCTAGCGTGACAATCTCGACGCATTCCAAAAAGGATGGTCGAGCCTAACACTAGAAATAGATAAATGGAAGAAGATGAGAGAGACCATTGCCCAACAATGGGACCAATTAGGTAAAAGGAATATAAAGAAAAAAATCTACAGTGTTAGGTTAGGGGGCGCTCCTGCTGTCGTCAACCAGCAGAGAGCGCCCACATTGGGGCGGCGGGGGAGTGGGAAGTTCTCCCCCCACCCGAGGAGGGGTGCTCCCGCAGGCTCGGCTTCGGCCTTGAGCCTTTAGGGATGCGCCCAATGGGGCGGCGGGGGAGTGGGAAGTTCTCCCCCCACCCGGGGTGGGGCCGCCGGGAGGGGAATGTTTCATTGCCCTCCCGGCGCTTCAGGCGGGGCCACACCGCCGTGGCTGTGGTTGGAGATCGGTCGCGGAGGAGGAGGAGTGTCGGTGTTACGTTGCCGCTCTACCTATCCTCCGCGACCGAGCGGTGCCGCACCGCGTTTGCGGCGGAGCCTTTCATCTTCTCCGCCGCTGGGAGCCGGTTTATCTGGCTCCCATGGGTCCACAGGCGGTGGACTGCGTGGGAGTTTGCCGCCTCTCAATTGGGCCGAGGAGGTACGGCGCGTCCGTGAGTTCCGGACGCGCCGACTTGGTGAGTGGGGGGGCGCTGTGACGCCCTCGCTTTGGCGGCCAGCCGCGCCGGGGTTCGCGGATGTATTTCCGTTCCCGTGTCCCCGGCAAAAGCGGTTGAGATTTTTTTTTTACAATATATTGGTTTAGGCATTTGTCCTCAATCTCACCTGATGGAAAGCGACGATGAAGACTAGGATGTAGCATGCCTATCCAAAAGATACCCATTCAATCTACTTTTGAATGTCCCGGGGCTGTACTTCTCTGGGAATATAGACGCAGGCAGTTCATTCCACACCTTAGCTACTCGAACCAAAAAGGAACTGTCAAAGCGTTTAGTTCGAGACTTAGGTATTTCAACGACAAAGGGGTGAAACCCCTGTCCGCGCCTCGTAGTCCGATGGAGAAATGGTGAGGGTTTCACGAGATCAAAAAGAGCCTTCGAACACTCTCCAAAATGTATCCTATAGAAAACCGATAAGCAGGCTACTTTGCGACGATGCTCTAGGGACTGCAATTTTCTATTCGAAAGCTCATCGCTGTTTATAAGCCTGCGGGCTCTTCGGTCAACAGAGAACTCCGGAGGTTTTTTAGTGGGTAGGCACGTCGCTCTGGCGTGGAGTCCCACATAACCGTAACAGGATCTTTCCTCCGTAAAAAAAAAGGATAATTTCATATACTTAGAAGCGATTAGGATTAGAATTAATTTATTACGCGATATTTGTGCGATAAGTCGGATACGACACACTAGAATGTAGTTCCGATGTGCGTATAAATCGTTGTAAATAGTTCCGCACTGTTCATAACCGAGTCTATCTCTTTCTCAGCGAAATAGCACGCAAATTAGCCACGTGCGCCGACGAGTTCGAGTTCCGAACTAACTCATTCTTAAATGTAGGGATAACGAAACTAGGGAGGACGCTGTACTCCACGACACAGGGGTTCCTGATGTGGAGGGCAACGCCACATACAATAACAATAACAATAACCGAAATTGTAATACTAGTAAATAAGTTCCTAAAACACAGGCTTTTGCCTAGTTTGGGAACTCGGTAATCTAATCTTCTATCTTCTAAGTATATAGTAAAGCAAAAATCACTCACTCATTCTCATCACGAAATCTCGAAAACTACTTAGCCAATGAGGATTAAATTTGGCAGGAAGGTAGATTGTGACTAGGAGACTCCGCTAAGAAACGATTTTTATCAAGAATCAAGAATCAAGAATCGTTTATTTGCATCGTGTATTAGAAATTCCATCCCTAAGGGGGTGAAATAGGGGTTGCCAGTTTGTATGACACTTCGTAAAACTTTGGAATGCTTTGCCACTGGATATTCGTAAAGTGAAATCATTGAAAAATTCAAAGATTTGGTAACGTCTCATTACCTTTCGTCTAGCTCTAACTAATATCTCTTTACTTCTTTTCTTTTTACTGGCTACTTTCATTTACTTTTTTTAAATGTTCGTACAAATTTTATGGTTTATGTATTTCTATTACTTTATTGTTCATTTATTTGTTATAGTATGTACTCCTATTATTTATATAGGTATACTTATATTCTTCTACACTGTAATACTCTAACTGCGCCAACTCCCCCACATTTTTATAGTTTTCTCTACCCAAAGGTTGGCTGGAAGAAATCGCTTTAGTGATAAGCCCGCCTTTGTACCTACTAGATTTTAAATGTACTTTTGATTATTGGCATACTTAGTTGGTGCAATAAAGAAATTTTATCTTATCTTATCTTTATGCTACAAAATAATCAATTTTTGTTTTACTTTTATTTCATTTTTTTCGACAACCCTAGATCCGTCTTTGAAAGAACTTGTCTGCATAACATTACTAATAAAAAAACGGATGACAAACATATAAAAGAACCCGGTTTCCGGACGACCCGGCTGACCCCGGCTTTCAATAACATGTTAATCGGGGGCATTCATTGATCGGCCGGCATCTAAGGTACCTGCTAGCGGTATTACTTAGCCTTTCATTACTTTTGTCCAAGTAAGTAGTTACTGCCCACTCCCATTTTTAAACGAGGTCAAATTGTCAAACATTTGATTTCGCTACAGGGACAATGGCATGTGTCACTCTCCGTTTAGGTATCGAAAATATACCTACACTATTACTATACGTGCGGCGACCACTTCGAAGGGGACAATTCAGTTACGTGAATCGTTTGCCCAGAGTAATAAGAATGGAATTGGCTTGCAATGGATGTCTAGGTATCTAAACGAAGAGGCGAGGACTTGAGACGCGAACTAAATTAAACCATAGCGGTAATCACATTGAGAAGGAATTTTTTTGAATTTATTTTCTAAGACTTCTGTACATCAGTAAGTACTAGTACTTCTTCTGAAACAATAGCTGGGCTATGTGTGACTTCGATGGCCTCATTAGAAAAGCCTTGTCACATTCCCCTTCAAGTCAGTATCGGGAAGGCGGTTGAGTTGCCAACATCATCTAGTCTTTCCAACTCTTTTCAGCATTTTCCAGTCATGACAATGGTCTTTTTTGGTCACTCTGCCCGGATCATTAGGCCCTTGAATACTAAGACAAGTAACTTCTTAAAACAGACACATAAAAACATATAGGTCTGTTCTTCCAGCCAGACGGTTCAAACACTCGTACCTCAATTAATGTTGTTGAAGGTTTGAAGAAATATTGGAAACCAGATGACTGCACAGTGAAGTCAGGTCCAATTAGCTGCCATTATTGTTACGGCTAAACCCCGTAATGCGGCTATGCCTAGGTTTAGCCGGATAAACCTAGTTGCAGCCGATCTCAGATAGTAACACCACCACACACACCCATCTGTGATCGGCTGCACCTAGGTCTAGCTGGCTAAACCTAGGCGTAGCCACATTTCGGGGTTTAGCCGTAACAGATACATTTAACGGAACAAAAGAACCTGTCAACTGATGGTCCAGCAGCTTATTGGATCTGACTTCACTGTGCTGCCATCTAGCGTCCCATGTTTTTGAAAACCCTTATTCTCAAGATGTGAGGGTTTTTGTCCAGTCAAAGGGGTCGAGGTGATCCGTGCGTTAACTCGTGAACGGTGCTGCCGGGAGGGACTGGATCTCGGCTGGAAGCTCGGCTTCGCTTTTTTGACTACTTACTTAGTATTTTTTATTACCAAATTTTATAAATTGTTAATTTATTACGTTATTTATCTTTGTTAACTTGTTCGCAAGCATTACATGTATAATGTGTCATACATGTAATGCTTGCGAACAAGTAAACAAACATAAATTACATTACAATACATTGTACTATTTGATTACGACAATAATAATAATATATTATGATAAAGCCCTTCTAGCGAGTAGGCGACCAATACTGTGAAAATGAGTTTCTTTCGGCGTTTCTTCTCAGCAGTGGTCGTTACGTTACGAAGCGCTGGTATCGGTAGCCTTTCTTTAAAAATAAATTAAATTTTAATATACTTTACACGTTACGTAAAAAATACTTATTGACGTGTAAAAGTGTCTGTAAAGGTCTAATTACTGAATAAACATTTGAATCTTTGAGGTGCAATAACATAAAGTGGCCTTCTTTCTCCAAGAAGTAACTTAAATTGCTATATGCCTTTAGAAACACATGCTGACACTATAGAAGCTTGTTAGAAGATAAGCCACACACAATGGCGTTTCCGTACCACCTCAATAAATCAAAGCCACCACGTAGTTACAGTTAGGTACAGCAATCAACTAAAATTGCCATGGAGGCTTGATGCAGTGTCTGACCTTTAGGAAGGTCACGTGATACAGCTATAGCGTGCCTGTTGCTTTGGAAGATAAGAAAGACAATGGGAATTCCGTAGTTAGAAAGCTGACTAGGTAAATCAGAAACTTAGCTTGCCAGTAAGCTTAAAAATATATCAGAATCATTAATTAAACTATCACAAGGTAAATTTTTTCGACGAGTTATCTTTGCTGGCGCTAATTTTCTTGAAATTGAAAGCTAATAATATTCAGAAAATTAAGGATACTTGAGTAGATACTTTGTACCAAAAATACACGTGGTTTTGGGTAAGAATGGGGAGTTACTCTAAATTTCTGAAACTCACCACATATCACCAAGGGGAGAGGGGATTAAAAAAGTGGCTAAAAACGACACGTGATTAATGGAAGACCCATTAAGTCCGCCATTTAAAAGTATAATTTTGTTTTGGAATTATATTAATAAATAAATATTAAATAAATATATTGGGACTAATAACACTGATTGAGCTAGCCGCAAAGTAAGTTCGAGATTTGTGTTATGGGATAGTAACTCAACGATACTATATATATATATAAATATAAATATATATAAACATCCATTTTCCAACTTGCCCTGACTGGGGATCGAACCCGGGACCTCTGGGTGGCGGACTAGCATGTTGACCACTATGCCACGGAAATCGTCAAAATATTATAACAAGCCATTTCTGTCCCAATGTTGGGCAAAGGCCTCTTTCTCTATTTTTCATGTCTTTTTCCCCGACTGGACGCCTGGCAGACGGGGACCAGGGCGTCCTAGGACTAGATAGTGCGACGAAATAAACAAATACTGTAGCGACTTTGGAACATTAAAGTAAAAATAAATACTTGCGTTTTACTTCATAAATACACGCAATTTTAATTCGTGGGAATGAATGAAATGGACAAAGACAATTAAAGGTCTCGTAGGTACTGAACGAAGTCGAATAGGGGTGACGACAGGGTTACAAAAGTATAATTATTATTTGTACGTCTTTAAGATTATCCAAAAATAATAGACCCATATTTTTCAGTTTGGTAATAAAGTAAAAATTCACAAAGATACAAAGCAGCAAAGTTCCGGAGTGGGGTTTGCGACGTCACCTCTATGGAAAAATCGTAGGTAGCCGTGACGTCTTGCGAAATTTCAGTGTGCTGTATCTTTGTCATTTTTTGTTTCTCAGAAAAAAGAAAAAAGGCGTGTACAATATTTTTTAATAATCTAACCGATGGGCTAGAAATATTCTTCCATTCGTCATGCCTATAGTTACTAACTTAATCCGTAGTTCTATTTCAAAGGTCAGACATGCTGCATAACCACCACAACCATTTCAGTTTATTGCATTATAATTATTTTAATGGAAGGGTTTTAGGTATAACGATTATGATGTACATACGTATCGTCCATTCCATAACATATAAATTACTTATCGTCGATTTTAACCGACTTCCAAAAAAGAGGAGGTTATCAATTCGTCGCGATCTTTTTTTTTAAAGTATGTTCACCGATTATTTGAAGACGCCTGGACCAATTTGGAACATTGTTTTTTTGTTTGAAAGGATATACTTGTCAGTTGGCACCATGGAAACTTTATCAAAATCGGTTGTGAAGTTAGGGGGTGAAGTCGGTTTTTAGTTTCGAAAAATATTATATAACGTATAAATTGATTTATCGACGGAACATTGTTATTCTTGTCAAAAAATGTGTTGAGATTCAGGATTCTCTTTAGAACTTGGCACGCATGTACGTACATCTATCTCAATTCTTTTCTCAGTATTAAATTATATAAATATGAAATATATAGGGACGAATTACACTGATTGAGCTAACCCTAAATGTAAGTACGAGACTTGTGTTATGGGATACTAACTCAACGATACTATATTTTATATCAAATACATATATAAATAAACCAAGACCCAGGACAATTTAAAAAAGGCCATTTTTCAACTTGCCCTGGCCGAGGATCGCATCCGGGACCTCTGGGTGGCGGACTAACATGGTGACCACTACGCCACGGAGGACGTCAAAACGAGTAATCTGGAAAGTGGTGCAAGCTGATTTTCGTGGAGATGAAAGTGATCAGTAGGCATTGAAGGGTTACTTGTAAAACACAGCAACATTTTTGGAGCAAGTTCAGTCTATGATACTTTACTACTTTCCATAAACACACTATCGAAAAGAAATCAGCGTTCAGCCCAAAGGATTTTGTATGGGAGGTCGAATTTTTTTTAATGTCTTTTTTATAGAAAATAGTTTATAGAAAATAGTCAGTATCATAGACAGAACTTGCTCCAGAAATGATGCTGGTGTTTAAAAAATAACCCTGTACATCGCTCAGAATCATCAGAATAGAAAATTGTGGCATCTCTCTCGTCTCGGAGGCCAAGTAAGTAAGGTTAGGAGAAGTATAGGTACCTACGTTGAATACCAGCTGCCCCAAGCCAAACTTACAGACCGTAAAGCTGAGGGAATAGGCGACAATTTGATTCATGTCAGTGCACTGCGGCTAGGCAACCCGTCACTGTCACTTTCTACCTAGCCTATATATACTCTCAACGACGCCTTTATTCGGCTCTCTCAACGTCATAAGATAAGAAAAACGTGATGATTATGTATGTACCTCTTAGTAATGACATCTGGCGACACAATAGCCCTGTTGATTTCACCTTTCATTTTATTTTACTGGAATTTCGACCGAGTGGCTGCCTCGAACGCCAATTTTGGGGGTCACCTTTCAGACATTAGGTGTTTCGCGCGGAAATGAGGGGTAATATAGCCCAAAAAATGTTTAACTTTTCTTTACATAACCTGCTACAATTCTAGACTTTGACTGACATAGGTACTTGTGGCTTGACAGAAGGCAGGCTTTATTGTTTTTCTTTTGAAAGAATTTTACATACTTACATACATTCTATCTGCAAGTCTTTATTTCTAATGGAGTAGACAAAGCATTTTGCAGCTCTAAGCAGATAATAGACCAGGGCCGCAAAAAAATCAAATTTCAGTTTTAACGTAATGGTTGGCGAAAAGGTGGAAAAAGAAATCAAAATATATAAACCAGCTTAGAGGAAGTTTATCGTAAAGGTTATTTTTAAGTTTTTTTTTTAATTTTTGGTTTTCGTTCCACACAGTTCTTATTTAAAACAAAATTCTTATTTCTTTATTTTTCGCTTACATGCACTCATACATAACTTGGTTAGTAGGTAAAAAAGTACATTATTATTCTTTTTACTACCTACTGTTACACTAACCATACTGTGTAGAGTTTGGAAGTCTCAGGGTCTCAGGTTCCCAGGACACAAAACAGCCATCTACGACCAAGTCCCAGGACTTTACGGGTAGAGTAAGGTCTTTGGCGACAATGCATAATTAAGTGATTGCGCCTGAATTTGAAGCTGCTTAAAGCATCTCAAGCAAGGAATAGCTTAATTTACACCATCAATCAGAAACGAGCTCTAACGGCGACTCACAAGGCCTTCAGAACAGGGTTGCCAAATGAAACGGAATTTCGCCTGTGGTTCTTTGTCTCGTAATTACACCTTATGGCCCAGAAATTCATGAATTCTATTTATTTTTTTCATCTAATTACGGCAACCCTACTTCAGTCGTGTCACACAACTTACATAGCCTGTGTCAGAATCTGAGAGCGAGCGCATGAGGAGGGGAGCGAGTGCCGGCCCATCCCTCTGGCCGCAGCGCCTTCTAACCGCGGCGGCCAACATTTTTAGTTGGATTTCGACTCTAAAGCTCCAACTCAACTCGGCCCGTCTGCTTTTTTTTTGAACTGGCAACCCTACTTCGGAAGCATAGGGGGTAATATTTCCAACCAAACAACAACTTTTGAAAACACATTTTATGATCTATAACATTCATTTTCTTAATCTGTGCGGGACATTTACTTCCGCGAATACATAAAAACCAATTTGAAACTGTCGTAAAGCTTTGGCTAAAGCTTTTTATGACTGATTTCGAGTTCCAAAGACATAGTCTGCTAATATACACCTTAAATCACTTAGTGGCTCTGTGAGCTGTATACCTCGCAGGTCACCCGACCCGTTGAAGTTTATCGGATAAAAAAGTTGTTCAGACAAAAAAGTTGCGTCTTAATCAGGGTCACAAAATAGATTTATGACATTTTTGAAAAAAAATCGAAACGGTTGTAATATGTTATTTAGAATTTTTTTAATGTGACCTGTAGGCGAGAACAGCCGGACAGACTGACAGACAAACTAACAGCCGGACAAAAGCACTTTTGGCCAATCTCGAAACCAAGACGCTTCGCTCGTTCGGTAATTTGAGTACCTATTCCAAAGATTGTTTGAATTGTTTTTAGTTTGTGTAGGTGGCAAACAATGGCATCAAATTTTTCAAACTGTCTAAAGGTATATAACAAACCTCGACGGTTGCCATACCAAGATGACGACCGCCGGGACCAACGGCTTATCTTGCCGTCCAAAGCACAGAAAAGTTCGAGAACTTTAAATGCCACTTGTGCTTATAACTTTACTGGTGTGCAGGTTTCCTTATGTTTTCCTTCACCGGGAGCCAATGGTGGTCGTTGAAAATGATCACACATTAGTACTGACTCAGAGTCCAAGAGTATAAGATACACAGCCATTGACCACCATCGGACTTGTAGTGAACTTATCAGGGCATAATCTAGTGAAAGATATTGTGCATTTATTTTACTAAGTACATGCGTCACGGACACTCCTGGTATTACCTCCTCGGTAGCAGCGGCAGATTGTTACCGAATAACCACAGCCGTTTATCACCGAACCATTTCTCCATACAGGACGCCACGTTGTTCCACAGTTTGAACTTCGAACAGTCCCACAAAATCGAATTATTCATTCGCGTTTTCGGACGGCACAGATAACACGCATTTCCCGCCTAATTAGCTGTCAAAAGTCCCGCGAAAATTATCTGTTTTATTTTGTTTTATGCAGAGATGTTGTCGTCGCGAAGGCTTTGAAGCTTTTAGCAGCAGTTGGGGGTAATATCGATCGCTGGTTTGTTTACAGTTTCTGTGGGCCTGTGTACATGACAACCATCGTAGTGGTGGTAGGGAAATGTGTAGGCCTGCGGCAGGATATCACTTTTGTTACATTTTTTTCAAGTGATCATGTTGGGCGCCATTTAATTTATTGTTATTACAAAACTACAGCCTTCTGCAAATTCCGTTTTCGCCAGCTGAATTGAGGCAGTTTGTAAAGTTTACACTTCAGCTGACTATCATAGACAGTGCCATTATGGTTTTTTTATTGTGAAGACACCTCAAGAAAAATATTTCTAGCCTCTACGGTTTGGGCATCCCGGAATACTGTAGCCTGTAAAACCAAACAAAAAAAGTGGGGTAAGAAAAAATATCTAAAATTCTCGTGAAATTTCCCTCGCCCCTAGTCTACTAATCACTGTCTGCAATCCGTGCCTTTCATATCAGATTACGTTTCAGAATATATCGGTAAAAACCAAACATGTGGGCATGCGAGTAACTATCGATTGGTACAAGCAAATACTATCAACGATACTTCAATAGCATTATCATAATGAAGTGAAGGCTTACTTTATTTTTACTGAGTCCACATTACCTACCTACATATACGAACAGTCAAGTACCAAGATAAATGACCAGGCCCTCTACTTATATCTTGAATTTTCTCTTAAACTAAAAATTACACTGGTCAACAAGATTTTGTCACAAGGATACTTACAGCGATTTCTAAAAGAATTCAGTACGAAAAACATGAACCTAGTTATAACAAATGTGTAGGACTTCTAAATTTTCAAATATTACACGTCAAAAATTCAAATTTCTTATTTTTTCGGCAATTTCAAAATTAAACCATAAATTCGATAAGGTGATTTTCAGTTTTCTAATAGCAGCTTAACACTGTGCAAACCTTACATTTTACAATACTTTTTACATCATTGCTAAATTATTTATAATAATGACTTATTACAGATTTTTTGCGGGTCGGTATAACGCCCTACAATGCGCGCAGTACGCAATGTATGGGAAATATTACGGTAACTTAAATCTTTTTATATATCCATAGATAAAATAGGTACAAAAGTAAAACAAATTTAGTTTTGATATAGAAGGCTGATCACATCATTTTTTGTTACAAAATTAAATAACCTGCACAGAAGCTATTTACTATAAATAATTAAAAATATCAGAAATTGGGGAAAATTGGATTTTTGATTTAACATTATTCTCAATTCTGATCTCCTAGAAACAAAAGTAAATTATGTCCATATACACTATACAAAAATCTGTAAGAGACAACTAGTCTTACTCCAGTGGGAAAAAAAATCTAAAATTTTGTCGACCAGTTTTATCTAAACATGAAAATTAATATTCAGACAGATTTTAATTAAGTTTTTCTGAATATACATTTTCACGTTAATATTATTTATCGTTTAAGAGAAAATTAAAGATATAAGTAGAGTGTCTGGTCAGGTATCTTGGTATTTGACTGTACATACCGTAGGTATACCTAAAAGGTGAAGTATCCACAAAAATTTTAAGGGCTGATTCGTGGGCTCATTTTAAACAACTTTTCCCAATTAATGTATCCCCAAGTACCTATTTATGAATATTAAAATTAAAAAGTACCTAATTTATATCAAAATAATTTCCATGAAATTGATTTTCATGTCTATTTCTCAAAAAATTTGGTGAACAAAATAACGGTATAAGAAAACAAATCAACTTCCCATACAAGCGTGCAATCAGCTATATGTAATGCTGTATGGGAATTTTCCTTATCGTATTTCGCCAAACAACATTTTCAAATTCAAATATTTATTTAGTAATAAGACCTTTACAGTCATGCACTTTTACGCGTCAATAAGTATAATTTTCATCACTTGGAGTGTATATAAAATTTAATTTATTTTTAAAGTAAAACTACCTATATCTACGCTTCGCAACGACCTCGGCTGAGAAGAAAAGCCGAAAGCTTATTTAAACACTATTGGTGGCCTACTCGCCGGAAGGGCTTTGTAATATTATTATTTTGTCTTTTGTTTAATAAATACTTGTAACGTTGTATTTATGGCAAATTGAAAGATTTTTATTAGTATTTACATAAGTATTTTTATTAGTTTTAACATATTGGCAACGTCGTGCGTGCAGTGGTTTAAATTGTGTAGAAGTTAATAACTTTATATTTAAGAAATCACGGGATTTTTTTGCTCTTTAAATTAATCCGGTATTTGAGGCATATCCACTTTATTCTTTCGCTGAATAAAATCAGTGTAAGTACATAAATAACTCTACCTAATTCCGACCTCTGCTTAAAAGAGTTAAAAAACATAAATGACATAATAATAAATACTTAGTAGTCAAAAAACGAAGCCGAGCTGACCGGTCCCTCCCGGCAGCACCTGTTCACGAGTTGACGCACGGATAAGCCATTATTAAACTCTACAACCTTTTTTAATTAACTTATTTGAGAAAGGCAATCCTTCAATTTGCCATAAGTATACCTAGAACCTAAGTTCGCCGCCGGAGGTGGACACAACACAACAACAATATAAGTACAATACCTACATGTTGAATCGGTTTCACTTATTAACAATATCCTGTCTAACGCGAACCGGCTTAGCGAGTCGGAGAAAGTGGCTAGGTTCAAGTTAATTGGGACATTTCTCAAAGGCACTCCAGCTGTAGCTATGGCTCAGTTAGATGAATGGAATAGATTGCGCTATTTCAAGTGAGTTTGAGCGAAAGTTTTTGATCCTATCAGCCTGTCACTCACAGTCATAAGTACTTAATTAACCCTTTCACCGACTTTAAATTTAAGATCACATTTTCAAGATTTCTTCACATAACATTCATAAACGGTTCAAAGTTCAGACCTCATATAACTGAATCAACAAAAATAGAATAGAACACTTGTGTAAGGGAAGTTCCTATTTACATAACTAATTTTGTCAAATCTCACTCGGTAAACTCGAAATAATTTTACTGCAAATTTAGCGCGCCAAAACAAGTTTCCGTTTCCGATATTGATTAAACGTTCCGTTCTTCTACTTACCAAAGGAAATTTACTTAAAAATTCATTTTTAAAAACCAGTTCAAACAAAAAAATTGCTTTTTGGATAAAAAAATGTACAGTAGATACCTTTAATATGACAAATTTAATAAGCGATAGGATTTTGTTCCTCGCTAAACCATTTTTTACTTGTTATTTTAATATATTAAACGGAACGTAACGCTGTCAGCTGCGCTCCATTCACTTCAATTCAACTCCGCGTTCTGTTGCTCAATTCATTCAACATCTCATCATTCTGTCAAACGCCCGTGTGCGTAGTGGAATTTGTTTGTGAATCGATCATTGATTTATTGTTATTGTTTTTAATTGCTTGCCGAAATGGGGACATTTTGCTACTACCGTACTTCCATGGGCTAAATAATAATTGTTTGTATCAAAATTAGTAATTATAACGCAATTTGGCCGGTGATAATCGCGAAAAAACTGTGTGAGAATCAGATCATTTGGCAAGGTCAAGAAATATCTTCGGGCCTGCGTGAACTGATGCGTATATAAACTGTTATTTTATTGATATTGTTTTGTGATAGTGTTGTGCAGTGATAATGGGGACCGCGGGGCTAACGTTGGCCGACTTGCCAAATATTTTTATAATGATTGGCGCCCTGGTCGCGCTGTTCGTGATGTTGATAATCCTTCTCAGGTGAGTTGACGTATTGTTGGCTTGGTCTCTGTGCTATATTAAACTTTCACCTATAATTATCTCGGGGCACCTTGAACTTATCGCTCCACGGCATGTGACATTCTCTACACAAAGAAAGCACCTACATACCAGCTTAAAAGGTCTTTCCTGTATGTCTTTAAAACGTAAACAAAGAACATCTGATCAATAGTTTGACATATTCATGCAAAATGTGGATTCTTGCCAATCTATTTGTAAACCTACATGATACTACCTAGGTATTTTCCTTGTTTATAAAATTATTGGTATGATGCAATACAATACAATACAAATAGTCTTTATTGCACCATGAACAAAAGAAAAAGAAAAAACAGAAAAAGAGAAGACAGAATTTTGATACAAAGGCAGACTTATCTCATAGCAATCTCATCCAGGCAACCTTTGGGTAAAGGAAGAAGTGAAGATTTAAAGATGGCAGTGCAGTATGTCAGATTTACTGTAAATAGATACAATATGGAACCTGCATATACATACAAACACTTACTTACACTAAATACATACCTATGAATTAATATACATACATAAAATAGGTATATATAATAATATGACAAACAAAATAATGAAATAGCTTTGAGCATAATGCGAAAGAATCCACTGCAAAATAAATCATAAGTTGGACAGCTAGTGAGCTGTTTGTTGAGTTTTGAAACTGCACAAAGTGTATGTGTATGTAACTATGTAAGTGTATGTAAGTTATTCGTTGTAATAAAAAGATAATTATAGGTTTGTAGCTCTTTCTTAAAAAAATAACATGTAGTCTGTTCAATAGCTTTTGCCTTGCAAAAGGTGGTGTAGAAGCAATTTTAACTCAATGCTATGAAAATATGAAAGCTTTATAAAAATCCATGTTTTCGACATAGGGAGATGTATGCACTACCCACAATCTTGAATTAAGGTACAACTAGGGGCACGAAACTCTAACGCTGACCATTACTATGCAGAAGTAAAAATTAGTACAGTACCCATGCGCAGCTTCCACCTCTACTACCACCAGAGTGAATGTAACCAAAAGTATGGATATGACTAAAAGTACCGGGATATAAATAAAACAATTATAATTATGTGATTTCAGGATACATTTTATTTATTTTTTTAAATATTCGTTTAGGATGTATTTTATTAGTTACTAAGGTGTCGAGATATCCCAGGACTTTTAATCATATCCATACCTTTAATAGCAATAGCACCCGTTATTCCGATCTCTGACGATCACTCAATGCTAAACTTGTGCTGCTTCGTACAGATTAAATTATATTTAAATTATGTCTCCATGGTTCATTGTGAAATAAAAGTGTCTATCAGAAAAATGAAAAATATGTACAGTTCCTTAAATTTTTTAATCATTTTTTTTTATAATGCATTTCAAGGCTATCAGGGGACCTGGCGGTGCCCGTGACAAGTCAAGCAAAACAAGGCACAGCCATACTTTACTGTTCTCAAAGCTAATCAGAGCACTTTTGACACCCCTGTAACTAACTTGTGGAAGAAGCCACAGAATAAGTACTAGTACTCACATACAGAAGTCTAACTCAGAAATTCAAAGAAATTTCTACTTAATGTGGATAGCACTATGGTTTAATTTAGCTCGCGTCAGAACTCCTCACCTATTCGTTTACATACCTACACATCCATTGCGAGCCAATTCATTCTTATTAATCTGGACAAACGATTCATGTAACTGAATTTTCCCCTTCGAAGTGGTCGCCGCGCGCATAGTAATAATGTAGGTATATTTTCGATACCTAAATGGGGAGTGACACAGACTTGAAGAAGCTAGAAAGATAATGTACTAAAAGTAGTTAATAGTTAATACATACTTAGCTAAAATCCCAAATATCACATTTCTCTCACTTATGGTTTACATACAAATTATTACTAACTAGTCAAAGTTTCTCAATTTGCTTGAATCATCCAATCCAAATTCTAAGTAAAATCATTGATGCTGGTGATTTTTAACATGTGAGTACTATATAGTTGGAATAACAGGGCAAGTGCGAGTTGAACTCGCGTGGAGAGGGCTCCATACAATACCAACATTTTTTTGTAAGTGAATGTATTATATTGAGTTTAGATGTACTTTATTTTCAATTGATAGAATTCTTTTATTATTTTTCCTGTAATCTACAAGTAATAAACTATATTATGTATGATTTTCAAAAGTTTAGGCTCAGTCATGGACCAGCAAATACTAGGGTCAGTAGTTTCAGAGATCAGAGGGGGAATGGTCAATTTTCGTCTTTTTTCGTGAGTAAAATCAAAACTATTTATCTTATAACAAAAATATCCTCATCACAGGCTCTTTCATTTGATATATGAGACAGTAAGGTTTGCAAAACTTTTTTTTTTTTATTTTCTAATTTGACCCTCGAAAATGACCCTTATTAAAAATATATTTGTTTACTTATTTTTCCTGTAATCTACAAGCAATGAACTATATTTTGTATTTTTTTCGAAATGTTTTGCTCAGTAGTTTTGGAGATCAGGGGGAGGAATGGTCAATTTTCGTCTTCTTTCACGAATAAAATCAAAACTATTTATTTTAAAATAATAACAAAAATATATTTGAAATCCCCATAATAAGTCCTTTGATATATGACACAGTAAGGGATGCAAAACTTTTTTTTTAATTTCCTAATTTATCCCTCGAAAATTACCCTTATTTAAAAAAAATATTTTCTATGCTCTTTTATGTTCGGGTCATAGTATTACACCATTCTGCCAAATTTCACCTGATTTGGTTTAGTAGATTCGTAGCAAATTGGCTGTGACAGACGGACGGACAGACAGACGCACGAGTGATCCTATAAGGCAGTCTTTCCCAAAGTGGGCGATAACGCCCCCTTGTGGGCGCTGGAGGCTTTAAGGGGGGCGGTAACGGGCCCAGAATAAAGTTGGGGGCGCTGATGTGATTTAAGCAATGAGTGATTTATAACTTCAGCTATTTCATATTTTAAAATTAACTGAAATTAAAATCCTCTTACTACACAACATCCATTTATTAGTTCATATTTATATCCTTTTTGATTGTACAAATATAAACTAAAAATGTAATTAATATTTATTATTTTAATGCGTTCACAACGCTATTTATATCGTTAAAGGAATCAAACACTGAAAAAATTTCGTGTTTTAAGGTTTCGCAGGTGAGGTGCCCACTTCCAATACTCTTTATTATTGTAAAATTGTATTATTATTGCTATTTTTTTATTTAAAATTAACAATGTTGATTATTGTTATTTTTTTATAAAAGATACTCTAATGTACTGGTGTATGTATTATTATTGCTCTCTCTTGTAAAAAAGTCTAGTTTAGAATATAGGTTGAATTAAACTACAGGCAAGACAAATATGTGATTCAGGTTTTTATGGTGAAAAAAATGGGTGGCGCTACAAAATAACTGATTTTTTAAAGTGGGCGTTTGACAAAAAAAGTTTCGGAACCTCTGCTATAAGGATTCCGTATTTTCATTTTATGTACTAAAGAAAAAAATAAATGACCTATTCCAAATTGTTAGAGGTCTTGGGTACATATCATTAAATTAATACTTAAATTATTATTGAGTTAATATCCTGTAATGCAGGGATAAAATAATAATTCAATACTTCTACATATACATATTATGTATAACAATACAATGTAAGTTTTATCTTTGCAATAAATGTACCCTAACAATACATATATATTCAATTCACACCTATTATAACTTTTTTGAGTCTTTACTGGTTCCATTAGTGATTTAGTACTAATTATCCTTATTTTCAAAACATGACTACATTATGGTTTTTTACAATATGAGTCAGACCTTAAAATGCAAACAATAAACAATAGGGGTGACGACAGGGTCAGAAAAGTATGATTGTAATCAGACCATCTTTTCGATCATATTTTTCAGTTTATCAATTGTTTAAAAAGATACGGAGCATCAAAGTTCCGGAGTGGGGGCTTCCGACGTCACCGCAATGTAAAAATCGTACATAGCCGTGACGTCATGCGAAATTACTGTATCTGTAATATTTTGTTTCTCAGAGAAAAGAAAAAAATATGCGTTCAGTATTTTTTTTTAATCTAACCGAGGCTAAAAGTATTTTTCCATTTGTCATGCCTATTGTCTAAGAATATATTTTTTTATCCCGACTTATCATATTGATGGTCTGAGTTGCTCCTACAAGGATCGGACAGGGTTTTTGTTACATATATCGTATATATTTATGTATATAGGAAATATATTTTATTATATTTATCGATTTTTCTATTTACTATACTTTTATCTTGAAACCCACATTTAGACGTATCTGTATAACCGAAAGGTTGACTGATAGACAACTCTTTTAGTTTAGCGTTAAGTTCGCCTATTGTTCTGTACAATTTGTATTTCGTGAATAATTAAGATGAAATGAAAATAGATAAATAATACCTATATAACTAAACTATATAAAATACAAAATAAAAACATTTTTGTGAAAATTGCATCAAAATCGGATCAGTACTTCTAAAGTTAATCGAGTTCAGATGGGTATTATGCGCATATTTTTAAAGTATGGAATGGATGGATGAATTTTGCGACAAAACATTGGATCGGCATGATTTTCTATTATTAATATTTGAGACTAGACATTTTAGAGAAATTATAATTATGACAAATAATACTATAGTCCCGGAAAAAAACTAGAAAAGATGCGCGCGAATTAAACCTAGTGCTTCAAATTAATTCGCATAGGCAAACAAACTTTACTGTACTTCCTACAAGGATGTGAGCATTACCAAGCAAACCCAAACAATTTTTTTTGCGTCTACAAAGTGTCTTCAATTTTTTCTTCATAATCTTCTGTAAACGGAGATTAGTATGTTTAAATTGCGTTTTAAACAAATGTTAGTTTGTAGTACACAAATATTTACAGTATAATAATTTAGCAATATTGATAATTAAAAAAATAAAGATCAACGAGAAGGCTTATTTCATTGTGAACCTTTTAGTAATGTACATGAATTTTTCGGGGACCAGTGCTGCCCACATTTCATCATCATCATCATATCAGCCACAGGAAGTCCACTGCTGGACATGGCCTCCCCCGAGGATTTCCAAAACAACCGATCGGAAGCGGCCTGCATAGAGATAGGCAAATGCCCGGGCATTTATGGCAAATTGGGAAAATTCCCAATAGATGCCCATATATTCCTTCCCTTGGGCATTTATCTGTATATTTATTTTTATATGGCGTAATTAATTTTATATTATATTTTGGCGTTAAAAATATTATTGTCATCAATAGAAATAATACTTATTCATAGGTATTTCTCACGAAATAAAGTAAGTTTATATTAGTCAACAAAGGGGACCATTCAGGTGCCGTACATTTTTGGGCCCAAAGTCAAAGTTCCAGCTATAAGGCAACTTAGGAAAAAAGTATGAAAAAAGCAAATATTTGAATGTCAATAAAAAGTTGTGGAATAACCTTACAGGTTTCATGCCATACTAACAAATGCTCAGCATACTAACAATAGAAATCTTAGCCGCCTGATAGCTGGAACTTTGACTTTGGGCCCAATTTGAATTTTCTTATATAATAATAGAAATGTTCTAAACATTTCTGTAAATTATATAAATTAAAAGTGTCAAGTTATTTATACTTACAATGCGATGACTGGACTGATATTTGCAATGAGGGCATTATACATTTGTAAATTTCTTAACCGGAGCCAGTTTATATAAAAAGTGTGAAAGAAAACACAGGACCATCGACATACCAGCGACAATTTAAATTCATAAATTGAAGAAATCATGTTATGGTGTGAATAAATTTGTGATTCTTATTAGAGACAGTAGAACCTCCAGAAATCATTCGAAGTGATAAAAGACAAATATCGAGATATGTATAGTGTCACTAAACTGTGCTGCTCACACTTTGAATTTATTATGTGTAGATTTATTAAAGACAGCAGAAGTAAAAGCTTTCATAAATCTCGCAACAGATATTTAAAGGTATTAAAAAGTCAAATTTTAAATTTGTTGTTCTGTAAATCAGAAAAGAAAAAAGCTCTAGTCAAAGCTTAAGATCACCTTCTAAAACAAGATATCTTCTAACACAAGAGACAATCTCAATATATGTACGGCACAAGCACAACCTCACGTCACTTTTTAGTTGGTTATATGTCACTTTCTTATATATTTTCAAGCATAAATGCCCATTAGAATAATAAACGCTGTCAAGATTTTTTTCTGCCCGATGATTGGGCATTTTATAGGCAAATAAAGAATTTTGCCCAAAATGCCGGGAATTTTCCCAATTTTCCCGTTTGGGCAGAAACACTTTGCCCATCTCTAGGCCTGCATCCAGCGCCTCCCTTGCTCAGGTCATCCGACCATCTAGCAGGTGGGTGTCCTACGCTTCGCTTGCCGTTACGTGGACGCCATTCAAGAACCTGCCCACATTTGAAATAACTAAATTATTTGAAAGGAAACCCTTTTATTTTAACCGACTTCTAAAAGGAGAAGGTTATCCATTCGTCGCGTTTTTTTTTATGTTCACCGATTATATGAAGACGCCTGGACCGATTTGAAAAATTCTTTTTTATTTGAAAAGGTATACTTGTAAGGTGGTCCTATAGATATCCTAGACTTCACATTTTAGAAAATTAATAAAACCCACCTACCTATCATAGGTTGAAACAGTTCAAAATTCTTTAGCAGTGTTCGATGGTATACCAGGTTTCAATAGTACCTTACCTCCGTTACCATTTATAGTTATTAAAACTAAATGGCTCGGGGAAAGGAGGGAAGATGAATGAGACTGTAAGCAATCTAGCTTTCTGCTTTCCCAATTTGCGGTTAGTTATCTGTTGCGGAATGTCAAACCTAATGCCTTCCAAAATTAGGTACAGATGGAAAACTCCAGCGTCTTCCACCGACCTTGGTCAGGTCGTTTGACCTAGACGAGACGTGACAATTTTTAAACAGTACTTGTATTGTATTGGCGTCATTATAGACTGGACCATTTGTTTAATTTGCGTGCCGACACTGATAAAACAAAGAGCCGGCCTTCAACTTGAATCGTGAGCGTTAGAATCTGCACTTCGCACAAATGGTGCTATCATTTGCTAATAGTTACATATAATGTAACGAGAACCCTGTCCGATCGTTGTACCTAGGCGCAACTCAGACCGTCAATATGAACAATTTTTCCTGTGGGACCAATGCTCGAAACTCAGAAAAAAAATCAAAATTTTCATACAAAAGTGTTATGAAAATGTCTTCTTTTTTCTTCGAGTTTCAAGCATTGGTCCCATAGGAAAAGTTGTTCATATTGACGGTCTGAGTTGCTCCTACAAGGATCGTATTGGGTTTTTGTTACATATTGTAAATAGTTCCAAATATGGGGTTCGATTGCTAAACTAAAAAAAAAGTACATTCTGGGAATTCTACATTTTGGGATTAAGTACATAGTACAACTTTATGGGAATTCAACTTCCTGGTCATGAAGGAATTTTCCAATGAAACCAGTGATGAAATGATATAGAAATTACTTATTAATTTAAACACAAGTAATAATATGTTCCTTCCTTTAAGGGGCTACCTGAATTTTTCTGGAGTCCAGTGCTGCAGACAGACCCTAAATAACCCTTTAAACTATTTATGAACTACTGTTTACAGTGTGATGTGAGAACGTGAAGCTTTTCGACGCACATACGCCAAAAGCGGCCGTTTTTCGCAATTGTGTGTAGAAAAACTTTACGTTCTCACTTTAAACTGTAAACAGTAGTTAATAAAATAGTTTAAAGGGTTATCTAGGGTTTGATCTAGCCCAATTTTTAAATGATGTCTCCGTTTCCTATGAAATGATTTATTTTAAATGGGGGCAGCACTGGACCCCGGAAAATTCATGTAGCCCCTTAAAAACTAGAAGCACGTCGCACTTCCTCGCGCCCAAACTGCGACAAGAAATAAAATAAAAAATAAGAATAACCGTCTTGCCTAATTTAACTTATGCCTTCTTAAAAATTAAAAAGCTTAAACCATAAACATTTACTTTTTGTAATAGATCCTTCTCCAACTGAAATCTGAAAAAGGTATATTTTTCATTGGTATATCAATGAGTTTTGGCGGAAACACCACATTAGATCTTCTTCAACAAAAGGTCTCTACGTGTTGGATTTGTAATCCCACGAAAGTCTCCCAACGGACCGGGGTGAAAAGACGAATAATATATAAATAAATAAATATATAGGGACAAATTACACTGATTGAGCTAGCCCCAAAGTAATATAGTATCGTTGAGTTAGTATGGGATACTAACTCAACGATACTATATTTTATAACAAATACATATACTATAGAAATACCCAAGACCCAGGACAATAGGGAATATGCACGTATTTTTTTTATTTGTTTAATAAAATCCTTATCTACCACAGTAAACAAATATGAAAGAATTTATAAAATATCTTAATCAGCGACGGACATGTGATACTTTAAAGTTTCAATTAGAAAGAGAAGTCCGATATGGACTGGTGACGTCAAAGTCCACATCGTCTATACATGTTTCATAGAAAATGGCGTTTTTGCGAATGAGATAGACATATTTTCGTAAAATTATTATATCTCGTTCGTTTTTTAACCAATTCTTATTTTGTTTTCACTGTTCGTAATTTACTTTTGAATATTTATGGAAAAACTGGTTAGATAACAAATATTTTTTTCATGCATATACCCTATTTGAAAAAGGCCATTTTTTTACTTGCCCTGACCGGGGATCGAACCCAGAACCTCTGGGTGGCGGACTAGCATGATAACCACTACGCCGCGCAGGTCGTCAAATACAAAGGAATTTATGTTTATTTATTCATAACTTATTCGTCTATGTCCTTTATCAGTTATTACCATCCTTAAATAGTGACTGCACCATATTACAAATGTCCCAGATCTTCTTGTTCTCGAGTCGGAAGGCTACAAGTATAATAAATAATTGACTGAGCGAGCGAAGCGTCTCAGTTTCGAGATTGGCCAAAAATGCATATGTCCAGCGGTTCGTCTATCTGTCCGGCCGTCGTCGTCTAAAGGTAGCATTTCTCGACCGATTCTCGTGAAGTTTTGTTAACAGGTTCAAAAATTACACTGGTCAACAAGGTTTTTGCCCAGTGATAATGAGGTGTAATATCAGGAAATACGCGGTGACTATTCATCAACGACTGTTGTAACATTATTGAGTGTTAACCCCGCGCATATCCACGAACGTGTTTTGTTTTTTTCAATGGCTCATATCTAATGAGTATGATATACAGAAACAAACTTGTGTACAGTATTCAGTCTGAATCTACTGAACGTCTAGAATGTTAAATCTGTTGCTAACAAATAGTTTGAAGAGTGTATTTTGTATTAAGTGAATTTTTACCTTTTAATTGAGTTCTGCGTGTTTGTCTTTTTACATCGATTTATATCTAAGTGTTTTATCATTGATCAACTGAATAAATACCATGGATTTCCAAGCCTTGCTGGCTTGGAAATCCATGGTACATGTTTTTACTAATTTTCTCGGAAATATGAGAACTGAGAACTATAAAACACTTGTAAAATATATGATTGAAGCCTTGCGCGTTATTGGCTGTAAAATGTCCCTTAAAATACATATTCTGGACTCACATTTGAATTTTTTACCTGAATGTATGGAAGACGTTAGTGATGAGCACGGTGAGCGACCGAGTTTCCATCAGAATATAGCAGGCATCAGAACACCGTTATCAGGGAAAGTGGAGCCCTGCTATGCTAGCAGACTATTGTTAGACGTTAAGAAGAGAAGCTGTAGATATAGATTATAGAAGAAAAAGTAGTTCAACTTTACACTTTTAAAAGTAATAAATGTATTAATATAAGTAAACTTGTGGTTTTTTTGTTGATCAGTGTTATATATCATTATAAGCCAGCTATTATAAGAAAGTTTTCAAAAAATGTCATAACCCTTTTTTGTGTGTATTAAGACGCAACTTTTTTATCTGAACGATTTTTTTCTACGATAAACTTTAACGGATCGGGGTGACACGCGAGTTCTACCGCTCACAGAGCCACTCGTTTCATTATAATAAAGATAGATTCAAAGATTCAAATGTTTATTCAGTAATTAGACCTTTACAGGCACTTTTACACGTCAATAAGTATAATTTATGTTACGTGTAAAATATATTAAAATTTAATTAATTTTTAAAGAAAAGCTACCGATACCAGCGCTAAGTAACGACCACTGCTGAGAAGAAACGCCGAAAGAAACTCATTTTCACAGTATTGGTCGCCTACTCTTCAGAAGGGCTTTGTCATATTATTATTATTGTCTTTTCATTAATAAATACTTATAATATAATACAATGTTGACACATTATAACATGTAATGCTTGCGAACAAGTAAACAAACATAAATTGCGGAATAAAAAAAAATATTAAGTAGTAAAAAAAAGCGAAGCCAAGCTGTCCAGTCCCTCCCGGCAGCAACCGTTCACGAGTTAACGCACGGATCAGCATGATTAGATAGATACATGATTGCCTCAGACAGATGACGATATCTGCAGTCATTCAACCTTTAGTCTCGAATGTTAATCAAGCAGTATTGTCATATGCAGGTTTGTTATTAATACACCTGTAGGACAAAAACCTGTAGATTGCAGTTTATTAAACATGTCGTTCAAACAAGCACCGTTACATAAGGGCCGTAACAGACGGGGCGCAAGTTGCGCCGCGTAACAGCTAGTGATGGGCGGTGCATAAATACTCAATCAACCCATTTGAGTATTTACTCAGTAGATTGAGTAAATACCCGATAAATATCCTCATTTATCCATTTGGTGAGTAGATTGATTTATATGAGTTGCGACTCATATTTATATTCATATTCATTATTTCATGTTTTCATGACAATTTTGAAACTTCAATCTAGTATACACTTGCAGCTTTTGTCGGAAAGTGTGTGCATACGCCATAATATGCTAAAATATATGAAAATACCATACTAATCATACACTGAAAGTAGGCTACTTTGACTAATTATAATTTTTTGGTGGGAGGTGTGCAAAGACGTAATTTTATGTTAAAAGAAGTAAACAGACATCAAAGGCGATGTCAATACATGAGCACGCTCTATTTACTCTATTTATTAAATCTACTGAGTAAATACTCAAATGGGTAGATTGAGTACTATCCACTGCCCATCTCTAGCTGTTACGCGACGCAACTTGCGCCCCGTCTGTTGCGGCACTAAATGAGTGTCAAGTCAAGACTGTTACTCATTATTTGTTTTAAGTTCATGATTACACGCTTTATTATCATCTTATGTATTTAGGAGCTACACGTATAAGGTTGATGCTGAGCTTTATGATCTTACTCTCACAGACTATTGTTTTTGTATAATAATTTCACTATGTTTATGTTTTTTGTTTAGTTTTAATGCTTGCGTGTGTTTAGAATCTATGTAAGCTCTTGTCTGTGACATTTCTTATCAGAAATAGTTGACTTTTGCCTTCTCCATTGCACTCACTAACTAGGTAACTTTACTTATTTTGTGCAATAAAGGGCATAGTATTGTATTGTAACTACTGATTGTAGGTAATCGTAAAAAGTTAGCCACAGTGTACAGATTTCCTTGATTGATTTATCCATTTAAAGAAATGTTTTTTTTTAACCTTTTATTAGTAACTTTTATTTTTCCTTACCCAAAGGGTAAAAACGGGACCGTATTACTAAGACTCCGCTCTCCGTCTTTCTGTCTGTCACCAGGCTGTATCTCATTTACTGTATTTACTGTGATAGCTAGACAGTTGAAATTTGCACAGATGATGTATTTCTGTTGCCGCTATAACAACAAATACTATAAACAGAATAAAATATTTAACTAAGTGGCGCTCCCATTCAAAAAACATTATTTATAGATAATAGTACGGAACCCTTTGTGCGCTAGTCCGACTCGCACGTGGCCGGTGTTTTTAGACATTTATACGAGTATAATATCAGGAAATAAAAGTATCTTCCATTCTTCTTTCCTTATTTTATAATTCATGATCTGTGCACAGTGATTTAGGGTCAGTATTTTTTTATCAGGCATTCTGTCGTCTTCCCAAAGGATTTATTGATTTTCTTGTTACAGGAACATGGAGGTGATCGGTATAGTGGGCGAAGGCCGCGAGGACGCGTGGAGACGAGCAATGCAGCCACCTAGGCTGCTCATGCAGAGGGTTCACATCCCTTTCACATTCAAGTTGAAGGAGAGCGAGCCCCTGAGTTACTCAGGCAAGTATTATTATAGGTAAAAGATGTCAATAAGCAAAGCGGCTAGCAACTCGTCACTATTGAAATCCAGCTCACCGAAATGCTCTTTGGATGTTATGGCCCAGGCCTTTGTCTGCGCCTCGAAAAAAAAATTTTGAATAATACACATATGTACTTGGAGTTTTTTCACAAATAAAAGAACCTAAAACTAACCCTTAGGGCACACCAAATTCTGATATTAGAAAATCTTAGTTGAGATAATGAATCTTACTTATCAATAAATAATCTGTAACATAGTTAAGGTCTCAAATATATAAGCTATTGATTAAGGTGATATACAATTTTAACGTCGTATTTTAATTCTTATTCTAATGGTATCCGCTACAATTAACACATTCAAAGGCCTTCCACTGATCAAGAATATAATTTATATCGTTCAAAGTCCACGATTCAAAGTACCTTATTACATTTTTGTACAATACTGTATTCTCTAAGTAACATACATTCTGTAAGTAAGTTACAATTACGTTCATAAAGTGTTACATAAGTAATAATAGACACAGGCGTACAAACTACTAGTTCTAGGTAAACAGCAATAAAAATGTTAATACACCTAATAATTTATGAAATATACGCCACAAATGTCACTACTTAAACTCATTTAAAGCGTACCTTTATCATGTCACGTAGCTAACACGATCTTATTAATTGTTATTAGATCGTTAAACTAATGATAGACAACCATTAAGTAATAGAGAGGTCATTCTACTAGATACTTTTATCGTCCATAGACGATTTAGAGACAAATGAAAATGAATATTAAATTGATGGATTACGTTTAATGCATATGGATATTGATTCTGTGGGCGGTGGGTCTTGTGGTTAAGCAGTACCTCCAGTGAAACTGATCTATTCTGTTTCAAAGCCAGGCTTTCAGGAATCTCTGAAGTTTCTCCTTCCGATATGACGAGAAAATTTACACGATTTCATACATACCTAACTTACTGGAAAGTAAAGTTTGTGCTAAACGGTGACAGAAAAATCAGTTGTCAATTTGTATACCTCTAGAACAGAAATTACCCAACTCATTATCTGCAGCAGAAATTATGCTGGTTTCGCTTGAGCCTTCAAAAATCACCTTAACGTTTACCACTGAATAAATAAATAATTATATACGGGCCACTACGATCTATTAAAGTTGTTGTCGATGCCGGATAATCTAACTGTGGCTTAACAGCGTGAGTGAGATGAATGGGGCAGTTATTATTGATAGCTGTGAGATGTGTTGTTATTTCGCACCATCCATATTCTGGTAAAGCCAGTTCAATACTATCAGATTTACTTAATTAATGACGATATAGAACCGTTATAATAAACGCAGGTTAGTAATCCACAAAAATCTTAGATAATCTGCCAGCATGACGCGTTTGACTGGAGCAAAATGTATTGTTATTTCACATTGTCCATCTTCGGTAAAGCTAGTTCAGTATGTACCATCAGCAATACTTCATGAATTTTATGAAGATATAGTATCGCTTTAATAAATGTTAGTTGGTTGGTTGGTAACTCGCTAGGATCCCAGATAATCTGACAGCGTGACTTGCTTGAATCGGGCAATAATTGTCGATAGTTGTGAGATGTATTGTTATTTTACATTGTCCATCGTCGCTAAAGCTAGTTCAGTATGTACTATCAGATGTACTTCAATTTATGAAGATATAGAATCGCTATAATAAATGTTGCTTAGTAACTCGCTAGGATCTTAGATAATCTGACAGCGTGACTCGCTTGACTGGGACAATTATTATTGATAGCTGTTTGATATATTGTTATTTCTCATTGTCCGTCTTCGGTAAAGCTAGTTAAGTATGTACTATCAGATGTACTTCAATTAATGAAGATATAGAATCGCTATTATAAACGTAGGTTAGTAACCCACTAGGAACTTAGATAATCTGACAGCGTGACGCGCTTGACTGGGACAATTATTATTGATACCTGTTTGATGTATTGTTATTTCTCATTGTCTGTTTTTCAGTTACGTTAGCAGGTATTGTAGAAATTTTTTATTAGATTGTATATTTTGTCAAGGAATTCGATAGTTAGATACTATTTTTTTTTGTAGTAAAGGATATATCATATACCGACCTACTATATAAAGCAGAAAAAGTGGCGCCGACATTAGGTCCACAATTTAGTTGTTAACCTATACGTAGGTGTGTCCGATGAATCGATAAACAGGTCATCCAAAATGTATAATTCAATGGAACCAAACCTGTTATTGAAAAAAGGGTTACTAAACAGATGGACAATTAATAATCAATCAATAACTAACTTCATTGCAAGCAGGTTATGAAACTGGTTGCGTGTGTTTAACAAATTCTTCCGTAAAACGGTTGCTTCGCATGATTTTGTGGAGTAAACTTTCATATTTATGCAACTTTTTATCATAACAACGATCCTCATCATTAGGCACAGGATTAAACAATTACTTTTTTAGAAAAAAAAAACAAGCTTCTGTCTATAACAATGACCTTAATAGGTCAAAGGGCTCCTAAAGACGAATCAATCGAGCCAAAACTCGGTGGGGTTATGTATTTTTATCACGGAGATGCCATGAACACGTTCCAGCTCCATCATTAGATCTGCTCCATGTCATCATAATATTGCAATGACACGCGATGTACGTATGCGTGCAAAATTTCAGCTCAATCGAAAACCGAGAAATGACACAACGGGACAGGTGAAATTAAATAAAACATTGTACAAAAACTTAAGAAAATGTTTAAAAAAAACTCATCATTGTCATTTAATCTTTTGTTAGTCTCCACTGCAGAAGCACGACCCTCTCTGTACACCAGAGCTAGCTACATAGCCAGAGCAACCAGATGATTTGGTCTACACTCTCCACGTGGCCAGACTGGTCGGAAAGGTCACATTGATGTGTATGAAGCTTTGTTTAGCTTGTATTTCCTAAGTCGTCTTCTACTACATCCTCGGGAAGACTTGAAGTGGTCCTCTTCTACTCTGGTACTACTACTGGAACTCTGGAAAAAGACATTTCTTGGTAATCAACACTAATCCAACACGTCTAGGAAACGGAGATATCATTTAAAGTTTTCTCTAGAGTAAGCCCTAGACAATCCATCAAACTATTTAATGAACTACAGTTTACAGTTTAAAGTGAGAACGTGAAGCTTTTCTTCGCATTTTTGCGAAGTTAAAATTAATTGATTGATTTGTGTTATTCGTGTGAATATAATATACTAAAGTAAGCAGGTAGTTATTTATTTAATTAACATTACGTCCTTGAACACCATTTTATGGGTGACATTAATAACTCCGCTATTAAAGAACATGTTAATTTTTTATTGTTTTACCTTCTAACACAGTTGCATAATAGGTACATTTTATCGTTATTACTTTGTTTGTTATTATTACAGTGGGCGGAAGAAGGGCTGGGATGATGATGATATGATGACTTCGTGTTTAACATTCCTACCAAGAATGTTATTCAGTTTAAGAACTTGTCGTAAAGGGCAAAGGATGAAAAGTTTTAAAGCGCCTTAAACTTTTTCTAGTGTTAGGAATAACATTCTTATTTATCGTAAATAAATATCAGATTTTCCGGTCCCGTATAAAAAATAAAAATGTTTTTAATCACAATTTCGTACATGCCGCCATTTCTTATGCCTGTTCTCATCTGACGTATAAAAAAATAATTTAATGACTGTTGACAACTTATCTGCCACTGCCATATGACAGTTGACAGCTTAACTGTCACAGTTGTCAAAATGGTGTCCTTATTTTACCGCAATGGCAGTTACGAGTAAGTTGTCATCTGTCATATGACATCATCTTTTTTACACGTCAGAAGAGACGGGCAAAAGAAATAGTGGCGTTAAGCTGATTGGTGAACGAAATTGCGATTAAAAATGTTTTTATTTTTTTATAATTTATTGACTGAACCGAAAAATCTGATATTTATTTACGGAAATAGGAATGTTATTCCTAACAATAGAAAAAGTTTCAGGCGTTTTTAAAATTTTTAGCCGTCCCCATTGTTATAATTTTTATGTTTGTTCAAATCTTGAATCATAATAAAGAACACTCCTTAAAGCTCTTATGTGTGGGACAAAATACATTGTTTTACCTTACTTTTTAGGGTTTTGTAGTAAACAACGAACCCTTATAGTTTCGCCATGTCTGTCTATCTGTCCGCGGTTTTACTCAGAAGGAACCCTTAATTTGCACATGGCCTTACACGCACTTGGCCGGTTTTTAACTAAGTATTTAGTCGGTGAATTTTAAAGGTTTAATAGTCTTTATTCTTATGTGACCTTGATCAATCTTTTGAGTAAGCTGACATTATCAGATATATTTTCCTTCCTTGATTTGAAACCGGTAGATCATTACTATTTTGTACTGCAAAATTAGAGTAGAAGGAAAATACGAAATTAAGCTTGCTAGTGCTAAGTAATATAATACTTACCTACATAATATCGACAATATGTGGATATCGACAATGTTTAATGGTTTTTTAAAAGAAAAAGTGTTACTTTGGACAAATACTTAAGGCGATGCATATAATTTTTTCGGGGTCCAGTGCTGCCCCCATTTGAAATAAATGATTGGTAAAGAAACGGAGATATCATTTCAAATTTTGGTTTCGTCATGCTCAATATAACCCTTCAAACTATTATAAAACTTTTCTACGCACATTTGCGAAAAACGGCCACTTTTTGCTAGCATCTGTGTAATTTGTCCTTTAATATTTATCCAAATTTATTTATACTTAGTAATAAAGTTTTTTTTTTTGTTGGAAAAACAACATTAAATATTGTCGATATCCGCATATTGTCGATATCCGCATATTGTTGATAATATCATCATAAGACCATAAGACCATAAGTCAATTAAGTCCCTGGCTGGGGGATCGAACCCAGAACAGAAGCTCTGAGTGGTGGACTAGCTTACCAATACCCCATGGAGATCTTCAAAAGGTTTTCAACTTTAATTATTTTGAGGTTTATGGTTCAAATACGCGAAGACATTTGATGGTGCTGAAGTTTATTAATTTCTTTTTTTTTCAATAATATGTTAACCCATTGTGTCGAACTTTATATCGAAAGACATGCCTACGACTCCTACGATATAATTTCAAAAGCCATAATTAGTCCGTAACATGAGTAAAATAAAGTCTACTTTCCCTAGAATACCTCTTCATTTCGAGCCAGGGAGATCTCCTTGCCGAGCTATATTGGGAGTGGGTGCATCAAGATGTCATCAACCTTAGGCAAACAGGTTATGTGATCGTCTTCATACGAATTTGACATTAAGTGATTTAAGCGCGAATAAGAATAAGATCACCGGTCAGGTCAAGATGGAAAATGATCTTTTTCTGATTCTCCTGGATCTTGGATGTTTATCTGTTGTACATATAATTATATATTTGTTATTAAATAAAGTATCGTTGAGTTAGCATTTCATAACAAAAGTCTCGAACTTACTATGGGGCTAGCTCAATCTGTGTGAGTGGTCCATATATATTAATTTATTTATTATATATTAAACTGCTAAAGAAATGAGTAAAGTCCGATGCTATGCGATGCGACCAATACTAGAAGTGCAGACTTAAGACAAAGGTAAGGTAGATAAAATTACCACTTCTACTATTCACTATACCATATTGGAGTATATGACAGGTGAATACGATGCATGGATTTAATGGAATGTTAACCTAGTAAAGGTTAGAAAGAAAGGTTAAAGTAGGTATAAGAAAATTAATGGATCCTTTTGCAAAAAGTAATCAAGACTCAAACAAGATTCATATTTTAAAAGGTATGAGCTTAAAGGTGAAAACGAGATAAACGTCCATATGGCCTACTTTTTTTGTGTAAGTATCGGATCACATGAATATGCGGAACACGACCCTGAGTACTAAAATGAAGGTCATGGTTGTAGGGTTAAGTCAGGAAATTTAAAGTGGGGGTAGGCTGAATATGACTGCTGCATGACAGGTATGCCTGGAAAGTTACACTGTGGGTAACAGAAGAAGACAAAGCAAATGCACTAATAGACCATAGGCCGAGCAAGAGATGGCGTGATGACATAGACTCCTTTAAGAGTGAATGGCAGCAAACTGCTCGAAATAGGGATGTGTGGAAAGAACAGGGAGAGGCCTTTGCCCAGCAGTGGGTCATAAAACCAAGCTAAGAAAACAATCGAACAAATTGCCCACGGCAAATATCACACGAAGTAAGTATGTCAGTATAATATCTGTAACATAATGAGCTATTACAGCATTTACAGCTCTTGGAATCATAGTTTTTGCTAAGATTATGTCTCTCATTACCGCATATTGCACCTGTGTTATGGGGGTCTTAATGATAAATTCTTCACTCCATCTATAATGATTTACGACAACATGACAGAACATAACAGTAATTATTATTAGTATTTGTTAGGATGATGTGATTTTTGTTGCATGTAACAATGAGCAACAATTCATCATCATCTTCGCCTTTTCTCTATTTGGAGTCGGCTCTGTATGTCATCTCCATCTATCGTTTACCATATTTGAACTCTTTCATGTCCCGCTTTACAGATTCTCGTCACGTTTTTATTTGCCAGATGTTCAGCATCCCTCCTCTTGACATAAGGTGACTTTTTAACTTTTCTACAATCGATGATAACTTTGTGAGAACTCCACCTGCCCTAGCGAATATGTGTGCTCCCACATAAATCATGTAGATTCAAAACAGTCGTCGCGCAAGAGAGAGACACGACAAGGGTTGGTTACATTTATTTGTCAGCACTGATAAAATCAATAATTCAAGTTACTTTATCTAAGGTGGTGTAGGAATGAGTCAGAATAGTGAGGATTTAATGAAAGCGTCAAAAATTTTGAAATTGAATTTAAAAATGAAATTTGAAAATGAGGACAGAATGAAATGATAAAGAAAGAAAGTATGTTAGAACATGAAGGATAGGGTTTATTGCAATATCGTTACACCTTTGAACACCCTCTCTTATATTCTACTTCTTACTTCTGCTTCGTCACCCACACATCCAACAACTATACATGTGTCTATTTGATCTTATCCATCTTCGTCACGACACACACATACGTATATTTATCTTATGTTTGATTGTGGACAAATTGTCAAACCAAATTACCAGCTTCAGAGAAAAAAAAGAGCCTAAAATAGCAATATGTAATCTGTGCAGTACAGCAACAAACAAAAGATGCGGCTAATAATAGCCAAATTAATTTAAAAGAAGTCATTTTCAAACGAAACCTGCTCTTTATTGGATTGCCCATTAGATAAAATGCCCTTTGTCATTATTGCATTATTTGTTATCGGTGCGTACGTGACTGCGACGCAGCCCTTAATACGTACCAAATAGGACAGGAAATTTAATGTAAGATATCTTTGTAAACAGCGGATACTTATTGTGTTATGTCCCCTGGGTGAGAAAGAGCCGCTACAAATGCTACAATAGTTTTCCATCTCGTTGTTTTGAGCAATGCATCAGTTCAGATCTAGACAATTCGATTATCTTCATTTCGTTGCCGGGTTTGCTTTGGACGACCAGACTTCCTTTTTCTTAAAGGAGTCCATTCTAGTGATTGCATCGGAATGTAGTTGGGATCCCTACTGAGCATGTGGTCAACTGCTCTGTTCATTTCGTCGCCAGGTTTGCTATGGTCGACCAGACTTTCTCTCTCTGAGGGGTCCATTCTAGTGCTTGCATCGGAATGTGATTGGGATCGCTCCTGAGCGTGTGGTCTACAACTCGATTGTGTTCATTTCGTCGCCAGGTTTGCTATGGTCGACCAGACTTTCTCTCTCTCTGAGGGGTCCATTCTAGTGCTTTCATCGGAATGTGATTGGGATCGCTCCTGAGCGTGTGGTCTACAACTCGATTGTGTTCATTTCGTCGCCAGGTTTGCTTTGGTCGACCAGAGGTCCTCTCTCTCTGAGGAGTCCATTCTACTGCTTGCCTCGGAATGTGAGTGGATTCCCTCCTGAACGTGTGATCAATCCATATCCAATCCAATCCAAATCCAATATTAGGTAATCGATCGCTGTCTCGCCAAACAGCGGATATATTCGATAAGTAATAAAGTTATCCTTGGGGAAAGTTATTTAATATCATGGTCTGAAGTCAGCCTTTAAATGGTTTCGGACTTACAGTAGGTACATTTTGTTAGACATTACATGTTCTAGAATTTAAAAGTCAGTCGTAGTATTTTGTTTATTATGTTATGAACAGAGATCGGAATCACGGAAGCTATTGCTATCAGAAGTATGGATATGACTAAAAGTTCCGGGATTTCTCGAGAATCTAATTGGGTACTAAGTAAGTAAATGAAACAATCATAATTATGTGATTTCAGGATAAGTATATTTTTTTCGATTAAAATATGTCCTGAAATTACATAATTATGATTGTTTTATTTATAGATTATATAGTCATAACCATACTTTTGATAGCAATAGCACCCGTGATTCCGATCTCTGGTTATGAAAATTGTAGCTGTACATTTACAGTTACATATTTACTCAATTCAGGAAGCCAAAAGATAAGACGCACATGTTTAAAAATAAACACTATTATTTCGCATAGAGCTATGTTACACTATTGTACACTTGTTGTTTTCGTGCAAAGCATGTGTTTTTCCGCAAATTAGTACAAATGTATTTTTTGTTGTCACACTCACTTTGTATACACGTGTTTATCTTTCAAGCTTTTAAATTTGTCGTTGCGAGGAAAAACATGTTTTTTCCAACCGACAAAAATTTTGAGCGTGGGAGGTTCTCGAGTTGCCAGAAAGTCTTCTTTCAGGATGTTTTTGCAACAAGTTTTATACTTACATGATTTGATAGGGTAATTTAATCAAACACGACCTCTGTGGCCCAGTGGTCGTTATGCCAAGCTGTCAGACTGGAGGTCCCGCGTTCGATACCCGGTCAGGTCAAGTTGAAAAATTATATTTTTAGAATGGACCTGGGTCTTCGATGTTTATCTAATATATAAAATTCTCGTGTCACAGTTTTCGTTGCCATACTCCTCCGAAACGGCTTGACCGATTTTGATGAAATTTTTTGTGCATATCCGGTATCTATGAGAATCGGCCAACATCTATTTTTCATCCCCCTAAATGTCAGGGGTAGTCCACCCATATTTTTTTTTTTATTTTTTAGACAAAATTTTTAATTTCTATTTTTTTATGATACAACATACAAAAATACATACAATCCTCAATTTTGGCAAAACAACGTTTGCCGGGTCAGCTAGTCTATATATGTATTTATTATAAAATACAGTATCGTTGAGTTAGTATCTCATAACACAAGTCTCGAACTTATGGGGTTAGTTTAATCTGTGTGGTTTGTCCATATATATTATAAATATTTGAAAAGAAACGGAGATGTCATTTAGAATGTTGTCTTGATCAAGCACTAGATAACCCTTCAAACTATTTTATGAACGTGAAGCTGAGCTAAGCTGAGCAGTACGTGAAGATTTTCTTCGCACATTTGCGAAATGCGGGCACGATTGACGCATGTGCGAAGAAAAGCTTTACTTTCTCACTTTAAACTTTAAACAGTAGTTCATGAAATAGGAAGGGTTATCTAGGGCTTGATCAAAATAAAATTTTAAATGACATCTCCGTTTCCTTTCAAATATTTAGTATAAATAAAATTCTCGTGTCACAGTTTTCGTTGTTATACTCCTCCGAAACGGCTTGACCGATTTTGATGAAATTTTTTGTGCTTATCCGGTATCTATGAGAATCGGCCAACATCTATTTTTCATCCCCCTAAATGTTAGGGGTAGTCCACCCCTAAATTTTTTTTTTATTTTTTAGACAAAATTTTTAATTTCTATTTTTTTATGACACAACATACAATCCTCAATTTTGGCAAAACAACGTTTGCCGGATCAGCTAGTTTAGTATAAATGGCGGCAGCACTGGACCCGCGCTCAGTGCTTTACACTGCAACGTGGACACGTAACGTAGCTACGAATGTATGTCTTACTGCTTTTGGAGTAAAGGCAGGACCTTTATATCAGGATAAAAACCAGATGACACTGAGCTCAGAAGGACCATAGGTTGGTTTCGTGTTATAAAAAGCTGTAGAATAGTAGTTATCAAAGTATCCTTACTGCTACCGCTACTGAGCTAGCTTCTGCGTGTCGTGTCATCAGATTAATATGTGTCTTCCCCATACAGATAAACAATATTATGTGCATAGCAGTAGTGCGCTAATTGAACCAAATATTTGTCGATCGTGTTCAGAAAATATAGCATTATTGCTTACTTAGATATTAAATTACGTAATAAATTTAAATTAAGACGATTTACTATGTCTATTTATCTTTATTGTTAGCAATTTAATATATATGGTTTTAGCAATCTAAAATATATATATGGGATGAATAAATAAATAAAAATATAGGGACAAATTAAACTGATCGAGCTATTTCAAAAGTAAGTTTGAGACCTGTGTTATAGGATACTAACTCTACGATACTATACTTTATAACAAACACACACTATCTAAGTTAAAGTCGCCACACAATATTATGATTTTGCGACATAAACTTAATTTTCTCAAAACATCTTCAATTACTGTTTCTAGAGTTATAGTCAGCTTTTGGGGGTCTATACGCGCATACTATAATACAATTCTCTAGTAAGTAGTAAGTATAACAAATACATGTGTAGATAGCTAAACATTCAAGACCCAGGACAATTTGAAAAAGGCCATTTTCTAACTTGCCCTGACTGGGGATCGAACCCGGAACTCGGTACCTCTGGGTGGTGGACTAGTTTGGTGACCACTACGCCACGGAGGTCGTCAAATTATATTATAATGTCTCTTTATAATAGTCTGATCAGACTTTTTTGTCTTTAAGGAAGTTATCTATTTTATAACCACATATGCGCTATGCGCTTTATATGCAATTCAACGTACCTACCAGTAATATAATATGGCATTCTCATGTTGGTAACCTTGATAATGAGATCTATCGTCTTTGAAATTTTCAACTATCTCACGTCGAGCTTGGTACCTACCTGGACTTTTACTCCAATCCGACTCGGCATACGTACTTAGCTACGTGCCTGCGATGCAGTATTAAAACGATGATATCGTCCTGTTTGGTTTGACTACATAGGTACTTTTATGTATTCTATGGTTTGACCATAGATTAAGAAGGTACAAGATGGATATAGCGTAATGTAAAATGCGACCAGAACTAAATATTTTCGTGTGACCTGAAAAGAGTTTATTTGGACCTACTACACGAACTATCGGTAAAGCAGTACTATATCATCTTTTCAAGATAAGATAAATTACAAATTAACACACTTTACAATTTGAGAAATCCAATTTTCGTGTGACGATGTTTGAGCCGAGTCATTCTGAATTTCGACATTATTAATTATTTCGACAGAGTCCAATTTAGAAAATCAAAAATTCGACGACCTCTACTTCGACAGAGCATATATTCGACTGGCAATTATCCTGATTGATAGTGGTTTTGTATGAAAACTTGTCTCATTGTCAAATTGATTGTTTTATTATCTGACGTACTCGTCTAGCGCGGTCTTTTGAAGCAGTCAAGAAAAAATCTAGGTCCATGGGTTTGTCATCGAAATTAAAGGCACTATCGGAAGACTGTCGTGTCATTTCATAGAGTAACGGTCCAACTGTCACAAGGCTATCCGTCAAAACGTCAAGTCATGCCAGGGCATTGTAACACTTATTTGCTGGACAGTTACTTCAATTGATGATCAATATCACAAAAAACACGCCTTTTCCTTGTATTAGCATAATGTTGTTTTGGTCAGGTTTCTTTATGTTGGTGCGCGTTCGCATGAGTTCGGCATGAGTCACTCGATATTTGACCCATACATCCAATGCCACAGTCATGGTCAAGACTAAGAACCTTGATAAGAATTACATACTTTATTTTGTGATGTATCGGACCACAACTAATTATTTGTCACATACTATATGATGTATGAAAGTAATTAAAATCATATTTTTTTTTTTACAATATATTGGTTTAGGCATTTGTCCTCAATCTCACCTATAGTATGTAACTTTGACTTCCGCAAACTAACACCTGAATCTATTAACTAATTTATTTGTCCTTTAACTAGAGGACTATTAACGAATCCACCAAGAATATAATCCTGTCTTAATCGTATTATAGATTGCGAATCCACCAAAATTAGTGTTATCTCACTTTGACTTTAGACAAAGCAAAAAGTTAGGTGCTAGAAGTTTGAGGTATTTTATTTATTTAGTAGTCTATGGCACCCTAACACCTTGACTGCCAGCATTGCAGACACAGTATATTTTAAGGGGATACTTGAATTTTTGGGGTCCAGTGCTGCCCCTATTTGAAATAAATTATTTAAAAGGAAACGGAGATATCATTTAAAATTTTGGTCTTATGAAGGTGAAGCTTTTCTTCGCACATTTGTGAAAAATGTCCACTTTTGGCAATTGTACGAAGAGAGCTTCATGTTCTCATTTTAAACTGTAAAAGGTAGTTCATAAAATAGTTTACATTGTAAAAGGTTATCTAGAGCATGATAAGACCAAAATAGGGGCAGCATTGGACCCCGAAAAATTCATGCATCCCCTTAATTGTTTGTCGGACACCGTTAAAGCGTTTTAAAACTTTATGGATGAAGCTATGTTACCTAGTTTTTTTCTGTGTCTTAATCGAGAATAATCTAATCCCAGTAGTTTTTCTTAAGTGAGCCACACAATCCTTACGTATTTTTTTAACCGACTTCAAAAAAGGAGGAAGTTATTAATTCGTCGGAATTTTTTTTATTTATGTTCACTGATTATTCGAATAAGCCTGGACCGATTTGGATTATAATATTTTTTGTTTGAAAGGGCATACTATTTAGCTTGTCCCATAGAAATATTATGCTCTTCGTGGAATAGGCCAGGTGCTATTTAGACGGGTGCCCTAAGTGGAATACCTCAAAAATCAGTTGTGTTGTTTAGAGGTGATGTCGGTATTCAGTTCTAAAAACTTTTTGTTACAGGGGTCAGCTGCACGGTGTCGTCAACAGTGCGGTACTGGCAAGCCAGCTGGTGGGGTGCCCCCGTGCGGGACCTGCATCGGACTCTATGGGGCCCTTTGCCCGACATCCTCGCGTCGAAACATCTCAGTTTCACTGCGTAAGTATTTGTTGATCTCTGTTATCTACTGCATTATTTAGTGCTATTAAACAAATAAAACGTCACAAAATAATGTCACTTGTCATTGATCATATACATTTTCAGTGATTTTAGATGTAGTATTTTACGTGAGTACCTACTATTCTGTGGTATTGCGGAAAAACTGATATTAAGGGGATACATGATTTTTTAGGGGTCTAGTTATGCCTAACGTTACAACAGGTCCCGCTTTCGGCGGGACAGTCCCACTTTCAGGCAGTCTGTCCCGGTGTCCCCCGCGAGGCCGAAATTGCCCCGCTTTTGCAAACAGACCAAACGATAATTTAAAATGTTATGCTGGAATGCCGAGAATGTTTCTACTCAAAATTGTTGGGTCGAATTATTCCAGCACTTTCGTACCAATAATCTTAATTTAACAAACTTTTCCACGATTTTTGAGCAGGTTATGTGTCTGCCTGGAAGTAACGCACCTGTGGAAAGAGTTTTTTCTCAAATTAACAAAATATGTAAATACTAAAAGTGTCGCTGTAATGAAAGATATTTCGATTACAAAGATAAATATAAATATATCATGTACTGAGTTCCACACTTATCTAAGAATAAGACCCGATATTTTAAAACATATTTGTTCAGCCGATAAATATAAAAATACGAATTCACGCCACTACTGATTTGCTTTGATTGTTTTGAGTTATTCTATCTTCTATAAGAAAAAACTTGTAAAAGACTAAAAGCTTTTTTTTTATTACATAATTCCGCAGATGTCCCGCTCTGCCGAAAAAAATGGTCACGTTAGTGATGAATAATGGCCATTTGAAATAAATTACTTGTTTGACAGGAAAAAGAGGTATCATTTAAAATGTTGTCTTGACCAAGCCCTAGGCCCTAGATAACCCTTCAAATTATTTTATGAACAACTGTTTACAGTTTAAAGTCAGAACGTGAATTTTTTCTACGCACATTAGCCTAACTAAAGTGGCCGTGTTTTAGCAAATGTGCATAGAAAAGCTTCACGTTCTTACTTTAAACTGTAAACAGTAGTTCATCAAATAGTTGGAAGGGTTATCTATAGGGCTTGGCCAAGACAAAATCTTAAATGATATCTCCGTTTCGTTTCAAATAATTTATTTCAATTATGGCAGCACTGGAATCCGAAAAATTCGTGTATCCCCTTAAGAGCGCTGTTTGTCTCCATGAAACTATGACTATGATAATTAGCCTATATTTCATACAAATCCCATTGAACATTTGAAATACAACTTTATTTTCTAGGAAAGAATGTTTTTTATATTCTTTCCTCCCGACTGTCAAGAACACTGTCTAGTGATGAGGGGCGGGACTACCGATACGACTTGATATCCGTAATGCCATCTGTTATATGCTAGAGAAAGAAACTTTCAAACCCCCAATAAAGTTTAAACGATCGAACCGATTTTCCTTAAACATAGCTAAAAACCACCGCATGGGAACTTGCTGTCACGTAAAAAATACCACATCTGTCCATCAGAGACAGACAGACCGACAGAAGTTAGCGTCAAGCTTAATGACACCCTTTTTGTCGGGGTTAAAGTAATTATTCATTGTCGTTATTCAACAATTCATGTATGAAGTGATTACCATAGGTCGGGAAGTCAATTACTGGGAGCTATTGTTAGAATTTAGATTTAATGTAGAAACAGAGTTTCACTGAATCCATTTCCATCGAGTTAACGCAAATGTGTGTAAATAGCTTTTTGTGATGTCAAAGTTTGTATCCGCCTATTTTATTTTATTAATTTTATACGTCAATTTTGTTATACTTAGGTACTTAAAAATAAATTCTAAAAATGTTTTATACATACATTTTTCGGGGTCAAGTGCGGTCCTCATTTGAATAAAATAATTTGAAAGGAAACAGAGATATATCATTTAAAATGTTGTCTTGACCTAGTCCTAGTTCCTTCAAACTTTTAAACTTTAAACGGATTTTAAAAAAAGAGGCGGTATGTTTGTTACGTGTACTGTATGTTTTTTTTTTCTTTTTTGTATTATGTTACGCGATATCTTCGTCAACCGTGTACCGGTTTTAATGATTTTTTTTTTATTTGAAAGCCTTTACTACCAAGTTGGTCCCATATCAATTTGGTGACGATATGATAAAGAACTTTGGAGATATGAAAGAAACTCTTGAAAAAAATGAAGTCGATTTTGTTTTTGTTAAAAATTGTATTATATGAACAGCTGTTTACAGTTAAAGTGAGAACGTGAAGCTTTTCTACGCACATTGGCCAAAAGTGACTGTTTTTCGGTCATGTGCAGTATTTGAAATAGGGGCAGCATTTTTCGAGAGAAGCCGCGGGCAAAAGCTAGTGTAGTTATATTTTTTATAGGGGAGTGACGCAGGCATGCTATTAGGTTTATTAGTGTTTGAAATGAACCTCTGAAAGCACTCCATCATCTCTGCCAAACAAGTTTATTTTCCAGTCAAATTCAAAATAACCCCGACTTTCAAACGTTCACCCCCAATAACTTTGAAACGACTGAACCGAATTTCATCAAACAGCTAAGAACCAACGCAAGGAAACTTGCTTTCACATTTTAAAAAAACCATATCGAAATCGGTCCATCCGTTCTAGAGCTCCCACAGACAGACATTGGCGTCAAACTTATAACATTTCTGTTTTTGCGTCGGGGGACTCAAAAAATAATTAATATTATAGGTATTTTTTAATTAAAAGTCATCATATATGACTTTTAAGCCTAGCTAAGCAAAGCCCTTCTAGCGAGTAGGCGACCAATACTGAAGGTGTTTGCAGATAGGCTGGACTCAGCTATCCTGAGCCGATTCATCGACCTGCATGTGAGAGGTGCGAGTCGATGAATAAATGAAATTTATTTGATTTCATTTAATTTAATATTGCTTGTCCGCCTCGTCACAAAAAGGCAGATTATATAAGTAGATTATTTTTATTATTTTTTTCCTCTTTATGATATTTTAATTATTATTATTTGGATTTCATTACATAATTTTTAAGTCTGATTTATTTTAATTTTAATTTAATTTATTTTTATTCTTATTTGATGAACCTAATTAATATTTCTATGGACTAAGTTGTCTGACAATAAACGATTTTATTATTTTTTTTTTATTAATACTGTAAAAATGAGTTTCGGCGTTTCTTCTCAGCAGTGGTCGTGGCGAAGCACCGGTAGCGATAGCTTTAATTTAAAATTAAATAAAATTTTAATATACTTTACACGTAACATAAATTATACTTATTGACGTGTAAAAGTGCCTGTAAAGGTCTAATTACTGAATAAACATTTGAATCTTTGAATCTTCGACAGAGTTTTAACTTTGATGCTTCGTATCTTTGCGAATTTTTAATTTTTTGGCAAACTGAAGAATATGGTACCATTATTTTTGGATAATCTAAAAGACGGACTAATTACAATTATACTTTTCTAACCCTGTCGTCACCCCTTTTTTTGGAAACAATACAGGGTCTAACAAAATATACTTAGAAACTATATTAAGGGTAAATTCAGTCCATGATACCGAACAACTTTTCCCAAGGAACATATGATTGTTATATCAAATGACGAAAAAAAAAGAAATGTGGTGTCGTGGGACACCAGGTAGGAACGAAGTTCCTTCGGCTAATGTAGAATCGACACAATTTGCAAAAGAAAAATCGTGCTCAATTCGCGCCTGCGCACGTCTCATTTAACGGTTTTATCCTTACGGTTTTACTATCACATTTTTTTCAGTTCGGTCGCGCAGCAAAATCCCTATCTCCTCCAAGCCTGCCGTAAGGAACTTCGTTCCAATAAATATATATACAAACAAATCATACAGATTGAGCTAGCCCCAACTGTAATGTAAATTATACTTTTTGACTTTTAAAAGTGCCTGTAAAATGTAAAGGATTAATTACCCAATAAACATTAGAATTTTGAAATAGTCATTACGTGCCCTTTACACACAATGACATCGACAAGAGCTTGGCTCTTAAATGTAAACGTTTACACGCGAATACAAAGTCAAGAAAACAGTCAACACATTTGCGTAAACACCGACGTTATAGTACGATTGTTTAATAATCCAATCAAGTGGCGATCCGCAACAATACCACTAACAATACCTGACTGTTTGGCAAATATTATCATCATTTATGATATGACTCACTTGTTTGAAAACATCTGTGAGTCTTGTTACGCCGAGCTAAGCCCTTGCATTTGCATGCAAGGCTTGGAACCGTTACCAAAACTAACAGATTCTATACCGGTATTTAGAGCAGTCTTTCCCAAAGTGGGCGATAACGCCCCCTTGTGGGCGCTGGAGGCTTTAAGGGGGGCGGTAACGGGCCCAGAATAAAGTTGGGGGGCGCTGATGTGATTTAAGCAATGAGTGATTTATAACTTCAGCTATTTCATATTTTAAATTTCACTTAAATTAAAATCCTCTTACTACACAACATCCATTTATTATTTCATATTTATATCCTTTTTTATTGTACAAATATAAACTAAAAATGTAATTAATATTTATTATTTTAATGCGTTCACAACGCTATTTATATCGTTAAAGGAATCAAACACTGAAAAAATTTCGTGTTTTAAAGTTTCGCAGGTGAGGTCCCCACTTCCAATACTCTTTATTATTGTAAAATTGTATTATTATTGCTATTTTTTTATTTAAAATTAACAATGTTGATTATTGTTATTTTTTATAAAAGATACTCTAATGTACTGGTGTATGTATTATTATTGCTCTCTCGTTTAGAATATAGGTTGAATTAAACTACAGGCAAGACAAATATGTGATTCAGGTTTTTATGGTGAAAAAAATGGGGGGCGCTACAAAATAACTGATTTTTTAAAGTGGGCGTTTGACAAAATAAGTTTGGGAACCTCTGATTTAGAGGTTCCTTTCATTTCGGTACCTGGATACTTGTACTGTATGAAAGTGTAATATAGAATATACGTGTAGTGTGTTATGTAAATCAAAACTAACCTTAACTATACTTATTAATTTAACTTATAGTTTTCTTTGCACCACCGTTATTTCTGACGTGCCAATACATTCCTCTCCACCCACGGGTTGTCTGGAAGAGATCGCTCTAAGCGTTCAGACCGCCCATTGTACCTATGTATTTTCAATTGTAACACTTACTTTTTATGTTATTTTTTTTTTGTATTGGTGCAATAAAGAGTTTTTCATTCATTCATTCATACTAGATGGGTACGGCTACTCCTCCAGGTACAGCTAGGTACCTAATTAAGGTACCTGCTTGCTATTTGCTTTATACTTGTACCTGCTGGTATTTGTTTTCTCTCTCCGGTCAATTCAATTAAATTCAAATATATCTTTATTATCATAGGATATTTATAATATCTCTTAATAATCGTCACTTTGTTTTATTGCACAATAATTGTTGACGTCAAAAAGTTACTTAGAGCTAAGTTTACTGCCGCCTCCAAAGCGCTAGTGCAGAGGAAGCGGTAACAAACTGCACTGCAGCATTTTGTCCAAGAACGTCAACTCACAATGAAATTAATATTTATAGTTGATATGTGGACAGAGTATACATTGTTTGTTGTCATAATTTAAATTAATTTTTTTAATGTCGAAATTTTGAAATAATGTCAAATCAAGTTGTAAGTTCAGTATGTACTTAATGTACCAGATTATGACCATTTCTGAGTATACAAACCTTTAAGAGGGTACCGGTATAGAACCGATACTGACGGAAAAATAGTTCCGGCACAAATAATAACCGGTACCGCACCAATGTCAATGATACCATTTCCCCTTAAATACCGGTTTTTCAAGCCTTGCTTGCATATTATCGCTTGCACTATTCCCAACGACGATGCATACGGAAAAGATTAGGTCGAGTCCTCTAAATGTATACTAGTGCACTCTCGTGTCTCTTTTGAGTTTGACATCCGTGGGAGTTGTCAGGAGGTATTCTACTCTTCCTCTTTTATAAGCAGTACAAATTATTAAAAAAAAATGACAAATCGTTTCATAATTAAAAGCTTACGTTTGTATGGAGAAGTACGCCCTTACCCTAGGGTAAGGGATATTCAATTACGTATTTAATATAAAAACGATGTGTATTCAGTATTAATTATGACAATGCAATAACTAGTACATAATAAGTTTAGTATATCTTATCTGTGAGTAAGTAAATTAACTTTAGAGTTGGACTCCTATAAATAAATTTAATTGTTACGTAAGTGTTTATTATTTAATAAATTAATCTAAGATCCTAATCCGATTGCCAATAACTGAATAAGCAATTTTGTGAATAGTTTTAAGAACATATGTATAAATACAATAATAAAGTAACTCATCTAAGAAAAGGTATGAGATACATTTTTATTTTTATTTATTTAACTTAATTCATTCAAATACAAGTGTAATGGCGGACTTAAAGCCTAAAGCCTTATCGGTCAGTCAACCAAACGGGTGATGTAGAGAATGACAGGGGTAGTGCAAAACTTGAATAGGCGAAAAAAAAGACTATATGTCAAAACAATAATCTACATACAAAAAAATACACACTATTAAGTACATACTATGATAAACAATACCTACATAACATAAATACACTATAATCTATGTGACAGTTTTTGAAAAAAGTGTGCCTTCGCCTGTTTCTTAAATGAAAAGCGACTTTTACCCTTCCGGACATCAGCTGGTAAATCGTTCCATAGTTTGATATCTTGGACGACGAAAGAATGTGTAAAGAACCCACTAAGGTGAATGGCAAAAATAGGTTGAAATTTTTAGAGAACGAAGATCTTTGAAACAACATTCTCTGTTTAGTAAAACAGTCGCGGCTTCAAGTTGATTAACATTCAATTTGCTCGTTCGATTTATTATAATGTGTTTGAAATGGAAAACATGACGAATGACAATCCTTGGTTAGATGACCTTTGTAAGTCACACCGTGTTTACAACAATATTAGTTGTTACTTATCGTTGGAATAACTATTCGGTTTGGGCCAAATTAAACTACTACTTATCCGGTGAAGTATGAAATTGCTAGCTGCGCCCCGCGGTATATACAACGTGGAAGGAACACACCCGTACTAAATCGAACCACGGGCTATACTAGATCACTATAGTATAACGGAATTTAAATAACAGCAGGAACACGAAAAAAAAAACGGCATTTCCATACGAAATTGTTAATCCGCCTGCGGAATGTCGAATATTATTTTGATTTTTCGGTTATTATTTTAACTTAATTATACTATAGTGATCTAGCATAGCCCTGGTTCGATTTATTACGGGTATATCCCTTCCATGTTGTATAAAAAGTAGCCTATTTGTTAATCCAGGGTGTTAGCTTCCTGCATACCAAATTTTATCGAAATTGGTTTAGCCGCCTTTATTTTTCTTTACTTTCGCCTTTATAATATTAATGTGATATTATTTTCACTTTTACTTGGAAGTGTATACGTCTGACACCTAGCACAGTCGGCAACGGAATGAACGGGATAACTGGGGGTTGCAAACAGCAACTTGGTTGCTTTAGTATTGCCAGCAATAGTAAAAAATAAAAAATTATTTTTGTTAATTAAACAATGTAAATCAACACTTATATTTTATTATGTTTATCTGGTAAAGTTTCAAAATAAGTATCTTAAAAAAAGTATTTTTAACAAGTTTTTGTTGTGAGGCCAAAGTACTTATTAAGACAAACCAATTCCAAACTCGATTGAGTAGCGTCGTTTTATTACTAAGTTCCATTGACCACCTTCCGTCTCCGTGATCAGACCCTAGGCATCGTCTACCATAAAGTGCCCATCATGACTAATCAAAGTAGTCCTACTCAACGACGTTATGTTTTATCACTGAGTTGTTATGAGGTGCATCTTCCAGCTCGATCATCAGAACAGCTCATTGACTCCGTACACCACCTCTTTCTGTGGATAACGCAAAAGGCGACTAAAGGACAAAGCTTGGATATGACAATTTTATAATGAGATATTAGGTAAATATCTCATACAAAATTTTCATATTCAAAAAATTGACCTCGGACGTAGAGCGCTTGTAAAATGTTTCGCACGAATGCATTTCCAAACGCCACCCTTAGGCGTAGGCGTGGAGGTGGAGAAAAGTAACCAAAATAGTGACAGTTTCTAACCGCATCGTCTAATATCATGAGTCGCGCGCATTCCCTCAATAGGCTTTTACAATCTGCTCGGAAAGATAGCTAAAGCTATAATAATATCTGTTTCTTGAGATAAATTATTTCAGTATTGTTAAATATAACTATTAAAACATGATAACTTATCTGTTTTATTATTCTGAAAATCTACAAGATCGTAATTTTTACTCAAAATTAGTTTGTAATCATTCGAACAAAAGCTATTGACTTTTAATCGATATCTATTTTCATGACATAAAGTGACATCAATAATTTGTCAAGCCCTAGTGTTAACATATACTTTTATATTTTATGCAAAATAGCCCTAAATTATTTATTTAGGAACACTATATTGTGATTGCTCTAAAAGAAAACATAAAATACATATTCTGAACAGGTTTTTTGGTAAAGTTTTGAAGAAAAATGATGAATGGGCAATGTGTGAGTCTAACTTAATTTACTCGTAAAGCATGATTTTTTGTCGCATAACAATCCGTACTGCAGCACGATACCATATTTCCAAGGTAAGACAACTTATGAATTACGCAGTTTACAATCCAATTTTCGTGTGACACAATATAAGCTAGGTATACTGGAATTAACTACTCATTCAAAAGTTGGCTCACGTCAATGTGATCGCTATCTCTTTTGCACTTGTTGTTTGTCGCATTCTGCTTGGTCGATCTTTCTTACATAGTAAAAAAACTCTAGGTCTGTGTTTAAAAATTACACTTCGACGAGAAACCGTTCGCCGAGAGCACCGTTTTTCCTTTAACGGCCGAACAAATTTTTCTTCGATGAGTAACTAAATAGTCCAAAAATCCCTTTGTCCCTTTACGGTCCTACAAATATTGGTTAGCCGCAGATCTGTACGCCTTAATCAAACCAATGATGAGTCACCTATCACCCCTTCAGAACAAGTTTCTAGACTTATTGACATAACAGTTTTAATAGAAGTGCTATTTTTATTGCATGTCAATTGTTTTGACCGATAGAGGCACGTCAACGTCACAAATATTAGGAGTCATCATTCCATTTAAGACTATTTTTAAGGTTCCGTCCGTCCGTTCGTCTGTATCTCATGAACCGTGATAGCTAGACAGTTGAAATTTTCACAGATGATGTATTTCTTTTGTCGCTATAACAACAAATACTAAAAACATAGTAAAATAAATATCTATGTGGGGCTCCCATGCAACATACGTGATTTTTAAGTATATATATATAAGTGATTTTTAGGTGGTAATAATGGTAAGACGCCAAGAAGGTTTCGTCTATACGGACTTTTCCAAGGGTTTCGACAAAGTCAGTCATGCAATACTGCCCAACAAATTAGAAAGCTTCGAGATACATGGCAACTTGCTTCGTTGGCTGCAATCGTATATAAACAACAGGAGCCAACTGGTTGCAGTCAAGTAAGTCAAGTCTCTCAACCAAGGGCTGTTACTTCTGAGGTGCCTCAGGGTAGTCATTTGGATCCTTTATTGTTTATCATTTTCATAAACGTACTAATCGATACCATACCTTTTTTATGCAGATGATTTAAAAATATTTACTTCAGTCTGTTATGATAAAGATGCTTCAGTGCTGCAAAAAGGTTCTGACTCACTCTTGGATTGGTGTATATGTAAAGCAAAAGTGTGTATACAAATATAACTACATCATTGATGGAATGGTTCTTGCCCGGATTCATGTCACAAAGGACCTCGGTATATATTTTGGTGACCAGTTAACCTTAAATCACTATGACTACATAGTTGAACGTACCTCTAAACTCTTAGGATTTGTTTCTAGATGTACGAGAGATTCGAGTGCGTCGCGGCCGAGCGCGTCGCGGAACGAGGGCCTAACGGCCGGACCCATTTCAACCTCTTAGGAGACGAATTTCCAAAAATCCCTTGTTATATATACTTACGTCATATAGCCCCTTACCTGTTATTAGGAGGAATTCCTCCCAGGTCAATTGTTTATCTAATGTTTAACTATGGTAACAAAACGTTTGTGCAAAATGTCATGCTTCTTGACCCAAAGGTTTTAGTAGATGTGCGTTGATCGATCAGTCAGTCAATAGCTATGTCAAACAGTTTCTTCTTTTAAATTGATGATCCCAAAGTGAAGTACTTTGAGAACATCTATATTATTCTATATATCTATAACAAAAGAAACCCCATTTTAATCAAAAGATATTAACGCCTTCTCAAATGTACCTTTGGTGACGTCATTTTTTGCGCTTAGTTATACTTCCATAGTTCCATAGTTCGCTGCTTTTAAGGCTTTTTTACTTGTCCCGTTGTCTGTCGGTAATGAAATCTTGCAAGTTAAATTTAACCCACTTCCCGGTTTCCGATCGAACTGAAATTTTGCACGCATACGTATATCTCGTGACAATGCTCATAATAACTATCATGAGGACATGGAGCTGATTTGAAGATGGAGCTGGGATGGCAATAGGAACTCTGTAATAAAATGACGCAACCCCATCAAATTCCGACTCGTTTGATTCGTCTTAAGGAGCAGTTTAAACTTTTAAGTTCATTGTTTTAGATAAAAGCTGTTTTTAAAAATATGTTTCTTTTATAATTACTTTTTATAGAAAAACCTTTAACAAACATGTCAAATACTTATAAAGAAGACAAAATATCACACCATATCGACCTACTCACACACTCGTAACAAATTTTATTGACTCTTAATGTTTGTATTACGGTGCTGTTGACACTAAATCGTGTATAAACAAGCTAACTGTACTAGCAGTCAACAATGATTCGCACTTCAATTGTGTCAGGCTGATGATTGCTTGTTGTCTATGAAATAAAAATAATTGGTTTATTTCCTATTCATATAATAGTTGAATAAGTATTTTTTTGTGCATTTTGCGTAAAATAGTTATTTATTGGAGGAAAATAAATACATTTTATTCATTATCATCATCCGAGCGTACGATAACGCTTCAGAGCCCGGGGTCCGCTACCTAACCTAGGTGATTTGTAGAAGTTACTGGTTTTTACACAGAGCGACTGCCGTCTGACTTCCGCAGCCCAAAGGGTATACCAGAACCAATCCTTGAATAGATTTGAGTAAACGCTAGATGGCTTTCGGGACCCACACTTTATACGTGTCTTTCGAAACACGGAATAATCTTTTTGTTCGGAAACCAGCAATAACCTAACTAGACTGGAAACAACTTCAAATAAAGAATTTTATTATATTACTAGCTGTAACCCGCGAGTTCGTCCGCGTAGAAGTCTAGAAAATGTTTCTAATATGATTTTTATTTGTTTTTTTTACGTTATAAATTTTATTATGACATATGAATGATTATGTAAAAATTTAAAATGTTTGAATACTACTTTTTAAATATAACAATCTTTATAAAAGTGTAGGGATTTAAAGGCCTAGCGAGCGGGCCCGACGAACCTTGTCGAGCTCCCGCTCTCACTCCCGCTCCCGTTGCCGCTCCCGCTCCCGCTACCGCTCCAATGTTCAAACACGTCATGTTTCTCGCTTCAAAAATATCGAAAATTCATACAAACCTGCAACCCCTATATCACCCCTATATGGATGTTATTTTCAAAATCTTATGAATGCATTATTATTTTCTACTACCTAACTACTAAAATAAATAAAAAAATCGTGTCTCTCACTTTAAAAATTACGAAGTTTCATACAAACTGGCAACCCTTATTTCACCCCCTTAGGGATGGAATTTCCAAAAGTCCTTTCTTAGCGGATGTTTCGTGGTCACAATCTACCTATCTGCCAAATTTCATCTTCATTGGCTAAGTAGTTTTCAAGATTTTGTGATGAGTGAGTGAGTGATATAGATTACAACTTTTCACTTTTATGCTTCCCGATGGGATTCGACCGTGGTATAGGCAAACGCCTATACCACGGTCGAATCCCATCGGGATAGATATGGGGGTGATCACTTGAAAGGGTTTTTTTTTTTTTTATTTGCCCGGTTTATAATAGATGGCGCAACGGATATCAATTGGAATATTTTATTCCGCTACTCGTCACTAAATTGCGTTTTTGACAGTCGGGGTTGTTTAATTTGCCTAGCAAATAAATAACTTACAAAATAACTTGCCTTAATTTTCAGACGTCATTACTGAATCCAATTATATTTATATACTGACGACCTCCGTGGCGTAGTGGTCACCATGCTAGTCCGCCACCCAGAGGTCAGGGCAAATTGGAAAATGGCCTTTTTCAAATTGTCCTGGGTCATGGATGTTTATCTATACATGTATTTGTTATAAAATATAGTATCGTTGAGTTAATATCCCATAACACACGTCTCGAACTTACCTTGGGGCTAACTCAATCAGTGTTATTTGTCCATATTTATTTATTTATTATAATTATCTTCTCTATAATACCTGGCGACAACAGAACCACGAACCACGACCCATATATGAGTGATGATGTCGCATTCGGGCCATGTTTTATAGATTTGCATTTAAATAGCATTATTATTGTTCTGAGTGCTACGAGGATCATAATCGATGAGGATAAAAGCAGGTTGGCAATGTCTGAATTATTATGAGTTCATCACTTTAGGATGTGACGAACATAGTTCAACTTGGAGAAGGCATTGGCAAACCACCCCATTATCTCTGCCTTAGAGAAGACTTAAAATAACTGAACCGTTCGAACTAGTGAAGCAATGACATATGTGAATAATAGTGACAATGAAAACTAAAGACACATGAACAGAGAGCCTTCCCCTTAATAGAGACAGTAAGAAAAGTGCCGATGGACACATTCTTATAAAGTAAGTATTTGATAAAACTAGGTCAATGATAAATTACTCCTTATTCTGAGTTTAGGCTAGATCTATCTAAATCTAAATATATATAACTCAAAGGTGACTGACTGACTGACATAGTGATCTATCAACGCACAGCCCAAACCACTGGACGGATCGGGCTGAAATTTGGCATGCAGGTAGATGTTATGACGTAGGCATCCGCTAAGAAAGGATTTTGATCAATTCTACCCCCAAGGGGATAAAATAGGGGATGAAAGTTTGTATGAAACTTTGTCAATTTCAAACCGATCGGGCTGAGACTTTGCATGCATAAAGCTACTATCACGTAGGCATCCCCTAACAAAGGATTTTGATAAATTCCACCCCTACGCGAGCGAAGCCGTGGGCAAAAGCTAGTCGTAATATAATTAGCGTATTTATTTGCAATATAGATACGTTAACACAGGGAAATTAAATTCTCTAAAAAAAAACATTGAGTCCAAATATATCTGTTTGTAATATCAGTGTGATATCAAAATAATGTCAAGTTTCGTAATCGGGCAACAGAATTTCCTTTGCCCTTTGTTAACGATCACATCGTGTGTTGAACTTCTTATCTTTTTTGAAACAATTACACAATCATATCAAATTGTACCGAATGTACCGATACCCGATAATAACCCGATACCTCTTATTGAATAAAAGATTTTCGATTGTTCAATGGTCTGTTTATGAAGTCAATTCGCGTAGTAATGTAATGTGGCCATATCTGTATGATTTGCCCGTTTTTGTACATTATCTGTATATTTGCCTGCCCCAAAATACGTATTAGGGCATGCGCACATATGGCGAAGCGCAGCGCAGAGCATTTTTCACTGTCAAACTATTATCGACATTGTCCAATTTCGACTAGGCTATAAGTATTGTGTTATTTGATTTTGGATATTATTCCAAAGAGGACAGTGTCGATATAATTTGACAGTAAAAAATGCTCTGCGCTGCGCATCGCCATATGTGCGCCGGCTCTTACTCTTACAAGTTGATTTGCATGCAAATTAAAAACCCCCGACGACGCCATCTAGGGATAAGTGGCGGAACTACATAATATTCTAACTCGTAGCGCCATCTATTATTTTAAATTGACAAATCCCATCTTTTAAGCGTTAATACCCAACTTTTACACGACCGAACCGATTTTCATCACACATGTCTAGGAGAGAAGTAGCTATCACGTAAAAAAAACCGAATTGAAATCGGTCCATACGTACGAGCGGTACGATGCCACAGACAAACAGACAGACCTTAGCGTCGAACTTATAACACCCCTCTTTTTAGTGGGGGTTAAAAAATACTCTTTGACACGATAAGCAACTCTGGCTGTGGTTTGTGTTTCGAGTGTCAGCTTGAAAATCTGACATCAGACTTGGGTTTTATTGGCCAAGTCTGGTGTCAGATTTTCAAGCTGCCTGAAGGAGTCTAACACGGTTCGACGATTGCCATACAATAATGACAACCTGGACCAACGGCAGAGCAGCTCGAGGAACATAATGGCACAAATGAGCATCCATCCAATAGGACTCGCCCGGGGTTGCTTAACATGCAAAAGCGCTGGTAATACGTACTCCCACCGACCCACACAGCTCGTAATACTACCTGGTTCACTATCGGAAAGCCGTTAGACCCGCCTGGCAACATATTCATCAAGCTATGTCAGATGCTTTTAGAGCTTGGAAAATCTGATACCAGGGTTTGTCACAAAATGGGAGAAAAAATGTTGTCATAACTTGCGTTCGCTAATGTAAGGCTTTTTGCGAAGACACCGACACCGCCTTGAAAAAATCAGGAGTGACATAATTAGGGATTGCAATCCGGAAAACCGGATCCGGTATTCCGGTGGATCCGGCATCAATTTACGCCTACTAGATCCGGTACCAAATCCGGTGATTGGATCTGGTTTAATGAGCCCCGCCCCGTGCACCACCCACCAAACCCACATAATCAGTCTTATTATAAAACCCAGACTACAAAAATCAACTAAGATAAACCTTATCGTACCTTAATGGCTCGTATTAAATAAATAACCCAGGTATAATAGCTATCGACATCCAAATTTAATTTCAATCCGTTTGGAGTGAATGAATAACAAATCGCGTTCCCGGTTGCATCCTTTAGATGCTTTGGAGCCAGGGGTGCGCTTTTCAACTTTTTCATCTCCATATATAATATGCACGTCAATAACCACCCAAGGATGCCGAAGATATTCCGTCTTATTATAAAACCCAAACTAACTTTGTTATAGGTTTACACCATTATCCGACCAAATCAAGTTGACATATAGTAATATTACACTATCTCACCTGCCAATGTCAAGTTCATTTTGCACGGATAATGGTTTAAACTTAGTAACAAAGTTAGTCTGGGTTTTATAATAAGACGGATAGGGGCAAAAAATTATGTAGTAACGGTCTAGAAGTCTAGGCTTCGGTCTCTGACAATCGGGCAACGCCACGGGTGACAGCTAGTGCATTATACAAAATATTATTGGATAAACATGAACTATAAAATCGTAGCTATTGGAACTTAGAATCCAATAAATGCCAATGCCGACCAGTATTGGGCAACGGCTAAGTATCGAAACGTTGCCCAATTCATACTCGCCGACATTTATTAGGAGCAGCCGCGTGCTTGGCCGATATTCTATCAAGCGATGTTGGCACTATGGTGCCATTTTTCAAACGAGGAGTTAATAAACGATCGGTTTTTGGTATGGAAAACCCATTCGTTTTAGTGACTCCGCGTTTCAAAAAGAGCACTTCTGGTTGTTGGCCTGCTAAACACGAGTTTGACCCTCAGTAGGCGCGGCTTATACCTCTGAGTTTGAACTTATGTACGGTAATTTTTAAGGTTTCATATTCAAAGGATAAAAATGGGACCCTATTACTTAGACTCCATTATCCGTTCGCTGGTCCGTCTGTCTGTCACCAAGCTATATCTCAGTTACAGTACAGTTGAAATTTTTTCAGATGTTGTATTTCTGATGTAGCTTTAACAACTAAAACAGGATAAAATAAATATTTAAGTGGGGCAACAATACAACAAACGTGACTTTTTATGGATAATGCTACGAAACCCTTCATGCGCGAGTGAGACTCGCACTTGGCCGGATTTATTAACTACCACCACTTGCTTCCGGTGAAGGAAAACATCGTGAGAAAACCTGCAAACCAGTTCATTTGTGTGTAATCATGACTGTTGTCACTCACTAGTTATGTGCCCCTGAAATAATTCCAAATTTACGGGAGTTTTTCCATTGTAAATTTACGAAATAAAAATTCCCAATACTTCCTTAAATATTCCCCTAAACTTCCATTTTTAGGAATATCGCCGGGAATGTTTACGGGAATATTCCTAAAGTTTTTCAGGCATGGCACATCACTAGTTGTCGCTAGATTACATTTATTTGAGCTACTTCAGAAGCCTTTAGGTAGCTCGAAAAATCTGACACTAGCACCATCGATATGAAGAGAGAGCCGATATTTATAAATGTAATCTGATCTGACCCGCTTTGATCGGGCTATAAATAAATAACACCCGCTAAGCTTCTATTCAACGTTTGATGGAAAATAATCTTTTTCCGATTGTCCTGGGTCTTGGATGTTATCTATACAATATGTAACGAAAACCCTGTCCTATCAACTGAATAACTTTTTCTATGGGACAAATGCTCTCAACTCAAAGAAAAAATCGTCATTTTCATGCAAATTCCTGGGCCGGCCGACTTTTGTATGATAATGTCAATTTTTTTTCGAGTTTCAAGCATTGGTCCCATAGGAAAAGTTGTTCATATTGACGGTCTGAGTTGGTCCTACACGGATCGGACAGGGTTTTTGTTACATATTGTATATGTATTTGTTATAAATAGATAGTATAGTTGAGTTAGTATCCCATAACACAAGTCTCGAACTTACTTTGGAACTAGCTCAATCTGTATGATTTGTTCCGAATATATTTATTTATTTTGTAGTTTACTCAAGATTATAATCATACAGGGTAACTTTTAACCCACTAAATTATTGGAGCGAATCCTGTCCATGATACTGAACTTCTTTTTTCCTCCTCACCTTATCCCACTTTTCGTGAGGTCGAGACAGCATATGTGCCGCAACAGTCGCGGCGCAAGTTGCGTCGCGTAACAGCTAGAGATGGGCAGTGGATAGTGCTCAATCTACCCATTTGAGTATTTACTCACTAGATTTAATAAATAGAGTAAATAGAGCGTGCTCATGTATTGAAATCGCATTTGATGTCTGTTTACTTATTTTTACGTAAAATTGAGTCTATGCACACTTCCCACCAAAAAATGATAATTAGTCAAAGAAGTATACTTTCAGTGTATGATTAATATGGTATTTTCATATAATTTAGCATCGCATATAACGTTTACCTACATTTTAAGCATATTATGGCGTACGCACACACTTTCCGACAAGAATTGCAAGTGTATACTAGATTTAAGTTTCAAAATTGTCATGAAAACATGAAATAATGAATATAAATATGAGTCGCAACTCATATAAATCAATCTACTCACCAAATGGATAAACAAGGATATTTATCGGGTATTTACTCAATCTACTGAGTAAATACTCAAATGGGTTGATTGAGTATTTATGCATCGCCCATCACTAGCTGTTACGCGGCGCAACTTGCGCCGCGTCTGATACGGCCCTATGAGTCTTTTCCATTCTCCTCTATCCTTTGTCCAGTCAGTTGTCACATTATTTTTATCCATACGAGTATCGTCCTTAACGCACTCCAACCACCTTTTCTTTGGCCGTCCTCTGTTCCTATTTCCAGTAATTTTTAAATTTAGCATCTTTTTTGTAACGTTTTTTTTTTCATGATACTAAACTACTTACCAAAAAATAATAAATTAAAAATGCAAAAATGTATTCAGTTTCCCATAGAAACCAGAGCTCGACCAAACGGATTTTGTATGGCAGTACAAAATTTTATTATTAATTTTTAATAACTTTTTTAATAAAAAGTAGTTTCTACTAAACTACTTTTTATTAAAAAAGTGCGACTATTTCAATAAAAAGTTTTTTATTTTGGAAGTAAGTACTTCCAAACTTTGGCTGGTGGGTAAAAAGGTCACCCTGTATAATGGATTATTTCAAACAAACAGTAGAAAAAATTTTAAATGCTTGACTGTTATTTACTTGAGATGATCATCAGTGGTTATTAACGATTCATTTCCGTGTTGATTGTTCACCACTTTGACATCGACTTCATTATAAATTCTATTGTGTTTTTTTTTTATGAAGCAATTTATTTCATCCATCATCATTTTAGCCGTAAGAAGTTTTCCATTGGACATTATTCGTCATTATCATTATAGAAGCAGGATGTCCACGGCTGGGTAATATTTAGGTCGTAATATTTAATTCACTAGGAACTTACAAAATGAGCTCTACTCTTCCTTGATTTCGATAATAGATAAAAATAAATCTGCTACGTCCCAAAGGTGAACTGGTAGACAATGCTTAACCCTTTACTTGTCCGTAAAAATAAAACAATAGATAAACAATTGACCTGGGAGGAATTCCTCCCAGTAACAGGTAAGGGGTTAACTTATACCTTTATAATGGAGAATATGCACATATTTTTTTTATTTGCTTAATAAAGTCCTTATTGACCACAGTAAACAAATATGAAAGAATTTATAAAATATCTTAATTAGCGACGAACATGTGATAATTCAAAGTTTCAATTAGAAAGAGAAGTCCGATATGTACTGATGACGTCAAAGTCCACATCATCTATACATTTGCCATAGAAAATAGCGTTTTTGCGAGTGAGATAGACATAGTTCCGTAAAATTGTTATATCTCGTTCGTTTTTTAACCAAATCTTATTCTGTTTTCACTGTCAGTAATTTATTTTTGAATATCTATGGATAAACTGATTAGATAACATACGAGGGGGGGTCAAAAAGTTCGCGGAATGGAGGGGATAGCGGGGGGTGGGGGACCTGCCGCAGGTAGTAACTAATGAGCAACTCTTTGTGAGTATATATGCCAAGTTTGAACCTGATTGTGTCAATAACCTTTGACCTGTCGTCGATCAAACAAGTGAATCCGGAAGAAAAACTTGAACATGGAAAAAATCGAGTTTCGTGCCGTCATAAAGTTCCTCACTAAGCAAGGAAAACCACCTCAGAAAATTTTGGAAGAAATGTTATCAGTATACGGGGACTCTTGCCCTGGGAAAACCATGGTGTACAAGTGGAATAGCCTTTTCAAGCAAGGCAGAGAGTCTCTTGAAGACGACCCTCGCTCAGGACGGCCGATTGAGGCCACCACCTCAAACATCGTTGAAAAAGTGGAGAATCTTATACTGGAGGATACTCGTTTGAAGAAGAAACAACTTGCAGAAATGGTTGGAGTATCACCTACAACCATTTTAAATATTCTACACGACAATCTTGGGATGTCAAAAGTCAGCGCAAGATGGGTGCCAAGAATGCTCACACCACCACAGAAACAGCTGCGCGTCGAGTATTCAAAGGAGTTTTTAGACCTCTGTAGCGCCGACAAGGAAGGAATTTTTGCAAGACTTGTTACTGCAGATGAAACTTGGGTTCATCATTATGAGCCTGAGTCGAAGCAAGAGTCTATGCAGTGGCATAAAAAGGGTCAGCCCCCCCCTAAGAAATACAGGGTGTCACAATCGGCTGGAAAAATCATGGCAACTGTTTTTTGGGATACAGAGGGTATTTTATTAATAGATTATAAAGATAAGGGTGTTTCTATAACGGGAGAATACTACGCTAATCTACTAAGACAATTAAAAGAAGCAATCAAGGAGAAAAGGCGGGGAAAGTTGACAAAGGGTGTGCTGCTTTTGCATGACAACGCACCGGTACACAAGAGCCGCGTTGCGATGGCTGCCCTTCATCACTGTGGCTTCGAAATGTTAAACCATCCTCCCTATAGTCCAGACTTAGCCCCCTGTGATTATTTTTTATTTCCCAAATTAAAAAAAGAGCTTCGGGGGAAGAAATTTTCCGATGATGAAGAAGTCAAGTCGGCGATTTCGGCCTATTTTGAGGACAAAGACAAATCATTTTTTTTCGACGGTATTAATAAGTTAATAGAGAGATCTGAAAAATGTATTCGACTTAAGGGGGAATATATTGAAAAAGAAAAATAGTACAGTATTTTATTTCACCCCCCTTCCCCTCCGTTCCGCGAACTTTTTGACCCCCCCTCGTATATTTTTTTCATGCATATTCCCTATTATGCTTTAACTTGTACCTTTTGTTCTAAAATTTTCAGTGACGTGCACGAATGTTTTTGACAGGGTAGGCAGGCACTAATCTTACCTAAATTACGAGAATGGCTGCATATCAAGCAAAATACATATTTTGCTAGTATCCGATATTATATTAGGGTGGCACAGGGTAGACAAATTCTGTGTCTGTATGAAATACACGCTACTGATAATCTTTATATTTTAATTGCAATAAATAAAATAAACAAATAATTAGAGCCTTTATTTTTTTTTTTTTTTTTCTTATTTAATTTATCGCACTTAAAATCTTAACATTATACGATATGTAACAAAAACCCTGTCCGATCCATATAGGAGCAACTCAGATAGTCAATATGAACAACTTTTCCTATGGGACCAATGCTTGAAACTCGAAAAAAAATTGACATTATCATACAAAAGTGTTCGGCCGGCCCGGCAATTTGTATGAAAATGTCGATTTTTTCTTGGAGTTTCAAACATTGGTCATGTTTGAAACTCCAAGAAAAAATCGACATTTTCATACAAATTGCCGGGCCGGCCGAACACTTTTGTATGAAAACGTCGATTTTTTTTCAAGTTTTAAGTGTTGGTCCCGTAGAAAAAATTGTTCGTATTGACGGTCTGAGTTGCTCCTATAAGGATAGGACAGGGTTTTTGTTACATATTGTATAGTACGAAAGGTACAATTTAATGCTAAGCATTGTCTTACCAGGTCACCTTTGGGACGTAACAGAAAAAATATTTTATCTATAGGTAAGATAAAAATTGTTATTGTTGTGGGATATACTGTGTAGGTACCTATGCAAGAAAAATCAGTTGACCGCGAGTCGAGGGAGACATCAATCATCAACTTTTACAAAGTTAGCGTAAAGTAGGCGATACGCGTGACTCGCTGCAACGCTGGTATTAGAAACCTAGTACCCGTTATACCGGTGGTTAAGTTTGTGTGTACCAGTGGAACAGGATTCCTGTGGATGGTGCGACACTACGCACATTTAGGGCAAGATTACAATCAATTTAATTTCACTTTATCCATACACTTACGTCTTTCCCCTTTTTAACCGATATCAAAAAAGGTGGAGGTTTTCAATTTTTTTTTTATAAAATATGTAAATATAAATATATAGGGACAAATAACACTGATTGAGCTAGCCCCAAAGTAAGTTCGAAACTTGTGTTATGGGATACTAACTCAACGATACTATATTTTATAACAAATACATATATAGATAAACATCCAAGACCCAGGACAACTTGAAAAAGGCCATTTACCAACTTGCCCTGACCGGGGATCGAACCCGGGACCTCTGGGTGGCGGACTAGCATAGTGACCACTACGCCACTGAGGTCGTCTAAATATGCTATTCGTCGGAATATGCTATTTTTTCTTTATGTTCAATTGGATTTGGAAAATTCTTTTTTCAAATCAGCCCAGGCGTTTTTGATTAAGGGCCTGACACGCTTTGATAGAGCGAGATAGTCTTATTGAGATTTCTTAAAGAAGCAAAAGAAAAGAGTGTCGTGTTTTGTCTGTATCACCGACCAAACATTTTTTCATAGTCGGGTTATAGGCACACTTCAAATTGCATATACTTAAAGTGTGCCTATAACCCGACCATGAAAAAAATATACGTATATATTAATTTGTCTTTCTCTTACCCCTGGACGCTCGGTGGCAAATCTACACTACTTGTATATTCTAAATCTTTGTTTTAGAATAATCGGTGAACATACAAAAAAAAATCATGCCGAATTGATAACCTTCCTCCTTTTTGAAAATCGATTTAAAACAATCTTACATAAACGAGGATACAGAAGTTCATTCGAAAGAGTTTCTTTTGACAACCGACTTGAATAAACTGAAAGAGGTTGTCAATTTCTTTGTATGCCATTTTTAGGGTTCCGTAGTAAACAAGGGACCCTTATAGTTTCGCCATGTCTGTCTGTCTGTCTGTCTGTCCGTCCGTCCGCGGTTTTACTCAGCGACTATAAGTAGTAGAAAGCTGTAATTTGGTATAAGTATGTTTATTAATTATGCGGAAAAAGTGGTAAAGTAAAACATTGAAATAAAATTTGTTTTGGGGTAGCTCCCATACAAGTAAAGTCAAAAGTCAATTTTATTTTGTCGACTAACCAATCATGTGGGATATCGTTGAATAGGTCTTTCAAAAATATTATGAATTTGCGATTCGTTTTTCGATTTAAGGATCCATTTCCCCCCCCCCCCCCCACCCCTCTATCTGCTAAACGGTTATATATGGACACGTGAAAAAATTCACAGCTATAGAAAATATAACGAAATTTAAAAGAAAAATATCAGAGCTAAGTAGGTTTTACAAATTAAAAAGTTATAGGCGATCAACTTATAAAATGTATTCGGATAAGGAAAACTTTATACAAATTTAATAGAAAAATAGTTTTTACACGTTTTTAGTGGCATGAACTCAAAGTTGGCATTCGTAACTACGGAACCCTACACTGCGCTTGGCCCGACACGCACTTGGCCAATTATTTTTAACTCAAAACTCCCATCAATTATTAAACGATTAAAAAACATTTAAAAATAAACTTATTTCCAGATCGGTCCCATTTTTGTTTATCAAAGCAGTTTGGTTAAGACGAAGTGGTAGCTAAAGTGGCGCCCTCATTTGAAATAAATTGTTTAAAACTAAATATGGTGATAATTAAAAATTTGATTTGTATAAATGTCTAGAAAGACATTTAAGCTATTTTATAAATAACCTTAGAAATTATTACTAATAGTCCGTCTAGTTTTAAAACTGTTTCTCGCCAAAAGTGGCCACTTTTGGCGAAAAACAGTTTTAAAAATAGACGGACTACCAATATTACTTTCAAATGTTATTCATAAAATAGTTTAAAGGTCTTTCTAGACATTGATACAAATCAAATTTTTAATTATCACCATATTTGGTTTAAACAATTTATTTCAAATCAGGGCGCCACTTTAGCTACCACTTCGTCTTAACCAAAATAACCAGACAAAATCATGAAAATTTATGTTATCTTGTTTACTTACTCGTAGATTACATATTTTTCCACTTATTTTGTTTTGTTGCTTAATTGGCTTTAGATTTTTGTTTTGAAAACATATTTAAAATCTGTTTTTGTACTCAGGTGAAAATGTCGAATATTAAGTGCAATACATTGTACATTTAAATGTTCTTACTGTGTGTATATTTTTTTGTGTACAATAAAGTATTACACTTACTTACTTATACTTACAAAAAAGCAATTTACTGCTGTGTTTAGTTTGTTTTTCTGCATTAGTAGGTGTAAGGGTCACACACGTCGACACGTATCTGCTATTGGAACGACGTCTATTCTTAGATTGACTTTAATAAATCCATAAATGGGGACGGTAATGATAACCTATGATCGTCATGCCTTACTAGATGCCGAAGAAAATATATCTTGTCTTATCAAACACCACTTGCACATATCAATTCCACAGCGTTTGATTTAAGAGGAATTTTTCGGGGTCTAGCGGCCCATTTGAAAGAAAAACGGAGATATCATCTAAAATTTTGTCTTGATCAGAGCCTAGATATCCCTTCAAACTATTTAATGAACTACTGTAAGTGAGAACGTGAAGCTTTTCTACGCACATTAGCCAAAAGTGGCAGTTTTTCGCTAATGTGCGTAGAAAAGCTTCACGTTCTCACTTTAAACTGTAAATAGTAGTAGTTCATAAAATAGACTGAAGGGTTATCTAGGCTCTGATCAAGACATAATTCGCTATTTTCCAACAAGTCAAATCAGATACTTTTATTTAAACGTCAAAACAAACATTATCTATGGGACTTATATGAAATATGTAGATACTAATGACGTCATAGTTTCTTAGAGTCAAATAACGATCTTAATATAAATTTTTCTGCAATAATAAATCTAAAACCACGTTGAAAATGGACATGATCATGACAAGGGACATTATTTTTTGGCGTTTTATTTTCTTAACAGTACCACATAATTTATTTTTGACCCAATTTTAAAAGGCTCTACGTTTCAAGTATTGGGGGCAGCACTGGACCACGAAAAATTCAGGTAGCCCCTTAACGACAGTCATTAAGTTCAAATAGAATGTGGATGAAGCGAAAGATGTTTGTCAGGATCGTAGCAAGTAGTCCATAGTCTCAGCCTACCCCTGTGGGAAATAGGTGTAATATGATGTGTATACAATATGTAACAAAAACCCTGTCCGATCCTTGTAGCAACTCTTCTGACCATCAATATGAACAACTTTTCCTATGAGACCAATGCTTAAAACTCAAAGAAAAAAATCGTAATTTTTATACAAATTGCCGGCCCGGCCGAACACTTTTGTATGCAAATGTCGATTTTTTTTCAATTTTCAAGCATTTGTCCCATAGGCAAAGTTGGTCATATTGACGGTCTGAGTTGCTCCTACAAGGATCAGACAGGGTTTTTGTTACATACATATTGTTTATGTGTATCGAGCTCAAATGCCTTAGGCAGGTCGATAAATCCAACACCAGTGTTAGCTATCAACGAACATAGGAAATAATATTTTTTTACTACCCATAGTATGTATTCGTTTTTTATGGCCCTCCACGAGCGTTTCTCATAAAACAATTTGAATGTGTGATTTACCTATGTTTTTAATGATCACAATAATTAACAGCAGCTCAACCGTTAAATAACAAAAGAATTGCGTTTAACAATGTGTGATTATTACATAAACACTTGTGGACTTGCAGCTGAAATGAATACTTACAATTTCGGAAACTCACTTTACTCCTATAGTGTCTAAATCGGCTCGACCTGAGGAAAGCCGTTGGAGCACAGAATAAGTACTAGTACTCACGTACAGAAGTCTTACTCAGAAAAGAAATTCAAAATATCAACTTCATTTGATTAGCGCTATGGTGTAATTTAGCTCGCTTCAGAACTCCTCAGCTCTTCGTTTAGATACCTAGACATCCATTGCAAGCCAATTTCATTCTTATTACTCTCGACAAACGATTCATGTAACTGAATTTTTCCCTTCGTAAATTGTAGGTATATTTTCGATATCTAAACAGGGAGTGATTGAAGGCCAGGTTGGAGGCATAACTTGGCAAAACAGTAGCGCAGTCATGACTTTCTAAACCTTTTCAATGCCTTTCATGCCCCACTTCCTTAACACAACGTATTAATAACTTGACCTGAACCATTAACCCTAATATGCGTGCGTCAAAAGACCATATAATAAGAATAATAAATATATAGGGACAAATTACACTGATTGAGCTAGCCCCAAAGTAAGTTCGAGACTTGTGTTATGGGATACTAACTCATCGATACTGTATTTTATAAAAAATACATATATAGATAAACATAACAATTTAAAGTACTGATTAGAACCTTTCATTTGATACCAAACTTAGTATAGAAACAATTTTTTTTATTCATTCACATATATCATTCGTTACAATTCATTTATTGCATACAACATACAAATATTTTCCACTTGGTCTAAACCTAAAATTTTTTTTTGCTTTTTTGTCTAATGGTTGACCGGGAGAGAATGCCATATAGCATTAGGTCCGCCTTTTGTAGATTTTTTTTTAAATTGTGTAATTAAGTTTAAAAATACAAATTTTAGCCTATGTCACCCGGACAATAAAGACAAATCAATTGACATCTCATTTGTCAAAATTGGATAAGCGGTTCGATGCTACGGTGGAACACACATATATATCTACATACATACATACATACATACATAGACTGCTAAAACCATTACCCTTCCTCATAGCTTTGCCGTAGTCGGGTAAAAAAATACATCAAAAATAACTTACTCTAGAAATCCAACTAGAAATTCCTGTTCCTGTGATAATTATGTAACGTCCTCTTTACAGGAGCAACTCTCACGACGAGAAACCAATGAGGCTATCCCTAAACGAGCCCCTGCAACTGGGCGCTCCGCCAAGAAACTGCTACCCACTAGTGGTGATCTTGGCCAGGGACCAGAGAGACACGGCTGAGCTAAGGCCAGACGATACGGTACGTAGCTAAGCGAACGACCAAATCGCATTAACCATCTCGTATCAACTCGAAATGTTCACCTGGAGTATTTAAGGTCTTTCTCCCAAAATGTTCTTTGTATTCCTCTCGAAACGAAATCTTCTGTTCTTTAAAATTCTAAATTACGTCCACACGATTAATTTTGAATCAATGAAAATGAAAGACAAGATTTTGAATTCAAATACAAAAATTTAAACCCTATAAAATTTTATAATACCTATTTTTCGCTCGGTCGTACTCTTCTGTTCTTTATAATTCTAAATAAAGTCTACACAATGGAAAAGATGCATAATTTTTTATTCATTGTGCTATGGAAAGAGTTCCTAAAAATAGGCACGTCCAAGAAAAAACTATCTTGCTAACCCCAAATCTCTCAAAGATACAAAGGTCACAAAAAGTTGTGTAGTTTGGGGGTGAAGTCTGTTTTTAGTTTTAAAAAATTATTGTTTACAAAATCAGAAATATTTATCAAAATCTGCTCATTATGCATCTTCTCTATTGATTTTAGATTTAATGAATATCAAAGAGAAGATTTTGAATTGAAATACAAATCCTATGAAATTAAATAAGACCTATTTTCGCTCGCTCGCGCAAAAATCTTATCAGAATTACGATTCGATACGTATATAATATAAATTGAATTTTACAGAAACTGAACATATAGGCATGGGCAATCTATGATAAGTAAAGACTTTTTTCTTTGCTGCAGGTGGCGTTAGTGACAGTGGTGCATATCAGGGACGAGCAGTGTCCATTGCCGAGCGGCATTCTCGCACAGTACCTCAAGCAGGCCAATGGGCACTTATCGTGTCTCAAGGTGAGTTGGGGCGAGAAGCTGAATTCTAAAGGGTTTAATTTCAGCCGCATTACGTCCACTGCTGGTCATAGGTTTCTCCCAAAATTTTCCAAAATCACCGATCAAGAGCGCCCTGCATCCAGCGCTTCCCTGCGACCTTGGTTAAGTCTTCAAAGGGTTCAAGAGCAAGCAGTATATCTGTCTACAAATATACAAATCATACTGATAGATTATGTTATTATTATACTGTATTTGCACAAAAAAAAACGAAAACACAAATATAGTAAAACTTAATATAGGGCACGTCATGAAGTAATCAAAATCACGATTTGGATTTTATCTCGATCGGCCTAGGACATGTACAAAATTGGCGGATTTTTTTCGTCTTCTTTGGGTTCTGTACCCAAAGGGTAAAAACGGGACCCTATTACTGACTTCGCTTATGAACCGTGATAGCTAGACAGTTGAAATTTTTGTTGCCCCTATAACAACAAATACTAAAAAAAGAATAAAATATTTAAGGTGGCTCAAGACACAAAATGTGATTTTTTATAGATAATGTTCAAACTACGAACAATCACTACATAACAGAGGGCTCCACATTAAAACACACACACTCGTATCCATGGTGTATTTACCACCGCCGTGATACAAAAACGCGACCGAATGACAATATTTAAGAAACACTATACTAAATAATTAAAAAAAAACCATACCGCGATTTAAGTTTTAACAACGGCCGGGTACACTAAAAAAGGTTCATATCAAAGTCGTCATCCAATATGAACTGGTGAATGTTTATATGAATTTAAACAGATAATAATACGGAACCCCTCGTGCTTGAGTCCGACATGCTCGTGGCCGGTTATTTTCTTATTTAAAGCAGACATCTTTTTTATAATACATATATCTTTTCATTTGTAGCAATTGTACGTGACTGGCGACGCGTTGAGCGAGACAGAGTACAGTCCCGAAGTGAACGCGCCACTAGCCGCGTTGTGCTGCGTGTGCGCGGCGCGGCCGCTGTCGCGCGCGCTGTTGCCGTGCCGGCACGCCTGCCTGTGTGCGCCGTGCTTCCGTGAGTGTACCTATGTATAGCTTTCGAGTTGTTTCTCACTTGATTTCGCGGCGCGGCCGCTGTCGCGCGCGCTGTTACCGTGCCGGCACGCCTGCCTGTGTGCGCCGTGCTTCCATGAGTGTACCTATGTATAGCTTTCGAGTTGTTTCTCACTTGATTTCGTGGTGCGGCCGCTGTCGCGCGCGCTGTTTCCGTGCCGGCACGCCTGCCTGTGTGCGCCGTGCTTCCATGAGTGTACCTATGTATAGCTTTCGAGTTGTTACTCACTTGATTTCGTGGTGCGGCCGCTGTCGCGCGCGCTGTTGCCGTGCCGGCACGCCTGCCTGTGTGCGCCGTGCTTCCGTGAGTGTACCTATGTATAGCTTTCGAGTTGTTTCTCACTTGATATCGTGGTGCGGCCGCTGTCGCGCGCGCTGTTGCCGTGCCGGCACGCCTGCCTGTGTGCGCCGTGCTTCCGTGAGTGTACCTATGTATAGCTTTCGAGTTGTTTCTCACTTGATTTCGTGGTGCGGCCGCTGTCGCGCGCGCTGTTGCCGTGCCGGCACGCCTGCCTGTGTGCGCCGTGCTTCCGTGAGTGTACCTATGTATAGCTTTCGAGTTGTTTCTCACTTGATATCGTGGTGCGGCCGCTGTCGCGCGCGCTGTTGCCGTGCCGGCACGCCTGCCTGTGTGCGCCGTGCTTCCGTGAGTGTACTTATGAATAGCTTTAGAGTTGGATCTCACTTGATCTCACACGCAGCACAGCGCGCCGCTGCTGCGTGTGCTCGGCGCGGCCGCTGTTGCGCGCGCTGTTGCCGTGCCGACACGCCTGCCTGTGTGCGCCGTGCTTCCGTGAGTGTAGCCATGTATATCTTTAGAGTTGGATCTCACTTGATCTCACACGCAGCACAGCGCGCCGCTGCTGCGTGTGCTCGGCGCGGCCGCTGTTGCGCGCGCTGTTGCCGTGCCGACACGCCTGCCTGTGTGCGCCGTGCTTCCGTGAGTGTAGCCATGTATATCTTTAGAGTTGGATCTCACTTGAACTCAGCGCAGCACAGCGCGTCACTGCTGCGTGTGCGCGGCGCGGCCGCTGTTGCCGTGCCGACACGCCTGTCTCTGTGCGTCGTGCTTCCTCGAGTGTAGCTATGTATAACTTTAGACACAGAATTAACGGGGGAGACAAGAAAACGGGGGAGAGCTGTGAGGATGGGGAACGGGGACGCATATTGCGCAGAACCCTAGGAGATTTCGTTCTGTATGTAATACTTATATTAATTTTGTCTATAGAGAGGGCTTTCACTTGTCAGCATGATACACCGCTTTTCTATGCTGCTATCCTTTTCTTTCGCTCAGAATCTTGACGACCTCTGTGGCCAAGTGGTCACCATGCCAGGCTGCTATTCCGACGGTCCCGGGTTCTATTTTCGGTCAGGTCGAGATGGAAAATGATCTCAGATTGACCTGGGTCTTGGATGTTTATCTATATATAGTATTTGTTATAAAATATAGTATCGTTGAGTTAGTATCTCATAACACAAGTCTCGGAATTACATTGGGGCTAGCTCAATTGTGATTTGCCCGTGTATATTTATTTATTTCGTAGAACCGTCATTTGCCGGAACGCTATAGCACGTCCGGTGCGGTAACCAGCCTAAAGATGTACTTGCTCTATCGTTCGTTCGTATATAATGCAGTTGTTGGTCAACTGTGATGCCATTTTTGAAACGCGGAGTCACGAAATGCACAGCTTTGTGTGTGGAAATAAACTATTCGTTTAGTGACTCAGTGTTTAGCCAAAACACAAAAACTCCGCGTTTAGCCGAAACACTATAACGAGTCGGTATTTCCATACAAAAGTGTGCAGCCGCCCTGGCAATTTGTATGGGAATGTCGTTTTTTTGTCTTTAGTTATTTTAATTGCATTATATGTACTTTAGTAATCTGGTATAGCCCTTGGTTCAATCTATTACGGGTATGTCCCTTCCACGTTGTAAACGATAATCTGTTCCCTCCTATTTTCAATGCTATCCATCCAACTTTTATGACGTTATCATTAGACTATATTACATAAGACGTCACGCTAAATTAAATAATAGGTTGGGGAAACAGTCTTTTTGCATTTTATATGAAAATTCAAAACATTTTTTAATATAGTTTATTTACATTTAACTAAAGTATGTAGGTACCATTTTGTTCGATAACTTTTTGCCATCTTATAGGTAGGGACATGATCCCATTGCTATAGAAATTTTGGGGCTTCTGATCAAAAATCTGCGTCAAGTAGTTTTGGCAGTCCTCTCGTGATGTTAACCTGACACTGCCTAAAGAATTCTGAAGAGACCGAAACAGGTGGAAATCTGAAGCTGCCAGGTCAGGACTATACGGCGGATGCATTAACACCTCGCAGCCAAACTCTCTTAATTTTTGCTGAGTGGTTAAAGATGTGTGAGGTCTAGCGTTATCATGATGAAAAACCACACCCCTTCTGTTGATTAATTCCGGCCGCTTTCTCTCAACTTACTTTAATCTTATCAGTGGTTCGCAGTAAAGTTCTGAATCGATGGTCCTTCCTGGTGGTAACAGCTCATAATGAATAATGCCCTTCCAATCCCACCACACACACAGCATCACCTTGTTGCGAGTTAATCCGGGTTTCGCCACAGTCTGTGAAGTCTGACCGGCCTTTGACCATGACCTTTTTCGCACGTTCTTGTCGTACGTGATCCACTTTTCATCACCAGTTATTAATTTCTTCAAAAATGGTTCGGTCTCATTACGTCGTAATAAAGAATCACAAATGAGTACACGGTTGATTAGGTTTCTTTCAGAGAGCTCGTGAGGTACCCAAATATTGAGCTTTTTTGTGTGCCCATTTTTTTTTCAAATGCGCCAAAACTGCTACTCTCACAGACACTGCACTAGGTCCATAAACATCGCAAATTTTTTTCTCGGCTTGCGTTGCATTTTTTTTACCTTTTTGGTAGTAAAATTTTAAAATGTATCCAATTTCTTCATTAGATTCACTCACCTTGACGGTAAGAAAAACAAATGAAAATCACGCATTTTCCTAATTTGAATTTGGAATTATCTCTAAAATTTAAACTTTTAAATGATACCAAAACCAGCCAGGTACAAATAGTATAGCCAAAGTGGTTTTATTACAAGTTCATACATACTATATGCGAAAAGACTTTTTCCCCAACCTAATATAATATACTAATAGGAATATTTTGTCTAGACACGATCAAGGCCCGTATACACTAAAAACGTTTATTATATACAATCATACGCAATTTGCACTGGTGTGCTAAATATTTGACTATGAAGTAAAGCAAAGATTTGAGCATGATTTATACACGTGTAATCTTAGGTTTCCTAGGTATAAAGTTCTTTTGTTCAAATCTTTTGCAGTACACTTATATACAATTGGCATGACGAATGAAAAAATATTTTCAGCCCATCGGATGAATTATTAAAAAATATAATACACGTATTTTTTCTTTTCTCTGAGAAACAAAAAGTTACAAAGATACAGCGCATTGAAATTTCGCATGACGTCACGGCTACGTACAATTTTTACATAGATCGAAAGCCCCCACTGCAGCCAGAAGAGTGTCATTCTGAATTTCGACAGTTAATTATTTCGACAAAGTCCTAACTTTAATGTATCTTTGTGAATTTTACTTTCTTGGCAAACTGAAAAATATGGGTCCATTATTTTTGGATAATCTAAAAGACGGACTAATTACAATTATACTTTTCTAACCCTGTCGTCACCCTCTTTTTGGAAACTATACAGGGTCTAACAAAATATACTTAAAAACTATATTAACCCATCAGCTTCCAGACGGTCGGATCCGACCGAGAGAATTATAGATAACAATGGTTTGCAAAATTGCGGTTGTTGACGGGTTAAGGGTAAATTCAGTCCATGATACCGAACAACTTTCCCAAGGAACATATGATTGTTATATCAAATGACGAAAAAATAAATATAAATACAAACAAATCACACAGATTGAGCTAGCCCCAAAGTAAGCTTAAGCTTGTGTTAAGAGATACTAACCCAAAGATACTATATTTTATGATGAATACTTAAACACCCAAGACCCAGGACAAATTTGAAAAAGGCCATTTTCCGACTTGACCTGGCTGGGGATCGAACCCAGAACCTCAGAACCTCCAGATTGTGGGTCTAGCGTGTTGATCATTAAACCATGGCGGTCATCAAAAAATTTTTCAAAAAGAAAAAAATTTTTTGTTTTCCCGTACAAGTTGACTGATTAGCTAATTTGAGTTTTATTGGAAAGGATATTCTGTTTGTTGCTAATGTTTTTCCGGCAAAAACCGCGTGTCGTCATCTGACAGATGACATCATCAAATCCCTTTTTGACAGCGTTCAGTTCGACGACTTCGTGGCGTAGTAGACTTCGGGTTCGATCCCCGGTCAGGGCAAGTAAAAAAATGGCCTTTTCAAATTGTCTTGGGTCTTGGATTTTTATCTTTATATGTATTTGTTATATATAATTTAGAATCGTTGAGTTAGTATCCCATAACACAAGTCTCGAACTTACTTTGGGGCTAGCTCAATCAGTGTAATTTGTCCCTATATATTTATTTATTTTTATTTATAGTTCAAAGAGCAAAAAATTATATCTGGAAGAGATAATTTCGAGCCCCTCCGTGCTTTGGAAGCCACGTATAAGCCGTTGGTTCCTGCTGTCATCATTGTATGGCAGTCGTCAAGCTATATCAGATGCCTTTACTCAGCTTGAAAAATCTGACGCCAGTGTTGGCCACTTGCACACACGAAAAGCAAGCAAGTTACACATAGAAACTAATAATTGAATGCATAAACATACGTCACCAATTAGCGTGCTAGAGATATTGACATTGACATCTACGTGATAATAGGATGGGTCATGAGGCCGTGCTACAAACTGAATTTAGGTCACTTGTGTACTCGTACGCCGTGATAAAATGCAAGTGTGAATTTACTTGCATTTACGTGCAAATTTACACTTGCATTCAGTCTAAATTGACACTTGCATTCAACTGCAAATTGACACTTGTATTCAGTCTAATTTGACACTTGCATTCAAGTGTAAACTGACACTTGCATTTAAGTGTAAATTGACACTTGAATGCAAGTGTAAATTTAAACTTGAATGCAAGTGTCAATTTAGACTGAATGCAAGTGTCAATTTGCAGTTGAATGCAAGTGTCAATTTAGACTGAATGCAAGTGTCAATTTACATATTAATAATATTTCAACCCTCATTCATAAAAATTAACACACGTTTGCTTAACCTTTTTTTAGTTTTAACGTGTTTTTTTTTTCGTTCTTTCAATATCATTATTGCAAAGAGGGAAAGGGATGAATGATGTTTAAACTAAAATAGGCTTAGCGAACGGTTGTACTTATAGTTTTTCTGGGTTCACATTTAACATATTTTTCCAATACTAAAAACCGACTTCACCCCCTAACTACACAACCGATTTTGATAAGTTTTCTATGGGACCACCTGACAAGTATACCCTTCAAACAAAAAAGAATTTTCCAAATCAGTCCCGCCTGCACTGATTTGGAAAATTCTTTTTTGTTTGTAAGTGTAAATTGACACTTGAATGCAAGTGTCAATTTAGACTGAATGCAAGTGTCAATTCACACTTGAATGCAAGTGTAAATTTGAACTTGAATGCAAGTGTCAATTTAGACTGAATGCAAGTGTCAATGTGCAGTTGAATGCAAGTGTCAATTTAGACTGAATGCAAGTGTCAATTTGCACTTGAATGCAAGTGTCAATTTACACTTGCATATTAATAAAATTTCAACCCTCATTCATAAAAATTAACACACGTTTGCTTAACCTTTTTTTAGTTTTAACGTGTTTTTTTTTCTCGTTCTTTCAATATCATTATTGCAAAGAGGGAAAGGGATGAACGATGTTTAAACTAAAATAGGCTTAGCGAACGGTTGTTAAGTTTTTGTACTTATAGTTTTTCTGGGTTCACATTTAACATATTTTTCCAATACTAAAAACCGACTTCACCCTCAAACTACACAACCGATTTTGATAAGTTTTCTATGGGACCACCTGACAAGTATACCCTTCAAACAAAAAAGAATTTTCCAAATCAGTCCCGCCTGCACTGATTTGGAAAATTCTTTTTTGTTTGTAAGTGTAAATTGACACTTGAATGCAAGTGTCAATTTAGACTGAATGCAAGTGTCAATTCACACTTGAATGCAAGTGTAAATTTGAACTTGAATGCTAGTGTCAATTTAGACTGAATGCAAGTGTCAATGTGCAGTTGAATGCAAGTGTCAATTTAGACTGAATGCAAGTGTCAATTTGCACTTGAATGCAAGTGTCAATTTACACTTGCATATTAATAAAATTTCAACCCTCATTCATAAAAATTAACACACGTTTGCTTAACCTTTTTTTAGTTTTAACGTGTTTTTTTTTTCTCGTTCTTTCAATATCATTATTGCAAAGAGGGAAAGGGATGAACGATGTTTAAACTAAAATAGGCTTAGCGAACGGTTGTTAAGTTTTTGTACTTATAGTTTTTCTGGGTTCACATTTAACATATTTTTCCAATACTAAAAACCGACTTCACCCTCAAACTACACAACCGATTTTGATAAGTTTTCTATGGGACCACCTGACAAGTATACCCTTCAAACAAAAAAGAATTTTCCAAATCAGTCCAGGCGTCTTCGAATAATCGGCGAACATAAATAAAATTAACAATAACCTCCTACTTTTTGGAAATCGGTTAAAAATAGGGCTACATGACCGCTGGTGGCGCCGCTGAGAGTGGCCTTAGTCTTATTTCCTAAGGCTTTGTCTGTCTTTTTAACCGACTTCAAAAAAAGGAGGCGGTTATCAATTCGTCGCGTTCCTCTATTTTTTTTTTATGTTTGTTCTCCGATTATTCAAAGACGCCTGGACCGATTGAAAAAAATCTTTTTTTTTTTAAGGGTATACTTTCCAAGTGGTGCCATGGAAATCTTATCAAAATCGTTTATGTAGTTTGGGGGTGAAGTCGGTTTTTAGTTTTGAAAAATTATTAGATATAAAGACGTGATCAGTATGTATGCACTAGTAGGTTTGACATTTGTGCTAGCAGACCAAAACGCTTTGTATTGAAATTTCCGATAAGTATAATAATTTAATACCCGAAATTGATTAATTCTAGTTGCGTACCACAAGCACTTGGCGGTGTTGTGATACTAAAAGCGATGCTATATAGTTTGACTATAGCAAACACGCCTAGAAATTGATATGACGAGTATTCTAATGTAAAGGATAACTTGCCGATAAAACGAATTTATTCAAAAATGTATAAATATATAGGGAAAAATCACACAGATTGCTTGCGCCAAAGTAAGTTCGAGACTTGTGTTATGAGATACTAACTCAACGATACAATATTTTATAACAAATACATATATAGATCCAAGAGCCAGGAAAATTTGAAAAGACCATTTTCCAACTTGCCCTGACCGGGGATCGAACCCGGAACTAGCATGGTGACACGGTGTAAATAAAAATAATCAAAATTTTGATAATTTCAAGCATAGAATAGACGGTAAATATATACATACAAACTACTCATTTCAACAATAAATTCAGTCCATGATACTTAACAATTTAAATGCCGGCTGAAAAAAGAAATCTTGCTATTGGCACTTGATCGAGAGTGCTTCTATGTCACGGGGTTACTCCATAAAATAACACGATAGTCGTCTGATTGTGACGCGTAGCTATTTCTATATCAAACCAAAATTCGACTATCATCATCAGTGATCGCAGTACTAGGTAGATTGTTTTGGGGTTTATGAACTGAAACGTACATATTAATGTAGACATGCCACCGGGATACCGGGATTTTAAAATAATTAAGATCTTTTCCGGAATTTCAAAATTGTTACATTGTAGGATGAAGAATATATCAATGTGAGCAAGAATTTTTTTTCACACTTTCAACATCATTTCAACTGTAAAACTATGGTATGCTTAAAGAAACGTATAAAAGACACAGGAAAGAATGCAAGATATGGACAGACTGCGCCGACTCCAAATAAATTTGGAAAAGGGAACCTGAAACGAAATCTCGGAAATAAGACTTGTTGTGATTTTTGTGACAGTGCAGGATACCAGTACATAAAATCAATCTACCTACTCCGATCGCTGATCATCATGCATTAATGCTCAATGTTGCTTGACAGTGCACCGCCGATACGCAGTAACGTCCGTCTTGCGTACCGCTTTCGGAGTAACCCCCCTGGTTATTTTGTCTAGTTAACAGTTTTTACGCGCTGGATGCAAGACGCTTCCAATTGGTCGTTTTGGAAATAAGTCAAGCATTTTTGGGCAAAGGCCTCCCTTTATCTCTGTTTTATCCTTTCGCGTGCCAGTCCTCCGAGTAGGCGTCTAGATCGTCACGCCATCTGCGAGGTCTTCCAGGACGTCGACGTCCGTTAGTTGGTTATCGCTTAAAATTAATTTAACTCGGTAGTAATTATTAGGTTATTCCTGTTGGTTCTTAAGAAATTACGAGTGGTGCGGGGGGATGACCTATATATGCCTATACCTAAGACCGTAAAGGTCTTAGGTATAGGCATATATAGGTCATCCCCCCGCGCGTCCAAAAGCGTGCATACATAATATAACATACGTATGTGTTTTAGTGTCGAGCAACATTTAGCGTTACAAAATGATGATAAAGTTAACCTCTCACCCTTTAAGAGCGTGACGTCATAAAAGAAATTTACACAATAGGTAATAAAAAAAAAAATGGCGACGTAAATAATTACTTTCACAAAAAAATATATTTCTCAATTTTCACACCATATTTTATTATTCTGTAAACGACAATGTACTGATTAATATATTTCCTATCTATTAGACATAAAAATAAATTTTAGACCTAAACTTTATATCATGTTCATTAAGTTCAAAATGCACAAACCATGTTTATAGTTCAGATTTCAATAAACAAATGTGTTATCTGCACGATAACAAAGAAATGAATGAACACTCAAACAAATACTTAAGAATAAGGGCCTGTGCTATCTAATTGTGTAAACATTTTGACAAATGAGCTTGAAATGTAAACAAAAACCACCATTGAATGATCATAAAAAACTCGGGTCTATGAAGGCATTCTTATTATAAGTATGAATTTGGTCCTTAGCTCTATACAAATAAAAACCAAAATGGCTTGCTTTGAAAAAATGTTAGGGGAATTTACTGCGCCTTATATCATAGTTTTTACGATTTATGTCTTACATGGACTTACCTAAATAGAATCATTATAAGCAGAATAATCACTTTTTTTATAATAAGACACTATTTATTTACGATAATCCACTAAAAACACCAAACAAAATGCGCTGACGTAAGACGCACCGCCAAAAAAAATGTCAAAATGTCACTGGCGAAAAAAATATAAACGAGCATAGACTATCAATATTTGTGCGTTCAGGATGTAGGGAATTTAATAAAGAACATATATCATTAAACTTCTTTTTACTAAAGTAGTCTTTAAATTAACTTAAAATAAGGTTCAAACTCAAGTGGGAGAGCGCGGTAACCGGCTACCGCTTGGGAACCGGCGGAATGGCGCCATTACATTCCGCGCGGTAACCGGCTACCGTTTGGAGAATGGTTTGACATAAAAATAGGATTAACACTATTACACGACTATATCGTGTTATTTTGTGGAGCACCGGTCTATTTTGTGACTTCTTGTGCATGAAATGATGATAATGAAACGAAGTTAAAGGTGTTGGCCTTGGTTTGGCTTCTTCTTGTAAGTTAGAGCTTGCTCTTGTCGGTGGAGTTGAGTGGAGATACCTCCTTTTCCATTTCGGCTTGGCTTACGTACCATATAGTCTGATACTAAACATTAGAAACTAACAAAAGTAGATAACTAGCGTCTCTCCGCAGAAATCTTATCGCGCTGTGACACAAGCTTAGTCGTTGTTATTCATGTGATGCTTTGCGTCCGATCGGATAGCGGATAACCACAGTTAATCGAACCAATGTCAGACTAAGACCTTACACCTAACGACCTGATGGACCTTGTTGCATAGTACTTATTGAGACGTAATGACTTATATTAATGTGCATTTAAGTGTTCTGCATTAATATGTAACATTTTTCATATACAATGAACCAAAAAAAAATTTTTTAGGTTCAAAAAGAGATAATCTGGCATAAAACCCGTCTTGTGTCCCTTTCTCTGTTATGGGAATTTACTGTTGCAAGAATAAGACTTCGTTAAACGACAAAATTTAAAGCGTACACTGATTGTAAACCTCGAGGGAGGTATGATTTGAAAAATATCGACATCGATGCTTTTGAAAAATATTAATCCTCATGCACGGGTTAGCAAGTAGTCAGTTTTAAAAAACTTTTTAATTATAAACAAATTATTGCCACTGTCTAAATAATTATAAGTCAATAGCTTTCGTCAAACATTTGATGTTTACCCGATTGCGGCGAAGCCAAAAGGATTGGTTGGTAGTAGCAGTTTTGGTACGGCAACTTCAAATAGTGCTCAACATTGGCCGTCAGAGCTATAAACATAACATGACAATTCAAAATACTTTGAAAGCTTTTTGTGTTCCGTACAAATGTTGATGTGTGATGATTTTAGCATTCCGTACAAAAAATGTAAAAACGGAACCCTTATAGGATCACTCGTGCGTCTGTCTGTCCGTCCGTCTGACACAATCACAACCAATTTAGCCAATCTTCTAGTCTTAAATCAGGTGTTTGGTAGGATGGTGAAATCCTATGACCAAAACACAGATGTGCAAAGTAAATAAATATTTATAGTCATTTATTACTCATAACAGAGATAATAAATATTCCATTGTAAAAATAGATTTGTTTCGGTGCTTTCAACTAAATGACGATGTTGCGGCCGACCGAGCCCCACTAAACGGCAGTGAGGTAGTGGGGTGGAATTTCACAAATTCGGTTGATCCTTAATTCTTTCGTTAAATTTTTTTCTCTCGTGATTAATTTCAAAAATAAAAATAAATTATGTGGTATCGATATTTTTATCGACTAGTTTTTTCTTACCCTATTTATTGTCAAAAAATTTTATTATTACGAACAGCTTACGAAATACTTAGATACCTTCTTTACTTGCGACTTTTTTTATTTAGTAGAGTCTAGAAACGTATTGGAAGGCTAAATGCCCTCCGCTACAATTCAAAACAGTGTATGTTTAGGAGCTTTCATCGCGGAATCTATATACCTCCTTTATCTTCGGTCATATACACTTTTTGCATACAAATTGTAGCCTGTGTCACCCGGACAATAATGAGAAATCGATTGACATATCATTTTTGAATATTTGACAAGCGATTTGGATGCTACGACTGTAGAGGACTGTACTAAATTATTTTTCACTATTTTTTTTAATTAACCATTTGACATTCATAAGTATAGACTGCTAAAATCATTACCCTTCCTCTTGGCTTTGCCGTAGTCGGGTAAAAATGGATTTTCGTTAATAAAACTGTATCTGTAATTGCAGACAAGTTGGACAAGTGCCCGATCTGCCGCAGCCCGATCACCAGCTACTTTTGCATCCGCAACGACGACGACCAGGAGCTGAAGCAGCAGACGGTCTTCAACCGGCGGCTGTTCAACTTGTTCCACTACCACTAGCAGGTACTTACATCATCTACATACATACATTTTATCACGCCTGTTTCCCACAGGGGTAGGCAGAGACTATGGACCTCCATTTGCTACGACCTGACAGACCTCTTTCGCTTCATCTACACTTATCACTCTCTTCATGCATGCCCGCCGATTACGGGTTCTTCTGGTTTACATTATTGAAGCCACACAGTTAAAATATTTTCCATAAAAATATGTCCATGATATTAAAATATTTTCCATAAAAATAGTTAATCAATAACAAAAACAAAAATTCGGCTTCCCATACAAATCAGCGCTCGGCCAAACGAATTTTGTATGGGAGGACGTAATTTTTTTATCGATTTTTAATAACTTTTATTATGGAAAGTAGTTCAGTATCATAATAAAAGTCACCCTGTATGTAAGTATTACATACAGAAAGGAAACTCCTAGGGTCCTGCGTAATATCCGTCCGCGTTCCCCGTCCCCGCACCTCTCCCCCGTTCTCGCCCTATCGAGGCGGCTGCAGACGGCTACAGCCTCCCGATCAACACCCTCCACATGGCGCGAACGGGGGAGAGGTGCTGGGACGGATATTACGCGGGACCCTAAGAGTTTCCTTTCTGTAGATAATAGTTATATTATTTCTGTGCCCTGGGGGTAAGCAGAGACGACGGATCTCCACTTCTGAACATTGGTCTCACATATGGACTTTAAATTTCCGCTGGTCGCAGCCGGCATCCAGCTTTTTTCAGCGACCTTATTCATAGCTGGTGACGTTTGAGTCGTCTGACCACCTAAAAGGTAGTCGAAATTACCAAGGTACCTGGATGTCATCCGTGTTGCTACCCTGCACCCCCCTTTCATTGGTTCGTCGCGCTCTGTACATGCCGCGCCCACTGCCGCTACGAAAAACGAAAAAAAATGTGTGACTCCAACCAGTATGTGACCCAAACCAAATTCATGCGGTCACAAATGAGCGCTCAGTCGAACAGTTTCAAAAAGGAGGCGAAAATTATAGATAAGACTACATTTTCACGTCTATATACCTGACGGGGTAGACAGAGCCCAAGGCCGTAAGACCCCAAAGGCCACGCTTAGCGTGATGGTGGGACTTGAGATGGAAAAGGAATCAAAATAGTGATGGCTTGCTAGCGGCATCGCCTATCACAGTCCTCGAGGCATAAGCTAAGCTTTGCATTAGTGTAAGTGAGCGCCAAAAGTAGAGTCAGTCTAAAAATTACATATAAATTAAATCAATGTTTTATTCGAAAGAAATGAAATTTTATTATATTATTATTATTAATGTTAGTGGTAACAACACTGGAACAAGCTGCTAGCGGTTACAAGGGTAAAGGTGAACGCGGAAAATGCGCGTCAGGAAAACGCCGCGCGAGGGTCGTGCCGTGCATCAGGCCGATGTCTCATCTACACTATCTGTGTGCACTCACACAACTGCAAAACTGAGCTTATGTCTCGAGAACTGTAAAATCTTTCAAATCTCGACAATTCCCTCGATCGGTTTTTACGATCTGCGCGGGAAGAGAAGCTGCTGGTATATTGTTTTCCCTTTCTCCCAGACTAGCATAAAAGAGTATTAATTAGTAAATTTATTTGGGATTGTTTTTATGTGGTTTATTTAACCTGCGAAGTTTTTCTTTTTCAGCGCGGTGGTTGACGAATAAGCAACGTTTGGAGCATAATGTCAAGTGTGATTTCGAAGATTAAAAGCAATTACAAGACATTACCTACATCATATAAATTATAAATTTATTGTACGGAATGTTAGTTTGTGATTTTACTTTAATTAGTTTAGGATATAGGTAGTTATACCCGAACCAAGAACTCAAAGAGACCGCGAAATTTTGCCAAACGAAACGTGACACTGACGTACTCCGACAAACGCAAACCGAACTGCACATACTGTTAATACCGCTTTTTTGAGGGCCTTAAAGACCTCCCGTCGAAATGACTTGAGATCTCAAAGATCTTCAATATATTTATTGTACTTGGCTTACGTCAGCGTGACGTTCAAATCCATTTTCACTGGTATGTCTCCACGCTAATCTTTTTATTACAAATCTTATGTTAGCATTTGGTTTAAAGTTTAAACCATTGTCCACCCAAATTAAATTGACTAAGATAGATAAGACCGTGACTTTGTAATTGCAACTTAATTTAGGTAGGTATTGGTTTAAACCATGTGATTAACGATATTTAAACCATTGTCGAGCCAAGTTAGTTGACTTTGAGAGATGAGACGACAGTGACAAATTGGTGATGGCAATTTAATTTGGGTGGGTATTGGTTTAAACCAACGTTAATCCAAGTCAGACATAAACCAACTGATATCGTATAGTTCTCGGTTCGGGTTTAATAAAAATTGACTCTAGAAGTGTTCTTTTTTTACTGAAAAAAAAACAAAGGTATGTAAATTCTAGTTAAGTGTGGGTGCAAAATATGGAACTGTGATAATTGAGAAGCTTTGTGAATTTGCTTAAATGTAAATAATAGTTTAGTGTTGATATGTTGTGAAAAACAGCAGTAAAGTCATTTCGGTTATTCAAATTTTTTGCTTATTAAGACAGTGGCGTATTTAGCTTTTCATATAATGTAAAATATACTGAGACTATTTTAAGGGTAGATTCAGTTCATGATTCGACAATTTTTCCCTAATAAACATAAAGCATGGTCGATGATATAAGAAAAATCGCGGGTCAAAACTGGTTTGAGACGAACCTACAACCAACAGTGAGATATACAAGGCTGCCAATAAATGAATGATGATGAACATATACCAAAATATGAGAAAATAAAGCAATTTTATCCTCTCATAGTTTTGTGTATTTTGTCAGACGAATTGATTTCAGTTGATACCAACAAGAATAAGCTGCTGTTATCGGATACATTTATTGGAGCAAAAGAAACTGTCAACTAATGGTCCAATGATAACAGTCGATTGGACATTGTGGTCACATAATTCTAAACCCTCATTAGCTGTGACACAAGGACAGAAAGACAAGTGAGTGATCTTATAACGGTTCCGTTCTTACCTTATGAGGTACGGAATCCTAAAAGTACTTTTATATTTTTCTCAAAAAACGGCAAAATTTTGGTTTCTAGTCAAAGCAATTTCTTAAAGTGACCTTTTGATTTGACGTAGACAATCAACAAATAGCAGTATCTGATTCATATGCGATTTTATTTTACTACCTTAGAATAAGCGTCTACAAACAACCAGAACTTGGAAAAACGTCTTTATAGTTAAACATGGCCTACCTTTATTTTTCATGCCTGACGATTTTCAGCTAAATGCTTGACCTCCCTATACGACACGACTTCTGCCTTTTAAATACTCCACCGACAAGAACATAGTTCTTAAATAAATTGATGATTGATAACGTTATTTTTAAGTTTAAACAATTTTTCACCCAAATAAAGTTGAAATTGACAGCTGAGATAATGTCATCAACTTGCTTAAGTGAATATTAGTTTAATCCAAGTTGGGTGGATAATGGTTTAAAACAAGTAGGATGGATAATGGTTTAAACCAAGTAATTAAGGTTTTCACAAATATGGGTCACTAGATGGCGGCTCAATGTATTTAGATCCAAAAAGATGCTGTATTAGATAAATTTAACGCAATCCAACGCAGTTTAATGACAACGTCGATTGAACCTGACGTCACTGTGCTGACAACTGGGAAACTGAAACCGTAACCCAACACACGATTGGTCCACGAAAGTTGAAAAGTCAGAATCACACTATCACACTAATATTAAAAAAGCGAAAGTTTGTGAGTGTGTGTGTATGTTTATTACTAGTACACGCGCAAACGGCTGGACCAATTTTGATAAAATTTGGTATGCAGGAAGCTGAAACCCCGGAATAACACATAGGCTACTTTTTATATATACCGCGGGGCGCAGTTAGTAGGTCATAACATTCTCTTGGTCAAACACTCACTGACGTTAAGTTATATTTTAGAAACTTTCGTGGGTGAAAAGTCATGTGGAAGAAAAGTTAATATTTCAGAGAAAATGTTGACCAACCGATCATAGACCAATCGAGTGTTGATAAACCGTTTCAGTTTCACCATCTCATATATTTGAAAAGTTAGTCCTTTTTTTATAATAATGAAAGGGATTTTCCTATAATCTGGTTGTTCGTAGATAATTTAAAAGAATGACTAATGAAATGATAGAATTTAGACCTTGTCATTATCTAGTTGTACATCGATAAGGATCATTTCGATTGGTCTTATAGCGAACTATATTACCATGGAAGCGTAACTTCAAACTTCAAGGTGGCGTGAAGACACAACATCGCATACAATATGCTGGGTAGTGTCGAGTGTAGCTACCTTTTTCATCGCGCAAAACGGCTCCACCGAATTTATATTATACTGGTTGTTACCCGAGACTTCATCCGCGTAAATTACTTTGTAATAAAGTTTACTTTTGTATGACAAAATATAAAATTGCCTATACAAAGTTCCACTCCCCTTTTCATTCCCTTAATTCATGATTTTTTTGGGATAAAACTATTCTATGTCCTTTTCCGGATCTCAAACAATATTCATACCAAATTTCATCTAAATCATCAGTGGTCAAAACGTGAAAAGATAACAGACAGACAAAGTAACTTTTGCTTAAATAGTAAGGATAAGGAAGTAAGGATGTCGCATGATGCAGCGTCATACAGCAGCCGTTGATTGGTCCAGCAATTGACATAAACAAACGTTGGCAACTTTACTGTCGGAAAAAGAGATATAGTTTTAACCGTTTGAGCACCATTGACTACTTTTGTTGCAAAATGGTCGCGTGACTGAGCCGCCATTGACGACTAAATTATTCGAAATTGTACTATTTGTACTAGGCTTGGCATCAGGGGTAAAGTAACGGGAACAAGTGCTGGCGTGCAAAAGGTAAAAGTACCGCATTCTTAAATGTACTTATGATGGGGTCATTTCTGCTCTTGTTTATGCTTCCATAGTTTTATAGTTCGCTGTTGGGACCCCTGCCCAAAGGCTTCTTTTAGATTTATTATTGCAGATAAACTGATAAAATAAGGGCGCTATTCGACTCCAAGAAACAATGACGTCATTAGTCTTTATTTTATACAAATCCCATAGAAAATATTTGTTTTGACGTTGAGAAAAAATTATCTGATTTGACTTGTTGGAACATAGCGAATTGAAATTCTAGAATATCTCGAAATTTCAATATAAACGAAACTAAAGTCCAGTCAATGTATACAGGGTCTAACAAAATATACTAAATTTATTTTAAGGCCAAATTCAGTCTATAATACTGATCAACTTTCTCCAAGGAACATATATCGAAATATGAAATTTTTTCAGTATATTTTGCTTGACGATATACAAGCTGACTTTTTCAGCACCAACCAAATTTTAGGAGAAAGTCTTGTTCATGATACTTAACTAGTTTCCATAAAAACAATTAACGAAACATGAAAAGAAGTATTCGACTTCCCAAACGGATATTGTATGGGAGGACGAATATCTTTTAACGATTTTTAATTTAAAAAAAAATATAAAAAATAGTCCATAAATTTTTGGAGCATCTTCAGTCCATCATGGACTGGATCCATGATGGACTGAAGATGCTCCAAAAATTTATCTGGTGGGTCTTTTCTCCTATAGTCCAAAGTCCGAGTTAGCGGCGTTATTTAGTCCACGGTTTACTTAGTCCCTAGTGTAGTCCTAATGTGTAGGACATTTTGTAAACCTACTTTAAGGTTCGCTGGTCGTAGTAAATTATCGCCTGTCTCTGTCGCACGCAGGGTGTGTGACTGCGACGGGCTGTGTTGGAGACGTAATGAATTGAGGCCAACTCCTTGATAGTAATATTGCTTTTATTCAAATTTCCAAATTAGAGGAGAACAACGATCGGATTATGCGCTGTGTTTGCTATCGAATTTTATATTGAAGTACCGCCGATCTTGTCTCAATACATCGATGCGCCTGCGCGCTCCCCGCTCCCCCGCACAGCCGCCGCCTTCGCCCGTTATGTGACGTCATCCTTAACAGGCTGTGTGATTAAAAATACAATTTCCTTTTTTATTAAGTACAAATATTTTAAGGGGTAATTCAGTCCATCATTTTGAACAACTTTTCCCTATAAATGTATATCGAAATACGAAAAAAGTTTTAAGTTCTCATACAAATCGAAGTAGTCACATGATATCGTTACATTGGAAAATGAATTTTTTTTCGTATTTCCATATACATTCATCGGGAAAAGTTGTTTAAACTGATGGACTGAACTACCACTTAAAATATTTTTACGTAATAAAAAAGGACATTGTATAACAAACATATTTTTTCTCTGTACATTTTCCATAAACTTCAAAATAGAAAGACTTACACCAAGAGGACCTCGGTGGCTCGCTTTCGCAACCCCGGGCGTTGTCCACACTAGGATGGGTGACCACAAAGTGGCACGCAAAGTTCTCAAGGTACGTCAGTATCTGTCATTATTGTATGACAAACGTCAGGAAATCTCACATGCCTTTAGGCAGCTTGAAAAATCTGACATCAATGTTGGTATGACAGACGTCAGGGAATGTGTATGACAGACGTCAGGGAATGTGGTATGACAGACGTCAGGGAATGTCAGATGCCTATAAACAGCTATAAAAATAATCTGACATCAGGGTTGGCCACGAAACAGAATGTCTTAAACTTAAAATAGGTTCACAAAATGATTTGTTATTATGCCCTAAGCCATGTAGTCTTCCATACGATAGCAAAAGACACGGATCTCACCACAGTGTTTGCAGAGACGACATTGTAAAGAAAAATAAAGAGTTATAGCAGTGTTGCATGTTCTTTTATTTTAACAAGCTTCTTTATAGTTTCACCTTCTATATAGCCTCTTAACAAGTTACTGATAACTAACGCAACACCTCTTAACATCGGAATCAGAATCCTTATTTTTCTAGAGATCTATATTAATAGATCTCGAAGAAATAAATAAAAAATCTAAGAAAAAAAAATTGAAAATGCATAATTGAAACTGTCTTAAGAATTTCTTAGTAAATTGTAATATTTTCCACGCCTCCATCGGGACACCAAAGACCATCGGTTCAAAGGCTCTAGAGCAGGTAGTTAGTCCAGATACAAGTCTGCGCGAGCAACTGCGTCAGCGCTGGTCCTAGTACAGAGTACAGCGGAATTGAATTTCTCCGCCCCTATCAGGGTCGGATTTAGAGGTCTGGAGGCCTCGGGGCAACAAGGAGTGGAGGCCCCTGGTTTAGGGCCAGGGCCTGTAATATTTTACTGATTGTCTGATTGGAGTGAACAATATAGATCAATGATTGTCGTTAATAGTTAAGAACAACATAATCATGTTTATAAAAAGTACTATAGGTAGAGGTAAAACAGCGAAAAAAATCAAAGGAAAAGTTGTTTACTAGAGTTAACTAGTCGGAATCTGAAAGATTTTTTCGAGGTCTATTGTGGGGGTTATAATACTATTGTGGAGGCCCCGGGCTGTAGCCCCGGTTGCCCTCCTCTAAATCCGGCCCTGGCCCCTTTTACGGCCTCCTTCTATAACGAGAGCAAAAGTAGGAAGAGGATGCAATTTCGGTGCCCCCTTGTTAGGGCAAACAGAAATGCCTCCATAGAAACTCGACCAGGTGATCAGTGAATTTGGATGAGAGGCCCATATTTTTAACCGATTTCCAAAAAAAGGAGAAGGTTATCAAATCGTCGCGATCTTTTATTTTTTTTCATGTATGTTCACCGATTATTCAAAGACGCCATAACCGATATTAAAAAAAAAACTTTTTTTTTTTTAAAGGGTATACTTTCCAAGTGGTGCCATGGAAATTTTATCAAAATCGGTTGTGTAGTTTGGGGGTGAAGTCGGTTTTTAGTTTTGAAAAATTATTTTTGCAATTTCTGTATTTTGCCTTGCAGATCTATAATGTGTTGGGGAGTCTAATTCTGATGTTAAGAGGTTTTGAGGTAGTTACTAGCAACCCTGTATAGTTAGACGACCTCCGAGGCGTAGTGGTCGCCATGATAGTCCGCCACCCATAGGTTCCGGGTTCGATCCCCGGTAAGGGCAAGTTGGAAAATGGCCTTTTTCTAATTGTCCTGGGTCTTGGGTGTTGTTTTATGTTTTAATAATAATTACAACAGAAATACATCATTTCTGACAATTTCAGCTGTGTAGCACGGTTCATGAGATACGGACGGACTGCGGAGTCTTCGAAATAGAGTCCCGTTTTTACCCTTTGGGTACGGAACCTTAAAAAACTAAAATATTCCATACTGCATTTCTCTACAATTTATCTACTTTTGAGCAGCAAAGTTCTGCTTTTTGCGGGATATGTAGTGCAGTTATGATAGAATGGCAGCGGAGTTGGTAGAAAAAAAAATTAAAAGTTCAAAAACTATATTATATTAATCAACACTTAACCTACATTAACATCTTCTTTCTCCTTCTGCCTATCAACATACAGCTGCGAGTTCTTGACAGCTGAATACAGACTAAAAAGCAAATGCAGTGCTTGGATGCGGTCGTTAAGGGTATCGCCGGCTATGGGGATGTCGAACATGCCGCAGACTAAGTCCACGTACTGGGAGAGAGAGCAGTCCAGATTCGCGGGCGGGAACCCCACGTCATTAAGCGTCTCCTCCATGGACTCCGGCCACTCTTCCATCAGGCTGTCGATGTCTGGTGTTTTTCTGTGGGCAGAAAAGACGTAATTTAGAAAAATTCTCTCCAGCCTATACAAAATACCTTTATATGCCTTATACCAGAGATGGGCAAAATCTGATTACGATGTAATCCGATTTTTAATCTGATTACAAAGTAATTGGATAAAAAGTAATCTAATTGCACAGTAATTAATTACATTGTAATCATAATTACTTCGAAAATATAATGTATTTAGTTACAAAGTAACCCGATTATCAAGTAATCTAATTACAATTTAATTCTGTTAGTAGTTAATGTAATTACTTTACCTTAAATATGAAACAAATTACAAGTTTCTCAAGCTAAAATCATTAATTTATGCGACTGAATATCTTAAGTTAATATCATAAAATAAATGTAACTACTTGGCGGTAGTACGTATATTTTTTTGTCACTGCTGTCACAAGCACACCGTACGTTGCGCGCATCCACCAACAACAGAACATTAGGTAGTACTGTACAAACAAAAGTAATTTTTAACCGGATTACGTTCTTAATTAATTGATGAATAATTAAATTAACCCTCAATTAAATTACATTGTAACTAGTTACTGTAGGTACTTGGAGTAATCGATTACTGCTGTTATAATCAATAACAAAGTAATCTAATTAACAATTACAAAAGTAATTGTAATTCTTAATTGTTAATCTAATTACTTTTTGCCCATCTCTGCCTTATACCGTGCCAAAATGTATGGAGGTGCAGATTTTTTACAGTTTCAGGGATGGTCCCATAGTAAAAGTTGTTCACATTGATTAGTATGTTTACTCCCTTTCGGGTTAATACCCCCTTTCCGTTACACATTGTATATCGTCAAACAAATTATAATTAAGGCTGTATTCAGTCCATTATACTGACAAACTTTCCCTAGGGACACGGGTATGGCATTCCATGAAAGCGGAGTATCATTTATGCCTACTACTACTACAAACGTAACTATACATCCGTGCAAACGTCAATGTGCGTGTGTGTTCGTCCCACAACACACTCGACAAAGCGAGAACGGAGGAGAGGTGTGGGCACGGGGAACGAGGACGCATACTGCGCGGGACCCTACAAGATTCCTTACTGTATTTAATTTTTATATTCCTTCTGTGCTAATGGATCCTTTCTCATACGGTTTTTTATGAAAAAACATTTTCGGCCTTCCATAGATGTTGAATTGTTGACTAATCAGCTTATCCATGTTGATAAGTACACGTTCCTTAGGAAAAGTGGTTTGTTCAGTATCATGGACTGAATTCATCATTTATATTGTTTCAATATATTTCCTTAGACCCTGTATATTTATGTGCCCGTTCCTTGAAAAGGCTTCTAGGGCTGGCTTAGAGACTTTCATATGCTGCTATACTTTTCTGTCACTCAAAACCATCATTCGCTAGAGCGACGGAACGCATCAGCATCGGCGATTCCGCGGCGTTCCATCGTTCTCTCGCTCCAGCGAATGACGGTTCTGAGCGACAGAAAAGGAAAGCAGCATAGAAAAGTGCTGTTTCATGCTGACAAATGTAGTCCAACCCTAGCAAAATCAGCTAGTATACCTATATTGAATCATTATTAATCAACTAAAAAAGAGTTTTAGCTATAAACTTCTAAAATGTTAATTTATGACACCAAAAAAGTAATTACATTACCTTCTTATTTTATAACTCAGTATCTTTATAATGTGACTCATCCTACATTAATTAATAGTCAAACTTTAACTAAAATTGTCTTCAAATAGTAAATTATGGCCACTAATATTACCTCGGAACTATTGAGGGGAGACAAAAATAAAAACTTTATTTTGGTAACAATTTTTATTATGGACCGTTGATTTAGGGGTTGAAAGGGGACGGCAAGGAAGAGGGGGGGGGGAAAGGCTAGGTTACCGATGTATGTAACTAAAAACTTGCAAGCCGAGATATTGTTTTATTTCGTGCCAAATTTTCTCTACGGATATTTCGAAACGTAACATCTCCGGCGCTGCGGGAAGTGCAGCCCCTCCGCTCTTGCGTAAGAAAACGCAGGCACTCATGCTCGCCTCCGCAAGTCCGCAGCTTGCTTCGGCTTGCTGGTCGCCTTCGGAAAGCCTTAGCCGTTACGGCTCGCATGGTGCCTGCGTTTTCTTAGTGGGCGGAGGCTGCCCTCCCTCCGCGCTTCCGGCTATAAAAAAAACACTCCAGTATAGGGCAAACAAGACTACGTGAAGTCGCTGTTGGCCAGTTCGGGTTTGTCCATAACTTTCATGTAAATAAAATTGGTTCTGTGTTCTGGGACCATTTCTGTCATCTATCCTGTTCAAGTTGAACAATCTCTTCCGAGGTGGGGTTTCTCAGTCTTCCAGTAGAGCCACCAAAAACTTTGGGTTCTCCATTTCTCATCCTCCGATGAAGAACCAGCGGTAGCGGTGGATTTGGACAAAAACTGTTTAGCGATAACCCAACCTCAAAACTAGTCGTCTCGCGCACTTGCGCTAAATCGTGCAGTGCAGTGGCTATTTTCAGTATAAAAGAATATGAAAGTATTTAATTTACGTGCTAAATTATGATATATGATGATGGCTATTGAGGCTTGAATTGTATTTTTTGAGGAGCTTGTATTGAAGGTGTAAAACGTAAAATAGTGATGAGCTGTTAAATCTGGGGCTGAGTTAGTAAATTTGGTGGCAATGTATAAATCAGAAGGACAACTTAAAATAATTGCTGATCATTATTTGACGCTTTCTTTAAAATATTTAGTTGGCGTCGTACAAAAGACGAATTAGTTTATTAGAGGGTATCTCATTTTCTTAAGAAGCTTTATAACGTGGCGTGTAAAATATTATGTCGCTTGACTTATTATTTCTCGTAATCAATAAGAATGAAATTGGCCTGCAATGAATTTCTAGGTATCTAAACCAAAAGGTGCTGAGTTCTGACGCGAGCTGAATTAAACCATATAGTTAACTACATGGAGTAGATATTTCTTTGAATTTATTTGCTGACTGAGACTTCTGTACGTGAGTACTAGGTAGTACTCATTTTGTGCCCAAAGGCAATTGCTATAATGCTTACTCTGGTGTACTAGTACTTATTCTGTGCTCTGGTTAATCGGAGTCTGATCCCGACTGCTGAAAGAAAGTGATGTTATTGCAATTTTTACCCAACCGCGCCAGTAAGAGTATATATGTAGAGGAAGTGCAGCATATTTGGAATAGTGAAAAAAAAATGGGATAGTCGTGTTTACAAGTTTGTACAGATGACATCTGTGTTTTTTCGTTGTAGATTTAACATAACATGACGTCTCAACTGCTCCGTGGTCTCAACTGATTGAGATCTAATGACAGGGCGCGATATTAACATTTCGGCTGACAGCCCCTCGAAAGCAAAACGATTTAATCTAGATACATATTCCTTAAAAACAAACTTGTATTCGAAATATACTGCACTTCCTCTATGTACAATTGTTTGGCAGTTTTGGCACGCTCTGCGGCCTGAACGGCTCGATGGGTTTTAGCTCGAGAGGTGTCATTAGATTCGTCTTAAATTCTGAGAGTGACACTGGGTATATACTTAAAAAGGCATTCGGGATTTTTTGTTTATATTTTAAAAATGACTTGCTGACTGAATGCTGCTTACGTAGTATACGTGACGGTGGGCGGTGGTTTGGACAGATGCAGCTCGCTCACGTCCTTGATCCAGCGGTCGATGGCTTTCGTGTTCTTCTCTGCATTCTCGATCTTCTTCGTTAACTGGGAAAATATGTAAAAGTAATCAGAGTTTTTTTTTTTACTTAGCCGTAACTAGTTTTTTAGCTAGGCAAATAAAAAAAGACTTTCAAAAACGTAATCTAGTGCTGAGTAGCGGAACTACAATTCAAATTGATATCAGTAACGCCATCTATTATTTGATACGGAATCCCCTAACTTTCAAGCGTTAAACCACAGTAAATTTTAACCGGCTTTACCAGCCTAAGAACCACAAGGGAATTTGCTTTCACGTACAACAACCGCATCGAAATCGGTCCATTCGTTCGAGAGCTACGATGCCACAGACATCGGGGCCAGATGCCATTTTCGGGGTCCAGTGCTGCCCCCATTTGAATTAAATCATTTGATAGGAAACGGAGACATCATTTAAAATTTTGTGATGACCAGGTTTACTTATGCGCTACTTCGCAGCCAGCACCCTGCCTTCCTGCTTTTTTCTCCAATAAATTTATCGTTTTATGACCTGCCACTAGCCTGATGTTAACCATTATAAATATAATATGAATTTACTATACTTATTACATGTTATAACGTATCTGTCCGTATTCCGTTTCGCAATCCAGCGGATAAATGGCTTATAATATAACCAACCCAACCAATAATATAACAGGAAAGGAAAATTTAATCGGGATTCTGCTCACTACCTACTTATAACCAGAATAATCAGTATTTATATTCATAAATTATAAAACAAATTTCTGCTGCAACTAATTAATTATCCTTAAAGGAAAATTTATAATTTATATTCCTAGCTACAACACAGTTCATGTAACTATAGACAACAGAGTTTACGGTGATTTGGTAAGCTTACAAACTTGCCAATTTACAAACTACTGCGCATAAACAATGCGCAAAAAAAATGTTTTTATACCTTTGGCGTTGGCACTTTTCTCAAGTTTTAAGTATCATGGGAGCAGCAGTAAGTAAAATATTTGTGAGAAATTTTATCACTATCATTTCAGCCTCACAACGTCCACTGCTGGACTTAATAAGCTTCTCCCAAGTATTTCCAAAATGACCGGTCAAGAGCGGCCTGCGTCCAGTGCTTTCCGGCGACATTGGTCAGGTCGTCTGACGACTTTGTGGGTGGGTGTCCTACACTTCGCTTGCCAGTACGCCGTCGCCATTCGAGAACCTTTTTTCCTCATCGACCATCGGTTCGTCGCGCTGTGTCTCGCCACCCACTACGACTTCAACGAGCTAATCAGCTGGGCTATGTCAGTGACTTTTGTTCTCCTACGAATTTCCTCATTTCTGATTCGATCACGTAGAGAAACACTGAGCATAGCCCTCTCAATAGCGCGTTGAGTGACCTTGAGCCTTCTTATGACACCCATAGTAAGGGACCATGTTTTAGAGCCATAAGTCTAGTAAAGTGAGAAATTTAAAAAAGATTAATCAACTGAATGTATCAACTGATTCTCCTGATTTTCTACCTTTACGCCCACCATCACACTAAACGTGTGCGCCAAACATCACAATCAACGGCCCTAGACCCTTTCTATCCTTTTATCTTATTATATCATAGGGATGAAAACTTGACAGTGTGTACGGTATATGTATTAATATTATGGTAAAATCGAGCTGACGAAGACGAGATGACGACAGAATCAGGATGAAGGGACTGTTTTTTTTTTACTATACATGCTGATAGCCATGTATTTGCCACCACATGTTTTACAATACAATACAAAAACCTTTATTGCACCAAAAGACATTGACATATTTGGAATACTTATAAAATAAGGATAACATTTAATGAGGAACAAGAGGCGGCCTTATCGCCGAATCAATCCCTTACAGGCAAACAAAAAGGGAAGGAATGCGAAATATATAACAAGATGTGTGTAAAAAAATTACGTTTTAGGCGCTGTACAAAACAATGTTAAAGGCGACCTGGAAATAACCAAATTGTATTTGAACAAATACCACCAACTTTGCCTCAATGCAATATGGCGTTGTATAAACAGTAGTTGGAACAATTGCATGATACGGGGCCTTTCAGACATGCATGATCGGAATATTAACTACCATGACTACAAAAGTAAGTTTTTATTTTAACTCCTCCTCTACGACCTCCTTGGCGTAGTGGTCACCACGCTAGTCCGCCACCCAGAGGTTCCGGGTTCGATCCCCGGTCGGGCAAGTTAGCCTTTTTCATATTGTCCTGGGTCATGGATGTTTATCTATATATGTATTTGTTATAAAACTTATAAAATATGGTATCGTTGAGTTAGTATCCCATAACACAAGTTTCGAACTTACTTTGAGACTAGCTCAAGCAGTGTAATTTGTTCTATATATTTATTATCAACTCGATATTAAGTAACACAAAAGTATCTATATATGTATCTATGTATATATTATAAAATATAGTATCATTGAGTTAGTATCCCATAACACAAGTCTCGAACTTACTTTGGGGCTAGCTCAATCAGTGTTATTTGTCCCAATATATTTATTTATTTATTTGAAGCGGTCAGTGGCATTGGATGAGTATTAATCATATATATTCTACGTTAACAGACGTATAAAGAAATGTAAAAACTTATACAAACAATTATTTATATTGTCCCCTTACCTACATATAAACTCACGTTTACACACACCATACAACTAGCACATTCCTCAAGTACCTACAATTTAAAGTGCGTACATATAAGCGAAAAACGGCCACTTTTGGCTAATGTGCGTAGAAAAGCTTCACTTTAAACTGTAAACAGTAGTTCATAAAATAGTTTGAAGGATTATCTAGGGTCTGATCAAGACAACATTTTAAAAGTTATCACCGTTTCCTTTCAAATGGGGGCACTGGACCCTAAGGTCATCAAAAATTTAAAATTTTGGTGACCTTAGGTTTATAATAAAAAGCAAAGAGCGAATAGGCCGAGCCCAAATGGCACGAAGGGTTCCGGACCACTATGTATAAAAAACACGTTTTTTATACATAGTGGGAGCCCCGCTTAAACATTATATAAAATAAATGTTTAAACGGGGCTCCCATTGTTGTTATAGCGGCAACAGAAATACATCTGTGAAAATTTCAACTGTCAAGCTATCACGGTTCATGAGATACAGCCTGGTGACAGACAGACAGACGGACGGACAGTGGAGACTTCGCAATAGCTCTATGCTGTGGTAATAGGGTCCCGTTTTTACACTTTGGGTACGGAATCCTAAAAACTTCTTACTTCATAGGTGAGCCCCAGCTGTGTTTTCGCCTATTTTTTAATAAAATAATTATTAATCTTGATAAGATTATTTTAATGGAACGTATTAGTGATTGACATATTTATTACAATTTCGATAAATTAACTACAATTTATTGATCGCATAAAATCTGACGTTTTATTGCTTTTTGCAGCTTATAATGAAACTTGTTTTAAAATTTGCACAACGCGCGCTTTTAATATGGAAAATATAGATAAGTCACTAATATGCACTGGACAAAATATGATTAAAATCAGTGCACCTATTTATAAAAATAGTAAGTTTTATTTTATTTTATTAGACATATATTGTATCGCTGTAAGTATTTATTTTTGATAAGATTGGCAAATTTTGTTTGGACGAGATTCGTCTGAAGTGCCATTTCTGACACGCGGAGTCATCTAAACGAATGGTTTTCCCACACAAAAATACGTTCGTTTAGTGACTCGGCGTTTGAAAAATGGAACTACTCATGGTAAAAGTTGTTCATATTGATGAGTACCTCCATCCCCTTTCGGATTGATACCTATTACTTTCTCGGCATATTTTTAAATTATTGTGGCACAACTTAACAAGAATTATCGACAACTGATAACGTATCTAATAATGTGGTTATTATTTTTAGATTTAAGACCCGAAATTCTTAGTCAAAATTTCTATTCCACTCTTACTGATAATGAAAAGCTAAAATATACAGTGAGAATAAAGTCAAACCCATTCTTTTTTACATGGGAAATCGACTGTATAAGTTTAGCAGCACGGGAAACTAAAAACGGTATAACAGCATTGGAACAAGAACTAGTGGTAAGAAGTATTATTTATTTCATTGCTCGCTGCACCCGGTAAGCTTTGCATACAGAGATGTTGCGGATGTCGATTTTTTCACATCCACGAATGTGAATGCGGATGCGGATTTTTGAAACCTCACATCCGCGTATGCGGATGCGGATGTTTAAGATCTTATATAAATATAGTATATGTATGAAGAGTTAAAATACACACAAACGTATTATCAGTGTAACATAATGGCATTTACCCGACGATTTGAATTGAATAAGCTGAGATAAGCGTCGGATTATGTCACCATTTTTTTCGCTTCTATTGGTCATCGTCACGTGTCACGTGCGAACGGCACGCGCCATTCGTCGGCCCAGCTAAATTTCTTTCTTGTCGCAACTTGTATTATCCGCACTGATTATTGTGGATGCAGATGATTTGTATCCGCAAGAACATCTGCATTCATTATTGCGGATGCAGATGTCCAAGTATATGCGGATTTGTGGATGCGGATGCGAATATTCGCAACATCCCCGAGTTCGCAATGCCACAGGTCGCGTTCGTCCTAAGAAGACGATAGCAAAGATTCATTACAATCTGATTTATGGTTTAGGCATGCAAACGAACAGTCGTACAAATATATAGTTAGACCTAGTAATTCACCCTGAACTCGAACTGAGGAGATCGGTGAGCCGGAGTACGCATTACTTGCGCTTTCGCAAGTAGATAGATAGATAGATAGATAGATAGATAATTATTTTATTGATATCAAAAAGACACACATAATTACACTCACATTAAATAAGTGCAGAGTAAAGTGACACCGGGCGTAGTCCGTACTTGGATCGGTGACCACAAGTGGCATAAAAATTCTCTAGCTCCTCCATCATCATTGTTTGGCAGTCGTCAAGCTATGTCAGATGCCTTTAGGCAGCTTGAAAAGTCTGACACCAGTGTTGGCCACTTACACACACGACAAACAAAAACAAAAACCCTGAACTGTGAACTTTTCGAACCCCATACCCATTAACCGATATGGGTAATATTCGAACTTAAGAGTCCCCTTATCCTGGACAGAATCAGACTTTCCCATACAAACGTAGTCTACGTTTTATTTTGAGACGACATGTCAGATATGGGCGAAATTAAGTCATTTCAAAGAAATTGCATATATTAAGGCATATAGCTGTAACTAATTTTTACAGTTAAAATATGCACTTAAAAGAGAATATAGTGTATCATATCATATTTCACCATCAGTATGTAAAACTTCTACAACCTTATTATATTTTCTTTCCAGTTTTTAATTTTACCGTAGGAAACCAATTATAACCCTAGATACTAGATAATTGCAATTTCTTTAAAAATGACAAATTTTTACCGAAATCTGGCATGTCATTTCAAAATAAAACATAAACTACGTTTGTATGGTAAGTGGATGGTAAGGGGATTCTTAAAAAAAATCTATTGGCGATATCTATACGCCCACCAAATTTCATGACGCATTTTTTTAATACTATGTAATTAATTTTCCAGAGCGAATTTACATATAACGTGTCGTTAGTGTTCTCACGCTTTCAATTCCAACAAATAAATGATGTCATATTGAGGCTGTATTATTCGGATTCTAACTGCCACTCGGTTCTCATCAACCTAAAAAATAAGAAAAGCAAATATTGGGGACTGTCCAATGAAATGACAACTTCATCAAAATACCAAATGTCCAATCAATCTTCAGTTGTCGAGTACACCACGGAATCACTCAATCAATCAACTTATCAATGTTCAAATCAATCTGTCTGCGAATGTAATGGTAAGTACATTTTTGAGGGAATATTTATTTATTTAATCTTTAAAATACAAATTGTACAGAACAATAGGCGATATTATGATATTAGTTATATTTAAAGGACATCGCAGACGATGTAGGTACGAGTTAGTTTAGTCCTACTAACTAGTAGTGCAAAATAATGTTATATCGTAACTTTACCGCGTGTGATAACCTTAAGATACTATAAATAATATAAAATTACTGGCGATGGATGATAGCACCAGACAGAGAGACCTGGAAGGAAATGGGGAGACCTTTTCCCAGCAGTGTGACGACATAGGTAAGTAAAAAATAACTTACTTACTAACTAATGTTAGTACCTACTATAAGAAGTCCTGTGCCCTACACAAAAGAATTTGAGGTGCAACGGACAAGGTGCTTCATCATAGGAGACGTAATATCTCCCGCTATTACTTGCAGGATGCTGTTGAAACTAGATTCAAAGATTCAAATGTTTATTCAGTAATTAGACCTTTACAGGCACTTTTACACGTCAATAAGTATAATTTATGTTACGTGTAAAGTATATTAAAATTTAATTTATTTTTAAAGCAAAGCTACCAATACAGGCGCTTCGTAACGACCACTGCTGAGAAGAAACGCCGAAAGAAACTCATTTTCACAGTATTGGTCGCCTACTCGCCAGAAGGGCTTTGTCATATTATTATAATTGTCTTTTAATTAATAAATACTTAAAATATAATACAATGTTGACACATAACATGTAATGCTTGCGAACAAGTAAAAAAACATAAATTGCGTTATAAAAAATATTAAGTAGTCAAAAAAAGCGAAGCCGAGCTGACTAGCCCTTATTCTGAACAGAAATGCGGCTGCAGCTCTGCGCCTTATAGCAAAGATATCATTGCTTTGTGCCAGAGCCCAGAGCAAACATATTTGATGCACAGAAAAAACGATGCAGCCCCACATCATCCTAAAACCATTGTTCAGTCTGGCTAAGTCGGGCCTTTGTATTTTACGACGCTACCCTGCAGAATATAAATATGTTTTAGCATGTATATGTGATATTTTGGACCATAGATAGGCCGCACTATCAGGAAAGACTCAAATTATATAATTTTTACAGATTTCCAGACATCCTCGTTTTTTTCTGGTCTAGCGGCAGGGACGGTGACAAGCTTGCTGCTCGGCGTGCTACTTTGGTTCATCGTACTCAAGCCCAAGCAGCCGCGCCCAAGACTGCCCACGCCTTCGCCTGAACCCGAATACTATTCGGAAGTGTACTCGTGGAGGCAACCGCGTTAAAGCGCCTTTAAATAAGCTTTGTACCATGACCTGTTTAGTTAATGTAAAACAATAAAAAGGCCGATTCATTTCATAATAATGATCGATTTTTCCTAGTATACCAAAATACGAAAGGGGAAAGATTATTCTTGACCCTATGATATTTTTATTTCATTCAAAAGGATCTGTGTTAAGACGTAGACGACAACAGTCGCATATTGTATCAGTTGTTTGTTTATCGGGTGTGTAAGTGACCAACAGTGGTATCAGATTTTATAAGCTACCTAAAGGCATCTGACACGGCTTGACGACTGCCATACAATGATGACAGCCGGGACCAACGGCTTAAACGTGCCATTCTAAGTACAAAATTGTATTAATACCGAAGAGATATGCAAAGATTTGAATTAATTCAGTGAAAAGGGCAATTATTCATGTTAAATATTATTTCTTATTCCTGGTCATCCGGTTTGGATGTGGTTTAACAAAAGTTGATACAAGATTAACGAAGAATAGCCTTACATGGACGTAAGAAGCGTCACATATCCAGAAATAAATTTAATTACAAAGTCGCGGTTTGCATCTGCGATCGGATCGGATGAGAGCAGCACGAGACCGAGGAGGGTCGTGGGAGCAAAGAGATGCCCAGCAACATTATATGCTCAGCAATAGGGAGAAAAGACCGAAGAGGTATTAAGCGGCTACCTAAATTTTCCGGAGTCCAGTGCTGCCCCCATTTGAAATAAATCATCTTAAGGGAAACGGAGATACATTTAAAATTTTGTCAGGCCCTAAATAATCTTTCAAACTATTTTATGAACTACTGTTTACAGTATAAAGTGATAATGTGAAGCTTTTCTACAAACATAAGCCAAAAGTAGCCGTTTTTCGCAAATGTGCGCAGAAAAGCTTCACTTTCTCACATTATAAACTGAAAAAGTAGTTCACAAAATAGTTTGAAGTGTTATCTAAGGCCTGGTAAAAATTTAAATGATGTCTCCATTTCCTGTCAAATAATTTATTTCAAATAGGGCAGCACTGGACCCCGGAAAATTCAGGTATCCCCTTAATGAAAATGCCTAAAAATTAAGATGGTTTGTGCCGATAACAAAACGAAGTTTTGACACCATTGGTAGAATATAGCATAGTATAACATATTTCAACTTGATCACCCGCATTGTAATAAAGTTACCAGCTAGCTGTATGATTCTTTTCAAAAACCTGTAAGTTCTGAAAATAATACAGAACAAATTCCAGTTGTGTCACCATTGATAGCCCTAATTATATAGATCTATTTCACGGTAAGACATTTTACAAAAGATCAGGGTTCCCGCTGAGTATAGGTACGTAAGTGCCGAGACCCGACTCTTGTGACCAAAATTCCTTAACTATACGAAAAACTGCACGGGCAGGCCAGACCATGTTAATAACATTAAAAATTGGTGCCATACAGTGTGCAGTATATCATTTTAAAATAAAATATCACTAATTATCATTGAAGGTAAATCGAGTCTTGAGTCTCCTAACTACCGATGTCTATTAAACTCTGACTAAGTCCTGCTTCTTGACTAGTTTTTAAACAAAGGGATACCCAACTTACAAAACAAAACTTAGAAATATTAATTAACACAAAATAAAATACTTAGGTGGGTACTTCAACTTAATAATTTTTTAAACTGACTTTTACATAAATATAATTATAAAAATAAATTATATAATTATATTTTATTAAATTATATTTTAACATTAACTTATTAATGAATAATGTTGAATGGTATTTTAATTAATTTATTTTATATTTTATTGGTCTAGAACACTTGCTTGCCATCCCATATCTTATCTTTGCAACACCCAACAGGGTTCATATTGTACCTAATTATAAACAGTGGTAATATGAGTAAGACTAAGAACTGATGTGTAATATAAATTACAACAAATTAATTGAATTGTTTTATGAACCAACATTGATTTATCCTCAAGGTAAAAATATATTTTCCCTTTACAACAATATCAGTCTGATGTTTCTGAAGCTACGGAAGCCAGGTTTTAAGCTTGGTAAATTACTAAAATGTGCTACAAAAACTTTCTACTACTTTTTGTGTTGCCTATGCACTCATTTTTTGTAAGGAGCAGTAAGTTTGTTTTTATATATTTTTTGAATACCTATTACTATTGCTTAGTATTCTTATTGACTGCCTCCGTGGTCCAGTGGTCAATGTGTTCGCCTTTTGATCCGGAGGTCATGGGTTCGAATCCCACTGGGAAGCATACTTTGTAAAAAGTTGTTTCCAGTCTGGTAAGGATATTGTAGGTTTGAATCACCTATTATCCGAAAAGAAAGAAGATTCCGTATTTCGGAAGGCATGTAGGTATAAGCTGTAGGTCCTGACCGCCATCTAGCGTTTGCTCATCAAACCTAGCTCAAGATTGGTTCTGTTCAACCCTTTGGGTTACGGAACTCGGACTGCAGTCGCTCTCTAGTAACCTCGTCAAATCACCCAGGTTAGATAGCGGACCTCCGGGCTCTGAAGCGTTACCGCTGACGATGCAACCAGGAATACGCTCGTATGATGTTGATGATGACTATTGCTTATTATTATACAACAACTCTCCCGTAAGATATAAAGACAGACTTCATGATTAGAACTGTTTGACAATTCTTAGCATTAAGTTGTAGCTTTTGATAGAGCCGGAATGTACGAACCAGATCTTCTTGACTGTAAATAATGCACTCACAAGCTTGGACCTAGAAAGCAACCCGCATCATCATCATCATCATTTCAGCCGCATAACGTCTACTGCTGGACATAGGCCTCTCCCAAGATTTCCAAAATGACCGACCAAGAGCGACCTGCATCCAGCGCTTTCCAGCGACCTTGGTCTAACCACCTTGTGGGTACCCAACCACAAAGTAGTGGTCCTACGCTTCGCTTGCCAGTACGTGGCCGCCATTCGAGAACCTTTTTTTTCCATTGGCCATCGGTTCGTCGCGCTATATGTCCCGCCCACTGCCACTTTAAGGAGATAATCCGCTGGGCTATGACAGCGACTTTTTTTCTTCTACTACCTTAGCATAGCCCTCTTCATAGCGTCTTGAGGGACCTTGAGCGTTCTTTTGAGACCTCTTCATTTGAGTAAAGGACCACGTTTCAGAGACATAAGTCATCACTGGTAACACACATCGGTTGTAGACTTTAGTCTTCAGACACAGAGAGAGGTATTTTGCCAATACAACCCGCATGCTACCATATTTTTTAATATCTTTTCGTCTCGTTATTATATAGAAATTTATTTTTTTAGGTGATGTAAGGAAAAATGATCAAAACGACCTGGAAATAAAAAAGTTGTATTTGGACACTAGCCGCAGTCTTTGCATCCACGCGATGTGGCGATGTCCAAACTGTACTCTGGGCATATGCAGTTTAAATTCCCAGTCCCTCCCATTCCCGATGATAGTGCCAAGCTACTATTCATTCAAAGGTAACTTTTTAAAACATGAAATTTTGGAATACAAACAAAAACTATTTATTACTTAGCGGATAAGCTTACAAAAGCAGCAAAGTTTCCAGACAACATCACAAGACCAAAATGGCTAGATAACGAAAGAAGTAGCGCTTTACCATTAAAAAATAAACTACGGTGTAGTGTGATTCGTGTCCAGTAGTGGACGTTACGCAGATGAAATTTAGAAATTTTATACCTTATTCCATACTTTTGCAATATATATCCTGTATTTTATCATTGAATTGTAATAAAATATCGCTTAAATTATTGTTTCTTGCAGCGGAACGTATGTTTTATTCCAAATGTATACAAGACGCTCTTAATAACGACGGAGATTTATCACTATACTGCAGAGGGCAAATAAAAACATTGAATAGCAGTGCACTTGTTTATAAAAATGGTAAGTTTTTCTAAAAGGTAGCTTTTATTATAAAACGGTAAAAAAAATTGCTTAACTAGGCAAAAAATGAAACTTAAGAGAAAATATTTTTTATAATTAGATAATTCTCAAAAGTCCGAACTTGGGGTTTTGCCAACGAGCCATGAAACGAAGTATACTAGGGATTTAACTAACAGATCGTGTACGTAACACCAGCATTCGCTCCAAAACTTACATAGTAGTTGGCTGGGCATGTGTGTAGGATGCACCCGGAAAGGTGGGCCAAGATTGCTACAGAATCCGGTAAGCTAGCGTCGCAAGAGAGGTCGCCCGAGGACAAGGTGGTGTGATGATCTGGCGCTTTTTGCCAAGACTTGGAAATCCATCGTGCAAGATAGAGATCAATGGCGTACTAGAAGGGAGGCCTTTGCCCAACAGTGGGACAGTATAGGCTAGTAAAAAAAAATAGATAATCCTTTTTTTTTCCACTTATATTGAAATTTCAATACACATGAAACTAAGATAAAAGATCGTTTCATCACCATACATTTCAAATTCAATATAATAGGTTGGGGAAAAAGTCTTTTCGCATTTTATATGAATATTCAAAACATTTTTAATATAGTTTATTTACATTTAACTAAAGTATGTAGGTACCATTTTGTTCGATAACTTTTAGCCATCTAATCCGTGCATCTTTGACATCAAAATTTCCGGATTGAAAACGCTTAAACCAAATTTGTGCTACTCTCACAGACACTGCACTAGGTCCATAAACATCGCAAATATTTTTCGTGGCTTGCGTTGCATTTTTACCTTTTTGGTAGTAAAATTTTAAAATGTATCTAATTTCTTCATTAGATTCACTCATCTTGACGGTAAGAAAAACAAATAAAAATCACGCATTTTCCTAATTTGAATTTGGAATTATCTTCTTTAAAATGTAAACTTTTAAATGATACCAAAACCAGCCAGGTACAAATAGTATAGCCAAAGTGGTTTTATTACAAGTTCATACATACTATATGCGAAAAGACTTTTTCCCCAACCTAATAAATGGTAAAAAAAGGAATACCCTATTACAAAAAATACCTTAAGAAAGATAAAATAACTTTGTTTCTGCGCTGTTAATTTAAATCATCAGTTCATGACGAAATAGTGAGTTCTTGCTAGATCGTGTATCTAAAAATAAATAAATGATATATAGCGACAAATTACACTGATTGAGCTAGCCCCAAAGTAAGTTCGAGACTTGTGTTATGGCATACTTACTCAACGATACAATATTTTAATTTATAACAAATACATATGCAGATAAACATCCAAGACCCAGAACAATTTGAAAAAGGCTTTTTTACAACTTGCCCTGACCGAGTATCGAATCCGGAACCTCTGGGTGGCGGACTAGCATGGTGACCACAGCGCCAAAAATGTGGTTAATTTGTTTCAGATTTAAAACCTCTAAGTCTTACGGAAAATTTCCATTCTATTTCCCCTAAAAACGAAGAGTTCAAATATACATTTACCTTAGAGTCGAACCCGTTCTTTCTTCAATGGCAAATCGACAGCATCTTTTTGGTAGCGGGGAAAAGCGCACACGGTATATCAGCATTGGAACAAGAACTTGTAGTAAGACCTTTTATATTACAAGCTTTTATTTAACTTGCAATGTATCTTGTATGTATGTATGAATGTTTGTTTAGGTCAAATGTTGCAACTCAATTTTCAACCAGTTGTTAAGTTTAGTATGAAACATTAAACAGACGCTGGTACGGTCACGTCCTACGGAAGCCGGCAAGTTACGTGGGAAACAAATGTATAGCCATGCCGCCTCCGCCGGGGCCCAGCAGGCGGGGTAGACCCAAGAAGTGCTGGCTTGACGTCGTCAAGGATGATATGCGTGCTAATCGTCTTACAACCAAGGATGCTCAAGACCGTGCAAAGTGGAGAAGAAAAAGTCTCCGGGCTTCTCAGCATTACAGCTGAGGACGAAACTGGGAAAACGCTGAGATGAGAGAGATTAAACAGACAAACAAATGAAGGTTAAAACCATCTTTATATACCAGATATTTTTAACCAGTTATTTTTTTAAGGAATTAAATTTAAAAAGTACCCCAAAAGTTTTAAATGGTTTTTACCTATAAAATTACAAGAGTTTTAGTTTTTATTTTATTTTTAAAGGAGTAGAATTATAAACCACACACTTGATAATTATGATTAACCATGAGTTATGTTAAGCTAGCTATGCTGGCTGCTGCGTGAAGTTTTTCTTCGCAAATTAGTGAAAAACGGCCGCTTTTGGATAATGTGCGAAGAAATGCTTCACCACCTGTGTTCACCACTTTCTCACTACAAATAATTTTTAACCTTAAATTTTATTTTTTTTTTATCTCAGAAATGTAAGATTTTTGTGTCGTTACTTCGAAAGTCACTTCGTTCCAACCGTGTGTTCCGCAAACACTCACGTTCTTTTTTTTTTCAGGGTAATTTTACGTACAACGTGTCGTTAGTGTTTTCAACTTCCCGAATGGGACATTTCAACTGTTCAATTCGTACTTTTATATTGGAGCTGCATTATTCGAATTCTTACTATACTACTACAAGTTTTATGATGAACTTGCAAAACATAATCAAATATTGTGGATCAGCCATTGAAAGAAGAATTCCTCTAAATAACCAAAATTTTAGTGAAACAAACATTAACAACATCAATCAATCTTCAGTTGTTATATTATCCACCACAGCGTCCACAGCATCACTCAATAAATCAACTCATCAATATTCAAATCAATCAATCTGCGAATGTAACGGTACGTTTTGATATATGATATTAGTAGATATGTTATGAACCAAGTGATAAATTGGGACATTTTTCATAATGCCCGGGCATTAAGAATAATGATAGGCTACTTTGGTATAAGTATCATTATAATTAAAACTTACTTATTTATCACATTGCCTAGACATTATGTTTACTGTCATGTGGTTTTCAGGTAATCTGATAATACAAAGGTGCACTGCGCGCGGACGATTCACCTTCAGTGCGAAAGCGACCAATTTTACTACCCCGAATTATTTTATAGATAGGTTATGGTGCGGCACCATAACATTTACTACACGACCTAGGTGATATGCATGATTCTGGAAGAACACTGTTAGCGGCTAGAGGGTGCCCCAAGGGCCACTCTCGTCGCAACACAACCTAGCCTACATGACCTGGGTGGTCTACATAGCAAGACAAGTCTGACGTAGGCGATTCTTATTCTCAATAGTATACCCAATAGATGATAAGCATTATAATAATGCCCGGAAGTTTTTAAAACACTACCTTCTTATTTTGGACACTTTCCAAACCGCGCAGACATTTTATTATAATGTCTTATTATTACTCACTTGGTCCATAATAATATAAGATATATTTAAACAAAATAATAATAGTTGGCCATATTTTCACCGGCCTAGAATAGAACCACTTCATATCTTCGGGCGGATGTCGTAAAAATAAATAAATAAATATATAGGGACTATTAACACTGATTGAGCTAGCCCCAAGTAAGTTCGAGACTTGTGTTATGGGATATTAACTCAACGATACTATATTATATGACAAATACATATATAGATAAATATCCAAGACAATGCCAATTTCCAACTTACTTTGACCGGGGGTCGAACTCGGGACCTCTGGGTGGCGGACTAGCATGGTGACCACTACGCCAAAAAGACGGAGGTCGTCAAAAAGACTAAAGGACAAATTTGCAACGAGCAGCGGTAAAATCCCAAGGATAGGGACAGGAATACCGATATATTGTATCGATGTATCGATACCCAGTTCCAATATTTTATCGATATATTAATATATCGATATTTTGTATAAAATACTGGTATTTTATCCATATTTGTATCGATATGTCGATAAAACATATCGATAAAATACTGGTATAAGGTATCGATATATCAATACAAAATATCGGTATTCCTGTCTCTGCCCAAGGAGTCCACGGTTGACATCATATAGGCGGCAGGGACCATATCCAAGTAGTGTTTTAACCCTTTCACCGCGAGACTTTATATCAGTTGCCGTGCCCCCAGCGCGATGGGTATTAAATCTAAAATAAATACCTACAACCAAAAAGGGATGTGGATACTAAAGTTATGTGCAATACGAGCGTTTTTTTTTTGTCGGAAATATCCGACGCTCGCGGAATGGGCACGACAATATTTGTCGGATAAATCCGACGTTCGCGGTGAAAGGGTCCGACAAAAGATAGGGGCGTTATAAGTTTTACGCTAATGTTCGTCTGTCAGTCTGTGTCTGTAGCATCGTAACTCTCAAACGAGCTGAGCTTCGAAGCAGCCAAGCTAAGCATGCGACCGGAAACGCGTTAAGATGAGAGGCAGATTCGAACCAGCAAAGGAGTCTACTTGGACTACGAAATGTCATCTCGCGGGATGGGGTCGACAATCTGTCGATATTATCGTGACCTTGAAAAACGTTAAGAATACCGATAGGACTGTCCATAGCATCGCTAGCAATTCTATGATGAAGGTAAAACTTTCGATAGTATCGATACAATTGAATTTAGATAATATCGATAGTTTTTAATTCAATGAATACTATTGATAGGAGTCCTATCGATATTGTGACTTTTTTCCGAGGTAAACCATCGATAGTTATGTTACACTAGTTTGTATATTAGTATGTCTCATCTGTTTCTAAACAACATACCTTTAATTGATAGAAAAAAAAATGTTTTAAATGATTTATTGCTAAAATTAATATTTATAAAGCAATTGATATGAGTAAACGCCTTAATCAATCAATCAATCACCTAGGCAAATATAATATACTAAGACAAGATAATATTAATAACAAAAACCTAGATATATTTGAAATAAACGATAGATTGTATACTTTGAAAAAATATATTAGTCGTATTTTTCAGTCTTCAGAGGGCCCACGGGGCCCTGTACTACGTTACTATATTAAGACGAAGTGGTAGCTAAAGTGGCGTCCTCATTTGAAATAAATTGTTTAAAACTAAATATGGTGATAATTAAAAATTTGATTTGTATAAATGTCTAGAAAGACCTTTAAACTATTTTATGAATAATCTTTGAAATTATTACTAATAGTCCGTTTAGTTATATATACCATAGCTACCACTTCGTCTTAATTATGTGCTTCATTTTTTTTTTTTTTTAGTTTTCCCGATGTCGAGCTTTTTCTCTGGCCTAGCGGCGGGGGCCGTGTCCGCCATCCTGCTCGGCGCGCTACTTTGGTGCACCGCGCTCAAGCCCCGGCAGCCGCGCCCAAGACTGCCCACGCCTTCGCCTGAACCCGAATACTATTCGGAAGTGTACTCGTGGAGGCGACCGAGACCACAATGATTTTATTAACCGACATCGAAAAACGAGAATGTTCGGCTGTAATTTAATTATATCTATTATTATTGTAATTTGATTTAATGTTTAATCATTATTATTATGTTTACGTTTGGTGTATTTGTGATCTTGCTATGTGCGTATGTTTCGGGCTAGAGTATATATTTCTATTAGTGTTAATGATTGTAACCTGTTTTACGTACCTAAATAAATAAAATAAAGTATGTATTTTATTTACTTGATTTTAATTACGTGCAGAATATACAACTTGGAAGGCGCATACCTACCATAATACTGACGACCTCCGTGGCGTAGTGGTCACCATGCTAGTCCGCCACCCAGAGGTCCCGGGTTCGATCCCCGGTCAGGGCAAGTTGGAAAATGGCATTTTTCAAATTGTCCTGGGTCTTGGATGTTTATCTATATATGTTCTGTTATAAAATATAGTATCGTTGAGTTAGTATCCCATAACACAAGTCTCGAACTTACTTTGGGGCTAACTCAATCAGTGTAATTTGTCCCTATATATTTATTTATTTATTTAATAAATTGAACCATGGACTAGACTAGATTACTATAATATAGAAAAGCAAGCAAAAAAAAACGACGGGTTGCACTCCGGGAGCGCCGGCAGAAGTGAAAACTTGATAACTGTCACCATCCATGGATGCGCGTGGCACGCTGTAACATAAACACACACGACACGAAATGCGACAAATTTGAAGGATACAATTTGTCGCCCTAATCGTACTTGCCTCGCAGGCATACATTTTAGAAAGAGAGGGGGATACTTCCTCTCCTACGCCGCGCCGTCCGTCTTACGAATTTTCGATCACGTCACGTGTTTGACGCCTGACGCGAGTTTAACTTTTTTTACCCATTACAAAAAAAGTGTACAACGCCGCTAAAGAAGTTTTCACTTCAAAAATTTTGCCATTTCCATACAAAAGTTTGCAGCCGTTCGGGCAATTAGTAAGGAATGTTGATTTTTTTATTTTGCTATATGACTGTTATTTTAATTTCATAGTATAGTGATCTAGTACAGCCCTTGGTTTGATTTATTACGGGTATGTCACTTCCACGTTGTAAATGACACGGACAGGGACAGAACGCGATGGCAGACAAAGGCTTATGCCCATCATTGTGTTTTGTAAAGCTGATGATAATGAAGAATTAAAGGGGTAAAAATTTTTTATTTTAAATAAAACGTACCGAGTAGTATTTTCTAGTTCTTAGATAAATATGTCATGTATTGCACGCCTCATAAGCGGAGCGTTCTCTCAACATGTTTATATTTTTGTGCAATATAATATATTGCATTTTATTTCACCTTCTTGAGGGGGAAGGGGGAGATGAATGCTTGAATTTGAAAGCCCGAAGGATTGGAAAGGATTAAAAATACATATGTATATACTTTGACGTTCTACTAACCACAGTAGACTTGGCACTGCTGGTCTTTGAGATGGCTCGCAGCTGCAGATGCAGCAGCGCGGAGTCGCTCTGGTCGGCTGCCGGCTCGTCGAGCACCGTCAGACCTGGAATACATAGAGTTTGAAGACCTAATACCAAGAAGGACGGAGGTTGGTGAAAAGAGGCTTGGCTGTATGCAGAATATGTAAGTGTCACTGGCACGTCAGACAAGAAGTAACGAAAGTTTAAGTTTCGAATGCATATGTTTTTGCTTGTTTGAAAAAACAAGGCGCCAATGTGAAAAATTTGACGATATGTTAAGAATATTAAGTACATAATTTGCTTAATTTATAAACAAAAAGTTTCCCTTATAATTTTTTCTTAGTCCCATTACTCATATACAAGTAGCCAAATCAAATTCGGCAACCATTTTGTGAATTAGACATTGGTCGACTAAACCATAGGGTTACTACTGTGCCACAGAGGCTGCGATTTTCAGAGATTTTAGGGTTCCGTACAAAAAATTAAAAAACCAGAACCCTTATAGGATTACTTGTGCGTCTGTCAATCCATCCGTCTATCACAGCCAATTTGATCCTAATTTACTGGACCAAATCAGGTGAAATTTGGTAGGATGGTTATTCCTATGACCCAGACACAGATGTGCAAAGTAATTTTTTTTTAAATTAATGGGGATTTTCGAGACAAATTAGGAAATTAAAAAAAAAGGAATTGCAAAAGGTTTTCGTTATGTGGATCTCAAATATATTTTTGTTAGATTCGAGATTCAAAGATTCAAATGTTTATTCAGTAATTAGACCTTTACAGGCACTTTTACACGTCAATAAGTATAATTTATGTTACGTGTAAAGTATATTAAAATTTAATTTATTTTTAAAGAAAAGCTACCGATACCAGCGCTTCGTAACGACCACTGCTGAGAAGAAACGCCGAAAGAAACTCATTTTCACAGTATTGGTCGCCTACTCGCCAGAAGGGCTTTGTCATATTATTATAATTGTCTTTTAATTAATAAATACGTATAATATAATACACTGTTGACACATTATAACATGTAATGCTTGCGAACAAGTAAACAAACATAAATTGCGTAATAAAAAAAAATAGTCAAAAAAAGCGAAGCCGAGCTGACCAGTCCCTCCCGGCAGCACCCGTTCACGAGTTGACGCACGGATCAGCCGTCGTTAAACTCAACCATATTAGAGGGAATCCAACGACCGACCAGCGACGCCACCACCGGATTGGACATTTTAGTGAGCATGAAAAACCCGAACTCGCAGACCTTGTCAATAGAAAATATTAATTATATGTTTCTCTCTCACCTAAGTTGTCAATATGCTCGAGAACTTGCTCGCCGAGCGGCGCGGCACGCACGTTGGCGGCCGGCGTGGACACCTTCAAAAAGGCGTCGATGTCGCCCACCGCTGGGACGTACTCGGGCACAAAAGGGTGGAGGCGGAACTCGATGTCGATCTTCTGGGGTGTGTATCTGGAATTAGAGATGACAGATGACAATCGTGTAGATCAAAATATGGGCGAAAATGTGAATTTATGTTAGGTATATTTCACCACTAGACCCCGTTATCTTGTCGCATTGGCATTACTTTCTTGTAGGGATTGATATTTTTAATTTATCGACTATTGAAATATCGATGGTATTTCATTGTACTTGAGTTACATTATATGTCAAAGGCAATGAGTCAAAGATAATCACTACTTAGGTACTTAATTACTAATAGATAAAAATGTGATAAAAATAATGGGATATATAAAAGTCACGGGTAAAAAAAAATGGGCGTTCATTAGTTTGACGTTTCATAATTTACCCACAATAATTATAAAAACTGTAAACAAATCTACATCATCCGAGTACTAAAGGATCTTTGTTTAGGAGGCATTTAACATTTGGTTGGCTGTCTCGCTCGCACAATCAAACATCTTATTTATAGAAAAGTGTTTCATTAACATTAAAAATAATTATATGTTAGATATTTTAGACATGTTTTTTATTGTTTATGTGTGTGTATCGAGAATGATATCATCAAAGCTTTTTAGTTTAGATGTAGTCAATATCTAAACAATATACAAACATGACTTTAATACCCACAAAATAATTATATTGAATGTAAATATAAAACCCTTTTGTACAAATGAGACACATTATTTAATAATCTTTAAAAATGTTTGATCGTGCGAGCGACACAGTCAACCAAATGTGAAATGTCTCTTAAGGGTTTTGGTGAGTATAAGAAGTCGATATCAATAAATCGCTGGATGCAGGCCGCTTCCGATCGGTCGTTTTGGAAATCCTTGGGGCAGGCCTATGTCCAGCAGTGGACTTCCTGTGGCTGACATGATAATGATGATGATATTTCCATCCCTACAAAAATTTGACCTCTGTGCGACAAGTTAACGGGGTCTTCTCACTACCTATTTTAATTCCGTTTTGCATATTCTCGCCCGCCATCACGCTAAAGGCCTTTGGCTCTTGCGGCCCTGGGCTCTGTCTGCTTAAGAGCCGCAAGACCCAAAATGCTGTCTGCCCCGTTAGGGACAAAGACGTGATAATATGCGTAGATCAGCTCCCTGGATTTCTAATAGGTTGAGTTCAGCGACTGATCTATGCGTCAACTTGACGACCTCCGTGGCGTAGTGGTCACCATTCTAGTCCGCCATCCAGAGGTCCCGGGTTCGATCCCCGGTCAGGGCAAGTTGGAAAATGGCTATTTTCAAATTGTCCTGGGTCTTGGATGTTTATCTATATACATGTATTTGTTATAAAATATAGTATCGTTGATTTAGTATCCCATAGCACAACTTACTTTGGGGATATCTCAATCAGTGTTATTTGTCCCTAAATATTTATTTAAACAAAAAAAAACTCATGAACGATGGCCGCCAGGGGATTAGTTACATATGAAAAATTAAGATTGCTGATTCTCAACGATGGTCCTACCGAATGACAAGAAGTGGCAACTATTTCTTTTTTTATGCCCTGTCTCCGGCCAGCAGAAAAGTTTTAGTCATTTTAAGTATAGTATGCATTATTACTTATTTAGTTTGCAAAGGCTATGTTTTTCGTGCTAACGAAGTGTCAATGCTCTTTCACAAGGTGTAGGTATTTAGATAACTTACATCAACAAAGTCACTGACCTAGGCTGCTTTGTATTTTTGTATATTTTACTTTCAAAATTGTATTGTATAATTAATGTTTCTGAACCTCAACGCAAAAAGAGGAGTGCCCACCTATTATAAGATAATTATTGCTCTAATTAAGATGATTAATTTAAACTTAGGCGCTACAGCATTAGGAAGGCCCTTGGCTTGGCCAAATATATACTCGCTGACTTTTCATTGGATTCGGAAAAAGAATGTTATGTAGTAAATGAATTCCTCTATCCATATACGTGCTTCAAATTTGTGTATGACACAAGATAAAAAAGTTGCGAAAATGATTTTCGATCGAGATCACGTAGTTACGCCCGTTCATAACTGCTGACGTGTGAGCGCGTGACCCCGATGAACTCGAAATCTAGCCGGCCGGCGGTACTACTAGTTGATCTCACGATTTTACTTTCGAGGTTTAGTAAACATATTTTGTTCCTGAATTTCTATTTTGACTAGCTAATTAGGTCTTACTAACGATCCTTATGAAGTGCCCTTTGGCTTCAAAATCAATGAAAGATCACCGCGTATATCATCTAATAAAATAGGTAAAATGAAACTATTTAATGGGAGATTTCAATGCATTACACTGAACAACTTTCCCCAAGGAACACACACCTACCTAGTTGCCGAAATATGAAAAACATCAATTTCGGCTCAGCTGATCGGTCAACTTGTAAGGGAGGTCAAATTTATATATTGATATGTGCTCCTTAGGGAATATTTTTCAATATCACAGACTGATTCACCCAAATTGATTCAGTATATTTTGCTATAACCTGTATGATGATGATGATGATGTCCGACCGGTTTCGGTCATGGCGACTGCTTCATAGTTGTGGAACTCGCTCATGTGCTCGCATGTGACTTATGTAGCCAATCTTATGGGTGAAAGTCCTCGCGCATTGCGGGCATGTGAGCACACCGTCAATAAAGTTATACTGAGTTAGCGCAGGTGGTCGGGCCTTTAACTCATTGCGCTTGGTGTCGAGCTCATCGAGTCGGTGGATTTCAAAGTCATTGACTTTGGTCTTAACCAAAGCCCTCCACTCCGATCTCACGGCAGCATGCTTCTCCCACTGAGAAGGCTCTATGCCGCAACGTTTCATATGCCGCTTCAGCACATCTTTGTATCTGAGGAGTTGTCCGCCAGGCATGCGCTTGCCCTCCTCAAGTTCCGAGTAGAAGATGCGCTTAGCGACCCGGTGTCCTTGCATCCTTGAGACGTGTCCGCACCACCGAAGTTGTCGCCGCATCAGATAAGCCTCAATGCCACCCACATTGGCTCTTCGCAGCACTTCGGTGTTCCGCACGCGATCGGACCATTTGATCTTCATGATCTTACGCAGACATTTGAGGTGGAAACGATCTAACATGCGGATGTGTCGGCGGTATATTGTCCAAGTTTCTGCAGCATATAAAAGATTAGGCAGAACGATTGCCATGTATACTGAGATCTTCGTACCTAACCTTATGTCGTGTGAACAGAACACCTTGGAATTCAGTTTGCCAAATGATGCAGCTGCAGCTCCGATCCTGCTGTTGATCTCTGAATCCAGGTCGCATTTAGATGTTAAAGTGCTCCCCAGGTATCGGAACTTATCGACCTGCTTCAACTCGTCCTCGCCAAGTTTGATGTTCAGCGCCTTGTGACCATCTGTGTCTACAGCCATAACTTCCGTCTTTTTGACGCTGATTTTCAGGCCGTATTTACGACAAACCTTGTCGAAATCGGACATAAGCTGTTGCAAGCCGTCTGGGGATTCTGTCACAACCTGTATACAACGTCATCAACGTGGAAGGGACATGCCCGTAATAAATCAAACCACGGGCTGTACTAAGTCACTACAGTAGGTATAAAAAAATTAAAATACAAGTCAAAAAGTAAAAAAAATCGACATTCCCATACAAATAGCCCAAGCGGCTGCACACTTTTGTATGGAAATGCCAATATTTTTTTTGCCATTTGATTATTATTTTAATTAATTAATTGTACTCGCATCGTAACCTGCGCCACTCGCATTTTATGAACCTTCTTATACAACTGTTGCATAAAATACTATTCTAATGTTGGTTTTAGTTTTATTATTTAGTTTAGTTATAGTTAAATTTCTACCTTGTGTACATAGTGATCTAGTAAAGCCCGTGGTTCGATTTATTACGGGTATGTCCCTTCCATTTGTATATATTTTTTATCACACATTGAGCTAGCCTCAAAGTAAGTTCGAGACTTGTGATATTGGGATACTATCTCAAAGATTTTATATTATATAACAAATAAATATATAGATAAACATCAATATATGTGTAGCAGAACGAACGCGATTAATTTGGTTGCTATGTTCGTCGCCACTCTGGATTGAATATCCAGAGGATATCCAGCGGTAGTAGGTAAAGGTCCAATACGACAATCAGACAAGAAAATATCATGCACAAGTACTTACCACGTAGCGGCAAATGCTTGATGGCTTCAGAAATGTCCTTAGATAACTGCCGGCCGGCTGATTACGATGAATGCTGTTCTTGAATCCACTAATACACACTCTAAGGTAGAAATGAAAGTCTAAAAATGCACAAAATATGAATTTTCGATCGAATCACTTGGAAAACGGTGCGTCGGTGATTTTAAATTGCAACGAAGTAGTTCTCTTTTTCACCACTATGGCGCTGTATTCAACGCCGGTTGTACTGTGCAAGCGCGCGGTATATTCCGTACGTTCTCATTGGCTGAATTGTGACGTTGGACCGCTTCCTTATGACGAACTGATTCGTTATTACGCTAGATTAGTAAAATGCGCGAAATTTTAAATAATTAGAAAACAATTAAAACGCTAAGAACGGAACAATATGTATATGACTCTTTCAAAAGGCAATCATGATTTTCGTCAGATCTCTAACATGACAGCTCGTGCCTATAACATCATATATCTCTGACCTAGTTCATGCTACAAAATAGATAATAGCACAAGGCTAGTACGTAGGCGATAGTCCACCCACACTCGAATACTATACGCTAAATTTTAGGATAAGTGGGCAACTCATATTTACTATTTAATTTATAGTACCTACTTACCTACCTACTATATAAGGTCTTAAACCTTCATGAGAAAATCGCACTTATGTATACTACATCATCATCATCCGAGCATATTCCCTGTTGCATTCTCACCGGTAACGCTGCAGAGCCCGGAGTCTGCTACCTGAGGTGATTTGAAGAGGTTAAGGTCTTTACACTGAGCGACTGCCGTCTGACCTCCGCAACCCAAAGGGTCTACCCTTTGGGTTGCGGAGGTCAGACGGCAGTCGCTCAGTTCGCAGTTGCGGTTGGGACATATTTGTGGAACGCACGTGTTCCCGGTTGTCATACAATATGTAACAAAAACCCTGTCCGATCTTTGTAGGAGCAACTCAGACCGTCAATATAAACAACTTTTCCTATGGGACCAATGCTTAAAACTCGAAAAAAAAAACGACATTTTCTTACAAAAGTGTCCGGCCGACCCGGCAATTTGTATGTAAATGTCCATTTTTTCTTCGAGTTTCAAGCATTAATCCCATATTAAAAGTTGTTCATATTGATGGTGGTTTTTGTTACATATTGCATAATAATATAAGTATTTTTGTGCCTAATTTGTGTATGTAAGTATAGTTTTTTTTTTGTATGTTGTGTTTGGTTATAACAACAAATAAATGAGTCTATATTTATTTTGATGAACCCAAATGGTAGCTAAGTGAAAGTATTTGAAAGGCAAGCAAAGACATCTGCTAAAGAATTCGATCAGAAACAATAACTCATGATTATGTCTCATACTACGTATTAGTGCGATGGATCATGGATGTACATACGTACATTGTTCATGTTCAGATACCAGTCTCGTCATCAATACATGAATATAAAGTTGGCGAGTTACAGCGGTCCCTCACGTCACACTCGCGTGCTCTGTATCAGTTGACATTTAGGAAATAAATTTTCTAGACCAATGCATGTCTTGTGAATATTGCTTTCTATTTCTGTATTTTTATAAACTGAATATATTATTAAATAAATAAATATATAGGGACAAATAACACTGATTGAGCTAGCCCCAAAGTTCGAGACTTGTGTTATGGGATACTAACTCAACGACACTATATTTTATAACAAATACATATATAGATAAACATCCAAGACCCAGGACCATTTGAAAAAGGCCATTTTCCAACTTGCTCTGACCGGGGATCAAACCCGGGACCTCTGGGTGGCGGACTAGCATGGTGACCACTACGCCACGGAGGTTTGTTTAATCTTTTGATTATTTGTTTAATCTTTATTGTTCAAATACAAATTGTACAGAACAATAGGCGAACTTAACGCTAAAAGCGTTGTCTACCAGTCAACCTTTGGGTTAAATGTGGTTTGCAAGATAACAGAATAGTACATAAAAATACAAAAATATAATATTTACTAAATACATACATATTATAACGTGGAAGGGATACCAGTAATAAATCGAACCACGCCACGAGCCATACTAGATCGCTATAATATACTTAATGAATTAAATTAACAATCAACAAACAAAAATAAATCGAAATTCCCCGGGCTACTCGACACTTTTGTATGGAAATGCCGATTTTTTTTGTTTTTGACTGTTATTTTAATTATATTAGGTATACTATAGTGATCTAGTATAGGCCGTGGTTCGATTTATTACGAGGATGTCCCTATTTTAGTCTTGAAACTAATATCTATGCATTTAATTTATTAAGTTAGTAACACTGTTACCTGCATTATTTTGAGGTCTGTCGGTCGGTTCGATCGGTTTGATCACAAATCATTTGTCCGAATTTATTTATCCTATAAAAGGTTGACCTCACTTACTTATAGAAAAAAATATTATTAAAATGACTCACTTCATAATGTACTGGAAGATATTTTCCATATCGGGAGGCACCTTAAGGTCTTGGAACTGTTTGGGGTCGTAGGCCCCCTCCGCGGGGATCACCACCCCTCCCCCGCGCTTGCGCCCGCTGCCAGCAGGGAGCTCTATCTTCTCAGGCTCTAGGTCCACGCTGTCGGACTCTGAAAAAAGCAGTCCTTACTTTTTGTCCGTCTATATCAGACCAAATCACTGTTGGACTAAGGGCATAGGTATGGCAGTTCATAGAAGCGGAGTATCATTAATGTCTACTACAACTACGAAAAATCTATACATCCGTGCACACGTCAATGCGTGTGTTTACCCCTCAACACAATCGAGATCCGTTTGTTCCCGATTAGTAACACTTTCTTGAGTACCACTGTTATTCAAGGGAAAAAACTTCCCTACAATATATATAAAGGAAACATATTTTTGTTTTAAGTACTTCATCACGTAACTGTTACTCAACGGGAATACAAAATTCCCGTCAAGCAACACTTTGTCTAAAGTGGTACTTGGAGAGCCGATAAGACACAGTGGTACTCATTGGGAAAAATGTTAGTTGCAACACTGCATGTTGTAACACTGGAACTCATCGAGAAGTTTTTTCCCCTTGAGTAACAGTTGTACTCACGGGGGTGTTACTTATCGGGAACAAACGAACGATCGTTTCGAGATTGAGACGGGTGCGGGGATAGGGAACGGGGACGCATATTGCGCGGGATCCTAGGAGTTCCCGTTTTATATTTAATACTTTTATGTAAGTATTACCTCAGGACGTCATTTAGAAACTGATTTGGTGAACAAGGTCAAGACGTGTAATCCAAGTATAGAACCACCCCGAGGTGCTGAACATGTGTAAGTGTACCTACATTCTGTCATCTCTGACTTCTGAGTATTCGAGTGGCTTCTATAAAAGTCGATGCATCCAATTCAAAGTATGAAACCATCAACCTTCAACATTAGCGAAGAATGCAACCAGGAATGTGTTCGGATGGGAGGGATATTTTCATACAAATTCTCAAGATGATTAAATCGTATCTTCAAAATAAAGATACAATTATATTTGCTACGCAAATAAAAATACCCCAGCCTGTTAAGAACGCCATCTAGTGATTAATAGCGGAACTACATATTAAAATTTATATTTTTTTATTTATTTTATTTTGTCAAACTTTATTTTTCCAAAGTACAAATATACTTTTAACAAATGGCGGACTTAATGCTAAGAGCATTTTCTCTCAGTCAATAAACAGAGTCTATCCTTATGGTTGACTCATATCCGTAGCGCCATCTATTATTATCTAAAGAAAAGCCTGACTTTCAAGCGTTAACCCTCAATAACTTTGAAACGGCTTAACCAATTTTCACCAAACATAGCTAAGAACTACAGCAACAAAACTTGCTTTTACGTAAAAAAACTACGATGCCACAGACAAACAAACAGACATTAGCGTCAGTCTCATAACAACCTCTTTTTGTCAGGGGTTTAAACAAAGGATGTGTTGATTCATGGGTGTACATGGGTAACACACACATTTATAAGACGATCCAATAAATCTATTACGATTCGACTATTACGCAACAATAAACAAACGCTCCCTTCTTTAGACTTCATCTGTCTCCTCAACTCAATTATAGAAAACCAGCCATCTTTTATAGGCATGATGCCAGACGTACGCACGCATTAGGTCGGTGCTACACCAACTTATATTAATTATGTGACTACAATAGAATTTGTGTCTCGGAAATGCATCTCGGAAATGCATCTCGGAAATGCATTTGTAATTTTCCAAAAGAGAAACAAGGCGTGAATTTACGAGAAGGACCTGTAAATTCACGTCCCATAAATTAAGTTTTACATTTATGGGCATTAAATGAGTTATTTTCGTCAAGGATATATGCGTGCCAATGGTTTATAACCAAGTATGCTCATGACCATATTGCGAAGTTGAAAAGAAAAAGCCAATAAACAGACCGCTGAGGATGCAACTGAGAATACGCTAAGACGAGAGAGAGCGAAAGAATTACTCTACTGAAGCATTATATAGATCTCATTGATACCAAACTTTTGCAAGTTTACGCAAGTTAAGAAATCATAGGAGTGGGTCAGACTTTAGTGACCAGAAGTAGCATACATTATCAAGAGCTCCTTACTTGGTAATGGCACAGATGGTAATGTAAGAAAAGACACATTTGAGCCTAGTATTAATAGGCGCGAAGTTAAGTCGCATCACACGAGAACGAACCAACTTGATAACCATTACGGAAACAGCAGGTTAATTACTATTCTGAGATAAAACGGCCAATTTCCGTCCAGCGTCTCATCTCCGCCTCGCTCCAGTGGAGCATCAGCCTTATGCGGTATAAAATACAAGAATAGATTAACGACATAAGTCACATACCGGAATTAACGAATCTACCCTTTTGGAAGCGCCCACCCGATGCAAGTTGGTATTCTTATGAGAGAATTAGACCACCCCATAATAAGACGAGATTCAGTTTTAGACCACTTCTTATTATGACGACATAATTGTGATTGTATTCCATGAGCAATCTATATGTAGATGAGTGGCTACTTAAAAAAATAAAATAGATCTATGGTTGCTACTACAGTAAGGGTAGATACAGAAATTTTAAATAGTCCTGCATATTCAAGATCGCCAAGGATGATATGCATGCCAATCCGTGGTGCCAATAATGATCTGACAAGAAGACTGTGCAAAATGGAGAAAAAAAAAACCAAAGTGCTAACTCTATTTAGCTGCGAAACACTACCGCTTAGATGAGACAGATTAGAAGCAACGACGCCGCAGATCGACATTATACATCAAACATAAGTAGATATTACGCTTTTAATTCGCCCTCATTTTTGCGAAGGTGGAAAAAATTTATATATATTAGGTACATACCAGAATTGGAGGAATCCTGTTGTCTTTTGGACGCGCCCGGCCTTAGTGCGATGCTTTCCTTTGCTGGCTGCTTCAACACCTCTACTGACTTTTCGGAGAGCTGCGACTTCCTGTCTGGGGACTAAAAAAGTGTTAATATTTTGCCATACTTACATAAAATTTCTAAATAGATGGGCTAATAATAAGAGATTGGGTCCCTGCAGGACGCCCTCGAACAAGGTGATCATACGATATAAGGGCATATGAAATATAAATATAAATAAATAAAAAATAAATTGGGACAAAACACTGATTAAGCTAGCCCCAAAGTAAGTTCGGGACTTGTGTTACGGGATACTAACTCAACGATACTATATTTTATAATAAATACATATATACCTAAATAAACATCCAAGACCCTGGACAATTTGAAAAAGGCCATTTTTCAACTTGCCCTGACCGGAGTCGATAGATGAGCATTATAACAAGGGATTGGTTCCCTGCAGGCTGGCGACGAAAAAGAGGCCGCCCTCGAACACGGTGGTCAGACGATATAATATATTAGGCTATTATAACTATGAAAAAAACTAGCAAACTTTTGCCACTGATAGAAGTTTGTGAAAAACTAGAGGGGAGGCCTTTGCCCAACAATGGGACACAGCAGGCTTATAAAAAAAAATCAAAACTAAAAACCTACTTCCGACAAACTATACACAACCGATTTTGATACAATTTCAATGAGACCACTTGACAAACATGTCCTTTCGAAAAAAAATATTCCAAATCGTTCCAGGCGTGTTCGAATATTCGGTGAACATACATAAAGAAAAGATTCCGATGAATTAATAATCTTCTCCTTTTTGGAAGTCGGTTAAAAAGGATTCATTTAGTGACGCCTCATTTAAACCGAGTCGCGCCGTCTTTTGCTACAAACCTGGGGAGGTGAAACCTCTTCCCATATTCCATTATTTGATCAAGGAAATCTGGCAATTATTTATTTATTTAAATCTTTATTTACCAATAATAAATGGTACAAAAGGCGGACTTACTTAATGCTAATAGCAACCTCTACTAGTCAACCTTCGGGATAAATAAAAATCTAGCGCAGTAGTATTATTGGTATCTAGTAGAATCCTAACCTAATAGTAAAAGGGTTGAGATTCGTCTTTGTTACATGTGTTCTGAAATGGTAGTGAAAAAGGTAAATAAAGAAAAAATATCATGTACAAGAAGCTTCTTGAGGCATCATGATGCTTTTTTTAGCCCCGCTGTGTACGAAATAGTACCTCAAATATGTATTAAAGTGGCCATTTACTACACTTGCATGCAAAAACTTGTTCAATATTTCTTCCTGCGCAATAAATGAGTTTTCTAATGTAATAATGAAATTCGCCTATTTTAAATTTTATGCATTTTTCTAAGTTGCTTTTAGAAAATATACTCACCAATACTCGTATCTACTACTAAGTCTGTCTATTATATTTCTATTTTTAGCCTATGTTGTCCCACTGCAAAGCAAAGGTCTCCCTTTCTACTCCTTAGGTCCAGTCTTTACAAGTTGTCATTGTCTACCTACTCTTAAGTTTACTAAGCCCAATAACCCTACCAAACCCCAAATCAATCTCTTCCAGCTAACCTTAGGGTAGAGCAAGTAAAACTAGCATAATGGTTCTCTTACCTCGTCCTCTTCAGAAACATTATCCAAAAACTTTTCCGGTTCCGACTCCGTCTCACTATCCGAGTCGAAGTCGTGTCGCGCCGTGTGCCGCACGGGCGGGTTGAACTTCGACATGACCGGCTCTTCGTCAGATATCGCTGGACTCTCGATCTCCTGGGCTTGAACCTCCACGGTCTCGTCGTACATCACTCGGGCATACTCCTCAAGGTCGATTAACTGACTTTCAGTGACGTTGAATGTCTGGCTGTGTTTGTCGCTGGTTGCCATGGCAACGGGCGCACCGGCGGCCAACCGAGCACCCTTCTCGTCGGGGCTTCGTAGCAAAAAGCATGCAAGAGAATGTAAGCATGCAGCGCGAGGATGGTAGTTCGTTGACCCTTTGTATTTTTGTTGTATGTCATGGTACCGGCTGGCACAGCGTGGTGTCAGAATAGACGTTTGTTTGTAAAAATGTTATTGCTTGTTTAGACTAGGAAACTTGCAACGATAAACTTCCGTACATAACTATCTTTAGCTGAGCGACATGATAAAAATCTTTAATCTATACTTTAACTACTCCTATTTACATCTAACAAGAATAACAGTTCTTACAATGATTGAAAAATACCAAAAATATAATCCTACATGGTATTTCGCATCTGATCTGGTAATTTTAAATCATCAGATTTTATCGGCCCATCGCTGGGCATAAACCTCCTTTTGTCTGCGTTAAAGTATCCTATCTCTTGCCTTAGCTATCCAGTTCTTTCTTGCTATACATTTGATGACGTCATTTATACAACGTAGAAGGCACATACCCGTAAAAAATAAAACCACGGCCTGTATTAGATCACTATAGAAAGATGAAATTAAAATAACAGTCAAAAAACAAAAAAGATCCGACACTCCCATACAAAAGTGTGCAGCCGCCCAAGCAATTTGTAAGGGAATGTAGATTTTTCATTAAGTATATTTTTTTTAACAGTAAATTTAATTTAATTATACTATAGTGATCTAGCCCGTAGTTCGATTTATTACGGGTGTGTCGACTCTTCCACATTGTATACTATTGTACCCATGAAGGTATAAGAGTACCTACCTATTAAAAAATATCATATAAACGTAACAGGAAGGTACCTAGTTCATAATATCCGGAAGTGTTGATGTCACCGAGCCGAATTAAAGTTCCCAACAACGGATCAAGGGGATACATGAATTTTTCGAGGAGAAACACCATTTGCCATCGAAAACGTGTGAAGAAAAGCTTCATATTCTCACTTTAAACTATAAACAGTAGTTCGCCCTATAAACAGTAGTTAAACTATAAACAGTAGTTATAAACTATAAACAGTAGTTAAACAGTGGGTCGCCTCGCGGCGACGCGTTGGAATCTCTATTTTATTTGTAAATTTTGTATATTTTTTATTAGTAATTGTATTTGAAATGTATTTTTATAATGAAATAAAGAGTAACAGTAGTTCATAAAATAGTTTGAAGGGTTATCCAGGGCTTGGTCAAGACAAAACTTTATATGACATCTCCAACTTCCTTTCAAATAATATATTTCAAATAGGAGTAGCACTGGACCCCGAATAAAGGTACTAACGATATATATTGATCATATTTGCCTAGAACAAAGGGCTCTATTAGACGTAGTGGTATCTAAAGTTCATGTATCCCCTTAATTGAGGTATAAGTCCTAGTTAACGGTCAAGTTTTATCACCATCCACATTCCCGCAAGTCAAACTTTATCTGCAGAAGCGAAAGGAAACTGCCAAATATACAAAAAGTCAACTTTATTAATTAAAATAGGTTATAAATCTAAAGCGGTGACGCAACGAGTACTATCTCCCAACTCTCAAATAACTCTTGCTTTTATTTTTCTCACGTCGCGAAAGCTTTATCTACAAATCTAAATGATCCATTGTGGATCCGTTACCTCACCGCTCTAAGAGTATCTACAATGGACAGGTGACAACCCGTCGGATTTAAAGATATAACATTTCACTTACATAATTTACTTCACTTGAGCTCAATTTTCAATTTCTAGATAGTTATTTAAGTAAGTGTTGAGATTTTCTAACTGATACGCGAAATAACATAGGTACTCATATATTTGTTTGGCGAGTAACTAAATGAAACCAAATCAATTTTTAAGTTCTAATATTTGGTGCGTACTATTAAAATTAGATCACACATTTCTCATTCGCGGTAGACGATCACAGACAGAACTATGGATTATCCTTAATAAATTCTATCTAAACATTGAAAAATCAGCCTTTCACGTCATTAACTTATAATTCTCAGAAAAGGAACATCATTCTAAAAACATTTTGAAAATTGTACAGTTAGAAATATTTATTAAACGCATCATTATTGTCGAACATTTAAATCATGATTATGGCTCATATATTTAAGATATGTACTTTAGATCAACATGTTATAATATTAAAAACATCAATTTTATATATTAATAAGGGTCCGAACAAACGTGCTACATTTTGTTGAAAAAGTAGAATATTGTATTGTTTCGAAATAAGTAAGGAATGGCATTTTTTTTCATCAATCGGACACTAGTTCCCGTAGCAAAGCACTGTTAATAAACCCAGATAAAGTGTATATCGCACAACGGATGAGTGCCATCCCGCTCGTTATTGTTACATAGACAGAGATAGTGATAAATGATAACGTTCGATAAACGCTATCGCGAGTGCCATGCTACAGGTGCTGCAACTGCTACAAGTGTGTTTAAAATGGTATGAAACAGGCCATTTCTTTACACAAAAATAACGCTCATTGCAGGTTGAAAACTTCTAAAAAGGACTTAAAAAACGTTAAATTTTTTAAAAGAAAACTTTCTTTATATTTAAGGTCATGTACATAAGATTGAACTACTTTACATAAAATTCCTACTGGCATTATTATTCTATTTTTGTAAAAATGCATGTGTGATAAATGTAATATATATAACTCGTTTTTATCACAATAAACAATCAAACAATAAAAACAATTAACTTAAAATAAAAAAATATATATTCGGCTTCTCATACAAATCAACGTTCAGCCAAATGGATTTTGTAAGGGAGGATGAACATTGAACATTTATAACTTTTTTTATAGAAACTAGTCCAGTATCATGGACTGAAATTGCTTCAAAAATTTGGCTGGTGGACCAATTTCCAATACAAAAAGTAGCACGGCTGCCGACCGACCAGAAATCTTAACACTGGAAATTACAATGTCAGGCTTTTAAAATACTATTCTAAACTCATCAAACTTTGGAAATATAAATGTGTTTGATAAAATTCTAATTTCTAATCAACATGCATAGGAAATATTCGAACAAATATCTACAAAAATATTTCACTTATCAATATTACATGATCCGAAAAATAGGCAAAATTCAAACTCTACAAAAATAAATAGCTACTGTACTTCAGTCACAATTACATGCAACTTTTAAATATTTGTTTTAAAACGTTCATAATTTTACTTTTTTTTTTTTGTTGGATATCACACATTTAATATTATGACCAGCATAACAACAAATGTGTCAAAATGTTATAAAAAAGAAGAATTTGGATTCTACCGAGTATACTCGCAATAATGACTACTAAAATTCAAATTCGATATCACACATAGCAGTCTTGAATTACAGTGAGCCAGGAATAACGTTTCATTAAGCAGTACAGTCCATTTGCTTAGGTATTTAAAAGAATGTAAACAATCTTGACACGTCTTTTTAATGAAATATACACTTTATAAATCAATACCTTTGCAAATAACAAATAATTTATTTTATAAAGTATAAATTACATATTTTTTTGTAATTTGCAACGGTATTGATTTATAAATTGTATATTTCAATAAAAAAACATGTCCAGATTGTTTACATTCTTTTGTATACCTAAACAAATGGACTTTAGTGGTTTGGCACTTACTAATGGAGACTAGTCGTGACTACTTGATGCAACTTATCTTATGATAAGTGCATAAGTTACACCCAAAATATTAAGCGCTTTACTCCACTAAACAACACGACATTTGTCCGATAGTGTCGTTCTATTTAAATGTCAAATCAAATTACACTTTATCACCACTTCTTAGCGCTCAGTGTAGCTTGACCCTGGAACGCAGGGGGTTACTCCATTATATTAGATAGTCGTCCGATAGTGACATTCTGTTTATATGTTAAACTAAATTAGACGATATCATCATAAATTAATGCTCAATGTTTGTTTGACACTGAAACGTGGATAGTATCCCCCCAGATACGTTGCTACGTCTGTATGTCGTGCTGCTTCAGGAGTAAAGGTCCTAGAGTTACGAGTAAAGTTTCGTAAACAGCACACACTCTAAACATTACGTAGCTTACAATGTTTGAAGTCCGCGCGTGCAAAGCCATTATAATCATTGATTGTTTACGAGATTTTGGCTCCTGTCTAGATCATAGTGAAACAAAGGCGTTTAGATTTATCTTAAAATTAGATCAGCCGACTTTATTGATGAGTTCATCGCAAATCGCAGTGAGCTCCTCGTTTGCCTTCGTTTTCTGCGTCAGAGTCTCTTCCAGCGACGTTACGTGAAGCTCCTTTCTCTTTATCATGGCGGTAAGCTTCAGAACCTCAGATTCGTGGGCTCTGTTCATCTTTTCTAGCTCTTGGTTCGCGTGATTCAACTTCGAGGTTGCATGTTGTTTAAGCGTCTCGTAATTTGTTTGCATTTTTGCAAGGTTCTCTTCGAATTTCTTTAGGGATTTCTTATAAGTGTCCTCGTTGGCTTTGCAAGTGATAATGATTTGCTTACTCTTCTCGTACTTGCTGTGCAAATCGCTAAATGATACCTCCATGCTCGCCAGATGAGTTGTCTGCTCGTCCCTCTCGGCAATCAGCCTCGCTCGCTCCTCGCTGTGCCGCTTCCTGTCCTGCTCCGTTTCAGCTATGAGGCTTGCGATCGTTCTCTCATATTCCTCAACTACAGCCGCCATGCTCTTATTAATTTTACTTTTTTCATTAAGTTTTTCAGTCAATTCGTTTACTTTTTTCAGTCTCTCTTGACTTTCAGTTTCTAAAACGTTCATTTGAGATTCAAGCGTCGTTAGTCTGTCCTTCAACTCTTTGCTCTCGGACCTTAAGGTGTGAACATTTATTTCCTTTTCAGCTAACAGTTCTCTCAGCTGTGTTAAAGCTAACTCTGCTTCGCTTTGTTCTCGACTGGTCTGAGTGATGGTTGTATTTTGGTCGACCAAGGAGTTGTTGGCGCTTGAAGACAATAGTCTGTCAATAACAGCAATGGCAGGAGATTGGAATGTGATAGAGCGGCGGTTAGTACTTATAGGAGTAGTAGATCTTCGCTGCGTAACAATCGGGTTAACTGCGGGCGTGACCACCATCATCGGTTTCGATGTGGTAACGTAATCTTCAGCATTATCTTCAGTATTGCTATGTTGTTGAGGAGAAATTTTCGATGATGAAGGACCAGGGCCAGACTGCTCAACATTGGCTACCTGAGGAGGTTTCGACATTTTCTTTGGCGTACTTTGCTTTTTCTGAATCTTGCTCAACGCAGCAGCAAGTCCCTCGGAAGATAACCGCTTAGCAAATAAAGGATCAAATTTTAAGAACAGACTCTCCTTTCCACTGTCAACAACTACATTACTCTTGTTCTGATTGAGCAAAAATTCAAATGCTGCTGCGTCAATAAATAATTCGTTGTCTTCATTATCTTGAGCGGGAAGGTCAGAAAATTGCATAATATCATTTCGAACATTAAATCCATCAAACCCACTGTTTTTCGCATCATGCTGATGGTCTAAACCTGCCATTTCATTATCTTCGGCTTCTAAGAATGGCCCTTCTATGGTATCATCATCATCAGTGTGGACTTCTCGAACAGTAATATTCTTTTCATCTTTTGAAGAACAAGTTGTATTACTGGCATTTGAAGAATCTCTTTCATCATTTGCTGATTTATTCTGCTGTGATAAATTATGTGACATATTCTCATTGACTGACACTTTTGAAGTCTCAGCGTCATCATGTTTAATGGCTTCACTAACGTCTAAACTAGGTGGGGGTGTTAGACGAATTTTTGATTTTGTTGCAAAAGGATTGAAATTTATATCATCAATTTCTGGTAAATTGAATACATTTTTAGCTGTAATACTGTCACCAGAAGATGTCCCCGCAGAAAGATAGATAGATTGGTCTGAAGACGAAGTAGTTGTTGATGCAATGGAAGATTTATTTACAAGGCTTTGCACTTCATTCTGATTTTCCACAGTAAGTTTAGATGTATTATCTGTATTATTTTCCAATTCAGATTTCTCCACAACATTTATTTCAGCATCTTCAGTACATGAATTTTTAGAATCTTCTGTTATTTCACTTTCAGATTTTTTTATTGGATCGGATAGACTGGGCAGAGCACCATCAAAAGTATTGTTGAAATTCTTTTTGGTAGTTACAGGTTTTGATATTACTGTATATGACTTCCTATTATTTTTATTAAGGGGTTCTCTTTTTGGTAACTCCTTTTTTACTTCTCGGTTCTCTGGAATCGTTTGTTTCGATGAATTAAGAGGCGGAGATATCCTAATTTTGGATTTTGTTGCAAACGGATCATCCATTTCATCGAAATTAAAATTGTATCCTTTCGAAGCAATTGGGGGCGAAGTCGGTAGTGTAGGTGATACTTTTGATTTACTAGCAAACGCATTATCAATCTTTTCAAAATCCTCGTCGAAGATGCTATTGAATTTATTTTCAGTATCTTTATCAACTGACACTAAAACATATTGACTGTTATTTTCCGAAACAATTATTTCCTCATGTATAAGTTCTTTCTTAGCTTCCATGTCAGGTGAAGGTAGCAAAGATTCCATGGTTACTGTCTTCTCAGCAATCACACTTGCTTCTAAATCAATTTCCATATTTTCAACGGGTTCGTTGTCACTTTTAGACAATATCATTGGCGCCAGAGTAACAGAATCAATTTTTACTTCAGGACAAGCCCTGACATTTGATTTTTCTTCTGTAACACTGAATCTATTTGGATCAAATGATTTAATCTCATTTAGAATAGTTGTAGTACTGAGACTTCCTACAACTTCACTATTGTTGTGTACAGATACATCATGTGTATTGTAACTTATATCCATTGACTCAGGCTGATCTGCTGATTGTATTTCTAATGTTTCTGATACAGCAAACTTTTGATGTTCATTATTTTTATCATGTAACACTGAGTCGATGGGGTTCTCAGGTAATATAAATTTTTCATGGACATTATTTAGCAAATCTTTTACATTATGGGATAATTTACTTATTTTTTTAATTTGATCGTCATTATCATCAGTATATTCAGTAATTACTTGATTACAATTATTGATTCTGTCACCATCTTTCACTTGGTCGTTGATTGCTAAACCATCACTTATTAGATCCGCCGTTTTGACATGATCTTTCATATTGACTGGCACTTGATCAATTCGAGTTGCGTCTTGTATTTTAGAAGAATCCAAATCATTAATAACGTCAGGAAGAACGCTGGAATTAGTTGCATTATTTATAACTAAATCTGATGCAGCTTTCGAAGGCGCCACTTCAAGATCATCTTCATCAGGCAATGGAATATTTGCTGGTAAATAGTCCCCGCAGCCATCTTCAAACGTATCTTTTAGTTTATTTGCAGTTTCATCTGTAGTTGGCACTTGCGCTTCCGTAATGACGCTAAGTAAATTAGGAACAATGTCATAATTCTCCAATAAGTCTGGATTTATAGGGTTTAATACAGTGTTATCAACTTGCGCAGATATCTCATTTGGAATTACTTCATCGCTTTCTAACTGTTTCTTTTCGTGCTCAATGAACTCTACTGTTAAATTAACTGCTGATCCCTTACTTAATTCGCCTTTTACGGCAATTTTTTTTTTAAATATAGTTTCGTTGTTTATTTCTGTTCGAGTATCATCTTCAATCGATGGTGCTGCGGGTTGGGTTGCTTCTGTTGGTAGTGTAGCGTCAAATGATTTGAAAACATCACTAGGCAATTGCTTATCATTAACATGAGTAATTTCTTCATAATTAGTGTGTTGATCATCCTCTTTAGTATCAAAAGTTATATCAAGAGCATTAATACAATCATTTACGACTGCGGGATCTATAATTTGGTTAGTTACATCTTTAAAGTCTACAGAAGATGTACCAGACCTATCAGCTAATAATGATGTGTCTAGACATTCTGATGTTGCACAGATTTCATCCTTTTTAGCAGGGAGAGTGGGTGCCGTTGCTTGCTCTATTGCTTCATTAGAGACGGTGGTATTAAAATTGTTGATATCATCAGTGACTCCTATGGGTACAGATGTAACAGTAATGTTAAGAGGTTCCTTTTCAATATCCTGAATAACATCTTGACAAAAAGTTGGTAATGATATAGACTTATTTTGTGATTCCAACAATACAGTTGAATCTAGAGAGACTCTGAATTCCCCAGGCTTTTGAGGCTCAATATGATGAGTGACATCTTTAATGTATGTTGATGATGCAATTGATGCAGAAGTATCCTTAGAATCTATTGTTACTGTAGCATCTGAAAGCTCATTTTGTTTACCAGTAGCCAACCTAATATCAGTATTTTGAGAAAAATTCTTTACGTATGTAGATGAAGATATCGGCGTATCAACTGATGAAACTGTCACAGTGGGATTTAAAGCTTTTTTTATATCATCTGTTGTTGACTGACTTTCTAGAACTTCAGTAATATTAGTGATACCTGCCTCAACACTTTTTACTGAAACTGTTATATTTTGGTTTAGAGTATCTGGGTTTGATTGAGATTTATTACATTGAGTTGAATTCATAATAAATGTAGACGACATTACTGGTTTACAATCTAATTCCTTAGTTACATTTAGTTCATCATTTACATTTTCAACAGCTGATGTAGAATCAATGTTTTGTGTAGCATTCATAATAAAAGTAGAGGCTGACACAGGCTTATCATCTAATGCATCAGTAGTGTTGAGGGTGTCAGCAGGGAACTGTGTAACATTTTGAGTAGTATTCATAATAAAATTAGAAACAGACATACGTTTTTCAATTGAGTCAATACTTACAGTTGTATCAAGAGGTTTGATGTCATCTATGCTTGAAGTCACTTCTATACTCTGAATTGCATTATTCATCACAGATGAAGAAAGAGTCTTATCTTCTGTTACATTTACAGTTGCATCTAGTGTCAATTCATTATGTGTTTCTGTTCTAATATCTTGAGTAACATTCATAAGTGTGGGTAATGGCTTGTCCTCTGACTGTAATGTTTCGGTTCCATATAATGGTTGTTTAAGATTTTCAGTACTTATTTTAGTTACAATTTCAGTGTTCATGTTTACACTATCAATTCCATTACTCATTACAGGTGAAGAGAGATGTTTGTTTTCAAGAACTGTCACAGTTGCATCAAATGTTTGTGTCATATCATTTGGCATTTCTGTTCTAGTATCCTGAGTAACATTCATGAGTGTGGATGATGTCAGAGGCTTGTCTTCTGACTGTAATATTACGGTCCCATCTAATGGCTGTCCAACTTTTTCAGTATTTATTTCTTTACTCCTAATTTCATTATTAATCATGGAAGAGTCATTCTTGTCTTCTAAAACACCTGTAACAATAGCATCTAAAGTTTTAATAATATTGTTTGGCATTTCTGTTATATCCTGTGTCACATTCATTAGTCTTAATTCTGTTAAAGGTTTGGTTACTGACTGTAATGTGATACTACTATGTAAAGGTTCCTGAACATGTTCAGTGATTTGAGTTTCAGTTCTTTCAATATTTATTTTGGTTTCTTCAGCATAAATTTCAGTTTGGATTTGTTCTTGTTTTAGTTGATCCTTTGATTCAACAGATGGAATACAATCCACTAGTTCTTGAATATTTTTATCATCCAATTTAGATATTACTCTAGTGACTGCAGCAGTGGCTTCCTTAGAAACAGTTATATCCAAAGTCTCCTTATCATACTCTTGAGTTGTTATTTGTAATTCTCCAGGTGTTTTATTTAAAGTTTGACTATGTTCAGAAACATTATTAATTTCTCTTGTCTTTTCATTTTCATCTTTTTCACCTTGTATTATCTTTTTGTCATCGGACTGCTGTGTAAATGTTGTTTCACAATCCACAAACTCACTGTCAGACTCAGCAACATTGATACTTAGTGCATCATCAGGCAACTCGGATATAGTCTTATTTTTAACTACAGAATCGTTGTAAGACACATCCATAAACTCCACTGTGTCATTCAAGCTATCATCAGGGACCACAGGATTTTCACGAGAAATTAATGAAATATTTTTTGACTGTTGAAAAAATAATTTGTGAATAGGAATCTTTTCTTCACTGAATAAAATTGTTGTTTCATCTTTCCAAAGCAGCTCTTTCTCAAGATCTTCATTAAAAACTATGCTTTCTTTGAGAGGACTTCCTCTCTTGGATGACGACTCTCTTAGTTTGCGAGCCGTGATCGGAGTAGATGCTAATGCAGCTTGAGATTTCTCTGAAAGTGCATTACAAGCGGCCAAATCTACAGGGCTGCTTATGTCATGTTTAATATTATTATCCTCACTCTCAGCAGGCGGAATCGGGCTTTGGGAAGCTCTAAACATATTTAACACACTTTTAAGGCCTCTCATTATAGGAGAACCTCCATCATTTCTCGGAATCTCTTTAGTAGGAGTGGTAGCTTCAGGTGTCTGTAAAGCTGATGATGAGGAGCTTGGAATAGACAAATTTTCATCAATATCATTTGCCTTAGTCACTGTTACAGTAATATTATTACCGTCCTCAGTGATGGTCGTCTCCAATGGCCTTAACACAGACATGTTTCTATTATTATCCAGGGATGGCTCTGTTGTATGTAACTGCAGAGGTATCAGCTTTGCAGGTTTAGATAACTCATTTCTAGTTGATAGTGTAGAATTAAATGAGCGGGTCAGATTCGCATTATCAAAAGAGTTTACAATGTTTTCAGGACAATCAGAGTTTCTATTATCAAGACAGTGTGCTGTATAGCTCTTGGACATAGGTGAAGAGGCTGGAGTGATAGAATACCTCAGTTTCATGTTGAGCTCTGACACATCCAACTCCTCATAGCCTTTTTCAGTACATGGTGTCCTTGGTAACACATTACTATGATGTAAACTGTTCTCTTTATTGTCAAAGTTCTCTTCCATATTGTCTATATCCATAGGCTCGATGTTGTGAGCCATTTCACTGATTTAAATCACTTCACAACACTAAGTACCATCAGAACTCTCCCAGCCGTCGCCTGTCCATCAACACGCCTGCATGCCAGCAATATCTTCAAGGCAGATCGATCTGTAGAGAGACATAAACAAAAAATCAGTCCAATGTTTACAGTTAGGCGATTTCAATGAATTTCACTTCGATTTCTAATACGTATTATAATGCGCGAGCGCGACGCGGTATGTATGTCATTTGAAAACAAAAATGTCGGTGTATGAACACGCAACTCACTCTGAAAATCTATTTTTAAACTTTTTGTGGTGCACGCCGTGCGACGGTTGTTTTATGTAACGCGTGTGCCCAAAGGGAATCTTGCCAAAAAGCAGTGGAAGCAGTTGAACCCAAACACAAATACACTGGCTTCTTTGGCTTTGAAACCGTTGAGTCCGGTAACTTTTTTAATTTATTTTCAACTGTCGAGCTGTCATCTGTCAACTGTCAAAAGTAAGCATAGACACATGGCAAAAACCACAAAGAAGTCAAATTCTCGTACATACTTGGTAGTACATGTTTTTGCCATGTATGGTTTTATTATGTAATGTATTTATTATTTTTATAACGATCTTAAATGAGATATTTTCGCCACGTTCGGCATTCTTATAGAATTATAAGAGGCAAAGAAGGCGTTCTAAATTAGCACACGATTCATTATAATCTTTTCTTTTCTTAAAGGCTTAAGTAATGCGCACTTGCGTTGGTCACTTTGACGTTTGTTTTCAACTTGTTTACTTTAGACGCGTGCTGTGCGACGGTGCCACGGTTGTTAATGCGTAAAAATGGAGTGGAACGATAAAATGGTGTTAACATTTTTAGCTTTTTCTTTCTAGGTTTCTTTTTAGGTTTCAGTAAATGCATTATGTAATTGATAGCACACATGTTAAAGAAAAGGAAGTCGTCGTCCATATTTAAAACACGTAGATGATGCCATCTTGGATTATTGCCAGATAGTTCGTGAAAAATAACGAAGCCGCTAGTGTGACCAGCGCTTTATCGCGATAACTTTTTAGTGTACGAAACGTATGAAGATTCGCCGCGAATTGCTTCGGGACGATAGGCACAAGTGCGGCCGAAGCAGTAGTGTCACAAGCCTTTTTGCACACTAGTGTTGTCCATTATCGATATTTTCTCGTATAGATAATTTCAATACACATAATTTACTGATTTACGCATAGATACGCATTTTTTGTGATCGAAAGGTTTCGGGTTCCAATCCCAATAACTACCTTCAAAACAATAATACTCATCAGTTCTTAAGTCTGTAATGAGAGAAGAAGGAGAAGATAAATCATTACATGATTTTATATATACCTATGTTTAAATTTATTTAAAACTTAAAAAAGAAAATTAAACACACCTTTTATATTAGTCTTCACTCCAATTTTTTCATCACACAAATGTCATATTTCGATAAGCGTCACATTTTCCGGGTCTTTTATTTTCATACGTAAACTTATTCAAAGTCACACATTTATCCATGCACAATATTACGCGTTATTATGTTTTTTCCGTAGCAAAGAACACGAAAATCCTGACCTACATCATTGTAAAATATGTTGATGATGATTGTTTAATTAAATAGGTAAATGTTTTGTAAACGATTATTGTGAGTCTTGTGTAGTATGGAGTATCGTATTGTCGATGTTAGATATATGCACGTTTCATGCACTAGGAAAGACATTCAAATGGCATCTGTCATTTTAATCCAACCAAGTTAGATTGGAACACAATGATACTAAGAAAAGGAACTATGACCAGATATTTAATTTCACAGGATTAAAAAGACATCAGTTTAACACTAATGACATGACACTCATTTAGTGACACCACGATAAAACCAAGAACAGAATACGATTACTTGTTTCAGTCGCTCATATAGCAAAAATCATTTTCGCCGTGTGAATAAGATTAATAATGTCAGTTATTACTTAAAATTACCTAATAATCAGGTATCTTTTATATTTTAGATCGTTTAATACAGTATGAGTTACGCAGACAAATCTTCTTACAAAACTTTCTGCCGTTTTTGGTGCGGGGGTAAGCTACTACTACGTCTAAACAAAATCACACATTCACAGAAATAATTTGTGTCGCTATAAATGCACACTACAAAAAACTCAAACACTAACTTATTTTCTGCACACCAATAAAACTAACACTAAAAAAATGTGTAAATACACATAATACACTCTTGGCAAGAGTGAGAAGACAGAAAAAAGACAGAAAGAGAGAGAAGACAGAAAAATATATCAACTCTAATGCACAGGGAATAAAGACGAAGGTTGTAAATCATAAATACATAGTCTCGTGAGGAGTGTGCCTTAGTCTCGTGAGGAGTACGCAGCAGTGCACTATAGTCTCGTGGGGAGTGCGCCTACGTCATCAACTAATCGTTTTTCAAGTTGGAACCTTATTACAGAACCTTAAGAATGTAATTGATACATTTAAAACGGGGGTTAATGAACTAGTCTCGTATGCGATCTTAGATTATTTTATGGGCTGGAAGATAATCAGTTGCAAACATAAGCGTAGCCAGCCATGTGCTCAGGGTGGGGCAGCAATCTGAAATAATATGTAACTAGCAAACTACACAGTCCGCCGCTTAGCCCAGTTAATTTTAACATATAAAATGTCGAGTGTGAACTTTCTTACGAATATTAAGTATTGTAGTAAGTACCTAGATAATTAAATTTTTAGGTTTGGTTCGGTAACTTAAAGGTCTGAGCCAAGTTGGGGCAAGCGCCCCACCGTGCCCCACCGTGGCTACGCCCATGGTTGCAAACGTGATTATATTATTTTTTCGTAATCGATACTAATAGATATTTCTTCGATTTTTCAGAAATTACATTTAAATAGAAAACAACGTTAATAGAATAAAAAAATACTTACTAATAAAAGGTTATGCCATCTTCTGGAAGTTTAAATGTGTTTGACCTCTTTTTACACGACAAAATTGCATAACATGGCATTTTAAACGGAGCACTTTTAGACGTCTTTTCGATGCCTTACCGATTCACCAAATGATCATAATCGATTACGCAACTACTTTTTATGAAAGTATTAGATTTTTGTTCTCATACTTTTGCAGAGGGGAACGCGCAGGTAAGGCTTATCCTGTATTAAATGATCTAAGCTTTATATTTCTTATCTCTAGGCATTCCTTAAAAATCACATAGATAGCGCTGTGCGACGCTGGCAGTATGAATATAAACCTTAATCTAGCCAAAGAAGAACAAAGTCAAATAAATAACCGGCCAAGCAAGTGCGAGTCCAACTCGCGCACTAAGGGTTCCGTACCATTATCTATAAAAAATCACGTTTGTTATATGAGAACCACACTTAAATATTTACTTATTTCTGTTTTTAGTATTTATTGTTATAGCGGCAGCCGGCAACAGATTTACCATCATCTGTGAAAATTTTAAATATCTAGATATTACGTCTCGTATTTGACCTCTACCTGCGTTTTAAGCATATTATAGCGTTTGCACACATTTTCCGACACGGTTTGCGAGGTAATTACTCATATAATTCAATCTACCCACCAAATGGGTAGATATTTACCCAATCTACCTATATACGCAAACTGGTAGATTGGGTATTTACCCACCGCCTATTTCTATTCACGACTGGCAGTAATCTCTGGCAGAAAAATCGTAAAAACACGGCAAATCATTATTTTTTATTTTTTTTGATTAAGAATTGTCAATGTCACGTCATTGTCAATGTCAATGTCACGTTCTCAAGAATCGGCACTAAATATTTTCATTTTTAAGGTTAAAAAGTTATTTGAGAAAATACAATTAATACAAAGCATATGTACTAGTACTAAAATACTTATTTTAAATTTAAATCAGGTGAGGAATTTTTGTGCTTCTCATGTCCTTTATATTCTCATCATTTCTCATGTTAATTTTGCATGAAAGTTAGGTTACATATCCTATTTATTTGCATTGATACCGAGTTGCGGAATTTGTATCAATTTTTATTCCAGTTTGGTATGATCTGACCAGCGTTTTGTGTAGAACACAAAACAAACTCGTGTAGAACACGAGTTTGTTGCGAAATTGGTTTTGGTTGAGTGCACGTTGTGACGGGTTCAACCAACCGGTTCTGTAATTTATGAAGGAATTTATTTGAAGTGTTGCGCTGCATTGCATGTGTTATTTTTTTATTCGCCGGCGTCTCACTTCTTTCATTCAGTATGCACTGAGCTGTTGAAGTGAGCGCACGTAAATATTGTTAGTAAACTTGTTATTGAATATGAAGAAATGTATAGTAATGTATTCAATTTTAATGTTTAACAAAAGGAAACTTGCATTTTTTTTATAGTGCACTATAACGTTAATTGTGCAGAATTATTATATTCTTGTACGAAAGAAATAAAAACATTTTAAATTTTTCACAGGATGAATAATGGACATAAAGCATAGTGTGACAGTGAAGTTACTATTCTTTGCAAAATCCAAGGAACTGGCTGGTACCAGGGAGTCTTCAATAACACTGCCTTCAAAAATCAGCTACGAAACCTTGCTGAACTTGATCACGGAGACATTCAACCTTGAGACTATAAAACACAACATATTGCTTGCCAAAAACGAAATTGTATGTGACCAATCAATCGACATAGAAGTTAAGGAAAGAGATAGTATTGCTGTAATACCTCCTCTGAGCGGCGGATAAAGAATTTAAAAAAAATTTGACCTCCTTCATGAGACTTGTAAAAAGTTTGCATATTATTTAAGAAAAGAGATAGTATTGCTCTGAACCTCCTTTGAATGGTGGTTAAGGAATTTTAAAAACAGAATTGGACCTCTCTGAGGAGACTTATAAAAAGTTTGCATATTATTGTAAAATGGACCATCTAAAGCTAACCGTAGATGTGTTATCAGTGGATGCAATCAGTGATCTAGTTGTCGATAATAGTTGTGGAGCAGTCTCAATATTTGTAGGCACAACAAGAGATAACTTTGAGGGTAAAAAGGTATGTCTTCATTATTTATTTGATATCTTATCTCGAGTGTTTACTTTGGTCTAAATATAAGTTGGTTAAACAGTGGGTGATGAGATAATTATAGTTTTTATGTAGTTATCGAATGGCGCAGTTGTTGCATTAATTAATTATTCAGTGTCATATTTTACTGCTAGTACCTGATAGACACATATTATTTTTTTATGTCTATTGGCTGAGATGTTAAACTCTAGCTATAAAAACAATAAATTTCTTTGTGAAATAAGTATTGGTTCTATTTGATATATTTACTAGGTGTATGTTTAAAAAATTATAACAATATTACATAGCCAAATAAAAAGGTGTAATCTTTTTTATTTGGCTATTAAAAAAAGGCTTGGGGAGAAGTAGCTAAACATTGTTAAAAACATAAAAGGGCTTTTGCTGTGCTATGAGATATGAAAAGCTATTTAAAAAAATATGCATTGATGATTCATGAACTGACTCCTTTTAACTGACTTCCAAAAAGGAAAGGTTACATTTCGTTGCAATCTTTTATGTATGTTCACTGAAATTTCGAAGACACCTAGTCCGATTTGGAAAATTCCCTCTTTTGTTTGAAAGGGCCATACTTGTCAGGTCCTCCCATGGAAATTTTATTAAATTCAGTTTTGTAGATGGGGGATGATGTCGTTTTTAGTTTTGATAAATTATGTAGGTATTACTTTTAGAAACTTTACTAATGGTTGCAAAACTGATACAAAATATCAAAATGTTTATAAAAATTTTGTTCTAGTAATAAATAATGTTTGTCAAAATTTTGTGTGCGTACGTCACTGTTTGTGTATTTGCACAGGTGGTGCGTCTGGAGTATGAAGCGTACGAGTCCATGGCCTTGAAAGCCATGAAGAGCATATGTGACGAGGTGCGAGACAAGTGGCCCGCCGTCCATGGCATAGCTATTTATCACAGGTTTGTTTAGCGTTTTCTTCTACATACATACACTATCACCTCTTTATCCTTAAAGTGCTGCACACAAAAAAGACGTTCAAAAGACAAACTGGAAAGGATGGGACGCCCGTCTTACCTGTCCTGTGTGTTTTGTGTCTCGATGCTTCTATACATTTTGTATAAAAAAGGGGCGGAAGAGACATATGTCTGTGCCCAGTCTGCGTCTTACGTCTTTTCAGTGTGTCCAGCGCTTAATGGGGCAGACAGAGCAATTTTGAGAATTTTAAATTTTGATTCAAAGGCCACTTTTTTGATTCATGCTGGTCTGGAGCTAAGAAAAAAATTCCTACCTTCACTACTTACATCATGCCTGTAGAGAAAAAGTAGGGAAAGAAAATTCTGCTTCAGATATATCATTGGAATTGATGCTAGACTGAATTACTAAACTGAAGATTGGGAGATCCTGCCTAGAGTAGAATAGGTTGCGGAAATCGATTTCTTGCCAATTTCGAAACAAAAAATGACGTCCAGACAATCTCAAACATTCTCTTACAGACATATAATTTTCGATATTACACAAAACTTCATCAAACAACAGAATCTGAGTCTTAACTGCGATAGTAAATACCTAAAATACATTGTAAACTCGTGTCTTAACATAAATCTTTGTCTCAAATGTAAATCAACTTGAGATGAATAAGAATTACATCATCTACTTCGTTTTGGATCTTATCAAAACGCGGTTTTAGGGCCGGCGCACATATGGAGAAGCGCAGCGCAGAGCATTTTCACTGTCAAACTATTATCGACATTGTCCTCTTTGAAATAATATCCATAATCTATTGTCGCGAACGAGATAATTGCAGAATATTCGCGAGAAAAAAATCGCGGAATATCGTCAAAATGGAAACTAAACCTTATGTCCTTATATCAAAAAGTCTAAAATTGCTTGGCAAGTTCCACTCACACACACGTACCGGCGCCTCGACGGCGATCGGCGCATATAAAAAGCGAACGAGTGCGCACCACGGCGTCCACGGCAGTTCATTTCGAGCTACCAAAGCGATCACTTCGAAGCGAACCGAAGCGAATCAAACCGAGATAGCTGGACCTCAGCTACTACGCGACTTGGACTTAGACATCAGGAAGACCATCTTCACGTACCAAATTAGGGTTCCGTAGTGAATAAAAAGATTTGGAGAAAAACGCAAAACCCTCATACGAAGTTTGGCGTTTTTCTCCAAATTTCGATCCCCAGTTTCGTAATACTATTAATACAATACTTATAGCCCAGTCCAAATACGCCATATGTGCGTAAGAATTGTGTTAATTGATTGATTGTGTTATTTCAAAGAGGACTATGTCGATAATAGTTTGACAGTGAAAAATGCTCTGCGCTGGGCTTCGCCATATGTGCGCCAGCCCTTAATCATACATACACACTAGAGGTCTAGGAGCGCAGCGGAGAGAATTTTTTTATAACACTCTAAAATAAACTTTAAATTATTGGCCGCTGTGCTCCTTTCGGTCTGAACTGTAACACATAAAAGGCAGGCTAGAAACTGCATCATCATTTCAGCCGCAAAACGTCCACTGCTGGACCTATGCCTCTCCCAAGGATAACCAAATTGAGCGGTCTAGAGTGGCCTGCATCTAGCGCTTCACAGCGACCTTGGTCAGGTCGTCTGACCACCTTGTATGTCTTGTAGAAACTGCTTGATGTGTCATTAGTATAATTGCATTACTAAGCCAAACCAAATTAGTCTTTTCTAAAAGCGCTCAATGTTTTTTGACATTAAGACACTAACACGTAAGTTGAACAAAAATGGCGGTCGTTGCTGTACGTTGTTTGTCTGTTTAGAATCACATTTCTCATTTATATCCGAACTTCAGACAGAAATTATTTCGACTTTGAAGAAAGACCAAAACATCTTTTAACACTTTTATCTCCAATTAAACATGCACCGAAGGCCGTCATTTTTGTTCAACTTATGTGCCGGGTATTGTACGAGTAGATACGAATTGATATCGTGCCGCTTTTTAACTGACTTTAAAATAGGAGTAGGTTATCGATTCCTCGGAATCTTTTTTTTTTGCAGCTATAAAACATGTTTTATCAGAACTTACATACATACATACATATTATCACGCCTGTTTCCCACAGGGGTAGGCAGAGACTAAGGACCTCCACTTGCTACGATCCTGACAGACCCCTTCGCTTCATCTACACTCATCACTCTCTTCATGCATGCCCGCCGGTTACGGGTACTTCTAACCTCTCCTTTTTTAAGAACGTCTGCAATTTGATCGCGGTACGTTCGTCGAGGACGACCCTGACTCGCTCTTCCACTCACGTTTGCTTTGTAGACTCTTTTAGTGAGTCTCCTTTCATCCATCCTTTCTACATGTCCGAACCATGTCAACATTCCATATCAGAACTTATTTCAGTAAAATATGTAGTTTCACTAGCTTGTCGTCATGTAGTAATAAATAGCCTTGCATTAAAGCGAGGTCGTCGCGCAACGCAGGCAGCCTTAATTTGAAGCATCCTATTACTATACTTAGGTACCTACGTACCGAATGATAATTAGATTGTTGTTGAGTAGAATTTTTATTATATTCGTCCATTTCGCAAATAGGATTTCCTATATATATTATGTACAATTTCGCAAGCAGGATATCTCTATGTTTTGTCTGTAATGCAAATTTCTTTTCGATTCGATCATAACGATTTCATCATTTCAATCTCAGTTTCTCCCACAGACTAGATCTTTCTGTAAACCCCTGATACCCCAAATCATCTTTAGTAAGGGGCTACCTGAATGTTTCGTGGTCCAGTGCTGCCTCCATTTGTATTTAATCATTTAAAAGGAAACGAAGATATAATTTAAAATTTTGTCTTGACCAGGCTCTAGATAACCCTTCAGACTATTTTATGAACTACTGTTTACAGTTTAAAGTGAGAACGTGAAGCTTTTCTACGCACATACGCCAAAAGTGGCCGTTTTTCGCAATTGTGCGTAAAAAAACTTTACGTTCTCACTTTAAACTGTAAACAGTAGTTTATGAAATAGTTTGAAGGTTATCTAGAGCCTGGTCAAGACAAAATTTTAAATGATGTCTCCGTTTCCTATCTATTTATTTCAAATGGGGGCAGCACTGGACCCCGGAAAATTCAGGTAGCCCCTTAATATAATGTTTCATAACTGAAAACCGACGTCAACACCTTACTACACAACACAACCGATTTTAATAAACTTTTTTGAGACCAACTCGCAAGCATCCCTTTTGAACAAAACAGAATTTTTCTAATTGGTGTAGGCGTCATCGAGTAATTGGGGAACATACACAGAAAAACAAACATGAACATAAGAATTGATAACCTACTTCTGGGGCTACCTGAACTTTTCGGGGTCCAGTGCTGCCCCCATTTGAAATAAATCGTTTGAAAAGAAACGGATATATCAACCAAAAAAAGCTTCATGCCATAAAAAATTAAGGTAGGCTTTCGTTTAAAGTGAGAACGTGAAGCTTTTCTTCGCACATTTGCGAAAAACGGCCACTTTCGGCTAATGTGCGTAGAAGAGATTGACGCCTGCACATTTCAAAAATTCTGGTAGTCCCTTAAAAAAATAAAAATATATTTCAGGTTAGGCGAAGTCCCCTGTCGCGAGGCGTCGGTGGTGATCGCGGTGAGCAGCCCGCACCGGCGGGACTCCCTCGAGGCCGTGTCGCACTGCATCGACCAGCTGAAGGCCACGGTACCGATTTGGAAGAAGGAGGTGTACGAGGGCGCCGCGCCGCAGTGGAAGGAGAACAAGGAATGTGCGTGGTCAAGTACTAGGCACGACGGGCAGACCGTCTGATTTTGTTGCGAGGTGATGGGTGTCAAATCTAATGACATAGGAAAATTAACTGCAACATTTTCTTTTCTTTTTTTACGGCCTTTGGCATCACCCTTTTAGCCATTCTTCATTTTTAAATAAGGAATATGTGAATAAATAATGATTCTTCATTCATATATTTCTTTTAAAATCTGAGAGATTTATCATAAAGTATAACTTTACATTCTTCTTTAGATAGGTATATTATACTTATTTTAAGTTTTTAATTTTTCTGTTCATGTTTCTTCGATTTTATTTTGTTTTTTTAATAATACGACGCGCGCATTGTTCGATTTTAGGAACACAGATTCAAAATTATAAAAGACAAAACGTTACATTGGAAATGAATGAAATGAAAAGGGAATAGCTTTTTTTTAATATCTACGCGCACATAGTGCCATGTTTAATGAATAACGCGCAGAAATTAACTAAAAAAGTAACATTAGAAATTAAGAGTAAAATTTGCTTTTTTTTTCTTTTTTCAAATGAGATGTCTACTCGCGAGTTGAGCAATTTTACGAAGGCACGGAAATTAAAAAAATAAAAGTCTCGTGACCGCCTAATGGGCGGTGCTGATATGTCAGTCAAACTTAATTGATTTACTATTGGGCCGATTTGCTGCCCCGTCGTCGTGAGGCCGGGGGCCGGCTAGCTATATCTATGATTTTTCAATGCGTGGGACCGACCCGGGGGATTCACCATATTATATTTGTTGTTTGACTTATACATATAGGGTCTAACAAAATATACTGAAACTATTTAAGGATGGATTCAGTTCATGAAATTGAACAACTTTCCCTATGAAACATGTACTGAAATGTGAAAAATATTTTTTGGCCTCCCATACAATTACCGATCAGCTGATCTGAGTTAGTAAATTGTGTCTTTAACAAGCCCTAGATAACCCTTAAAACAATTTTTTCTACACCTGTACTGTTATCTGTCTTTTTAATGGTCCCGAACAGTAATATAAGAACATAGATTATATGATTTCAGAAAAGTCTATAGTCTATTCCTAATATAATAGCACAATTGTGTCGTTATTTCGCCAAAACGATACTCCTAGTCATAGACCTATAACCTTTTTTTTCTTTAGATCTACCATACTGCCAACATAATAAAATCGTTATTTTAAAATATGGTGCCATTTTTCAAACGTGGAGTCACTGAACAAACGGTTTTTTGTATGAAAAAACATTCGTTTAAGTGATTCCATGTTTCAAAAATGGCACATTTGGTCACTAGGAAGACGTCAATAAAAAAAATTAAGTCTTCCATAGATACCTAGCATCTAGCAAACATATGGTAGTATTTCATACTTTTCTTTGTTTATTTTTGGATTTATTTTAGTAAATGTAGTCGTAGAAAAAGTATTGTATGCAACGTGGTATAAATATGTATGTCAAAAAATGCTCGATGGCGTCTCCTTACGATGCTCGCCAAGGCTCGCATCGTAACCTGCGCCACTCGCATTTTATGAACCTTCTTATACAACTGTTGCATAAAATACTATTATGAACTACTGTGTACAGTTTAAAATGAGAACTTGAAGCTTCGGCCACTTTTGGCTAATGTGCATCGGTAGTCCCGCTAAGAACTGATCACCAAATACATGCCAGCAACACATGTATCCAGTCCTACGGAATGCCTAAACCGCTTGGTCACGACCGCTTGAGGTACTCTTACTTAATGAACTTTATACAATACAAAATAGCCTCACAAAATCTACACAAAGATGGCGGCATTATACGAGTATAACGCGGTAATGGACTGCCTCCGTGGTCCAGTGGTCAAGGCCTTGTGACCCGGAGGTCATGGGTTCGATTCTCACTGGGAAGCATACTTTGTGAAAAGTTGTTTCCAGTCTAGATAGGATATTGCAGGCTTGAATCACCTGATTATCTGAAAATAAAGATGATTCCGTGTTTCGGAAGGCACGTAAAACTGTAGGTCCCGAACGCCACCTAGCGTTTGATCATCAAACTATCCAAGGATTGGTTCCTGGTTTGCCCTTTGGTATGCGGAGTTCAGACGGCAGTCGCTCTGTGTAAAAACCAGTAACCTCGTAAAATCTCCTTGGTTAGGTAGCGGACCCCGGGCTCTGAAGCGTTACTGCTGAGGACGCAACCGGGAATATGCTCGGATGATGAACGCGGTAATAAGCCACATACGCGAAGAGGCTCTCACCGCGATGGCTGTGACCGTAGAGCCCACTTAGGCTATTTTGGCTCGCTCGGTCAAGGCTCGCGATGTTTCAACGTAGAAATATTTGTTTGAAATGAAATATGAGTTTAGTTTAAACAATAAAATAATGATGGTTCAAGACTTTGGAGTGCTATTTTAAATAAATAAATAAATATATAGGGACAAATTACACTGATTGAGCTAGCCCCAAAGTAAGTCCGAGACTTTTGTTATGGGATACTAATTCAAGAAAACTTTATTTTATAAGTCACAGTAATTACATAAGTCTGAGCGGGTTACTTTCATCAATAAGAGGAACTTGTTCAATGGAACGTGACCAGCTCTCACCCTAAATGCACACACAAGATATTCCCTCGAGAGTCTACCACAGTCAAACCTCTGAATTCGGTGAACTTATGGTTTGTACCAGATACCTTTTGTCTCTGAACATTTATCAAAAATGTTTTTTCCCATGTATCCAAGTATGTGCCTTGACTGCCTCCGTGGTCCAGTGGTCAAGGCGTTCGCCTTGTGACCCGGAGGTCATGGGTTCGATTCCCACTGGGAAACATACTTTGTGCAAAGTTGTTTCCAGTCTGGATAGGATATTGCAGGCTTGAATCACCTGATTATCCGAAAAGAAAGATGATTCCGTGTTTCGGAAGGCACGTAAAACTGTGGGTCCCGAACGCCACCTAGCGTTTGATCATCAAACTATCCAAGGATTGGTTCCTGGTTTGCCCTTTGGGTTGTGGAGGTCAGACGGCTGAGACCCCGGGCTCTGAAGCGTTACTGCTGAGGATGCAACCGGGAATACGCTCGGATGATGATGATCCAAGTATGTGCCTTGGGAAAACATGTTCATTATCATGGACTAAATCTATCTACCCATAAAATAGTTCAAGTATATTTTGTTAGACGTTATAAATAGGCCTCAGTGTCTAGACAAGTAGAGTAGAGAGTAAGAAGTACAGTAAAACTGGTACAATTACTCGCCCCATTTTTATATTTTAGCAAATAGCATTAGTTTTCAAAAGAAGAGGAGATTTTAAATCTCATATCTATTGATTAGGTATGTCTTTGATATAATAAATTAGCACTTGAATGCATTGCAATCGACAACTAGGTATTACATAGATCCAAATCAGTCAAAGCTTTATTTTTTATTATACCTACTAAATCATAACATAACATGTCCTTTTAAATGATAATTGTCAATATTTTTTTTAAAGATTTGATATTGGGTATTTCCTGATTAAAAATGAAACGAGTTTAAACTTTTATAACTGCTCTCAGCAGGAGCAAATGCGTCCAAGTGAAGTTTTTGTCTAATCTCTTTAATATATCGACAATTGCTGCATGAGTAGAGATATAAAGTAGATTTTTGCTACATTGACGCGATTTTTGAAAGCAAAAATTGCGCCACGTAGTCATAAAGGTTAACCGATCCTTAGTCTGAGGTTAACCGCTATGGTTAAGACGAAGTGGTAGCTAAAGTGGCGCCCTCATTTGAAATAAATTGTTTAAAACTAAATATGGTGATAATTAAAAATTTGATTTGTATCACTGTCTAGAAAGACCTTTAAACTATCTTATAAATAACCTTTGAAAGTATATTACTTTCGAAGGTTATTTATAAAATAGTATAAATAAAGTGGCCACTTTTGGCGAAAACCCGTTTTAAAACTAGACGGACTATTAGTAATAATTTTGCTTTGTTTTATCTCGAAAAAAACATGATAGTTTCTCATGGAGAAAATGAGTTTTTGTCGCGTTTAGCGAGTTCAAAGAAATGTGATTATAATTTTGCAATAATTTTAGGAAAGAAGTTACATAATAATGAAATATATTCCTATTTACCTTAAAAATAAACGTTTAGTTTATTGAAATATGGTACCAACATAATTATTTTTTGTTTTTAGTTGTTATTTCTGTAGCTTAATCTTGGTATTGTTGGTCGTTATTCAATGCAAGTACCTTGTACACTGAAATGTTGTCTATTTTTAGAATAGAATTTGAATATATATTATTTTTTATTTCTACGTATATAATAAACAAATCGAACGATAAATATATTTTAGTTTTAACAAATGTTGCATAAATAATAACTACCAGGGTAGCTTTTTAGATGTAAGTAGCAAAATGTTGCAATAATAAATAAATTATGCTTTGCACGATTTTTTTTTATTTTAACTCTACAAAGCTGGTACTCAAATCAGTATCTTGCGAGACGACCTTTTGACATTGAAACACAACCATTGAATTAATATAAGTATTACATTCAGCACGGAATCTCTTAAAGTCCCGCGCAATATGCGTCCCCATTCCCTGTCCTCGCATCTCTCCCCCGTTCTCGCTTCGTCGAGTGCGTTGGGGGCGAACACACACATTGACGTGTGCACCGATGTGTCGTTTCGTTTGTAGTAGTGTAGGCATGATACTCTGCTTCTGTGAAGTGCCACACCTGTGACAACTGTGTGAACAGTTGCTTCATGCATGAGTTCCTTATCTACAAAAAAATTGCAAGAACTTTTAAAATAAGGCGCTATCTGGCCTTACTAATAAGCGTAGAAAAAAACTACGGTCAAACAAAATCACAATAAACACCTTATGCCTAGTTTGTTAACCTTTTGTAACCCAGCGCTTGTTAATGTTACTTTACCCCCGACGCCGAGCCTAGTAAAAATAGTAAAATTTCCATTTACGGTGGAATGTCACTTGACATGCACGGAGCAAGACTTCTATGCTGCTATCCTTTTCTGTCGCTCAGAACCGTCATTTGCTAGAGCGAGAGCGACGGGCTGCTATCGCACGCGTTCCGTTGCTCTCTTTCGTTCTTGTTGTCCGATAGTGACGTCATATTTACTATGTCAAACCAGATTAGACTTTATCATCATTTCGTAACGCTCAATGTTGCTTGTCACTGAAATGCAGACACGTTTTACATAGGCACGAGAGACGTACGTCTGTCGTGCCGGGCGAGATTTGAATCGTGTTAGTATCCGATGCGGCTAGCAACCCATCACTATTTATATTCCTGTTTCCATCTTAACGCCCATCATCATGCTAAGTGGCCTTCGGGTCCTTCGGCCCTGGGCTCTGTCTACCCCAGGGATAAAGACGTGAAAAATTTTCTTTAACCCTTTCACCGCGAACGTCGGATTTATCCGACAAACCTTGTCGTGCCCATTCCGCGAGCGTCACACATAACTGGAGTATCCACACCCCTTTTCGATTGTAGGTATTTATTTTAGACTTACTACCCCTCGCGCTGGGGGCACGACCACTGATTTAAAGTCTCGCGGTAAAAGGGTTAACTGTATAAAGATTAAAAATAAATAAAAAACATCATTACAGGTTCATCAGACAAACCACAATCATCATTCCAACCTAGCACCATAGACAAGTCCCTAGTTCAAATAAACGTGACAAATGAAGAGTTGCAGAAGCGTATACAGAACTTCATTGAGAGAAAGAGAGAGCAAGTGAACGTCAGTAACATACAGGACTTTATTCCCGAGGGAGTGAGCGAGGGCGATACGGAGACGTGCGCCCGAGTTCGGACGCAGTTCGTCAAGCGCAGCGACTCTAAAGGACACTTGAAGAGTAAGTTCGGAATAAATTGTAACCACGTCCACGGGTGTGTTACATCTGTGTTACTCTGACCTAAACCCGGGTTTTCTAAAACTAATTATATGTTTCGCGCTTTCTGCAAAGCGACGTTTTGTTAGATTACGTAAGCAATTGAGCTTCCCAAAGACTGGCTACTCTGAAGTCTTTAGCATAAGTATAGCAAGTGAATGTCATTTGAACTGTAAGTTTGGAATGAAAGAACTACTCGTAAGGTATATAGTAACTACCTCAAGTCAGTCTATTTAAAAAAAAACATCAGTACTACAATTAAAATCTTTCTTATTAGTACTAAGTATATTTATCCTTAATTTTAGCTGGTCAAATTGAAAAATAATAATAATAAATATATAGGGACAAATCACACAGATTAAGCTAGCCCCAAAGTAAGTTTGAGACTTGTGTTATGGGATACTAACTCAACGATACTATATTTATAACAAAAATATATATAAATAAACATCCAAGACCCAGGTCAATCTAGAAAAGATCATTTTCTATATTGACCTGACCGGGGATCGAACTCGAGACCTCCGGTGTGACAGCGTGGTATGATGACCACTAGGCTACAAAGGTCGTCTAGAAAAACCTAAACCCGGGGTCAGATGATACTAAATCTGTGCCATCCACACTCGTTGGCAGTATCGGTGTCGATAAAACAATTTTTCTCAACTGGTTGACTGGGTTGATGGTATATCCCCCACCTATCCCCCCTACTTCGCTAATCAAGCCTGGTCTTCTGTAATATTTTCTAAATGGTCTAACCATACGTAGACCACAGTGAATTCCACTTTTCTCTTACCTGTCATGAACGGCATCTTGGGAACTGCCAGATAGAATACAAATAATATATATGTATAACGCATGCTTCAAATGCGTGTGTACAATGTGATGAAAAATTTCGTCAGGAACATTCGAAGCCACGATAGCACAATTGGTAGTACACTCACTGCGTTAACGTGAGGGACGCGGGTTCGAATCCCACTCGTGGCGAAATTTTTCATCACATGTTTTAATTTGAATATATATGTAGTATACGTATTGGTTATTATATCTTATATCTATGTATATTTTGAATGTAAGTTTATTGATATGAATTGTTATTTTTATTAATATATTTTTATATCTTACATTATTATAAGTAATATATCTTTCAAAATTACATATTTTGCGCCTCCTTCAAAATACTTCTTAATCTCGGCATCACCAGTAGGTTGAGTGGTAAATAAAATCTATGGGTAGATAAACCTGTGGTTTTCATTTTTTATTTATTTAACTTTATTACAAATGTAATTGGCTTAAGTCCGGCGGACTTAAGCCAATTACATTTGTAATAAAGTTAAATAAATAAAAAATAATAATTGGCCAAGTGCGTGTCGGGCCACGCGCAATGTAGGGTTCCGTAGTTACGAATGCCAAATGTGAGTTCATGCCACTATTGAATTTGTATGAAAATTTCCTTTTCGGAGTACATTTTATAAGTTGATCGCCTATTACTTTTTAATTTGTAAACCCTACATAGTTCTGATAGTTCTCCTTTAAATTTCGTTATATTTACTATAGCCGTGAATTTTTTCACGTGTCCATATGTAACCGTTTAGCAGATAGAGGGGGGGGGGGGACACTTGACTATAACAAAAATTTTCACTTTAAAACCAAATACTTCTGAAACGGATCCCTAAATCTAAAAACGGTGTTAACAAGCTCATAATATTTTTGAAAGACCTATTCATCGATACCCCACATGATTGGTTAGTCGAGAAAATAAAATTGACTTTTGACTTTATTTGTATAGGAGCTACCCTAAAAAAAAATGTTTTCAGTATTTTATTTTACCACTTTCCGCATAATTAATATACATACCTATACCAAATTATAGCTTTCTAGTACTTATAGTCGCTGAGTAAAACCGCGGAAGGACAGACAGACAGACATGGCGAAACTGTAAGGGTTCCTTGTTTACTACGGAACCCTAAAAACGGCAGGTTTCACAAAAATGAAACCTTATCCCCAGTCCGCAAGGTCCACAACGAGTGGGGCCCGCAAACGGTGCAAAGCATGAAGCAGGAGCCCGCAGCGGAGGTGTCGGGGCTGCCGGCGGGCGTGGCGGAGCGCGTGCTGGCCGCGGAGCGGTTCCTGCACGTGCGGCCCGTGGCGGCCGACATCTACCGCCGGCTCAAGGAGGTGGAGGACAAGATCGCGCAGTTGGAGGCCATTTCGCCGGAGTATGCGCAGTTCTGGGTACGATTCTTTGTACTTTGAACTTTGGTCTGTAGACCAAAACACCAAACAATAACTTTTTCCTTCAAATAACCCCTTACCTGTTACTGGAAGGAATTGGCTTGTCAACTAAATAATTAAAAATTTTGTAGTTGGTTTTAATAGAAAATATAGACCATTTTAAGAAGGTAATTTGAATAAAATAATTCTACGTGTTATCAGGATTTTTTTATATCATTTTAAAATTTGCACCGGAAGTGACGACGCACAGCAATCAAAGTTTACATTTTTCCTATGCCTGCACAAAAAAATACAATGACAACGGTCATCTGTCAATGTCACCTGTTTAAATTATTTTTGTTATGTTGGTTGCAGTCGTTTGACATATATTGTTATAGGGAGATGACAGTGACAGTGACAGTACCATGGAATTATATGTACTTCATTAGACAGTACAGTACTGAAAGCGGAAATTGCTAATCTTCATCGTGACTTCACTTCCTCAAATAAGTTGACCTTGCTTGAAAATTAAGGTCATTTGGAGTTTTGCAAATATCTTAATAACTAAGACCTTATTTTAAAATCTGATTAGAGAAAGCTTCTCCTAGGCTATTCCTCGAAAAGGTTTGCGAATTAGATCTTTTTTTCAAATTACTTGACAAGCGAATTCCTCCCAGGTCAATTGTTTATCTATTGTTTTATTTTTACGGACAGGTAAAGGGATAAATAATAAGTATAAAAACAACGGTTTTCAGATTATTTTGGATTCGAATACTAAGTAGTAGTAGTGCCGCCAGATGTAGCCAAATTATAACAGTTCCGTTCGTTTGCAGAGAAACAAACCCGACGACGCGAAGCAAGAGAGTGTGGACTACGAGTTCTCCGCCGAAGACATCGACAGGAAGATCGAGATGATGGAACGGCAGGGGCTCGCTTGACTGTTTTAGCTTTAGTGTAAATACTTTAAGTATAAATAAATTATATACCTACTGTATAAAGACTTTTATTTTTAAGAACTTCGCCTGCAACTTTAGTTGGCCCGGAATATTCCATTCTTCCAGTCTAGTCCAGTTCACTTGACTGAACTAGTGAGATTTTTTCGACTAGTTTAATCGAATCAACTATAGTGCGTTTGTTTAGGTTAGGTATTTAAAAAATGTAAACAATCTTGGCATGTCTTTTTATTAAAATAAACACTTTATAAATCAATACCTTCGCAAATAAAAAATATTTATTTTCTAAATTATAAATTACATAATTTATTTGTAATTTGCCAAGGTATTGATTTATAAATAAATAAATATATAAAGACAAATAACACTAATTGAGTTAGCCCCAAAGTAAGTTCGAGACTTGTGTTATGGGATACTAACTCAACGATACTATATTTTATAAAAAATACATATATAGATAAACATCCAAGACCCAGGACAATTTGAAAAAGGCCATTTTCCAACTTGCCCTGACCGGGGATCGAACCCGGGACCTCTGGGTGGCAGACTAGCATGGTGACCACTACGCCACGGAGATCGTCGAATTATTTATAAAGTGTATATTTCAATAAAAAGACATGTCAAGATTTTTACACTCTTTATATTATAGTTTTATTTTTTAATAAAAAAAGGTTATATACATAGGATGTAAATAAATATTTTAACAAAAAAGAACTTAAAATACTTAATTAAATCTAAACTAAAACCTAAAGAAAAAGGAAATAAAAGAAACTAAATATGAAATACTTCCTCAAATGCATCTTTTAAATACCTAAACAAATGGACTATAGTGATGATAATTTTTCCCTTTGTTTATTTCCCACTAGTCCAGTTTAGTCGACTGTACTCGGGGTTTTTTTCACCAGTTCAGTCGACTGAACTAGCGAGAAACATTTTCAATTTGTTCCCACTAGTTCCGTTGTCCAGTTCAGTTGAGTGAACTAGTGAGATTTTTCACTAATTCAATACAGTGGCAGTTATGATATGATGCAATCTACCACAGTTTTACCAATTTTTACCGCGACAGCCTGGATGTATGTTTATGATTTTTTCTAACCTGTTTTTTGGGAAACACAATTCATCAGGTGCCATGTAAAGGTACAAATAACGCTATTACATTGGTGCTCGGTGGCCCAGCAGGAATGCACTATTAGCGCCTTCGCAAGTAAAGCGACACGGCGTTATCCGCACTTGGATGGGTGACCACAACTGGCATAACGAATTGCTCGCGTACCTCCGTACTTCGGAAGGCACGTATAAGCAGTTGATTCCGACTATCATCATTGTATGGCAGTCTTTAAGCTAAGTCAAATAATTTTCGGCAGCTTGAAAATCTAACACCAGTGTTGGCCACTTACACGAAACACAGAAACAAAAACGCTGTTACAAACACAAGCTCGCTACAAACCAAAATTATTTAATCATTCGCATTATTGTATAAGGAAATAGGATTAATATAAAGTAAATAAATGTATTCATGACTTATAAAATCTATATTTCTGATTTATTTACAAGATTCCGTAGTGTTATTACCAAAAAGTTAAAAAGCGTTCTGTTTAATCTTCACTATTTCACACAGTACATTTTGGTGTTAATCATTTATAAATAACTATGCAGCAAAATATAAGAAAAAATATCAATTTACATGAAACTTGAAAGAAAACGATAAATAATTATCTACATTAACAAATTTATTAAACCTATAACAGGACTTCATTGCGAATTTAAAACAATGTAATTTAAATAACATTGAGAATTTTTCGCCTTTGACAACAGCCAAAAGACACTCACTTGGCCACGGTCGGACTGGCCATAGAGTCGAGGTGGCATTTGCCAGCAGGGCCCGGGCGTGCCATTTGCCAGTCTGCGCGGGCACCTGCTATACCTAATATCAAGTTATACAAATAGTTATGGTACGTTTCAACCTTTTAAGGTGAACGCACACTTATCCGAGCCGAACGAGCCGAACGAAACGAATTTTAGAATTCTTTATATGAAATCCTATGAAACCTCGCACACCTGACCGCGTCGAATCGTCCGAATGTGAAAGAAACACAGATATCCTAGACGAATTCGGATGACGTCATCAAATTCGGCGCGGGTGATGCGTTCGAATCGCCTGCATTTCGACAATGACAAGTGTGTGCGTAAGAGCAACGAGAGTCAAGCGATCGAGTAACAACTTAAATTTTTCAAATTTTACAAAAATGAGTGATTCTAACATAATTGATAAATAAAGCAATGACAATGAAAATCTCGTCAAGATTCATCACAATTCACATGTAATTACAGTGCGACAGGTGTAAAGGAAATAGAAACAATTCTTTCGGCGAGGTCGTTTCTTTCGGTGCGGATAGATATACCCTTGTATAAAAAAAACTTCGATTGATTCGACGCGTTCGGCTCGAACGAATGTGCGTTCACCATTAGCATCTATAAAAATATCCGCGTAGCTTTTTCGCCCAAATTAAGGTCCCTGGCTGTACAGTCGAGGGCAGATAAACCAGAAAATCTCGCTTTGAAGGCCATACGGTAGGGGGTCACTTCTATCTGCCCCTGACTGTACATACCTTAAATAAGCACCCGGGCCCTTCTGCCCCAGTCCGACCCTGCACATGGCTATAAGTCATCGCGACATATTTATCTTGTTAAGTAGTTAATTCGCGCTTTTGGTGCAATATATACAAAGAAAGTCCTTCAATAACATCAGAGTTTTATCAATTGAAAAAATGAAATGAGAATTGATCGGAATTGATCTTAGTAATGAATTATGATGCCAGAAAAAATTACTCAGAAGCTTTAAAAATAATAATTTAAAGGATATGCATTGCTATTCAACAGAGGGCAATTGGGTGCGACTTTAAAAAAATATTTTTGTTTACTTTTATTGGAACGAAAAGTGTAAAAAATTTTCCGTCATGTTTTTTTTAAACTTCATTCCAACCGAATGTTCCACGAAACTCACGCATTTTTTTATTTTTCTTTCGTTTATTTTTATTTAATTAATAATTTCTTTAGTTATTTAACGCAAAAAAGTTAGCCTTAAAGTGCGTAACAATAAGTGATATAACGAAACAACAGCCCCCGTAGCATGGTACCGTAGATAGACCAAGGTAAAGTTCATATCGCGCAGCGATATAAACGCCGCTATAACCTGCACGCGTCGAAATTTTTGCGTTGCGACGACGCAACGCTCGCCTCGACCCGCTCTTAGGCGATTCTCACACTGCTCCCCACCCAGCTGCGCGCTGAAAAAATCACGCGCGAAGACGCGATGTCAGTGTTTTGTACTATGCGTGTTTTCTATACAAATTGAGGTACTTGCATACATTCCGGCTTGGGTGCGGAGCAGTGTGAGAATCGCTTTAGGGTATCGCCGCACCTGTTATACTTTCGGACGCCAAAGTTCTTGCTGACATTTCAGCGCTACCTTTAATATGTTTTGGGGTTGAATTAACAATGCAAAATAACAGCGATGGGTTTGCATGTTGTAACGTTAGAAAAGGAAACAGCGTTACGAATATATGAAAGATACGTTACCACTGTCGGCTCCGAATGTCTGGCACGTGTGGCGAGACCCTCGGCTAAACATTCAAAGGGGCCATCCACATATTACTTAACAGCGATAGGGTGAGGGGCCATGCCAAATGTTACAGTACGTGTTAGAAGGATGGGGAAACAATTATTAAAAAACAAAAAAAAACCGACTGACTTCTTATATACCCAGTGTCACTATCAGAATTAAGACGAATCTAATGACACCTCTCAAGCTTGAATATGTGCCATACTCTCGTAAAACATAACCCTTCTTCTGGCGCAGTCGGGTATGAAGCGTGACGAGGGGGAAGGGGTTGGAAAATTCGAGTCTGTGTGACGTAATTTGTAGACGGCCCAAATAACCTGCTTCAACAAAACCATATTTTTGGAACACAATTTGTCATTTCACGAATGATCGGCGTCCACTGTGATGCGTCCTCAGTCCTCACAAACAGGCCGTCACCATTAGTTTTAGTTAGTCACAGTTTTTTGGCATATTTGTTTTTTATCTGTATGTATGTAAATATCTAATTTTAAAAAAAATCGTGGCATTTGAGGACTGCCGCGGTCTTTCTATTGCATAGCATTTTTTATCAACTTATGCAATTATAATTATTTATTTATGCAGTATTTTTTTTTCTTTGATATTAATTCAAGTTTTTTCTTTGATATTAATTCAATTTACACCTTTTGAGCGTGGTGACCAATAAAACATTTTTTTTTCTTTTATTATATAAATGAGAAGTTAATATTGTTTAAAATATTTTTATTATCTTACAATACATGTAGGCTATTCAGGATTTTTTATTATGAGCAGTTAGCAGCTAGTCTATACGCATACGACGAAAGCGACGTTAGACGATGCATGGCTTTCAACGCTGCGCCGCTGTGGCCGGTTGCCGGGAAACGTTTAGGCGGAGTTGGGGGTGTTAGGTTATATTTTCGTTACAGAATTTCTTAATTCGGTCGCCGCGCTCAAAGCCTGCGATAAAAGCTATGCAATAGCTTAAAAGAATAATTTCAAAACAAAAACGTGGGTTCTGACAATATGCCAATAAAACGGACAATCTTCACTGAAGCCAAGTGAGGCTGTGAAGTGTTTTAATAACCATCAAGATTTATTTGCACATTTGTTATTGTGTGACACATTGAAAGAGATATATGAATCTGAATATATTATCAACATTGTTTTTGTATTGTAATGAAATTCTAGCTAAATTAAAGAAAAATGATTTTGCGCCCTTATTCAAAATAAATGTTTTATCGTCAATCTGATCGTGATAATTATTATTTTTCGAAGGAAAATAGCATAAAAGTCGCTACTTTTGGCAGAAACGTGTTTTAAAGCTAGATGGAATGCCAATGATACTTTCAACAGTTATCAAAATATAATTTAAGAGGCATTTTAAATTTGCCTGGCTGTCTCGCTCGCACAATCAAACATTTTTAAAGATTATAAAAAAAGGTGTCTCGTTGGTAGAAAAGTGTTTCATTAACATTCAATATGTTAGAAATTTTCGACATGGTTTTTTATTGTTTATGTGTGCGTGTATCGAGAATTAGAATTTAAATCAAAACTTTTAAAGTTTTGATGACCTAATTCTAATGTAGATTCTGATGAATAATTCTCGATGTAGTCAATATCTACACAATATACAAACATGTCTAAAATATCCACATTATAATTATATTGAATGTTAATGAAACACTTTTCTACAAATGAGACACATTTTTTTATAATCTTTAAATATGTTTGATTGTGCAAGCGAGAAGCCAACCGAATGTGAAATGCCTCTTTAAGGGCTATCTAATGCCTGAGAAAAATATAAGTTATTACCATATTAACGATGAAACGATTTATTTGGGCGCCATTTAAGCATGGTACTCTCCTTAATGCGTCAATAATGAAATCTTATTGGGTCTGTTTTTCGGAAGGCTGTGGGTATAAAACTGTGGGTCCCGAACGCTACCAAGTGTTTGCCTGAATCTATCCGAGGGTTGGTTCTAGTCTACCGTTTGACGTGCGGAGGTCGGACAGCAGTCGCACTGAGTAAAAACCAGTAACCTCGTCAAATTACCTATACTCCATTTGGTTAGGTATTAAAATAAAAGTAACAATCTTGAAATGTCTTTTTATTGAAATATACATTTCAAAAATTTATATCACATTACAAATTATGTATGTAACTAATAATTAATAATTTAAGTGATTTGTCATTAGCAAAGGGATTGATTTATAAAGTGTTTATTTTAATAAAAAGACATGTCACTATTGTTAACCCTTACAAAAGGACCTAAACAAATGGAGTATAGGTAAGGTAGCGGACCCCGGGGTCTGAAGCATTACCGCTGAGGATGCAACCATTAATACTCTCGGATGATGAATGAAATCATACTGGCTGTTAAAACATATCACAGTCTCGTTCAAGTTCAATAGAGCCGCAGATAAAAACGTGTCTTTCACTTTATCACTAGTCCCATCACTTCACTTCTCTTCACTAATCTCAGTTCAGTTGTCCGCTTGCGCCTGCGCCTGTGGCGCGGGCTGCGCGGGGAGGGGGGGTCGCCGCAGGTACACCACGAGCCCCAGCGCTCCCAGCAGCGCCGTGATGAGGTACAGGTCCCAGTTGGACGGGACGGTGCCCTCGCCCGTTAGGAATATCACCGCTAGGGGGCTCTCGAATACCGACTGCGATGGAAAAAAATTACATGAGAAATTAATTAAGATGATGAGTGGTATGAATGTGTAGCTATAAGATAAAAGTTAGTGGTCAATTTAACTGTGGCACCTAATGATATAGCACCTAGGTATACGAGCTTCGCTTGATTTAAACACCAATAAAAAGAGGTTCTCGAAAAATGTAACCTGGCTAAATCGATTTTTCATCTTCGAAACATACTAAATTTCAATGAATTCGTTAGAGCGGTTTCGGAGATCCTTATTGTGTGCAAGAATTGCTAAAGGCCGCGATGTTGGAGCATCTCTTAGCTAAATGTACTATGTCTTTGTAGACAATATTGTAGATTCTAGAACTCTTCGACCACAGATAACCCCCAATAGATTCCGCTTGTAGGGGCGTCCGCGGTCACCACACATATATGCTTTTGCACTGATAAATTAAATTGCATATATACCGTTCATTAGTAGTGACCAGAACTTCGAGCTGTGAGGTGGTTTCGTAAACATTTCCAAAAATAACATTACATTTGATAAGTGTTGACAAAATGAGTACTTGTTGCATAAAATGGTGCGGAAAATCATCAAGAACATCAAATCTCCAAAAGGATGGTGTAACTTTTCACAGGTAAATTATTTAATTAATTTCATTTAATTACGTGCAGAGTTCACTTTATAATGGTCGGACATGTATACAAACAATGATCACTAGAGTACCAAAATGGGGTGACGTTGATGTCTTTTGGAAGCATCTCTTTCTTTCTCATGTGTCAATGTATATGTTTGTCCTTTTTGTCGATACGTCACGTTTTACCGTAGTGCTGTTACCCCTTTCAATTTTAAGGAAGAAACATTTACCGATTATTGATTTTATGATTAATAGATTAAATGACGATAAATTCAAATTAAAGATTTTAATTATGTATTTTATTTCAAGGTTCCCTAAAAGCCCGACGAAAAAGGAAAAATGGATATCATTAACATGTCATGAGAAAAATTGGTATCCTAAGCCACATAGTGTGGTGTGTTCTAGGCATTTTTCTGAAGACAACTTTTGTCGTACAAAGAATAGAAGACGACTGATGGATTCTGCTATTCCAAGCTTATATTTACCGACTTTGGTACGTCTTTGTGAAATCCCTAACGTTCTACGCTTATATAAAATAATTTTAATATTTTCTTGAATGAAACATTCAATTTCAGACATTCTCTGATTAGTAGTTGTAATTTTTTTAAACTTGCTTACTCTTAATACGTTTTCAGGTACATACTACTATTCCTAATACAACTGAGGGAGGTAACTCATCTCAGGCTCTCTCAAATTCGGTGCGTAAATTAAAAAAATAAGTATTCTAACATCCTTATGAAAAACGCATTATCTTATCGTTGACATCTGCGACACAGTTTTTAACTACTGCAGGTGTCATCGTTGATAATTGTTTGTGTCTCAGAACTTTTCCTGGTCATAAATAAAGAATTTTTTAACCTTAATTTAATGAATCTTATTTTAATTTCAGACATTTGATTCTGCAACTAAACCCATTGTAGAGGGTAATTTTTCTACGAGCTCATCCTTGAATTTGGTGCCTGCAGTAAGCTCATTGCAGGCTCTCTCAAATTCGGTGCGTATATGAAAAAAACAATCAGTATTGCTATGTTTATAACTGTTATTTTTCTTTGTCCAGTTTGATAAATCTTAATTTTATTGTTTTAGATCTACGGAGGAGAGCAAAGAACGCAAGATCTTTGTCTCAATACTCCGACAAGAAAAAGACGGTTTCACGGTGCGACAGACGTATCTCCATCTATGTATGACTCGCCTATCAAAAAACGTTTATGTAGAAGGATAATAGAAATGAAGCACACTTTGTCAAAAAAAAAAAATGTTAAGAAAACAGCGTGATCAAAGCCGAAAACTAAAAAGAAAAATTACCTCTTTACAATTATTGTTACAAGAATTAGAAAAAAGAAACCTAATTACTGAAGAAAATAAAAATATTTTAACTTTTATTAGTCCACAATGTTCCGAACTTCTACAAAGACAGGTATCGAAAAAAAAATCTGGTAAAATAATGAAAAAAAAAAATACTCTCCGCTGTTAAGGTCCTTTGCACTTACTTTAAATTTTTACTTCACAAAAGCGTATAATTATGTTCGCAAAACATTTGACACATGTTTGCCTCATATAAAAACATTAGGAAAAAGGTATCGGTCTATAGATGGAAAGCCTGGATTTACGGAAGAAGCTTTCCAGGCTTTAAAAATTAAAGCAGAACAATCTTCTGAGCCCCTAAATTGTTGCCTAATATTTGATGAAATGAAAATAGAACAAAAGATAGAAAAGAATTTCGGGTACGTTGATTTTGGGGCCAGTATTGATTGTGATGATATAGGCGAGTGTACGGACGAATTAGTTTATTTGGTTGTGCCTTTACATGGACAGTGGAAAGTTCCAATAGGATATTTCATGATTAATAGCATCACAGCCAACCAAAAAATGTTTTTAGTTAATCAAGCAATTAGGATGTGTCGAGAAGTTAATATTGTGATAAAAGCCGTAACATTCGATGGTTGCCCAGCCAATATCTTGATGGCGAAAAAATTGAAGTGCGTTATGAACATTGATAATCTCAAAACTGTTTTTAATGTTGACGGTAATAATGTTGCAATATTTCTTGATCCCGCACATATGATAAAATTGGTCAGGAATGCCATGGAGCATTACGAAGAAATATTTGATTCTGATGGTAACGCTATCAAATGGAATCATATTGAATTGCTTCACGAGTTGCAAGAAACTGAGAAATTTCATGCCGCAAACAAGTTGCGAGCAGAACATTTGTTTTTCAAAAAAAAACATAATGAAAGTAAAACTTGCCTCACAGTTGTTTAGCCGAAGTGTTTTAGTTGCTCTCAGACTGTGTAAAAACGAATTAGGTTTACACCAATTTAAAGATATAGATGGGACAGCGCGTATGTTAATGATTATTAATAACCTTTTTGATATTTTAGACTCAAGAGTTCATGGTAATGGTTTAAAACGGGCTTTGAACAAAGAAAACGCTGACAATATCATACTAAAGCTTAAAGAATATAAATTATACATCACTAATTTAATTACTATGTTAGATGGAAAAAGAGTAAGATTAGTAGATTCGCCCAGGTATACCGGTTTTTTAGGTTTATGCGTATGTATAGATAGTCTTTTATTTTTATATAATGATTTAGTAGCGAGTAACATTTGTCCCTATTTATCACTACATCGTATCAGCCAAGATCATATCGAATTACTTTTTTGTAATATTCGCTCACATGGCGGAGCGAATAATAACCCAACTCCCAAACAGTTTTATGGTATTTATAGAAAACTATTAGTACACGCTGAATTACAACAAGTAAATACAGGAAATTGTGTTGAGCTAGAAAAAATATCGATATTGAACTGCTCGTCTGCCGTGAAACGTATTAATACGACTACCGAAAGAGGTAATGATACATTTAACTTAGAAGAGCCCGTTGATGATTCTTATATACAAGCTCTACAGGAGATTTCTTTGTCTCAATTTTCCAATAGTATAATTGAATATATTGCTGGTGCCGTTGTACATTATCTTATAAAATCGATAAAATGCAATACTTGCGTCAAAGCTTTAGTTTTTATAGGTGAAAAAAGGTCAAGCCTAATTTTCGCAAAAGATTTTGGTGGGCTTTTATATCCATCTGATACAGTCACAAAAATTTGTAAGCGATGTGAACTAGTAATAAGAGTAGCGTTAAAAACGAATACAAAACTTTGCTACAAAGACAAATCACGTTTTGTTATGCAAACTTTGAGTACATTCGTCAATGAAAATTTATTTCCTGAAATACATGACCATCAATTTGATCACGAAAATTGCAATCATGTGATTGATCTATCTAGAAGCATCATGGAGAAATATATTGACATACGATTATTGTATTTACTAAAAAAAACTAATCCACAAAACGCCGTTAGAAGGGTTTACACAAAGTTAATACATTTCAAAAATCAGTAAATTTTTATTTTTTAGTATCTGTTACGCTGCTGCTCATTGTCTGGTGTTAGGAGGTCTCAGATATTTTGATTTGATGTCATTAGTCGCCTTTCGAACCACACAGCCAGTCGAACACCACATGGTTCATGATGTGCAATAAATCCTTTCATTACGCGGACTATTGCTAGTTATATTATGAATCTTAAAATTTAGATAATATTCCGATTTGTTGTGTCGCCATTAATCAATATTTTCTTCAATAAAGCTAGTAGGTATTTTATAATTTTAGTTGATGTATAAAAAACGAAACTAATAAATGATGATTTTTAGTTTACATGTTTTATTATATTCTCCTTATTATTCTAAGGATTTCCCCTGATTCCGTGTATATATATATATATATATATATATATATTACTGTTCGCTATATATCGTAATATCAATGTTAAATTTTAAATATAATAATACGGAAAAATTAAAAACCTTTCCGTATTATTCTAATAAGAATTTAAAATTTCTTGAAAAATCTCAATGCTCTATGCCCGAACAAAATTCAATCGCACGACCTCTCATTTTACTGGCGAGTGCTCTATTAAATGCTTAAACCCACTTTCATAAATATTAAAAATATGTACCTATATTTAATAACTTGCAGACAATCTATCATAGCCTACAATCAGCATCTGCTAATCAAGTCATCACAAAAATATTTTCGGACTAACTTGTGAAAACATGAATATATTAACCTAACTTTCCTTTTTTCTTCGCCCAAATACAAAAAATAGTTCCCCCGAGAAATGCTTTTCCCGCTAAAATTTATCGATATTTTTATCGATACTACGGAAATCCCTATAAATTTGTTATTATTTACGACGACCTTGAGTTAGCCAATGAGAGTCTCATTGTTTCGTTCCCCGCACCCCGTTCTTTCCACCAACATTGGTGACTTTGAATCTTTGGAGAATCTATAACATGCGGAATCTATTGGGGGTTATCTGTGTCTTCGACTCACCTAGTACAACTGATTGAGAGCTGCGTGAGCATTTAGTTTGGCGAGAGCGAGAGCTGACTGTAGTCTCGCGTCGGGCGACATGTCGGTCGCTAGGTCTTAGTATCTTTAAGCTAGGTGGAGGGAAGTATTGATAGACAATATATTAGGTTGGGGAAAAAGTCTTTTCGCATATAGTATGTATGAACTTGTAATAAAACCACTTTGGCTATACTATTTGTACCTGGCTGGTTTTGGTATCATTTAAAAGTTTAAATTTTAAAGAAGATAATTCCAAATTCAAATTAGGAAAATGCGTGATTTTCATTTGTTTTTCTTACCGTCGAGATGAGATTTCCACCTGTTTCGGTCTCTTCAGAATTCTTTAGGCAGTGTCAGGTTAACATCACGAGAGGACTGGTGGAGCTAGGTGGAGGTCTTAGGACACAATAAAGATAGATTCTAGAACTCTTCGACTCACCGAGTACAACTGATTGAGAGCTGCGTGAGCATTTAGTTTGGCGAGAGCGAGAGCTAACGGTAGTCTTGCGTCGGGCGACGTGTCGGCCGCTAGGTCGTAGCATCTATTAGCTAGGTGGAGGTCTTGGTAGACAATAAAGAAAGATTCTAGAACTCTTCGACTCACCTAGTACAACTGATTGAGAGCCGCGTGAGCATTTAGTTTGGCGAGAGCGAGAGCTAACGGTATTCTCGCGTCGGGCGACGTGTCGGCCGCTAGGTCGTAGCATCTATTAGCTAGGTGGAGGTCTTGGTAGACAATAAAGATAGATTCAAGAACTCTTCGACTCACAGAGTACAACTGATTGAGAGCTGCGTGAGCATTTAGTTTGGTGAGAGCGAGAGCTGACGGTAGTCTCGCGTCGGGTGACGTGTCAGCCGCTAGGTCGTAGCATCTCTTAGCTAGGTGGAGGTCTTGGTAGACAATAAAGATAGATCCTAGAACTCTTCGACTCACCGAGTACAACTGATTGAGAGCTGCGTGAGCATTTAGTTTGGCGAGAGCGAGAGCTGACGGTAGTCTCACGTCGGGCGACGTGTCGGCCGCTAGGTCGTAGCATCTCTTAGCTAGGTGGAGGTCTTGGTAGACAATAAAAATAGATCCTAGAACTCTTCGACTCACTGAGTACAACTGATTGAGAGCTGCGTGAGCATTTAGTTTGGCGAGAGCGAGAGCTGACGGTATTCTCGCGTCGGGCGACGTGTCGGCCGCTAGGTCGTAGCATCTCTTAGCTAGGTGGAGGTCTTGGTAGACAATAAAGATAGATTCTAGAACTCTTCGTCTCACCGAGTACAACTGATTGAGAGCTGCGTGAGCATTTAGTTTGGCGAGAGCGAGAGCTGACGGTAGTCTCGCGTCGGGCGATGTGTCGGCTGCTAGGTCGTAGCATCTCTTAGCTAGGTGGAGGTCTTGGGCCAGTCCCAGACCGCGCTCGTGCATGTAGCCTAGGTTGAATGTTGCCTGCAAACAAATAATTTTAAATTTATCCTGTTTTCAATCTAGCGAGTATGCGTAAACTGAAAGTATAAACTGACACTATTAATTTTTTAAGTGTATCATTATACAGTTTATATAAACGGGACTTAGCACGAACCCATGTATGCAGAAATATCAAAAATCTGCGTTCACCATCAACAAGAAAACACCGCTGCACTCCAGCCAGTTTGTCGGCGACCCCGAAGGGTTTATTTCCTGTTCGAAACGTTAAACGTAACACAAAACGTTCGTGCTAAGCCCTGTTAAGTTCCAGCTTTCATCATTGTATGGCAGCAAGCTACGTCAGATGCCTTTAGGCAGCTTAAAAATTTGAACCAGTGTTTACCATTTACACACACGAAAAACCAACAAACAATTATTTCAAGTCCAATGTGGACTTGAAATAATTGTTTGTTGGTTTTTCGTGTTGGCCTTTAATTAAATAGGTATAGGCTTAAGACTACTTTGTAAAAACTTTGTAAAATCCATGCACAATAGAGCATTATGAGGCTGAAATGATGATGATGACTAGACTACGTTATTTTGTCGCACTGATGTCACTTTTTTGTAATGATTGAAATTTTTGATTTATTGATTTTGAAATGTCGATGGTATTGTACTTGGGTTATATGTCACTGATAATGAGTATAAAATATTATGGGATTAAAAAATAATGGGACAAATAAACTGACGTGCGTTAGTTGACTTATCTTAGTTTTTCCTCAATAATTACAATAATAACGGTATTCAAGTATAACTAAGGGTTTGGGTGATCGCAAAATCAATTGTATTGTTTTATAATTATAATATAAAACTACACATATCGATATCGAGACAGTCGATAAATTAAGTTTCAATCCTTTACAAAGTATGACATCAGTGCGACAAGAAAACAGAAAATCAATTGTATTGTGTACGGTCAGGCCTGTGTCACTCCCCGTTTAGGTATCGAAAATATACCTACATTATTACTATGCGCGCGGCGACCACTTCGAAGGGGAAAATTTAGTTACATGACTCGTTTGTCTAGAGTAATAAGAATGAAATTGGCTTGCAATGAATGTCTAGGTATCTAAACGAAGAGATGAGAACTTCTGACGCGAGCTAAATTGAACCATAGCACTAACCACATTGAGTAGATATTTATTTGAATTTCCTTTTTACGTCTTTTCTCGTAAGTAAGACTTCTGTACGGGAGAACTAGTACTTATTCTGTGGTACGGTGCAGGCTTCGTTGTCATCTAGGCCCGCACCATACACGAAGAGATGACGATGTAGAGGTTGTGAGATGTTGGTGTGGAGACACAAGACCACGTCACATAGAAACTGTTTATTATTGTAGTTGGGTGTGACGAGTCCTTTCTCGGTCGCTGCTCGATAGTATCTCAATTGTTGCTATTAATAGATGTAAAATGTAAGGTAAAACAGCTTACACGCGACCTACATAGTATGTGGCCGCGTGCAGCCAAAATGTGCGAGCATTGCTCATATTGTTTTAATTATAATATAAACTACAAACATCGATTTAGAGAAAACAGGTCGAAAAATTGAGTTTCAATCCCTAAGTGTGACATCAGTAGGAGAAGCTAACGGAGTCTAATGATGAGTGTTCCTCACTTTTTTTTATGTCATAGGGCGGCAAACGAACAAGCGGGTCACCTGATGGTAAGTGATCACCGCTGCCCATGGACACCTGCAACACCAGGGTGTAACAGAAGCGTTGCCGGCCTTACAGGAAGGAAAGATGTAGGAGGGATGTAGAAGGGAGGGGGAGGGGAGGGGAGGGGGGGTAACCTTAGATATCAGGCGATTAAATGTTGGAACAATATACCACCTCCAATAAGGCTTACTGTGTCAGTTTCAACTTTCAAAAAACTGTATCGCTCTTATTTGTTAGATAAACAGAAAACTAACAATCCAATAAGTCGCCGGTAGCTGTTGCTGCCACTGACACTGACGCTGACACTACACTCATACAAACTCCTGGGGCACTATTTTTTACTTTTCTATCCTTGTCTGTAGCTCTTCTGTATTCTTCTATCTATATATGTATGATGTGTAGTTTTTCTATGAGATTTGTGTGTATATAAACATATATTTAAGTATTTAACAGTTAGTTTAGAACTCTTTTCCCTCTAGTCGTAAGATTCCGTAGATGAGCACTCGCACCTGACAGGCCGTAGCTGAAAACCAGTGAGCTACTCTCTGAGCAGCACCAAGCACTGAGCTATGACCTTTTTGTATTGCTGTGGCACACAGATGCAGGGATATTGATATATGTTCTCAGTGCTATTTTTTTATGTGTTATTTTGGAATTTTGTATATATTTCTTCTCTATGTGTTTGACTATAGCAACAATTTTTTTTTATAGGGACAAATAACACTGATTGAGCTAGTCCCAAAGTAAGTTCAAGACTTGTGTTATGGGATACTAACTCAACGATACTATATTTTATAACAAATACATAATAGATAAACATCCAAGACTCAGGACAGTTTGAAAAAGGCCATTTTCCAACTTGCCCTGACCGGGGATCGAACCCGGGACCTCTGGGTGGCGGACTAGCATCGTGACCACTACGCCACGGAGGTCGTCAAATAAACACCTTATCTATCTAGCGTGTCTCTAGCACAAGATAAACCGACCTGCGCGTTGTGCAGCTGCTCGGACGCGATGCGGTAGTGGTGGGCGGCGAGCTCGAGGTCCTGCTGCGTGCCGAGCCCGTAGTAGTGGTAGTCGCCGAGCTTGACGCGGGCCGCGCCGCAGCCCTGCGCCGCCGCGCGCGCCCACAGCTGCAGCGCGCGCGGGAACCGCTCCGCCGCCGGGTGCGGCGACCTGTGCCCCTCGTCCAGCAGGTACGCGGCGTTCGACTGCGCCACCTGGTACAGTAGTGTGTAATGCAATTCGCGAATAACGAACGGATCTACTTCGAGGGCCATAGATGAATCACGAGCAGGTGAAGGATTCTAACGACTGAATCACGACCGTAGGAAGTGATAGAATCCTGTTAGAATCCTAAGCAATGCGAGTGATTCATGGCCCTCGATGTAAATCCGCTTTATTCAAGAATCGCATACTATACTTTATACCATGACTACGAGAATAGTTTTTCAAAACTAAAAACCGACTTCACCACCAAACTATACAACCGGTTTTAATAAAAAATTATGGGACCACCTGACAGGTATTCCCTTTTAAAAAAAAAAGAATATTCTAAATCGGTACAAACGTCTTCGAAGAAATCGATCAACATATATAAAACATAAGATTCCGACGAATTGATAACCTCTTCTTTTGGAAGTCGGTAAAAAAGAAAAATTTAAGCAAAAATAGACATTTAATGAAGAAAAAAGAAGGTTAAATTAATTAAAATGGACGTTAAAATTGGAACAATTACTAAAATTAAGAGTAAATTGTTCTAAATTCAAACATCAAAATAGTGAGTAAAAGTGCATTTTATTCACTGTTTTTAATTAAGAAAATAAGCTTTTGAGAGAGGGAATGGTATAATACTTATTTATGCAACTGTTGTACAATAACATGTATTAAAAGACGAATGTATCACATGAGTGTTTTAATACCTAATTATTACAGTTGCATACATATTTTTTTTTATCTACACTCATGATATGAATCCTCAATAAAAGGTTCTAAATCTATTGGGTGTTGTACAGTGTTGTAAGAACCCTATGTAAATTCCTGGTAAGTTTATTGCTGAGTATCTAATACAAACTAACGATGTAAGTTAGGTAATAATTAAATTATTTATTGTAATAATTATTTAAATTTTGAATCGCTGGAATGCAAATTATCTTTGTTGGATATTAGTAAATATTATATTAGCATATCGAACAAAAATGGCGGCACGATGCGAATTCAAACTCGCACTGCCGCGTGCGTCCAGCATCAGGCGGAAGCTCCACTTGAACAGCTGGACACACCATGAACAATGTCCGTAGCTCGTAACCTCGCTCGGCTAGCGCCAGATACTGCAGCAAGGCGTGCGCGGTGCCTTTCCGCTTCCACGCCGCGTGCACCAGCATCAGGCGGGAGCTCAACTTGGACAGCTGGACACACCATTAATAATATCAGTACCTCGTAACTAGCTCTCCGCTTCCACGCCGCGTGGGCCAGCATCAGGCGGGAGCTCCACTTGAACAGCTGGACACACCATGAACAATGTCCGTACCTCGTAACCTCGCTCGGCCAGTGCCAGATACTGCAGCAAGGCCTGCGCGGTGTCTCTCCGCTTCCACGCCGCGTGCGCCAGCATTAGGCTGGAGCTCCACTTGAACAGCTGGACACACCATGAACAATGTCCGTACCTCGTAACCTCGCTCGGCCAGCGCCAGATACTGCAGCAAGGCGTGCGCGGTGTCTTTCCGCTTCCACGCCGCGTGCGCCAGCATCAGGCGGGAGCTCCACTTGAACAGCTGGACACACCATGAACAATGTCCGTACCTCGTAACCTCGCTCGGCCAGCGCCAGATACTGCAGCAAGGCGTGCACAGTGTCTTTCCGCTTCCACGCCGCGTGCGCCAGCATCAGGCGGGAGCTACACTTGAACAGCTGGACACACCATGAACAATGTCCGTACCTCGTAACCTCGCTCGGCCAGCGCCAGATACTGCAGCAAGGCGTGCACAGTGTCTTTCCGCTTCCACGCCGCGTGCGCCAGCATCAGGCGGGAGCTACACTTGAACAGCTGGACACACCATGAACAATGTCCGTACCTCGTAACCTCGCTCGGCCAGCGCCAGATACTGCAGCAAGGCCTGCGCGGTGTCTCTCCGCTTCCACGCCGCGTGCGCCAGCATCAGGCGGGAACTCCACGGTCCGCGCTCGCACACGTTCTTGAACAGCTGGAAACACCATCAACAATATACTCTACATTGAAAATGTGAACAATATGTCACAAATTGTAATTTTATAAAACTAGATTCAGCTGTTACTTTGCGGAAGTCAAAGTTCCATGCTCTATAATTTGGATTTGGAAAATGGTGATCGCGGAAGCACACAAACAACAAAAGACACAAAAATAATTATGCTTAAAACTATTTTTCTACGGACTTTATTTTGAAAATTGGTGTAGTTTGGTGTTACCAGTTATAAATGCTAATGCCCATGAACTATATGTGAAATAGAGTGCAGTCATAGTACAGCTGTAGTGATAATTGCTGAGCGGTGTGTGGTGGGCGTAGTCCGCTACTCAGTGGACTAAAAACCAGTGAGTGATAACATCCTTCGCGGTCGCGTTAGACCCAACAAAAAGGTTTGTACTAAGTCCTTTTATATACGTAAATGATTAAAGGAAGTGATTTTCAGTAGTCCTCCTAACACAGCGGTGGTGCAAGAGCACAGTAGCCTTAAGCCCTGCGCGAGCATCTGCTCCAAGGCACGTCACAGGTTCGTTACAGAATTAGTATAAGTATTACATATATAACGAAATCTCCTTAGGCCCCGCGCAATATGCGTCCCCGTTCCCCGTCCTCGCATCTCTCCCCCGTTTTCGCCTTGTCAATGCGGCTGCAGGCGTCTGCAGCCGCCCGCTCAACACCCTCCACACGGCACGTACACTTGTATTACTCGTAATTCTGTGCTGCGACGCCAAAGATAATTATTTGGTCCACAGCTGGACATAGGTCTCTCAAATTAAATAAATCATGAAGAGAGACAATTCTCAGTAGTGGTACCTCGACAGCGGTGGTGCAAGAGCGCAGCACCCCCAAGCCCTGCGCATGCATCTGCCCCAGGTGGTACAGCGCTAACACGTGGCCGGACTGCGACGCCAGAGAGAAGTTAGTCCACAGCTGGACATAGGCCTCTCCAATTAAATAAATCCTGAAGAGAGGCAATTCTCAGTAATGGTACCTCGACAGCGGTGGTGCAAGAGCGCAGCACCCCCAAGCCCTGCGCGTGCATCTGCCCCAGGTGGTACAGCGCTAACACGTGGCCGGACTGCGACGCCAGAGAGAAGTACTTGTTGGCTTGCTTGAAGTCGCGTCTCACGCCGATTCCACCTGAAATTGACAATGAAAAATTTTTACTAATTTTGATTTTTAGCTCATCGTACTAACTGTTGAAAATAAAAAAATATCTATTAAAAATAATATTTTGATATTTCGTTTGATTTCCGAGAAATGGAATTTTAAAATGAGTGCGCGACGCGAAATTCCCCCGGGCGGTGACGTCACGTTCCACCGGCGGGCCGGCGAGTAAGTCGCGCGACTTACTAGCCAAGCGGAGCCAGGTTTTGGAATGTGACGTCACACGCTGAACGCATGCCTCTATTTTAATGAAAATTTCAAATGTCTGTAAAATCATATCCATTTATTTATTAATTTAATACTTTGTTTACCAATAATAAATAGTTTAAAAGGCGGACTTAATGCTAATAGCATTCTCTACCAGTCAACCTCCGGGATAAATAGAAATTTTGCGTAGTAGGCGTAAAAGTAAGGTACTCAAACAGTATGCTCCAAACATACAGCATATTAAATTCATATAACATAAACATATATTATTCAATATACATAAATAAACAACATATATACATAACCATACATACAATAAATACATTAAATAAATATGTCTAATTACTATAGAAAACCAGTATAAAAAATTCTGCTGCATTCAATGAGAGAGTAAACGCGTGTGGACTTTTTGCAATATATTATATTGTATATTTTATAATATTATCAATTTGTATAAACCTACACTTTTCTATGAAAAATCACTCACCAAAATACATGAATCCTAGATGCAGCTGTCCCTCCACCCAGCCTTGATTGGCTGCCTGCGTGAAGTACTTAAACGCAGCAGTAGTGTCCTTCGGTACTGCCCTCCCCTGTAGGTACATGAGACCCAGCCCGCTCTGACCAACAGGATTGTTCAGTTCTGCAGCTTTGCGGAAGTAGCGTAGGGCCGTCTCGTTATCCGGTTTGATGTCGTCGCCGCCTTCGAGGTATATCTAAATGTGAAGAAAAGGTGATTAATGTTTCCGATTTTCTTTTTATTTCTGCGTTTTGTTTTTCTAAAAGTTTTTCTTTGTTTTGTGTTAGCGTAAGGCATCCGCGGAAGACCAGCGTCGTAGTACGCGCTACGACATATGCTGAGCGGAGACCTTTTTGGTACACTGCTAAATTATTATTTTTTTTGTATTAATGTGTCTAATGTACTTGTACCAAATAAACATTTTTTCTTTTTTTCTTTCTTTCTTTCGAATATATCCGACTCACGGTCATTAAGAACAAGATTATCTATTTTTCAGCTGCTGGGAACCCGAAATTTGCTGCCGATTCCATACAAATCAATGGGTCAGATGAACACTTCTGCACAATAATGTCTTTTTTTAATGTTCATTTGTTTCTATAGGTTAATTTGTTGATATTTATAGGCCAAGTGGCACTTCTAGTTAATACTTTTTTGTTGTGCACAAATAATTACAGCTTTTAAAAACGAATCATGTAAAAGTATATTTATATGGCAGTATTGGAATTGAAACGTACTCCTTTTTTACAAGTTTTTTTTACAAACTATAGTTAATTTCATGGGTCATAGACATAGATTTTATTTTTACTGTGTAATGTCAAACACATATCATTTGATATTGCTAAAAAAATAAACGTCACAAAATAATGTCACTTGTCATGATAATATCAATTTGCAACGTGATTTGATTTCTTCTTCTTTCGAGTCGAATGGCTATACAAAATCAAAATATTTTTATAACAAATTTGACCAGTGCTTGGCTACGGCAACTGCCCGATCATTTGCCTCGTTGAGGTCCTGCATTGTGCAGGATGTAGGGCATATGGGACAGGGCAGTAGATGTGTCATTGACTGGACAGTACCGCAGTGATTTGATTTAAGATTTATTATTGCAGAAAAGCTGATATTAAGGGTACGCTAGTCAGGTGTTTCGCCATACAAATTCTGTAGGGTGATGACTCCGTTGTTCGGTATCGTCTTTTTGAAGTTTTTAATTGTATCGATTTGTCTTGTCGTTATCTATGCTTGTATGGAATCATAGTTGTAAAATGATAAGTACTTTAAAAGTTATGAGTCTCAAAACATTCCGTTTCAACAGTAATTTTAACGCAACTTTGGGCACAATTAAATACCGGAAGGAGTATAAAATCTCTAAAACAAAATTCGTACAAGCATAGTTTGGTTATTAAAAAATTTAAATAACTTTACTTTTCATTAAAACATTCAGCTGTTTTATTACAAGAACGCTTCTCCCAAACGCATACTCGTGAATTTTTAGACGTGTAACTTAACGTTTTTGTGCGATAAGTCGGATACGACACACTAGACTGTAGTTCCGATGTGCGTATAAATCGGAGTAAATAGTTCCGCACTGTTCATAACCGAGTCTATCCTTTCTCAGCGAAATAGCACGCAAATTAGCCACGTGCGCCAACGAGTTCGAGTTCCGAACTAGCTTTAAGAGCGCTATTTGTCTTTAAGAAACTGTGATGTTATTAGTCTATATTTCATACATATCCCATAGAGAATGTTTGTTTTGACGTTTAGAAAAAAGTATCTGATTTGACTTGTTGGAAAGTGACGTATTGAGTTTTTGGCGGGAAGTCAAGGGGTTCAGTTGGAGTTGGTTTTAAGGTGAAATGGTAGCAGAAGTGACGCCATCATTTGAAATAAATTGTTTAAACTAAATATGGTGATAATTAAAAATTTGATTCGTGACAATGTCTAGAAAGACCTTTAAACTATTTTTTCTACTCCTGTACTGTTATCTGTCTTTTAAATGATCCCGAAAACTAATAGAGAACATAGATTATACGATTTAAGAAAAGTCTATAGTCTATTCCTAATATAATAGCACATGTGTCGTTATTTCGCCAAAACGATACTCCTAGCTATAGACCTATAACTTTTTTCTTTATATCTACCATACTGCCAACATAATAAAATCGTTATTTTAACATATGGTGCCATTTTTCAAACGTGGAGTCACTGAACAAACGGTTTTTTGTATGAAAAAACATTTGTTTAAGTGACTCCATGTTTCAAAAATGGCACTTTTGGTCACTAGGAAGACGTCAATAAAAAAAATTAAGTCTTCAATAGATACCTAGTATCTACCAAACATGTGGTAGTATTTCGTACTTTTCTTTGTTTATTTTTGTATTTATTTTAGTAAATGTAGTCGTAGAAAAAGTATTGTATGCAACGTTGTATAAGTAGTCAAAAAATGCTCGATGGCGTCTCCTTACGATGCTCGCCAAGGCTCGCATCGTAACTTGCGCCACTCGCATTTTATGAACCTTCTTATACAACTGTTGCATAAAATACTATTATGAATAACCTTTGAAATTATTACCAGAGATCGGAATCACGGGTGCTATTGCTATCAAAAGTATGGATATGACTAAAAGTTCCGGGATTTCTCGAGAATCTAATTGGGTACTAAGTAAATAAAACAATCATAAATATGTGATTTCAGGATTAGTATATTTTTTTTTTGATTAAAATATATCCTGAAGTGACATAATTATGATTGTTTTATTTATAGATTATATAGTCATATCCATACTTTTGATAGCAATAGCACCCGTGATTCCGATCTCTGATTATTACTAATAGTCCGTCTAATTTTAAAACCAAAAGAAAAGGTGGCCACTTTTGGCGAAACCCATTTTAAAACTAGACGGACTACCAATATTACTTTCAAAGATTATTCATAAAATAGTTTAAAGGTCTTTTTAGACATTGATACAAATAAAATTTTTAGATATCACCATATTTAGTTTTACACAATTTATTTCAAATGAGGGCGCCACTTCTGCTACCATTTCGCCTTAAATTGTTTTGCAAATTGATTCTAGTGGACTTTATGAAATCGGTGTAGTTTAGTGTTATAAAAGCTCATGCTCATGGACAATATGTGAAATGGTTAAAGTGGACACTCATAGTGCGGCTGTAGTGATATTTATTTGCGGACTGTGGTGGGCGTCTTTAGGCGCCGTCCGCCACTCAATCGGCTATGAAAACTAGTGGGCTCGTATAGATTTGTCGCCAGACGCTTCCTTGACGCAATCAAAAGGCCTACACCAACCTTTGATTATATAGTTAGGGTTAGGGTTAGGAATAAAGAAGTGATAAAATAAAATGGGCTCTAAAGAATTAGTATCCAGAGCCGTAAAATAAATATTAAAAAAAGTTGCGTATTGCTGTATTGCATGCAAATAAAGAGAAGAAAAACAAGATACCTTGCCAAGGAAAGCGTTTGCCACAGCGTTGCCACTCTTGGCGGCCTGCGTGAAATAGTGCAGCGCCTTGTTGAGGTCCAGCGTCACTCCTCGCCCGCCTTGGAAGTGCAGCTGACCGAGCCCCACCTTCAATACAATAAATTTTTTTTAATTACATTTTTTGTTCAAGTTGTTGTTGTTGTATATCTTTATTGTTCATAAACAGTTTACAATCATAGGAACAGTTACAAACCATATAATGTGTAAGTACAAAGGCGGACTTATCAGTCAACCAAGTTTTAGTGAAAGGATACAATAAATGTGCAGAACGGGTAGAGGTAAATAAAAGTTTATACTGTGAGGCCAAAGTACCTATTAAGACAAATTAAATGAGCCCAAACTTGATGGAGTTGCGTCGTTTTATTACTGAGTTCCATCGACCAGCTTCCGTCTCCGTGATCAGACCCTCGGCATCGTCTACCATGAGGTGCTTGTCACCGCGACTAGCGACCAATTTATGGTAGACATCGTCTACCATAAATTGCTCGTTAAGACAAATCAAACGAGTCCAACTCAATGAGGTTGTGTTGTTTTTTAACTGAGTATCGTCGAATATCTCCCGGCTCCATCATCAGAACAGCTCATTGACTCCATAATATTGTATTGTTATCTGACTTACACAAGTATGCAAAATTTCAACTCAATCGGTTGAGGATAACTGGTTGAAAATGGAGTTACAAGATTTGACCTAAACAAACATTCATACGTACGTTACATACAAGATACATTGCAAGTTAAATAAAAGTTTGTAAAAATATATTTTTTTAAATCGTCTATTCATTTAGGTATAAACAATAAGTTTAATATATAATATGTAACAAAAACCCTGTCCAATCCTTGTACGAGTAGGAGCAACTCAGACCGTCAATATGAACAACTTTTTCAATGGGACCAATGCTTGAAACTCGAAAAAAAATCGACATTATCATACAAGTGTTCGGCCGGCCCGGCAATTTGTATGAAAAGTCGGTTTTTTTTCATGAGTTTCAAGCATTGGTCCCATAAAAAAAGTTGTTCATATTGACGGTCTGAGCTGCTCCTACAAGGATCGGACAGGTTTTTATTATATATCGTATAAAGTCTGCCACAAGATACCACTATCCACGAGATCCTCGTATCCTCGTGGATGACTTACAGTTATGTGTACTTCTGTTTTTATCTTATTTTAACTAGCTTCTATCCATCAGAACAAATGTTTTCTGTTTAATTTGTGTATCGTGTGTCTTTCAAAATTTCACAAATATGTAAAACGTAAAAAAAAACTTCTTAAATTTTATAAAAAAACATATATAATAGAAAATATGTTTTTGTACTCTCTTTATAACTATGAGAAAAAATAATAAAATATCTGTCAATCGCAATGAAAACAAGTTTGGAAAAGTGTATGAGCTTCCTAAGTTTTTAAATGATTATTAAGAACGAGTTTTCGTTGATGAAGAATGTTCACTAATTTTGATTATAGCTCATCATATTCTCAGTTGAAAATTTAAAATACTTCAAAAAAAATTGTGATATCTCGTTTAGTTTCCGAGATATAGAGTTTAAAATAAGTGCGCGACGCGAAATTCCACCGGGCCAGCGTTTGAAGCGGTGACGTCACATTTCATCGACCACGTGCGACCGAGGCGCGAGGGCAGCGGGGACTGTGACTCGTTACGAAGCGCTGGTATCGGTAGCTTTTCTTTAAAAATAAATTTAATTTTAATATACTTTACACGTAACATAAATTATACTTATTGACGTGTAAAAGTGCCTGTAAAGGTCTAATTACTGAATAAACATTTGAATCTTTGAATCTTTGACTCTATTTTTATGAGAATTCGAAATGTCTGTAAAATCATAACTACTTGGTCTTTTTAAATGAAGCAAAAAGTAATCTATTTGTATGCATACAAGCCATTGTCGTACAAACTTTCAAGCAATTCCGCATACCTAGTAACATTCTCCATTCTGCCAGTATGTGTCAGTGTCATCAAATACCTGTGCCTGGACGTCTCCTTTCTCGGCCAAGAGTTGGTAGTACTCTATGAGGTCAGTATCCAGCGTGCCACCAGCTCCCTCCGCCTCGTCTACCAGTCTTGTCCTTTGAATCGCTGGTCCTCCACTTATAGAAACTTGACTCGCCACTGTAAACAACAATTAACGTTGTTGATTTATATTATCGTAATTGCAAAAATCAATCTTTATTTTTGTACTACATACGGCTGGCAACCTTTTGGTGCTGGCAACCCCCACTTATGTCATCTATCTTCTCTATGCTGTGTGCTAGGGGTCGGACATTATATACTTCCAACTAAAAGTTAAAACAATAGAATTTCATACTTCACCAGACAAATAGTATTTTAATTTAGCCCAAACCGAACAGATATTCCAACAAACGTTTTTTTCCACTTAATACTTATTTCCATCGAGGACATCTTTTCTGCAATTAGCGGAATTGACCGTTCCCGTTTTGCGTGGGTGAGTTTTCTTTCCACTTGCTGTTTAGTACTACTTTTTTAAAAGTTTTTTGAAAAAGTAATTTTTTTGCAAAAGCTTTTATTATGAGGCCAAAGTACTTATTAACACAAATGAAATAAACCCAAACTCGATGGAGTTGCTTCGTTTTATTACTGAGTTCCATCGACCACCTTCCGTCTCCGTGATCAGACCATAGACATCGTCTACCATAAATTGCTCGTCATCAAACGAGTTCTACTCAATTAATTTGTGTTGTTTTATAACTTAGTTCTGTCGAATATCTTCCGGCTCCATCATCAGAACAGCTTATTGACTATATAATATTTCATTGTAATCCGACTTACACACATATGCAAAATTTTAACTTAATTTAATCGGTTGAAGGTTGGAGATAACTGGTTGAAAATTTGCAAGACAAACAAACCTAAACTAAAATCGTAATCGTACATTAACACTCACCTTTGGAAGCCACTTTCATATACAAGTCCATAGCCTTCGGGCACGAGCTAGGCACGGTAACGCCCGCCCAGTAGCGGTACGCTAGCGCCATCTGTGCGTATTCGCTGTCGCCTATAGAGCCCAACATGTAGTGGACGAGGGCCTTGGCTTGCGAGACTGGGACCCCAGTGCCAGTGGCGTAGAGGAAGCCCATACCCTGAAACAACAATTTGATTAAGACGACCTCCGTGGCGTAGTCGTCACCATGCTATTCCGCCACCCAATCCTGTAAACGCAATATTTGACAAAGCACCCGAACAAATGTTCTTACATCACGCCTACAAATGCGACATAGTGACGTCACCCCTGTCCGGTCTTTCTAAGGCGGTCAGAGACGCCGTCCAAAGGCGGACGTGACTTTGTAACCTTTAATTCTTAAAGAAATTTTGGGTTAGCAAGGTAGTTTTTTCAGGGATGTGCCCATTTTCAGGAACTCTTTCCATAGCACAACGAAAAAATATTATGCATCTTCTCTATTATTTACTATAATAAAGTTCCTGACTAGAGTAGACTTATGATGCCATTAATTTTAAATAGTAGTAAGTACATGGTATTTCTCTGTGTATGGTAAATATGTTTAGTATTTTCAAACTTTTAATGAGACCATAATAATCCTTTAAATCGTCATACCACATAAAAGTGAGATAAGGATGTTCTAGTTCGACCTACCGCTTGAGCATCAGCATTTCCTTCCTCGGCCAGCTCCTCAAAAATAGCCCTGGCCTTATCTACGTCCATGTCCACCCCCTCCCCGAACAAGTAGCACCAGGCCAGCTTAATCTTAGCTGGTACGTAGCCTTTGTCTGCGGCAGTCGTGATCTGAGCGATGGCGGAGCGTACGTCAGGCGAGCGACGACGCAGCTTCGCTTCTGCTGCGTCGAATAGTACTTTAGCTGAAAAAAAATAGTTTCAAAGAGTTGAAAGACAAGAATCTTCTCATCTCTTTAGGATGCTTCTAAGAGATTGCTTCGGCGATAAATCCGCCCCTTGTACCTATCATTTTGTTTCTTACTATAAATTGTAAATAATTTTTTTGTATTGTATTGTAAGAATCCTGCTGCAAAATGAGACAAAAAATTTACATGCAGCAGGATGCTCTAAGGCAGCAGGTTATAATACTATTTGTATTATACAAAAGTCCATGAGGAGCTCGGAGGCTCATTTGGAGTATGCATTGCCATTGCCAGCACTTCACCAGAAAAGCTACTGCGGGCGTGGTCCGCACTTGGATAGGACCACAAATGGCATGAAAATTTTCTGTGCTTTGGAAGACATTGATAAACCGTTAGTCCTGGCTGTCATTGTATGGCAGTCATCAAATTATATCAGATGCCTTGAAGCAGCTTGAAAGATTTGAAACTAGTGTTGGTCACATAAACAAAAAAAACAAACAAACCGGTGTTCATACGTAAAAGCTAATAAACAACAAATAATTCGCTATTTACCAACAACTCAAATCTGGTAATTTTTTTAAAACGTCGTTTCAAAGATATTCTATGGGATTTGTATGAAATACAGGCTAATGAAGTAATAGTTTATTGGAGTCAAATAGCGCTCTTAATATCAGTTTTTCTGAAAAAAACACATTGAAAATGGATATGATCAATCACAAGTGACATTATTTTGTAATGTTTTGTTTTCTAAACAGTACCAAATAATTTACTTTTGACCCAGGAAAGAATCCAGTTATAACTCTCACCATCATGTAACTCTGGAGGCAGTTCTGCCTGTTCAGTCTCCTCAGGCAGCGGCGGCAATGTGTTCAGTAAGTCCTGCGGATTGTCCTCCAATTTCTCCTAAAAAAAAATAGAAGTCTTTAACTTTATGATGGTTACCTAGTGATCAACAAACAATAGGGATGTAGACTGGTTAAGAAGTATATTATTTTATTTAGTCTGTCAACTACATTATCAGTGTCACTCTTACAGTAAATATGAATGTAACAACACCTCTCAAGCTAAAATCCATCAAGGCTGCAGAGCGTGCCAAACCACTATACATACATACTCTCTAAAAACATAACCCTCCTTCTGGCGCAGTCAGGTAAAAATACAGGACCCATATTTTTACGTTTAGCAAAGTCATAAAAATTCACAAGATAAAGCGGTAGTAAAAATTTACAAAGATATATTGCTTCGAAATTTCGGAATGCCTTTGGTCCATGTCTACCAAAATGTTCTCGAAGGATTGTCAAAAATTTTACCACACATGCAACTCTGCAGGTATCAGCTACTAGTAAATATACCTTTAGCACCCAGGAATCATTTAACTGATCAGTTACGACTTACGATCCTTTATTGAATTTTAATACCTCAATGTTACTCTCCTCCTCAGCTCCGTGATGTCTTGGATTATCAATGAAAATGGGTTCCGTGTGCCGCAATAGACTCTTCTTAAGCAGCTTCAGGGTGTACTCCATTTGTTCAAGAGGCATGTCTGCAAAGATAATGTCACAAGACTAAATTTAAAATCCATTGACTCAAAAATATTCTTCAAGCTTAGAAAGTTCTTGAACAATTATGTCCTGTTTTAAACAGTAATAAGATAAGAATTGGTTCATACATTTGGGAGTTTATGTATAATGACAAACATACCAATCATCATCATGATACCAGCTACAGGAAAACCACAGCAAAACATAGGCTTACCCTATGATTTCTAAAATGACCAACTGAAAGCGGACTGTATAATCATACACTCATATACCCCTAAAGGCATAATAGTATTAAGATAGAGGACTGCATTATCATCATTGTTTTCAGCCATATCATTTCACATCAACCCACTGGACATAAGTCTATGGGGTTGGAGAAGCCCTAAACTACTAGTTAAAGATAAAACTCAGCCCATAGTTTATAATTAGTACTTGCCATCGTTGTAGACATCGTTAAACTAACCAGTTTAATAAGTTTTATTTGTTTATTTGCTCATTCACTAGCTTTCCTCAACAGATATTTTTTTCTTTTGTCTTTCCGCTGAAAAATAACTAAGCTATAATATGTATCAAAGTTTACCTACTCTTAACATACTATCCAAATAACTGTTACCCTTATTTTTTGTGTTTTCTCCTTTTTAGTAAGGCACTTAATGCTCATTCGCTTCTACTACAGTAGATTCTTACAAAAATTAATATTGTTAAAATACCGAAATTACTGGCACTGTTTAGGTCTATTATGTAAACATTTTTTATTTATATTGTTATAATCTGTATATGACTGTTTGTTGCCATTAATAAAAATAAATAAAAATAAATACTAGAACTCCAGAGCGAGATACGATATATGTAAGCAAGAAGGAAGTGGAAAAAAGCACATCATCATCTTTCTTACCCTCTCCCTGTATGGAGTTAACTCTCTCCATAATTTTCTATCATTTAACATACCTGTACTAAACCCTCAATAATTTTTCCAAACAGTACTTTGGAAAAATTATAGTAAAAAATGTATTAACTCTTCGTTTGTGCACATACACATAAGCAGTGCACTACAAGTGCCCTAGGCAAGATTTCTACGACACTCCCTACCGAACTGGAATTCAAACCTATTTGAATAAAGAAAGGATATATAGAAATAACCATTTATTAAAGAAAATAAAAACATGACGTGAAGGAATTTAGGAGTAAGTAGGCCTTGATCAATCAGCGATTGGATTTACATTACAGCACCCTGGGCCCAACCACGGCCAACCCTAAAACCACTACAGCATATAAGATAATAGACAAAAAAAAAACAGAAATTCCATGAGCAGTAGTTAGTGTATAAGAAAAATCAAGCAAAATACACATGGGAAAAGAACCCTGGATCACTTCTACAGCCTATGAAGTTGGTATATTCTTTGCCTTTAAAATAATCACTGTCACAATGATCAGGTATTCACACTAGCTATTCTAATTTAAGAATCTTTCCAAAAAAAATGCAATGCAATGCAAATGCTCTGTACCGTTGACAAGCGTGCAAAACTGTAAAACACCATCATAATTGCATTACATCATATCATGAAAATATGAAGAAGTCAAACAACTTATGTTGAAAGTGATAGCCAACACAAAATAATATACCTTTATTATCCTCTTCTACTTTGGGGTCTTTGATCTTTTTCATGGCATCAGCATATTCTTGGAGAGTTACAATCTCCTTCTTCACAGCCTCGGTGAGGTGCCGGAGGTACTCTGGGTCGGCCTGCACCACAGACTCGCTTTCGACCCTCTGAATAATATCTTCCTCCTCGTCCTCCACATCTTTTTGGGCTTCCTGATCCACTTTATGTTTCTCCGGCCCCAACAACTCACTGGCAGCTAAAGCTATACACAACCAAACCACTAACAACTCCGACCAACCCATCTTTTTCATTTTATAACACAAAACGAATACGAATTACGTGTCCTTAAATGTCAACACAACACAGATGCGGTCGGCTTTTGTGTACATTTAACCTATTGTTTACTCGATACAAAATACCACTCACGAGCACACACGTGTAAATTACTTCAATTTATTATATTATTGAACACATTTTTACCAATTTATCAACATTTTTCTCGAACTTTTGCAATTTTTCGTCCACCGATTCGAATAGGATCGAAATGTCAAATGAAATGATGTGAAATCAAATTAGCATTGTCAAAATCAAAATAATATATGACAGCTGCATTTTCTACTTGGGCAAAGTCGTTGCTATTCTTGCATCCACGAATCAATGCAGAAGTGCCATTTTTCAAATGCGGAGTTACCTAAACGAATGGTTTTTCCATACAAAAAAAACGTAAGTTTAGTGATTCCGCATTTTAAAAATCGCACCACAGAAGTGCCATTTTTGAAACTCAAAGTCACCTAAATAATGTTTTTCCATACAAAAGGCCGTTTGTTTAGTTACATCGCATTTGAAAAATGGCACCACTGCTCTGTGTGTGCGGCTGCGGGCATGCAAGAAAAAAAATCAGTTTTTATATTTTTGTGTTGACATTGGCATTTGTTATTGCTTGGCTTGGACAAGTTTGACATTTCTTGCAAAAAGTTGCAAAAAAAGTTGTTTGATCACTTCGGAAATCGTTTATTGCGAAGGCTCAGTGAAAGTTATTTTAGATTATTGTTAGCAAATAAAACAGTGGCGTCTGCTTTCTTCTATAATTTCAACCCAAAGACATAGTTCATAACCTACAATGTTTCGTCTACCGGTTCGGACTCGGTTACTTCATCAAAACACTAGTTTTCGGACTAAAACCTCTAGCAGTTCTATTCGGAGTACATTTATTGAGTATTTCGTGGATAGGCACGGCCACAAGCATGTGAAATCCAGTCCTGTGGTCCCTCTGTGTGACCCGACAGTGCCATTCGTCAATGCTGGAATGAACCAGGTAAGAACAAGTCAAAGCAAAAGACCTTTTTAAAATCCTCCTATTTTTATTAATATCAAATAGGGGTAAGTATTGATTACCAGTTAATATCAATTCTTGAAATTATGTACAAATCAAAAAGTAGTGTAATGTTTTTACAGTTTAAAGGTGTCTTCCTGGGTACAGTAGACCACCCTTGTCCCCGAGCCGTGAACTCCCAGAAGTGTATCCGAGTGGGCGGCAAACACAATGACTTGAATGTGGTTGGCACGGATGGACATCACCACACCTTCTTCGAGATGCTGGGCAATTGGTCCTTTGGGGACTATTATAAGGTAAATACTCCTAGTCTTTCCCAATATAACAACTGCCATCTATAATGATTGATGATACTCAAGAATAATGGCTTAACATAGAGAAGTTCTTGTTATTGTTACTTATGATTACATATTCAACTGTGAATCAGCCTTGGGGTTGTAATTGAATGTTAATCCTACTAATATTTTAAGTTTGTATGGCTGCATGCATGTATAAATGTTTGTTGTGCCTTAACACCAAAATGGCTGAATGGATTATAGTGAAATTTGGTATTTAAATAGCTTATTACCTGCCCCTCAGCTTCCAGACGGTGGGATCCGAAAGAGAGACCAATTGATAACAATGGGTTTACAAAATTGCAGTTGTTGAAGAGTTAATGCATAGAATACTTTTTATCCCACAAAACGTGGTGTTCCTGTGTGATTATCAAAAAAATTTACTATGCAGGCAATGCCGCAGGCATCAGCTAGTAAAAAATATGCCCTTTACCATAAAGTGTTTTCAATGTTTATTATCTATCAAAGACAAGTTTTGTTTGGATATTTCAGAAAGAGGCATGTGAAATGGCATGGGACCTGCTGCTCGGGCCATATCGGTTGAAGCCAGAGAACCTAGTAGTCACTTACTTTGCTGGCGACGTGGTCATTGGCCTCACAGAGGATCGGGAGTGCCGAGACATTTGGAAGAAAATTGGGTGAGAATATTTTTTCTCATGACCGAAATTCTAAGAAGTCGTATTTAAGGACACCGCTCAGCCTACCTTCTGCAATCTAGATTTGGTGGAGCATGGCTGGCTAGTCATTTATTTATTTCCTTGTCATAGCCACCATCATCATCGTCATCATTTCAGCCTCTCCCAAGAATTTCAGAATGACTGATCTAGGTAATAGACATAGGTATAATAAAATATAGCCTTTATTCATAAAGTATTTTTACATCCCATACATAAATTTATGCACTTATACACAATCATCACCTCCTCTGTGTACCATAGGTTGGCAAAGGCGTCCTCCAAATGCCTCCATTTCTCTCTATCCTTAGCCACTCTGGTCCACGTGCTGCCTGCAACAGCTTTAATGTCTACTTACCCATAGACATAGGTACTTATATTTTTTATAGGGTTTATAGGCATTCAAGTTACAGTACTAAAATACTCAAACAAGAAATGGTGAAAAAAATATGGTATTTTTTCACCATTTCTTATTTTATTATTCAGTTACATTACATAGGTACCTAGAGATGAACTCAGATTTTTTTGGTTATCCTTTTAAATTCCACTGCTGGGCAAAGGCTCATAATAAACAAAGCTCAAATAAAAAGGAAGCAAGTAAGTTGTTTACAATCCTGATTTGGTTTGTCTAACGTTTGAATGAAAAACTTCCTTTGTTTGTTTTCATAATATTCATTCTGTCTTTTATTTGCTTTTAAAAAGTTTTAAACAAGTAACATGAAGGTTCCGAAAAGAGGGAACAACGTTAAATCAGCCTGCGCCAGGACCATCTTATCATATTGTGTATCGTAGATTATTACTGATACGCAGATTTCGCTTAATTTCTTCCTGAACGTTTTGTGCCGTCGTGTTACTTACTGGCGGTGATGGTCCTGGCAGAAGCTGATTCAACGTTGTTCCCTCTTTTCGGAACCTTTTCACCCACGATAAGTTGCGTGGTTGGTGCATCACTCGTCTTAGATATATTGTTCGACTGCGTACGCGCGGTGTGACTCCGGCCAGCGACTCAGCGATTAACAAATCCGCAAAACCCGTGGGTCGAATCCTCTTACCCGCACCGCTAACTTGTAATTTAAATTGAACATCAAACATTTTCACTAGCCTCCCTTTACAAATATCCAGAAATAAATAAATGGTTTTTGACTTTCACTTCTAAATGTTTATGTCTACTGCAGAAGCCACCATTGGAACAACATAACAAAAAAAATAATTAAAACCATTTGTACGATTATATTTGCAGGGTCCCAGCTAGCAGGCTTATCGCTAAGAATGCAGTGGACAATTTCTGGGAGATGGGTGCCACCGGGCCGTGTGGGCCGTGCACTGAGATACACCACATCAACCCGGATGGGTCGCTGACTGAGATATGGAATATTGTGTTCATACAGTGCAACAGGTAAGTTATAAATAGAGGATATGAGGAGTTCATTAAAAGCCATTGGTTTATCTACTAACTAGCTGTTTCTGGCAGCATTGCCTGCGTTTTGAAAGATAAAATATAGCTTATGTTACTTGCTATGTTATTGTAGGCTGGGAAAGAATTTTTAAAATCTGATCAGTAGTTTACGAGTTTATCAAATCAAATCTTTTTTCTTTAATATGTATAGATAAAGTAAATAGACTAGAAATTGTGCGGCGACAGATTCGGATTCAGGCCTTGTAAACAGTGATTATCTACATGAATACTAAGGAAATAGGAAGCATTTACTTTAAGAGCTACTTTTTGGCACAGGGGGATGTAAAATGTACATGATGTTTGCAGGGAAGCTGATGGCAAAGTACATGGTCTGCGTCGGCAGCACGTGGACACGGGCATGGGGCTGGAGAGGCTGGTGGCGTTGCTGCAGGGGGTGCCCTCGAACTATGATACGGACTTGTTCCAGCCGCTCATACGAGCTATAGAGAAGGTAAGATACATACTACACACAATAATGTGGCATATAAATAACTCAATAATAGTTGGACTAGTGCAGGAAGGGTTCCGTACCATTATCTATAAAAAATCACATTTGTTGTATGGGAGCCCCGCTTACATATTTATTTTATTTTGCTTTTAGTGTTTTTTGTTATATCGGCAACAGAAATACATCATTTGTGAAAATATCAACTGACTAATTATCAGGGTTCTTGTGATAGAGCCTGGTGACAGACAGACAGCAGAGTCTTAGTACTAGGGTGCCGTTTTTACCCTTTGGGTACGGAATCCTAAAAATACAATAAGTATTAGCACCAGGGCGAGTAAGCTTCGCTCGATGTAAACACCAAGAAAACGAGGTTTGTGACTTTTTCCAAGATCCTCATTTTATAAGAATTGCTCGTTTAAAGTAATAACATAGACTAGGAAATGCGAAAAAGGCGCGCCGCTAAGGGATTTCATAGAAAGGGGCCTATTTTCAGCAGCAATTTCCGACTGCGAATGATGATGATGAACCTCGCTTGTTAATTTATGAAAAAAATTAGCAATCAAGTATAACCTATGTGATCAGTGCAAAACGAATCATACAACTCAAACTTTTTATAGAGTAACTGCCTGAGCCACACATGCTTAATGAAAGCCTATCTTATATATATTTTTTTAATCCTGTTCTGTTTTCTGTCTTCCGAACATTTTTATTTACATTACTAATTACATTAATTAATTAATTACATTGCTAATACGATTTCAGTCTTTACTCTATTCCTCAATGTGTCGTAATTTCGCCAAAACGATACGCCTAGCCATATACTTTAGATTTATGTGCCTAACTACCTAATGTAGGTTAAAGTTAGGTTAAGGTTTTACTTAAACACCAACTTAACATAAAAAAAAACACAACTACCAACTTAACAAACAACTTAATTTCCTACAGTTTGTACGAGTATAAATAAAACTTTCCGAAATAAATTCTTTACTGCCATAAGAAAATCGTTTTTTAGTACAGTCGCTATAGGAAGTAAAGGAAAATTAAAAAAAATAAGTTAACCGTAGAGACCTAGTATCTGAACTACTAAACAACTACTACTATACAAAAATAAACAAAGAAAAATATAAAAATAATTGATTATTTATATTTTTTTATTTGTTTTTGTATTTTATTTCGTAAATATATATATTCGTAGGAAAAGTATTGTATGCAACGTTGTATAAGTACGTTAAAAAAATGCCTAATAACGTCTCCTCACAATGCTCGCCAAGCGCCACTCGACTCTATTTTTTTACCTTTCTTATACAACTGTTGCATAAAATACTGTTGCCAACAGAACAGCAAAGGTACCTCTCCGTACTCCGGTAAGTACGGCGCCGACGCTACCCTGGACTCCGCCTACCGTCGTCTGTCGGACCACGCGAGGATGGTCAGCGTGTGTCTGGCTGATGGCGCTTTCCCGGCTTCCAGGTACTATTTTGTATATTTATCCACATTAGTCAGTAGCCAAACTAGGTTCTAAGAAAAGACCTCGTAAAGTAACCTTGCGTAAGAACACACAAATTGGCACATATAAATGGAGGCTTTGCTTGGGCATTGTTGAAATGGGACGTCAGTCAAACCCTCTCACACTAAGCGGTCTCATGAGGATGGTATCTCCAATGACGACCTCCGTGGCCTAGTCATCATGCCAGGCAGTCACATGCCCGGATCGATTCCCGGTCAGGTCAACATGGAAAAGATCTTTTTCAGATTGACCAGGGTTTTGGATGTTTATCCATATATGTATTTGTGATAAAAATATAGTATTTTTGAGTTAGTATCCCATAATTAGTCTTAAACTTACTTTGGGATAAGCTCAATCTGTGTGATTTGTCCGTATAAATATTTATTTATTGATTGATTGAATCTATTTTTGAGGTGGAAAATAGGTACTCAGGTACCTTGGTTCCATCTGCCATACCAGGTATGCCATAAGAGGTATCAGAGGATGAGGCTAGGCCATGAATGATCTTAGGATGAATCACCTTTTGGGATACTCAACCATACACAGCGTACAATCATACCACCCAAAGACCATGTTCAACGTGAAGTTCTTAATGTTATCTCAAAGCAGTAAACATAACTCAAGTGAATCGAAATATTGACGGGTTGCTAGCCGCACGGCCTAGTGACATGATTCTTCAGAATTTTCGCCAATTCCCTCAATCAATTAAGGGTGGATTACAAAGACGATCGAGTGGGATATATCAGAACAGAATTTTCCTAAACTAAAAACCGACTTCACCCCCAAACTACACAACCGATTGTAATAACATTTCTATGGGGCCACCTGACAAGTATGCCCTTTCAAACAAAAAAAGATTTTTCCAAATCGGTCCAGGCGTCTTCGAATAATCGTTGACATAAAAAAAGATCGCGACGAACTGATAACCTCCTCCTTTTTTGAAGTCGGTTAAAAATACAACATTCAATTTGTTTTTTTTTTCCAGCTTAAATCTAAAACAAATAATGCGAAAATCCTTCAAAATATCGTCTGACGTTTTCCAAAACCCCCGCCTTCTGTACCACCTCTACGACGAGGTAACCTCGTCCCTGGGCCACACCTACCCAGAACTGGTTTCCAAGCAGAAGGACGCGAAACTGGTGATAGAGCACGAAGAAGAAGCCTATAGGAAGATGAGGGCCGGGCTGGAGAAGAAGTGGAAGGATCTGGCGAAGCAGTACCCCGAGGTGGAGGCGCTGAGTGACGTGGAGATGGGGGGTTTCCATTTGGGATATAAGGAGCTTAAAGAGGTTAGTTAACTATTCTCTCTTTTATCTATTTCCCAACTACACAGAGCTGATCTTTAAGCAGAAGGACGCTAAAATGGTGATAGAGTACGAAGAAGACGCGTATAAGAAGATGAGAGCCGGGCTGGAGAAGAAGTGGAAGGATCTGGCGAAGCAGTACCCTGAGGTGGAGGCGCTGAGTGACGTGGAGATGGGGGGTTTCCATTTGGGGTATAAAGAGCTAAAAGAGGTAAGTTTATCTCAGATCTCCACCATTAGTTATTCTCCAAAAATAGCTCGCGAAACTGGTGATAGAACCTGAAGGGGCCTTGATTGATTTGGACATGGGGAGTTTTATTTTGGATTTATGAATAAGGAGCTTAAAGAGGTTAGTTGGTCTTAGTGTGTCTGCTACTAACACGCCTGGTCAGCCTTTCCGAATATATTACTTAAGTAAACCGTTTTAAAATATTCATAATGGATAATTCTAATGTTAATTTTAATAAAATAATTCTCATATATTCCATAAGTAAGACGGCTTTTTTGTTGTCAGGCAATGTCCAAACACAAATCAACCGCTATCCCAGGGGAATTAGTCTTCAAGTTGTATGACACACACGGCTTCCAAGAGGACCTCATAGAACGGATAGCCACGTTGAACAATCTAGAAATTGACAAACGAGGGTTCTGGAAGCTGCTCGCAGATCACAAAGCCAAACACAAAACCGCTTTCAAAGAGCGAAGCTCCAACAAAGGTGTTTTATTCGATAAAGCTTTAGAAGAACTCGTCAAAACTGGATTCAAATCTACCAATGACCAATATAAATATGACTACGAAGTCATAGACAACAAAATCGTATATAAACCTCTAAATACTAGTTTATTAGCCATTTTCAAGGACGATGGCGAATGTATACACTATTCTGAACCGTGCGAAAATAAACCTTATTACGTAGTATCAAAAGACACAAATTTCTACTGCGAAGAAGGTGGACAGACAGCCGACAGTGGTGTTATAAGAGTGTCTAAAGATTTGTACATGAATGTGGAGACAGTTTTCAAAATACGCGACTTTGTGTTCCATAAAGGTTATTTTAAATGTAATAAGAGTGCTAAACAGTTGTACGTGAACTATAGGAGTGATGTGACGATGGAAATAGACGGTGAGAAACGGTTGAAGGTGATGAGAAACCATACTGCTGTGCATCTGCTGAATGCGGCTATAAGGAAAGTGTTACCGAATAGTGTAGTGTGTCCGGTCGGTTCCAGTGTTACGGAGAAGGGGCTGTCGTTGAATTTGATGGTTTATGGCGAGAAACTGTCGCAAGATGTGGTTTTGGAAGCGCAAGAGCTCATTAGGTCTGTATATTTATGTGAGTCATCTTTTTATTTCTCTATGTTTTTCTTTTTACTTTCCATGATTTTAGTTACCATGTGCTAGTGAGAAATAATAATATTGGTAATCCTGAAAGTGATTTTGGAATATATGTATACCTATTAACATAAGCGTAGCTAGCCATGGGCTCAGGGTGGGGCAGCAATCTGAAATAATATGTAACTAGCAAACTACACGGTCCGCCGCTTACCCCAGTTAATTTTTACATATATTATAAAATGTCGAGTGTAAACTTTCTTACGAATATTAAGTATTGTAGTAATAAGTATCTAGATAATTTAATTTTTAGGATTGGTTCGGTAACTTAAAGGTCTGAGCCAGGGTGGGGCAAGCGCCCCACCGTGCTCCACCGTGGCTACGCCCATGCCTATTAATACACGGGTATGTGTACGGACTAAGCACAAACAATTGCACTTCGATGGATGGTTGATGTCGAGCGGCGGCCATTTGCGAAACCTTTATTTTTTAGGGATCCGTACAAAAATAAAAAAACGGACCCCTTATAGGATCACTCGTGCGTCTGTCTGTCCGTCCGTCTATCACAGCCAATATTCTCTGAATCTGTTGGACCAAATCAGGTGAAATTTGGTAGGATGGTGTAATCCTACGACCTAAACATAGATGTGCAATGTTTATAATTGTAATTTGCCCCTATATATTTATTATTATTTATTTATTTATAATATTTTTTTTATACTCTAACATTGTACGGAACCCTCTACACGCGAGTGTAACTCGCACTTGGCCGGTTTTATTATAGCATTCGCAAGGGTTGAAGTCTAGCAACAAACTGGGCAACTACATCCAGATAATTCCAAAGTGTTTTGTGAACTTATTTCCAGAGAATCAATAAAAGCCAACGCGCCGCTAGAAACTCGGATAGTGCACAGCATGCAAGTGGCCCAAGAACCTGTGGTGACCGTCCCCGGGGAGACCTACCCCGAGAGTGGCCTCAGAATGGTCACCATAGACTCTCCTTTACTGTCCAAGTATGTACAATTGTTTTTTTTTTTATGCGGAGGAGCTCGTTGGCCCCATGTGAGTGCACATAACTAGCGCTTTCGCAAATAAAGCATCATCGGGTGTGGTCCGCACTTGGATGGGTGACCACAAGTGGCATAAAAATTCTCGAGCTCCTCCGTGCTTTGGAAGGCACGTAAAGCCGGTGGTCCCTGCTTTCATCATTTTATGGCAGTCGTCAAGCTATGTCAGATGCTTTAAGGCATCTTGAAAATCTGACACTAGTCTTAGTTACACGCACTCAAAAAACAAACAATGATTTTTTATGGGCACCACTATGTCGAAAGTTTCTTACACTTGGCAATTCCGGCAATTCCACCTTTTCCTCTTTTGCGTGGTTACAGCAGCAAATATTTTTATTTATCTTTTTATTTGGCTTTTATGGTTGAAACGCCTTTTTTGGGAATTGCGTACTTTCCTTGGTAAAAAATAAATTATTTGGTACTATAAAAATTATAACGTCACGAAATAATATCACTTATGTAGATATAGAATCACGTTGAATATTAATATGATCATTCATATTAATTTACAATGTGATTTTAGATGTCTTATTGCAGAAAAACTGATATTAACACTACTTGTATATTTAAAAATCTTTTTATATTAAGAGCGGTATTTGAGTTTAAGAAACTATGACGTTATTAGGCTATATTTTATCTAAATTCCATAGATTTTTTTTTGACGTTTAGAAAAATGTATCTGATTTGATTTGTTTGAAAGCAGCGATCGGAAGCGGCCTGCATCCAGCGCCTTCCTGCAACCTTGCAGGCCGCCTCCGATCGGTCGTTTTGGAACCCTTGTCCTTGTTGTGGCTGATGTGGTTATGAATGTAGCGATTTGGGTATTTTCCTGGGTCAAAAATAAATTATTTTGGAAATAAAACGTCGTAAAATAATGTCGCTTGTCTTTGAACATATCCATTTTAACGTGATTTTAGATTTACCAAAAACTTATATTAAAAGCGCTATTTGACTCCAAGAAAGTATGACGTCATTAGTCTATATTTCATACAAATTCGATAGAAAATGTTTTGTTTTGACGTTTAGAAAAAAGTATCTGATTTGACTTGTTGGAAAATAGCGGATTACCTTTTCTTTATTACAGGGAGCTGTGTTGCGGCACGCACGTCCCGTCGACGGGAGTCATCGGCGACTTCTGTGTCACGCTAGTAAAGGGTGCCACAAGTCAAGCGCCTGTCATACATGCGCTGACGGGAGACACTGCCACACAGGTAAACACAAAAAAATACCTGTATAGTCTATTGTTAAATCACACCACCTCTAGTTGATAGAAAAGATTTGATAATGTTAATGATTTATTGATAGATTTGATAGTAATTGATGTGAGTACACGCGATGAATGATAATGTGGTAGTAAGTAGGTCGCGGTGACTCCCTCCGTGGTCCAGTGGTCAAGGCGTTCGCCTTGTGACCCGGAGGTCATGGGTTCGATTCCCACTGGGAAGCATACTTTGTTAAAAGCTGTTTCTAGTCTGGATAGGATATTGCAGGCTTGAATCACCTGATTATCTGAAAAGAATGATGAATGAAGATGATTCCGTGTTTCGGAAGGCACGTAAAACTGTAGGTCCCGAACGCCACCTAGCGTTTGATCATCAAACTATCCAAGGATTGGTTCCTGGTTTGCTCTTTGGGTTGTGGAGGTCAGACGGCAGTCGCTCTGTGTAAAAACCAGTAACCTCGTCAAATCTCCTTGGTTAGGTAGCGGACCCCGGGCTCTGAAGCGTTACTGCTGAGGATGCAACCGGGAATACGCTCGGATGATGTTGGAAGTAGGTCGCGGTACGCGTAAGATGCTGACACAAATAAAATGTACGCTGTATGCATCGTACAATACCAACATAGGATGAAGAAGAATTAAAAGTGTAGGTACAACAATGATGAACGCACGGACATATAACGGGAAGCAAACTTAACATTACTGATAGACAGATAGATAAACACTTTATTTGTCTCACTGAGGCACACACATATACATGCTTACACAAATCAACACAAAAGCATTGACAATCACTTGTAGAAATAAGGTGAACCGCAGTGATACAAAAAGGCAATACCTCAGCGTTAAAATTTCTCAGGGAGCAAACACTGATTTTCAGTCATCACCGTCGAGTGAGAGCACATGAGCCTGTCGGAGGAGCGATAAATAAAGATTAATTATACCTAGTATTAAACTGCTTGGATATATTATTTACTACAAAAGTCCGACGTGTTGAAATGAAATAGTGTGAAAAGAATATGAAGGAAGAAATGAAGAAGTGAGAGAGAAAGTGATGATTGCAATTATAACCTACGATTCATAGTAGTCCGTCATCTAAGCGACCAATTTCTGTTTTTCCAACAATAAATCTTTAATTTTTCTTTAAAAAATTTGCTTTTACGTGAGTATTCTAATAGGGGGTGGAATATTATTACAGTATTTGGTCGCTTGATGACGAAAACTACCAGTAAATGCTACCGTTCTGTGTATGTGCATCGCAAACAGGGGCTTACATGCATGAGGGACATTCCTAGCATTCAGAAATTTAATTTCGTATACAAATAAAATTTACTGCATAATACAAAGAATGCCGCGTGGCATGAATTTACACTTAAGCTACATTAGTTTTGTTGTTTTTCTTTATCATAATAATCAATATTTGAAACAAAAATAGTAAAGTAATATTCTTTACGAATATGAAAGAGTACTTAGAATACAAATACCCGCAATAACTGTTTATAAATATATTATTTAAGCAATTAGAAAATAAGCTACGAGTGAAAAATTTCCACGCGTTCTAAGATGTAACGTGCGGTCTGCTTTCCTTTGTTTGTCTGTGGATGTATGTTCGAAGTCTACTTATTTTTCTCCCTTTTACACATACATAATATACATTAAACTATCTCGATCACACACAACTGTCAAACTTTCTTACAAATTTTTTTCACTCATACCAGTTTTATCATACATTCTGTCTCTTTCTTTCGTAATAAGTTGCTGTCCCTTCCAAGCCCTTTGAAATTTACATTTTTTTTTATCTTAATACAATTTTTAAATTTCACATTCACACAATCCTTACATGCTCTAAGAATATTTATCAAAAAAAGGTTGACATATACACACACACACAATTCGTTTGTATAAATACATGAATTTTTCGAGGTCCAGTGCTGCCCCCATTTGAAATAAATAATTTGAAAGGAAACGGAGATATCATTTAAAATTTTGTCTAGATCAGACCCTAGATAACCCTTCAAACTACTACTGTTTACAATTTAAAGTGACAACGTGAAGCTTTTCTACGCATAATAGCAAAAAACGGCAACTTTGGGCTAAAGTGCGTAGAAAAACTTCACGTTGTCACTTTGAACTGTAAACAGTAGTTTATAAAATAGATAAGGAAGATTTGCGTACAGAAACGGCTAATATTTCAGGCTCGCGAGTTATTCTGCCACGCTCAGAAACTGGAGCAGGTGATCGAACTGGTAGACCCTGAGAGAAGGAAGGAGGAAGTGTCCTGTCTAAAGAAGCAGCTCGTGTCACTATGCGGCACTAGTGGCGCCCCCTACGGCGAGTACGCGCAGTGTCTGGCTTTATTAGATGGCCTTATGAAGAGAAAAGTCAATAAAGACGAGATGGCTCTGCAGTGAGTAAGAATATTCTTCTTTTTTTAGCAATGTCCTCTTAAAAACAGCTGTTTACACTATGCGTTACCAGTGGCGCCCCCTACGATGAGTACGCGCAGTGTCTGGCGTTGTTAGATGGCCTTATGAAGAGGATAGCCAATAAGGACGAGATGGGTCTGGTTAGATGTGGTGCCCGCGGTGTGCGTTCGGGCTTTTCCTAAAATTATATACATATCAATCAATAGTCACCAAAAATGCCGAAAACCCTATGTGTGAAGTGAAGTGTGAACCCGAAGTGCAGAAGAACAGCTAAAACGAAACTAGAAAAAAAAATTGCTTTTGTTAAAATGTATATTTCAGTTCATATTTCTAGATCATATTATATTAGGTTGGGGGAAAAGTCTTTTCGCATATAGTATGTATGGACTTGTAATAAAACCACTTTGGCTCTACTATTTATACCTGGCTGGTTTTGGTATCATTTAAAAGTTTAAATTTTAAAGAAGATAATTCCAAATTCAAATTAGGAAAATGCGTGATTTTCATTTGTTTTTCTTACCGTCAAGATGAGTGAATCTAATGAAGAAATTAGATACATTTTAAAATTTTACTACCAAAAAGGTAAAAATGCAACGCAAGCCGCGAAATAAATTTGCGATGATTATGGACCTAGTGCAGTGTCTGTGAGAGTAGCACAAATTTGGTTTCAGCGTTTTCAATCCGGAAATTTTGATGTCAAAGATGCACGTCGCTCTGGTCGCCCTGTAACGGATAAAATGGATGCTATTTTTGAAAAAGTTGAGCAAGATCGGCATATCAGTAGTTACGACGTAGCTGAAGAACTGGGAATTGACCACAAAACAATTTTGGCGCATTTGAAAAAAAATGGGTACACCAAAAAGCTCGATACTTGGGTACCTCACGTGTTCTCTGAAAGAAACCTAATGAACCGTGTACTCATTTGTGGTTCTTTATTACGACGTAATGAGACCGAACCATTTTTGAAGAAATTGATAACTGGTGATGAAAAGTGGATCACGTACGACAAGAACGTGCGAAAAAGGTCATGGTCAAAGGCCGGTCAGGCTTCACAGACTGTGGCGAAACCCGGGTTAACTCGCAACAAGGTGATGCTGTGTGTGTGGTGGGATTGGAAGGGCATTATTCATTATGAGCTTTTTTACCACCAGGCAGGACCATCGATTCAGAACTCTACTGCGAATTAATCAACAGAAGGGGTGTGGTTTTTCATCATGATAACGCTAGACCTTACACATCTTTAACCACTCAGCAAAAATTAAGAGAGTTTGGCTGGGAGGTGTTAATGCATCCGCCGTATAGTCCTGACCTGGCACCTTCAGATTTCTACATGTTTCGGTCTCTTCAGAATTTTTTAGGCAGTGTCAGGTTAACATCACGAGAGGACTGCCAAAACTACTTGACGCAGTTTTTTGATCAGAAGCCCCAAAATTTCTATAGCAATGGGATCATGTCCCTACCTATAAGATGGCAAAAAGTTATCGAACAAAATGGTACCTACATACTTTAGTTAAATGTAAATAAACTATATAAAAAATGTTTTGAATTTTCATATAAAATGCGAAAAGACTTTTTCCCCAACCTATTACAAGGAAACATTGAAGTCATTTTTATTCAAATCTTTTTAAATAATGTGTAGTATATAGTAGCTAGTACTATATACATTAGCTAGTGACTTATTTTTACGATCTTTTATTTAGTTTTACCTGCCCCGTGATCTGTCGGTCTGTCTGACTGTCTGTAATCAATTTCCTCCTGTTAAATCCCTCAAGGTAAATTTCGACGACCTCCGTGGCGTAGTGGTTACCATGCTAGTCCGCCACCCAGAGGTCCCGGGTTCGATCCCCGGTCAGGGCAAGTTAAAAAATGGCCTTTTTCAAGTAGTCCAGGGTCTTGGATGTTAATCTATATGTATTTGTTATAAAATATAGTATCGTTGAGTTAGTATCCCATAACACAAGTCTCGAACTTATTTTGGGGCTAGTTCAATCTGTGTTATTTGTCCCTATATATATATTTATTTAAAATTTCAACCTCCCAGATTTCCGATTGAGCTGAAATTTTGCATGCATACGTAAGTATATCGCGTGAAAATGTAATTATTATGATGACATGGAGCTGATCTGATGATGGAGCTGGAAGATGACCATAGTAACGGTAATGAAACGACGCAACTCCAACGAGTTCGTGCTCGTTTGATTCGTGTTTTAAGTGCATCGTTTTAGATAAAAGCTTGTTGTAAAAAATATATTTTTTAACAATTCTTTGTTGGAACGAAGTTCCTTATCGCGTTTTGCGAAAGGGAGCTAGACGGGAAAAACTAAGACCAAAAGTTGTAACGACACTTTTTGCTCATTAAAATTGAATCAATAAAAACTTGATTTTAGATCGCAGAATAGAGTTTGAATGTATTTATATTTATATTTTATTTCGTTCCATCCGGGTGTCCTTTGACACCTCTCAAGTTTTTTTTTTGTTTGTTTGTAGGGCTATAGCGGAAGCGGAGCTCCGCGAGGCGTTCGAGTCGGCGTCGCAGGAGGCGCGGCGCTTCGTGGTGCACTTCGTGCGCTGCTCCTACCTCATGCAGGGCTCCGCCCTCGCGAGGGCGCTCGCCGCCAGCCCCGCGCCCGCGCCCGCGCTGCTGCTCGGCTGCGCCGGCGGCGTCATTGTAGCCGCCGCCAGGGTTCCACAGGTCTGTGGAAGGGATGCTAAATTATAATGCATTTTGTCTTCAGATTTATTCCAACGACACCTCTTATCGTTGGAATGTGTCTCCAATGTAATGAAATCTTGGTTTCTAATAGAGACATAGACATTTACCACTTCTCGCTACACGAGTTCCGGCGGCAAATAATTATTCACTCAACCAGATAACCTTATTAATTGATGATTTTGATTTTATACTATTTTTTGTACTTCACTATCTTTTCCATACCTAATTTTTGTCAGTTTTCTCTTTTAATAATTTAATTTTGTCTATAAATTGTGTCAATCTCTAGCACAGTACCTTGTTATTTTAATTGTATTTAGACTTTTTAAGCATACATATACATATGTAAGGAAAACAATCTAGATCAACGCTAAAAATTTATTGTACTTAACAAAATATGATTGTTATCTATTTTATGTGCTAATTATTAATATATTAAGTACAATGAGTGCAATAGGAATCTGGACTAACAGATAGATTATTAAAAAGTATGGTATAAGTATTTTTCTTTTCTCTGATTAACAAATAATGATGAAAATACAGCGCATTTAAATTTCGCGTGACGTATCAGCTACGATTTTAAACCAAAGGTCACATTTACATCACCCCCACTCCGAAACTTTGAAACGCTGTATTTTTGTGAATTTTTACTACTTTGCTATACGAAAAAATATGGGTATTTTATTTTGGTATAATCAAATTCACGGACTAAATAAAATAATTATTTTTTTCCCCGTCCACATCCCTATTTAAAGGGGTGATTCAGTCCATCATTTTCAACAACTTTTCCCAATAAAATATAACGAATACGAAAAGAAAAAAATATTAAGGCTCGCATACAAATCGAAGTAGTCACGTGATATTGTTATTATGGGATTTTTTTTTCTTATTTCGATATAGGGTAAACTTCCATTCATTGACGCTAACAGTTATTAGACAGAACATATTAAAACGTTATTCATTAAGGTGGCTTTCAAAACGGGGACACTACTACAGGCACAATGTAAATGCTATCAACTTTAGTGGACAGGACACAATATAAAAATAATAAATAAGGATTTATTGTGTGCTAAGGTTTTATTAAGTCCAATGAGTATTAGCGTCCAATGACTGCAAGTTTCCCTTAGTTTAGAGAAAAGTTCTTTAAAATGATGAATTGAATCACCCCTTAAATTTTAAAATAAACATCCAAACACATGCGTTTTTATATTTCTAAGGGAGGCTCTGCAGCCTAGACGGCTTGAGGTGTCGTTAGATTCGTCTTAATTTTAAAGTGACACTGGGTATATAAAAGTGACTGCACTTTTATTATAAATTTGGGTTATTTGTTCGGATGACCTCCGTGGCGTAATGATCAACACGCTAGTCCGCCAATTCGGAGGTTCTGGGCAAGTGATTATATTCTCTTTGGTTCTGGGTTCGGTCCCCAGCCAGGGCAAGTTGGAAAATGGCCTTTTTAAATGTTTCTCTGGATCTTGGGTGTTTATCTATATTAGGTGGAAGGGACATACCCATAATAAATCAAACCACAGGCTATACAAGATCACTATAGTATAATGAGATTAAAATAACAGTGAAAAAACAAACAAAAAATTGGATAAGACCAGGCAAAAGTGTGCAGTCGCCCGAGCAATTTGTATGGGAATATCGAATTTTTGTTTTTTTTTTTTTTTCGTGCTGTTATTTTAATTTCATTGTAGTATACCTAGTGATCTAGTATAGCCAGTGGTTCGATTTATTACGGGTATGTCCCTTCTACATTGTATATGTATTAATAATAAAATATAGTATCGTTGAGTGAGTATCCCATAACAAAAGTTTAAATTTACTTTGGGGCTAGCTCAACCTGTGTGATTTGTCACCTATATTATTTTTTTAAAAATTACTGTTTTCTTTTACTAATAACGTGTTTATGAATACTGTAGTAAATAAAGTAACGTTTGCAGGACATGGTGACGTCATCGTTCACGGCGGAGAGTTGGCTGCGCTGCATCTTGCCCGTGTTCAAGGCCGACATCGCGCCGGCCAGCGAGTCGCCGCTCGTGTACGCCGAGATGACGGCCACCAAGGTCAGTGGCTGTTTAGATAGATAGATAGATAACTCTTGTTGTACACCAAAAGAATTGTAACACATATTGTATATTATGCAATTAGTGAATAAAGGACGGATTCACATATCAAGAGCAAGTGAAGGATTCTAACGACTGAATCACGACCGCAGGGAGTCAAGTGTTAGAATCCTGAGCGACGCGAGTGATTAATGGTTCTCGATATAAATCCGTTTTATTCAAGAGTTGCATAATATACTAAAGTATAGTATGCAAATAAATAAATGGTATAAATACCATGACTACGAGAAAAAGAAAGATTTAAGCGAAAATTTAATGCAGAAAAAGGAAGGTTAAATTAATTTAAATATACATTGAAATTGGAACAATTACTAAAATTAAGAGTAATTGTTCTAAACTCGAACACCAAAATGCTTTTTATTCACAATTTTTAGTGAATAAAATAAACTTTTTAGAGGGGGAATGGTATAAAGAAATAATTTTACATAAAATGAGTACAATGGGCGGTCTTATCGCTTAGGCCGTCCGCTAAGTGACGCGGGCGCTCGCGACGGGCCCCAATCTATCTCTGTCACAAACTCTTAAGAGCGGCCTTCCCGTCTTACTTTTCATACAAACGCTCGTACGTGATTATGGCGTTGTATCTAATCTTTCTTGAAAATTTTTGAACTCACAGGTATCTTGGGCGCTATTTCTAGGTTTCTATCGAAATAAAAAATTGGAATTTTGAAAAACTGAGTCACTATAAGCCTCCAAAAATCTGCTTTTTTGCACAAATTTTAGCTGAACTTCGACCGTTCATAAAGTTCTCATAAATTGTAAAAGTAAAGAAAATATTTCGATACAAACCTCGCAAATATAATGAAAATTTTGAATACAAAATATTTTTTTCACACACTTGTAAGGCTTACTGATAAACACGTATCTCCTGGAACAAGTTTTATGAAATTTCCGCACCCTATGATTAGTTAATATTCGTTCAATGGATAGTTAATAATAATACTAATTTCATTAAATAGAATGCAAACCATGCCCTTAGGCGCTATCTCTCTCTTTTTGGTTTGCCTCTTTTTCTAGCATTGCCCTGGATGAAACACCAAGCTTTTCAAACTATGCTCGTGTTGAAAACAGAGTGGCCGGGAAGCGCCGCCTTAAGTGCGAAACAGATTGCAAAATCCGTCTCGGGTCACTAGTCTCTGTCGCACGTAGAGTTTTAAGCCTTATCTTTGTCAACCGTGGACCGATTTTGATGATTCTCTTTTTATTAAGAGCTTGTAGCACCAAGTTGGTCCCATATTAATGTGATGAAGAACTTTGGAGATATGAAAGAAAATGAAGTCGGTTACATTTTTTGTTAATAATTGAACTTTTCAGTTTTTTTTTTTTTTGTTTATGGGGCAGTAAAACGTATTTGTATTGTATTGTAGGTGAGCCTGATCAACTGCGAGCAACTAGTGCAGGACGCGATGCGCGTGGCCATCAAGTATGCGCAGGCGCACACCGCGCACCTCCACGACGACCACACCAAGGACAGGCAGCACAACTGATCCGGGAGAACACATTCCTTTGAGTTACCCACGAAAATAGGGAAGACAATTGCGGAAAGATCGGGCGCGTTCAGTGAGTGATGCACAGGGCGATTTTGCTCCCTTAATCTTAACCAAAACTTTTTAACGCCCGCCAAAAAGAAGGAGTGTTATAAGTTTGTCGCCAATGTCTGTATGTATGTCTGTGGCATTGTAGCTCCCATAGAAAATGTTTGTTTTGATGTTTAGAAAAAAATTATCTTATTTGAATTGTTGGAAAGTTTACTCGATTTTTTAAAATTGTTTAAAAATAAAGCTAGGTTAGCTTTTGTGCGACGCTTTAATGTCTAGGGCAGGACAGACGAGCGACAAGTCGTCGCGACGTCAGTGTCAAAATGACGGTTTAAAAAAATATGCGACACCAGATGACAGCAATGCGACGGCAGGGCAGGTCCAATCGATTGTTGTGATTGGACCATCAGTTGACAGTTTCTTTTAATTCGTCAAACATGTGTCAGTAGTCGCGTGATATTGTTATTGTCGCGAACGAGATAGACGTAGAATGTTCGCGAGCAAGAACCGCGTAGAAATACGTCGGTATGGTGCAAGCGAAACTAGGCCTTATGTCTTTTCAGCATAAAGTCTAGAATGGTTTGGCCGGTTGCACTCACACACACGTACCGGTGCCTCGATGTTTCCCGGCATCGAAATACATTCTTCTCAAATGGAATTTTTTTTTCGTGTTTCGATATAGGGTAATCTTCCAGTCATTGGACGCTAACAGTCATTGGACAGAACACAATAAAACCTTATTTATTATTGTTGCTTTCAAAAAGACATCACTGCAGCTACAGTGTACAAAGGATATCAGATGCAGTGGACTTTCTGTCCAATGACTGGAAGTTTACGCAATATCCAATAACAGCAGTTTATTGGACCTTACTTCACTGTGCTGCCATCTGCTGTCCGATAAATTGAAAACGCTCATTGCCGAGCGACGATCGCCGACGTTCGTTTGATAGTTTGCGACACTGGTCGCAGGAACACTGTCGTTAGTGTCCTAAAGCCCTAACAGCACAATTAAAATGTAAATATGTCTTAATTTTACTATATATTATACTCGTAATTTTTTAGTTTAGTCGTATTTATTTATTTATCAATTTGGTGATAGTTATTTCTACTTTATTACTCTTTATTCGAATTAATCTCTTGTTTATAATGTTTAGATGTAACTGTAACAAAAATGTTATGAACGAACACAATCTCAATGTAATTTAGGACTTGATGTGATTTATTTGCATAATATTTAAAATACTCCGTAATTAAAAAGAAAGTGGAATTGAAATTTGTAACTCGTTATTAAAGTTTTTAAAGCCTAGATGTGAAACGGATGGCAAGCGATCCGGATATCGGACCATCCGACCGAGGACCGAGCCGGATATCCGGTATCCGGCCAAATGTGACCGGCCGTTATCGTTTTCATTATCGCGCGGGTGGCGGCACATCAAAGGGTTTTAGCGCGCTAACAATTTGCTCTGCGTAGTCGGACTAGTGTAGTTCATTTTGGCGTTTGTTTTCAACTTGTTCAGACGCGTGCTGCTGTGCGACGGTACCACGGTTGTTAAAATTTTTAGGTTTTTCTTTCTAGGTTTCTTTTTAGGTTTCATTAAATGCATTATGTAATTGTTAGCACACGTGTAAAAGTAAAGAAAGTCGTCGTCCATATTTCAAACACGTAGATGATGCCATCTTGGATTATTGCCAGATAGTTCGTAAAAAATAACGAAGCCGCTAGTGTGACCAGCGCTTTATAGCGATAACTTTTTAGTGTACAAAACGTACGAAGATTCGCCATAAATTGCTTCGGGGCGATAGGCACAGATGTGGCCAAAGCAATAGAAAATGTTCATTTTGACGCTTATTTGAGTTGTTTCAAAGTTGCTAATCTGGCCCGAATTGGCCGGACTCGTTTTGCGCAGGGAGCTGCTGCCGGCCTCAGTTCTCGAAGCTGAGAACGCCTGCTGGTGCCCTGCAAGCCTTCGCCATGGTTCCCGGGTGTTCTAGGAACCTTATTTTTAACCGACTTCAAAAAGGGAATAGGTTTCTCAATTCGACCATAAATTTTTTTTTGTAATGTGTGTTCGCGGATTACTTCGTCGTTTATGAACCGATTTTGATGATTCTTTTTTTGTTGAAAAGGAGTGGTCCCATAGCAATTTTATCAACAAAGGTTGTGTAGTTTGGGGTTGAAGTGGGTTTTTAGTTTTGAAAATTATAGTATACTTATTTTTCTGTCATAACCTTATCCTACTATTTATGTAGGGTCGGCACATGTAAGTGTTCTCCATTTTGTAAACCCCCAACAAAAAAGAGGGTGTTATTAGTTTGACGCTTATATCTGTCGGTCTGCTGTCTGTCTGTCTGTGGCATTGTAGCGCTCGAAAGGATGAACGATTTAAATGCGTTTTCTTTTTTCACGTGGAAGCAAGTTCGCTGGCTGTGGTAACTATGTGTCATGAAAATCGTTTCAGCCGTTAATTATTGAGGTTAACGCTTGAAGTCAGGGCTTTCATAGCAAGATAAATAGATGGCGCTACGGATACCAACTCGTATTGGTAGATCCGCTACTTATCACTTTCACTGTCGGGGTTTTTATTGTAGAGACTCGATTAACCGGACTAATTGTCGTAAGGCATTCGGATAATTGAAAATTCGGATAATTGAATGCATGTAGAAAATCATCGCCACCTTTTTTTAATGAATTAATAATATTTATTTTATCTTTAAGCGATAATACCACACTTTTACGCTTTGACATTATTAAAAACAAACGTGACACGAGGCAGCATAACAATTGGTGACTAACGAAAACAATAACGAAACGTGTAGAGCAGAGATCGCGCGGGCCGCGGACGGATGGTGCCAGCTCCGACATGTCCGTGTGACGCACGAACGGATTAGACTACGAAGTTACTTCATCGCGGTTGGCAATCCGGATAATCGCGAATCCGTATGACTGAGGTGCGGATAATCGAGTCTCTACTGTAACTTGTTCTATCTCCAGTCAACAAGTCCGTCACTCATTTTCTACTAAAATCCTTTAAATAAATAGATAATACGTTTATTCGCGGAAACTGCATCACGTACATACACTTATAGTAGAAACAAGAACAGAACAATACATAAACAATATTTAACATGCAACAATAACAATAACACACTTCTCAGAAATGAGGAGTTACGTAGGAGAACGAAGGTCACCGACACAGCCAAGCGGATTAGCTCATTGAAGTGGCAGTGGGAGGGGCACATAGCGCGACACCCACCTGATAGATGGTCAGATGACCTGAGCAAGGTTGCAGGGAGGCGCTGGATGCAGCCCGCTTCCGATCGGTCGTTTTGGAAATCCTTGGGGGAGGCCTATGTCCAGCAGTGGACTTCCTGTGGCTGATATGATGATGAATAACAACAGTGATTACTACACATGTATGTGCTGCAGTAGCGCAAAGTACACATCAGTCCGTCCTTTACACATTTTTTTAGTATACGTAAAGAGTAAAATTTCGATATGAAAATGTCTTCGGCCTTTATTTATTTATATTTATTTAGAGCCCAATCGTTCCCATTGTTGGGCAAAGGCCTCCTATCTCGTACTGTAATGTACCTGTCTAGCAAAAAATTGTTTATAAACTTACAAAATGTTAATTGAGACTTAACTAGTCTTCCTACTGTAAATAATTTATCTACCTCTTTATTTTTGTAAATAAATTTGATAAAATAAAAGAAATTGTTTTATTTTCAGTTCATCATCGTCGTCGTCAGCTCTCAACGACCCACTGCTGGGCATAAAGCCTACTTTTGTCTGCGCCATTGAATTCTATTTCTAGCCTTAGCTATCCAGTTTTTTCCAGCATCCGTTTGATATCATCGACCCACCTAGCTGCCAGACGCCAAACACTCCGTTATTTTCAGTTATCGCCTAAAAATATGACTCGACTCGCATTTCAAGTTTTCCTAGATCGAGTACGATGTAGTTAGGCTTAGATACCTACTAGAAAAGATCTTTAGCCCTCTCACCGCGAACGTCGGATTTATCCGACAAACATTGTCGTGAACATTCCGCGAGCGTCGGATATTTCCGACAAAAACAAAAACGCTCGTATTGCACATAACTTAAGTACCCACATCCCTTTTCGGTTGTAGGTATTCATTTTAGGTTTCATACCCCTCGCGCTAGGGGCACGGCAACTGATATAATATCTCGCCGTGAAAGGATTAAACAAGCCGAAAAATGCCATAAATGAAATAAGCCGCTAAAAATACATCAATTGAGAGAAAATATAGTTTCAATATCCTTTCCGATCCTTCCATGCTGGTTTGGAAGGAAATCCCTAGAATGTACCAGCTGCTTCTCTTCCCACGCAGATCGTAGAAGCTGATCGAGGGAATGGGCGAAATTGCGAATCATGTTATTAAGCGATGCGGCTAGCAACCCATCACTATTTTGATTCCTTCTTTCACTCGCCAACCTTCATGCTAAAAGTGGCCTTTCAGTCCCTAGGGCCTATTTGCTTAGAGCCGCAAGACCCAAAAAGCTCTGTGTGTCCCGTTAGGGATAAAGACGTGATATGTATGTATGTATTTATGTGTCGAACCACACGCAGCGCTAGATGCGCGACGTAACTTGCGTCGCGTTACGCGCCTGCATGACGTTTCATACAGTTTCTATTCGACGGCGCCGCGAAGAAATTTTATAATGAACGTCGCGCGTCGCGAAGCTGAGTGTGTTTCGACCCTAAGTTAGTAAGGAACCATAGACCTACGATATTCATAAAAGTTAAGAACCGTTTGCTAAACAAATATTTAGAATTGCTAAAGCTCTGTGTTTTGTCTCGTTCTTACTATGTCAAATATTGGAAAGAGGATTGGGACAAAACCTGTTTCAATAAAACAGGTTTAGAATTAAACGAACAAAAGTAAAACTTACAAATCTTTATTAAAAATACTATCTATATTTACAGATCATAATTTGACACAAATTCCACAATGGAAAGTTGATATAACACACTTCTCCGTGCTGCGCCGCATTGCACTTTTTTTTTCTTTTTAAATCAACTTGTACACACGCGTTTTTTTAATAAAGCAGCGTCAATCGGGACAACAACGTGTTCAGTCTATCTATCACACACTTTACGTGCGACAGAGGTAGCGGAATCCGTCTCGAGATGCCTTGTCTCTGTCGGACGTAAAGTTTGCGACAGAGATAGACTGATTACGACGCGTGGTCGCGCTTAATGCAGCGAACGCCCTAAATTGACGATGGATTCGTGCAGTTTCATATGAGAAAGTGGAAATGCGGCGCGGCGCGTACTTTTTGCGCTATCAGATTGTTTCTAAGACTAAGTCTGGCATTTAAAATATGGACTAAAGGTATTCATCAGTGGTTGTCCATGTACTGCAGCTCGGAGAGCAGGAGCACGGTGTTGGGCAGCGGGCGGGGTTGCGGAGATAGTATCGTCAGCGTTTGCCGCTCCATGTCCACGGCCGTACTGCGAGCAGATGAGTTCATTTTATAAAACTTGAATATTAGATCTCTTTTTGGCCAGTTTTAGCCAGAGCTTGTTGAGTCAACCTTAAAATGAAAAGCAATCGTTCATTATATTAACCCTTTCACCGCGAGGCTTTATATCAGTTGTGCCCCCAACGCGTGGCATAGTGAATCGAAAATAAATACCTACAACCAAAAAGGGTTATATGCAAGGAAATATCCGACGCTCGCGAAATGGGCACGAAAATGTTTATGGGATAAATCGGACGTTCGCGTTGTAAGGGTTAATTGTGCCAAGATAGGTAAATCGATGAAAATATAACTTTGCTTTACACAGAGGAAAAAGGTCTATTTTTGAATAAAAATTAAGAAATAATTTACATATTTACAAATAAAAAAAGTGAAAAAAGTTTGGAGAATGTGATTGCGCCGGTCTTCCTCTCCATATGTGGTTGAACGGACTTTGAAGTAAAACTCCTTGAACAGCTACTTAATGTTATGATTACTTGAATTTAAAATACAATAAAAAATAGATGTTAACAGTACGGACATCTACTGCCCACAGAAGATAGCTGCTGCACAAAGCTACACTTCGTCGTCTTGCTCTCAAAATTTATCAGGCGTAGCATACGGCCTAAACAGAATGTATTCATACAAAATCTGATGTGCACTTGGCTCATAAATCAAAAAGAGCTAACATCAAGAAAAAAATGATTTCTTAAAATCCTTTGAACTTAAAATGAGTTCTATTTGATGATTTTCATAAAGTCCTATAAAAATACTCACACACAAACAAATCCGGCGAGGTTAGAGTGCAGCACGTCGTCCGTCGGCGTGGCCGCGAAGGAGACCGCCAGCAAGCGGTGCGCGATGGCCTGCGACACGCACACCGGCACCAGCTTGGTGAGAGCGTCCTCGGCGCGCATGCCCAGGGGCATGCACGAGTCGGGCAGCGACGGCGCGCCCACCTGACAATGGGATATACTTCATTGTATAGTATATTACCATATAAGTGCGTTATGGTGGTTATAACACACGAGGCGGAATTTCAGCCCGAGCTGAAGGCGAGGGCGTAATAGAGCCGAGTGTGTTTAACCCACAGACATATAAAAGGAAGACTAAAGATGATTGCATAATACAAATAATGCCGCGTGGCATGAATTTACACTTAAGCTACATTAGTTTTGTTGTTTTTCTTTATCATAATTGGTACCATATATTTGAAACAAAAATAGTAAAGTAATATTCTTTATGAATGTGAGAGAGTACTTAGAATACAAATACTCGCAATAACTGTTTATAAATATATTATTTAGACAATTCAAAATAAGCTAGGGTGAAAAATTGCCACGCGTTCTAAGTAGGTAATGTTTGGTTTGTATGTATGTGGTTTAACCAATTTACGACGTTTTTCAACACACTTGCGAGGGCAAATACCTAATAAACTGTTTTTTTTTTTAAATAAACTTAACCATAAAACTGTGATGCACATTCTTGCTTACACACAGTTTCCTTTTAAAATCACCGCGGCGCGCTTCCTACTGGCTGGCGCCGAAGGTAGGGCCAGTTCAAAATTAGAAAAATAAAAAATTTTGAGCATATAAATAGCAAATAGTGCGTTTATAAAATATAACTTTACAATTTGCGTTTATAACACGCGTTTTATGAGATGCTTGTCTATCTAAAATCGGTGAAATTAGATCAACTAAACGAGCAAGTGTGTTGAAAATAAAATTATTTAAATAAACGAGTGGCTCTGTGAACTGCAAATCTCAAGAGTCACTATACTTGTCAATATACAAGACAAGTCAATAAACTTCAATGGGTGGACCCATTGAAGTTTATCGGATTAAAAAAGTTGTTAAGACAAAAAATTGCATTTCAATAAGGGTAACAAAAAAGTTCTACGACATCTTTGAAAAAATTTCAATATTTTTAAAGTTCTCAATTCCCACATTGCCGCCAAATGGTGGGGAACATGAATAAAATTATAATTCGGGTCTCCACCGAAGACGATATTTAATTACAAGCAGCAGTACGCAAGATGATGCTGTCTCTGTCACATGTTTAAAGATTTATATGAAACTAAAAAACTTGTCACTGCTCCCCTCTCTTTTCAACCCCACACGCCCGGCCGAGTGCGACCGCTCGCCATTACGTTTTTGTGTGTTGTCGATGTCACATCGTAATTAATATTTTTTTCACGTCGTTAAGCACTTATATCGTTTCGATCTCGGATTTTTTATATCTCGTTTGAAAATTAAAAATGGGAAAAAGGAAAAGGTCTAAGGATGAAGACTTCGAGGACATCTTGAAAAAAATAAAGAAACTGGAACGAAAGCTAAAAAAACGTAAAAACGTTATTTCTTCTTCGGACGACGATACGAATACATCGAGCGATAATCAAATATCAGGTAAATAGCTTCACGTATTGTACCACAAAATATTTCATCCGCGTGTTTTTATCAGCTACCTTCAAAAAAAAAAAAAAATAACCTCCAATGTACTGATTGCTAACGAAATTGGTACATAAATATGTAACAGTCGTGCGTGATCGTATACATATTGTCCAACCATGGTACGTCGGATGAGTTTAGATGCTTATTTATTATTACTACTAATAATTATGTACTATTTAACACTACGTGGTATTTTTGTCAGGGCAGCCTAAATGGTTAGTCGATTATCACTGTATAACGGCGTCTATATTACTAGACCTAAACATGAGATAGCCTTTAAGGCTATTAGTTTATTGCAACTTACTGGCGGCCTATATGGCTAGACCAAAACATTAGACAACCTAAACGGTTGGTTACTACTACATACTGGCGGCCTATACGGCTAGACCAATGTATGTGACTGCCTACAAGGCTAGTCGTTTCTCATTACCTATATACTGGCGGCCTATACGGCTAGTCCGAAGTATCAGACAGCCTATAAGGCACGTCGCTTATTGTTTACGTATGTTTATTGTATATACATACATATATAAACTATATCGATCCTTACTCTTACAAATACTATTTATCTATTGCAGATATAATTCCAACGGTGGAATATACCCCACAGGAAAGTTGTAATCAGGATATTGATTCGCCACCAGTCCCCGACTGCGTCAATATCGAAAAAGAGATTGACGAAAATGATACTGCGGAGCAAGATACCGTACCAGATTTAGATCCAGATATACTGGAAATATTAGGAGATGACCCATCAAAAGAAAATTCCGTTGGCGAAAAAAATCACAAAGACATAGCGCTTAGATGGACACATATTTTGAAAAATGGCATGACTAAGGAAATAAAAACTGAATTACAAAAATAATATTTAGTGCCTGAGAACTGCAGCAGCATTAACCCACCAAAGCTAAACCCCGAAGTTAAGGCTGCCATAGACGAACAAAATCTAAAAAAAGAGACGTATAGCGAGCATAAACAAAAACAACTAGGTAATTGTCTAGCTGCTATCGGTAAAGCACTAAATATTAGCCTTAACAATGAAGGAACGCCACAGGGGATTATAAAACCGTTGAGTGACGCCGGACGACTTTTATGTGACCTTCATTACAGGGAATCACAGTCCCGCCGTTACGCCATCATAAATTCTCTTAATAAAGAAGCGAAAGATACCGTAAAAAATACAAAAATAGATGAATATCTGTTTGGTTCTGGCCTTGGGGAACATTTAAAATCATCGAAGGCCATAAAGAAATCGGGGACAGAGTTAAAACCCAAACCGCCTCGTCCACAGTTTAAACCCTCAGCGAATCAACCTCAACGTGGAGCTTTAAACGCGAGGGGGGCTCGCGAGTACCGGAGTCGCGAGCCAACCCCGGAGCCCGGAAGACAATGTCAGCACCTGCAGCGACTACTACGAGGGATCGCCGCAAGGAGAATTCGTCGAGGAGGTACATCAGTCAACGGGGACACAAACGCTAGATCACACTGAACAGGTACTTATACCAAACGTCGGTAGACTTCAATATTTTTATGACCAATGGTATCAGTTAACAAAAGACCTCACGATTTTATCGTGGGTAAAAGGCTATAGAATACCTTTCAAAGAAAAGCCAACACAATCATCTGTTCCGAATAATAATCGCTTTTCAAAATCGGACATTATAGCTATAGATTCATGTATTTATGATATGGTAAATAACGGTGCTATATCACTTTGCTTGCCTTGCAAAGATCAGTTTTTATCACCTATTTTTATAGTTCCAAAACCCGATGGAAAGTACCGTTTTATTCTTAACTTAAAAAAATTAAATAAATTCATTGATGTAGATCATTTTAAAATGGAAGATCACCGTACAGCCCAAAAATTAATAGAAAAAAATTATTTCATGTCAACACTTGATCTTAAAGACGCTTATTTTTTGATTTCTATCGATGAACGCGACAAACAAATGCTGCGCTTTCAATGGAACTCAAAAGTTTACCAGTTTAACGTACTTCCCTTCGGATTATGTACTGCGCCATACCTTTTCACCAAATTGTTAAAACCTGTAGTTCAACAATTACGTACCGCTGGTCTTCTATCCGTTATATATTTAGACGATTTTTTATGTATTGGTAGCACATATAAAGAATGCTTACATAATATACAAACAACAAAAAACCTTTTAGTATCTCTTGGTTTCGTAATTAACGAACAGAAAAGTCAAATAATGCCAAAGACAGTCTGCAAATTTTTAGGTCGTTTTTGACACAAAAGAAATGATACTTTATTTACGACGGGAAAAAAAGTTACGTATTAAAGAACGAGCAGAAAATCTTTTCAAATTAAAGTCTTGCAAAATTAGATATCTTGCTGAATTCATTGGGATATTAACATCGGCTTGTCCAGCCGTCAGATACGGTTGGATGTATACCAAATTGCTCGAAAGAGAAAAATTTTTGGCCTTAAATTATTCCGAAAACTATAACAAAAAAATGGCATTATCAGAAAATATACATGAGGATTTGAAATGGTGGAGAAACAATATTAATAACTCATATAATCTAATTCGTAACACCAACTTTACTTTAGAAATATTTACCGATGCGTCCCTCACCGGTTGGGGCACAACATGTAACGGAGAAAATGCTAGCGGTAATTGGGATTATATAGATTCTAACAAACACATAAACGAGTTAGAATTGAAAGCAGCTTCTTATGGGTTAAAAATATTTGCATCTCATCTGCGAAATTGTGATGTCTTAATGAGAATAGATAATACCACTGCTATATGTTACATAAATAAAATGGGAGGTATACAGCATATACATCTGAATGAAATAGCCCGCGAAATATGGCAGTGGTGCGAAGTAAGAAATATTTTTATATTTGCATCATACATTAAATCAAGTGAGAATACAATCGCAGATAAAGAATCTCGCAGATTGGATGTCGACACAGAGTGGCAACTCGCTGACTACGCGTTTGATCAAATCGTGGATTCCTTCGGTAATCCAGAATTTGACCTTTTCGCTAGTGTCCAAAATACTAAGTGTGATAGATATGCATCTTGGAAGCTTGACCCATGCTCCGAAGTGGTCGATGCTTTTACTTTTAATTGGCAAAATATTTACTTTTACGCCTTTCCCCCATTTTGTTTAATCACAAAGGTCCTTCAAAAAATTAAGGCTGATAAAGCCAAAGGAATCATAGTAGTACCTTGGTGGCCGTCTCAACCATGGTTCCCCTTGTGGTCTAAACTAATCGTCTCAAACGCTATCTATTTCAAACCGAGTAAACATCTGTTATGTTCTCCTTTCAGGGAGTACCATCCGCTCCACGCGGACCTTACCCTGGTAGCAGTGATGTTATCAGGGAGGGACTAACAAGGCACGGCGTCCCTCTGACGTCCATGAGAATAGTTATGGCATCATTTGCTCCAAGTACCTTAGCGCAATACAATTCTTCACTTATTGCGTGGTGGGACTTTTGTCAAGGTAAAAATTTAAATGTTTTCCAAGCTACGGTCCCGCAGGTAATGTTATTTTTAACACAAACATTTGAAAATGGGGGTTCTTATAGTACTCTTAATACACATAGGTCAGCATTGTCTATTATTTTGAGTAAACTTATAACTAATGACGAGCGTATAAATCGTTTACTGAAAGGGGTCTATAAACTAAAACCCCCTGCTCCCAAATATAACTGTACGTGGGACACCAATAAAGTCCTGACGTTCTTATCGAATTATTATCCCTACGAAAATGTATGCTTAAAAAAACTATCACTTAAAACAATAACCTTGCTGGCTATAGCATCAGCTCAGAGGATGCAAACTCTCAGCCTTATAAAATTATCGAATATTGCTATTCAAGATAATGTAATTTTAATTAAGATTCCAGACATAATAAAAACATCACGCCCTGGAGCATGCCAACCGCTTATCAGACTGCCTTTTATACGAGAAAAGCCGAGTATTTGCCCAGCACTGTGCCTTCAAAGTTACATAAATGAAACAAAATCTCTGCGGGTTCCAGAATCAGGTGATTTCTTATTTATAAGTCTAAGAAAACCCCACAAAAAAGTGGGGTCCCAAACACTCGGCCACTGGCTAAAACTAGCATTGGAGGACAGTGGAATAGATATCAGTTTGTACGGTGCACATAGCGCTAGGCACGCCTCTACCTCAGCTGCTCACAAGGCAGGAGTAAGTCTGGAAGCGGTTCGCAAAGCTGCAGGGTGGAGTGATACATCTAATGTTTTTTTGAAATATTATAAAAAGGATAAAATCGTTAATTCAAATGATGAGGAATTTGCGTTATCTATATTCAACCAATGATTACGTGAGTCGCTTATAACTAAAGTCAGTTAAATTAACACAATTGTGACAAAAATATATATACACTGTTTCTTACCTAGTACTAATTTGATTGATCAGTTAATTGCATTTATTGTATTAATGATGATGTCATTAAAAAATAATAAATGACATATTGATTTTGATACCTATCAAATGGTATTTTTATTTCACCCGTACACTTTACGCTCTAAACATCTGCTTGTAATTAAATATCGTCTTCGGTGGAGACCCGAATTATAATTGGGAATTAAACGAACTTACCTAGTGAAGTTCGATTCCAATTATGAGAGGGTCCCACCGAAGACGATATGACTTCCCTCCCAACCCAAAAAATAAAAATACCAAACCAAACTTTGAAAATAATGGCGAGCGGTCGCACTCGGCCGGGCGTGTGGGGTTGAAAAGAGAGGGGAGCAGTGACAAGTTTTTTAGTTTCATATAAATCTTTAAACATGTGACAGAGACAGCATCATCTTGCGTACTGCTGCTTGTAATTAAATATCGTCTTCGGTGGGACCCTCTCATAATTGGAATCGAACTTCACTAGGTAAGTTCGTTTAATTCCCAAAAAAAATAAGTATGTGTATCCGTATTCAAAACCTACTCCTTTTTTTAAGGCGGTAAAAAAAGGGCATAGAGCAGTGACATGCAACAAAAGGCTAATTGGGTGTTTTCCTGGGTCAAAAATAAATTATTTTGTACTGATGAGAAAATAAAACGGCGCAAAATAATGTCACCTGTCTTTGAACTTATCATTTTAAGTGATTTTAGCTATTAATATTGCAGAAAAACTGATAATAAGAGTGCTATTTGACTCCAAGAGACTATGACGTCATCTGCCTGTATTTCATACAAATTCCATAGACAATGTTTGTTTTAACGTTTAGAAAAAAGTATCTGATTTGACTTGTTGGAAAGTAGCGGATTGTGAAAAAGGCACAACAGCAACATTTTTGAGAATAAATAGATCGATTGATTTTATGCTTATTATAAGCTATGCGCTAGTTTAGTTATTTTCGTTGGTTTAGGATTTTCAAAATCCTGTCAGAATTACATGGTAACTTAACGGAGTAAAACATCGTATATATAATTTACTAGTAGCGATACATCGTGTTACGTACCGTGAAAATTAAATCACCATTTTTCGAAACGAAATAACCCGTCATGGACTTCCCGCAGCTGAATGCTGATGTCAATGGCTCACCTTTGTAGAGGTCAATGAGGTCGGTGAACTTGACGTCGAAGGAGTGCGGGTAGTACGGCGTACGCTTTCCGTAGAAGTACTCGCGGATGACAATAGCTCATCTTGTAGATGTTGAGGTCGGTGAACTTGACGTCGAAGGAGTGCGGGTAGTACGGCGTACGCTTTCCGTAGAAGTACTAGCGGATGACAATGGCTCACCTTGTAGATGTTGAGGTCGGTGAACTTGACGTCGAAGGAGTGCGGGTAGTACGGCGTACGCTTTCCGTAGAAGTACTAGCGGATGACAATGGCTCACCTTGTAGATGTTGAGGTCGGTGAACTTGACGTCGAAGGAGTGCGGGTAGTACGGCGTACGCTTTCCGTAGAAGTACTAGCGGATGACAATGGCTCACCTAGATGTTGAGGTCGGTGAACTTGACGTCGAAGGAGTGCGGGTAGTACGGCGTACGCTTTCCGTAGAAGTACTAGCGGATGACAATGGCTCACCTTGTAGATGTTGAGGTCGGTGAACTTGACGTCGAAGGAGTGCGGGTAGTACGGCGTACGCTTTCCGTAGAAGTACTAGCGGATGACAATGGCTCACCTTGTAGATGTTGAGGTCGGTGAACTTGACGTCGAAGGAGTGCGGGTAGTACGGCGTACGCTTTCCGTAGACGTACTAGCGGATGACAATGGCTCACCTTGTAGATGTTGAGGTCGGTGAACTTGACGTCGAAGGAGTGCGGGTAGTACGGCGTACGCTTTCCGTAGAAGTACTAGCGGATGACAATGGCTCACCTTGTAGATGTTGAGGTCGGTGAACTTGACGTCGAAGGAGTGCGGGTAGTACGGCGTACGCTTTCCGTAGAAGTACTAGCGGATGACAATGGCTCACCTTGTAGATGTTGAGGTCGGTGAACTTGACGTCGAAGGAGTGCGGGTAGTACGGCGTACGCTTTCCGTAGAAGTACTAGCGGATGACAATGGCTCACCTTGTAGATGTTGAGGTCGGTGAACTTGACGTCGAAGGAGTGCGGGTAGTACGGCGTGCGCTTTCCGTAGAAGTACTAGCGGATGACAATGGCTCACCTTGTAGATGTTGAGGTCGGTGAACTTGACGTCGAAGGAGTGCGGGTAGTACGGCGTGCGCTTTCCGTAGAAGTACTCGCGGATGCGCGCGTCGCGCACCTCTGCGCGCTGCGACGACGACCGCTCTACCACCTGCACAAATAAATGTAGGCATTATTGTAGTAAAAAGAAGACACGAAGTGTGTAATTCTTGGCTCATGTATATTTTTACTGGCCTAGGCCAGGAAAGTAATATGAAAATTCATTCCTGGTCGCTGCTCAAAACAAAGATGACAAGAAATGTATTCAGAATGACAAGACAGTGACATTGACGTTTCAGATGACAGTTCTGTTTTTACATTTGGCAAAGACATGAAGCGTTTAATTTCATCACGTGTCATACAGCCAATTGCTACCAATTATAAAAACTGCACTTTTTGAGCATTTATATGAATATGCTAACAGTTTTATTAAAATGTTGGTATTAAATCACAAGAAAATGTTTGATTTTCGTTGCGAGAGAAAGAAACAATAATCTACGGTATTAGGTACATTTTGTACGTGAAATATGACGGGGCTTTACGGGCTATGTTTCTTTTGAAATAAAAACGCGGGAAATCAGTTTCTCTTCTTTCAAAGCACGTAGTGATTGATTATTTACTCTTTGCAATAAAAATTAATTGCTGACGGTATGTATTTGCATTATTTAATCTTGCCCCACATTTATTGAGAAAAGCATTATACATGCCTCGGCGGGAATTGCATTGCCGGACTCTTAATTATTGTCAAGGCCTCGGTGACGCTTGGCCTTGAAAACTACTCATCCGGCAATGCCATACTTCGCATCCTCTGCAGTAATGTACTATTGTTCCCTTCTACGACCATCTTGCGCGGGCGCGGATCATTGTTATATATTGTAAATTCATCTAAATAAATCATATACATCCATATAGCGCCTATTTGATATACTGTCCATGTACCCAAAAACATACACAATAAGCAATATTGTTTATTTTTAACCCCCGACAAAAAAAGAGGGGTGTTTTCAATTTGACGCTCATGTCTGTCTGTCTGTGGCATCATAGCTCTCGAACGGATGGACTGATTTGAATGCGGTTTTTTTACGTGAAAGCAAATTGTATATGATAAGGAAGTGATATAAATATCCAAAGATAAATAAATGATTTTTGACTTTTTTGAAAATTCCCCTACGGTCTTATATTGATGAAATCGGTTCAGTCGTTTATAAGTTATTGGGGGTTAATGCTTGAAAGTCAGCGGTTTCCCTAGCAAATAATAGATGGCGCTACGGATATCAATAGAAACATGTAGTTCCCATATCAATACTAGATGGCGTTGAAAGTTCGTTATTTTTTTAAATTTGCCTAGCAAATGAACTTGCTCACATGTGTAAGTGTCCTACACAGGTGTCAGATTTCTCACCTGCAGCCTGAAGCCATCTAACATAGTTTCACGATCGCTACTCAATAATGAACGCCTGGAACAACAGCTTTACGGTCCTTCTAAATCACGGAGGAGCTGAAGAAAATTTTATGCAACGTGTGGTCTTTTATTATTGAAATCGTTAGCTCGGTAGAAGTATGTATTATTAGCACTTTCGCAAGTTAAGCAACGCCAGGCGTGGGCCGGACTTGGATGGGTGACCACAAGTAGCATAAAAATATCTCAAGCTCCTCCGTGCTTCGGAAGGCACGTTAAGGCGTTGTTCTTGTCTGTCATTGTCAGTCGTCAACCTGCGTCGGACGCTTTAAGGTAGCTTGAAACACCGGACAACCGTGTTGGCCACTTACACACACGAAAAACCAAAACCGTAGTTACTAAAAGAAATCCTGTAATCTGAACAAACTTTTGGGAACAAAATGTCAATTCTCATTAATGAAATTCTGCTTTCATATTTTTTCCTCTGATCTGTTTTTTTTTTGTAATAGAAGGATAAAGGCCCCAAGATTTTATTGCCTAGGGGCCCTGATAGGGTTGATCCGGCCCTGATAATATGTCCCACTCTCATATTATGTAATTTTTTAATAGGACTTTCATGTTATATAAATTTTTTTACATGTCATATGGAACTAAGCAAACCAAGTGACGGGTGAAAAATCTGGTAATAAATATTTAATAGACTCACCCCTCCGCTTTTCGGCAAGTACACCACTTTGACGAACTTGGGCATGTCCCTCTTCAGCTCGTTGTACAGTCTCTCGTTGTCTAAAACTAATATCACATCCACCTGGAACAATTCACTTTCGTTCAACTTATTTGTCGCATTGCACGTTGTTCAAATATCCAAAGACAAATGAATGATTTTTTACTTTTTTTTTTGTCAACGAGTTGAAAGGCAAAAAATATGTTTCGTATCCTGATATATGTTCCTTGTAGAAAGTTATTCAGTATCATAGACTGAATTTATACTCAACTAGCTTTTGCCCGCGGCTTCGCTCGCGTATGGGTATAATTTATCAAAATTCTTTCTTAGGGGATGCCTACGTCATAGTAGCTTTATGCATGCAAAGTCTCAGCCCGATCGGTTGAAAATTGACAAAGTTTCATACAAACTTTCATACCCTATTTTATCCCCTTGGGGGTAGATTGATCAAAATCCTTTCTTAGCGGATGCCTACGTCATAACATCTACCTGCATGCCAAATTTCAGCCCGATCCATCCAGTGGTTTGGGCTGTGCGTTGATAGATCACTATGTCAGTCACCTTTGAGTTATATATATTTATATATAGATATAGATAGATATAGTTTTAGTATATTTCGTTACATCCTGTATAGGAGGTCAAACTAAATGCACTGAAACAATTTTAAGGATGAATTCAGTCCGTAGTAGTGAACAAGTTTCCCCAAGGTACATATGTCGAAATATGAAAAATAATTTTTAGCTTTCCATACAAACTCACATCAACTGATCGGTCAACTTGTATGGGAGCCCACAAATTACTTTTCATATGTCGATACGTGTTCCTTGGGGAAAGTTGTTCAGTATCGTGGACTGTATTCACCCTTAGAATAGTTTCAGTATACCTCGCTCCACCCTGTAGAGGTATATTGACGACCTCCGTGGCGTAGTGGTCACCATGCTAGTCCGCCACCCAGAGGTCCCGGGTTCGATCCCCGGTCAGGGCAAGTTGGAAAATGGTATTTTTTTCAAATTGTCCTGGGTCTTGGATGTTTATCTAAATACGTATTTGTTATAAAATATAGTATCGTTGAGTTAGTATCCCATAACACAAGTCTCGAACTTACTTTGGGGCTAGCTCAATCAGTGTTATTTGTCCCTATATATTTATTTATTTATATATATACAAGCCATACCTCAAACGCCTGCGCGGCGTGCGTGAGCACCTTGTACCCGGCGCCTTTGATCCAGCCGCACGTGTTGATGATGACTCCCGACGTCGAAGCTGCAACGAAATGCGTTACGAAACATACATACATACATATTATCACGCCTGTTTCCCTCATGGTAGGCAGTGACTATGGACCTCCACTGGCTATGATCCTGACAGACCTGCCAGGAGAGACTGGTCACCTCGGAGTAGATTTTTTTATTACATAGTATTTCTTCTTATTACGTAGTTTATGTTTGTTAACTTGTTCGCAAGCATTTCATGTTATAATGTATCAACATTGTATTATATTAAAAGTACTTATTATTTAAAAAAAGACATTATAATAATATTACAAAGCCCTTCTTTAGGGTAGGCGACCAATACTCTGAAAATGAATTTCTTTCGGCGTTTCTTCTCAGCAGTGGTCGTTACGAAGCGCTAGTATCGGTAGCCTTTCTTTAAAATAAATTAAATTTCAATATAATCTACACGTAACGTAAATTATACTTATTGACGTGAAAAAAAATGCCTGTAAAGGTCTAATTACTGAATAAACATTTCAATTTTGACCCTTTTCGCTTCATCTACACCATCACTCTCTTCATGCATGCCCGCCGGTCATGGGTACTTCTGACCTCTCGTTTTTAGGGTTCCGTACCCAAAGGGTAAAATCGGGACCCTATTAGTAAGCCTCCGCTGTCCGTCTGTCTGTTTGTCACCAGGCTGTATCTCATGAACGGAGATAGCTAGACATTTGATTTTTTTTTGCAAATTATGTATATCTATTGCCGCTATAACAAAAAATGCTACAAACAGAATAATATAAATATTTTAGGGGTTTCCCACACAACAAACGTGATATTTTCGCCGTTTTTTGTTACATATTAATAAGGGCAACCAGTAGCCGCTAGAAATAATCATAGAATATTTAGTTATATATTCACTTTGAAAATAAATATTTAAGGGGGCTCCCATACAACAAACGTGATTTTTTATAGATTATAGTACGAAACCCTTTGTGCGCGAGTCCGACACGCACTTGGCTTATTTAAGAGCGTCTGCAATCTGGTCGCGGTGCGTTCGTCGAGGACGACCCTGACCCACTCTTCCACTCACGTTCGCTTTATAGACCCTTTTTGTAAATCTTGTTTCATCCATCCTTTCTACATGCCTGAACCAACTCAACATTCCTTTCTCAATTTTTGTTACCACATTTCCTTTCAGTCCATACTTTTTAGAACATTGAAACAGACATCAATAATACAAGATTTCTGTGTCAATTATACAATATGTAACAAGAACCCTGTCCGATCCTTGTAGGAGCAACTCAGACCGTCAATATGAACAACTTTTCCTATGGGACCAATGCTTGAAACTCGAAAAAAAATCGTTTCTATTGACGGTCTGAGTTGCTCCTACAAGGATCGGACAGGGTTTTAGTTACATATAGTAAACAAACAGTCCACATTAGGAAGCACGTCGAACTATGCTTGTTTTTAACCGACTTTAAAAAAGGGGGAGGTTATCAATTCGAATGTAAATATGCGTCCTTCCATGCAAGTCTGGGAGAAAAGAAAAAACCAGCTGCTTCTCTTCCCGAACAGAGCGTAGAAGCTGATCGAGGAAACGGGCGAAAGTGCCCATCATGTTATTCGGCATTGCAGCTAGCAGCCCATCACTATTATGATTCCTTCTTCCACCAACTTGCCAACTGCCACATTAAAAGTGGCCTATGAGTCTTGCGGCCCTGGGCTCTGTCAGCTTAGAGCAGCAAGACCCAAAATGCTGCCTGCCCCGTTAGGGACAAAGACGTGATAGTATGTATGTATGTATATGTCTTTTTAGGGTTCTGTACAAAAAATGAAAAAACGGAACCCTTATAGGATCACTCGTGCGTCTGTCTGTCCATCCGTCTGTCACAGGCAATTTTCTCCGAAACTACTGGACCAAACCAGGTAAAATTTGGTAGGGTGGTGTAATCTTATGACCCTAATACAGATGTGCAAAGTAAATAAATATTTTTTTTAAATAAGCGTCATGTTTAAGGGATAAATTAGGAAATTTAACAAAAAAGTTTTGCAAACGATACTGTCTTATACATCAAATGAAAGGGCTCCTTATGAGGATCTCAAGTATATCTTTGTTATTAATATAAAATAAATAGTTTTGATTTTATTGATGAAAGAAGACATGAATCTTTTTTGTTTGAAAGGGCATACATTATCAGGTGATCCCATATTTTTATCAAAATCGTTTGAGTAGTTTGGCCTTGAAGTCGTTTTGTTGTTCAAAAATTATTGTTTCAACTTGATAAATAATTTTCTTCAAATACCTCACCTTTTTTATTATTCTCGCATCTCTCCGCGATGACCTCTGCTAGCCTGGTCACGATGGTGTTGTAAAGCTCTAGGTTCTCCATCGGAGATTTGTGGCCAAAGTGGTACACTAGGGGCGCTTGCTGGCTGAACCCTTCTTCTATGGATGCTGGCCTTTCCACTAGGAGGGCACCTGTCATACAAATAGTTCATATGTCACTGTCATTTATGTCACATATGAAGACCTGGCCTAGTGGTTTTTACGCCAGGCTGTCAGGCCAATCAGAAAATGATCTTTTTCAGATTGGCCTGGGTCTAGGAGTCTATATACAATGTGGAAGGGACATAAATCTAAAATACATATAGTATAATGAAATTAAAGAATAGTGAAAGTATAAAAAAAAAATTCGGCATTTCCATACAGAAGTGTACAGCCGTCCGTACAATTTGTAAGGGAATGTCGATTTTTTTTTGGTTATTTGGTTATTATTTTAATTTCATTATACTTTAGTGATGTAGTATAGCCCGTGGTTTGATCTATTACGGGATATATATATATATGGTTACCGTTCCATGTTGTATATATGTATTTGTTATAAAATATAGTATCGTTGAGTTAGTATCCCATAACACAAGTCTCGAACTTACTATAGGGCTAGCTCAATCTGTGTAATTTGTCTATATGTTTATTTATTTATCATTAAATGATGACAGAAATAAGCATATTTCATTAAGGGGTCAATCACATATTACGTCACGTAAAATGTTGACTTTTTAACTTTTAACAGATAAAAATATTTTACCAATAGTCCCCGGAACACTGATCTGTCCTTGTCCAACATCTAAATCTACATAAATGGGCCTCCTGCCCATCCTGACAGCATAGTTGAGGAGCAGCCTTGTCAGCGTAGACTTGCCTACGTCTCCAGGCCCCACCACCATGGCAACGGGGCCTCTGGTATTCCCCTGCTCCGCTGCCACCCTTTGCTGCTCCAGTGCAGCATGAACGTTTAAATAGATGACCTGAAATTATTTACTTCAAAATTATAGCAATTTATAGCTTTTACGCACAACTTTTTCTGCGTAAATTTCATACTTTGTAATAAAGTCTATTTTTGTATGGCAAAATAGGATTCCCCATACAAAGTTCCACTTCCCATTTCATTCCCTTAATGGATGATGTTTGGAATAAATACTGTCCGATGTCCTTCAGCTTTAAAGCATGAAGAGGTAACTTCAATTTTCAATTTATTTATTGCTCTCAAATTGTACATATATTACACTTTCTACATAGTCACTTTAATTACTAGGTAGGTAGAAACAGGCATACAGAGTTACTTATGCATTTATATACATATTAGTAAGGAAGTAAGGATAAGAAAGTGCTCAAATTAATAAGCTGTTATTATCCCACAAGACAAATACATTTTTCCGAGACAAAATTATTCTATGTCATAATAAGCTATCTGCATGCCTTTCATTGTATGGCAGTTGTCAAGTTATGTCAGATGTCTTTAGGCAGATTGAAATATGTAACATGAGTTTTTTGACAACCTCGATGGCCTAGTGATCATCATGCCAGACTGTAACACCGTAGGTTCCGGGTTTGAATCCTGATCAGGTCAAGATGGAAAATGAACTTTTTCTGATTGACCTGGGTCTTGGATGTTTATCTTTATATTTATTTGTATGATCGAGTTAATATCCTGTAACACATGTCTCAAACTTACTTTGGGACAAGTTCAGTCTGTGTGATTTGTTCATATATATTTATTTATAGTGTTGGCCACTTACACACACGAAAAACGTTTTGCTGGGTAAACTACAAATGCTATTATCAAGAACTCAGTGAACTTACAGCAGCGCTGTAACACTCCCTGCTAATTCTTCTATCATGTATGATTCAGCAGTTTACTTTTCAAATACTCACCATAGGAGTCTCCTTAGCGATATAGCTGACTTCAGTCCGGCCCCGCAGCTCCACCGTACAGCCGTGCCACGTAAACACCGCTACCTTCGCGCCTGTATGGAATTCATATGGTTTCCCTTTGACCAACTCTGTTCCAAACAACTCCGCATAACCACTCTTGACCTAAAACAACATTAAAATATAAAACTTCAGGCTGTTGAAAATATAATTGACAATATAATATAAATTCTTAGCAATGAAAATACCTCTAAAACTACTTTCTCGTTCTTAGATTCGACTTCGAAGCGAAGTTCAGAGTCGGGGTCTAATTTGAATTCTTGTAACTGCACTTCAGTCATTGTTTATGAGATTTTTGTTACAGGTTGTTAGTGAGTAACAATATCTGTGTATAATTATGTTAACAAACAGAAAAATAATAAGTTTTAATGAGACTTTCATTGAATGTTATGTTATGTTTCTTTCTTTCGTTTCGTGGATAAAATCAAGTAATGACGTTGACTTTCCATGATTTGTGACAGACCCATTATTTACCCGATGAGGGTCGCTTTACACTAAACGATTTTTCTTCGATTAGTAGGACCAATATCGATATCGATTTATCGATATTAAAATATGTACCTAAATATAAAGATAAGAATTGAGATGGAATTCAATCTCAGAGCAGAGCAGAGCAAAGCGGAACAGATCAGAGCAGATCAGTGCAGTGCTGTGCTGTGCTGTGGAGTCATAGATAAGAATATGTAATGACGTAAGTAGAGTAGAATAGAATAGAACAATCTTTATTCAGTGATAAATAATGTACACTTACAAATTTATAAGTAAATCTTTAATACTGTAAAAATACTAACTCACTCATTAAGTAAAACTAGGTATAAAAAACATTTTTACACAGAAAGTGATATCCACTTAGCATACTAACTTAACTAACTAAACTAACTACTATTGTGTAGTTTGATTACAAATTACAATTACATGTAGTTAACTGCAAGTAGTTGAAATTACATTAAATTTAACTACAACAATTGAAACTACTGTAGTTGTAATTTGTAATTAAGTAGTTATAATTACAAATTACAATAAGAATTTATTACCGCGGGCGTGTGTTAAAGGTATTGTATTTCGAAATTGTAAGTGTAAAAAGTTGTAAGCAAGAAACGAAAATTTATAAGTAAGTAAATCTTTATAAAATATGTAGTTTCAAAAAGTAGCTTGTAATTGTGGTTACAACTTTTATATATATTGTCCATATTTAACTACTTTTTGTAGTTTATGGTTCAACTGCTTTTTCAATTACTTTTTGTAATTATGTAGATGCGATTACTAACTACATAATGTAATTGTAGTTAGTAATTAGTAGTTTAATTACATTTTGCCCAACTCTGCTGATCGCCAATTAAGGCCAAAAGCAGCACTGGTGTTTCGTGGAACCACAATTAAACAAATAATCGTCCACTAAACTTTACAAGCAAGGTCGACTGAACTATGCGTAGTGTAAATGTCCAGACAAATACCTACATTTGAAATATTATAAAATATAAGTAAATAAAGTATAAATTGGAAAAATATAAATAAATAGAGTAAATATATAGTGTCATACAAGTGTGCAGATTAATAGTATAGATAGGTCTATTAATCTGCACACTAGAATAGATCTGTCCCACTGTCCCACAGATATTTAAAGGTGGATGTCTAGAAAATGCTTCTTAGAAATTCTATTCTATTCTATAATAATAACTCTCCACGTGATGAGAACCTTGTGAATCAGTCGTGCTCGTGCGTGATCGTGAAGGCCAAGTAGGATAAACTTAGTAAGTACCTTGACTTGGCTTGGCTCAAGAGGTAACTGTTTTGTGGGATATGGATTCGACGATCATTTCCTTCCGAATAATACAAATAGTATAGGCGGTTCTATGCTATCGGCGAATGGTCTTATTATTGTTTGTTCTCAGTAAAATAACGATAGTCTTTGTTTGATCAAGTTTAAAGACTATCTAGCCTCGCGAGATGACTGGGTAAAGGGACCAAATTCAGAAAGCAGTTCGCCTGGACACGGCATGGCATCGGCATAGCATGCGTTGTCAGGAGGTTGAGATAACCGCCCAACACGCCGACCAACGGGCAACGGGCAGGCATCTAGGTAAGGTTTTTGTAATATGAATGTATAAAGCCAAAGAGCTCCACAAGCTCTACGATTTATCGTTGCATATGCGGCGGAATAATTCGACGTGGATTTCAATGCCATTGCAGAATGTCCTCACAAACTAAAAAAAGAAACAATCTATGGTTCTAAAAATACCCTCTTTGACGAATTGTTATCAATAAAAGATAAAAAGCAACTTGCAAGGAGTATAACCGTCAATCTGCTGAATCAACTCGGTGTGTTAGTGCAAGTGTGTTATTCAAAGTATTCCATTGCAAAAATTGCTAACGTCATGGAGTGCAACCGGTGCAACTACGATTCCGATTCCATCTCCGACTCCGACTCAGACTCAGACGAATACGAACTGTGCCATCTACGCTCCAACTCCTGCGCACTACCATTTGATCCCACTTCTATTGAAAAAGTAATCTTGGCGATCAGCGATAAGTTTGACTTCCGAGTGGTGATGAGTGATGAGCGGGCGAGAGGTGCGCTGATGGTGACGACTGGGCTGACCTTGGCGGGGACCTTGATCGGGCGTCACTATGGAGGGAAGGTGGGCGCTGCTTTGGGAGGGGTCGTTGGTGGGGCTTGCTGCCTCGGAGTTATTGGTGAGACCTTAAGCTTTAACTTTAGTTTTATATACAAATTGCTGACCAATAATTGATGGGTTATTTATTACTTTAGGAGCAATTATTCCATGCTATTTACCTATCTTTTTTGTTTTACCCTCACTTTTTAATTAAAACTTAAGTGAACCAGTCCCCATATTTGTCCTCATTTTTAGAATAGTTCGTCAGTAAAATAAACCTAAATAAACGATTGCATGTGATTTCATACTCTTTACGACGTGTCAAAATCACTTCTTTATCCTTTACGAGGTAGACAGGGCCTTGGGCTTTCAGATTCTAGCTTCTCCCTGATCGGCTCTTGCGATCCACGCGGGAAGAAGATCATCTGATACGTACATTCTTATTTTTCTTTGCTCCAAGACCAGCTAAGAAGAGGCATACTTTGTTGTTCCTTGCTAATCGTAAAAACCGATCATGGTAATTAGTAATAAAAGTAAATATACTATAAGGGGAATAGATGACCTTGACCAATATATTTTTAACTGGGCTTGTGGACATTCCATAAGTGAAAGATAACAAAGTATGTGTAGACTGCTTATTTAAACCATTTTTTTACAAAACCATTTCCATTTTTCAGTTGTAACAATGAGAGACATTTGGGCTGACATAAAGGCGAAGCTATCAGAATTATTTGACATCGTTTACGACTATCTAGCTGGACTGGGTATAGAAGACTACAAGCGAGCAGCCATGTTTTTGACCCAGAACGCCACAGGATCTTCCCAACTGGCTTCAATCATCTTGGAAACGGCGTCTAAAGTTCTTGGGAAGAAAATTTTGTCAAGTTTGACTTCTGCGTAGACTATAGACCTGTGATAAAAATTAAGAGATTGTTTGTAAGACTATTATGATATGACTTTTACTTTAAATTGATTCAAGAGACAAGAGGCTGGTTCCTTTATAAATGACATCACATCGTAATAATGTATTATTTTCAGTACCTGATACTAATAATCCATTTTAACTGTAGTATTGAATTATTTCCATGCTTTTAACTTTATATTTAGAAGTTATGTGAGACATTAAAATAATAATAGATCTATACAATATCTATACTATATCTATACTATATAATATGACAATATGAACTCAAATTCTTACTATTATCATGACTTGATAGGACTATTTCAGTTTATTAAAATGTTGACTTTTTTGTAATGAGATAATTGTACGTAAATAGTAGTTACCGCGATTATTTTTTTATTTATATATGTATTTAGTTGGCCACAATATTTCAATGAAGTTGTAGACTAGACATATATTGGTCCAGTCCAGGTCCCAGGTTAACCATAAAACCGCGAGTCATTTTGAAATTTTATTAGCGATTATATTACTTCCCTGGGTCCTTGACTTGATTCATGGAACTTACGAGTAGGTATACAACATTATCAAAAAATAAGTTCTTGCCTATTTTAAAAAAATAATTGATAATGCATGTTTTAAAAAGTAATTACAGAAGGTTTGTAAAAGCAATTAAAATTCTTGTGATAAAAAATAAATATTTTATTAAAATATATATTTTTTATTTTACCTGAACTCTGTGTGATTTTTGCCTCGCCTTTACCTTTAAAGTGCTTTTACGATATGCGCGAAAAGAGAAGCGACTCATAAATTCTATGCTTTCTCTTTTCTTCCAGTCCAGCATGGAAGAAGATTCGTTCAAGTATCTAATAAGGTTTTATTCGTCCACCGCTTGACGAGCAATTTATAGCACGTATGAACTTCTTTCGAAGAAACTATACCTAATATCTATTTTATGTAATGTATGTAGTAAGGAAGTAAGTATTATTTTACTTATACATACAATGTGTCACAATGCTCGAAAAATTATTTGTTACAACTTCTTAGTACGAAAGAACAACTTCTGCTCAAGATTTGTATTTTGAGTTTTGACCTTAAGTTTTAGAAGCACTGGCCCTTCATGCACGAAATTGATAGGGCGTTTAGTTATGGTTTATCAGTGGCTAACGATGATTATTGTTATTTTTGACACTTTGATTTTATTTGACACTTCTTTGAAAGTTTAAAAACAAAACGCAGACAACGACATTTTCGTTTTGAAAATATTCTTTTGATTTGAAATCAAATTGAGTTTGGTTCAAACTTTTATTAGATTTGCTAATAAAAAGACTAATTGAAAGCTATAATCATGGACAATTCGTTCTTTGAATACCGTGATAAGACCGGTGCTGTAAGTGACTCTGACTCCGAAGTTATCGACAGTAGTTTTGTTGTGGATGATTCTTTTGTGCAAAAACAAAAGAAACCTATTGCTAAAAACCAGACCGTGTTTGTTCCTGAATCCGAGGAGTATTCTACAGAAGGTACCTACCTACTTCCACTTGCTCATGTGATAAAATAGCTGTAAAACAAAGACTGATAGTGGTAACCTTTTCTCTACAATAGGTGATGATGAAGGGGATGTGAGCTGCCCTGCTCCCAATCTCAGAAAGTCAGTGGGCCGGAGAAGTAGTGTCGCAGATGCACATGTCGTGTCCAGCACTGATGATGGTAAAATAAGTGTTGCAATCCATAGTAGTATTCAACAAGACATTCATTCTGAGTTACTTATATGGCCTCTTATATTTAAACATAGTAATAAATGAATGAGTCTTTTGTATTTATCGATTCTGGTTATTTTTGTACTTAAAAGATAAAAACTTTGATGTAACAGTGGAACATTGTTGTAGGAATAAATAGTGTGTTAAAGTTAAAAGATCACAGGACTTTAAGTAAGATTTTAAGTGTTTTGTATCTCCTTTTGGAATCACGGGTCTTTTCAAGGCTTGCATGGGGATACAGATCCAACACGTAGAGGCCATTTGGAGAAGTTGATGTAATGGTGTGCTCTTGAATAGGTTTTGTCTGGAGAAAGATTTGAAGTAACCCACCATTCCTAGTACAAATGCAACTTTTAAACCATCATGTTGGGATTTCTATTCATCAGTGTACTCTAAACCAGACAACAATAGCAAAAAGTGATATGGCTATTCGCTGTCTAATTATTTTTATTAATTTATTATTACAAATACCTTGCTGTGCCAGTTTTAAAAAGACTAATATTCTTATGTTTACTAAACTTTATAATAACCAAACTGCACATAACATATTTTAATTAACAGTAATTCATTTAACAAAATGTGCCATCATACCATCCCTTTAGATTCCAGCAAACAAGGCAGCATCCGAAGGCAGTCGGAGTCATCACCAAACAGAATCGTTGTTAGTTCATGTGACGAAGAAGGTAGGTTCATCATCATTCATTAGTTCTCCCCATCTTAGTACATTTTCAGTTGCTTGACTGTGCTGCTTGTCACCTTGTCCTTTGTCGGAACCTTTTTTTTATACTACCAACCAATTGTTTTTGGTTATTTACTGTATGGCAGAGATTCCTTTAAGGATACATGAATTTTTCCGGGGTCCAATGCCATTTGAAATAAATTATTTGAAAGAAAACTGATTACTAGGATAACTCTTCAAACTTTTATGAACTACTGTTAAGGGGAAACCTGAATTTTCCGGGGTCCAGTGCCGCCCCCATTTGAATAGGAAACGGAGATGTAATTTAAAACTGTGTCTTGACCAGGCCTTAGATAATCCTTCAAACTATTTTATAAAATACTGTTTACAGTTGAAAGTGAGAATGTGAAGTTTTTCTACGCACAATTGCAAAAAACGGCCATTTGGTGTATGTGCGTAGAAAAGCTTCATGTTCTTACTTTGAACTGTAAATAGTAGTTTGTAAAATAGGTTGAAGGGTCATCTAGGGTTTGGTCAAGACAAAATTTTAAATGATGTCTCCGTTTCCTTTCCAATAATTTATTTCAAATAATCCCCTTAATACCGCTCATTGTACTCATTTAATGTGAACTATATTTTTTTGTGTTAGGTAAATTTTTCTTTTGATGTATATCTTTTCTTGTAATAAAGATCGGTAGAAGATGCATAATAAAAGCAATAAAAAAATATATATGTGATACAAATAGTATATATATATTTTTTATTGCTACCTTTTTAAGTTTGGGCCCACTATTTATAGTGCAATCAGGTAGCCAGTACCAGTACCAATTGTAAATATCCCAAAATCTTTTGACATAAGTGCATGAATTGACATAACACAAAAGATTTTGTGACATGGCAATTATTATGCACTGCTAAGCTTACTTTCACCCACCTCTGTTTCAATCGAAATGCACCTTATGTTACCGTGTGCTTAATCTATTGTTCGTTCTGTCAGGGCTGGATTTGGAATTTGGAGGTCTAGGGGCAACGAAGGAGCGATGGCACCTAATTATTTTCCAGATAAAAGTCTCCGTCGCCCGTCACCAGAAACTTATGGGGGGCCCGTCGTCAGAAACCTCTCTCTTGTAGAGACCTCGCTGCAGTTGCTCCGCTTGCCTTTTCAAATCCGGCCCTGAGGCCAGTATCTCGCCTTCATGTAAAAACAGAGAAAGATAGCATAAAAACATGTTTATTTACCAAATCAAAAAACCCTGACTTTCAAGAACTCACCTCATATTTTTAAACGGCTGAACCAAACATATTTTTCTTCGTCGGAAAAATCTTGCTCACACGTACGATTCTACGATGCCACAGACAGACACACGTGCAGACAGACAGACAGTCATCGGCGTCAAACTTAGAACACCTCTTTTTGTTGGGGGTCAAAAAGTTTACACTAGTTAATATTGAATTTGAAATAAACCTCATTGTCCTACAGAAGAAGTGTCACCAGAAATGATACCAAAACGGCGTCCTCCCATGAGGCTACAGTCGGGCTCCCCGGCTGCTTTCATAGGGCGCAAGAACAAGAAGAGAATGATTTTGGAGTCGGACACAGACAACTCTATCATCATAGAGCACGACAGACACCGGAAGGTGACTTGCTTGAAGGATACGCCGTTGAAAATTGACGGTCCCAAAGATGGAAAAGTCGACGAGAGTATGCAGAGTTTTGATGGCACTGATAGTGAGAGTGATGAAGATCATGACAAGGGCGGGGATGGAACTGTAGCTTCAGGTAATCAGTAATCAATCTTTTTTTTATGTCATAGGGCGGCAAACGAACAAGCGGGTCGCCTGATGGAAAGTGATCACCGCTTGCCATGGACAACTGCAACACCAGGGGTGTAACAGAAGCGTTGCCGGCCTTTCAGGAAGGGAAGATGTAGGGGGAGGGAGGGGGGCCTCCGGCTCTCACTCACCGAACGAAGCATAGAAGCGGTGACGCTACTACTCAGACGCCGATTTTCTGTGAGAGTGGTACTTCCCCGGACGAGCCGGCCCATTCATGCTTCTAGCAAAAATATTTTATTTGAATTAATACAAAAAGTACACACATCTGTATATAAATAACATAAGTTACCTCTGTGGCCTAGTGGTCATCATGCTATGCAGTCACAACGGGGTCCCGGGTTCGATCCCCGGTCAGAGGTAAGATGGAAAATTTTCTGTTTATAAATTGATCTGGGTCTTGGATGTTTATCTGTAATGTACTATCTGTGACCGTGAACTTTGCTCCTCGTTGGAATTTCGGGAAAAATACTATCATAGTACCATCGAGGACTTAAATGAGGCTAACGACAGAGGGATCGCCGTGGCCACATACCGGTCAAATGTCATTTGAATTAGAAACTGTACTGGAACCATTTTGACTCGACAAGAAGAAGAAGAAGACTATCCTGTGTCCTTCGTTGGCTCTCAAACTATATCCATACTCAATTTCATGTAAATAGGTTATCAATGTATTCTGCCTGTTTAGGGCATGCAATTTGTTTTGATTAATATTATTATTATTTAAACCGAATCCTTCTTTTTATAAACACAGGATTAACTTTGTTACTAGGTAAACCATTATCCGCCCAAATCAAGTTGACATTTACAGGTGAGATAGTGTGTGATACTAGATGTCAACTTGATTTGGGCGGATAATGGTTTAAACCTAGTAAGAAAGTTAGTCTGGGTTTTATAATAAGACGGTATGTTTTTATCCCTGAGGGGTAGGCATGTGGCATGTGCCATATCGAGCCTCAAGAGCCTAGGGCCATGTTTAATGTGCAGGGTAGGCCGTATCGCCAATTAACATACAGAGTTTCGGCCGTTCCTTTGATCGGGTGTTACGATCTATGCGGGAAAGATATCAGCTGGTACATTCCTCCCAAAGCCGCATGAAGGTTCCAAAATAGAAAACTTTTATTTTTGGAAGTAATATTTGCAAACTGTTTCTTTGTTTGTCAGATGATGAAGCTGTTGATGAGGAAGCAAGTGATGATGATGATGATGATGGACTGGAAGAGGACAGGATGCTGATGTCTCGCGCGACGCGGATGAGCATCATGGGCGTCATACCGAAAGATGATGGTGACAGTGATGATTCTGACTTCATACAGTCGGATGAAGTGGGTATTTTTTTATAGTCCTTACTACATATAATTATTCAAAATTAAAAACCGACTTCACCATCAAACTACACAACTGATTTTAATAAGAATAGACTATTTGACTTAGTTTGTTTATGATAATATTTTATATGAATAACAAATAACACTAACAAGAAGCCGTTTTCCGAAAATAGAAAGTTAATTGGTTATTAAATGAGGCAGCAATTATCATTTTAAATATAAGAGTGGGAGCGTGGTGGGGATATCTCGCTATCTCTTTCGTAAGCGTGACATCTAATGACAGTGACGTCACGCGGGTGTATGTGCATCCTTTGTCTGTTATTGGACAGTTTCCCCTTTCACCAGATTTGAAAGGCTTATAACTAGTTTAATTTTGAGCGGAGTAAAATTATTATGTATGTTATCGATTTCGTATCATGTTACTATTTGAGATGAATAAGAAAAAAAATCGAGTCAAATACCGAATTCCATGGGACTACCTGACAAGCACTCTTTCATATTGCTCATCTCTAATTTATGGCCTTCTCATCTTAAGCATTTATTTACTTGTATGATAAATTCCATTAAGAGGCTACATGAATTTTCGGAGTCCAGTGCCCCCATTTCAAATAAATCATTTGAAAAGACATGGATACATCATTTAAAATATTGACCAGGCACTAGCCATAACCCTTCAAACTATTTTATTAACTACTGTTTACAGTTTAAAGAGAGAACTTGAAGTTTTTCTACGCCCAATTGCGAAAGACGGCCACTTTTGGTGTATTGTCTAGTGCCTGGTCAAGACATAATTTTTAAATGATGTCTCCGTTTCCTATCAATTGATTTATTTTAAATGGGGGCAGCACTGGACCCCGGAAACTTCAGGTATCCCCTTAAGTCCGCGTTGTGTACTATTTATTATTGGTGAATAAAGTTTTAAATAACTAAATAATGAGGAATCAGTTCAGCCTAGGCCAAACTCGTTTAGCCTAAAGTATTAAGGTTTGGCCTGTTATATACGCCTACGAATTAATAATCTCCTCCTTAATTAGCATGAATATGTCTCACCCTATAGTTTTAATCAAAAACCTCCACCCTTTTTTTGAAGTCGGTTAAAGTTGAGGACGTTGCTGCTCCAAGAGTAAAATTTTCAATAATAATATTTTAATTTTAGAGCCGCAAGTCCGGCGTCGAGACACCAGACAGCCTCGCCGAGCAGCCCTACGTGGGTAATTCCATTCAAAAAACTCCACCAAAGCCCACAGACAAGAACAAGTCTTCCAAACTCACCCGCTCTATATCCCCACAGAAGTCAGACCATGACTATTTCAGACCCAACCATAAGTCACCAGAGAAGCCCGCAGACAATGACTCTTCCAGACTAACTTGCTCCCCATTCACGAGCCCTCTACAAGACGTCACCAATAAATTGAATGACAGTAGGATCTTACACGATGTAAGAAATAAGCTAAACGATAGTAAGAAAAATGACTCGAAACTCAATGACAGTAGAAATTCGATTCTGCGAGGAAAAAATTACTTTGTGACAGCAAATGTGGACTTGACCGTGGCTGATGATTTGACTGAGTATAAAGCGGACGATTTGAAGAGTAAAGTGGTGAAGGATGTGGATGATGACGTCACTATCATCGATACGAAGCCGGAGATCATTGCTTTAAGCAGCGATGACGAAGAGGAGGTAAGTGTATAAATTGTGTACACTGGTGTCAGAAATTGTTGAGCTGTTGTATTCATTATCACGTTAAAATTGGAGGTTATCTACTTTAATTTTGAGGGTTCCTTACCCAAAGGGTAAATACCTTATTACTAAGATTCCGCTGTCCGCCTGTCTGTCTGTCACCAAGCTGTATCTCATCATGAACCGAGATAGCTATACAGATGTTCACAGATGATGTATTTCTGTTGCCGCTATGCCAACAAATACTATAATTCTATTTTAACAAAAAAACAACAGACTTCATTTTATTTTAGGAGTTTCTTCCATTGCATATCTCCAAAATTCATCATCATGTCTTCACCAAATTAATATGGAACCAATTTAGTAGTAAAGGCTTTCAAATAAAAAAACAATCATCAAAATCGGTCCACGGTTGACGATGATATCGCGTAACATACCTCCTCCTTTTTCGGAGTCGATTAAAAAACAATATAATCAGTATTTAAGTGGGACTCCCATACAAAAAACGTGTTTTTTTATAGATTATAGTAGGGAACCCTTAGTGCGCGAGTCCGACTCGCACTTGGCCGGTCCTTTACCCTTTTTGTACAGAACCCTGAAATGTACTGACAGCTTTGTGTTTTTTTTTATTTATTTTGTTTGTCTACTGATAAGACAACTGTTCTTGTTTATTTCTTCCATGCTTGGCTGGGAAAAAAGATAAAACTCCACTCTTTTATTTTACCAAGACGTACTAGTAGGTTATGCTATACGGAGTATGGTATGTGACCGTATGTGTAATATCTTCTTATACTTTAAACAAGCAATTCTTGTATATATCAGAAACCCACCCCGGCTCCAACGATTTTGATGAATCTCGGTATTTAGGGAGTGACGAGGCAAAAAACCGATTTTCATAAAAACAGTAATCGAGCACAGCTCGGCCGCCCAGCTAGTATTCTTTATATAGTGAAGGCCGATTTCATCTTGTTGAACGTAGGTACTTATCTATATAAATCAAACTGCCGTTTAAAAAGGTACGTCGAAAAAGTGTCAACCAAAGAAATTACATACAATCCAGAATGCTTAAGAAGTGACAAAGCCGTTCCCGAAAAAGATTCGAGATATCACTGTCCCTTTCTATATCATTACAATACTGGCAGTTTGCGGTAAAGAGATGCAGATAACTTTAGATATATTTTTTGGGAACGTTAGATATTCAAATATAAGCATTATGGAAATATAAACTTTTAGTAAGTGGCTTTAGGTTTAATTTTCAATGTTTCTTTTTTCGAGATTATTAGTCGTAGTCATTCTAGATTGTATATAATTTCTTGGGTGTCAACAAATGAAGGTAGATTTGATATCAACGGTAAAAAAGAAACGCGATGCCAAATGGTGACGAAACCGTGGAAAAAATTCAAAAATCATTAAGTTCGTGTCTGCGTTTTTAAAATTAGCGTTAGAAGTGTTCTGTGTCTTGATTTATTTGCTCGTATCTCATGAGATTGTGAAAATGCCGCGCAGTCCTAAGGACCCAACAATGGGTTTGAATCCTAAAGACACAAAGCCGCGCAAGCCGAGGAGTCCTAAACACCCAACCATGGCTCTGAGTCCTAAGGACCCAAAGCCGCAAAAGTCGCGGAGTCCTAAAGAAGTAAGTCGTCTCCATCTCAGACACATTTTTTTTACAAGCTTTTAATGAAACTTTTGTATAAATTGTCCTTGTAGGAGTTGTAAGTAATGACATTGGCATTTGGCACATTATCTCTATAACTTTCAATGCTTTCATGCTTTGAATAGCCACGTATATTACTAATTTTTAACCCCTGACCCAAAAAGAGAGGGGTGTTATAAGTTTGACGTGTCTGTCTGTGTATCTGTCTGTGGTATCGTAGCTACCAAACGGATTAACCAAATTTTCGATTAGTTTTTTTTTGTGCCATAGATAATTTTGTCCCGAGTGTTCTTAGCCATGTTTCATGCAAATCTGTTCAGCCGTTTGAAGATCATCAGCTCTTTCTAGTTGATGAGGGGATCTGACTTGTTAGTTTTTAGAATTGGGTATTTTCCTGGATCAAAAATAATTTATTTTGTACTGATAAGAAAATAAACGTCGCAAAATAATGTCACTTGTCTTTGAACATATCCACTTTAATGTGATTTTTGATTTATTAAAGCAGAAAAACTGATAATAAGAGAGCTATTTGAGTCTAAAAACCTATGACGTCATTTGCCTGTATTTCATACAAATACCCATAGACAATGTTTGTTTTGACGTTTAGAAAAAAGTATCTGATGTGACTTGTTAGAAAATAGCGGATTTATTTTTTGTGTCAGGGGGTTTTTTAAATGTTTAATTTTACTTCTTGAAACGCATTATAAAGGCCGGGGAGGATGTTCGCGCCATAACGCTCTTCTTAGGGATCCGCACCCAAATGGTAAAAACGGGACCCTATTACTAAGACTCCGCCGTCCGTCCTTCCGTCTGTCTGTCGGTGACCAGGCTGTATCTCATGAACTGTGATGTGTTGCGACTATATCAACAAATACTAAAAAACAATATAAAATCAATATTTAAGTGGGCTCCCGTACGGCAAACGTGATTTTTTATAAAAAAAATGCTACGGAACCCTTTGTGCGCGAGATGTGCAAAGAGGAATAAATTAGGGAATTTAAAAAAAAGTTTTGCAAAACTTACTGTGTCATATATCAAATGAAAGGGCTTGTAATGAGGATCACAAATATATTTTTGTTATTATTTTAAGAGAAATAGTTTTGATTTTATTCACGAAAAAAGTCGAAAATTGACCATTCCCCCCCTGATCTTCGAAACTTCTGAGCCTAAAATTTTGAAAAAAAAATGCATAATATAGTTTCTTACTCGTAGTTTACATGAAAAATAATATAAGAATTCAATCAATTGCAAAAAAAGTATTAAACTCACAATATAATACGTTTACTTACGGAAAATCTTTGGTACTGTACGGAACCCTCTCCACGCGAGTTCAACTCGCACTTGCCCTGTTTTTTTCATTTATGGCCTGCTTGTCTTCATTACGTCAAGAAAGAAGAACTTTTTATCCTAGCGTGCGATTGACATTGGATACTTCGATTACTTTGTTATTGATTGTTACATACACATGTATACTAATTACGTCTATTCCGTACGGAGTAGGTAGAGCCTAGTAACGTAGCACTAATGTCCAACAAGATTTATAATTCTGTTTATCAACATATCTTATAAGTATAGGGTATTTCATCTTACACTTTTTTTATTCTTTTCCTTATTATTGTTTTGTTTGAATTGTTTGCTTGCATGTATATTCTCTGCAATTTCGTGTACAATCTGTTTTAGGATTTCGGAATTACATTGATTATAGATATAAGTGCTAAATAATAAGAGCATGTTCTGATGTCTGTGATTGTACCTAATAAATAAAATAAAATAAAAACCAAAGGCCACACTCAGCGTGATGGTAGGCGTATAGGTGGAAAATTAAATCAACATTAGAAGCGACTCACCGCGAACATTTGTGTGTCTCGAGGCTACATCGTGTACACGCGTCTTCTAGTCACATTGGCGCTGATGGAGACCTCCGGATGAGGTCAATACATGTCGGCCAGTAGCTGACTCTCTACCTGAGTAATCCTTTGAATTCATGCTAATAATGGAATCAAAATAGTTGTGCGCCACAAACTGATAAGATTTGACTTCTAAGGAATTTTACCTTTTGCTAATCAGGAAAAGAATTGTGCCTTTACCTTGCACCCAAACCAGTCTGGTAGCAGTAGACATAAAAGTAATACTAAATATTGACGACCTCTGTGGCCTGGTAATCATGTCAGGCTGTCTCATTGGAGGTCCCGGGTTCGATCCCCGGTCAGGTCAAGATCGAAAATGATCTTTTTCAAATTGACCTGGGTTTTGGATGTTTTTTTATATGTATTGGTTTTACAATAAGTATCGTTGTGTTAGTATCCCTTGTTCATAGACCTTGAACTTACTTTGGGGCTAGCTCAATCTGTGTAAATTGTCTGTATATATATATATATATATCTAACATTATTAAATCATTATTTTTGACGTGCCTACTTTCCTCTCCATCCACCGCTTGTCGGGAAGAGAACGGTCTAAGCAATAAGGCCGCCCAGTGTACAACTATCCATTTATTATATTGTACATTGAACTACTTTCTTCAAAATATTTTTCATACAAAGCCGTTTGGCCGAGTGCTGATTTGTATGGAAATCCGATTTTTTTTTTCGTTTTTCTATAATTGTGTTTATGGAAAGTAGTTCAGTATCATGAACTTGCTGCAAAAATATTGCTGGTGTTTAAAAAGTAATCAATCAATTTAAAAATTAAAATTTAAACTTTTAAATGATACCAAAACCAGCCAGGTACAAATAGTATAGCGAAAGTGGTTTTATTACAAGTTCATACATACTACATATATGCGAAAAGACTTTTTCCCCAACCTAATATAAAGGGACAAATAACACTGATTGAGCTAGCCCCAAAGAAAGTCCGAAACTTGTGTTATGGGATACTAACTCAACGATACTATATTTTATAACAAATACATTCATAGATAAACATCCAAGACCCAGGTCAATATGAAAAAGATCATTTTCCATCTTGACCTGACCGGGGACCTCAAGCATGACAGCGCGGCATGATGATTACTAAACCACAGAGGTCGTCATTCATTCATTCATAATTTTTTGTAGGTAAAACCTAAATCGCCTCGGTCTCCTAAACCCAAAAAGGAGGAGAAGAAAGCTAACGACATCAAACAATACCTGGCCCCACCCAGCAGCTACCCAAATTCCCAGGTGGTGTACGTGAAGAAACACGTCAGAGAGAACGAGCTCAGCAAACTCAACGGCCTGAGAGAGGACCTGCAGAACGTCAAGGTGAGTGTGCTTTGATGACGTCAAGCAGTACCGGTAACCTGGCACTACCCAGTAGCTACCCGAACGCGCAGTTGGTGTACGTGAAGAAACACGTCAGAGAGAACGAGCTGAGCAAAGTCAACGGCCTGCGAGAGGACCTGCAGAACGTCAAGGTGAGTATATTTTGATGACGTCAAGCAGTACCTGTAACCTGGCCCCACCCAGTAGCTACCCGAACGCGCAGTTGATGTACGTGAAGAAACACGTCATAGAGAACGAGCTGAGCAAAGTCAACGGCCTGAGAGAGGACCTGCAGAACGTCAAGGTGAGTGTGCTTTGATAACGTCAAGCAGTACCTGTAACCTGGCACTACCCAGTAGCTACCCGAACGCGCAGTTGGTGTACGTGAAGAAAAACGTCATAGAGAACGAGCTGAGCAAAGTCAACGGCCTGAGAGAGGACCTGCAGAACGTCAAGGTGAGTGTGCTTTGATGACGTCAAGCAGTACCTGTAACCTGGCCCCACCCAGTAGCTACCAGAACGCGCAGGTGGTGTACGTGAAGAAACACGTCATAGAGAACGAGCTGAGCAAAGTCAACGGCCTGAGAGAGGACCTGCAGAACGTCAAGGTGAGTGTGCTTTGATGATGTCAAGCAGTACCTGTAACCTGGCACTACCCAGTAGCTACCCGAACGCGCAGTTGGTGTACGTGAAGAAACACGTCAGAGAGAACGAGCTGAGCAAACTCAACGGCCTGAGAGAGGACCTACAGAACGTCAAGGTGTGTATATTTTGATGACGTCACGAAGTACCTGTAACCTGGCCCCACCCAGTAGCTACCAGAACGCGCAGGTGGTTTACGTGAAGAAACACGTCATAGAGAACGAGCTGAGCAAACTCAACGGTCTCAGAGAAGACCTGCAGAACGTCAAGGTGAGTGTGCTTTGATGACGTCAAGCAGTACCTGTAACCTGGCACTACCCAGTAGCTACCCGAACGCGCAGTTGATGTACGTGAAGAAACACGTCATAGAGAACGAGCTGAGCAAAGTCAACGGCCTGAGAGAGGACCTGCAGAACGTCAAGGTGAGTGTGCTTTGATGACGTCAAGCAGTACCTGTAACCTGGCACTACCCAGTAGCTACCCGAACGCGCAGTTGGTGTACGTGAAGAAACACGTCAGAGAGAACGAGCTGAGCAAACTCAACGGCCTGAGAGAGGACCTGCAGAACGTCAAGGTGAGTATATTTTGATGACGTCAAGCAGTACCTGTAACCTGGCCCCACCCAGTAGCTACCAGAACGCGCAGGTGGTTTACGTGAAGAAACACGTCATAGAGAACGAGCTGAGCAAACTCAACGGTCTCAGAGAGGACCTGCAGAACGTCAAGGTGAGTGTGCTTTGATGACGTCAAGCAGTACCTGTAACCTGGCACTACCCAGTAGCTACCCGAACGCGCAGTTGATGTACGTGAAGAAACACGTCATAGAGAACGAGCTGAGCAAAGTCAACGGCCTGAGAGAGGACCTGCAGAACGTCAAGGTGAGTGTGCTTTGATGACGTCAAGCAGTACCTGTAACCTGGCACTACCCAGTAGCTACCCGAACGCGCAGTTGGTGTACGTGAAGAAACACGTCAGAGAGAACGAGCTGAGCAAACTCAACGGCCTGACAGAGGACCTGCAGAACGTCAAGGTGAGTATATTTTGATGACGTCAAGCAGTACCTGTAACCTGGCCCCACCCAGTAGCTACCAGAACGCGCAGGTGGTTTACGTGAAGAAACACGTCATAGAGAACGAGCTGAGCAAACTCAACGGTCTCAGAGAGAACCTGCAGAACGTCAAGGTGAGTGTGCTTTGATGATGTCAAGCAGTACCTGTAACCTGGCACTACCCAGTAGCTACCCGAACGCGCAGTTGATGTACGTGAAGAAACACGTCATAGAGAACGAGCTGAGCAAAGTCAACGGCCTGAGAGAGGACCTGCAGAACGTCAAGGTGAGTATGCTTTGATGACGTCAAGCAGTACCTGTAACCTGGCACTACCCAGTAGCTACCCGAACGCGCAGGTGATGTACGTGGTCACAAGTCACGTACAGAAGTCTTACTCAGAAGAAATTCGAAGAAATATCTATTTAATGTGGTTAATGCTATGGTTTAATTTAGATCGCGTCAGAACTCATTACCTATTCGTTTAGATACCTAGAAATCTCTTGTAAGCCAATTTCATTCCTATTACTCTGGACAAACGTTTCATAATAGGTAGGCAACTACACCAAACCGATTCGGTGAGCGGCGGATTTGGTACTGAGTTTCCCACTCCGGATCGGTCGCCGTGCATAGATATATTTTCTATATCTAAACGGGGAGTGACACAGGCCTGTTTGAACGACTAATAATAGAAAAGCAGTAGCTTTCACAAGAGAAAAAGAGATAGCCATCAAAAGTGACAATGTGACAAGTTTTAGTACTTATTGCTAAATGTTGCAATGCACATGGGCATCGCGGTTAACATTTAGCTTAAAGTAAATAAATAACCTATGGTGCCATTTTTCAAACGTGGAGTCACTAAACGAACGGTTTTTTTGCATGGCAAAAGCAAGCGTTTTGGTTACTCCACTTTTCAAAAATGGCACTTCCAGTCGTTGTTTTCTTGCAGTACTTATTGGAGAACATGGATGTGAATACCCTCCCTGACGGCGGCGTGAAGCTGATCGAGCGGCTCACGGCGCTGGAGGAGGGGGTGCGGCGGCAGGGGGACAAGGTGGCCAACATGGTCGTGGAGCCAGGTGAGGGAACGACCCTTCTAATTTCTATGTATCTATTACAGCTGAGAATGCTGCGAATTAAAATCTTGCCAAATATGCTCCCTTGGAATCAGCCTACATTTTTTTTGCCACATTGGCGTAGCGTGCCATGGTGGGGGCCCCGTATAAAAATTTGTTTGGAAGGGTACCTTAGGGACCCTTAGGAAGGGTAAAGATTTCTTACATAAGAAAAAAAAATGTGTGTATAAAATTAAAAGAAATATTTATTCATCATATTTATCTATCTGTAAATTTTTTCAATATTTTGAAATCCCGTGTTGCCAACTTTTAAACGCACGCTTTGCGCGGGGAAAAATGACATTGCCCTTTTTTACTTTTGTCATTTCTGAAATAAAAAAATATAGGAAGTTTTGCTTACGAACGTTGGGGGCCCCGTATAATTGATACGGTAGATATGACGGTAGATACGCCCCTACGTGCCAGTAGCTTTTGAGACCACGGGTGCTTGAGGGACAAACATTTATTAGGGACTTGGCCCTACGATTTTTGAAAGGCAAGAGATAATCGCTCCGTATCCTTTCTCGCTCAAAGGATTTCTATCGCTATACAATGTGGAAATGCTGCTAGCATTATGGCAAGGGACGATTCGGAGCGGTTTATTAGATTGATAATTTGACAACGCATATTGCGGATATATTATGTATTTTATTTTATTTAAACATTATTTACCAAAACGACGAAGAATGATAAAAGTAAAACAATAATAATTCGCACCTCCTCTTCGTTTGTTTTTGTCCTAAAGGTATTCAGGTAGGATCCCGTACGCAGTTAATGTAAATAAAAACACTCTTAAACATGGTATAGCTTGTAATATCTGTTACAGATATGCCCACATCAGTGGACATAGCTCGCGACGGGTTTGAAGACGCAGACAAGAAAGGCCTTTCCTGGGACGACCTACAGAAGGCCAGTAACGCGGTGCAGCCCAGGATGTTCGGCAAGCAAGGTAGGGACCATTACCGCCATCTATCGACCAATTTTATAACTATTTTTAACGGTCAGAAAATTGCATTTAGTGCCAAGTACTAAAATAAGTGTTCGACGGCTGCCTTTATGAGATTCTTTATAAGTTCAAATATTAAAGCATCAAAAAAGTCAATGATAATTATCAATTTTTCTTAACCCTTTCACCGCGAATGTCCGACAAACATTGTCGTGCCCATTCCGCGAGCGTCGGATATTCCCTACAAAAAAAGTGTTTTTTTTTTTTGGTTGTAGGTATTTATTTTTAATTTACTACACCTCGCCCTGGGGGCACGCCTACTGACATAAAGTCTCGCGGTGAAAATATTAATATACTTATTTAAGGTGGTAAAGAGTAGGGTTTAAAGCAGAGGTTCCCAAATTTATTTTGTCAAACGCCCACTTTAATAAATCAGTTATTTTGTGGGGCCCCCTTTTTTTCACCATAAAAACCTGAATCACATATTTGTCTTGCCTGTAGTTTAATTCAACCTTTATTCTAAACTAGACTTTTTTACAAGAGAGAGCAATAATAATACATACACCAGTACATTAGAGTATCTTTTATAAAAAAATAACAATAATCAACATTGTTAATTTTAAATAAAAAAATAGCAATAATAATACAATTTTACAATAATAAAGAGTATCGGAAGTGGGGACCTCACCTGAGAAACTTTAAAACACAAAATTTTTTTAGTGTTTGATTCTTTTAACGATATAAATAGCGTTGTGAACGCATTAAAATAATAAATATTAATTACATTTTTAGTTTATATTTGTACAATAAAAAAGAATATAAATATGAACTAATAAATGGATGTTGTGTAGTAAGAGGATTTTAATTTCATTGAAATTTATAATATGAAATAGTTGAAGTTATAAATCACTCATTGCTTAAATCACATCAGCGCCCCCCAACTTTATTCTGGGCCCGTTACCGCCCCCCTTAAATCCTCCAGCGCCCACAAGGGGGCGTTATCGCCCACTTTGGGAAAGACTGGTTTTAAGAGATACCAGAATACGTCGGGTGATGCCGTGTCTCTGTCGAAGGAAGAGTTTGTGACAGAGATAAACTGAACATGTCACGTGGTTCCGCCTAACGCAGTGTACATCCTTAGAAATACATTCATTGTTTTATTTAACAAACTCGAGTCTACTCTAGTAATCAGAGCTTTTGACTGTTGCACTTTGTATGAAGAATGCCGCGAGTTCTTTTTTTAAATTTCTATATGGAACCGTGATTAGTTTTAATCTATTTTATTAATTATAGAAGTTTAAAAAAACTGCAAATTCAGTTTTTGAACACAACGTCATCCAGATCAAAGGAATCATTGCAATTTCCTGGCGGATATTTTATTTTCATTGATCCATAGTCCTAGGATTGTTTACAGAAACTTGGCTCTTGAGGTAGCCCCACAAGAAATAATCTGCTGCGTTCAAATCTGGGCTTCTAGACGGCCAGGCAATGTTGCGCCTTCGAGAAATGACTTCTCTTGGGACCATTTCACGAACCACCTCCAAACTGATAGGATTACTTACGTATACATAAACATGGCTCTTGATGTAGCCCCACAAGAAATAATCTGCTGGGCTCAAGTCTAGGCTTCTAGGCGGTAAGTCATCAGTTTGGAGGTGGTTTGTGAGGTGTTCCAAAAAAAAAAAACTCGAACTGACGGGCTCAAAGCCCCTAGGTATTATTATGTATTCTGTATTACATTTTGTTACTTTGTCACTAATTTCCAGCTATGTCGACGCACATGGCCGAACGGAACCTAATCCTCGACCGCCTGCGGAACCTCCACGAGTCGCTGGCCTCCCGGCCCCCGGAGACGGAGCTGTGGCAGCCGCCGCGGGCCATGAAGACGGAGATGATGCCGCACCAGCTGCACGCGCTCGGCTGGCTGCGCTGGCGGGAGACGCAGCGACCCTGCGGGGGCATACTGGGTAAGGTAGTAGACGGAGCTGTGGCAGCCGCGGCCATGAAGACGGAGATGATGCCGCACCAGCTGCACGCGCTCGGCTGGCTGCGCTGGCGGGAGACGCAGCGACCCTGCGGGGGCATACTGGGTAAGGTAGTAGACGGAGCTGTGGCAGCCGCGGCCATGAAGACGGAGATGATGCCGCACCAGCTGCACGCGCTCGGCTGGCTGCGCTGGCGGGAGACGCAGCGACCCTGCGGGGGCATACTGGGTAAGGTAGTAGACGGAGCTGTGGCAGCCGCGGCCATGAAGACGGAGATGATGCCGCACCAGCTGCACGCGCTCGGCTGGCTGCGCTGGCGGGAGACGCAGCGACCCTGCGGGGGCATACTGGGTAAGGTAGTAGACGGAGCTGTGGCAGCCGCGGCCATGAAGACGGAGATGATGCCGCACCAGCTGCACGCGCTCGGCTGGCTGCGCTGGCGGGAGACGCAGCGACCCTGCGGGGGCATACTGGGTAAGGTAGTAGACGGAGCTGTGGCAGCCGCGGCCATGAAGACGGAGATGATGCCGCACCAGCTGCACGCGCTCGGCTGGCTGCGCTGGCGGGAGACGCAGCGACCCTGCGGGGGCATACTGGGTAAGGTAGTAGACGGAGCTGTGGCAGCCGCGGCCATGAAGACGGAGATGATGCCGCACCAGCTGCACGCGCTCGGCTGGCTGCGCTGGCGGGAGACGCAGCGACCCTGCGGGGGCATACTGGGTAAGGTAGTAGACGGAGCTGTGGCAGCCGCGGCCATGAAGACGGAGATGATGCCGCACCAGCTGCACGCGCTCGGCTGGCTGCGCTGGCGGGAGACGCAGCGACCCTGCGGGGGCATACTGGGTAAGGTAGTAGACGGAGCTGTGGCAGCCGCGGCCATGAAGACGGAGATGATGCCGCACCAGCTGCACGCGCTCGGCTGGCTGCGCTGGCGGGAGACGCAGCGACCCTGCGGGGGCATACTGGGTAAGGTAATAGACGGAGCTGTGGCAGCCGCGGCCATGAAGACGGAGATGATGCCGCACCAGCTGCACGCGCTCGGCTGGCTGCGCTGGCGGGAGACGCAGCGACCCTGCGGGGGCATACTGGGTAAGGTAGTAGACGGAGCTGTGGCAGCCGCGGCCATGAAGACGGAGATGATGCCGCACCAGCTGCACGCGCTCGGCTGGCTGCGCTGGCGGGAGACGCAGCGACCCTGCGGGGGCATACTGGGTAAGGTAGTAGACGGAGCTGTGGCAGCCGCGGCCATGAAGACGGAGATGATGCCGCACCAGCTGCACGCGCTCGGCTGGCTGCGCTGGCGGGAGACGCAGCGACCCTGCGGGGGCATACTGGGTAAGGTAGTAGACGGAGCTGTGGCAGCCGCGGCCATGAAGACGGAGATGATGCCGCAACAGCTGCACGCGCTCGGCTGGCTGTGCACAAAGGCCTCAGGCCGCTCTACACCTCGACAAGGCGACAACGGGGGAGAGGTGCGGGGACGGGAAACGGGGACGCATTTCGCGCGGGATCTTAGGAGATTTCGATCTGTATGTAATACTTATATTAGTTCTATGGTAATGTAGTAGACGACCTCTGTGGCCTAGTGTTCATTATGCCATGTTGTCACACCGGAGGTTTCGATCCCCGGTCAGGTTTGAAAATGATGGAAAATTATCTTTTTCAGTTTATCCTGGGTCTTGGACGTTGGTCTATATAATGTATTTCTTATAAAATATATAGTATCGCTGAGTTAGTATGCTATAACACAAGTCTCGAACTTAATTTGGGGCTAGCTAAATCTGTGATATAACGTACTGAAACAACTAATATAATGATTTTCTTTCTGTTGTTTCCTTATTTATTCAATTGGCTTCCAGCGGACGACATGGGTCTGGGTAAGACCATCACCATGATCTCGCTGATCGTGAGCGACAAGGAGGGGAACATCGACCACGACGACGACGACGACGATGAGGGCGGCAAGGGAGCCAAATGTAAGGAATGGCCACGGAATTTCATATGTTTAAATTTGCACTGTTGCGTATGCATATCCTACACACGTACACACATGTACACGTGTTTGATTACGCGGTGATTTTTCATTCGTTTTGGAGCCGAAGGCCACTTCATAAGGATCGTTAGTAAGACCTAATTAGCTAGTCAAAATAAAAATTCTGAATCAAAAAATGTCGACGTAATACTCGAAAGTAAAATCGTGAGATCAAATAGTAGTACCAGCGCTAGATTTCGAGTTCGTCGGGGCCACGCGGCGTTTATGGACTGGCGTAACTACGTGGCTTCGATCGAAAATAATTTGTGCAACTTTTTTATCTAAGTCATACCACGGAATAAGTACTAGTACTCACGTACAGAAGTCTTACTCAGAAAAGAATTTCAAAGAAATATCTACTTAATGTGGTTAGCGCTATGGTTTCATTTAGCTCGCGTCAGAACTTCTCACCTCTTGGTTTAGATACCTTGACGTCCATTGCAAGCCAATTTCATTCTTATTACTCTGTACAAACGATTCGTGTAACTGAATTTTCCCCTTCGAAGTGGTCACTGTGCGCATAGTAATAATGGAGGTATATTTTCGATACCTAAACGGGGTCACAGGCCTGGTCATACACAAATTTGAATTACGTATATGTATAAATGAATTTATTTACTATACTTTTTTTTTCCAAAACGAATGAAAAGCCTCATGTATGCAGTTTCATACACTACTTTGCCTATATAAATTAAGATTGGATCTTCTAAATAAAAGCGAATGAATAGCGCCAAAACTAAATAAATATATTTGCAGTGAGCCGCGGCGGCACCCTTGTGGTATGCCCCGCGTCATTGATACAACAATGGGCAGGGGAGGTCACTAAACACTGCGCCCCGCACAGCGTGTCAGTGTTGCAGCATCACGGGGCGTCACGCGCCACACAACCGCACCGCCTGGCATCCTCCGACTTGGTAGTGACTACATACAACTTGCTGCAACGTGACAATGAAAAGGTATGTGATAAAAAAACACTGGCCAAGTGCGAGTTGAACTCGCGTGGAGAGGGTTCCGTACAATACCAAAGATTTTCCGTAAGTGAACGTATATATTGAGTTTACCAATTTATTCACACTTGATAGAATTCTTTTTTATTTTTCCTGTAATCTACAAACAATGTATTATATTTTGTGTTGGTCAATTTTCGTCTTTTTTAACGAATAAAATCAAAACTATTTATTTTACAATAATCACAAAATATATTTGAAATCCTCATAACAAGCCCTTTCATTTGATGAAACGGTATGGTTTACAAACCTTTTTTTTTTATTTCCTAATTTGTCCCTTATTTAAAAAATATGACACTTATTTAAAAAAATATATTTCTTTGCACATATCCGTGCAAGGATGACTTTGGGTCATAGGATTACACCATCCTACCACATTTCACCTGATTTGGTCGGTGTAAATTGGCTGTGACAGACGGACAGACGGACAGGCACAGGAGTGATCCTATAAGGGTTCCGTTTTTTAATTTTTTGTACGAAACCCTATGGATTAGTAGTGCTTTTTGCCAGTTTGAAGACATAAATGTGACGACTAAAATCGTTGAAGATAGTCGCTTGAGCTGATATGCAAGACTGTCTATTTATCGCGATTATCTATATTTATGAACATGAAAGAGAAAAAAACTAGTGGAAGTGCTACTTTTAGCGGACACCATTTTGGTGCATTTAGTGTAATGTTTTGTTTTGTTTAGTGCATCATTTGTATTATTTTTTTGTACCAAATAAAAATTTTTTCTTTCTTTCTATACGTGCGATACATTTTACAAGCGCTCTACGTCCGAGGTCAATTCTTTGGATATGAAAACTTTGTATGAGATATTAGGTAAGCTTTGTCCTTTAGTCGCCTCTTGTGTCATCCACAGAATGAGGTGGAGTGTTCCTATTCTAAATAGGATATAAAGTGCAAACTATATTTTATATTATTGTCGCGGAAGGCCGAGTACTTTTTAGGGTTCCGTGCCCAAAGGGTAAAAAAAAAGGGACCCTATTAATAAGACTCCGCTGTCCGTCCGTCTGTCTGTTACCAGGCTGTATTTCATGAACCGTGATAGCTAGACAGTTGAATTCTTTTACAGAGTCTTAACGTTTTTTTCTCTTAACATTACCAAATACCTTATTTTTGATATCAGACCCAGGATACTACCCTATTGGAATAAGTATGTAAACAAGCTGCTTCCCTTTCTACGCAGATCGTAAAAGCCCTATTGAGGGATTGGACTAAAAATATGAATAATGTCAATACACTATTTATTTAATTCCATTCATATTATTAAAAATTTCTACCTACGCGTTCATCATTCACTACACTGAACGTGACTTGAGCCCCTAGACGTAAGGGATAAAGAAGGATTAAAATGTATGTAACAATCATTTTTATCGATATCATTACGTACGTGTCGTGTAGTACAACCTTATTCTAACTCACACATAAACAATTCATTTTCGGTCACATTTTATTAATAAGCTAGTTTCATCTTGTTACTTCTTAAATCTATGTTAGTATGTGAAATATAATGTTTTTGTGTTCGACGATAACTCGAGTAATTTTGATGGCAGCTTAATGAAATAAGGTAGAATTTTTGGGTTCGGAGTTTCGGACATGAGCCATATCGGTCGAGGGGTTGCCGAGACATGCGGTCTACAAGTTTCAGCCTATACTGTCACACTACAAGGCAAAGGTCTTCCTTCCAGCACTCCAAATTTCTTGGTCGAGGGCCTTTCGAGGCCTAATCCCTAATGAACCTAGCTGCAATATTATTTCAGAATGGCGTGTTAATGCGCGTGCAGTGGCGTCGCATCATTCTCGACGAGGCCCACATCGTGCGGAACCACAAGGCCGCCACGTCACTAGCTGTATGTGCCTTAAAAGGCAAGCGACGGTGGTGTCTCACGGGTACTCCGGTCCAGAATAAGGATTTGGACCTATTTGCGCTGTTAAAGTTCCTCAGATGTACCCCGTTTGATGACCTCACTGTGAGTACCATTTTATATGTCAGACTATATACAATATGTAACAAAAACCCTGCCCGATCCTTGTAGGAACAACTTGGACCGTCAATATAAACCACTTTTCCCATGGAACCAAAGCTTGAAACGGGAAAAAAAATCGACATTTTCATACAAAAGTGTTCTGCCGGCCCGGCAATTTGTATGAAAATGTAGATTTTTTCTTCGAGTTTCAAGCATTGGTCCCAAGGAAAACTTGTTCATATTGACGGACAAAAATTTGCAATATAAAACCAAATATTTTAGAAACGAATCCATAAATCAAAAAAATATGTTACCAAGCTCATAATATTTTTGAAGGACCTATTCAACGAAACCCCACATGATGGGTTAAACGGTTTTTTTTTTTTATTTGCCTAGTAAATAAACTTGTATTAGGTATATAGAACATGAATGAGTTAATATTTGGTTGCAGATGTGGAAGAAATGGATCGACAACAAGAGCCAGGGTGGGCAGGACCGCCTGAGCACCATCATGCGCTGCATCCTGCTGCGGCGCACCAAGCTGCAGCTGCAGCAGAACGGGCAGCTGGCCTGCCTGCCGCAGCGGGACGCGCACCAGTGCCTCGTCACACTCACAGCGCCGGAGATGAACGTGTACCAGAAGGTGACGTCACAAACCCCACCTACCTTCTCTCTCTCTCTCTCAGCTCGTTTTGGCTGCCAAGCAGCAGCTGCAGCGGGACGCGCACCAGTGCCTCGTCACGCTTACCCCGTCGAAGATGAACGTGTACCAGAAGGTGGCGTCACAAGTCCCCCACCTTCCTCTCTCTCTCTCTCTCTCTCTCTCTCCCTCCCTCTCCTCTCACACAGCTCGTTCTGGTTGCCAAGAAGCAGCTGCAGCAGAGCGGGCAGGCTAGTGCCTCGTCACGCTCAACCCGCCGGAGATGAATGTGTACCAGATGGTGACGTCACAAGTCCCCTTACCTTCCTCTCTCTCTCTCTCTTACAGCTTGTTCTAGCTGCCAAGAAGCAGCTGCAGCAGAGCGGGCAGGCTAGTGCCTCGTCACGCTCACCCCGCCGGAGATGAATGTGTACCAGATGGTGACGTCACAAGTCCCCTTACCTTCCTCTCTCTCTCTCTTACAGCTTGTTCTAGCTGCCAAGAAGCAGCTGCAGCAGAGCGGGCAGGCTAGTGCCTCGTCACGCTCACCCCGCCGGAGATGAATGTGTACCAGACGGTGACGTCACAAGTCCCCTTACCTTCCTCTCTCTCTCTCTCTTACAGCTTGTTCTAGCTGCCAAGAAGCAGCTGCAGCAGAGTGGGCAGGCCAGTGCCTCGTCACGTTCACCCCGCCGGAGATGAACGTGACGAGGCACTGGCCTGCGGACAGAAATTTCATTGTTTTATTTATTTTTATTTACTCGTATTTAATTTATTATTCACTTAAAGTATCTTATCGTAACATTATAATACAAAAGGTACAACTTAACACTAAGGATTGTCTAACAGTTATATTATAAATTTATTGCGGAAAGGTACACTGCATACACGGGACACTGAGTACACAAACTTAAGTAGGTAGGTACTTATTTGATGGTGCTAATAGGGATGACGACAAGATCAGAAAAGTATGATTGATATTTAGTCCGTCTTTTAGATTATCCAAAAGTAAAGAAACGGTATATTTTCCAGGTACCACCTGGAAAGTATACCCTTTCAAACAAACAAAAATTTTTAAATCGGTCCAGGCGTCTATGAATTATCGGTGAACATACATAAAAAAATAAATAAAGGATCGCGACGAATTGATAACCTCCTTCCTCCTTTTTTGGAAGTCGGTTAAAAAGTGTTGTAGATGGTTTTAATCGAAAATATAGACAATTTTAAGAAGGCAATTTAAATTAAAAAAATCCAAGTGTTGTCAGGATTTTTTTATATTATTTTAAACTTTACACCGGACGTGACGACACACAGCAATCGAAGTTTACATTTTTCCTATGCCTGCACGAAAGAAAACAATGACTGTCATCTGTTAATGTCACCTGTTTAAATTACTTCCGTTATGTTGGTTATTGTTATTGACATATAAAGTTGTAGGGAGATGACAGTGGCAGTGCAGAACTGAAAGCGAAAATTGCCAACTTTACTCAAAATCTTCATCATGACGTCACTTTCTCAAATAACCTTGACCTTGCTCGAAAATAAAGGTCATTGGGATTTTAGCAAACATCTAAATAAGCTTAGTTTCTAACAATCTGATTAGAGAAAGCTTCTCCTAAAGGCTATTCCTCGAAAATGTTTGCGAATTAGATTTTCTTTTAAATTACTTGACAAGCAAATTGTCTGTATTCCAGGTGCTGGTGTTCTCCAAGACCTTGTTCGCTCAGTTCCTCCACCAACGCGCGGAGAAGCACGCTGATAACCAAGGCTTTCTCCCGCCAGAAAAAGACACCGCTTACGCCAAGATGCACAAGAAAATGATCGCGCTGCAAGGTAACAGTTTTTAATAAATTTCTATCCTTATAGTTTTTACGGTTTCGTAGTAAACAAGGAACCCTTAAAGATTTGCTATGTCTGTCTGTCCGTGGTTCTACTCAGAGACTATAAGTAATAGAAAGCTGTAATTTTACATGAGTATGTAATGTATATTAACCCATCGTGTGGGGTATCGTTAAATAATTCTTTCAAAAATATTGTGAGTTTGTAAACACCATTTTTCGATTTAGAGATCCGATCCTGATACATATATTGTTAGAGTCAACTGTTTCCCCCATCTCTAATTTACTAAACGGAGGTTTATAAAAAAAAATCATTTTTAGGCATTAGTGTTTACAAATTAAATAGTTATAGACGACCAATTTATAAAGTGTACTCGGAAAAGTACAATTTCATACAAATTCAGTAGAAAATTAGTTTTTTTAGACGTTTTTAGTCCCGTGAACTCAAAGTTGGCGTTCGTAATTACGGAATCCTACACTAATAATAATAAATCTTTATTCAAATAAATTTACAGAGAAACTTAACAAATTGTAAATTGAAATTAAAAGATAGGTTATATTGTATGTATGTATGTACTGCGCGTGACCTGACACGCACTTAGCCGGTTAGTATTTAAATCAACAAACGTTTAAGGATGAAGAAGGGGAAGACCATAAATAGTTATTTTTTTTTTAACCCTTTCACCGCGAACGTCGGATTTATCCGACAAACATTGTCGTGCCCATTCCGCGAGAGTCGGATATTTCCGACAAAAAAAAACCGCTCGTTTTGCACATAACTTAAGTATCCACATCCCTTTTTGGTTGTAGGTATTTATTTTAGATTTTATACCACTCGCGCTGGGGGCACGGAACTAATATAAAGTCTCGCGGTGAAAGGGTTAATATGAGAAAAATGCTAAAGAAAACATTCCGTTTCAAAAGTAATCCAGATATTTTACCTATGCATAACATCCCTAGGCGCGAAACCAGTGAAGTCTCACGAGATCTTGGTCCTCTTGCTGCGGCTGCGCCAAGTGTGCTGCCACTGCGGCCTCATCGCCGCCATGCTGGACGAGAACGACGCCGGGGACATCGCCGAGGACCCCGCGGGTCAGGATTTGCTGCAAGAGCTCAACAAGCTGACCATTGAGGACGCCAAGAGCGAGAGAAAGGTTAGAAAGACACTGTTCACACGTTTGTTGCCGCTGCGGACGATGCCGGGGACATAGCCGAGGACCCCGGCGGACAGAATCTGCTACAAGCTGACCATTGAGGACGCCTAGAGCAAAAGAGAGGTCTTTTTTCTTCTTTTTAAATTTTTGCCGCCGCGGACGAGACCGGGGACATCGCCGAGGACCCCACGGGGCAGGATCTGCTGCAAGAGCTCAACAAGCTGACCATTGAGGACGCCAAGAGCGACAGAAAGGTTAGAAAGACTCTGTTAACACGTTTGTTGCCGCTGCGGACGAGGCCGGGGACATCGCCGAAGACCCCGCAGGCCAGGATCTGCTGCAAGAGCTCAAGAAGCTGACCATTGAGGACGCCAAGAGCGAGAGAAAAGTAAGACTCTGTTAACATGTTTGTTGCCGCTGCTGACGAGACCGGGGACCCCGCGGGGCAGGATCTGCTGCAAGAGCTCAACAAGCTGACCAGTGAGGACGCCAAGAGCGAGAGAAAGGTTAGACTCTGTTAACATGTTTGTTGCCGCTGCGGACGAGACCGGGGACATAGCCGAGGATCCCGGCGGACAGGATCTGCTACAAGCTGACCATTGAGGACGCCTAGAGCAAAAGAGAGGTCTTTTTTCTTCTTTTTGAATTTTTATAATAATTCTGACCAGTGCTTGGATACTTCTCAATGTTATTTGCCTTTCTCGGGCTCTGTATTGTCCATTGTGCATTTGGGACAGAACAAAGTTACATTGACTGGTTAGCACCGCAATCGCATGTGTGATTTTTGGAAAAACGCCAGCAAACCATAATCAAAGTGTTCCAGACTGTTAATTTGAGTCTAAGATTATAGACACCCTAGACTCAGGTCAATTAGAAAAGGCCTTTAGAGTTCCGTACCCAAAAGGTAAAAACGGGACCCTAATACTAAGACTCCGCTGTCCGTCCGTCTGTCTGTCACCAGGCTATATCTCATGAATCGCGATAGTTGGACAGTTGAAATTTTTCACAGATAATGTACTCGTATTTCTGTTGCCGCTATAACAGCATATACTAAAAACAGAATAAAATAAATATTTTATAGTACAAGAAACGTGTTTTTTTTTTTGCTCGATTAATAACGGCAACAGGTAGACGCTTGAAATATTCACAGAATATTTAGTTGTATATTTACTTTTAAAATAAATAATTAAATTAAAATAAAATAAATATATAACTGCACCCATACAAAAAACGTGATTTTTAATAGATAATGGCCAGAACCCTTCGTGCGCGAGTCCGGCTCGCGCTTGACTGGTTATCCAACTTGCTCTGGCTGGAGCTCGAGAAAGCCGCCACAGTGAAGGTTTCGGTTCCTAACCTAGCTTAACCAATAAGCCACGGCGGTCGTCGAAAGATACCCTACCTACTACTTTATTTCAGAGTGGCGGCAAAACGGAAGACGGCGACTCGGACAAGGAGCCGGAAACGGACAGCGTGGGCGTGGCGGAGGCCATCCGGTCCGTGCTGTCGTCCAACAACCCCGTGTTCGAGCTCGGCCGCATGTCGTCCAAGATCAAGGCGGTCATGGACTGCTTGAACGAGAATGTCTTCGCCAACAAAGGTGCGTCTTTATAATAGTAGGAAGGGTAATGATTTTACTAATCTATGTATGTATGTATGTGGGTATTATTAGTGCTACGGGTCTTACCGCGAGGAGCTCGGTGGCCCGGCGGGAGGGCGCATTACTAGCGCTTTCGCAAGTTAAGCGACACCGGGCGTGAAAAATCTAAGAAATATCTTATCCTATTAGTATCGATTACGGAAAAAATAATCGAATCACGTTTGCAACTGATTTCCTTCCAGCCCATAAAATAATCTAAGATCGCATACAAGACTAGTTCGTTAACCCTCGTTTTAAATATATTTTCTGTTATAAGGTTCCAATTTGAAAAACGAGTAGTTGATGACGTAGGCGCACTCCCCACGAGACTATAGCGCACTGCTGCGCACTCCTCACGAGACTAAGGCGCAATCCTCACGAGACTATGTATTTATGATTTACAACCTTCGGAGCTCGGTGGCGCGGCGGGAGTGCGCATTACTAGCGCTATGTCTATGCCTTTAGGCAGCCTGAAAAATCTGACACCAGTGTTGGCCACTTACATACACGAAAAACAAAAAACCGCGATTAATATCATTTTTAGTCAGATTTCGACGACCCTTCTCCCGTCATGGTCGCTGGCAGACTGAGGAACTGCGATGGATGTTTCGCTGTCAAGGGTAACCATATCGGTCTACCCTCTTTCTTCCCCATTTGTTGCATAAGTCCCTACACACAACATTGACGGTGTCCGTTCGGGAATTGTATTTTGTTGTTCGCACACACTCTTTACACAGCTCAATCACTGGATTCCACATAATTTAACCCGGCGTAAGTGAGGTCGGGTATGTCATACCCGAGAAATTTTTAAACTCGGATTATTTAATGTTTCTGTTTCCATGGAAGTCCTGTCCCTGCAGTAGCTGGAGGTGTGGCTGTGAGGTTTAGGGTACAGTTACAAGTTTGATGTTGCAATGGCTGCTACGGTAAATACACGTGTGCAAACGTGGCTGCCGTACGTCATACCCGACCTCGTAGTCGCTGTTATTTTTTTTTTCTGTGTATTAGACATATGACCTCATAATACTTCACAACCTATTTTCATCATACTAATCAGAAAATACTATTTTCGTGTCGATTAATCAAAGTAATTGAAATTTCGTAAGTTTTTTATGTGAACAGAAGTTAAACTACCTAAACTTAATTTCTTTTTTCAAATGAAATTTAAGTTGATTTTATTTCATTAAAAATAACGCTTTTTGCACTTAGTGCTGGTACTTAATTTACTGATCTTGTCGGTGGGTACTATTATTAATGTAACTCAAGAAAAAAATCTATTTAAACCAACCATAATATAAAAAGAAACGATTTTTAAAGTTTCGGATATCTCCTACCCACCTCATAGCTAGTGTAGCACTGTTATTCACCTCATTTACGCCGTATGGTTTTAATAGAAGATATAGACCATTTTAACGAGGTAATTTGAAGAAAAAAATTTTTTTGAAAAAAGTTTATTTTTTGTTTTATATAATTTTAAACTTTGCCCGGAAGTGACGAAACACAGCAATTAAAGTTTACATTTTTCCTATGCCTGCACGAAAAAAAAAAAACAATGTCAGCGTGTCAATTTCACCTGTTAAAATTATTTTTGTTATGTTGGTTGTAGTCGTTTAACATGTATTGTTGTAGGGAGATGACAGTGACAGTACCGTGGAATTATATGTACTTCGTTAGACAGTACAGTACTGAAAGCGGAAATTGCCAATCTTCATAGTGACTTCACTTCCTCAAATAAGTTGACCTTGCTTGAAAATGTAGGTCATTTGGAGTTTTGCAAATATCTAAATAACTAAGACCTTATTTTTAAATCTGATTAGAGAAAGCTTCTAGAGGCTATTCCTCGAAAAGGTTTGCGAATTAGATCTTTCTTCAAATTACTTGACAAGCGATTTGTGTAGGGTATGTCTGTTCCACCATAGCATCCAAATCGCTTAACCAATTTGACAAATGAGATATCAATCGATTCATTATTACTGTCCGGGTGACATAGGCTACAATTTGCATGCAATAAACATATTATATAATAAATGTTACATACAAAAAGTGTGAGTCAGAATATAAAAAAAATTTTTTCGATATCGACTTGGGTATCAATTGAAAGGTCTTAATTAGCACATTTCAAAAATATATACATTGTCAGCTGTAAAAAGCTTCCGTAGTCGTGTATTAGTTTTAGTTTTTTTTTTCTATTAAAAGTAAAGATCGTAGCAAGTGGAGGTCCATAGTCTCTGTATACCCCTGTGGGAAACAGGCGTGATAGTATACCCTTTCACCGCGAGACATGATATCAGTTGTCCTGCCCCAGTGCCGGATCTAGAATTTTTTTGAGGCGAGGCAAAATATGTCAATATGCCAATCCCTGCTTGGTTTTGCCGCCTTGATTACTAGCACTTGAACAGTTCAGTACACTTAGGGGGAGACAGTATCTATATTTGAGTAGTAAACTAACTTTTATACTTCTTCAAAAGTAATCAGACGCCGCCCCTATTCCGTATCGGTAGCATGGGATATATTTGATTTTGCCGCCCCTCTGACTTCGCCGCCCGGGGCCTGGGGCCTGCTTGCCCCCCCTAGATCCGGGGCTGCCGTGCCCCCAGCGCGACGGGTACTAAATCTAAAATAAATACCTACAACCAAAAAGGGATGTGGATACTTATGTGCATTACGAGCATTTTCTGTCGGAAATATCCGACGTTCGGAGTGTGGGTACGGCAATGTTTGTCGGATAAATCCCTCGTTCGCGACGAAAGGGCTAAAAGCAGGGACAGGAATACCGATTTTTTGTATCGATAAATCGATACCCAATTACCAGTATTTTATCGATATCGATACAAAATATCGGTATATCGTAACTATATACTGGTTAATATCGATATTTTTTATAAGATACTGGTATTTGTATCAATCGATATTTGTGTATATATATATATATATATATATATATATATATATATATATATATATATATATATGTGTGTGGGGTTGGGGCTGTGGAAGATCCACAGAAAGAAATACTTGTGTTTGAGAATAATATAAAATGCTATATTAGTCTTGATAAACTAAACTTTACACATCCGTCTTTCGTCTTATTAATCTTTAAACTTATCTTTAAAACACGTCTTACATCTTATTTCGTCTTTACGTAATCTTTTTCTCTCCAAGAGAACTTAAACTTTTTTTTTTCACACATCCTTCCAAATTCAAACTTTCCGCGCGTTTATTCTTTTCTCTTTTACACCGTCTTACTTGTATCGTCTGTCCTTCTCTTACAAACCGTACATTCCTTTCCATGCATAACTCTTTCATCCTACATATATATATATATTCCTGTCCCTGGTTAAAAGTAGCTTTAGTATAAACATTTCGTGTTGTTCCACAGGAGACAAAGCAGTGGTGGTCTCCCAGTGGACATCTGTGCTCAGCCTAGTGGAGCGCGAGTTGTCCCGCGCCGGCGTCCGCAGCGTGACGCTGAGCGGGAACGTGCCCGTGCCGGCGCGGCAGCGGCTCATCGACGCCGTCAACAACCCGCACAGTGACGTCAGGGTGAGTTCACTGCGAGCACGTTGCTTATACAATCTCAGCTTGGTGGAACGCGAGCTGTCCTGCTCCGGCGTCTGCAGCGTGACGCTGAGCAGCGGCACAGAAATAATATAAATATTACATTTTATACACAACGGAAGCTTTTAAGGACCCGCGCAATATGCGTCCCCATTCCCCGTCCCTGCACCTCTCCGCAGTCCTGTCTGTCGAGGTGGATGCAGGCGCCTGCAGCCGCCCGCTCAACACCCTTCACTGTGAGGACGTTCTATACAGTCCATTCTAGGTCATTGCATTACAATCTCAGCCTGGTGGAGCGCGAGCTGTCCCGCTCCTGGATCCTGGCAGCGTGACGCTGAGCAGCGGCAAAGAAATAATATAAATATTACATATAGAACGGAATCTCCCAAGGTCCCGCGCAATATGCGTCCCCGTCTCCCGTCTCCGCACCTCTCCCCCGTCCTTGCCTAGTCGAGGCAGCTGCAAGCACCTATAGCCACCCGCTCAACACCCTCCATCAAATAGTTAAGTTAAAATTATCAAAATAATATATGTTATATCGACGTCTAAAAGGCAACTATTTACAGTTATTACAAATTGGTCAATATTTTTTTTCTTCCATACTACGGTGTTCCACCCTAGTGTGTATGTATGTCTGTTCCACCGTAGCGTCCGTATCGCTTGTCCAACTTTCACAAATATGTCAATTGATTCGTCATTATTGTCTGGGTGACATTGCATAGGCTACAATTTGTATGCAAAAAATTCAATTTTTAACAAATAAACAACCGACTTCGTTCTCTTTCAGAGTTTCTTTCATATCTCCAAAGTTCTTCATCATATCTTCACCAAATTAATATGAGACCAACTTGTTGCTACAAGCTTTCAAACGAAAAGAGAATCATCATAATCGGTCCACGGTTTACGAAGATATCGAGTAACGTACATAGAAAAAAAAACATACACTAGCGACCTTCGTCAGGACGACCTGACGAAGCTCGCTGGAAGGCGCTGGATGCAGGCCGCTCTAGATCGGTCATTTTGGAAAGCCTTGGGAGAGGCCTATATCCTGCAATGGACGTTATGCGGCTGAAATGATGATGATGATAACAACCTCCTCCTTTTTTGAAGTCGGTTAAAAATGTACGGCAAAATGGTGTAACATGATTTTGTTATCTCTCAGGTGATGCTGCTGTCGCTATGCGCCGGCGGCGTGGGGCTGAACCTGTGCGGGGCCAACCACCTGCTGCTGCTGGACCCGCACTGGAACCCGCAGCTGGAGGAGCAGGCGCAGGACAGGATCTACCGCGTGGGGCAGAAGAAACATGTCCACATTTATAGGTCAGTTGTGGCATTCATTATTTTACACTGCGGCGGAATCGAAGCGAAGCGACGAAATCGTACATAGCACAATGAACTTTATGTCAATCGTATAATGTTGAAACTGTGGCGTTGCCGGCTGCGACGCGCAGAGTAACGCCGAAGTCAAGCGATTTCGTCGAATCGCTGCGACTCTGCCGCAGTGTGAATTGAGCCTTAGTCAGTTCCACTTGTCCGTATCTTCGGCGATCTGCTGCCAGTCGTATACACGCTGACTTTTCATTGGGTTTGGAAGAAAATTTCGTATGCAAAATAAATTCCTCTATCCATATACGTAATCCAAATTTGTGTATAACATAAGATAAAAAAAATGCAAAAATGATTTTCGATCGAGACCACGAAGTTACGCCCATTCAAAGCTGGCGCGTGACCCCGATGAACTCGAAATCTAGCCGGCCGCTGCTACTAATTAATCTCAGGATTTTACTTTCGAGTTTCAGTCAAATTTTTTTGTATCTGAATTTTTATTTTGACTAGCTAATTAGGTCTTACTAACGAACCTTATGAAGTGGCCTTCGGCCCCAAAACCAATAAAAAATCACCGTTTATAAGGTCTAACATAATTTTTCAAAACTAAAAATCGACTTCAACCATGGATACTCCACAACTGATTTTGATAAATGTTCAATGGGACCACCTGACAAGTATACCCTTTTAAACAAAAAATAATAATTTTCTAAATCGGTCCAGGCGTCTTCTAATAATCCGTGAACATACATAAAAAAAAAAACATACAAGATCGCGACGAATTGATAACCTAACCCTTTTTGGAGGTCGGTTAAAAATACAGGGTTACTTTTTAAACAACAGCAACATTTCTGGAGCTAGTTCATATACTGAACTACTTCCCATTTAAACAATTATCGAAAAATGAAAAATTCGGCTTACCATACAAATCAGCGCTCGGGTGTCATATTTTTCAGGCTGCCTAAAGGTATCTGACATTGCTTGACGACTGCCATACAATTATGACAGCCGGGACCAACGGCTTATATACGTGCCTTTCGAAGAACGGAGGAGCTCGAGACATTTTTTTTTATGCCACGTGCGGTCACCTATTATATGGGAGGCTAAAAAATACTTTACATATTTCGACATATGTTCTTTGGAGAAAGTTGTTCACTATCACGGACTAAATTCACCCTTATTTAAATTTATCAACGTCGTCTCGCCATTTGCTCCTTGGTCTACGAAAGCTTATTTCATTTAATATTTTTATTAAGCAAATTCATTTTCCTTTGCACCTTTCTTGATTTAGGTTGACACCAAGCTTTCACTAGATCAAAAGCAGTAATAAGAGTAGTAATGCAACCGGGAATGTGCGTGCTTAGCTGAAGACAAACAAAAAGAAACCAGCCAAGTGCAAGTTGGACATGCGCACGAAGGGTTCCGTACCATTATCTATAAAAAATCACGTTTGTTGTATAGGACGTTAATATTTATTTTATTCTGTTTTTAGTATTTGTTGTTATAGCGGCAACAGAAATACCTACATCTCCGTGAAAATTTCAACTGTCTAGCTAGCTAACGGACAGTGGAGTCTTTATAATAAATGGTCTCGTTTTTATCCTTTGTGTACGTAACCCTAAAAATCTATCAAAATCTTTTTATCATTTCGGGAGTTGGGATCACACATACGGAGACACGTCAACTCATAGCATCCCTCGGGTTAAAAAATCTATTCAAGAAATCGCTACCCAACATTTTTATACAAAGAGATAATATCGCCTTATAACCAATTTCGACTGTGTCATCTTTTTATTATTATTATATAATATTTTAATTATTATTAGTTTCTTTCCTACTTGCTATAAAGTAGTGAGAAACTCCAAAAAGTACTAAGTAAGTAAGTAAGTAGGAAGAGTTAAGTATTGAATCGTACACATCTCTTACGAAAAACAAACCATATCGAGTTTTAAAAATGTACAGCGCCATCTAGTGTTAACATTGGAAATCATTTTATTCCTGTATGGACGAACAGGGTAAAGTTGATTTGCCAATGGTCAAAGGATATCTATAGGCGGATACCTATGTGCAAAACATATGTACACAGTAATCACGTCTTTACCCCTTACGGGGTAGACAGAACCAAGGGCCGTAAGACAAAATCTACTCTTACTGTCAGTGTGATGGCGTGTGCGAGTTGGAAAAGTGAATAAAAAAAATTGGTGACTGTCAATAAACATAGATCCTCTAGATATTTCCCATTATCTCGCTTCGCTTGCTTTTCGCTTGTATGGGAGGCCAAAAATATTTTTCATATTTCGATATATGTTCTTTGGGGAAAATTGTTCAGTATCATGGATTAATTTCAGCCTTATAATTTTTTTTTGTAAATTTTGCTTTATTTAAATATCAAAAAATTATAAACATCTTAAAATAACATACACATATACAATAAACATCTCCTCTCACAGGCCTATTGGAAGAGATCTCTTTTGAGATAAGAAGTGCCTTTATACAACTTCTATTTAATGTATTCTCTGTATAAATTTTCCATGTACATAAATGAGTTAATAAATAAAAAAATGTTATTTTAATTTTCCTCTTTTATCCTATGTATGAACACGCCTGTATTCGTCTCTTACATAAACATGTCCTCTCACAGGCCTACTGGAAGAGATCTCTTTTTAGATAAGTAGTGCCTTCCTACAATTTTTATTTTATGTATTCTCTGTACACATTTTCCTTGTACATAATAGTACATTACGATATAAGTGCGTTATGGTGGTTATTATCCTAACAAACGAAGGGGAAATTCAGCCCGAGCCGCAGGCGAGGGCGTAATAGAGCCGAGTGTGTTTATCCAATATACGCGCGTATATTGTACGACGTTTTTCAACACACTTGCGAGAAAAAATACCTAATAAACTGAATTGTTTGGTATTACATACACTCGACCGCTGTATGTAATGCACAATGTTGCTTTCGGGCGGGCCTATATTTTTGTCAGGCGCCAGTTCGAAATTTGAAAACAAAAAAACAATTTTAGCAAATAGTGCGGTTATAGAGTATAATTTGACTATTTTCGTTTATAACATACGCGTGTTTTATGAGCTGCTTTATTTATCTAAAATTAAAACCGCGTGAAATTAGATCCAGTTTACGAGCAAATATTTTTTTCTTCATAAATAATGTAAATAAATAAATGTTTGTTCGCAGGTTCATGTGCGTGGACACTGTGGAGCAGAGCATCCGCAAGCTGCAGCAAGCCAAGCTGGAGCTGGCCGACAGCGTGCTGACGGGCGCGCGGCACACCAACGCCTCCAAGCTCAGCATCGAGGACCTAAAAGTGCTGTTCAACATGGGCCAGTGATGATCTCAAAGTGCTGTTCAACATGGGACAGTAATAACCTCAAAGCGCTGTTCAACAAAGGGCAAGTGATGACCTCAAAGTGCTGTTCCCCGAAGATCCTCTCCCCCGTTTGCGCCTTGTGGAGGGTGATGAGCGGGCTGCTGGCAGGCGCCTGAAGCTGCCTCGACAAGGGGAAAACGGACGGAACGGGGACGCATATTGCGCGAGACCTTAGGAGATTCCATTCTGTATGTACTTATATTAATTCTGTGCCGAAATGTCGTGTATACCAGTGGCGGATCCAGGATTATGTTTGGGAGGGGCTTGAACTGAAAGAGGGTAGGTTTTATCATAAAGTGTATCCCCCGTATTCATAAAAAACCTAAACAAACCTGTTTTAAAATATGTTTTGTCTCTGTCACACTTTTCAGTATAAGTATTGCGAAAACAAGACAAACATATTTTAACTTTAATTGGTTTAGCAGATGTGTGTTTTTATTTGTGAATAAAGGGGTTTACAAGTCATTAATAAAAAAAACCCAACTGCCTTTTTATATACCCAATGTCACTCTCAGAATTAAGACGAATCTAATGACACCTCAATCTTAAATCCATCGAGCCGTTAAGGCCGCAGAGCGTGCCAAACAATTATTCATACATACATACCCTCATATTCATAAAAGATATCAATCGTTTGCTAAGCCTGTTTTAGTTAAAATATGTTATGTCTCGTTCTTACTATGTAAAATATTGAAAGGAGAGACAAGGACAAAACACATTTCAACTAAAATAGGTTTAGCATACAGTCGATATTTTTTATGAATAAGGGGGTAAATCTGCTACTGGTGTGAACTCGCGCATGTCATGTCAAACGGCAATTTTGTTCTAGTCCAGTCATTAAGACGAAGTGGTAGCTAAAGTGGCGCCCTCATTTGAAATAAATTGTTTTAAACTAAATATGGTGATAATTAAAAATTAGATTTGTATCAATGTCTAGAAAGACCTTTAAACTATTTTATGAATAACCTTTGAAAGTAATATTGGTAGTCCGTCTAATTTTAAAACTGTTTTTCGCCAAAAGTGGCCACAACTTACAAATCAAATTTTTAATTATCACCTTATTTAGTTTTAAACAATTTATTTCAAATGAGGGCGCCACTTTAGCTACTACTTCGTCTTAAACATAATAATATCGACATATTCCTCGACACTCGCGTTTTCTTATGCTAAATGTTATTGTGATGTTTTATGCCTTGTATAACTTTTGTCTCATTCCTCCAGGCATACTAAACGGCCTTGCTCATACAAAAGAAAAACTACAGTAGAGATAAATGTGCTCTATCAATTAAATAAGACATCACTATCCTGTAAATATATAATAAAAGTTCTTCAGTTTTTAATTAGAGATTCCAGTCATAGAAAAAGAAATAAGCTTTTCTTTGAAAAGTTTGTACTTACAAAATCATACGAATGGTGAAAATATGGGAATACGATAAATATTTAATTAGGAGAGATTTTTTTAAATTAAGCTTTTATTATTTATGAGTAAATGTGATGTGTGATGGAAAATCTCCCGTGTAGAAATTATTTTTCGAAAGATATAACAATATGAGTATAAGAATGGCATTTCAAAAAAAATCTTAAATCATTTTTGAGCGAAAACCTGTATTTGACAGTTGAAATAGCACTAAAATTTAGAAAAATTCTTTACTGGTAGGTTTTAATGTGAAAATTCCATAGAACAGAAAATTCACAGCCCCGTATATTTGTCATAAGTATCCTCTGCAGCATCTGCATACCATGTCATTAGAGAAGTAACTAATACCACAGTCATTTATTAAAAAAAAAAGAAAAACAATTTCGTTTGGTATTTTAGTGTATAGAGTCATTTTAAAATGTGTTTTGTGTAAGTTTTGTAAATAGTATTTTTATTAAGCGATAATGCGACTGGTTTGTGTGGGTGCAGCCCGAGTTCCGAAGTACTACAGCCGAGATCGCAACTAGGAAACGATGGGATGAAAGAGAGATGCGACTGACTCATAAAATAATAGAACTGGCCAAGTGCGATTTGAACTCGCGTGGAGAGGGTTCCGTGCAATGCCAAAGATTTTTCGTAAGTGAACGTATTATATTGAGTTTACCACTTAATTTTCAATATGACACAGTAAGATTTGAAAAACTATTTAATAATCTCCTAGTTTGTCCCCCGAATATGACTCTTATTATTAAAAAATAAAAAAAAAAAACATGTATTTACTTTGCACATCTGTGTTTGGGTCATGATTACACCATCCTACCAAATTTCACCTGATTTGGTTCAGTAGATTCGGAGCAAATTGGCTGTGACAGACGGACGGACAGACAAATACACGAGTGATCCTATAGGGATACCTTTTTTTCATTTTTGTATGGACCCCTTAAAACAAATAGCAGTTTAGTTAATTTATAAAATTATCTTGGCAATTGAAGCAGGAAAATAAGGCAGTTCTTTCGTAAACTTTAAATAGTAGCGAGGTTCTTAAAATACTGTAACAGTTTGATATCGCTGAAATTAGAATTTCTAGCACAATATAAACTTCCGATGTTTGTTGTTATTATTCATTGAATCGTTCCCAACAATAATAGTAGTCATGCTGGAGAATTTCACGAATAGAATAGCCTGTATTTTATTTTTGATGACATAGACAAAACAAACATTTTTTACCTCATAGTCTCAAACATTTTGATGCGTGTTATGAAAATTCGTTTGAGGACAAATCTTAATTACTATTAATATGAATAATAGATCATTATTTTAGATATTTTTATGTGTAATTGAATTGATAATTATGTTAAAGATACTAATAGTTTTAATAAATGATTATTTTGTTCGTAAATATGTTTTTATTTTCTTAACTACGAGGGGGGGTCAAAAAGTTCGCGGAACGGAGGGGAAGGGGGGTGAAATAAAATACTGTACTATTTTTCTTTTTCAATATATTCCCCCTTAAGTCGAATACATTTTTCAGATCTCTCTATTAACTTATTAATACCGTCGAAAAAAAATGATTTGTCTTTGTCCTCAAAATAGGCCGAAATCGCCGACTTGACTTCTTCATCATCGGAAAATTTCTTCCCCCGAAGCTCTTTTTTTAATTTGGGAAATAAAAAATAATCACAGGGGGCTAAGTCTGGACTATAGGGAGGATGGTTTAACATTTCGAAGCCACAGTGATGAAGGGCAGCCATCGCAACGCGGCTCTTGTGTACCGGTGCGTTGTCATGCAAAAGCAGCACACCCTTTGTCAACTTTCCCCGCCTTTTCTCCTTGATTGCTTCTTTTAATTGTCTTAGTAGATTAGCGTAGTATTCTCCCGTTATAGAAACACCCTTATCTTTATAATCTATTAATAAAATACCCTCTGTATCCCAAAAAACAGTTGCCATGATTTTTCCAGCCGATTGTGACACCCTGTATTTCTTAGGGGGGGGCTGACCCTTTTTATGCCACTGCATAGACTCTTGCTTCGACTCAGGCTCATAATGATGAACCCAAGTTTCATCTGCAGTAACAAGTCTTGCAAAAATTCCTTCCTTGTCGGCGCTACAGAGGTCTAAAAACTCCTTTGAATACTCGACGCGCAGCTGTTTCTGTGGTGGTGTGAGCATTCTTGGCACCCATCTTGCGCTGACTTTTGACATCCCAAGATTGTCGTGTAGAATATTTAAAATGGTTGTAGGTGATACTCCAACCATTTCTGCAAGTTGTTTCTTCTTCAAACGAGTATCCTCCAGTATAAGATTCTCCACTTTTTCAACGATGTTTGAGGTGGTGGCCTCAATCGGCCGTCCTGAGCGAGGGTCGTCTTCAAGAGACTCTCTGCCTTGCTTGAAAAGGCTATTCCACTTGTACACCATGGTTTTCCCAGGGCAAGAGTCCCCGTATACTGATAACATTTCTTCCAAAATTTTCTGAGGTGGTTTTCCTTGCTTAGTGAGGAACTTTATGACGGCACGAAACTCGATTTTTTCCATGTTCAAGTTTTTCTTCCGGATTCACTTGTTTGATCGACGACAGGTCAAAGGTTATTGACACAATCAGGTTCAAACTTGGCATATATACTCACAAAGAGTTGCTCATTAGTTACTACCTGCGGCAGGTCCCCCACCCCCCGCTATCCCCTCCATTCCGCGAACTTTTTGACCCCCCCTCGTAGCTTTTGCCCGCGGCTTCGCTCGCGTAGGGGTGTAATTTATCAAAATCCTTTCTTAGGGGATGCCTACGTCATAGTAGCTTTATGCATGCAAAGTCTCAGCCCGAAGTTTCATACAAACTTTCATCCCCTGTTTTATCCCCTTGGGGGTAGAATTGATCAAAATCCTTTCTTAGCGGATGCCTACGTCATAACATCTACGTGCATGCCAAATTTCAGCCCGATCCGTCCAGTGGTTTGGGCTGTGCGTTGATAAATCACTATGTCAGTCAGTCAGTCACCTTTGAGTTATATATATTTAGATTAGATATTGACACGATTGCCAGCCAGAAGGTTGCATGTCATGTCACATCATAATTATAGTGGAAAACTTGACAATAATCTATTTTACTGTGTATGCTTTTGGTTAATATTTTGAATAAATAAATAAATATATAGGGACAAATCACACTGATTGAGCTAGCCCCAAAGTAAGTTCGACACTTGTGTTATGGGATACTGACTCAACGATACTATATTTTATAATAAATACTTAAATAGATAAACATCCAAGACCCAGGACAATTTGAAAAAGGCCATTTTCCAACTTGCCCTTACCGGGGATCGAACCCGGGACCTCTGGGTGGCGGACTAGCATGGTGATCACTACGCCACGGAGGTCGTCATTTTATATCCCTAAAACAGAAAATAATGCGATAATTCGAAACCGAAAGGTATCGAATAATGGTACTTATTATTAAAAAAAAAATATTATAAAAAATTTTATGTGCGTATTATGAATAATTTTTTAGAGATACCTTATTCAGCAATGTACTACGATACGATACTATCTCTATGATGGACATATTGGCATTGTCCACAACACAAATCAAAAATGTATCTTGGACAATCTTGGTCAATCATTTTCAAACATTCAATCAATCAATCAATCAATAACACACAATAAACATTCTAGGGTTTAAAACCAATTTTTGAGACAACATGGCAAATGAGGCAAATCTACGGGAATGTCTCTTTTTTGCTGTATGTATAAGAATACATACACCAAAAAAGAGACATTCCCGTGAGATAAGATTACTCGAATTTTTCTATTAATAGTTGGCACGAGCAGCCGCGCGGGAGTCTCAATTCATCAGCTGCAGACGCCGACGGCTACTACTTCATAATTTGAAAGTTACAACAAATTGATACATACTTATCCTCGTGTACGTATAAAAAAATACATTCTGGTTGTGAACATGATCGAGCGACGCAATCCGATGCCTCCGCACGTGAGCAGGCGGCTGTACGCGACCATCGCGCTGTTTATCGGAGTCATTTGTATATTTGGAGGTGAGCGCGCCTTTTTATTCAACAATAAACTGTGATAACATGTCATGTCATGTCAGTGTTTTGGTGTAGGTTATGGTTAAGTAGTAGGTAATTCTCATTCTCAGTAGCGACTAGCGGGGATCTATCTTCTCTGATCGGTTTTTAGGGTTCCATAGCCAAATGGCAAAAAACAGAACCCTTATTGGGATTCGTCATGTCTGTCTGTCTGTCCGTCCGTATGTCACAGCCATTTTTTTCCGAAACTAAACTGTTAAAACTTGGTAAGTAGATGTATTCTGTGAACCGCATTAAGATTTTCACACAAAAATAGAAAAAAAATGCAGAAATTTTGGAGGTTCCCCATACTTAGAACTGACAGACACCCTTTAACTTCTGAAATAAGAGATAAATTATAAAACTAAAAAAAATATATTTTGTACATTACCACGCAAACCTCAACCGAAAATTGGTTTGAACGATATCTACTTAGTTAGTAGTTTTTAGGGTTCCGTACGTCTGAATACAAAAACGGAACCCTTATAGGATCACTCGTGTGTCTATCCGTCCGTCGCTTACAGTCAATTATCTCCGAATCTATTAGACCGATTAAGTTGAAATTTGGTACACATATCAATTCCTGTGACCCAAACACAGAGGTATGACGTGAGCAGATGAAATCTGTATATGGGAGGTCATTTTTGGGGGGGAAGGGGAAAATTAAAAAAAAAAATTCTGAAAACTGCATCGTGTGGCATATCAAATGAAAGGTCTTGTCGAGAAGATCTTAAATGTATTTTTTTGTAATTTTAAAATAAATAGTTTCCGAGTTATTCAAGAAAATAGACGAAAATTGACCATTCCCCCCCCCTTATCTCCGAAACTACTGAACCTAAAATTTTGAAAAAAATACAGAAATAAGTTTTTTCCTTATAGATTATAGGAAAACCTATAAGAAGTCCATGATATTAAAATAACATGGTAAATCACTCAATATTGTGCGTACCAACTTACATTTGCAGGTAGAATGTGTGGGAGAACATATTTTTTAACCCCAATGTTAAGTTTTGAAAATAAAGTGGAACACTCAATATAATACGTTCACTTACGAAAAATCTTTGATATTGTACGGAACCCTCTCCACGCGAGTTTAACTCGCACTTGGCCAGTTTTTTTTTTTAATACATTTATTAAAATATTAATCAAAGTTACAACGAACTACAAGAACTTTTATATTATGTTACTTGCTGCTACGGAACCCTTCATGGGCGAGTCCGACTCGCACTTGGCCGCTTTTTTTTATTAATGCTCTGGGTAAAAAATAAAACATCTGCATTTCTCTTTATTGAATGAGCGTGCAAAGTTCTCCGAGTCTTTTCAAACGTTATGTATGTATGTTTGTATATATACCTATACATACACTCGACGATAACTCGAGCATAGTATTGATTGCGAAGCGTCGTGAAATTCGGTAGGCGTGTAGCAGAGATGGGCAAAATCTGATTACAAAGTAATTAGATGAAAAAGTAATCTAATTGCACAGTAATTAATTACATTGTAATCATAATTACTTCGAAAATATAATGTATTTAGTTACAAAGTAATCTGATTACAATGTAATTCTGTTAGAACTTAATTACTTTACACTAAATATGAACAAATTACAAGTTTCTCAAGCTAAAATCATTATGCGTCTGAATATCGTAAGTTACCTTACGATATTCACAAAATAAATGCAACTACTCGGCGGTAGTACGTATATTTTTTTGTCACTGCTGTCACAGGCACACCGTATGTTGCGCGCATCCACCAACAACAGAACATTAGGTAGTACTGTACTGACAAAAGTAATTTGTAACCGGATTACATTCTTAATTAATTGATGAGTAAGATGAGAATTAAATTAACCCTTAATTAAATTACATTGTAACTAGTTACTGCAGGTACTTGGAGTAATCGATTACTGCTGAAATCGATGACAAAGTAATCTAATTAACAATTACAAAAGTAACTGTAATTCTTAATTGTTAATCTAATTACTTTTTGCCCAACTCTCCGTGTAGATTGCTCAATAGAATTTTTTAACTCGAGCCTATGGCCCCTATGGGTTCGGTGGAGTCAATCGGTCAAGGGGTTGCTGTAATAGGTACTTATGTGCTCGCAAGTTTACTTCGAGACGAACTATTAGTACTAAGTAAGTATCTAGTTCCTACATTATTGTAATGTATGTATTCCAGGATACATGTTGGGACGCATGACAAAACCTGAAATCAAGAGGAACCACGACGTGATACCCCTCAACCTGACTGTCGCTGCCGACGCTCTATACAAGAAGGCAAAGCGTATGTCGCCGAAGGGTATTCACCACAATGGCCCAGAAAAAATTCAAGCCAAGCTGTTCAGCATATTCCAATGCAATCAGACTGAATGCGGGACCGTCAAATATAATTTAGGCGATTTTATTAAAAGTTCCATTAGTTACAAAGTGTCCAAATTGATCAAGTCTATCAACAACGCAACGCTGTATTTAGATTCGTTAAGGTGACGTCGGTTTTAGATATTCGTCTTAAATTAAATTGTGATATTATGGATATTTTATTTACTATAGACAGCATTATAAATGTCCTCGCGACGACGACCTCCGTGGCGTAGTGGTCACCATGCTAGTCCGCCACCCAGAGGTCCCGAGGTCAATCTCCAGTCAGGGCAGGTTGGAAAATGGTTGGATAGGTATGTATTGTATTTGTTATAAAATATAGTATCGTTGAGTTAGTATCCTATAACACAAGTCTCGAACTTACTTTAGTTAGGGTTAGTTAAATCAGTTTTATTTGTCCTTAAATATTTATTTATTTATTACTAGCTATAACCCGCGAATTCGTCCGCGTAGAAGTCGAAAATGTTTTTAATTGGTTTTTGACGTTATTAATTTTATAATGAAATATGAATTATAATGGTAAAATTTGAAATGTTTGCATACTTATTAAATTTACTAGTCTTTATAATAGTGAAGGGATTAAAAGGCCTAGCGGACCCAACGAACTCTTTTCCGCTTGCACCCGTTCCCGTTCCCATTACCGTGATTTGCTAGAGCAAAAGAGAGCGACGGATCTATTTATCTCAATTTTTTTGTCTCTCACTGAAAAGATTACGAAGTTTCATAATAATGTAAATTTGCAACCCCGTATGCAACCCGGGAATGTATTTAAAAAAATCCAATTAATGGATTATTATTATTTACTAACCACTAATTCAAAAATGTCATATTATGTGTCTTGCTTCAAAAATAACAAAAGATTCAGACAAACTTGCAAGTCTTGCAACCGCTATTTCACCCTATAGGGATGGAATTTGCAAAAATCTCAATATTTCTTAGCGGACGTCTCCTAGAGGCAATCTACCTTTCTGCCAAACATCTTCATTGGCTAAATATTTTTCGAGATTTCGTGATGAGTGAGTGAGTGACTTTCGCTTTTATTCATACAACGTGAAAGGGACATACCCGTCATAAATCGAACCACGGGTTATACTGGGTACATCACTGTTGAGAGAGATCTCAAGGGACCAAGACATATGTACCAATTATAATTGGTACATATGTCTTGGTCCCTTGAGATCTCAATTAACCAGGTTTCACTGTACTTACAACAGTGATTGAACCCTCAATAATTATTGAGGGTTTCCAATTAAGCAGCTTTAAAATTATAGTGGTCTTATTTACAGAGGCTTACAGAGGTCGCAATGTGCCGTTATTCCATTTTTAGAGGTGGAAATGTTTATAAAAATGCGTATTTTTGGTGTTATGAATTTAATGTTGGTATGAATGTATATAAAGTATTGCGTCGAAAAAAAAAACAATAGTTAGTTAAAACCTGATTAATTTGTCTCACTTATACAGGTAATTGAGCTACAGAGTCTTAATTATAGAGGCAAACATCGAAAAAGTCTTAGAATTCAAATCTCATTAACCAGGTTCAAAAAGTCCCATTAACAGAGGTAATTTAATGAAAAAGAACCGGGACCTCATTGCAACCCTCAATAATAAAGGTTTCTCACTTATCCAGGTCCCACTTAACCAGGTTTCACTGTATAATGAAATTAAAATAACAGCTGAAACACAAAAAAAATCGACATTTCCATGCAAAAGTGTGTAGCCACTCGGACAATTTGTATGGGAATGTTGAAATGTTTTTAGTTATTTGGTTGTTATTTTAATTTCATTATACAATAATTATGTAGCATAGCCCATGGTTTGATTTATTACGGATATGTCCCTTACACGTTGTATATAGATAGCTAGAAGATGGAAAATAGATAACTAAATATTTTAGTGTAAAAAATAGCCAAAATGAGGGGGCAATATGTGTATCAAATTGTCCTAATATGTGTATCAAATTGTCCTAATATGTGTATGAAATTGTCCTAATATGTGTATGAAATTGTCCAAATATTTGTATGAAATTGTCCTAATATGTGTATCAAATTGTCCTAATATATGTATCAAATTGTCCTAACATGTGTATGAAATTGTCCTAATATGTGTATCAAATTGTCCTAATATGTGTATCAAATTGTCCTAATATGTGTATGAAATTGTCCTAATATGTGTATGAAATTGTCCTAATATGTGTATCAAATTGTCCTAATATGTGTATGATATTGTCCTAATATGTGTATCAAATTGTACTAATATATAAATAATTGAAAGACTGGCTAATGACTGGCTAGTAAAGGGGCAATTATTCAACACAATACTAATTAAAACACAACTGTATAGAAAAATAATAAATAAAAATATATACAGTAATTAAAAATGAGTTTAAAAACTCATTTTTAATCGGACATCGAAAAACCTATACCTTGAAACTATCCAGTTTCAAGAAAATAATTATTTAATTATTTTGTGGCATTCAAATGGTAGGTTATCCTTAGTTCTATTGATTGAACTAACTACGCAATAAGCTAAGAGAAACCTTTTGGTTTATACTTGCACCCGACTATTTGTCTTAAATTAATCTTGAATGTGAAGGACACCTAATTCAGTTCAGTACAAATTTTTTGAGAACTGCTCTACTGTCTCGCCACTTTACTCGGTAGGTGTAATCAGGCTATAACTATAATATTTAAGCAACTATATATTTTATTTTGTTATATAATAATATATTATACTTAGTTCTTTTACCTATACATATTCTCAATTTGGTAGAATAAGAATTTCACCATGAATTCAAATTCAAATTCAAATTCAAATATATCTTTATTATCATAGGATATTTATAATATCTCTTAATAATCGTCACTTTGTTTTATTGCACAATTAATTATTGTTGACGTCAAAAAGTTACTTAGAGCTAAGTTTACTGCCGCCTCCAAAGCGCTAGTGCAGAAGAAGCGGTAACAAACTGCACTGCAGCATTTTCTCCAAGAACGTCAACTCACAATGAAATTAATATTTATAGTTGATATTTGGACAGAGTATACATTGTTTGTTGTCATAATTTAAATTAATTTTTAATGTCGAAATTTTGAAATAATGTCAAATCAAGTTGTAAATTCAGTATGTACTTAATGTACCAGATTATGACCATTTCTGAGTGTACAAACCTTTAAGAGGGACCCGCGCCAAGCTCAAGCCAGACTTTGTTGTCTTTAAGATAGTCATCGGTCCTATAATAAGCCTTCTCACACAGTACCTTCTTTACATAAGCTTTAAACTTTTTGTCAGGCATATCAAGGACCGATTGTGGCAGTTTATTATAAAAAAGTATACCGTTCCCCATAAACGTTTTACTAACTGTTTTGAGCCTATAATACGGGGCAACTAAGTCACTCTTATTGCGTAAGTTTCTGACGGTAAAATCGCTTACTTTATTGTATGAGGAAATATTTTTCCTTACATACAGTATGTTTTCAAATATATACTGTGATGGTAAGGTTAGTATACCTATTTCCTTGAATAATTCTCTGAGTGAGTCTCTAGATCCTAAGCCGTAGATAGCTCGAATTGCCCTTTTTTGTAAAATGAAAATAGTCTGAATATCGGCTGCACTCCCCCATAGCAGTATGCCGTATGACATTAAACTATGAAAGTAACTAAAGTACACAAGTCTAGCAGTTGCTACATCTGTCAATTGTCTAATTCTCCTAACAGCATAAGCCGCAGAGCTAAGTTTATTTGAAAGTTTTGATATATGAGCGCCCCACTGAAGTTTCGAGTCGATCGTAATTCCTAAGAAGGTAGTACTTTCAACAAGATCAAGTTTTTCGCCATCTATCAGTATGTCGACGCAAGCTTGCCTCACATTGGGAAGAGAAAATCGAATGCATTGGGTCTTTTTCGCATTTAACATGAGGTTATTAGCAGTAAACCAATCAGAAATAGAAGACAAGGTGCTGTTCACCGCGCTAGCATCTGTGCTATGATGGTCAATTTTGAATATTAGCGAGGTGTCATCAGCAAACAGCACTATGCTTGCCTGTTTCTCAACCATGTAAGGCAAGTCATTTACATAAACTAAGAAAAGGAAAGGTCCTAGAATAGAACCTTGTGGTACGCCGATTTTAACATTAGATCCGTGCGATTTTATGCCGTTTAAATCAACAGTCTGAAGCCTATCTGTTAAATAAGATTCTATTAATTTAATTGAATTTTCATCAAAACCATATTGACGAAATTTAAGCAAAAGTGTCGGATGATCTACGCAATCAAATGCTTTAGAGAGATCGCAAAAGGATCCAATCCCATCATTTTTGCTCTCCCATGCGTCGTAAATATGAGTGATGAGTGCCACTCCCGCATCGGTGGTTGATTTTCCGCCAGTAAAACCGAACTGTTGGCTATGGAAAAGGTTGCAGGTCTTGAAGTGAAGTAGCATTTGATTGAGCATTATCTTTTCGAACACCTTACTCAAAACTGGCAAGATAGATATAGGTCTGTAGTTGCCAGGGTCTGTTTTTTCTCCTTTTTTGAATAAGGGGATTAGTTTACTACATTTCATTAGGTTAGGAAATATGCCTTCATCAATACATTCGTTAAATATAAAAGCTAAATCACCAGCTATGACATTTATAATATGGCTTACTACAGCAACCGACATGCCCCAATGATCTTCCGATTTTTTTAAATTTAACTGTTTAAATGCTTCTACTATATCACTAGGGCCAACATGCTCAAATTTAAATTTAGAATCACAAGGCCTAACATTATTCTTAAGCAAGGCTTCAGCACGTTGGGGGTTAGAATCCACATTGGAAGTAAGTTCCAAAGGTATGTTAGTAACAAAATTATCAAAAATATTAACAATTTCTTCAGGTTTAGTAACAATCTTACCGCTAGCTTTGATTTGACAGATATTTTCTTTTGCTTTATTTTTACCAGTTTCTTTATTAATAACATTCCAAGTTTCTTTTATCTTGTTAGGGGCATTATTTATTTTTTTACTTATACGATTGGCCTTGGCTTGTCTACAAACTTTTTTAAATATTTTAGAATAATTTTTAACATATTCTATAAAGGAAGGATTAAAATTAAATTGTTTTTGGGCATATAAGTCATAAAGCTTGTTTCTACTTATGTAGATGCCGGTAGTAGCCCACTCACTAAATTGTGATTTACTATGCACAGCAACTTTTTTTTGTTTCAATGTTTTAGAATATTCTGAAGAAACACAATTAAAAAGCTTATTGTAATGGTCGTCCGGATTTTTCCCTGTGTATACGACAGATAACAGTTTGTTATCTAAACTATTTTTAAGTTTTCTTATATTTTTTGAAGTAATTGGCCTACAGAAGGTCTTATCTTTGTTCAAGTGGCTGAATTTGCCTTTGGACTCCTTGACATAAGCTACGTATACACCCGAATGATCAGAAGGCAATTTATTAATAACAGATTTGTCAGAATATTGAATATTACTAAAAAAATTGTCTAGACATGTGGCAGATGTAGCAGTGATTCGGGTTGGCTCAAAGAATACGTTTACTAAATCATAACACTTAAAAAGATTTACGAATTGCGTACTTTTTGGATTATCTACTAAGATATCAACATTAAAATCTCCACAAACAATAATATTCTTTTTACTAGTTGAACAGGACTTAAGTACCTGGTCCATTGCTTTAAGGAAAGTTTTAAAATCACTATTAGGGGGACTGTATACACAAATAATTATATGATGATCTAGCTCGGCACAGGTCACCTCACAACAGCGCTCAACAGAAAGTCTGACAATATCCTTACGTTGTTTGCTGCGGAAAGAATCTTTAACAAAAATTATGGAACCCCCTCGTTGAGCAGACTTCCTATTAAAGCAGCTTACAATATTATAGTTGTTTAGGCTGAACATCATCTGACTCTCATACAGCCAATGTTCAGTCAAACATAAAATGTCCACATCCATTTCTTCTAAAACTAATTCTACTAATAATTCTTTGCCGGAAAGACCTTCTAAATTTTGATGAATTATTCTTAGCTCATGAGGCCTTTCCGTTGTCTTCATGTTCAGTTTAAATCTGCCGTCAAGTCTACAGAATTACCATTACATATTACTGGCAATTCTGTAGGCATCTTATCCCTAGGTTTTTGTTTACAATGTAAACTCGTCCAAAAATTAATATTATTTGCTACTAATGTAGCAATCTTACGTCTAGAATATTTTGAAAGATATATATTATCTTTTGTCAGATTACATATTACACATAATAAAAAAGCAGCATGAATCGGAACGGATTCTCCATGAAAGGTTTGTTTGACATATCTGCGCCACAAATGTCAAAATTACGAGTGGTCGAGACCACTCGTTGCAAATCCTTCGCATACGATCATACTATTTAATTTGTGATACGATCATTTCAAAAATGCGCCCGTTTGGCAACGCTTGCGTAAACCATTCGTTAAGTGTCAAGAGATTTCAAAAATACCTCCCAAATATCATATTCTGTCTTTGTGACCGATATTTTCCAACAAGTCAAATGAGTGCTATTTTTCATTTAAGGAATCACCGAAACACAAAACTTGTAGTTTTCCAACTCACCGCTCGCGTAAAAACCATTTAGCCGTATTTTTGAAAGCTTCGTGCGTAACAGCTAAAAACAATATTGCTCTACGTAGAAAACATCGAAAATATGTGTATGGTTTTCTAAGAATTTCACCATGAATAAAAAAGCAGCATGAATCTGAACAGATTGATTCTTCTGCTTTGGCCGCACTTGTGCCTACCGTCCCGAAGCAATTCGCGGCGAATCTTCGTACGATTTGTAAACTAATTGATAACTAACACGAAGTCCGAATATTCGGGACGATACCTGATAACAGCCGGTCACATTTGCGTGTATCGTGTAATAGCACGAAGCTTCGTAACGATAGGCTCAGGGCCGGCCCAAGCATTCATGAAAGGTTTCTTTCAGAGGGGTTAATGTTAATACAACAAAGTAGGAAATTATGATGTATAATGATATCGATTCAAAATGTATTCTATCTTTGTATGATCCTTATATAAACCAAGATCATTTTATTTGGTCATATAATATAAGTTCGTACTAGAAATAACAGATGGCATAACTAGTAAAAGTAACTAAATAGTTCAATAGAATTTGAAAAGATGTCTCTAGTTCCTTACTCATTTTTTAACGATAGTAGATTTTAATAATAAAAAAAAATATAATTCGATACAAATGAGGGTGAAAATAAAACCAATAAATATGATTTTAACTAAAAAACATTTAACAAACCATAAAAAGACAAATGTCCGTAAAATTACATCAACGTCAATTTTGTCTTGGTACAATTTCTATATCTGTAAATGGCAACACCGATAAAGTTTTAAACTTGTAGGTACTAGTTTGTAATGTTGTGATGTGAACTTTGGTGTGAAACAAAAATCAAGAAAACTTACTAAATATATAAAGTATATGCTGAGACAAATAGACTGTGTTATATTTTGGATATGTTTTGTCATTTCAACCATGTATATTCTGCGATGATCGTGTGATTTGATAATATAATTGATTTTCATTACATTTTAAATAAGGCTTTTATTTTGAGCCTATTTCGCATTGTTTATGTACTTAATTATTTATAATCCAAAATATTGTGTGACTGCCATCTCCATTAATTGTCTCTTTGGCGTAATTACATAAACATTGTGAAGTATGGCAGGTTTATCTCCCAAAACAAAAACATCATACGTAGGTAAACTATAAAGTAGGTATACCATAGACGGCTTCGTGGTATAGATATATATATCTAATCCTTACTAAAAATAACAGATGGCGTTAGTTATGCATTGCAAAATTTATTTCCGCTTCACACCGCGAAGATAGGTCTCTATTTCAGTATATACAAAAGTACTCTGTGGTTTCTTTACATAACTACGCCACAAATGTCAAAATTACGAGTGGTCGAGACCACTCGTTGCAAATCCTATCTATCATTTTAACTATCATTTCAAAAATGCGCCCGTTTGGAAACGCACGCGTAAACCATTCGTGATGTGACAAGTGATTTCAAAAATGCTACCAAGTGCGATTTCTGAAACGCGGAGTCACTAAACGAATGGTTTTTCCATACAAAAAACCATACGTTTAGTGACTCCGCGTTTGAAAAATCGCACCACAGACGCGTGCTGTGTGACGGTGCCACGATTGTTAATGCGTAAAAATAGAGTGGAACGATAAAATGGTGTTATATGTCATGTGGCTTGCTCAATAATTTCAAGAAAAATAGTTATGTTCACAGTTATAATACTCGCAACAAAAATCAGCTTCATACGCTTAAATTTCGACTTGCTAAAACTAGAAAGTCACTCTTAGGTCTAGGTATAACATTATTTAATAAACTTCCCGAAGCGATCGTTAACCTACCAATGGCAAAATTTAAAATACTTTTTAAAAAGTTTTATTGAATAATGCGTACTATACTATCAATGATTATTTAAAAGATAAAAACGCGTGGATACTTCCTAAACATTTTCCATTACACTCCACACATGAAACATAAAATAGCTGCATTTTCTGTTACCATAATAAGCTTACTGTAAAAACACGTAAATGCTCTGCGATCATTAAGTGACCAACATATAACTAATATTTTCTCTTGATAAGGTCTGCGAGTTCGGGTTTTTCATGCTCACTAAAATGTCCAATCCGGTGGTGGCGTCGCTGGTCGTGTCGTTGGATTCCCTCTAAATGGTTGAGTTTAACGATGGCTGATCTTTGCGTCAACTCGTGAACGGGTGCTGCCGGGTGGGACTGGTCAGCTCGGCTTCCCTTTTATGACTACTTAATATTTTTTATTTTTTATTACGCAATTTATGTTTGTTGACTTGTTCGCAAGCATTACATGTTATAATGTGTCAACATTGTATTATAAGTAGGTATTTATTAATTTAAAGACAATAATAATAATATGACAAAGCCCTTCTGGCGAGTAGGCGACCAATACTGTGAAAATGAGTTTCTTTCGGCGTTTCTTCTCAGCAGTGGTCGTTACGAAGCGCTGGTATCGGTAGCTTTTCTTTAAAAATAAATGAAATTTTAATATACTTTACACGTAACATAAATTATACTTATTGACGTGTAAAAGTGCCTGTAAAGGTCTAATTACTGAATAAACATTTGAATCTTTGTAGCTTTTTCTTTCTAGGTTTCTTTTTAGGTTTCAATAAATGCATCATGTAATTGTTAGCACACAGGTTAAAGAAAAGAAAGTCTTCGTCCAAATTTAAAATACGTAGATGACGCCATCTTGGATTATTACCAGATAGTTCGTGAAAAATAACGAAGCCGTTAGTGTGACCAGAGTTTTTTCGCGATAACTTTTTAGTGCACAAAACGTACGAAGATTCGCCGCGAATTACTTCGGGACGATAGGCACAAGTGCGGCCGAAGCATTATACCATGCTAGTAACAAAGTTAGTCCTATTTTTATAATATGAAGGTATATGTTCAATGACAAATGACATCATTTTGCGACTTTTAACTAATGCTTCGGCCGCACTTGTGCCTATCGTCCCGAAGCAATTCGCGGCGAATCTTCGTACGTTTTGTACACTAAAAAGTTATCGCGATAAAGCGCTGGTCACACTAGCAGCTTCGTCATTTTTCACGAACTATCTGGCAATAATCCAAGATGGCGTCATCTACGTGTTTTAAATATGTACGACGACTTTCTTTCCTTTAACATGTGTGCTAACAATTACATAATGCATTTATTGAAACTTAAAAAGAAACCTAGAAAGAAAAAGCTAAAAATTTTAACACTATTTTATAGTTCCACTCCATTTTTACGCATAAACAACCGTGGCACTGTTGCACAGCATGCGTCCGAACAAGTTGAAAACAAATGTCAAAATCACAGACGAAGTAGTGATCAGGTCAAAATGAACACAACGCAAGTGCGACCACGCAGAGCGAATTGTTAGCGTGCATAAATCCTTTGATGTATCGCCACCCGCGCGATAGCTAACACGAAGTCCGAATATTCGGGACGATACCCGATAACGGCCGGTCACATTTGCGTGTATCGTGTAATAGCACGACACGAAGCTTTGTGACGATTGGCGCATGTCCGGCCCAAACATTATAAATATAAAATAATTTATTTTTGACCCAAGAAAATACCCAAAATCCGTAGCAATGGTTGCTGTCAAAGTGTTAAAGTTTAAAGCTAATCGGTCAATATGAAACAATATCTACCAATCATTGATATTTTGTAAGATACTAACCAATCAGAAGGCTGGATTTGTTGTACTCTTTCGACCGGCCGGCGATAGCGTCATTTTCAGTGAGGCACACGATTTATGCCATCTTTTATGCCCGCCATTTTGTAACGAGGTCGCGAGGTTACTGTTGTATTTGTGCGTCGTTAAATAAAAGTGAAATATAATATCTAAGGAAAGCAAATTAAATAAGTGATTTAAGTGACAATGGTGCCGGTAAGTAAAAACATTTCATTCTCAATTTAAAGTTATAGTATCTTCGTCGGCGAAAAGTTACCTAACGCAGATTTGTCGTTGCAGCAAACCAAAGTGTTCGTCGGCAGCCTGCCGCAGGGCTCCAAGCCCGAGGACTTGAGAAAACTATTCGAGCGCTTCGGCTCCGTAACAGAATGCGACATCATGAACCGCTGCGGCTTCGTGCACATGCAGACCGAGGATCAAGCGTCGGCCGCCATCCGCGGATTGAATAATACCACGTTCAACGGAGCCGTGATATCAGTGGAACGCGGCCGCATCAAGGAGCGCGGCCAGCGAGGAGGCGGCCGCGGCGGCATGCGCGGGGGCATGCGGGGCGGCATGGACCGGCGCGGGGGGGGCGGGCCCATGCGGGGCGGCGGCGGCGGCCGCGACGCGCCCTACATGAGGGATGCGCGCCCTATGGGTCACATGCGCGGCGGAGACATGCGAGGCCCACCCATGGGCGGCATGGGCATGGGCGGAGGTTCTCGCAACGGCATGGGCGGCGGCTACGAGCGCGGCCCCGAACGCGCGCCGGCCGCCTACGACGACCGCTACAACGGCTACGGGGGAGAAGACCGCCGCGGCTTCGCGCTATCGCGAGACCCGTACGCCGCGCCCGCGCCCATGTACGGGGACGACAGACGCGGGTATACGGCGCCGGTGGACGACATGGCCTCCATGTACCCGGACGAGCGACGGGCGCCCATGTACCCGGACGAGCGCGACATGCTGGAGCGACGGCCGTCGTACCGCGCGGCCGTGCCCATGGCGGCCGGCTACGAGCGCAGCGCGCCGCCGCCGAGGGCCGCCGGCATGGGCAACGGGGACATGTTCAGCAGAAGGTCACCCATGTAAATGCCTATCTTATCACTAACCTGCATGAACTCCTCCTCATCACCAATCTTAAACAACTTGCCCCCATAGCAAAGCATTGTAAATCAAAAATAAATACATACAACAAAAAAAAAAGTAATAGTTAAGTTTGTGCATTACGAGCAATGGTTTTTGGTCAGAAATATCCAACGCTCATAAAATGGGCATCAAAATGTTGGATAAATCCAATGTTCGCTCTGAATGAGTAACATACAAAAAACAAAACTTCAGAGGCGGACTATTCTATTGTTTTCATCTAGTAGCCTAACAATTCATGTACAGTAGAGACTCGATTATCCAGACCTCAGTCATACGGATTCGCGATTATCCGGATTGCCAACCGCGATGAAGTAACTTCGTAGTCTAATCCGTCCGTGCGTCACACGGACATGTCGGAGCTGGCACCATCCGTCCGCGGCCCCCGCAATCTCTGCTTTACACGTTTCATTAGTCACTTACCAATTGTTATGCTGCCTCGTGTCACATTTGTTTTTAAAAATGTCAAAGCATAAAAGAGTGGTTTTATCGCTTAAAGATAAAATAAATATTATTGATTTATTAAAAAAAGGAAAAACTTGTTGTATGTTAGCTAATATGAATATGGTGTAGGTACTTCCACGATAAGTGATATTAAGAAGAATACCGATTCAATTTTGATTTTCTACATGCATTCAATTATCCAGATTTTCAATTATCCGAATGCCTTATGACAACAATTAGTCCAGTTAATCGAGTCTCTACTGTAGTTCCAATCAAAGATACTAGACTTAACATTTACCATACATACAAACTATTCTTTTGTTGTTTCCTAAGCAATTTTTATCATGTTACAGGGACAGGGGAGGTGCCTCAGCATCAGGTTATGACCGGGATCCCTACGCACAACAGTACCCGCCAATGGGACGGTAAGTGTCACCTTGACCGTAATTAGTAGAGATGTGACTAAGAAGTAAAGCAAAAACAGTGAATCATTTTGTACAATGTGGCGATGATCTCAATTTTATTTTTGACTATGTTTTAAGTTTGCATTATCAATTTGTAGCTGACTTCAAAAAAGAAGGTTATCAATTAGTCGAAATCTTTGTTTTTTTTTAATGTATGTTTATGGATTTCTCAGACTCCTGGACCATAGAATTTTTTTTGTTTGAAAGCTAATACTTATCAGGTGGTACCATACAAATTTTAGAAAAAATCTGGAATTAATCAAATTTTTTTAGTAATTTGTTATGCAAAAATTTTTAGTCAACACATGTTTATTTCTATGTACTTAAATAAAAAAGACATCACTCAGACTCGCCTTTAGAATGAACACGTGCAACTTTACATAACTAGAGATGGGTTTATGTCCGGGCATATTGGGCGCATTGTTTAAACATTAACATAAATGCAAAAACATTAACAGAGTTTTTGTTTACTTTTTCATTAAAATTGCTACATTTGAATATGCACAAAACATACTTAGATTATGATTAATAAATAGACAATGAAAAACAAGCAATTGATATTCTGTTTAATGAACTTAGTCAGAGTAGGCAAAATATCACTCTTTCGGCGGTCCAGTCGAGTCGACTCAACGCAAGCGCTTGAAAACTAGAATTTATTGAGACAAGTTTTATTGTGAATAATGTGACTGATTATTTTATGACCAAATTATTTTATTATAGTTATGATTTACGAATCCTGATCAGGTTCCTGCTTCTTTTTATTAAAATTAAATTGTTTCTGCCCAGCGATCAGGCATTTATTTGGGCGTAGTCTTTTTTTTGCCCAAAATGCCCGTTTATGCTCAATTTGTTTTTGTCTTCGACCTATCTCTATATATTATACATGTAGAGCTGCACGAAATGTTTGTAAAAACAAGGCTTTGGCCTTGTATATAAGTCTGATCAAATTTTTTGTTAAGTTATAAGGTTGCTTCATATTCTATGTGTTAAGAATTAAATTGAGATCCTTTGCCTTTTAATTTGACGGGAAACATGTCAGCCAATTATGAATTTGGAAAGAGAAAATATAGTCAAATATCGTATCTAAAATCAATTGATGTTATTGTAAAGTTTCTGTAATATGAAATCATTGTTTACTTATTAGTCACAAAACATACAAAAAAAATCTATATTTAGTTTTTTTTATCTATGAAGTCACAGAGTAATGATAAAACTGATAAAATCAAAGACAATAAATCAATATTGAACTTATCAAAACGTTTTTAAACAACGAAATACTTTTACAATGCAGCTAAAACTGTGGACAGATTATGATGAAGGTGATAACCGTTTATATGTATCATGATGTGTTATTATTATTACGTTCCGGCTTAGCGAACTGAGCGCCTCTCGGGTTATAGTGCAATCTCTAGACGGGTCTCGAATATCTGACGTGCGAGATAACTAAGATTACAATGATGGATCACTGAACATGCAATCACGGAGCGTTTTGTACTCGACCACGTTATAGAGTTATAATGCGACCTCTTGTCTTTGTCCTGCAAATAATGTAAGTTTACGAATTGCTACACGAAAGAAGTGTTATACATTGACGTTATCTCATACGGCTCTGGAAAGATTGAACGCCAACGTAGCGTGGGATAGGAGTCGCTGTAGGGCTGCACTATGAGCGGAGGCGCCTGTGTCGCGGCTAGTGTTGCATAACTATTGATAGTATGACTATCGATAGTTGACCTTGAAAAACAGTCGCAATATCGATAGGACTATCAATAGTAATGAATAACCGATACCATCGATAGTATCGATTGTCAATAGTTTGCAATACTATTGATGTAAGGTAAAACTATCGATAGTATCGCTACTATTGAATTTAGATACTATCGACAGTATTCGATAGTATCGATTGTCAATAGTTTGCAATACTATTGATGTAAGGTAAAACTATCGATAGTATCGATACTATTGAATTTAGATAGTATCGACAGTATTCGATAGTATCGACAGTATTCGATACTATCGATAGTATCGATTGTCAATAGTTTGCAATACTATTGATGTAAGGTAAAACTATCGATAGTATCGAATACTGTCTATAGTATCTAAATTCAATAGTATCGATACTATCGATAGTCTTATCGATATTGTGAGAGTTTTTCAAGGCCACGATAGTATCGATTGGCTATCGATATTGCTTGCAACACTAGTGGCGGCGCTGAGCGTGTGTGTGTGTGACGTTGTAGCGGCGGCGGCGGCGCGGCGCGCGGCGGACCGGCGCGCCGCTACTAGCGGCCGCTAGCGTAGCATAGCCACGAACAAACTGTACCTAATAGTCTTCCGGAACTGCGGGCGGATCTTGCGTTGCGTTCGGATGCGAAGTCGGGCGGCGACCACACCGGCCGGTCGATTTGATCATGTAAATTCTCCAATTAATTTAATAAATTAACATAATTTCCACGCGAGGGTTTCATTTCCGATCCGTTGGCGGCCCGCCCTCCGCGGCCCGCGCCCTCGATCGTGTTGTCGGCGACATATCTTGTAAGGAGTAAGCTTAAGTTGTATAATTATAGATTAAAACCCTTTAAATATAGCAGAACGTGTTTACTTTAATTTTTCCTGTCCGCACTAAAACTGAAATATCCGAATTCTGCATGCCACCTGGTGTCCCGTCTCTCGCTTAATGCTTCCATGGTTGCGGATCTGTATGTTTATAGCTGTGGTTTTATTGCAGGAGCATGTAGACACGACACGACGGTCACACGACCGACGACCTAACATTTATCTTTTCTGTAACAGCACCTAAGTGCTGGTATGCAGGCAGTATTACGCTGGGGTGTGTTCATATGCGGTCATGTCGTAATAATAGGTCTAAACTAACATAACATCCGCTAACATCGCACTGCGTTTATATGCTTACAACGCCAGGAGTACGCCATAACTCGTTAGAATCGAAGGATAGGCGAAAAAAGGCGGCAAAGCAAATTTTCAAACCTAATCAGATAACATGCTATTTTTATATCTTTCGAAATACTGAACGCACCCCAGGTGTCTGCTGGTGCTCGGCCAGCCGTCAGGATTACAGAGCACACCTACGGGTTGTGCAATGGGCGACTAGGTAGAGCCGCGTCAGGCGCTCTGTGATCTCCGACTGATATCTTTGGCTCACGTTGTCGTGCGTCGACTATGAACAAAGTGCGTGCGAGTCGTTTCAGATAGTTAGATGCGGACGGCACGGGCGTACGGCGGCGGCATTACGATGCTATACGACGTCGACATATAACTGTTAGGCGACCACGACCGAAGACGCGCCTAGCGAACGAAACAATCGTAAGTACGGCCCTTAACGCAAGCGTGCGGCCCGTGAGCGAGCATCGCTCGATAAAGTCGCAATCTCTTCTAAATTCGCCTAAAACTCACAATTTGCAATTCAGTAAACACCAGCCGACTCAACCATACGAAGCCTAACATTCTCCAGGTGTCTACAGCGAAATATCGTACAAACTTGAACTGCGGCGGTGTCTTTTAAAATCAATGTTCAGTGCGTTTTTGTTTCTCGAAACATCAAATCGTTAACGTAATTTTTTTATCAACGCCCGTCGTCGACACTCACGTGGATGATGAACTAATGCTGGTTATGTTTACAGGGTGTGGGCCGGAGGTTGAAGCTCCCAAGAAATGGACTGAAACGTGGATGTCAACCTGGAATGAAACTGCATCAATAGTTACTAAAGTGGATCATGATACGTATAGCGGTGATGACTGATGACATTAATAAATGAATTTTATAAGATATCTTAGTTTTTATCAATGCACGATAATCCTCTATCTAAAATGGGATTCTATTAGACATTTATGAGCGAAGTGAGTAAAGCTTCCTCATTGGTAGATTCAATATCAAATACATTCTTCAAAAGCTTAGCTCAATGACTGATAGAAACCAATCATCTCCATAATTTGATGCGGGATATCAAAGCGTTGCAGGGCTACACTCAAAAAACTGAAATTCAATATCAAATTATATGTCAAAATCTTAGAATAGTTGTACCTAAAGTCAAAATAAGGTTATCATAGCACAATTCAATTCAATTCATTTATTGCATTCATATTATACTACATCAGTTCTTAGTTTTGCTAATATTACCACTGTTTATAATTAGGTACAATATGAACCCTGTTGGGTATTGCAAAGATAAGATGGAACGGCAAGCGGGTGTTCTAGACCAAGAAAAATTTATTACAAACAAATAAATTAATGAAAATACTAGTCAAAACTATTCATTAATATTTATTAGCATTGTAAGCAGAGGTTTTTTTATTTTTAATATTTTTTTTTTCTTTTTACATAATATCGCGTAAATCATTTTTTTATTACATGCAATTTTAATTTACCATGCACTTTTTTATTTATTTATTTGATTTTACTACGTCAAGTTTAGATCTAGTTATATAAATTATTTTTATGAGTACCTATATTTATATACAAGTCAGTTAAAAAAAGATTATTAAATTGGATATGGAATTGTGTTAATTAATATTGTAAATGTTAGTTATAGTCAGTTGGATATTCCTTTATCGTTTAAAAACTCGTTTACCGTATAATAATTTTTTTCCGTAAGTATCTGTTTTAATCTTTTTACAAATAAAGAATCCTTTTGCTCTGCCCTTAGGCTGTCAGGTAAGGTGTTATATATTTTAGTAGTCATTGCTAATGGCCCAGAATTAAATATTTCCATTTTTGAAGACGGTAATATTAATTGATTTTTTTTCCTTAATGGATAACGTCGCGGTAAGTCTTCCTTTTTTGTATAAAATTGGGGATATTTGCGGACAAACTTGCAGGCCTCCAAAATATAAATTGATGGTACAGTCAATATTTCAAGGTTCCTAAAATATGGCTTGCAGCTCTCTCTACTTTTAATATTAGCGATTATTCTTATAAATTTCTTTTGTAGGAGGAGTAGTCTATTTGCGTCAGTACTGTTTCCCCAGAGAATGATACCATAGGTTAGCCACGAGAATGCATACGCGTAGTATGCCACTACTGCCGTTTTTTCGTTAGTCGTTTTCGTTAGTCGACAAGCAGCTGACTTGAAAAGTTTTTGTATAGCAGCAAAGCCACCACGCCAAAACACATAGTCTTACCACAAAAAAGAGCATTATATACGCACAAAAATACCAATTTTAGAAAAAAGCAATTTTCATTTCAATGGTTCTTAGCTATGTTTGATGTAAATCGGCTCAGCCGTTTAAAAGTTATTGGTGAACGCTTAATCGGAATGTTTTTATTTGCTTGGCAAATAAACATGTGGTAAGAATACCATTGTATCATTTAAGACCGGATACAATTTAGTTTTTGCTTACCCAGGTTTATTTCAGTTTATTAACTTTTGAGTCAGTGCTTATAATCCAGTCGAAGAATTGGGTTTAGGCACGAAACATAGCAAGCGCTTGGAACGTGCGCGGTTACTTTATATGTAAATAAACATACCAAGCGCCCGAGGCGCGACGTGGCGCCTTCCAAATCAGAGTGTACGGGCGCGCGTCCGGGACGCTTGATATGTTTCGTGCCTAAAAAAGGTTGCCTTAGAAACTTTGTTTGGACTAATTAGGAGCAGACTTGGGCATTGTTCATTCAAATAATTATTTGAATAAAAAATCATTCGTGAATAAGTCATTCGTCCTCTCCTTCGAGTAATAAACATTCTTCACAAAGGTCCCGTTTTTTTGCTTAATCTTGAAAACGGTGCGTCGTAAGAAATTGTACTAGTATAATGAAAGCTGATAAAATTCTCTACAACTTTGGCCTTCACACTTTTGTCTATCTCCAATCGTTGCCTAGCTATGAGCTTCAAAAAAGGCCAATTTTTAAATTCTCTGCAGCACATTGTAACACTACGCATTTACCAAATTATCTGTTATGGACAAGACCTGCCCCCTGAACCATGGGGATGGAAACGGAATGAAAGCAACCTCTTGGGTCCTGTTCAAACCAAAGAACCAGCTGCACTGAAGTACTGCTAGATGTGGGTAAAGGAAGGCAAATAGCATTCTCATGATGGAAGCTCATAGCTAAGCAAAAATTGGAGATAGATAAAAAGTGTGAAAACCAACGTTGTAGAGAATTTTATCGTTTCCCAAAATACCAAAAAATGGGACCCCCTTTATGCCCCCCTTCGGGCTAACCTCGAAGGGGTAAGTCCTAAAAACAAAGTGCCTAAGTATTTTTATCTGCTTTCTACTTTTCCATCCACATGCTCTCATTGACTTGACTATTATGCCCAAGCGGATCATAATTATCAGAAGTTCACGCCGGTCCTTTGAAAGGGTTGCAAAATTAGGAAATTGAAAATAAAACAAGTTATGAGATTTGGATTTTATTAGCATATTCAAAATATATTTTCATGGTATGTATAAGATTAAAACTTTGCTGAGGGAATCACTACACTCTCCGCACTTTGTACTCAAGCAAAGCTTCACTTGTTTACTTTTACAATATTCAAAACTGGCCGACAAGTCTGTTACATCTACGGAATATTTTATATATTGGGTAACATCTGCGAAAATGACCGATTACGCATAAACAGAAAATGAGATGCGACTGGAGTGCAATTTTTGAAAAGCGGAGTATAGTATACGAATCATTTTTCCATACAAAAACCCGTTCTTTCAGTGACTCACGCGTTTAAAAAATGGCAACCACTGGCAGACGTCGATCCAATTAGGAAACTATAGTGGCCCTGTTGTCAAGCAAGATAATTGAAAATTGAACACAGCTATTATTGCATTATGGCACTACCAACATCAAACGTGAATATGGGTACATGGGCTTATACATTTCAACAAAAATAAATTCGTAAAATATCTTTTTTTTTATTAAGAGCTGCTTGTATCACAAAAATCATAGAAAATTTAAATAGAATAAACTTTTTATGGAGATCGTTTACTGGAATACTTTCAAGAAAATGCCAATAGTTGCGTCTTTAGTCTCCACCGTATCATTAAATAGTCGTACCATACAGAGACCGTTCCTATTTAAAATCTACGCACGAATATTATCAATATAAATTTATTATGCCATACTGAATTGACCACTGAGTCCTTCAATTAAAAATAGAGCTCAATTCACAAAAAACATATTCCAAGTTTTGAAATTACGTGCAACCACTATTCTGTGATGTGTGTCAAAACAGCGTGCTCGAGATTCATCGTAGAATTAATAAAAGCAAAAATACTTTCTAAAACAGAATAAATTGAATATGTTGTTTTGAAGCCTGGTCATTACACAATAAATAATTTACTGCTAAACCGTGGTCATGAGGATTGCAGGGAATATCGGGTAGCAAACTATTTCACTAGGGATATTATAAACAAATGGGCAGGTAAATTAAACCATATCTACACAAGAATAGGATTTACAAAATTAAAATAAAAACAAAAGTTAAACAATGGTCATGAATCATATATGATACATGGACATTAAACCTGTTATATTAAAATACATAATACTTTTAGTAAAAAAAAAACAATGACATTTAAAGTGGATCTTATAATGCCTAATATACGTGTACTAGAATATATTTTCTTTGTTTTTAAAGTGGCATTAATGGATGCTTAGCAATATCTATCCACACGGTAATAAATATAAAAGAAGATTAATACTTGAAGAATAATAAATAAAGATGGACGGTCAATATTCGATCAATGTTCATAATTCATAATATCAATTCATCGACTCCTCTACATTGCTAAAATAAATTACATTTCCTATAAATACTCATAAGCCAAAAATACTCTTCACAATTAAATCAAAACGAAATATATTAGTATTAAACTTGTATGTGTATATACTTGCAAAATCATTTGTAACAAGTAAATAATGTTTTAAACAAATCCTTTGGTGGAAGTAGCTTACAGGTGTGACCTTGGACTAGCATCGGTTCACAATCACTAACTTACTTTTTCTAAAGCATTCAGAGATAGACTAAGGGACAAATACTCGAACGCATTTCAAATAATAAATTCTAAAAATCATGCGTTCAAATTGAGTATGTGGCTATTATATACGTCTTTAGCGCCTTCTTTCCATTCTAAGTTGCTCACTAAAACTGACCATATTCTTGATTTTATCAATAATAAGGTCGGTCTTAACCAAGAGTATGGTCTGTGACATATTATGTCAAAAGTTTTAGTGTACATAATTATTATTGAAGTTTAAGTACAAAATACCATTCCATCATTATACATATTTTAAATAAATATTAGTATTTAACTAGAGAAAGATAATTTCCATCCAAACATCATTCTTACATCGGATTTATCATAGCCAAAGTCAAAGTAAAGACAAATTAATACATTTGTTTTTAGATAAATAAGTATCATTACTGACATCACCTTTTACATTCATACTGCATATGTCTCAAGTGATAATTTTAAAACAATTTAGAGGAAACTTCAAAAAACCAATAGGCTTTTAAAGAACATGATAATGTCGATGAGTTTTATTAACCAGATGGTAAAAATTAAGTACATACCATAAATACACTAGATCAGTCTATAGTAATCTAGTGTGGCGCCATCTAGCGTCGCCGCAAGCTGTATGTAACCCCCCGTCACCCTCCACTTAATATGCAGGTGTTCGTTCATCGCCTACAAATCAAGGGTAAACATTGTACAGCTTTAACGCTTCCATAACTGGCATAGATAAGATTTTACCCGTCCAACTAAACAAAAAGGCCTCTCGAGTCTCAGATCATTGTCATAAAATTCATTTCATCAGACCAAGGTCAATGGCCTGCTGAAATGACTTTTATGACAATTTAATAAGATTGAAATTCGGGCTAGACCAGCCATTTAATAGAGACAAGAAAAGTAAACAATACTGGTATTTTTTCACACTTGACGAGTTTTATAGTGGTCGGTTATTCCATACGCTGCGACGACGGTGCGCCCTACATTAGTCTATACTATAACTGATATCTCCCTCATAGCACCGTATATTAACTAAATAAGCTAGTTAGGTACTCGCTCGGTAATTGTAAATATCTGATCTTTGGTTCTAACTAGACGTAATTAATGCTAGATTATTGCTAGTGAAGGCGAGAGGACCGCGTGCAGACACATTCAATTCAATCAGTAAAAGAAATATCGCACGATGCCTTGGAATAGAAACTCAAATATGGGTTTCTGTGGTGCCATTTCTGAAACGCGGAGTCACATTACAAACGGTTTTTTGTATGGAAAACACCATCCGTTTAGTAACTCCGCGATTCAAAAATGGCACTTCTAAAGTTTTAACATGTGACATCAAAGAGAAGAAAATAACGGATCAAGGCTGTTCCCACCCTAAAGCTGGGTCCGCTGCCACCATTTTCTCACATAACATTGTTAGAAAAAATGAAATTTCATTCATTTGAATGAACAAAACGCCCATAATTTTCATTCAAATGAATGAAATTTCATGTTTTCTAACAATGTTGTATTAGAAAACGGTGGCAGCGGACCCAGCTTTAGATTTAGATGTTTTGATTCTAAGTGTTACTAGTATTAACTTGTCACGAAATCTGCTTAGTGAAATGTAATTGAACTAAAATTCTCTTGCAATATTGCATGCAACAACGATCCGCGATCCGATCCGAACAAGAGTCCGCGTGCCTAATCCGATATTTTGGAACAAGTAAAATCACATATTTTTTTTCTAAACGTCGTAACAAAAATTGTCTACGGGATTCGTTTGAAATAGCACGTCTTGACGTCATAGTTTCTTGGAGTCAAATAGCGCTCCTATAGTATAGTTTTTCTACAATTTTAAATTTAAAATAAAATCATGTTGAAAATGGATACAATATCATCAATGAAAAGTGACATTATTTTGTAACGTATGTTATTTGACCCTGGATTCTATTATAATAAATAGATAAATAATCTTAGTGGCCCATATTTAAGTATTCCTTTTCATCCTATTCAGATAACCTCACTCTGTGAGGAGAATCTCATTTAACCGACAGTAGGTGTAATATACATTAATTTCTAGACATTTTCATAAGAATCATTGTTCCTCATAAAGTGATTGATATAAGAGATTTTTGATAGTTTTGATTTATTGCTGATTCTCATATGTTTGGCACGCCAGACACTTGGCTACCTTGGTTCATTCCGACTACACTAAGATGAACAATATTCAAAGATATCCAACATTCAAATAGCAAATTTTGGCAAAGCGGTACTAAAGAAATTTTCAAAAGATTGAATTATTAAAAGTACGCAACTTCTCACGCTCAGTTTTATCAAAAGAAGCTATTCAATATACTCCTTATAATATTTTGCCTAAAACAAGCTTAAGGCTCAAAATATGTAGAAGTGGTAGCGGCCGGCATTACACTTTTTCTGTAAAACCACACTCGATCTATGATCCTTCAAAGAATTGCAGGAGTTTTTTTTTATCACAGTAGCAGCTTAATTAGTTGATGCGTCTTTATTCGTGAGGTTTGATCATGTTTTGTCCAGTCAATTTTTTGAAGCTGATCACTGAATGTGCAGTAACAACATTCTCTTGTAGTTTATTCTAGTCTCTGACAAAAGGACCGAAGAGAAATTAAAAAAAGGAGTCTTTCGCGTCTTTACGAAACATTTCGTAGATACAAATAAAGGTGATTATTGTTAATCAACAGTAAGTGCATTGCCGGCCGTTGCCACTTCAGTATGAATTGAGTTATAACGACACTACGACATGTAACTTGTAAATTCACAACCCGCTGTCAATAACTTCGTTGAACCAGCAACCGATGTTCTAAGCTAAGTTTAACTATTTCGCTACCACGTGTAGGGTTACCATAATATTCAAAATTTTACGCATTAGCATTAATTTATCTTTTTAACCCGCTTCAGAAAAGGAGGAGGTTCTCAATTCATCTGACTTTTCTCTTTTTTATTTTCATTTTGTACGTCCTCGATTACCCGAAGACATGAAATTTTTTTGTTTCAAAGGGACTTCCCAGGTGGTCCCACGGTCATCTGGTCAGGATGAGATAAAGGGATCCTGCAGAGATAGAAGGAAGTCGGTTTTTGGAAATTTAAAAATTTATGATTTTTTCCACTTGCTTTGAATACCATATGTTCCATTTGATTGCAAATATTTTCATAAAATAAACCCCCGAAAGATAGAGCGTTAAAATTTTGACGTGTGATTTTTTGTACTTGTCACTGTCAAGCGGATGAACTTATTAACCGACTTAAAAAAAAAGGAAGGAGGTTATCAATTCGTCGAAATCTTGTTTTTTTATGGTGTGCGCGGATTACTCGATGACGCGTGGACCGATTTGGAAAATTCTTCTTTGTTTAAAAGGGTATACTAGCGAGGTGGTCTCACAGAAATTTTATCAAAATCAGTTATTAACTTTAGGGTAAAAGTCGGTTTATTTTAGTTATAACGTTTGCTATTGATTTGTTCCGGAAATGTTAGTGTCGGGGGTTTCATTAAGTTTATTGTGATCCGATTGGAGATATTCTGGTACCCTAGCGACGTCTACGTCTGAAGATATGCTGGAAGTAGGATACTTGTCCTTAGGCACTAAAGGCGATATCCTGGGTAAAAGCTACGCGCCCCATACACTGTATGACCAATTTTGTGATCGGTTTTGGTGGTAAACTCCTTTTTTTCTGTAATTATACGTTGTTAAGTGCCATAGTCTCTGTCTACCTTAATGGGAAACTATATGTATGTATGTAAGTACATTGTTAAAATGTCGAAAAAACTGCACAATATTCAAATTAAACTTTATCAACATTCTTTCCTTGTAGAACACATTTTTTTTGGTATTGCTAAATCTTGAGACAACATCGTGGGTCATACAGCTTAAGGCCTTAAACTGCGATACGCTGACGAAGTCACGAACATGTGAGACACGTGACCCGCGGCGGATTCTATCACTGTCGCACGTAGAATTTGTGACAGAGAGACCGAAACCCGTCGTTTGCGTTCGTTTAACGCAGTTTCAGCCGTTAGACCGTACACACACGGCGTATTTTTAACGCGCCGACGACACGCGCTAACGCTCTTTAAACGTCGTCGGCGCGTTATAAATTCGCCGCGTGCGTATGCTCTTAAGGCCAATGCAAAGCGAAGTCCCAATGGATATGCGAATAAGGCGTTTTTCAGTACCTACATACCGCTATCCGCTACCGTCGTGGCTAGCGGTATTCCGACGACTCTCGAAATGCGTTTTACCACAAAAAAGATTAACATCTGTTGAGCACAAATAATTCAAAAAATGCTTGACCCTGATATGTTAAGCGTAGAGCATTACCTAGACGCTTCGCCAAAGATAATAATACTAATTATAAACGTAATAGACACACAACGCCGTGTAAATTATTGGAGGGCCCGTGAGTAGGCAAAACTGGAAGTTGCGAGTAGGCACACAGAGATGGCAGCACACACTACTAGCAAAAATGTGACAAAAAAGTGTTGAATGTGCTTAAAAATATTTATTGCATTTCATATATGTCATATTTCATTTATAAGAGTACTACTTTATTTGAAAGATAGTAATAAAAGATTTCAATGTTTTAATAAATACCTATAGCGCCATCTAGTAACACAGTGGAGAGAAACAATTATGTTTATAAGGCGATGGGTTGCGCAATTACACACACATGTTTTAAACAATCAAGTAGACAAGTGTGCTTTATTTTTGATATAATTTTTGCTCAACAGATGTTTATCTTTTTTATGGTAAGACGGGTAGTGTCGTTGGATACCGCTACCCACAGCGGTAGCGGATACCTTTAGAGTGAAAAAAGGCAAATTGTATTATTGTGTGGCACCTCCGGGCGCTAGGAGCGCGCGTACTTGAGCGCCATGTTGTGCGGCTTCTCCTCCTTCAGCGACTCCTTCAGCACCACGTCCGAGTTGGTGAAGGAGGGCAGCGGGGGGCGGGACGACTCCGAGTCCGTCGCCGAGCGCTCGTCTTCCGACTTACTCGATGTTTCCATTGTACATGGTCTGAAACAAATTGTTTTTAAATTAATTCTAGTATGTACTTATTATTATAATCACTACAGCAGTAGCAGCAGCGTGCGTCGTAATGTGGCTTGCGCGGATGAACCACAAAAAGCACATACTGAACGGCCAGGATCCACCACCCCCACGTTTGAAAAGTCGGAAAAGTTTTCTGAGGCAGCCAAGCATCCCACTCAGTGAAACTCCAAATACTATATTGGCGTGATGGAAAGATAAATACCCCCCGTTACCAGCAAATCTTCCACTCGATGAACTCCAACCAGGTGGTGATCTCCCCTGAGAGTCTGGAAGTCTTTAAACAGACTTCGGGTTGGTGTTACGAGACTCCACGAGAACCGAGTTAATATGGAGCTGTTCAAAGCATGGCCCACCTCCTTTAATGCCCTAACTGCTGTACATTCGAAGATTTAAACTCGGCTAATGACCGGGGAGTAAGTGTGGCCATGCACCTTAGGAAAAACCATTCCGACTCGCTAAGAAAAAGAAGAAGCTCAGCAGTGGGTTGATGTGTGCAGAAAATGATGATGATATGTACTTTATCATTATGAATATTGGATATTATTTAAGTTTCTCGCCGTTTCTCTACTCTAGCAACCAAGGAAGATGTTGAATGAACGAATGTCTTGCACTGCAATGATTTCGTGAATTATATATGGAATTATCTAGAATTTTAGAAGCAAAAGTTTCAGAATGTCACTCACTGTTTTACGTCTTAATAACAAAAAAAAAAGTGTAGATGACAAAAAATGTATTTCATACATTTCTCGCAATTTCTTCTCGTAAATAAATCTTACAAAAACTTGACCATTCCTCCAAAAGCGACACAACATACGCTACGTACGTAGCTACATGCCCGTTTTGCAGTGTTACAACATTGAGCGCTACGAAATGAAAATAAAGTCTAATTTGGTTTGACATTGAAAACCAACAGACGGCTGTCTTGTAATTTTATGGAGTAACAGTACTGTATTATGATAGTTTTCAGAAAGTTTCTCACCGTTTCTCGCCATGATGACCAGGAAACAAGTTTAACAAAGCTGTAATACAATAAGTTTTTGTAGGTTTCTCACCTATACTTCCTAGTATTGACCGGCGACAACGACGCCAAGTGTTTGAGGAGCGTGTGCCTCGCGTAGGGCTCCGTGAACTTGCTGGCGGGCAGGTCCACGCAGAACGGGTTCCGGTTGTCCCCGAGGAAGGTGGTCACCTGATTTTCGATCCTCAGAAGGAGCAGGAGCACGTCTTCAAGGTCTGCCTCGCTGGAAAGAATATTTATTTTGTCACAAACTTATTTGATGTACGACCAACGCTCGCACATTTCAGCCGCACGCGGCTACATACTATGTACGTCACGTGTCAGCTACTTTTGTAAGATATATTACAGTAAATATATCTACAAATTATAACACTATGTAAACATTTCAGAAATTCAGTTAATATTGAATATCCTATCTTGGTAATAACGAAAAGTTTTGCACCATGAAAACACAAAGACAATATTTTGAATATGACATTTTTCATATAAAACTTCTTGTCAGCCAATAAGAAAAATTCTTACTAAGAAGATTTTAACAACTTTTAACTATATTAATAGCAAAGATATAGAAAATACAAGTAGTGTAGATTTGCCACCGAGCGACCGGGGGTAAGAGAAAGACTTATGGTCGGGTTATAGGCACACTTCAAATACATGCAGTTTGAAGTGTGCCTATAACCCGACCATGAAAAAATGCTCGGTCGCTGATAGAGACAAAACACGGCACTCTTTGCTTTTTCTTCTTTAAGGAATCGCAATAAGACTATCTCGCTCTGTCAAAGCATGTCAGGCCATTGGTTAATAGCTATCAAAACGAGATACTATCGAACAGCGATCAATAAAGGACCTGTCACACCCAACTACGACATGTGACTTAACAATAATTTTATAAAAACTATAAACCGACTTAATCAACGAAGTACTGAACCGGTTTTGTTAAAATTTGTATGCGACCAACTGACAAGTATGTCCTTTCAAACAAAAAAGAATTTTCCAAATTGGTGAGTCGTCCTAGACTAATAGGTGAGGCTATAAAAAAAAAAACATAAAAGATTCCGATGAATTGATAGCCTCCTTGATTGAAGTCGGTTAAAAATATACAGTTTTACGTGTCGTGGTCTTGTGTCTCCATACAAACATGTAAAAACATCAACATCTCTTTATTATAGGCGTGGGCCAAGGTTACAACTACAAAGTGTAACGAAAAGGGAGTATTAACCAGAGAGGGAGTAAACATACTATTACTACTATGTTTTTGGAGAAAATGCTGCAGTACAGTTTGTTACCGCTTCTTCTGTACTTGCGCTTTGGAGGCGGCAGTAAACTTAGTTGTACGTAAATGATCTGACGTCAACAACTAACAATTAAGAAATCGAAAGAAAAAAGAAATGACAATTATCAAGTGATATAAATATCCAAAGATAAATAAAAAATAAAAAATTATAGTGAACCAGTTTTTCTATGGGACCAAACCTGAAATCGCAAAAAAAAAAAGTCTGCACCTCCATACACGGCACGGTAGATATTTAATTTTGTATGCAGCTGCAGATTTTTGCGATTTCAGATGTGATTGTGGTCCCATAGAAAAAGTTGCTCACACTGATTGGTATGCTTACTACTTTCGGGTTGATGATTCTTTTTGTTACACTCTGTATAAATTGCAGATAAAAGTGACCCTCTGTACCTTACGGTCTTTAAAGTCAGGAGGGTCAGGTTTATCTGCTCACGACTGTACATAAGAAAGACATCTTGGGAGTATAGGAGTCACTTACCTGGCGGAGTAGAGGAACTGCGCGAAGTGAATGTTGGAAACACAACCCTCCCTGTCCTCGCTGTCGGTGGTGAGGTCGGTCTCACGGTAGTACATGTACAGGAAGTCGTTGAGCTGCTTGGCGATGACGGCGCAGCGGTCCTTGTCGCACATCTTCGTCGGAGGACCCTAGGACAAGCTTCCAGATTTATTCCAGTAGGGTTGCAGGGAGTAAATTACTTTTCATCTCATCTACTCGAAAAACGATGTTTTCAGCCCAAAAAATTTGGAGAGAAAGTTATTGCTTATTCTCTCGGGACTAAAATGTGAAAAAGTAAATGTCTAGGGATTAAAATCAATTTGAAAACTGAACACGAGTGTAATCTATGTAGAATTAAAAATAATGTTGGCAGTACAGAAAAAAAAAAGAAGAATTTAGTTTTAAAATAAATAATAATTGGCACAAACGTCGTGATTTTTTAATTTCGGAATAATTATAGTCGTCAACATGGATGAATGTAGTTAAACATTTTTATGTTCTTCGCTTCGGAAAAAGGAATAAGTAAAATATTAAAAAAAGCGCAATTTTTCTCTTAGATTCAAGTAATCACAGAAGTTTTAGGTTATTTGTATTTACATGTAATTATTTGTGTAAATGTGAATATTTTTTCGTAAGTCTATGCCGATAGTGTATAGGTATCAATATGACTTATAAAAATAAAAACATATGAAGGACCATGCAAACCAAGTTATGAGTGAACATTTTATCGTAAGTTGGTGGTCTTCGAAAAATTATTTCAGTATTTAATGTATAATAATTGGCCAAGTGGGTGTCGGGCCACGCGCAGTGTAGGGTTCCGTAGTAACAAATGCTAACTTTAAGTTCATGCCACTGAAAACGTCTAAAAACTAATTTTCTATTGAATTTGTACGACATTTTCCTTTTCCGAGTACATTTTATAAGTTGATCGCTTATAACTTTTTAATTTATAAAGCCTACTTAGCTCTGATAGTTTTCCTTCAAACTTCGTTATATAGACTATAGCTGTGAATTTTTTCACGTTTCCATATATAACTAACTAACTAACTAACTAATTTTCTATTGAATTTGTACGACATTTTCCTTTTCCGAGTACATTTTATAAGTTGATCGCTTATAACTTTTTAATTTATAAAGCCTACTTAGCTCTGATAGTTTTCCTTCAAACTTCGTTATATAGACTATAGCTGTGAATTTTTTCACGTTTCCATATATAACCGTTTAGCAGATAGAGGGGGGGGGGGACACTTGACTCTAACAAAAATGTTCACTTTAAAACTAAATATTTAAAAAACAGATCCCTTCATCGAAAATCGGTGTTCATAAACTCATAATATATTGATACCCCCCACATGATTGGATAGTCGAGAAAAAAAAAGACTTCACTTTACTTATATGGGAGCTACCCCAAAAAAAATATTTTTCATTATTTTATGTTACCACTTTTTCCGCATAATTAATATACATTCTCATGGCAAATAACAGCATTCTAGTACTTATAGTCGCTTAGTAAAACCACGGACGGACAAACAGACAGACAGACAGACATGGCGAAACTATAAGGGTTCCTTGTTTACTACGGAACCCTAAAAACGACACCAAACAAAGGTTAGTATTAAATTGTCGATTGAAGTCTGTAAGGTATTGTAGGTGTTCTACTTTTCTTTATATTACGTTTTGTATGTGCTAGTTTTTCTCATAGATGGAGATGAAAACGGTAATACGGTACGGTAATATTTTTATCTCGGGCGATATACTCGTACATGAATCCCTCGCTTCACTCAGGATTCCACCGTAGAATCACTCGCTACGTTCGTGATTCAACTGTGGAATCCTTCGTTTCGCTCTAGATTTAAAGTAGCGCCCTCGCCTTCAAAATATTACCTTATCCCCTTGTAGCACAATCTACTATAATACACTGAAATTAATATACTAATGAATTTTACGGGGTCCTGCCCCCATTCAAAAGGAAACGGAGATATCATTTAAAATGTTGTCTTTATCAGGCCCTGGATAACCCTTCAGTCTATTTTATGAACTTACTACTGTTGACAGTTTAAAGTGAGAGCTTGTGTGTTTCTACGCACGCAAGTGCTTTTCTACGCACATTAGCGAAAAAAAGATTTTTTTGCTAATGTGCGTAGACAAGCTTCAGGTTCTCACTTTAAACTTCTTTCAGATCTAAAAGATCTGAAAGAAGATAAAGGATGCACGTATTGGCATGTGATATCACTTTCATAAGGTTTAGCGCGTACGAAAGAGATAACGAGATGACCAATATTCGAAATTCTAATGCTGCTTAATTTAATAACCAATTTTCTTGCTTTTTATGTTGCTTATACAAGTGTTATATTTAGCAGTGATTTTTTTATATACTTGGGTATATATCTTAACTTACCAATGTGTGTTACAAACATGTTTAGATGTTTGGGTACAAACATACTACTGTTTCGAAACTGGGGTTCGAGATTTGGAGAAAAACGCCAAACTTCGTATGAGGGTTATTTCGTTCGCGACACTACTATTATGACTTTAATTAATAATTACACTACGAATACATACAATTATGTTCACCTCGATTTATCTAAGCTACAAATAAATAATATAGGTTACATTAAAACAATAACTACATACGCAAACGTTAAAAAATAAGTCAGTAGGCATTGCCATATTGCGAAAAAAAAAACGGAACTAAATTTAACTTGGGACCGCCCATAAAACAGTAAAAAAACCAGCCAAGTGAGAGTCCGTACCATTATCTTTAAAAAATCAGGTTTAAACAATCGTCCATGACGGCAGGAGGGTCGTCGAAATATCTGGCTAAAAATGACATTTATAAGTCCTCCAGTACTAATAACAAAATCAAAATCAATTTTTTGTATGGGACTTTGTTGTGAGTTGACACTTAAAGATTTCTTTTATTTTGTTTTAAGCATTTGTTGTTATAGCTGCAACAGAAATACATCATCTGTCAAAATTTCAACTGTCTTGCTATCACGGTTCAAAAAATACAGCCTGGTGACAGACAGACGGACAGTGGAGTCGGTAATAGAGTCCCATTTTTACCCTTTGTGTACGGAACCCGGGACGCCATCATTTCAGGCCTACTAACTTAGTTGTTGACCTTTACACACAAACAAACACAAAATATTAGTAATACACCAATTTGCCAAACCACATACGACATTCATCTGCATAGCGAAGCGGGCCGTGTTAGTTCTTAGTAAAACCGTTGAAGATTTGACATCTTTACGTTCATAAGACTCGAATTAAATTCAATTCAAATATATCTTTATTGTATGGTGTGTTACCAAGACATATTGAGCAAGTTTTGATAGAAAAGACGTATATAATTAATATATATAAGTGATAAATTGATTCAATGATATATGAGCGCACGACACTCGCGGACCGTCGCTGACGTGAACGCGGACCCTGAAAAAATATGTCCACATTCCTATTGTTGACGTCAAATGGTCATTTCCAGCTAAGTAAACTGCCGCTTCCAAAGCACTAGTGCACAAGAAGCGGTAACAAACTGCGCTGCCGGCAAATCTATAGCTGACACTTTCAACGTGATTATAGATTTATTATTGCAGAAAAACTGATAATAGAAGCGCTCACGCCGTGGTATTTCATACATCTCCCATAGACAATGGTTGTTTTGACGTTTATATAAAATTACTATTTGACTCCAAGAAACTATGACGTCACGCCGTGGTATTTCATACAACTCCCATAGACAATGGTTGTTTTGACGTTTATATAAAAGCACTATTTGACTCCAAGAAACTATGACGTCACGCCGTGGTATTTCATACAACTCCTACGCACGATGTTTGTTTTGACGTTTAGATAAAAGTATGTGATTTGAGTTGTTGGAACCAAGCGGAATGTGTGTGAAGCGGTGCAACGATAAAGGCGGTGTGTGCAGGTGCATGGTAGAAGCGTCACCTTTACATTGTAGGGCATGCGCAGCGTGTTGCAGGCGCGGCGCAGGAAGCGCAGCACGAGCTGCGCGTGCGCCGCGCCCAGCTCGTTGGCCGGCGACGAGATGCGCTTCAGCACGTACGTCAGGTACAGCCCGAACGCGCGCCGGCCCTCGCCCATGCTGCCGCCCACACCATGCAAACGATATGTCATCAATAACTAATAAATACGAGGGGGGGTCAAAAAGTTCGCGGAATGGAGGGGATAGCGGGGGGTGGGGGACCTGCCGCAGGTAGTAACTAATGAGCAACTCTTTGTGAGTATATATGCCAAGTTTGAACCTGATTGTGTCAATAACCTTTGACCTGTCGTCGATCAAACAAGTGAATCCGGAAGAAAAACTTGAACATGGAAAAAATCGAGTTTCGTGCCGTCATAAAGTTCCTCACTAAGCAAGGAAAACCACCTCAGAAAATTTTGGAAGAAATGTTATCAGTATACGGGGACTCTTGCCCTGGGAAAACCATGGTGTACAAGTGGAATAGCCTTTTCAAGCAAGGCAGAGAGTCTCTTGAAGACGACCCTCGCTCAGGACGGCCGATTGAGGCCACCACCTCAAACATCGTTGAAAAAGTGGAGAATCTTATACTGGAGGATACTCGTTTGAAGAAGAAACAACTTGCAAAAATGGTTGGAGTATCACCTACAACCATTTTAAATATTCTACACGACAATCTTGGGATGTCAAAAGTCAGCGCAAGATGGGTGCCAAGAATGCTCACACCACCACAGAAACAGCTGCGCGTCGAGTATTCAAAGGAGTTTTTAGACCTCTGTAGCGCCGACAAGGAAGGAATTTTTGCAAGACTTGTTACTGCAGATGAAACTTGGGTTCATCATTATGAGCCTGAGTCGAAGCAAGAGTCTATGCAGTGGCATAAAAAGGGTCAGCCCCCCCCTAAGAAATACAGGGTGTCACAATCGGCTGGAAAAATCATGGCAACTGTTTTTTGGGATACAGAGGGTATTTTATTAATAGATTATAAAGATAAGGGTGTTTCTATAACGGGAGAATACTACGCTAATCTACTAAGACAATTAAAAGAAGCAATCAAGGAGAAAAGGCGGGGAAAGTTGACAAAGGGTGTGCTGCTTTTGCATGACAACGCACCGGTACACAAGAGCCGCGTTGCGATGGCTGCCCTTCATCACTGTGGCTTCGAAATGTTAAACCATCCTCCCTATAGTCCAGACTTAGCCCCCTGTGATTATTTTTTATTTCCCAAATTAAAAAAAGAGCTTCGGGGGAAGAAATTTTCCGATGATGAAGAAGTCAAGTCGGCGATTTCGGCCTATTTTGAGGACAAAGACAAATCATTTTTTTTCGACGGTATTAATAAGTTAATAGAGAGATCTGAAAAATGTATTCGACTTAAGGGGGAATATATTGAAAAAGAAAAATAGTACAGTATTTTATTTCACCCCCCTTCCCCTCCGTTCCGCGAACTTTTTGACCCCCCCTCGTATATATATAGGGACAAATAACACTGATTGAGCTAGCCCCAAAGTAAGTTCGGGAATTGTGTTATGGGATACTGACTCAACGATACCATATTTTTTAACATATACATATATAAATAAACATCCAAGACCCAGGATAATTTGAAAAAGAACTTGCCCAGACCGGGGATGGAACCCGGGACCTCTGGGTGGCGGACTAGCATGGTGACCACTACGCCACGGAGGTCGTCTAATAACTAAATATATACGGGCTTACCTAGCCCCAATGTACTCGTAAGTTCGAGACTTGTGTTATGGGATACTAACTCGACGATACTATATTTTATAACAAATTCATGTATAGATAAACATCCAAGACTCAGGTCAATCTGAAAAAGATCATTTTCCATCTTGAACTGACCGGAAAACGAACCCGGGACTTCCGGTGTGACAGCCTGGCATCATGACCACTAGGCCACAGAGGTCGTTAATCATATTTCAATAAAACCATTTAATCACCACTAAGATGATACACGAATTTTTAGGGGTTCAGTGCTGCCCCTATTTGAAATAAATACTTCAAAGGAAACGGAGATGTCATTCAAAATTTTGTCTCATTCGGCTCTAGATAACCCTTCAAACTATTTGATAAACTACTGTTTACAGTTTAAATCGAAAACGTGAAGTTTTTCTTAACTTTTCGGCACTTTCGGCAAAAAATCTTTTTCAATTATATCTCCGTCTTCTTGCAAATATTTATTTCAAATGAGCACTGGGCCCCGAAAAGTTCATGTATCCCTTAACCCATTAACCGCGTCGCAGTTGATATATACGATCGGCTATACCAGTGCCGCTAGCGCAGCAGTTGTAAGTACATTTACAAAAAAAAATACTAGAAATTAAGTCTGACGCTAGAGACACTTTTTTCTTAAAAACACCTGACAGTCAATACTAATGTAAACTTTTAAAAAAGTAGCCGTAAAAAAGTAGCCATTACAACCATAGAGAAAGCGAGAAAGAGTCCCACGAATTCCCATTTTAACTTAATTATCAACTCACGTGAGCCTCATGCCGTCCATCAGCTGCCGTTTGACGAGGTCCTTAGCTCGCCGGGTGTCGAGGTGTTGCTGGTTTTGAGCGGGATGCTGCTCCAGGGTGATGGCGGGAGCCGTCGACGTCACTGTCACTGCTTCGTAGCGTTTCAACCTGAGCTCAAAAAAATATTGCTGACTAAACAAAAGCTTTGTCGCAGAATGTGCCCTCCATAAAATGTCCCCTTTCGCAAATGTTCCATTTGATATAAAATTTTCCATGAATCTAAATAGATTTTTTTTTTCATATAGTATAGATAGTTCATTTTTGTTTTTTGTTACCACGAGTATATTTAATTGTTCATATTTATTGATCACAATGAAAGTCTACTTTCGATAGATAAATTATAGATAATTGTTTGATTAAAATTTACCATTAAATCATTTATTTGTAAAAATTGCACTCACAAAAGAAATACACAAATGACGTTTATGTAGATGTTTAGCAATGTGATGTGTGCTTTAATAGTGCACTTTTTAATCTACGGTGACTATTTTACATATTTGACTTTAATTTTGCGTTTTATATTTAATACAAAATGATTTTTGGCGAAAGGGACATTCTGCGAAAAAGACATTTTGCGAAAGGGTCATTCTGCGAAAGGACAATTTGTGAAAAATACAATCTGCAAAAGAGACATTTTGCGAAAGGGTCATTTTACGAAAGGGACATTTTGCGAAAAGGGTCATTCTGCGAAAGAGACATTTTGCGAAAGGCACATTTTGCGACTAGGGTACATTCTGCGAAAGGTTGCAAATATTGGACGATTTTAATAGAAAATGGGGTGTGATCCGGACCGGCAGTTACCTCTGCGGCGTGTCGGTGAGGCTGGTGGCGACGGTGGCGTTCTGGAAGTGCGGCAGCACGTGCGTGTGCACCAGCAGGTTGTAGTTGTGCTGCACCACCTGGTACGGCGCGTTGTTGTTCAGCGACGTCGAGCACACCGGCACACCGCACACCGGGTCTGACGACAAATATAAATTAATATAAAAAAAATCAATATGTAACAAAAACCCTGTCCGATCCTTGTAGGAGCAACTGAGGCCGTAAATATAAACAACTTTTCCTATGGGACCAATGCTAGAAACTCGAAAAAAAAGGTGCTTTCTTCTACAAGGATCGGACAGGGTTATTGTTACATATTATATATGTAGGGACAAAATTACACTGATTGAGCTAGGCCCAAAGTAAGTTCGAGACTTGTATGTTATAGGATACTAACTTAACGATACTATACTTTATATAGATAAACACCCAAGACCCAACATGGTACTTGACTGTGTGCGTGTGACGAAAAATAATGTGTGAGATTTCGCCGTAGTCTTAGTTTTGAAACATGTTTTACATTAATTTGATCTCATTCACATTTTTTAATAAATTTTAAAAGGAAAACGAGTTTCTCGAGATCCCCCCTCTCCCCAGATGAGATTTGGTAAGACTTTACTTGACCCCCCCGTATAGTCGTATCTATGTTCAAATTACTGAACTTGCCTTTGGACTCATTGACATAAGCTACGTATACACCCGAATGATCAGAAGGCAATTTATTAATAACAGATTTTTCAGAATATTAAATATTACTAAAAAAAATTGTCTAGACATGAGGCAGGTATATGTAGAAAAAAAAAAATTACGTGATATTTTTCGAGATACCCCCGATGAGATTTAGTAAGACTTTACTTGACCACTCCCCCCGATCTCCTCACGTAATTAATTAAAAGACGCCCCCTTTGGTTGACTCTGAGATTTCGGGGGGTTTGAACGCCCAAACCTCTCTGGCTACGGCACTGGCGCTATACCATACCACCAGGGAGATGTCTTACCTAGGTACTGCGAGTACTTCTGCCACGAGTTCTGGCTCGGGAAGATCCTCACAAACCCCCCCCGGCGCGCGTACTGCGCGCGCACAGCCCGCACCAGCCGCAGCTCCTCGCCCGTCAGAGCCACCCCGTTGGGCACTGCGGCGCCGTTCTGCCCTGACGACCCCGTGTTCCCGTTGGTGGGCTTACGGGTCACGCATACGTTCTCCGCTGAGTGGACTCGGCGACACTGAAAAAAATAAATAAAGTAAATGTCGTAATATTGCGTCTAAGGCGCGTAAATGATAGTCATTTGTTAGAAAATATTAAAAAAGATGTTACTGTCATGAATGTTTTTATTGAAGTAGTCAAAACAATAGTAAAATATTCAATTGTATGTCAAATAGAATATTTGTCTTATAAAAAGAAAAATACTCCTGAAGAGTCTAACTACACAACAGACATTATTATCTACACGAGTAAATATAAATAAATTAAAAAATTATACGGACAAATCACACAGACTGAGCTAGCTCCAAAGTAAGTTCGAAACTTGTATTATGATTATGGGTTACAAACTCAACGATACTCTATTTTATAACATATAGATAAACATGAAAGACCAAACCGAAAAGATAATTTTCCATCTTAACCTGACCGGAGATCGAACCCGGGACCTCAGGTGTGGCAGTCTGGTAAGATGACCACTAGGCCACAGAGGTCATTAAACACATGTCAAAATTATATTATTACTAGCGCTTACGCAAGTTAAGCGACACCGGGCGTGGTCCGCACTTGGATGGGTGACCAAAAGTGGATCAAAATTTCTCGAGCTCCTCCGTGCTTCGGAAGGCACGTATAAGCCGTTGGTCCCGGCTGTCATCATTGTATGGCAGTCGTCAAGCTATGTCAGATGCCTTTAGGCAGCCTGAAAAATCTGACACCAGTGTTGGCCACTTACACACACGAAAAACAAAACAAAATAATGAAATGTATTTGTCACAATTCTGGGAACAGGCCTCTTTTCCTCACTTCTACTTCTTTCGGTCTGTTGCTCTTGACCTAAACATTATATTATCTTTGCCTAAACTCACTGTAATAACAGTTCAGCTCGTCGCACCATGTGTTCGGCGGACCAGATCCTCGTCTACCATTATGCCTCCAGTCCGTTACATATAATGTCAAGATATTAAAAATAAAAAGGCATTTGTATCAAAGCCCTTCTGGCGAGTAGGCGACCAATACTGTGAAAACGAGTTTCTTTCGGCGTTTCTTCTCAGCAGTGGTCGTTGCGAAGCGCTGGTATCGTAGCTTTTCTTTAAAAATAAATTAAATTTTAATTACACGTAATGACGTGTAAAAGTCCCCGCAAAGATCTTATTACTAAATAAACATTTGAATTTTGAGTCTAAAGAGCTAGGCTAATTGCTTCCCAGAGTGAGTGCCCGATTCGATTATCCATTAGGTTCAGTAGATATAGTGCCTTGAAGTACTGTGAACGAGGCGATCCATTATTAACTTTTTTTTTTGAGTTTTATGCATTGCCTAAAGACACAGAACACATACATGGCTAGGTAATCCGAACCTGTGCACGGTGAACTATGTTTTATTGGAGTCTTTTTAGGGTTCCGTAGTACCTACAAGGAACCCTTATAGTTTCGCCATGTCTGTCTGTCTGTCCGCCCGCGGGTTTACTCAGAGGCTATTAGTACTAGAAGGCTGTAATTTGGTATGGGTATTTATTTTAATCATGCCAAAAAAGTGGTAAATTTAATATTGGATTTTTTTTTGAAAATAAGCAACTTGTACATTTCGTTTTTTCTTTCTCCCAGATCAACATCGAAGAGACAGTCTGTCAAAAATAGGTTTCCTGGTGAAACCAGTGAAAGAAACACGCGGACTATCTTGTCATCATCATCATCGGCAGCCTTCCATATCATCCTATCCTGTTGGGAACAGGCCTCTGTCAGTTTATGCCAACCACCTCGGTCCTGCGCCTTACGAAACCAGTAACCCGCGACTTCTCTTATGTCATCGACCCATCTAGCTCTCGGATGACCCACACTACGTTCACCATATAGAGGGCCACCACTCTTGAGATCCATAACACGTAATACACATTACATAAAAGCGTGGCGACTGGCGTTTTAAGGGGCTGGATTTTTCGGGGTGCAGTGCTGCCCCCATTTGAAATAAATCGTTTGAAAGGAAACGGATATATCATTTAAAATGTTGTCTTGATTAGACCCTAGATAACCCTTCAAACTATATATTTTATGAACTACTGTACTGTTGACAGTTTAAAGCGAGAACGTGAAGCTTCACTACGCACATAAGACAAAAGTGGCCGTTTTTCGCAGAAAAACTAATCTTTCTAATTTGCGTAGAAAATCTCCACGTTCTCATTTTAAACTGTAAGCAGTAGTTCATAAAATAGTTTGAAGGGTTATCTAGGGTCTCCCCATAAGGCTCAAACAGTTTCAATGACTTTCTTACAAATCACTTCAGCGCTTACCGCTCCGATCCTCATCTTCAGCGATTGGTTGACCAGGTCCGACTTGGTGGGCACGGCCGGGAGCCCCACCAGGGTCAACGTGTCCGCCAGAAGCGCGGACTTCACTCGCGCGTCCAGAGGGCTTTCACACGCTAAACTGTACAAACAAAGGCTATTTCAATGTGTATATGTTTTTAGTCAATATTTTATACAACGTAGAATGATATTACTCGTTAATCGAACCACGGGCTATGCTAGATCACTATAGTATAATGAAATTAAAATAACAAACAAAAAACAAAAAAAAAACGACATTTCCGTACAAATTGCCCGGGCGGCTGCACACTTTTATATGGGAATGCTGTTTTTTTTTTTTCTTTTTGGCTGTTATTTGAATTTCATTATACTGTTGCTATAGTAAATTACGGGATTTATAGGTATGTCCCTTCCACGCTGCATAAAATAAAAAAGTATGACATTTTTTAAAACAGCAATTAGATAAATAATCCAAATATTTGGTTTATCAATGAAGTGGCAATCAGCATTTCAATTTCAATTTATTTATTGCTCTCACATTGTACATATATCTACATAGTCACTTCTTATATTAGTAGGTACAACATGAACACTGATAGGGCATTGCAACAGAAAACAATGGAACGGACTCCGGATTTTTTGTTACTATTTATCAATGCTAAATAAAAGTAATTAACCAAATAAAGATCAATTTGTTTGGTAGTTTATGATTTATGAGATAAGTAAAGTCAAGTAGATTTTTATATAAATTCAGATTTTTTTTTATATTTTTTTATTTATTTATTTAAATACTTGCTATGTTTGTTTATTTAAACATATTAATATTATAATATTTTTGTATATTGCTATGAAAAAAAGTGGGAGCGTGGTGGGAACATCTCACTATACGTTTCGTACGCGCGAGACCTTAATAGCGGTAACGTTAAGAGCGTGCATATTTTTTCTATTACATATTGCGGCACGTAAGTTTAGCGCTGAGCGACATTTAGAGGGGATGCTGCGCACGAGTACGGTACTAATTTTTGACTTCTGCGCAAAGATCAGCGCTAGCGCAGCGGTCAGCGCTAGAGTTCCGTGCCGCTACCTTTACTTAAGGCAGCCCTTCCCGGTCGCCCCGTTGTCAACGCGAGCATAGTTTTCTATTTCACCCAGGGCAATGCTAGAAAAAGAGTCAAAGCAAAAATGGAGAGTTAGCGCCTGAGAGCTTGGTTTACGTTCTATTGAATGAAATTGTTATTATTATAAACTAACCATTGAACGAATATTCACTTTTCATTGGGTGCGGAAATTTTATAAAACTTGTTCCAGGTGATACGTGTTTTTCAGTAAGCCTTACAAGTGTGTGTAATAAATGTTTTTTATTTAAATTTTTATTAGTATGTATTTCGGTAGAAACCTTTATTTACTATACTTATTTTTTTTACCTTGACAATTTATGAGTACTTTGTAAACGGTCGAAGTTCCAAGTAAAATTTGTGCAAAAAAACAGATTTTTGGAGGCTTATGCTGTATTTGTTTCACCAAATTTAATTTTTTATTCCGATAGAAACCTAGAAATATACATTATACCTGTTAGTTCGAAAAATTTCAAGAAAGATCAGACACAACGTCGTAATCACGTACGAGCGTTTGTATGAAAAGTAAGACGGGAAGGCCGCTCTTAACAGTTTCCCTTTCCTCCAGATTTTAAAATCTTATAAATTAGGTACTTATTTTTGAGCAGATTAAAATAATCATTTTGTTCTTAAATAATACTGGTGTCTGATTCCCCGAGCTGCCTATATGAATCCGTCGTAGCTCGATAACGGTCAATGTTACAATAGCCATTAAATAACACTAGTGATCTAGTCAGCAGGTTTCCCCATATTTTTCCTCCACGACAGCTATAATGTAAAGATGAACATTATAATATTTATAGCACGATAAATAAATAAATAAATATATAGGGACAAATACTGATTGAGCCCCAAAGTAAGTTCGAGACTTGACGAGACTCAACGATACTATATTTTATAACAAATACATAAATAGATAAACATCCAAGACCCAGGACAATTTTAAAAAGGCCATTTTTCAACTTGACCTGACCGGAGATCGAACCCGGGACCTCTGGGTGACGGACAAGTATGGTGACCGTTACGCCACGGAGGTCGTCATCATCAGAAATCGTCAGAATGTAAATATATACATTATAACTGCCGTGTGTGAAGCCCTTCAGAAACGTACAGCCTAAACCGCTTCCAAATAAGTTTTCCAGGCTAATTAAAAAACCCCAGCCCCAGTGATGAGTGACGTAACTACATATTCCAACCGATTTAAGTGGAATTGATATCCGTAGCGCCATCTATTATTTGCTAGGTAAATTAAAAAAACCCCGACTTTCAAGCAATAACTTTGAAATGGCTGAACCGATTTCCTTTCCATCAAACATAGCTAAGAACCAACGCAAGGGAACTTGCTTTCCTGTAAAAAACCGCATCGAAATCAGTTCATCCGTTCCGAGAGCTACGATGCCAGACCGACCGACAGACAGACAGACATTAAGCGTCAAACTTATAACACCCTCCTTTTTTGTCGGGGGTCAAATGTTTATTCAGTAATTAGACCTTTACAGGCACTTTTACACGTCAATAAGTATAATTTATGTTACGTGTAAAGTATATTAAAATTTAATTTATTTTTAAAGAAAAGCTACCGATACCAGCGCTTCGTAACGACCACTGCTGAGAAGAAACGCCGAAAGAAACTCATTTTCACAGTATTGGTCGCCTACTCGCCAGAAGGGCTTTGTCATATTATTATTATTGTCTTTAAATTAATAAATACCTACTTATAATACAATGTTGACACATTATAACATGTAATGCTTGCGAACCAGTAAACAAACATAAATTGCGTAATAAAAAATATTAAGTAGTCAAAAAAGCGAAGCCGAGCTGACCAGTCTCTCCCGGCAGCACCCGTTCACGAGTTGACGCACGGATCAGCCATCGTTAAACTCAACCATATTAGAGGGAATCCAACGACCCGACCAGCGACGCCACCACCGGATTGGACATTTTAGTGAGCATGAAAAACCCGAACTCGCAGACCTTGTCAAGAGAAAATATTAATTATATGTTGGTCACTTATTGATCGCAGAGCATTTACATGTTTTTACAGTAAGCTTATTATGGTAACAGAAAATGCAGCTATTTATGTTTCATGTGTGGAGTGTAATGGAAAATGTTTAGGAAGTATCCACGCGTTTTTATCTCTTAAATAATCATTGATAGTATAGTATGCATTGTTCAATAAAACTTTTTTAACACGTGTTTTAAATTTTGCCATTGGTAGGTTAACGATCGCTTCGGGAAGTTTATTAAATAATGTTATACCTAGACCTAAGAGTGACTTTCTAGTTTTAGCAAGTCGAAATTTAGGCGTATGAAGCTGATTTTTGTTGCGAGTATTATAACTGTGAACATCACTATTTTTCTTGGTCAAAAACCTACGCCTCAAGAAAGCCACAATAAAAGCTGTATTGGGCGCTGGTAGCCTAGTTAGAGTACTGTGAACTCCGACACGCGGGAAACTCGCGGAGACCTCTGTGTCCTAGTGGTCATCACGACAGGCAGTCACATCGGAGATCCCGGGTTCGATCACCGGTCAGGTCAAAATCTTTTTTGGATTGACCAGGGTCTTGGATCTATATATACATATATATGTATTTGTTATAAAGTATAGTATCGTTGAGTTAGTATCCCATAACACAAGTCTCGAACTTACTTTGGATCTAGCTCAATCTGTGTGATGTTTGTCGGTATATATCTTACATGCAAGAAAAGTCTCGTTAGCCTCTTACGATGAAAGATTATAGAAAACTAGTTTTAAACCGCGACTTCGCCCGCGTAGAAGTCGAAAATGGCTTGTATAGGACTCTCCCTCTCCCCTAAGGTCCTGGTCCCGGTTCTGTACAATTTTTGTTTCTCCGTACAATCTTTGTTTCTCCATATAATCTTTGGACGCCCGTTTCACCAGCTTAGGAGACTTTTGAAAAATCCTTTCTTAGTGCACCCCTAGACCTTATAAGGAACCTATATGCCAAATTCGGAATCTCTAGACCCAGCAGTTTGGGCTGTGCGTTGAGTCAGTCCGACAGTCAGTTTCTTCTTTTTATGTATAAAATAACAGACAAATAGCAAAAAATTTTACGTTTCACACTTTTGTATGGAAATGCCAATTTTTTTTTGTTTTTGACTGTTATTTTAATTTCAATATACTATAGTGATGTAGTATAACCCGTGGTTCGATTTATTACGGGTATCTCCCTTACACGTTGTATAGAATAAGTAGGGCAGTTACTATTATTGCCTATGTAGAATTTAACTTCAGGGAAAAGAAATAAAAATCCTAAGGTGATGTACATATAGTCATTAATTATTATTTATTTGCATTTCGAAGACCTCATTATAAAATTAGCCGCCGTTAAACACAAATTGAGCGGTAATCGAGAAGAAATTAAAACAGAGAACCTTATATAAATTAATATACGAATACGTCGTAAACAATAAAAGGAAACCATTTTATCCTATTTCGAAACTAAATCCTCTTATGTATACACGCTAAATGCAAGCTAAGCTAAATTAAGATATGTTTATAAGTCTCTATTTAGTCTATATTTTTTTCTTCGTTAAAATGTACTTATTTACAAAATACAAAACATAATGATTGAGACAATCATTAACATCATCTATAATTTATAAAATTTGTGATGAAAAGTTTCGCCACGAGTGAACGGCGTACACGTGAGGGACGTGAGTTCGAATCACACTCGTGACGAAATTTTTCATCACGTTGAATTAAGATAATAATACAAGAATTATTGTAATGCTGTTAAAATCAATAAATAATTAAAATTCACATAACATTATTGATAAAAAAAATTGTTATTAACTTTTTTACACAAACGCGTAACTTATTAATATGCCTTATCTTTCAATAATACAAGAGAGGAAGCATCAAATTATCATAAATGTTTAACTAGTCCTAAGTTAAAAAAAAAATCGTACAATTGGCCAACGGGATACCAGGACGAGCCTATATCTTGAATTTTCTTTTAAAATCAAAATAAGATTAACGTAAAAATGTATGTTCAGAAAGACTTTAATGAAATCTTTCTAAATGTACATTTTTATGTTATTGTTTTGAGTTTAAAAGAAAATTCAAGATCTATTAGAGGGCCGGACCAGGTATCTCCTTGGCCCACTGTACAAGCTTTTATTGTGGAGCCTAAATATTTATCAAGAATACAAAAATAAGCCCAAATTTGATGAGTTTGCATCGTTTTATTACAGGGTTCCAATGGCCACCGTTCGACTCTATCATAGACAAAGCATTAAAAAAAAATTAGAGTAAATTACTGAACTGCTTTATAAAATTATCTTTCTAGTCAATGACCTTGTTTCTAGTTGACTTTTTTCTTAAAACACATTTTAACCAAAATTGAGTAAAAAAAATTTGCTGACAGTCTATGACTATTATAATAAACATTTGAGTTTTGACAGCTACCAAATTCCATTTATACAATTTATAAATGCTTAAAATAATATTTATAAAGTTTTAAAGTAATAGTATCTTACATTATGCAAGTTAATATCAATTTATTATCTAAATAAAGAAGTCCAGTCCCACTTGGATAAGCCGACTGCTATAATCTGCACATAGACACCTTATCATGGAATCATTTCCGTACTTCATTAACTTCTGTGAAAATCTTCATTTAGACCCGCTATTCTCAGCACTGATTCTCTCATTGGCTACGAGATTCTGTATCTCTACTTGCAACCGTAATGCAGAAACCAGTGGCAATTGCTTCAGTTGCTCCGCTATACTCATGGCAAACAGCTGAAATTCATCCAGATCATTTATCCCTGTAGATTGTGACGACATGCCTTGCTCCAACCGGTTTATCTTCTCTAGTAACATGTTGATCTTATCCTTTGAGACCACAGCTTGCTTCTTCCTTGGTGGAGTGTATGAGGACACTTCCTCAAAGTGTATTTCGGCTTTACTTTCGTAAGAATCTTCTGGTGTATCGGGCTCTGGGCTTTGTGTGGGCGGACTGTCAAAGTAGTCATCATTGGAAGATTCATTGACATTGTCTGAACTCTGTAATAAAAGAATATTATTGATGGTTACTTTCATAAAGGCTGCAAGTACCTCCTGTCCAATGTATGGAAAGATTTTTATCTGGAGAAAGATGCCAAAAATGGTAAGACTTAAATTGCATTTCTAATTTGAAACATATCACTAATATAAGTCAACATATCACAAAATCTTCAATAAAGTCAGAAAATACATTAAAAGGCACCTAGTTATTATAGAGATGGTTTATCAACTAATAATCATAATTCATTAAGCGTATTTTAAAACAACCACAACAACAATTTGTAACAAATTTAGGTTTGAAATATTATTATCAAGACAAAGTCAATAATTTTGCAAACTATACAAATTTAGTTCAGATTAAAAGAATACTATTATATTTTTCATAAAATTATAGGTAAACACAGTTACTTAGTGCAAAAAACATAGGATCTGTACAAACATAGCTTGTTTGTAACTAACACACTTACCACATTCAAATATTCCTCCTTAACCCCGCTGTCCATTCCGCGGTCCATCTTCCCTTTCTTCTCACTGTTAATAATCTCGCTGAACGTGTCGAACCACACCAGCCGAGGTATGTAAACATGGCCATCTTTCTGGCAATTCAGCACCTTCTTCACAACTTGGTGATACGTCGATCTCAAGTTCTTTATCTTAGTTTTGACGTCATAAACCGACAGTCCGGGGATGTTCAGCTCCTGTATCATCAGCTTCAGTGCATTAAGCCTCGCGTGGCGGTTTTTATAATGTTTGTCGTTGATATCCCAGAGGCACCGCGATTGTTTGTACATGTTCACGAAAGCAACCGTTTCCTCCTCCTTCCATCGGTGCGCCATCTTGTTCTTGAATTTCATTAAGGATTCTTCACGCTTTATTTATGATAAAACGTAGATATATTTGTCGAAAATTAGTAAATTCCACACAACAACACAAGTTTATTGATTTCGCTTTGACAATTTGACAAGTGAAGTGACAGGAAAAAGTCGATCGAAAGTATTCGTTTTTTTTTGACGTTTGTAGTGATGTGGTCAACTTACGACTAAAAGTCAATCGAGAATCGACAATTTCGATTTAGCGCCGCCGCCGTTTTTACGTCGATATTTATATCAAAGAAATTCATACTCAACCAATTTAAAAGTACCTTTTTAGAATATTAAATATATAAACTTGTGTACATTTTAATGTTTATAAATGAACGTTCATGCTTGTCTTACATTCATGTTGTTATGATAGCTAATTTTTTTTTAGTCTTTTATTGTTTATTTTATTATCTGAAGTACACTACATAAGATAAACGTATAAAAATATAATCCATGTTATCCTATATCACTAGTGTGTAAAACTGCAGTCTATCACGGTCACCAGGAGGATGCGAATGTTGCGATGCGATTTTTTTATTTAGAAAGTTTAACCAAAGAAATTGGCACGATGTATCGAGAATGCTATAAAAGTTGGATTAAATGGTACATACCTTGGCGACAAATTGATTTCCAGCAACCACGGTTTCAACATTTCGTCTATTAAAATATCATAGCCGAACAACTCTGTCAACAAAAGTTGATAAGTAATTAATTCTTCCATCTCAATTAAAAATAGCAAACAAAACATTTTTTAATAAAAAAAAACTTTATAAACTAACCAAAACAATTGAAAAAGTTAGGTACGAACACCCTAGCGGCGGCCGTGATGGTCTGTGCTGAGGAGAGTATCGACTTGACGACGAGGTCTTCTATAGCAGCCATGAGAGCAGTGGTGTTGCGGCCCTGCTTGCGGAGGTGGCGGAGCAGCGCTGATAACGTCCACTTGTGGCCGATGTTACCAGCGTTTGGGTCGTCACATCTGGCACAAGTTTATTTATTTGAAACATCTTTATGGTACGTAGGTAAATGTAACAAAAATACTTTTTAATAATTTAGAACGTTTATATTAAAATCTGAAAAGGAATCGAAATAAAAAAAAAAGTCTCAGTAGTGTTTTTTTTTTAACTTTTCTTTTATATCAATTTGAACCGAGGTACACCAATCCCATAGGATTTTTACATAAAGATAAGTGAAATAATCATGCTAAATATAATTCGAATTTTATGGGAAAAAAAAATGGAACTAACTGACGCTCACTTTTTACGCCGCATCAATAAGGTAATCATTTAATATACTTTTAAATAGAGTAGGTTAAAATTCCATAGAGCACAGGTTAGCTAAATTATGGAGAACAAGTAAAATAACCAAACCAACTAACTTGATATAATCCGTATGATATTTGTTGATACTGTAGTTACACAGATGCATGCACGGGTTCCACAAGTTCTTATTAGTTTTGTCGTACTTCACGGTGGCAAACCTCACGAGGCCCTCCTCGTACAGGTATATGAGCAGAGGGTCTATAGAGGTCATGCACACGTAGAGCCGAAGGTCGCATTTATGTCCGCCGATAAGAAGAGGCTTGTCTATGTACTTGGCGACTACAACGTTTTCGCCTTTTGGAATTTGGTCTGGCTGTAAATTATCTGTATGTTGAATTAATAAAATAATACTATTTACAAAGTGATTACGTTTTCTGTGTCAAAAGAAAGCTGGCTGATGCAACAATATTTTTATTTTCCGTTTAAACAGTTCTGTACTGATGGCATAGAAAACTTGGTACCATGTCGGTTGTAGTGTTGCGATAAATACATGGTTGTTTTTAATCGATATCGATTTATAGTTATAAGTCATAAGAAAATGTATTAATAGGTAAATACATTACATTCTTTTTATACACAACAATATTTCTAATGAAATAATCAAGGTTTGGCAATAACTTACAGTGTTTACTATATAGATCCCTCTCCCTCTACTGGAAGCGGCTGGCTTCACGATCCACGGGCCTTTGGTACGGTAGTGGGTAGAACAGAGCTCTTTATATTCGGCAGGCATCAGAAACGTCGTTGGAACAAAATCGAAGTGCTTCAGCCCGCGGAAGTATTGCATTTTCTCTATGTTTTTAAATAATTTGTCTTTACGTGTTAGCTCATACGACCTGTTAATAAAAAGGACACTTCGGTAAAATTATCATTAATAATATTTTTTTTTACAAATGCACTCATTATAAGAGCTATCGCTGTCTTGCGAACGCCATCTGCGAATTACTTTCTGGAAAATATACAAAGCAATGGGGCGCTATATAACGCAATCAGCTTAAGTTTCATAGACGCAGCCACACACCATACGTGCGACAGAGACATAACCTGCGATGGACATCTATCCAAAGTCAACTTACCTAGGAAAATGGTTAACTCTTTGGTATGGCGCCAGCGCCCTCAACACGTCCGGCTTTGGATGGAGACCGGACCAGAGCAGGTTGAAGTCTTTGGACTCCGAAGTGGCCTCCTGTAGCCCGTGGGCTTGGAGCAGCCGGTGTAGGAGTTTGGTTTCCGTGTTCACCAGTTTGTACGTGACTTTGAGGAGGCGCGCCGGCATTTGATTGCATTCCAAGATCTGGTGGAGGCATGAACAAGTAATATTATTTCATGGAAGCGAGTGGTTTTGTCAAGTAAGAAGACTATTGATGGTGGAGCAATTGGAATGACTTTTGATCAATCTGAAGTTAAAAGCTAAAAAGATAACAAGATTTTAAAGTTAAGAAAGACTTCTACGCGAATCAAGCACGCAAGTTATCGTTTGTTTTACACGAACTACCAGAAAAGCCGTGGGCAAAGAAATTGTTGAGTCACCAGAATTTTTTTGGATTTAAACGATATTCCGACTCTTTAAACGTTTTGGAGGCAGTCGAGTAAAAAAAATAATGCTACTAACCTTAACACTATCGACCTCCTTCACCAATAAGTGTTCAGAATCATCGCTGTCCAATGCGGGCGACGCTGCTCGGTTGCCGTTCTTCTTCTTGTTCTTAATTTTATTCTTTTTTGCTTTCTTGTCTTCTTTCTGGTCTAGAACAATGCGTATTTTGAAGGGACTGACAAGCATAACAATCAGGTTTAAGTAGCCTGTATAAAACTTTCTGAGTTATAAACTCAAAGGCTGACCTTCTGATCTGTGTGTTTTACACATAGCAAAATAAAAGTAATGTCTTTAACATTACTTTTCATGAATAAACGTGGGTGGACTCACCTTTAGGCAGAGGCGGAGGTTCTTCTGGAGGTTTGATATTCGCCGTGGTGTTCTCAATATTCAAATGTTTTTTCAAAGTAATTTTGCTCAGATCATTAAGTACATCCTCTATATCTCTCTTGTGCTCCGCAGGCTCGTGCCCCTGCTCCTCTACCGTCTCGGTTTCTGGCATCTCTGCATCACTTACATGTCTAACTACATAAGCTTGAGTTGAAAACCTATTATTCGCGTTCCCAAAAGTTTCCATAACATCATGCATGATTGTCTTTGGTCTTACGCTAAACGAATGAGGCTCAGCTACTAATCGCTTCGCCATATTCTTGGCTTTGTTCAACAATATTGTTGTGCCAGTATTGTTTCCTATAGTTTTTGTGGTTGACTCCATAGATGGAGTTCTTGACGCTAGGACACATGATCGGAAGACCAGAACAGCAGCTTTGGAGCCAATGGGCCCACCCGACACCCAGTCAGAGATGGAGCCGTCATTTTCTTTATCCTTGCTGTCATCTTCATTCTTTCTCATGCTGTTTCTGTCTGGCGTGTCTGTCTGAAGGCCCGATGTAGACGGATTTGGATTTTCTGATGATACATGTGGACTGGAATGGAAAAGGCTGTTAGTTTATAATTCCTTAGCGTTAATAAAGCCTCGTATTCACTTCAGAACAATAGAAATTACGATCACACAATCAGACGCTTAAACCAAACTGTTTACTGATCTGCTTCACAATATCTCGCGTCATAGCGAATACGAGGCTAATTTTAAAGTTGGTGATGAGTGACTTTATATTAAAAGTTTGAGATGTGTTTCGATGTTGAATCTGGATAAGCTTGTAATGAAAACAAGCTTGTTATCGAGACTAAATTAAGTATAATTTTTGTTTTTGTATATGGAAAGCTACTTGTGTGCAGACGTAAAAGGATGCAAATCACATGCTTTGGTGCGTAAATATAACCAATTTAATACAAACAGTTATAAATATCAATCGCCATTGACATACACAAGCTTAAAATGAAGAAATTAAACATTTATAGACATTGTCTTCATTTTTTTTTACTTAGGTAGATAAATACAGATTAACTAAGTCGTTAAAATGCGACATAAACAAGTTGAACAAATTCCCGGCACGTAGGTTGAACCAAAATGGCGGTTATCGGCGCAGGTACAAATATACGCCGACGAATGCTATTTTGGTTCAATTAACGTGTCGGATGTACAAAAATGTTTTGAATTCCGCCATTTTTGTTTAACTTATTCGTGGCGCACTGTACCTTTCAATTTGTAAAAAACAGTAGGTAAATTAAATGTTTAAAATAAGTGTACAAAGTAAAGAACTATGTGTACAATACAAAGAAAATTTTGTATTGTGTATGTAATTCTCATACCTCAGCATACATTTCTAGACATGAAATAATGTTAAAGTGTACATGTTAAATAATATGAAATTACGAGTATATCTCCTTCAAAGGTAGTCATTAATAATCACAATTAATTTTTTTACAAAAAAAAATCATTTTCTTTAAGGAATTTCTTCCATATCTCCAATGAAGAATCATCATATCTTCACAAAATTAATATAGAACCATTTTAGTACTAAAGGCTTTCAAATAAAAAAAAGAATCATCAAAATCGGTTTACAAGTGGCTAAGATATCTTTTAAATACTTATATAAAACACATTTAAAAAAACTGTCGAATTGATAACCTCTTCCTTTTTTGAAGACGGTTAAAAAGGTAATCATCGAAATCGATTAGGGATGAGCCATACAATTATTTGCTATTTCCTAATCGAGTTTCGCAGTGGGTCAATCAACCGAAAAATCTATGTCAAATGCATTGGCACATTAAACTATACATGTACTATGGCAGAATGAATAGAAAACCTTGCGGCTATGCAAACAGTGCCACATGTTGGTCAACACATGCTCAATGATCAGTCAATAGAACGATGCCATGTACGGCTGTGGCCGGCGCCATGTGTTGGTACTTATGTCACTTCGACCGCGATATGGTTACGTCCTTCTTAACACCGGACTGTAACATACGTCACTTCATTCATTCTCCCTAATCATCATTGTATTCTTTCCACACAATGAAACCAAGAAGAGCCCATCAAATATGAATAATTTTTCAAAACTAAAATCAGAAATCAAGCCCAAACTGCACAATCCCATTTTGAAAAAAATTCTATGGGACCACGTGACAAGCATACATTTTCAAACAAAAAAAAAATTCATATCGGTCCAGGCGTCTTTGAATAATCGGTGAACATACATAAAATTAAAAAGTACGCAATTTTTCCGACGCTAGAAACTACAAAACCTGAATTCTATACATTTAAAAAGTGATGGGAATATTAACTAAGTTAATAACTAAGCAAAGTTGAAATATTATAAAACTATTAGTTGTCATTTAGTTTCCTTGAGAAAACCGAACGAAATGGGCCAAAAAAAGAACGCAACGCGAAATAGAAATAGTTCTTAAAAGAAATGTGGTGTCGTGGGACACCAGGTAGGAACGAAGTTCCTTCGGCTAATGTAGAATCGACACAATTTGCAAAAGAAAAATCGTGCTCAAAGGAAGAGAAAGGTATTATACACTACTCGCTTGTGTATACGACTGTCGCGCCTGCGCACGTCTCATTTAACGGTTTTATTTAACGAGGTCATCCTTACGGTTTTACTATCACATTTTTTTCAGTTCGGTCGCGCAGCAAAATCCCTATCTCCTCCAAGCCTGCCGTAAGGAACTTCGTTCCAAAAAGTAGGTAATAACCTACTCTAAGCTTTTTAAGTACTATTTAGTGGTATTCCACTAACCGTATTTAGGTACGTATGGAAAGTAATCTGTACACTAGAGATAGATTTAATGAAATGAAAAAAATCAACAGTGTAATAGGAGGTTTAGATGCACTCGAACACTTTTTGTTTACTGTTTGCAGCATGATTATTGATTACTTAATTAGTATTTAATTTATAATGTGTATTTTACCGAAGGTATAACCGAAATTGTTCACAACAGTGCATGACATGCTTAATTTAATACCTACTTCTACGGGCAAGTAATCTGTACACTAGAGATTGATTCAATAAAGTGAAAAAAATCAACGGTGTCATAGGCGGTTTAGATGCACTCGAGCGTAAAAATTATGAACACTTTTTGTTTACTGTTTGCAGCATGATTACTTATTTAGTATTTAATTTATAATGTGTATTTTACCGAAGGTTAACGTTGTTCACAATAGTGCATGACATGCTTAATTTAATACCTCCTTCTACGGGCAATGGTGGCCATTGTATGTTAACAGACTACTAAAAACGTTCTTTAAAACGTTTCATTGGCGACGATTGATGATGGAGTGGCGGAGTAGCTGAATTTGGTCACTTTGTGTCAGAAATAGGCAGAATGTTACATTGCTAAATGAAAAAAATACATGATTTTTTAAATAGTGCAACTGAAGGGGCTAATGACGACCTCTGTGGCGTAGTGGTCACCATGCTAGTCAGCCACCCAGAGGTCCCGGGTTCGATCCCCGGTCTGGGCAAGTTGGAAAAAGACCTTTTTCAAATTGTCCTGGGTCTTGGATGTTTATCTATATATGTATTTGTTATAAAATATAGTATCGTTGAGTTAGTATCCCATAACACAAGTCTCGAACTTACTTTGGGGCTAGCTCAATCAGTGTTATTTGTCCCTATATATATATATATATATATATATATATATATAAAATACCTGAATTTTTCGGGGTCCTGTGCTGCCCCCATTTGAAAAAAATCGTGTGAGAGGATACAGAGACATCATTTAAAATTTTGTCTTGACCAGACCCTAGATAACCCTTCAAACTATTTTATCAACTACTGTTTACAGTTTAAAATGAGAAAGTGAAGCTTTTCTACGCACAATTGCGAAAAACGGCCACTTTTGGCGGATGTGCGTAGAAAAGCTCACTTTAAACTGTTAACAGTAGTTCATAAAATAGTTTAAAGGGTTATCTAGGGTCTGATCAAGATAAAATTTTAAATACTATCTCTGTTTCCTTTCAAATGATTTATTTGAAATGGGGGCAGCACTGGACCGCGAAAAATTCAGGTAGCCCCTTAATGAAATGCGTTTTTTAGTCTTGTTTAAAAAACTATAATAGGCATGACGAATGGAAAAATATATTTAGCCCATCGGTATTTTTTCTTTTCCCTGAGAAACAAAAAATGACAAAGATATCATTTTTACATAGAGGTGACGTCGCCAGCCCCAAATCTGGAACTTTGATGCTTCGTATCTTTGTGAATTTTTATTTTTTTGACAAACAAAAGATTGTGGTTCCATTATTTTTGGCTAATCTAAAAGACAGACTAATTACAATTATACTTTTCTAACCCTGTCATCACCCCAAATCTGTTTCTACACTATATTAATATCATTAAAAGTCAAAATTCAAATGTTCAATAATTAGATCTTTTGAGTTAGTTGTGTATATTAAAATTTAATTTATTTTTATGAAAAGCTACCGATACCATAGCTTCGCAACGACCACTGCTGAGAAGAAACGCAGAAAGAAAATAATTTTCACAGTATTGATCGCCTACTCGCCAGAAGGGCTTTGTCATATTATTATCATGTCTTTTAATTAATAAATACTTATTATAATACAATGTCGACACATTCTAACATATTAACATGTAATGCTTGCGAACGAGTTAACAAACATAAAACACATAATAAGAAATACTAAGTAGTCAAAAAAGCGAAGCCGAGCTGACAAGTCCCTCCCGGCAGTACCGCACCGTTCATCAGGTGGGTCCTATCCATGGACCACCTTATTTTTGTTATGTCCCAACTGCCTGACTCCTTGCAAATACTAATCTGACTGTGGTCAATGACAGGATTGACAGGGTAGTAGCCGTAGAGGTTCTGGAGTCTAAAGAAATATAAATAGACCGAGCGAGAGAAGCGGCTCAGTTTTGAGATTGGCAAAAAATGCTTTTGTCCGGCTGTCCGTCAGGTCGCTTTCGTAACCGACAGTCGGGTAATTTTGTGAGATGGTTCGAAATTATAAGGAATATTATTGGTTATTCAATTTTTGTAAATTTTTCAAAATGGCGGAAATTTGGTTGAAAACTTTATAAATATAACGTTTCAGCCATTTCGATTTTGTTTTCAAAAATGTCATTTATCTTTTTTGTTACCCTTATTGGGACGCAACTTTTTTGTCTGAATAACTTTTTTATCCGATAAACTCCAACGGATCGAGGGTGATTCGCGAGGTCTACGTGTCACAGAGCCACTAGTTTAAAATATTTTCGACTCGTTATGAAGAAGATCACAGGTAGTCACAGTCAAAATTCTTCCTAGCCCATGGATTTGAGAAGTTCATTGAACTAGTGCTGTGGGTGGGTTGCGTAATTATAATTTCACATGCACGCGGTTACCATTTTGGGCTGGTATAAAAAACGGATCCGGCGATTGTGAGGTGACCAAAGAAATGCAAAATGATAAAACTTTGTATACTCATCTACTTTGTATCTGATATTCCAAGCGTGGTTTTTGGGTTTTTCTCAATTTTTTTATCTATTCATTAAGTCATAATGGCGAGTTACTGCATCTACATCTTAGAATTTTAGAAAAGACGCTATGGAACAGGTAAAACTTTATTTCCTACTCTACGTATACCTGTAAAAAGTTATCAAATTTCATGGACCAACCTGCCCGAAAGTTTTATTAGAGCGCGATAAATACACTTACCCAGTTCACGGTATAAAACTTTATCAAGCTATATCATGTAGTATCTACCATCGAAAGTAACAAAAAATCGTTTAGTCAAGCCTTTTATGATTTTATAGCACTCGCTGGTGCGAAACGAAAGGCCGCAGTCACGCACAGAGTTCTTTGGAACTTTTTATTGGCGAAAATCTGACGCCGCTTGCCGAATACGATGATGGTTTCGTTCACGTAAGTACGATAATCAGAGTTAAATATTTATATGAAAGGATCGTAACCTCTAATGCTTGAAGTTCTAAACCCCTGTGTTATTACTTATTAAAGACATCCGACAGTAAGAACGTGAAACTTTTCTATTTTATTTTATTCGCGAAAAACGGCCACTTTTAGCTAATGTGCGTAGTAAAGCCTAAAGTTCTCACTTTGAACTGTAAACAGTAGTTTATAAAATAGTTTAAAGGGTTATCTAGAACTTGGTCAAGACAACATTTTAAATGATGTCTCCTTTCAAATAATTTATTTAAAATCGGGCAGCACTTGACTACGCAAAATTCAAGTTACCCCTTAAGAATTAGAGTCAGAAGACTTGGATCAACTTGAAATATTAATTAAAGCTACTCTATTTCAATTCAATAATGCCGATGCAAATTATGTGTTAAGTACATAATCTACTATATTATAGACCTATGTACAAGCCGACACAAATAAGTTGAACTAAAATGGCGGACTTCAAAGCATTTTTGTTCAAATTCCCGGCACGAACATTGAACCAAAATGGCGGTTATCGGCGCACGTACAAATAATGCGCCGACGATCGCCATTTTGGTTCAATTTACGTGTCGGGAATTTGTACAAAAATGCTTTGAAGTCCGCCATTTTTGTTCAACTTATTTGTGTCGTATTGTATACAGATTTTTACACGCGAAAGATGCTGCCGTGTGGTTAAAGTGGAATAGGTCCACTCAAAGTCTTACCGCGGATGCCGTAGAACGCGACTTAGGAAATAAAGCTTATAAACATCAACTAGACCTTTCAAACCTCTCCAGCGTAGAGAGCCAGCGTAGAGAGTGTAGGCCAAATCCTCTGGCTACCCTGGCTAAGTTTAGTTTTGGTAAAGAGGTGCTTCTGCATTGGAGACTAAAAATGACCTGAATATAATGACGATTACACGCGAAAAAATACCGTTAGCTTTTACTTTGTAACTACTAGTTAAAGTTTCATAAATAAGAATTGCTAGTAATCTTTATTGCCGACCTAAATTAAGGTCTTTGCAAGGACTGCCAAGGGTCCATTCGCAAAGGTCAAGCGACGATCGTAAACTAGATAAAATCAAAAGGTAGCCAACTAGCTAAGCTACCGAAAATAACAAATACAAGGGCACAAACTAAAAGGTATTAACGCCTAATAAAACTGCTTAATATCATCACTTGATGTATCAACATTTCATTACAAAACTCTCGTAAATTCTGATGACAAATTTCTCGTACTCAACGTCAACAATAAAGTGGTTAGCCATTGCCTTCTCCATTTCACACACTAGTAAACTAAATAGTGTTAGCGCCTTTCTGGCGCTGACACTTGCAACACCGTGTAGCGGCTGGCAACATCGTAATGCAGCGGGCAACCCTGTCAGATGGATAGCGGTACGATATTGCGCATGCGCGGTCAACGGTCTTCTGGATTCAAAAAAATTCAAATTCAAAAAAACCGCGTAAGGTTGTGTCAATCCATATATTATAACTTATTGAAGTAATTGTAGATATTTCATAAAGTTCTAGTGATCAATGTATTAAACTTAACGGTTTACCTAGCAAAATAAATATGTATTACGTATAACTGTGTCTGGTATTTATATTGCTCACAATAGTCATTTGAAAATAGGCTTTTCCAAATTGCCGTAACACAAGTCTCGAACTTACTTTGGGGCTAGCTCAATTAGTGTTATTTGTCCCTATATATTTATATATGTATAAGTGCAGGTTTCCTCACAATATTCGCATTCACCGGAAACCAGTGCCGATAGCTGAATATGATCGTACATTACTGCAAACTCAGAGGTACCTACAAGTCGCGTCTAGTGAGGATCGAACTCGTGCGTCACACGCACAGCCACTGCCTAAACCTCGTGGTCACCACTGCTACTATGAAGAAAAAATTCCAAAACGTTTAAAAAAAATTAAACATGCTCCTTATTGTAAGGCCAAAGTACTTATTAAGACAAATGAAATAAGCCAAAACTCGATGGAGTTGCGTTGTTTTATTACCGAGTTCCACCGACCACCTTCCGTCTCCGTGATCAGACCCTAGACATCGTCCGATAGAGTTCATAGAGTACACGTCAAGACAAACAAATCCTACTCAATGATATAATGTTGTTTTGTAACTGAGTTCTGTCGTATATCTTCCGGCTCCATCATCAGAACAGCTCATTGACTCTATAATATTTTATTATCATCTGTCTTAAACAAGTATGCAAAATTTCAGCTCAATCCGTTGAGGCTAACTGGTTGAAAAGTGAGTTGCAATTGTTTAAGTTAAATAAAAGCTTGTAAGAATACCTCACCCGTCAACGGTGGAGTTCGCGGCTGCCCGTAGCACACGTAGCCGAAATGTAATTGTTCGTATCGTAGCCGAAACAGGAGAGTATCCGTAGCAACGCTGTGAGTCTACTTATCGATTGATTTGCCTTTACGAGCACGTGTCGAAGGGCCGGGAGGGCGAGGACATGGTGACTGTTGTTTTTTGGCATTATTAATGAAGTGGCAAAGAGTCACGACAAAGGAATCGATTTGCTGTCGATAACGATCACGAAAGAGATAAACAAGTGGAAGTGCTACTTGAGAAAATTTCTATCGGAACCGCTGTCGCCAAACTCACACAAATAAACTACTAATCACATTTGCATTACATACAAACTATTCGTTTTATCGGTAGTTTTAGTTTAGTACAAGGAACCCTTATAGTTTCGCCATGTCTGTCTGTCTGTCTGTCTGTCCGTCCGCGGTTTTACTCAGAGACTGTAAGTACTAGAATTTTAATCATGCCAAAAAAGTGGTACAATAAAATATTAAAAAAGAATTTTTTTAGGGTAGCTCCCATACAAGTCAAGTAGGTGTCAAATCTTTTTTTTCTTGACTAACCCATTGTGTGGGGTATCGTTGAATAGGTCTTTCAAAAATATAATGAGCATTATTTTTCAATATAGGGTTTGTTAGAGTCAAGTCCCCCCCCATCTATCTATTAATTGGTTATACATGGACATGTGAAAAAATTCCACAGCAGTAGCACATATAACGAAGTTTAAAGGAAAAATATCAGAGCTAAGTAGGGTATACAAATTAAAAAGTTATAAGCGACCAACTTATAAAATGTACTCGGAAAAGGAAAAGTTCATACAGGTTCAATAGAAAATTAGTTTTTAGGCGGTTTTAGTGGCGTTAACTCTAAGTCGGCATTCGCAACTAAGAAACCCTACACTGCGCGTGGCCCGACAAGCACTTGGCCGGTTATTATTTATAACAATAATGGCCTGTAGGCCTCAATAATAAGATTTATTTTGCTACGGTTCAAAGAGTACTTACTATGTTTTGCAATCTATATAATACCTTTACGAAAAAATTCTGGTACTGTACCATAGATGGCGCTATATTTAAAAGAAGCAATAATTAACTTAAGTACGATAAACTTAGGGTCTTAATTTGCGTCTAAATATATTGTCGGGATTGAGTGCAGTTCTGCGCACGGCACTTGGCACTTCCACCTTTTGTTTTCTTTTCAGTGATAACGATAATGAAGAATGAAAGAAAAAGCATAGTAGCCTAGTATTACAAGACAATTTTCTTTGCGAAAACGCTATTAACGTCTCCATAAAGTAGACAATGCAATTAAAATAAAGTAATAAAAGTCAAATAATAATAGTAAAATAGGTATGTAGCTACTATATACGCACCGTTGAAGCTAGGCGGGAAAGAATTTCAAGCTGTGTCACTAAAAATGGAACCATCAAAGAACAGCCAGCACTTATCTACCGCAATAAAGCGCACACACTGCCGAGACACCGACCTTAGCTGGGAGCAAATTTGTTTGAGACTTCTTTGATGCCGTCACTAATGTTGACGCCCTTGGTGCATCAAAGATAAATAATATTCATTTGTAATCTTAGCATATAAGATTAAGATACTATACAAAGTTTATTCCCCGCTGCCGCTTATCACCCTGTAGGCACCACAAAATATCGTGAGAACGGCTGACGAATGCAAGGTACGGTAACTGCAAGCTACAGCAAAACGATTTGATTTGCTCGCGAGTTGGATTTACTTCTGCCTTGCTCCGGCAATATGGGTCACCGCTTCATTTACGTCGTTTCGTGCTAATCATGAGTTATTGCCTTTATTTGCATGAGAGTCCATGAATTGGCACACGCAGAGGGAAAGGATTTTCTGATTTTCTGTCAAGCTGTAGTACTTATTGCTGAAAGAATCTTGTAAATCCTTGTTCATCAGTCCCTCAAAGCTGGGGATTACACATACAGCAAGGGTTAAGTATTAGAATTCACTAAAGCCAGGTATTCAGATATAGTTGGCGTTTGCCTAATGATAAAGTTACGAGTAACTTTCAATAGTAAAGGTACACCAAAAGATACTGCAGCTGAACTTGATTATCGTTATGAAGGATATAAACATTTGGTAGCTGCCATGAAAACCAATAGTAATGCAAATGATAATAGATTACTAATATTAAGTAACCTGAGTGGCTAGCATGGTTTTATATCTGAGAGATCTGTACAAATCTTCCCTTTGTAAAAATGTTCATGACAGGATAAAATTCATGAATGGAAACTTAGTAAAATGAGTCTTCACACTCAGGCAGTTTTTAAACAGTGTTTCTAATGTCTGCTAAGAAAATATAATAATTTTACATTTAAACACGCGTTTTGTAAAACAATTACGTTCGAAAAAGGAATTATATAAGTACGTACGAAATTTATACTTTGACATGTCAAAACCATGCTTGCACGGGAGTTAGGCGTGAGATAAAATACGGTTTATGAATTAAAGTTGTTTTGTCGCTCAATTTTGTCTATGTTTGCTGCGGTAAATTACGCGAAATACGACAAAATACGACAAAACAAGGATAAGAATTTGTCGCAATCACCATGCTAGCCCAACTGGTGACGGTGGAAGCTCACAATCTTATGGATACGTGCCTAAGCCTTACACTTACACTTAGATGAAGGGTATACTATTTGATTGACCTAACAGAAGATTGCCATCTTTTTCATACATCAAAAAGAAACCTACTACAAACAAATAAAAACAATTGCTTTATTTTTAAAACAACTGAATAATTTAGAGCATTCGATGTTTCCGTGTAATGTACGAATAGAATCGATTTCAACAACTTCGCCCAAGGTAATGAATTGTGTCGATGACGGTAAATATTTTATATCGAGAAACTAATTTACAACTTTATTGAAGACTAGCTTTTGCCCACGGCTTCGCTCGCGTCGGGGTGTAATTTATCAAAATCCTTTCTTAGGGGATGCCTACGTCATAGTAGCTTTATGCATGCAAAGTCTCAGCACGATCGGTTTTAAATTGACAAAGTTTCATACAAACTTTCATCCCCTATTTTATCCCCTTGGGGGTAGAATTGATCAAAATCCTTTCTTAGCGGATGTCTACGTCATAACATCTACCTGCTTGCCAAATTTCAGCCCGATCCGTCCAGTGGTTTGGGCTGTGCGTTGATAGATCACTATGTCAGTCAGTCAGTCACCTTTGAGTTATATATATTTAGATTTATATTATAACTAGCTTTAACCCGCGACTTCGTCCGCGTAGAAGTCGAAAATGGTTTTAATAGGATTTTTAATTGGTTTTTTACGTTATGAATGTTGTGATAACATATGAATTATTATGTTAAAATGTTTGAATACTTATAAAATATAACATGTTTCCCATTTGCCATGTCCCAAGTTCCACGTTCCTGTTCCCTGTTCCCAGTTCCCTGTTCCCGTTCCCGTTCCCGTTCCCGTTCCCGTTCCCGTTTTCGTTCCCGTTCCTGTTATTTGCTATACCGAAAGAGAGCGACGGAATGCTTCAAAATGGTCAAACTTATCTTTTTCTCCATACAAACTTTGGACCCCCGTTTCACCCCCTTAGGGGATGAATTTTGAAAAATCCTGAAATGTGTATTAATTATTTAGAGCCGGGAATACTTTTGCGAAGTTTCAGTTCAGAAGAAGCATATGAAGACAAAGCGAGCCACAATTGCAAGTATGCCACTGGTTTTTATCACATGTTTAAAACACATTACACAATTAAGATTAAAATTATCAAAAACATAGCTACTACGTATGTGCAAATTCCGCATCAACACTGTTTTCAGATGTTTAAAGAATTAAGCCCCGATAACATCACCACAAATCTGGATTTCCACCAAAACTTTTGAACCACAGTTGCCTGCAAGTTTGCAACTGCTTTCTTTCAGGTGCCAAAACGAATGAAACTTAGATAACGTTGTGTGATGGCGTGAACAGTGAAAGTGTTGAAATTGTAATGGAGCATGGATCGTTATGGCATCGCCGTCACGCTACGGTCTTTATACGGTCCTTGGTGTCTATTGGTTGCATGTTTCTATTAAATTCATGGGTAGTTGCTATATAATATAAATAACTAGCCGATATCGCGATCAAATTTTTGATCAAATTTTTAATCCCATGGACTTATTTCTGCTACGTGTTAAGTAATAAGCTATCTACATGCCAAACTTAATTCCAATTGCAGTTTGGGCGTTAAAGCAGCAGAACATACAATACATACTTTCTCAATTCGGTATTTGACTCTATTTTTTTTCTTATTCATATCAAAAAGTAACACGATACAAAACCGAAAACATAAATAATAATTTTACTCTGCTCAAAAATAAGCAAGTTATAAACCTTTCAAATCTGGTGGTCGACTGTCAAATAATAGAGAAAGGATGCACATACACCCGCGTGAAGTCACTATCATTAGGTGTCACGCTTACGAAAGAGATAGCGAGATGTCCCCATCACGCGCCCACTCTTATATCTAAAATAATTGCTGCCTCATTTAATAACCAATTTACTTTCTGTTTTCGGAAAACGGCTTGTTAGTATTTTTATTTATTTGTATAAAATATTGTCTTACAACAAACTAAGTCAAATAGCCTATTATTATATTAATAGGATAACAGCTAACCCTTAATAATAAATGCGACATTTGAACTTGAGAGGTACCACCACAACGTTGCATATACAAAATGCCATCGCGTCCATCCATTACCATTAAAATTATTCGGTGGCACGTTTCTGGTTTGAATATTGAACAAAGAGGACTGCTCTTCCTAAACGAGTTTTTCATTAAAAAAAAATTAAGTGATGTAATTTTTTTTTCATTATCAATTTTTTTTGTCCTTAAAATCATACAGTCTGCGCATGTAGCTACGCAAATTCATTGCAATTTAATCGTTTTTGCCCCTGCATAAAGGTACTTAAAGGGTAACTTATCCTGATGTTGAGTCATATGGCCGACATGCGTGACTAATCCGTTTCTTGCTACATTTCTTAAAAAGTATCAGCTCTAGTTAGGTAAAAATTCAGAGTAACTAAACGATAGTCTAAACCGGAGTAGGGACAAGGCCCGTTTTGGTAAATAAGTTAAATATGGTTCAGCCTTGGACAGTAAATTTATGCATGTAGATCGAGCTATCAAGATTAGAAAAGCATAAAACTAGCTTCTGTTAAAAGTAAAAAGTAGACTTCAACTTTACATCATAAGCATTTTCATGATGGTGATATAAGAATTCTGAGATGCAAGATTTTTGAACTAATTGTTCAAGTAGCATCTCATTATCAACTACTTGGATGACAAATGTCCGAAGGCTCAGCCCTTCAGAAAACGATGCTTATCAGCGAAGTGAATGGCGCCGAAGAATTAAGAAAGCCGACCCCGCGTATCGGGAAGAGGCGAGGACAAAGAAGAAAGAGGAAGTAGCATCTATAGTAACTATTATTAGGACATAGCCATATGAGCTTATTTTTTTTTTAATTTTGTGAATCTATAGAAATTTAATCAAATCTATGAAGCTATTCCAACGAATTAAAGAACAGTCATCTCCACTTAACTCCATCGGATAGAGCAATCTCTTAAATTATAAGAGAGAGAAATTGGCAACTCTTTTTCTGTCGCCGGGTGGCACCAACAGGACTTCTGCCTATCCTTTTCCTAGTTGTTTCCCTTCTGGTTACGATATTGCACGCTTGAATCACTTGATTATGCAAAATACTGATGATTCCGTGTTTCGGAAGGCACGTATAAACTGTGGGTCCTGAACGCCATCTAGCATATTCTCAAACCTATCCAAGAATTGGTTTTGCTCTAACCTTTGGATTACGGAGGTCAGACGGTAGTCGCTCTGTGTAAAAACTAGCACCTCGTCAAATTACCTAGGCTAGGTAGCGGACTCCGGGCTTTGTAGTGTTACCGCTGAGGATGCAACCGGGAATACGCTCGGATAATGATATTTCTTTTCCACTCATTTTTACTTCCTATACATCAGTCTTTCCCAAAGTGGGCGATAACGCCCCCTTGTGGGCGCTGGAGGCTTTAAGGGGGGCGGTAACGGGCCCAGAATAAAGTTGAGGGGCGCTGATGTGATTTAAGCAATGAGTGATTTATAACTTCAGCTATTTCATATTTTAAAATTAACTGAAATTAAAATCCTCTTACTACACAACATCCATTTATTAGTTCATATTTATATCCTTTTTTATTGTACAAATATAAACTAAAAATGTAATTAATATTTATTATTTTTATGCGTTCAACGCTATTTATATCGTTAAAGGAATCAAACACTGAAAAAATTTCGTGTTTTAAAGTTTCGCAGGTGAGGTCCCCACTTCCAATACTCTTTATTATTGTAAAATTGTATTATTATTGCTATTTTTTTATTTAAAATTAACAATGTTGATTATTGTTATTTTTTATAAAAGATACTCTAATGTACTGGTGTATGTATTATTATTGCTCTCTCGTTTAGAATATAGGTTGAATTAAACTACAGGCAAGACAAATATGTGATTCAGGTTTTTATGGTGAAAAAAATGGGGGGCGCTACAAAATAACTGATTTTTTAAAGTGGGCGTTTGACAAAATAAGTTTGGGAACCTCTGCTATACATATACTCTATAAAAATCAAGTACGAGGTAATTATAGTCGCCAATCTTTTTTGTGGCAAATACTCAGTGTCACGTCATGGGCTGAAATTGCTCTAAGTTGCGTTCTAATAATAAAACATCTCGCAATCAAAGTTTTTTGGAGCGTGGCAGGTACCAGCGCTAGCAAAAAAGACAAACTTGAATTGCTTATGTCACTCTGTCGCTGTTATGATTATGCCGTAATCATTGTTTGTACACGAACACAACACACCGTAAATCTTCAGCTAATTATTGGTTACGAGTTTTTGTGTTTGTTTACTGTAGACATCATAATTTTTGATTCATAATCATTGACTGCCTCCGTGGTCCAGTGGTCAAGGCGTTCGCCTTGTCAGACGGAGGTCATGGGTTCGATTCCCACTGGGAAGCATACTTTGTGAAAAGTTGTTTCCAGTCTGGATATGATATTGCAGGTTTGAATCACCTGATTATCCGAAAAGAAAGATGATTCCGTGTTTCGGAAGGCACGTAAAACTGTGGGTCCCAAACGCCACCTAGCGTTTGAACATCAAACTATCCAAGGATTTGTTTCTGGTTTGCCCTTTGGGTTGTGGAGGTCAGACGGCAGTCGCTCTGTGTAAAAACCAGTAACCCCGTCAAATCTCCTTGGTTAGGTAGCGGACCCCGGGCTCTGAAGCGTTACTGCTGAGGATGCAACCGGGAATACGCTCGGATGATGATGACTGTAGACATCATAATATTTTTAAAAGACCTTTTCAAAGATATGACTGGTAAGCACAGAAAAAAAAATTGCCTTTTTACTTTATTTGAATAGGAGCTACCCTAAAAAAAAAAATTTTAATATATATTTTTACCACTTTTCCCGCGTTATTAATATACATATCCATGCCAAATCAGTTTTCTAGTACTAATAGTCGTTAGGTAAAACCGCGGACGGTCAGACAGACAGACATGGCGAAACTAGTTATATGTAGTAGTAGTCTTCATCGTCGCTTTCCATCAGGTGAGATTGAGGACAAATGCCTAAACCAATAAATTGTAAAAAAAAAAAAAAACTATAAGGGTTCCTTGTTTACTACGGAACCCTAAAAAAAAGATCGCGACGTATTGATAACCTTTTCTCCTTTTCGGAAATTGGCTAAAAATAGCACTCCAGAGTTTCGAGCGGGTCACTGGCACACTGTCGCTCGTCTGTATGAGATGTGAGGCTATAGCAAGACTCAGCTGATGATAAAATTCTGACCTAAGTGCCGCAACAGACGGGGCGCAAGTTGCGTCGCGTAACAGCTAGAGATGGGCAGTGCATAGTACTCAATCTACCCATTTGAGTATTTACTCACTAGATTTAATAAATAGAGTAAATAGAGCGTGCTCATGTACGGACATCGGATTTGATGTCTGTTTACTTATTTTTACGTAAAATTACGTCTATGCACACCTCCCACCAAAAAATGATAATTAGTCAAAGAAGTCTACTTTCAGTGTATGATTATTAGTATGGTATTTTCATATAATTTAGCGTCATTAATCAATCAATCTAGTATGGTATTTTCATATAATTTAGCGTCATTAATCAATAATCAATTAATCAATCAATCTACTCACCAAATGGATAAATAAGGAAATATATCGGGTATTTACTCAATCTACTGAGTAAATAATCAAATGATTGAGTATTTATTCCTCGCCCATCACTAGCTGTTACGCGGCGCAACTTGCGTCGCGTCTGTTACGGCCCTAAAACCCGTATATCTCTATGAAGCAAGCCGAGTAAACTTCAGTGTCATAGATAAGCTTATACTGATCTAACCTTCAATCGAATCCTGAACGAGGATGTTCCGCGTTAATTAATTAACGCATTTAATAATGAAAATTGCCATATCTTTACGTGGATCTCGCGGTTATTAATTCAAGATTCTGTTGATAATGATTTTTCATCAAAAAACTGTGTGTTTCATTTCCTAGTTATGTACGTGTAAGGGATATTTTATATATTTTTCGCAACTCGGCCTAAAACAAATTCTGTATGTATTGTGTTTGACCTAAATACAACTTTGAATGTATTTTTCTTTATTCTTATTTCTCTTCATACGATTATGTAGGTATTACGTCATAAGTCCTAACTTGAAACCAATTTTATCGAACATTCATCGATTTATCGAATATTCCTTCGACAAAGAATAATTTACTGTTAACCAAACTTTCTTTGAGTGTTACACCAAATATACCTCAACTAAAACCTTAGATCTACTGTTGTTTGTAGAATAAATTATCCAATTTGTATGCTCCCACACCCCACATTTTACTTCCCTTTTGGCAAGGGGCGTATGTCAAGGGTCATGGGTTTGGTATACCCTTATCGACTATGGTGTAATACCACACTGATACACCTATTCTCCCCTCCGGTGTTTTGGTGAAAATCTATTTCTTTTAGATCTTATCAGACACTTTATTTGTGCTCATAAAGAATGGAACTACATAGTTACGATATATCTTTAGATGTTTGGGAATTGATTCCTAAGTTACGGAAAACTTTAACAGAGTTCCTTTAACGGAGTCGGTTTTGTGTTAGGGTTTTACTTTAAAAAGGTTACACAAGAAGAAGTAAAAATTACTATTTAATATTTATCTGAATTTATAATAACCAACCACTTTCCATTTTACCCATCCCATTATTTTACACCCACCTAAATTTCTCTCACAACCCAAAGGTTGGCTGTTAGATAATGTTTTTAGCATTAAGTCCGCCTATTGTGCTATAAAAATTGTATTTTGTGTAATAAAGGTTAAATATATAAATAATTAGTTTAAATGAATCCATTGGCTCTTTACAGATAACAATCAATAAAGCAGGCAAAAAACCTAATAAAAATTGTGAAATGCATTGTTGAGACTTTTGTCAACAAAAAAATCAAAGAATGTAATTTACTTTCAAATTAGAAATTTCATCTAAAATTTGCTTTTAACATCACCACCTGTAGGATGACTAGTAGAAAAGGCTTTGGTTTAATTTCCGTCGGTTACATTTTTGTAAAAAAGTTTAAGAAATAAATAAATAAAACCGATGCATCGAATTTGTAGCAACGTTAATGCATGCCAACTTTTTGTGAATCCAAAAAATTAAAACAAAAATATCACCGCTACGAGTACTCACTCTGTAACAAAAATCCCCATATTTCAATCGTCAGCTGTCAGTGTCACTTCAGTTTACGAGTTTATCACGGCGAGGTAAACAAACAGTAACGCACAGGCACTGGTCACCACCGGCCGCCGCGGTTGACTGGCGACAGGTGACTGGGAGGGCAGCAAGGAACTGGCACACACGCTTTGCTCGTCGAAGTTTACAAGCTATGTTGTTTTGATTGAAGACTCGTTATCAGAAGTAGGATCGATATAATTTTCATAAAATTTATCTGTATAGTCGCTTTATTAGAAAGTACATATCTGAATCTTGCCCAAATTAACAGCATTGTCCAGCTTTAGGATTGGTATAAATATGTCCGGTGCTGATATCAGAAATGTGATTGATTAACGTATTAATATTTTAAGTTTTACGAAATTAGGTACGTGGTTTCCCGTTGAGACACTTGTTCGACGTGGACTGTAGGTAAAATAATTTTCTGGTACTTATGAATAGGGTATACTATGATGAATACGTAGGTACAGAAAATTTGAGATGGGATAAACATAAGTAATAATTAATAATGTAGAAACGACATATGTATAATAATAAATATAAATATATATAAGGACAAATTACACTGATTGAGTTAGCCCCAAAGTAAGCTCGAGACTTGTGTTATGGGATACTAACTCAACGATACTATATTTTATAATAAATACAAATATAGATAAACATCCAAGACCCAGGACAATTTTGGCCGTTTTCCAACTTGCCCTGACCAGTGTCAGAAGACGTTCTACCAGTTCCCTAACACTGCCACATTCAATTAGCTGAGGTGAGGCACAACAGCCTGCGCATGAGCACTGTGACAATTCACATCGAATGAGTAACGCACCGCCACTCAAGCGTGTCCTTTTTAGCTAAACGTATAATAATGGGACATTAAGCGCGAACCTGGCTCAAAGGCATAACGAGGTGCAGTTTATTTAAATAACAATCTTCCGCAGGAGCCTGGGAAATATTTTTGCAGTGTGAAAATGTGTGTTGCACAAATAAAGATTCAGCAATAGTGCATTTTTTTATGGGTGGGGAAAAGTCGATAATTTGCAAAAGCAAGCATTCTCGACAGCGCATCTTCTTAGAGTGTCGATCGATGTTCATATCTGCTGCGTTTCTAATTGTCTATTCCAGTCGGTCGGTGAGAATAAATTCATAAAGACTTCGGCTACAAAAAGAGCTATGCGTATGAGCACAGAATTAATAAAAAGCATTACATAGTATGAGTCAGTGACGGGTACCGCCATGTGGCTTTTGGTTTAATTTGCAACGGGATATTATTGTTATGAATGGACAGTGTGTAGTAGCTGTGTTTTATGGCTTATTGTTGGGTTAACCTAAAGGCATCTGACATAGCTTGACGACTGCCATACAATGATGACAGCAGCGGTGAGGAGTTTGAGAATTTTTAATGCCACTTATCCCCTTAAATGTTACTGGTAGGAATTCCTCCCAGGTCAATTGTTTATCTATTGTTTTATTTATAGGGACAGGTAAGGGTTTATTTGTTTTATAGCATTGCATTACTAATTTGTGAATGGATAGGAAGGTTAAGGTGGATGTGCGGTGTAACGAAAATAGATAAGATCCGCAACGAATATATAAGAGGAAGTTTAAAAGTTGCTCCAATGGTGGACAAGTTTAAAAGCCATCGTCTTACGTGGTATGGCTTCGTCATGAGGAGGGATGCCGAACATCTGGCTAAGAGGATGGTCCATTTGGAGGGGTGCTTATAGCAAGACCGAGAAAGACGTGGAAAGAATGTGTAAGGACAGATATGAAGGAACGAGGGGCTAGTGCAAATATGGTAAAAGACAGAAAGAAGAGGAAACAGTTGACATACAGAGCTGACTTCAAATAGGGAAGTGGCGAGGATAATGATGATATGCATTACTATTTCTTAGATTTTTAATTCCATTCCAGTACGAATTCCATGGTGTCCCGAAACTAAGGATTGGTTTAGTGAGATAGGGCGCCGCTTTCGGGCCCGAGGGTACGAGTGACCAACGCTCCGTGTAATACTTTGAATAAAAAAATTATGAGTTTTTAAATAGGACTAATGTATAAGTATTTTTTGATTGGGCACCTCAATGCGATTATGCGATGTTTACTGATACTTTATTGCACTTTAGGTACTTGACCGTGTCGATCTAAACTGGTGTGCAGAATGTTCTGCAGGTGTAGCGATCTCCGGGAAGATTCCACGTTTCGTCGTAAATTCGCCCGTTAGTCATTACGTTACTCAGTATCCCGAATAAAGTGTGCACGCAACACGGGCGCATCGCGATTTCCGCTCGTAAATATCTACCTACAGTCACCGAGAAGTGGATAGACAGACACATACATAAGTATTTTTGTTTGTAATTGTTAAGTCCACATACAGTAAATACTTACTACGACTGTAGACTGAGAAGTACATAATTTGTGGATATCAATTTTTTTTAGAAGATTCCATCTATTTATAAATGTCATAAATTAATTTTACCATAACTTTTAGTTTAAAAAACGTGGACATGGTGGTAGACCGATTGCTTATGATGATATGTACTTATACAATTTTGCAAACAAAACTGTTCAATCCCCTTTTTAATTCCACCTTTTTGTGTGTTTTTAATGGCACGCACATCAATCGTAAATAAATACTAATTATTATATAAAATTTAAATATTCTCCTAGTTAAATGAGTAGATTGAATTAATTAAAAATAGTACAAAGTATACTTACTCATATAATGGTCTAGATACATAAATAGACAAGACATAGGTTAAATATACATATATTTTTGGCTGAAGAAATTATATTAAGCAACATTGTATAGGAATTATCAAGCATTATATCATATATGTACACAGGCATAGGTATGACTAAATTGGATGTGTAAGAAAATATACTATTTGGGTAGCATATGATTTAATGACTTGGAATCCAAAACTGGTTTACTTATAATTCAAAATATCTACTTCTGATAAAATAAAAATAAATAAGTAATGCAAAATTATTAAAATATATCGGCCTTTTGCGTTGCTTTAATTGCATGCTTGCATAACAGATTAAATTTTTATTAAGATAAAGATTTAAAGTTGGCAAATAAAAAATATAAAAGTATAATAGATTTACTTATTTTTTTTGCACATCTGCTTATCCGATTATAAGAGGTTTAATAATAATGAAAACATGTGAAGTATAATAAAGAAAAAAGTGAGAAATATTAAGAAAACAGTCAGTGTTTTGGTTTCCAAATAGAAATTGATGTGAGAATGATATTGAAATATAAAGAAACTAGTGAACTATTGGAAAACCTGGTGTGTGGACGGTTGAGGTTGCATGTTGAGTGTACTCTAGGTATATCAGACGCTATCTTACATCGAAGCTCACAGTCTTCCCCGGAGTCCATTGTTCTTAGCACAACATAGAAAAGAACTTTACTAAACATAGTATATAGAGTTGAAGAGGACAAATGTAAACTGTGGGGAACAATTTTCATTTTTGTCTTTTTATAGACAAAAATTAAAATTATTTTCTAAAAAGAGACATAGACAAGTTGCTAAAGAGACACATTACATATATGTAGGTCTGATAATTTTCACTGAAAATGTTCTATGAATAGAAAATATTCAAGTTACTTTTTACCTCTGTTGACATTTGCTCACTGATACCATTCTCAGTGCCTTTAACAGAGAGTTAACAGTGCATATTGACCTTTATCCATCTTGTTACTTGTGCATTCTACGACAGCTCAATCACTTCCAGAGTTCAATGATTGAATTTGGGTCTTCTTTTGAGAAATATATCTATATTATAATAAACCTGACCAGTGTACAGTGGTCTGAACATACTGTGTAGAGTGGCAGAGCCAGGTGTACGCTTTCTTAGGTCTCTATGCGCTTTTAATGTGTTTATTAAGGAAATATGAGTGCATGTCACTTCTCTTTACTCCAATCCAACTAGATTTTATGCAAAGATAACTATGCGGATTTTATTGCCAATGATAGTCTTGCAATGCGATCACTGATTAAGATTTCCTACTATTTTTTGTATACAAAAAATAAGTAACTAGAAAATAAAGTAGCCAATTATACATAATGCAGAAGAAATTAGAATTCGGTCATCACAAAGCGACAGGACATTGAAGCGCTAAGCAACAAACATCAGAACCGCATTCAATATTAACAACATCAAGAAATCGATAACATAATGCGGTATTAACAACAATTTATTTATTTTCAATGTCACTTCATACAATAAATAACTGTAGTACCTGTACTCACGATTTAACGCCGGTTTCACTTTGCAGATGATTTACGAAACCAGATTTCTTGAACACTAACAATTTCACATTTCTAACAACTCTGATATTTTTATTTTTGGCCTAATATTCTAACGTGAAATTTAGAGTTCACTGCGATTTTGACAGGTCCATTCCGATGTTTCAAATTTAGCATACGCACGCGCGTTGAGTTTACTTTGGCTACGTTCCGTTTGTGTTATATATTTAATAAAATGATTGCAAAATCACGGACTCGTTAAAAGAAACGCAATATTTACCCATGGTAGGTGAGTACCCATGGTGAGTACATAACTATCTAATTTGTGGTAAGTACCACAAATTAGAAAGAGTCCTTGTGAGTACTAGTACTTATTCTGTGCCCGCCCATGGACCGCTCTGGGACCGCTGCATACAAAAATCGTTTTAAAAAATAAACTAGGTCTATGGCATTTAGAGTCCATATATATAATTATATACATATCTACCTAGATATTCACCCACGCTTGGGTATTTACCCGATATCATAGAATTAAAACCTATACGTATTATAAACAGAACGGAATCTCCCAAGGTCCCGCGCAATATATGTCCCCGCGTTCAGTCTTCGCACCTCTCCTCTCCCCCATTCTCTCCTTGAGGAGGTGTTGAGCGGGCGGCTGCAGGCGCCTGCAGCCGCCTCAACAAGGCAGGAACGGAGGAGAGGTGCGTGGACGGGGAACGAGAACGCATATTGCGCGGGACCTGACAAGCTGGCAGATTGGATTGCCCTTCAGTGACTCTTTCATCTAACACAGAGGTTCCCAAACTTATTTTGTGAAACGCCCACTTTAAAAAATCAGTTATTTTGTAGCGCCCCCCATTTTTTTCACCATAAAAACCTGAATCACATATTTGTCTTGCCTGTAGTTTAATTCAACCTATATTCTAAACGAGAGAGCAATAATAATACATACATTAGAGTATCTTTTATAAAAAATAACAATAATCAACATTGTTAATTTTAAATAAAAAAATAGCAATAATAATACAATTTTACAATAATAAAGAGTATTGGAAGTGGGGACCTCACCTGCGAAACTTTAAAACACGAAATTTTTTCAGTGTTTGATTCCTTTAACGATATAAATAGCGTTGAACGCATAAAAATAATAAATATTAATTACATTTTTAGTTTATATTTGTACAATAAAAAAGGATATAAATATGAACTAATAAATGGATGTTGTGTAGTAAGAGGATTTTAATTTCAGTTAATTTTAAAATATGAAATAGCTGAAGTTATAAATCACTCATTGCTTAAATCACATCAGCGCCCCTCAACTTTATTCTGGGCCCGTTACCGCCCCCCTTAAAGCCTCCAGCGTCCACAAGGGGGCGTTATCGCCCACTTTGGGAAATACTGATCTAACATGATTTCATCATTCCTTGACCAAAAGCATGTATATAACGTGGAAGGGACATACCCGTAATAAATCGAACCACGGGCTATACTAGATGACTATACTTAGTATAATTAAATAAAATTAAAATAACAATCAAGAACAAAAAAGAATCCATTAAAAATTGCTCGAGCGTCTAGACACTTTTGTATGGAAATGCTGAATTTCTTTGATAAAGCTGTTATTTTAATTACATTATCTATAGTAATCTATTACAGCCCGTGGTTCGATTTATTACGGGTATGTCCATTCCAGGTTGCATAAAATAATTTGATTTCTATATAGCAACTGGTAGAGAATGCTATTAGCATTAAGTCCGCCTTTCGTACCGTGTTGTTTTTGTAAATAAAGTATAACCCTCAAATTCATAAAAAATAACAGACGTTTTCTATACCTATTTTAGTTAAAACATGTTTTGTCTCTTACGCTCTTTTTAATATTTGACATTGAAAGAACGAAACAAAACATATTTTAACTAAAATACGTTTAGCAGTCCTATATATATATTGTTACCCCAGAGATGGGAAACGCAACAGAGGTCGTCCAATAACGAGGTGGACAGACGACCTCAACCTCACGGCAGGACATCACTGGAGAAGGGTAGCGCGAGACAGAAAACAATGGAAAATGCTAGAGGAGGCCCATGCCAAGAGGCACACTGAATTACGCGACATTATCTAGAAAAAAAAAAAAAAAAACTATCTGTTACAGTACCAAACATTTAAAATTCAGAATAAAGGGCTTATTATTATTATTACGTTTAGCAGTCGTTTGTGATTTTTAATGAATAAGGGGGTAAGTAAATAAATAAAAATAGCAAGGAATTTGAGTAGGTAGCAAAACAAAGTTAAGTTTACATATTTTATTGACCTTACAAATGTTACGATACAAAACTAAGCATAATAGCTGAGGTTGGCCTTCTTCTTGGCCTGCACCTCCAGGATGGCGTCCATGAAGTCCTCGTGCGTGACGGCGGTGGCGGAGCGCCGCAGCGCGATCATGCCCGCCTCCACGCACACCGCCTTGCACTGCGCGCCGTTGAAGTCGTCCGTCGACCGGGACAGCTCTTCGAAGTTCACGTCGGGGCTTACGTTCATTTTTCTGTTGACAATAAATACAAATTACTTTACGAGGGCTCCATAAGCGGGATGATCACAGCCCGAAAGTGACACCAATGACACTTTCACTCTGATCCTGGTGACGCTTTCATTCTGGTTCTGGTGACACTTTCATTCTGGTCCTGGTGACACTTTCATTCTGACTCTGGTGACATTTTCATTCTGGTCCCAGTGACACTTTCATACTGATTCCAGTGACACTTTCATTCTGGTCCCGGTGACACTTTCATTCTGGTCTCGGTGATCTGAATCAAGTCAAACCAAATATATACCAGCATGTGTTAAAGGAATAGGATTAAAGTGTGTCAAGGGTTCAAAAGTATTTGTGGGTGGCCCCTTACTGCCTGTTGGGGTATTAAAACCTTCATTGGGGTATTTAGGGTATTCCATACATGCTGACATTTACTCTAGTGTAAATCAAAGCAAATAAACGTACCTCGAGTGGATTTGCATGATCCTAGCCCTAGCTTCTTCGTTCGGGTGTGGGAACTCAATTTTCCTATCCAGACGCCCAGACCTGAGCAGAGCAGGGTCCAGGATGTCTACTCTGTTGGTGGCAGCTATGACCTGCAATATTAATTATTATAATTTAACAAGTTTACTTGCCAGGTAAATTAAGAAATAACCCCCCCCCCACCATAAGGAAACTTGCTTTCACGTAAAAAACTGCATCGAAACGGTCTATCCTTTGAGAGCTATGATGTCACAGACAGATATTGATCTAAAACTTATAATACTCCAATTAATAATACTCCTCTTTTTAGTCTAGAGTTAAAAATATCATCATTATCATCTTACTTACACTACACTTCACTCCAAGACCTCCAAGACAGTATCGTCTATCTGGGATACAACACAAGGGGCCTATGTTAACCCTTTCACCGACAAACGTTTTCGTGCCCATTTCGCGAGCGTCGGGTGTTTCCAACAAAAAACCACTGCTCATATTGCACATAATTTAAGTATCCACATCCCTTTTCGGTTGTAGGTATTTTTTTTTCGATTCCCTATGCATCACGCTGGGAGCAGACAACTAGTATTGTCTCACGGTGAAAGGGTTAATTAAATGGGGTTGGGCAGATAACCCGTATAGTACTGGGCTCAAATAACCACGAAATGGTATCCCGAAGGTAGACGACGCAAGAGGTGCAGACAACGACATGCTGGCACAATGACTTAATGAACTGAACTGAATTTTTAAATAAAAAAATCTGTCCTTTTTCATCTTAGTGACTAACTATTTCATTGTTGACTTGACAGCTTTAACTGTTTTAGGGTCAATTCAGACAGAGAGGAAAAATGCTTGAGCAATTTATTAACTCAATTGAAAATAAGATCATAAATACCATAGCATAAAGTGTATAAACATGACAAAATGCTCACTGTTTATTTTCGAGTGTTATAAAAATTCCTCTACGTTACGCTCCTCTCTGAACTGACCCTCAGGCTACCATTTGGTCTCAGTAGTCAAAGGCTTGAGCCAAGGAAAATAATAGCAAAAAATTATTTGTTGCATGTACCTTGATATCAGCAGTAGAACTGAATCCATCAAGCTGATTGAGGAGCTCCAACATGGTCCGCTGGACCTCTCTGTCTCCAGCCTTCTCCGAGTCGAAACGTTTAGTACCAATGGCATCCAACTCATCAATGAAGATGATAGCTGGAGCTTTCTCCTTGGCGAGGGCAAAGGCGTCGCGGACCAGCTTGGCACCATCACCTAAAAACGAAAAAAATATATTTGTAATAAAAATGCTATTTTTGTTAGACCATTATTGGACTTGTCCATATATCTCCTTTCATATTAAATAGCTTCCATGCTGGTCTTAGGGAAAAGAAAAAACATAGAACTTATCAGCTGTTAAGTTCAACAATATTATTAAAACTAATGTGCCATGCCAGAACCAAATATTTTAACACCTTTTTCGACTACAGTATGTGAGAAAAACTGTGTTAAAATTTCGTTGTAGAGTTCTATGCTTTACGTAGGGAAGAGCAGCTGCTCTTTCTAGCAGATCGTAAAAGTCGAACAAAGGTATGGGCAAAAATCTGAGTCAATGGGGATAGCAACTTATCACTATTTTGATTAGATTTTTTCATCTTCACAAAACAGAGAATTAAAATAGGTTTTGCTAAACACGTCCATTGAAAAATTAAGAATTCTTTTATTGTTAACTAAATTCTCACAACTTACCGATGAACATCTGCACCAGTTGTGGACCTGCCAACTTGAGGAAGGTGGACTTGGTCTGGGCAGCGCACGCCCTGGCCAGCAGGGTCTTGCCTGTGCCAGGTGGACCATACAGCAGGACTCCCTTAGGTGGGTGGATTCCAAGATTAACAAACTTCTCCTTGTGTGTCATGGGAAGTACTACAGCCTCTATCAGTTCCTAGAAAAAAATTTAGAGTGTTCTCAGTGAATAAATCTGAAAACTCTTTATAATCTTTCTATATTTGGAGTATAAATCAAGGGCCTCCAAGCTTGCTTTGTGTTTAACAGTGACCTTTGGGGTTAGTGGCTGCCCTAGAATCTGTCTGCTGCTAGAATCTGTCTACCCCTTAAGAGCTAAAGATTTTTAGTAACTTTCCTAGGCTATCAGGGATTCAGAATATTTACAAAAATCCTAATCTTTGTTCTTATCCTTCCAAGTATATATCACACACCAAGTATTATATCTATCCTCCCCATACTGATTTGATGCAAGTATTCGGTCGGTTCTCTCAACTCCCTCTCTCCCCGCTACTTCCTGACTGTGAATATCTCCTACACTCCTTTATCCCTATCTACGAGTACAACTGGTTTCTTGAGCCATGAGAGTGGTATAATGAGGTTTGGTGTCACCATGTTCTAGGGACTGAGACGATATACATGCATCGGCTTTGGTCTGCAAGCATGATGACGTGCTCTCCAAGGTAGACCTCATTCATACGCTCTTGCAGCGTAACTGCTGGCTGGGCGGACTCAGAACAGAAAATCCTAATCTTTGTTCTTAATTTAATGTGGTTTCACATTCCACACATCCTTAAAATAAGAAACATATGCAGAACTAACCTGAATTTGTTTGTCCAATCCACCAATATCAGAGTACTGTTCCGTTGGCCTCTCATCAACCTCCATAGCCTTAACCCTGGCGTCATACTCAGCTGGCAAAGTCTCCAGAATCAGGTATGAATCCTTATTAACACCAACCAAGTCACCTGGTTTTAGTTTATCAGCATCTACTAGACCAATCACAGGCAAAAAATATGTCTGACGTGTGGAGGTTTTGATCACGGCACATTTACCCTTCCTCTGCGAGTCCAGGTCGACGACCGCACCATCTTCCTCTTCTTCCTGAGGATCTACATCCAATAATTCAATCACATTGGAAACAAGGTATGGCAATGTCTTGTTCACTTTGATTTTCTCTGTGTTCTCCTTGATCTTTTCATTCTGGGCTTGCAGCTCGTGGGATATTCTCATGACTTCGCTTTTCATGATCTTGATTTCATTGTCTAGGAGCCTCGTACGGCTGATGATTTCGTCTGTGGGCATCCGAAGCACTTCCTCGCTAAGAGCTTCTTCGCCATCCTCCCATATGGATTTGTCTTCAAGGGTCGTAGCCATTATTTTGTATGTAAAATGTAACTTAGTATTTGTAAATCTTATTCGTACTTTTTACTGAATTTAGACCAATTTAATTTCTAAACAAATACGACAAAATCATGAAAGTGTTTTGTCATTCTGTATCAGTGTTACCATGATTTATTTAAATTTGCATCTAAATTCTAAACTAAAATAAAGCTTTCTATTCACTTTATACCAAGTGAGTGGTACTCGATACCTAGTATTTTTATTTTGGTGGACCGCATACAGATTTGATTCGACGTGTTCTTTTTGACGTTATTGATTTGTCTGTCAGTGTCACTCACTGTCAATAGCATTTTTGCGAATTTCGAAAAAGATTTTGGTTTTGACCTACCTATATTTTATCGTCGAAATTTAGCTTTTAATTCAAGTTTTGAATTTCCTAATCCTATTTGTACGTACAATACAATTAAAATAAAATGGCTTTGTCCATGTTTCTTCGTAGCTCAGGTAAATTTACGTTGCAATATTGTTATTTGTTATTACATAACATGGTGTTGTTTTCATATGATTTCACAGTAGAATGGTGATAATAGTCAAACGCATATAAATCCACGATAAAACCTATGAACCAGATCTTACTTGCTAATAATCTTAATACTGAAAAGTAATTGGTAGGTTTTTGAACTTGTTAACTGGTTATATTTGTATGTTATTTTATTTTTAACATATATTAATTACTTTCGCGGGTTAACAGTCCTATGTGTAAAATGATTGATACACCACAATGTGTTTTCGTATCTGGAATATGTGGTAGTTAAAAAAATAATTTACTTATTTGTTTGAAGCTGATAGCTGATGTCTATTCGAGGCACTGTTCAAATTTGTTTAAGACACTTCCCTTATTCACAAAATGTTTAAATTTACACCATAATTGTTTTAGAGCCCCATATTTGTGCAAAGCCAAATATGCAGTCTATTTTTAAGTAGTTTATAGGTATGGCAGACACTACTTCTTCAGGCAGCCTGTTCCAATTGTAAACCACTTTTAATACCTTAACTGCCGCCATTATAGACACAATGGATTTTTATTTGTTTAACAGATACATAAAACGTTTCAGGGTCTTGCAAATAAACGAAGATATCATTAAAAAAAGTTGGTCTTATCATGCCCTAGATAGCCTGTCAAACTATTTTATGAACTAATGTTAATAGTTTAAAGTGAGCATGTGCATAGCTTTTCGCAAATTGCAAAAAATGGCCTTTTTTGGCGAATGGGCTTTTGCCCATTCGCCAAAAGTTTGAAGAGCTTTATCAAGACCAAATTTTTAATCATATTTCCGTTTCCTTTCAAATTATTTCTAATAGGTCAGGCACTGCACCACAAAAAAATCATGTATCCTCTTAAGACTTATATCCTTATAGCTTACAAAGTTGTAAATGTTCCCAGTGTGCACAAGCAGAGTTCTCCAGCAGCAATGTATGCGGTTCGCAACACAGTCTCTTATACAGCAAAGCGCACCCAGGATAGTAGTGCCACTTAAAAACAACCTTCTTAATTCTGAGAAGTCTACACCTATTTTAAATTCAGTAAGTACAACAGTTTCTTTCAAATGAAAACATACTCAAAACACAGGAGAAGTACTAGTACTCACGTACAGAAGTCTCCAGAAGTCTCGCTCAGAAAAGATATTCAAAGAAATATCTATTCAATCAGGTTCATTTAGCAATATGGTTAAATATTAGCTCAGTGTCAAAACTGTGCTGAGTTTTGACCCTGAGCTAAATTTAACCATATTGCTAAACGAATAGATATTTTGTTTTTCTTTTCGTTCTTGTTAGCGAGTCGGAATGGCATTTTCATAAGGCTGAAGACCAGTGTGTGGCCACACTTACTCCCCTATCATTAGCCGAGTTTAGATCTTCTAATGTACAAGAGGTTGGGCAGGTGGGGCATGACAGGAGGGCCATGCTTTGAAAAGCTCCATATTCACAAAGGTCGTTGTTTGAGAGAGCCCACTTAACTCGGTTCTCGTGGCATCTCCCAACACCAGCCCGGAGTCTGTTTAAGGACTTACAGATTGCTCGGGGGAGGTCACTACTTGGTGGGAGTTTCTCATCGGGTGGGAGATTTGCTAGTAACGGGGGGGTATTTATCTTTCCACCATGTCAATCTAGTATTTCGGGCTTCTCTGGATGGGATGCTTGGCTGCCTCAGAAAACTTTTCTGACTTCTCAAACGTGAGGGTGGGATCCTGGCCTTATAGTAGGTGCTTTTCATGGTTTGTTTGAATTTCTCCACCGCGCAAGCCACTTTACGACGCACGCTTGGCGGAGCTATTCCAGACAGTGTGTATAGATGGTGCAGCAGAGTGGGCTTAAAAGCACCTGTTACTATGCAGCAAGACGACTGTCTCCGTGGTCCAGTGGTCAAGGCGTTCGCCTTGTGACTCGGAGGTCATGGGTTCGATTCCCACTGGGAAGTATACTTTGTTAAAAGTTGTTTCCAGTCTGGATAGGATATTGCAGGCTTGAATCACCTGATTATCCGAAAAGAAAGATGATTCCGTGTTTCGGAAGGCACGTAAAACTGTGGGTCCCGAACGCCACCTAGCGTTTGATCATCAAACTATCCAAGGATTGGTTCCTGGTTTGCCCTTTGGGTTGCGGAGGTCAGACGGCAGTCGCTCTGTGTAAAAACCAGTAACCTCGTCAAATCTCCTTGGTTAGGTAGCGGACCCCGGGCTCTGAAGCGTTACTGCTGAGGATGCAACCGGGGATTCGCTCGGATGATGATGATGATGACTATGCGGCAAGAGGCATTTAGGGCTACGTCTTCTTTCTTGGCGTGTGCTGGGCGGGCTCATACCGGACACGCGTATTCGCCAGCTGAGTAACACAAGGCTAGGCTTTACTAGTCTAGACAACACGATTCGTCCGTAGTAGGTGACCTTTTCGTTTAGATACCTAGACATCTATTGCAACTTATGTTTGTATGTAAAATCTTATTTATGATGACCTCTGTGGCCTAATGTTCATCATGCCAGACTGCAGATCCTGGTTACGGTTACGATCTCTGGTCAGGGCAAGATAGAAAATGATCTTTTTCAGATTGACCTGGGTCTTTGATGTATATCTTTATATGCATTTCTTAATTTGGGGCTAGCTCAATCAGTGTAAGTTTTATATATTTATTATTTTCAGATCCGTGCCTTCCGCACGTCACTGGTGCGCATGTCAGACGAGAAACCGCATGACCACGCCAAACTGTGGGTGGTGGAGAAGGCCACCAATGCTATCTTGGTGCCCCTTGTCCCGCTGGCACTATTGATGCCCAACAAGCTTTTCGATTCGGTGCTCGCTATCCTGATCACGGCCCATAGCTTCTGGTGAGGAAATTTGAGAATTCATTTCTTTATATTGTTATAGTATATAATTTTTCTAAACTAAAAACTGATTTCACCCCCAGTCTTCATACCGGATTTTAACAAAATTTCTGCAAGTGTGTCCTTTTTAAATAAAAGAATTTTCAGAATTGGTCCAGGCGCCTAGGCGTCTTTAAATAATCTGAACATAATAAATAAATAATCTGTGTAAATTTTGTACCATTATCCATAAAAAAATTGTACGAGAGCCCCACTGAAATATTTATGTTATTCTGTTTTTAGTATTTGATGTTTTAGCAGCAACAGAAATACATTATCTTGAAAATTTCAACTGTCTAGCTATCACGGTTCATGTGATACAGCCTGGTGACAGACAAGAGTGAGGGACAGCAGAGTCTTATCCTCATATTCATAAAAAAATACAACCGTTTGCTAAACCTATTTTAGATAAAACATGTTTTGTCCCTTTTCCTTATCTCAATATTTGACATTGAAAGAACGAGACAAAATGTATTTTGACTAAAATAGATTTAGCAGACGTTTGTAATGTTTTATGAATTTGGGGGCTAGTTTTTACTCTTTGTATAAAGAACCCTAAAAAAGATTCTGACAAATGAATAACCTCCTCTTTTTTGAAGTTGGTTAAAAATAAGTCATGGAATCATCATATTCTTGCCTTCATTTTTTTTTAAATTTAATATATCTCACAAAATATACTGAAACTATTAAACGGAAAATTCAGTTCCTGATATCGCACAACTTACCGAGGGAACGTATCGAATTTAAAGAAATATTTGCCACAAAGCGAACTCAACTGTACCTGAAAACTGCAATTCTATTTAATTCCCAACCTTAACTGCACGAACACCAGTGACACAAACTTTTTAACCCATTATCCGCTGCAGTTGCATATACAATATGTAACAAAAGCCTTGTCCGATCCTTGTAGGAGCAACTCAGACAGTCAATTAACAACTTTTACTATTGGACCAATGTTTGAAACTCGAAGAAAATAATCGTCATTTTCATACAAAAGTGTTCGGCCGGCCCGGCAATTAGTATGAAAATGACGTTTTTTTTCGAGTTTCAAGCATTGGTCCCATAGGAAAATTGTTCAAATTAACGGTCTGAGTACACGACCGGCTACACCAGTGCCCCTAGCGCTGCAGTTGTATATTTACTACAAAATTATACTAGGAAAATATGTTTCTGGCGCTAGGCACTCAAACCAAATTAGAGTTTATTTTCATATCGTTAAGCTCAATGTTGCTTGACACCAGGGCCGGATTTAGGGCAGGGCAACCGGGGCTACCGCCCCAGGGCCTCCACAGAGAAGAGCCCCCACAAAATAGACTTCGAAAAGAAGTTAGGAAGGTTCCATTCATTAACGCTAAAATTTTATCCTTACTCTACTTAATATTATTATAATACTTCCTGACTTCCTTACTTATATTATAAATGCAAAAGTGAGTTTGTATATTTGTTTGTTACCACTTCACGTTTTAACCACTAAACCTATTTAGATGAAATTTGGTATGGATATAGTTTGAGACCCAGGGAAAGACATAGGATAGTTTTTATCCCAAAAATCTCACGAGGAGCGAAGCAAGCGGGCATAGCTAGTTTCAGATAATTCTCGTTTCAGATTATGTTTATGTGTGTTAAATACTAAGAGAAACTACTTTTATTTATTTATCTTTAGTACATATGTAATAGGCGGACTTAAAGCCATACCGTCTTATTATAAAACCCAGACTTACTTTGTTACTAGGTTTAAATTAAACCATTATTCGCCCAAAATGAAGTTGACATTGACGGGTGAGATAGTGTGATGTGATGTTAATGGTTTAAACCTAGTAACAAAGTTAGTCTGGGTTTTATAATAAGACGGATTGACTGTATCTACCAGTCAACCTACTGGTGATGATACCAAGCTACTTGGTTTCACAATAAATTAGTTATTGAAAAACTAGACTGAAAAACATTGTTCATTATATTTGGAAAATAAAATAACTTGGGGCCAGGGGGCCTCCACTCCTTTGTTGGCCCGAGGCCTACAGACCTCTAAATCCGGCCCTGCTTGACACTGTTATAATCCATTCGCTCAAATGATGTGCAGTACACCCACAAGCTAGTTTGAAAACTATAAAAGTAAAATAATAAATACATTCTATTATGATTTCTTTATTTTATATGAAACATCGGAAAATCAAAATAATTATAAAGTATATCCTCCAAATTGTAACTGTTAATTATAAAAGTAGCTATCGAGATCAATGTTTACAACGAATACAATAAGTCGGCACAACGCGCCAATGACGACCTCCGTGGCGTAGTGGTCACCATGCTAGTCCGCCACCCAGAGGTCCAGGGTTCGATCCCCGGTCAGGGCAAGTTGGAAAATGGCCTTTTTCAAATTGTCCTGGGTCTTGGATGTTTATCTATATATTTATCTGTTATAAAATATAGTATCGTTGAGTTAGTATCCCATAACACAAGTCTCGAACTTACTTTGTGGCTAGCTCAATCAGTGTTATTTGTCCCTATATATTTATTTATGTACTCTGCGAGTGTACGACGCGGGCGGCAATGAGGGTTTTCAAAAATATGTGACACCAGATGGTAGCACAGTGACGTCAGCTCCAATAAGCTGCTGTTATTGGATACATTTGACGGAACAAAACAACCTGTCAACTGATGGTCCAATCACAACAGTCGATTGGAGCTGACGTCATTCCTGCCATTTGGTGTCCAAGGGCCTGACACGCTTTGATAGAGCGAGATAGTCTTATTGAGATTTCTAAAAGAAGAAAAAGAAAAGAGTGACATGTTTTGTCTCTATCACCGACCGAACATTTTTTCATGGTCGGGTTATAGGCACACTTCGAATTGCATATATTTACCCTTGTATGCATAAAAATTAGTAACAGTTTGTTAAACCTATTTTGATTTAAAACATCTTTTGTCCCTTTTCCTATTTTTAATATTTGACATAGTAAGAACGAGACAAAACATAGTTTAACTAACAGAGGTATAGAAAACTTTTGTTAGTTTTTATGAATTTAGGGGTTAAAGTGTACCTATAACCCGACCATGAATAAAATATAGGTAGAATCATTAATATGTCTTTCTCTTACCCCTGGACGCTCGGTGGTAAATCTTCATTACTTGTATATTCTAACCCTCAAATTAAAAAAAAAAATAAAAAGCGTTTGCTAAACTTATTTTAGTTAAAACTAGTTTGGTCCCTTTCCCTCTTTTGAATATTTGACGGCGAAAGAACGAGACAAAACATATTTTTACTAAAATAGGTTTAACAAACTTTTGTAATTTTTTATGTATAAGAGGGTAAATCTTTGTTTGGTGTCACATATTTTTGAAAACCCTCATTTTGAACGAGCCGCCCCGCTGCAGTCTTCGTCGGGCCGCCGACAAAGAGCGCCGCTTGATAGCCCACTATCAATATTTTAAATAAAACCTAATACTATCCAATCACTACCAATTATACCGACGCTATCAATAGTAATCGGTTACCATCCGATACTATCGATAGTATCGATCCTGACGACGAACAAACTGTCGATACTGTCGATAGTATCAATAGATGGCGTCGAGCAAACTATGGATAGTACATAAACTATCGATACTATCGAAAGCATCGATAGTAAGCTTTTCGATAGTTTGATTGTCGTCATCGATCGATACTATCGATAGTATTGTTGGTTATCGATAGTATTGCTCTAAAACGGTTATCGATACTATCGATAGGCCTATAGTTTGGCATTTTTCGATTGAAACTATTGATTTTCCGCAACACTCGAAACATTCGAAATATCGAATTAAGGGCCCTGGTGTTCGTGCACATCCTTGAACCTCTCCTAAACCCTTCTCCCGTCCCTCTCCCAGGGGCATGGAGGCGATGGTAGTGGAATACGTAAGGGTCCTCCTATTCGGGCCACTAGTGCCCAAGGTTGCTATGGGAATCGTGTACGCATTCACCGTGATGATCCTCGGAGGGCTGTTCTTCCTCATCTTCAATGACATCGGCCTGTGCAGATCTTTCTGGAAGGTCTGGAGGAACATGAAGAAGCCAGCTGAGAAGAAGTATTAAATAGAAATGTAAATTAAGGTACAGAATGGTGATATTTTGTGTAGTTTAAAACAGGGCTTTTTTCTGTTTAATGAGGTCTGATTTATTAATTATGAATTATGCCGGTCAAAATCTACATGAATTTAGGCAAAAAAATAATTTAAACGCGATGTAAAGCTGCATTTTTAGGTTACGGCAAGTTGGAAAATCACCTTTTTCAAATTGTTCTGGGTGTTTGTCTTTATATGTATTTGGTATAAAATATAGTATCGTTGAGTATCCCATAATACAAGACTCGAACTTACTTTGGGGCTAGCTCAATCAGTGCAATTTGTCCCTATATATTTGTTTTTAGTATGTTATTTGTATAATGTCCTTTCACACTCTCCTTTGTGCTACTTGCGTAAATCTTAAAAATTTCAGACATTTCTCAGTTTTTGCAGTTTTCAAAATCTTTTCAGGTGTTCAGACATTATAAAAATGTATTACATTTTAAATAATTTAAGTCCAATCACAGCTTCGTTCGTCTAAAAGCCTTTGAGACATTAAATAAATTAATAACTAAATAGGGACAAATTACACAGATTGAGCTAGTAGAGAAAGTAAGTTCGAGACTTGTTTTATGTATACTAACTCAACGATACTATATTTTATAACATATACGTATATAGATAAACATCCAAGACCCAGACAAGACATTTACTGGCTTATAGTTCTAAATAGATCTAATATTCCCATGCCCCTGTGGAATATAACGGACAAATTATAATGTTGGGTTTTCAAGACCATACACATTTCGGCGGCTTTGTGGACTTTTACTTAAATTGCGAAGGCGCTAGCAATACGTACCATTTCTAGCGCTTTCGCAAGTTAAGTAACCTGAAAGAGGTCTGTCAGAATTGTAGCAAGTGAAAGTAGTCTCTGCCCACCCCTGTGGCACAGGTGTGGGACTTCATGAAGCACAGCACAGAAGCGGATTATCATTTTTGCCTACACTACTACAAACGAAACTTTACATTAGCGTTGCATAACTATCGATAGTTGACCTCGAAAAACAGTCACAATATCGATAGTATCGAATGACCGATACTATTGATACTATCGATAGTATCGATTGTCAATATTTTGTAATACTATTATTGAAATTGCCATTGCCGTGTGCATGGATGTATAGTAGTGTTGCAAGCAATAGTATAAAATATCAATAGTCTATCGAAACTATCGTGGCCTTGAAAACAGTCACAATATCGATAGGACTATCGCTAGTATCGCCATCTATGGGGACACTCTTAGATGATGATTCTTTGAGAGTGGCTGTGGCATTAAGATTGGGTTGTGCAGTATGTGCGCCGCATCGTTGCATCTGTGGGGGAACAGTTGACGTAGATGGGCATCATGCACTTGGTTGTGTACGATGTGCTGGTCGCTTATCGCGCCATCACGCAATTAATGACATAATACGTCGAGCATTAATATCCGCGAATATTCCTTGCCAGTTAGAGCCTCCAGGGCTTTCAAGGACGGATGGCAAAAGACCCGATAGATTGACTTTGATTCCGTGGCAGAGAGGACGGAGTTTGTTGTGGGACGCAACATGCGTCAGCACTTACGCGGCGTCTTATCTCACTAGCACCACGCGATCACCTGGGGCAGCTGCGCAGGCTGCTGCTACCAAAAAAAGAGCAAAGTATTCAATGTTATCTACACATTATGATTTTGTGCCTGTCGCCGTAGAGACTGCTGGCCCATGGTGTTTGGAGGCAAGGGACTTTATTAGTGAGATAGGACGTCGCTTAAGGGATCGTGGTTATGACTATCGCTCTAGCTGGTACCTGGTTCAAAGGATATCCATTGCTATTCAAAGAGGAAATGCAGCTAGCATAATGGGTACCTTTGAGCCAGGTACAATCCAGGTACAATTAATATAAATTTGTCAATCAATTTGATTGACAAATTTATATTAATTTTTAATTTTTGTACGATTTTCTATTATTTTATATGAAATATACTGAAATTTGTAATTCTATAACAGATACTATCGACAGTATCGAATACTGTCGAGTATCTTAATATAAAAGTATATCTACTATCGATAGTTTTACCTTATATCAATAGTATTGCAAACTATTGACAATCGATACTATCGATGGTATCGGTTATTCGATACTATCGATAGTCCTATCGATATTGTGACCGTTTTCAAGGCCACAATAGTATAGATAGACTATCGATATTGTGACCATTTTTAAGGCCACAATAGTATAGATAGACTATCGATATTGTAACCGTTTTCAAGGCCACAATAGTATAGATAGACTATCGATATTGTGACCGTTTTCAAGGCCACAATAGTATAGATAGACTATCGATATTGTGACCGTTTTCAAGGCCACAATAGTATAGATAGACTATCGATATTGTAACCGTTTTCAAGGCCACAATAGTATAGATAGACTATCGATATTGTAACCGTTTTCAAGGCCACAATAGTATAGATAGACTATCGATATTGTAACCGTTTTCAAGGCCACAATAGTATAGATAGACTATCGATATTGTAACCGTTTTCAAGGCCACAATAGTATAGATAGACTATCGATATTGTGACCGTTTTCAAGGCCACAATAGTATAGATAGACTATCGATATTGTGACCGTTTTCAAGGCCACAATAGTATAGATAGACTATCGATATTTGCAACACTACTATACATCCGTGCACACGGCAATGAGTGGCCCACTCAACGTCCTCGATAAGACGAGAACGGGGAAGAGGTGCGGGGGGGACACATATTGCGCGGGAGCTTAGGAGAGATTTCTGTATGCAATACTTATTAATTCTGTGCCCGTGGGAGACAGGCGTAATAATATGATTGTATATTTCTCAGGGGTCTGGAGGCGATCGCGGTGGACTACGTGCGCGCCTCCGTGGTGGGGCCGGTGCTCCCCAAAATCGCCATAGGGCTCGTGTACGTTATCTCGGCCGCCACGCTCGGCGGCCTGTTCTACATCATCAGCCACGACGTCGGTATCGCTAACGCCGTCCGGCAACTCTGGTCCGTCAAGTCGGAGCGAGCGTAAATGTTGACTAACAAGTTGGTGGACTGCATCATCTAGCGGACAAAATCCAAACTAAAAGCATTTATAAGGCACTGAAGTCCGCTAGACATTGGATTTCCTATTGGAAGCGGCCTGTGTCGTTTTCTTGCCATCTTGCGCAATTTAACATGGAACCGATCGATAAGGGTTGGATCTCACTTGTCTTCAATCAATGTATGTCAATTTATGTAAAGCGCGCGCAGGCGCTTGGTAAGCAAAAATATACAAAGAATGTCGGGTTTGCCCGTACAATATCTTTCATTTATTTATTTCATAACAAAAAACCTTTTGTGTTGAAATATCTTAGCGTAATACTATAAATAGAATAATAATAATAATGCAAGAGACCCATTTTACATAAAGCAATAATTTTATACAAACCAATGTAAGCACGCAACGGCACCTTTCTATACTGCTATCCTTTTCCGTCGCTCAAAACCGTAATTTGCGAGAGCCAGAGAGAGAGAGAGACGGAACGCTATAGCCACTGGCAATGACGGTTCTGAGCGATAGAAAAAGATAGCGATATAAAAAAGCGCTGTTCCGTGCAGACAAGTGAGATCCAACCCGAAGACATTTAAGTTTGGTGCCGCCATTACAGGTCCACTAACTTAACCTATAAATTGATAGTGGCAAGTGTCGGGACGTAGTGTTGTCAGATTAGGGGTCATTCACTTATTACGTGACGTCGATGGAGGGGAGGAGTCGTGACAAATGTGACAGTACGTGGGACCGGAAGCGTGAAAAAAAAGGGGGGTGGGGGTAGAAAACTCCACGTCGTGACGTAATACGTGGACGCTCCCTCAAAAATTGCTGTCTGTACAGGGATAGAAATGGCGTCACGTTCGATTTTTTTACTGTGGTCTGGTACTTTTAGAAAAAACGCGTGAAACACGCCGCGCGTGATTAGAACTTAAAACACCCAGCGATCGTATTACTTTGTATGTTTCTTATTATGCCCCCACACTGCTGTTAAAAATTTTTACAAACATTTAGTAAAGATTTTCAAAATTCAAATATAATAAGTAGCTTATTAATGTTATTATTTTTATTTGGTTATAAAATCTTACTTAACATTTTTTTAAAGCAGTGTGAGAACACCATTAAGGGCTTAAACAGACGAGCACCACCTTGTCGACGGTAGGTTAATGGCAGCCGTCGACGCTTTGCCGGCAGCCGATAGGTGGCGACGGTTTCAGTTAGTATTGAATAAGTATTGAAGGACGTTAAGGTTGCCTTATTTAACTGTGCGATTCGAACAAATGTCAAAAATCAATGTCGTTTCAACTATAAATTATTAATGTTTGAAACACAGTCTTAATAAAAAGTTCGCTGGTCGAAATAGACAACTTGGAGATTGCAATGCGACGCCGGTGTGGCCACAGAACAATATTATTTTTTTCTATTAACATATATTTTTTACGTTTTTGAGACAAAATCGAGTTGATCTGACAATATTACGTTATAACCCGACTCTTGTTCAGTGAAAGAAAAACGGATGTATGAATTATTGTATTTTATACGCCATGTAACAACGTTCCTTGGATATTGGTGAAGGTCAACGAATAAGTTGGTGGGCCACGCCATATTGCTGAAATAATCGGAACTAAATTAAACTTAAAAATCTACCGGTGGCGCCATCTTTACAGACCCACTAACTTTGTTATGGACCTTTAATTGTAAGCAAAACAAAGTATTATAGCATAGAATTACATCTCCACTTATTTTTTATGCAAAAAATAAATAATTAATAAAATAAAATCCATTTTTCTTAAACCAATATCCAAGTGCTAACCAGATTTTTGACGCAATGTTTTTACATTTTAAAGTTTACATCTCCAAACCCGATGGCATAAGGAACATGCTAGTGTTGCAAGCAATTGTATAAAATATCGATAGTCTATCGATACTATTATGGCCTTGAAAAACAGTAACAATATTGACACACTTCTATACATACACATGCCCCATGCTTGTATCTTTATTATTTCGTTTTTTTTTGTTTTTTAGCCTAAGTACCTAAATTTGTTCACTTTTTGAACTTTTGGTCCTCGCTTCATATAAAATACGGCCGAACACTGGATTCCAAAATACAGGCTCCTGCCTAGTTTGGAAATCAGGGCTTAAACATTAATTTGTACTACCTTTAACAACCTTTTTGTGTAATAACAAACGTATGCTGTACAAATCTTTAAGCGAATAAAGAACTTATTTATTTATTTATATAGTTTTTAATTAGTACTATCGATAGTATCGATACTAAAGGTACTTTTTGTATTAAAAACTATCGATATTATAATACTATCGATAGTAATTAAGCTATCAATAGTTTTTCGTACAAAAAGTAGTTACAGTATTGATTGATAGTATCAATTAAAAACTATCGATAATATTGATAGTCCTATCAATATTGTGACTGTTTTCGAGGTCAACTATTGATAGTTATGCAACGCTAGGACATGCCTTCCGGGATTTGCGAGATTACTTAACTTCACAGTACTGAGATAAATAACAAGGAATAAAATTTAAAAAAAAATGAAGTAAACCCCGAATCAACTGTAGCTCAGACCTATCTCGATCACGCGTCAGCTTTAAGAAAAGAACCGCATCATAATCGGTTCCTTTATTTTTGGAGCTACGACGCGACAGACATGCCAAACTCATAACATAACTCGTTGCGTCGGAAGTAAAAGAAGTAACCATTTGTTCAGAAAATTGTTTTTTTTAGATGTCAAAAATCTGGTTATTTGGAAGACAATACCGGGTACTTAAGTGTATTTAGCACAATTATTTATATTCGTGATTTTTATGCAATAAGTATTATTACGGCTAACATTTCTGAAATTTTATGTGCTGTGAGCGTCGAGTGGAGTTATTGATGTGAACTAATTTATTGAGTTATTAAACGGTTTAGTTGAAGCATCCTGGTTTTAATTTAATATTCTCAAATTCTTAATCAAATACAAAAAATCTAACTTTCTATCGCTTGCTTACACATATTTATTTAATTGAAGCAACCGGGTTTTAATTTAATATTCTAAGTTCTATCTCTACTTATACATATTTATTTAGTTGAAACAACCGGGTTTTAATTTAATATTCTCAAATTCTAACAAATACATAAAAATATCACAGCTATATTTTATCTTTCAAAGCGCGGACAAAGGCTAGTATTAAATAAAAGAAAAAATTTCGAAAATATCAATTTTATTCATAAATAAATAAATTATTTCGAGTTGTAAAAAAATACTGTACATAATGTCGTCAATATTACGTGCATATTTGGTATCCTGCTTATCCTTTGAACTAAAACTTATTGTGCGGTAAAAAATCCTATAATTTGGATAATAACCCCAGCATTGTAATGCTGATAAAAAAACCAATAATTTAAAAATCCTATAATTACTATCAATACATACGTAGTATTCGTATGGTCATGGTATGGGTAAAATAAAATACCTTTCACCGCGAACGTCGGGTTTATCCGACAAATATTATCGACAAGAAACCACTTCTCGTATTGTATTATTTTCAATTCGATTGGATGATCGCATGAAAAAGCTCAAATAGTAACGTGTGCAGTACACCGGTACAAGCTAATTTGGAAACTATATACACAATGCATATATTTATTTATCATTTCTTGAAACACCGGATAATCAAAATACATATAAAGCATCCTCCAAATTACTGTTGAGTGTTAACCTGTTCAGGCGGAGGTCCAAAATTGCCAGAAAAACTAAAACTTTATGTCAATGTAATAAGGTTGAAGTTCGTCTGTGTCGATTTTCCCCATGGGTCCGGACGGGAAATGAGAGGAAAATATAATTATAAAAGTTTAGCTGTTGAGATCAATGTTTAAAACGAATAGAAAAAGTCGGCGCGTTGCGCCAATGTACTCTGCGAGTGTACGGCGCAGGCGACGTTTTTGAAAGAGCTGTTTTTGTCGGGCCGTCGACAAAACGTACCAACCATTTGGGAAAATGGACTATTGCTACTCCCAGCAGCCATAAAATAAAATGTCTTTTGTTTCTCCCTTGAAATTATATTCTGTTCGTTCATTTAATAAAAAATAAATACTATATACAAGTGAATTGCTTCGGCATTGCATATTTTGGAAGCTGATAAATACAAAGTATTTGAGGAGCTCGGTGGCCTGGCGGGAGTGCGCATTACTAGCGATTTCGCATGTTAAGCGACACCGGGCGTGGTCCGCACTTGGATGGGTGACCACAAGTGGCACAAAAATTTCTCGATCTCCTCCGTGCTTCGGAAGGCACGTATAAGCCGTTGGTCCCGGCTGTCATCATTGTATGGCAGTCGTCAAGCCATGTCAGATACCTTTAGGCAGCCTGAAAAAAATGACACCAGTGTTGGCCACTTACACACACGAAAAACAAACAAAACAAACAAAGTATTTCGCATTCTTGATGTAAATAAACAATCCGCTAGATGACAAGTTAAACTGGATATTTTTAAAACAATAATTTTCTATGACAATTTTATGAAATAACCAACCGTGACTTCATACTTTTTCGGAGTCCAATAACGCTCTTGATATCAGTTTTTGCATTCATAAATCTAAAATAGATATGATCAATGATAAAATGACACTTTTTAAAGTTTTATACTATTAACTGTAGGTACCTAGTTATTTATTATAGACGCAGTCCGTCATTTACCCAATTATCATAAAAAAGTAACAAAAGATAACTTATAGGAAGAAAATTGCGGAATGACTCACTGCCCACTCGGGAGAGAGGCATAAAAAAATCCCACTTGACTAATAATTCGATTCCCATGTCCACCAGAGGTGTAGACTGGGAAATACTCTCATTTCTTTCTAGTAGTGGTAATCTTACTATGTACGTGTGTTTGATCGCTTTTACGCCAAAACGGTTGAACGAATGGGAATGAAATTTGGAATTATAAAAATAGATAGCTTATAAAAAATATTTTATGTGTTTCCAGGTAGATTAACACATAAAATCTTTTTTTTCCGGAAAAATGTAAGATTCCCATGGAATTGTTCTAGTGCCTTTTAGCCACCAGAAAGAGCTAGTAGCTTATTCATGGAAGGCCAAAATTGGGAATAACTTGTTCCTTCTGCCACCAAAAATACTCATAGGTTATTAAAACTGTGACGGAAAAGGGGTATCAAACCGAAAGGCAGTAAACAAACTAATCAATGTGAACAACTTTTACTATGGGACCAACACTGAAACTAAAAAAAAAAATATCATCTCCCTACAAAATTAAATACCTACCATGCCAAAATGTATCGAGCTGCAGATTTATTATTCGATTTCAGAGATGGTCCCAGAGTAAAGTTGTTCACATTGATAAGTATGTTTACTCCCTTTCGGGTTGATACCCCCCTTTCCCTTACACGTTGTACAACTATTAAGTGTCAGCGTGACCTTATGCGAAAACAATATAATTATAATTTAAACAATAACGATAATTTATACAATAACAAATTAAATTACGTAACATTTGATCGTGCATAAATAAAATTGTACTTTGCCCTTATCAGGAGTTATAACGAATGTTATCCGTAAAATATGAATAACTACAAAATTTGTCGAAGAGGATATATCAGGTCATGAATCAGTTATTTAAGGGGCTACCTGAATTTTCCGGGGTCCAGTGCTGCCCCCATTTGTAATAAATCATTTGAAAGGAAACGGAGACATCATTTCAAATTTGGTTTTGATCAGACCCTAGATAACCCTTTAAACTATTTTATGAACTACTGTTTACAGTTTAAAGTGAGAACGTGAAGCTTTTCTACGCACATACGCCAAAAGTGGCCGTTTTTCGCAATTGTATGAAGAAGAAGAAGTGCAGAATTATTCACGTTTACATTTTTTGATTTAATTTTTTTTTACTTAGGTTAGGTAACTTAGGTTACTTAGGCTGGTTCCGGGACGTTACGTCGTTCTATCTCGCTCTAGCAAAAGACAGTTCCGAGCGACAGAAAAGGATAGCAGCATAGGAAAGTGCTTTTCCGTGCTTAAAATGTTTACAAACGTTAGTAAACATTTTGCTAGCAAACAATGTTAAAAACATTTTTCATGTCTATTAAATTAGTAAACATTTTTAGAAAAAAATTGTTAGCTAACATATTGTAACAATATAAAATTTGTTATCATTTGTTCGTGAACATTTATACAGGTGACAGTGGGGTTTGCGGGCCCGTTTTAGCGTACGCTTCAGAACGCAAAACCAAACTGCGAGCCGACGTCATGTTGACAAATTGTTATAAAATCTTTGCAAACATTTTCCATCAGTGTAGGAGCACTCATAACATCTAACTATTCCTAACAGAATGTAACAATTCTCAACAAAAACAGAATGTAACAATTCCTAAACAAAATCGTCCGACACTTAAATAAGCGTCGTAATATGAAAGCTCTGACACTCTTATATTTATGTAGTATAAATAAAGATATATCGGTCGTTAAGAGTGAACGTGTCGCTTGTGGAAGATGTCGAGCGCCTCCCACTGCTTGGTGTGCAGCAAGATGTGCGGCCGCCGGCTACGCATGTACTCCACCGCCTCTGATGGAGACCAGCCATTCCTCTGCAAAACAAAGAAATATGTTAAAAAAACATAACTTATAATCAGTGATCGGAAAATCGGGCGCTTATTTGCCTTAACTTCACGCGGTACATAACACAACGTTGATACAACCACCAAACTGATTAAAATGAATATCAATCTCTCTTAATGCAACTTTGCTTTTATGGTTATAATCTCGTTTGGAAGTAGCCACATTGAAAGTACGTATGTAGTATTCAATAAAAAAAAAATATACAGTCGGAATGACTTCTAAAAAAATTATAGGAAACATTTTTATCCTTTCAAGCACCAATCGGCCGGATCCGACCGCGTTCCCCCGTCTCACTATTTTCATAATTTTGCAATTCAGAGGCTACTTTTGCATGAACAAGTTTGACCATAGAGAAACTTTACTAAATTTGCTACATAATGAAATGCAATCGTATTACGTCAGCGGTGTTTTTAATCTATTTTTCTGTATCACAAGTGTCAACATTTAATTTTCGCAATTCCTTAGGTGACAGTTCATGAAATTTGACATATAATTCATGGTGGCTGAAGGGTTAAAAAGTCAGCACTAGGTACTAATAGTATTAGATAGATTGTATCTAGCGTCTATTCGGAACGTGCGAAGTGGGTGAAAGGGGTAAGAAAAACGATCGTTGCGCTTGTCGCGGTAGAAATGTGCAACCAAAGGGGCTCGGTCAGCAAAACAAACTTGTCATGTTTTTAGGTTAGGAGAGTACCTACGTTTAAACTTGTTTCTTAGGGTGTTGAGGTGACCGATGTTTACGAATGATGGTGGCTCGTATTAAATAACTATTGCCATTTGTTGCGGACAGAAGTAGCTATCGAATATTTTTGTAAATATGATAAATAAAGTTATTTTCTTTTAGTATAAGTTAGGGGTTTAGCCTAGGTGACTGCCTCCGTGGTCCAGTGGTCAAGGCGTTCGCCTTGTGACCCGGAGGTCATGGGTTCGATTCCAACTGGGAAACATACTTTGTGCAAAGTTGTTTCCAGTCTGGATAGGATATTGCAGGCTTGAATCACCTGATTATCCGAAAAGAAAGATGATTCCGTGTTTCGGAAGGCACGTAAAACTGTGGGTCCCGAACGCCACCTAGCGTTTGATCATCAAACTATCCAAGGATTGGTTCCTGGTTTGCCCTTTGGGTTGCGGAGGTCAGACGGCAGTCGCTCTGTGTAAAAACCAGTAACCTCGTCAAATCTCCTTGGTTAGGTAGCGGACCCCGGGCTCTGAAGCGTTACTGCTGAGGATGCAACCGGGAATACGCTCGGATGATGAGGGGTTTAGCCTAGGTAAATGTATATGTAAATAAAAATGATGTAGGGACAGATGTTATAGGGTGCCTAGATATATCTTTTGGTTACCTATGTATATGAGAGTAAATGATTTATGAACTGTGTGTATGCTTATTTTCCCGGTACGTAGCGTTCAGCACAGGTATATAGTGCTAAGCGTGAGGTAACTAAAGGTAAATAAAGGGTTTTGACTGTGGATTTCCCTAGCTTATTTACATAGAACCTTGTCACACTAGGGATCTCCATGGCCACGCCCCTTGTAAGACTGAGAAGGTAATTGAAAATATTGTAAAGTGGAGGGGATATATCCTACACCTACCCTCATCTAGATTTAGATTTTGTTAGTACGAAATGTATAAATATAAGAGGCCTGTTCTAAGAAAACGCAGTTCAGTGTCACTGTGATCTCCAAGGAATAAAAAAGCCTAAGGAAGAGAAGTGTTTCATTTTCAGTCCATTGTGAAGCAGCTGAGCGAAAGGAACTCGGAGATAATACCGCACTGGATTCCGTCGGTAACACCATTAGTTCTTAGTTCTTCTACATTCCATACGTGTTCTGCTAATACCAATTTATTTCCTTTTATCATAGTTTGAGGCTGGAAAGTTATTGTATGCTTTACACTCTCAAAACCAGTTTTTATAATAATGTCCATTTTTCATACACAGTTTTTAACGAATTCCTCTAAATATACCATTTATTTTCTTTTAAAATAAATTTTATTTACCCCAATCTATGCCAAACAAACAAGCTTTTGTTATTTATTTTTTGACATATGCCCCTAACGTTGCATTTGCAAGGCGCTACTGTCGTGCACGTTCCGAATAGATAAACCATAACAGCAAAGTTGCATTAAGACGAAGTGGTAGCTAAAGTGGCGCCCTCATTTGAAATAAATTGTTTAAAACTAAATATGGTGATAGTTAAAAATTTGATTTGTATAAATGTCTAGAAAGACCTTTAAACTATTTTATGAATAATCTTTGATATTATTACTAATATATGTTTTCCGTCAAAAGTGGCCACTTTTGGCGAAAAACAGTTTTAAAACTAGACGGACTACCACTATTACTTTCAAAGGTTATTCATAAAATAGTTTAAAGGTCATTCTAGACGCTTATACAAATCAAATTTTTAATTATCACCATATTTAGTTTTAAACAATTTATTTCAAATGAGGGCGCCACTTTAGCTACCACTTCGTCTTAAGAGAGATTGTTATTTATTTTTATCAGGCTGGTGGTTATACAACGCTGTGTTAGGTACCGCGTGAAGTTTAGGCAAATTAGCGTCCGATTATCCGATCACTGCTTATAATTTTTCAGAACTAAACACCGACTTTAATATCTAACTACACAACCGATTTTGATAAAATAATGGGACCACGTGGTCCCATAGTAATTTCCTCGAAATGGGACCACCTAAAAAGAATATCCAATCAAAAAAAAATTATTCAAGGAGGTCAGTTAAAAACAGTCTGTAACAACAAACTACTCAACCGATTTCGATAAAACTTCTATGAGACCACATATAATATTGCCCATTCCTTTGGTTAGGTAGCGAACACCCGGCTCTGAAGCGTTACCGCTGAGGATGCAACCGGTAATACGAGAGGATGATGATGATCATTCTTGGAGAAGAACGATTCTCACCCCAGTGGACCTACAGTCTACACCAATCTGTGATCGAAATCCGTTGGTAGGACTTAAGAAAAAAAGAAATAAATATTACCTCTAAAGGACTTGTATCTAGAGCTGTAAAAAAAAGATATTCTCACCATCATGAGGTAGCAGCCGACCAGCGTGGCGCTCCGTGTGCGGCCCGCCTTGCAGTGCACGTACACCGTGCCGCTGTTGATCTGGTTCCCGTCGGGTGGCACACCCGCCAGCTTGCTGCCAACCGGCAAGAACCTGGCAACACAAGTTTTCAATTTCATAAAATAAGTCTCGTGTCAAAAGCTCAAAATGAAATCAGATTCTGGGTATATTCCATTTGTCCCAAGTGGGGACGTCCCCACTGGGGACATAATGGGACAAGGACAATATTTAGTTTAGTTTGTTTCGATTGTCACCACTGCGTTGCCCCGATGGGGACGAATGGGAATTACTATTATTTTACAGTTCCATTTATCCCAGTGGGGACGGGGGCGGTGGTGACAATTGAAACAAAACTAAAAATTGTCTCATATATCCCCACTAGGGACGAATGGAATATACTCCAAATTCTTACAATATTTTCGAATTAAAGATGTATTGCGGGCATTTCATCGTTTACACTGCTTACTTGTTCACGTGGTCGTGCATTACTTCCAGAAAAATACAAATTTGTCTACCCTGTGCCACCCTAATAATGACAGCAAAGTGAGAAATGTACCTATTTCCTTTGATATGGAGTCGTTCTTGTAATTTATAAGATTGGCACAGATCAATAAAATTATAATCAAAAATAGAAGTGGCAGTGGGCGGGACACGTAGCGCGAAGAACCGATGGCCGATGGGGCAAAAAGGTTCTCGAATGGCGACCGCGTACTGTCAAGCGAAGCGTAGGTCACCCACCCACAGGGTAGTCAGACGACCTGACCAAGGTCGCTGGAAAGCGCTAGACGCAGGCTGCTCTTGATCGGTCATTTTGGAAATCCTTGGGAGAGGCTCATGTCCAGCAGTGGACGTTATGCGGCTGAAATGACGATGATGAATTATTATTAAGGGGACGGACCCCTTCCTTAAACCTGGGTACGCCTATGAAGTTTACCATAAACAGTGGCGCCGCAAACTGCTTGTAGACTTAGCGAGCCTGTACCTGTTAATGAATTTGACCCCCTCGTACAGCTTGTCCTGGTCGGGGGACTCGAAGATGTCGGTGGTGGCCAGCTGCAGGAACTCCACGCCTTGCTCGCACCATTTCTGAAGAATATAAATATATGAATAAGAAAGATTCCTGGATCGAAAAAAAAATCGCAAAATCTCAATTGTCTTTGAACATATCCATTTTGACGTGATTTTAGATTTATTTATGTAGAAAAACTAAAAAAAATTGTAGGTCTATGAGATAAACTGATATTAAGAGCGCTATTTGACTTTAAGAAACTATGACGTCATTAGTCCTTATTTTATACAAATCCCAATTTGTTTTGATGTTTAGAAAAAAGTATTTCCAAAAATTTTTGTAATTGTTGGAAACTTCGTTATAACCGCAGGCATTTTGTCTTCCATGCTGGTAAGGAGAAAAAAAAACCTTAAAATGTACCAGTAAGACATAGTAGGTGTTTTGCTAATGCTATTTGAATAACTATAGTATCATACTATACCGATCTTACCTCGCCTTTTTTACGAAGAAATAAATTCCGGAACATGATTATATAATGTATAGTACAGGTATGTAATAATAAGGTATTTTTTTTCCTATGGTCAGGCCTGTGTCACCCCCCGTTTAGGTATCAAAAATATACCTAGATTATTACTATGCGCGCGGCGACCACTTCAAAGGGGAAAATTCAGTTACATGAATCGTTTGTCCGGAGTAATAAGAATGAAATTGGCTTGCAATGGAAGTCTAGGTATCTAAACGAAGAGGTGAGGAGTTCTGACGCGAGCTAAATTAGACCATAGCGCTAACCACATTAAGTAGATATTTCTTTGAATTTATTTTCTAAGTAAGACTTTTATCACCTACAGAAGTAAGTGAGTACTAGTACTTATTCTGTGCTATGGTTTATTGTTAACTTGTCAATTGTCAACAATTATGCTTGTATTTGTAATACATAATTATAATAAATTAAACATTGACAAGACAATATAGATTTGATTAAATGTAGATTAAATAAATAAATATATATATAAATATATAGGGAAAATAACACTGATTGAGCTAGCCCCAAAGTAAGTTCGAGACTTGTGTTATGGGATACTAACTCAACGATACTATATTTTATAACAAATACATATATAGATAAACATCCAAGACCCAGGACAATTTGAAAAAGACCATTTTCCAACTTGCCCTGACTGGGAACCGAACCCGGGACCACTGGGTGGTGGACTAGCATGGTGACCACTACGCCACGGAGGTCGTCGATTACTTTCAACTTCATCATTATGATCATCGTTTCAGCCGCATAACGTCCTCTGCATAGGCTTCTCCTAAGGATTTCTAAAATGACCGATCTAGAGCGGCCCGCATCTAGCGCCTTCCAGCGCGTCCAAACTTGGTCACGTCGCGACCACCTTGTGGGTGAGTGACCTACGCTTCGCTTGCCAGTACATACGTGAACCTTTTTTCCCTTTTCAGATTAGTATTTTACTTGTGGTAGAGCCACGCTACCGGCAAAACTCTGTTTTGCTAGTAGCATGAATGCCGGCTCGTCCGGGGAAGTCCCACACTCTCACAGAAAATCGACGTCTGAGTAGTAGCGTCACCGCTTCTATGCTTCGTTCGGTGAGTGAGAGAGCCGGTTTCCCCCCCCCCACCCCTCCCTTGCATCTTCCCTTCCTGAAAGGCCGGCAACGCTTCTGTTACACCCCTGGTGTTGCAGTTGTCCATGGGCAGCGCTGTCACTTACCGTCAGGTGACCCGTTTGTTCGTTTGCCACCGTATGACATAAAAAAAAAAGTTATTTATTTAACTACAGATTCAGACTAATCAATATACGACATTTAACAAATCTTGTAGCAAATGTCATTATTGTGAAAAATATACATTTTGTTATGCAAATGTTGGCTTGATGACATGAGAGGTCCTGATCAGTATCTCCTGTGGTTGAGATAACATCTACTAACGCTTTAGTCTCTGTAGGTACAGAGACCTGCAGATTAAGCACGTCAGAGACAGATTAGGACATGGAGGATAATAATTAACCATTGAGATGGTCAATTTTCATCTTCTTTCATGAATGAAATCAAGACAATTTATTTTACAATAATAACAAAAATATATTTGAGACCCTCTTAACGAGCCCTTTCATTTGAAATTGTTTTTTTTTTATTTCCTAATATGTCCCTCGAAAATGACACTTATTATAAAAAAAAAATTACTTTGCACATCTGTGTTTGGGTCCCTTTATTCGCCAAATATCAGATTCGGTCTTGGGATTACACCATCATACCCAATTTCACCTGATTTGGTCCAGTAGATTCGGAGCAAATTGTTGGCTGTGACAGACATACGCACGAGTGATCCTATACGGGTTCCATTTTTTCATTTCTTGTACCACAAAAGCTTTAAAAAATCCCCCCATAAATTTAAAACCGTAAAACCGATTTTCACCAAACATAACTAAGAAATATCTCGATCAAGTAGGGTTTCAAACAAAAAAAACGCATCAAAATCAGAAAAGCGTTAAGCAAATGTATGAAACTACAAATCGCACGAAATCGTGTAGTGTCGTTATCGTCATTGCCTAATGTGAAAACGCTCATATGGAAATGTTCAAGGAAAATGTACCAGTTTAGAGTTTATCTGCCGATCGGGATGTGGCGACACTTGGCGCCTTGTAATGGTAATGTAGTGACGAAATTACGTCATCGATGTTCAAATATTTATACACATGATTTGCCTCAAAGGATATGAGAAGGCCGTTGCCTAGCTAATTCAGTACTATAATATTATTATACACATAAACATAGCGCGACGAACCGATGGCCGATGGGGCAAAAAGGTTCTCGATTGGCAACCACGTAGCGAAGCGTAGGACACCCACCCACAAGGTGGTCGGATGACCTGACTAAGGTCGCTAGAAAGTGCTGGATGCAGGCCGCTTTAGATATGTCGTTTTGGAAATCCTTGGGAGAGGCCTATGACCCTCAGTGGACGTTATGCGGCTGAAATGATGATTATAATGAATATTATTATAATTGTTTTAAACCAAAAACCGGCTTTTACACCAAACACTACCGATGTTGATAAAATGTATAGGATACCTGACCTGACCACCTGATTTGTATGCACTTTTTTAAAAAAAAAAAAAAGAGTTTTAAGATTGGCCCAGGCGTCGTGTAATCGGTGAACATACGAAAAAATAAAAATCCGACAAATTGATAACCTCTTTTTTTGAAAACGAACGTGAGATGACAATAACTAGGTATATAACACGGTTTTACTCACATAGTATAGTCGGTAAAGGCCGACTAGCTTCAATCGGATCACTACGTGAGTAAAATCTATCTATCATCATCATCCGAGCGTATTTCCGGTTGCATCCTCACCGGTAATGCTTCAGAGCTCGGGGTCCACTACCTACCCTAGGTGATTTGACAAAGTTACTGGTTTTTACACAGAGCGACTGCCGTCTGACCTCCGCAACCAAAAGGGTAGACCAGAACCAATCCTTGGATATGTTTGAGCAAAAGCTAGATGGCATTCGGAACTCACAGTTTATACGTGCCTTCCGGAACACGGAATCATCTTTCTTTCCGGATAATCAGGTGATTCAAGCCTGCAATATCCTAATCAGACTGGAAACAACTTTTTCACAAAGGATGCTTTCCAGTGGGATTCGAACTCACGACCTTCGGACTTGCTTTTCGTGTATGTAAGTGGCCAACACTAGTGTCAAATTTTCCAAGCTGCCTAAAGGCATCTGACATACCTTGACGACTGCCATACAATGATGACAGCCGGGACCAACGGCTTATACGTGCCTTCCGAAGCACGGAGGAGCTTGAAAAATGTTCATGCCACTTGTGGTCACCAATCCAAGTGCGGACCACGCCCGTCATCGCTTTACTTGCGAAAGCGCTAGTAATGCGCACTCCCGCCGGGCCACCGAGCTCCTTCGGATCACGAGGCGAACGCCTTGACCACTGGATCACGGAACCAGTCAAAAAACCATGTTAGTAAAACCATGTTATGTACCTGGTTAATTCAGTACTAGGTATCTAAACATCGGAACAAACATTGATGATATATGTATTATTGAAAACTGTATAGAATGTATATGTATAGAATCTGAGTCATATAAATAGGACATGCGGCTAGTAACCCATTACTATTTCGATTTCATTTTCCATCTTCATTCTTCATGTTTAATATGGCCTTCGGGTTTAAGGCTCTGTCTGCTTCATTTGGAATAAAGATGTGATAAAGTATCTGTGATGTAATGTGACGCCATAGTTTCATTGAGTTAATAGCATTAACAATATTGCTTTTCAGGACAGAAAATTAAAATGGACAATGAAGAGTGACAATTATTTTTTCTTTCTTCTAAAAAATACATCAATCATAGACAAAAGAGAGATATCTAAGGCAATATGAGTCACTTACTTCAGCATCATTGGAAAAGATCTTCAGTTCATATGTTTCGTTCATAGAAACAACTCCTTTCATGTTTTCCTCATCTTTCAGCTGAAATCAAACATTAAATAAATACTATTTATTTATTTATTAAATCTTCATTGGTCACAATGTTACAAAAAATGGACTTAATGCAAATTTTTCAGTTTCTACCAGTCAGCCTTAAGGCAAACAGAAATAAATTTATTTGCGATACGTGTTTAAAGATTAGCATAATAATACTACGGTTCTTGAATGATTTTATACTGGATTGAGAGAAAAAGAAAAATATACTATGTTTGCCAAGGTTCGTACAGACCCTTCGATTCTGAGCAGATCATAATTGTGGGAGAGCATTTAAATTGCATTTGGCTATCAAACTGTCACTATTTATTTCATAATTCATTAATACCCTTGTCTTGGTAATTAACAATTTCTATCATCATTATAATGAGTTATTCATTAGATAATATAGGGAAAAAATTTAAAATATTTGTGTCTGGACACATACCCACCATCAGGCAGCATTGTATGCATATACAGAAAAAAACATTTTGATAAATGTTCACAGACAAAAGGTATCTGGTACAAAACCATTCAAAGTTCACCTAATTCAGTTCCTAGGTTTGACTGTGCTACACTCTCAAGGGAATATCTTGTGTGTGCATAGGGCGAGGGCTGGTCAATGTCCGTTGAACACGTTCCTATTATTGATGAGAGTAACCCGCTGAGACTTATGTAATTATTGTGGTAAGTTGGAGGACTTGACACATGTATTGCTGGAATGTGACCAGTATACCAGCCTACTTGACCGGTATTTAGCAGGACTACCGATGTATAATGGTGAGCTTAACATAATGTTAAGCAATCCTTTGTGGCAAATGGCAAAAGACTTTTACCTTTTTTGTGAGCTGTTATGGTGAACAGAAGTTAATTAATACTAAATCAGAGTCCACCGTGAGGGTGGCATAGTCACACCAAGTAAACTGAAGCCTCGGTTAAATTATTGATTAAAAAAATATTGTCATAAACAGAAAAATCAATTGGTATAAAAGACACTGGTATGATTATGGATGGGCTGAAGAAAAAATAACTTAATCAAAATTGCATCATATTTTGGGTCTCTAGTTACCATCAGTTATGGAATGATCACTTTTACCAAAAACCACTAAAAGATTGACATACAAGTAATAGGTATTGTAATGCAAGAAAGGCATTTTTTTTTGTAGTTTGGGTAATTAAACTCGTGCAGAGTTAAGTTTAACACAAAACTCTTGCTAAACTTCAGTAATATAAACACAGGAAAACAAAATTAAATGTATTATTTGAATTATTTACTAAAGGAACAAGAACACTAAAAAGTTGTTTTTCTAAAATTTCGGAATGGAATGTCCAACATTCAATGAAAAATCATGACAAAAGCCACAAATCCCAAAATCCAAGATCCCAAACTAACCTATAAAACTTACCTGTTTGGTCATACTTTGGAACGGCAGTGCTCCCAGGATGACCGTATCATCCATCCGGTCGTACCAGCGCCGGCTGGTGATCTTCTCCATCACCACATTGTACAGCAGCGTGGGGTAGAAGCTCACCCGAGCGATCATAGCTGTGCCCTAATAAAGTTACAGTTATGTTAGTCTCACACCCGCACTCTCGGCACCGAACAGTGGTGTACACGCATTGGAAGACCGGTACCATGGTGAAAGCTGGTTTCCGTGGTGGGGATTGAATTAATTTCCAAATCCTAGAACGTCGTTCATCCTTGTACTTGACAATTTGACATGATTATTTTAACTGACTGACATTGACAGTTTGTAAAGCCGTCTGATATGTGCGGTGCAGCAAAATTATTATGTGTGGAAAATGGTACATTTGGTAGTTTCGGTTGCACAGTATCGGATCCGCGCCGATCTACCAATTTTTCTTTTACAGAATACCACTGGTTGTGGTTTGTAAGGAATGATAAATGCAGGGAAAAAGGTTCTGAACTTACTACTAAGAACTTTTTTTTCTAACTTTAGAACAATAAGTTCTTTAATTCTAAAATATGCTTTATTATTGAACAAGCGAGCAAAGTTTGTCGAGCTTGCTACGACTAAGTAGGTACGAGAAAAATCCAAAATTTAATATAATCTATTAAATTTATAGATAATATTATAGACTGTGGGCCCGACCAAACAACCTTAACCCAGCCTTACCTTTGCCTGTTTGACTGATGAAGATTGTTTGACAATGATAATTAAGACATGTTTGCATCAACATATTCGCAGGCGTTAAGTTAGTATATGATCCACGCTGTAATCGAAAAATCACAAGTAAAACAGATGATAATACCTACTTATAATGAAAATGAAAATATTTTTATTTCTTTAACATCATGTGGTACATAAAATCTTGTAATTGTGTTATTAAAAGGGCTCACTCTTCCATAGCCATAGTAAAACAGTACCTTTTAAATTATTTACCATTTATCATACTTTAAAACTAAAAAGAAGCGAAGTTATAGTAGTACATAAGTCACAAGTCAAAGTAAAAATCATTTATTTATCTTCAAAAATATAATAACCCATTTACTTAAAAATAGCACTAAGTAACAAATACATTATCATGTCTTTATTTCTAACGGGGCAGGCAGATCGAGATTCTTACCAAAAATCTCCTACCTATTTGACTGTTACCACCCGCTACGGGGCGACTGGCGGGCGGCGGCAAGAGGTGAGGGCGACCATTATCGACTCGATAAGAAGAATGATTCGCAGGTTGACGTCAAAATATACTTCCTAACGAGCAAAGCATAAATGTATTCCCAAAGACGTTTGACGCCAGGCGGCCACCATGCCGTTCGAAAAACGTAGATACAGAGCCAAATCGTTCGTCAGCAATTTCTAATTGATGTCGCATGGTCTTCATCATCTTTTGGTGACCAAGACATGCATGTAATATTGGAGAAGAAAAAGCGGGAAAGCTCACCCCGGGCTCCGAAGCTGCGCAGCTGAGAATGCAACCGGGGACGCGCTAAGATGACAAAGAAGAACTCTTCTAATGAGCGAGCGAGGTTCTGTCTGATTCTACGGGCGTTTGTATGTGTTCCACGATAACTCATACAAATAAATAAATAAAATAAATAAATATACAGGCACAAATAATACTGATTGAGCTACCTAGCCCCAAAGTAAGTTCGAGACTTGTGTTATGGGATACTAACTCAACGATACTATATTTTATAATAAATACATATAAAGATAAACACCAAAGACCCAGGACAATTTGAAAAAGGCCATTTTACAACTTGCCCTGGCCGGGGATCGAACCCGGAACCTCTGGGTGGCGAACTAGCATGGTGACCACAACGCCACGGAGGTCGTCAAGCAGGTAAGTAGCTGTATTTATCTTTGGCTATACAATATGTAATAAAAATCCTATCCGATTCCCTTAGGTGCAACTCAGACCGTCAATATGAACAACTTTTCCTATGGCACTAATGCTTGAAACAAGAAGAAAAAAAAATCGACATTTTCATACAATTTGCTGGGCCGGTCGAACACTTTTGTATGAAAATGTCGATTTTTTTCGGAGTTTCAAGATTGGTCCCTTAGGAAAAGTTGTTCATATTGACGGTCTGAGTTGCTCCTACAAGGATCGGACAGGGTTTTTGTTACATATTGTACAGGTGACTTTTTACCCACCTACCAAATTTTTGAAGTAAGTTCAATCCATGATTTTTTTCTTCTTTCCATATTTTTTTTTATTAAACATTGATAAAAGAATTTCGAACTAGCCAAATGCTGATTTGTATGGGAAGTCCAATTTTTTATCGTTTTTCGGTGATTGTTTTGATGGAAAGTAGTACAGTATAGTAAAGTACGGTAAGTTAGAAAATGGCCTTTTCCAAATTGTCCTGGGTCTTATATGTATTTATAATAAAATATAGTATCATTGAGTTAGTATCCCATAACACAAGACTCGAACTTACTTTCGAGCTAGCTCAATCAATGTAATTTGTAAAAAAAAAGTGCCAGTATCATGGTCAGGAGTTGTTACAACATTTTTACTAGTGGGTAAAAAGTCACCCTGTATATGTATTTGTTATAAATAATAGTATCGTTGAGTTAGTATCCCATAAAAAAATTCTCTAATCACATTGGCACATCCTAGAGGTCATTGGAAATAAGCGAGGTAATATGTTGGGACATTTGATACGGCATGACTATTTTATGTGCATTATAATAGAAGGCAAAATAAAAGGAACACGGGGAAGAGGCAGAGATATATGAAGCAAGTCAAGGAAAAGGTGACAGCAGTGTCGTATCAAGATGCCAAGAGGTTGGCGAGAAACAGAATAGAATGGAAGAAACTCCACCGACAAGATCTCTTAAATTATGATGATGAACTCAAGTCTTTAGCTTACTTTGGGGCTGGCTCAATCTGTGTGATTCGTTCGTATATATTTATTTATCTTTGATTCGGTGCTTGATCTTTAAAGCCAATATAAGGGCAATAACAGACGGGGCGCAAGGAGCGCCGCGAAACAGCTAGTGATGGGAGTTGCATAAATACTCAATCAACCCATTTGAATATTTACTCAGTAGATTGAGTAAATACCCGATAAATATCCAAATTTATCCATTTGGTGAGTAGATTGATTTATATGAGTTGCGACTTATATTTATATTCATATTCATTACTTCATGTATTCATGACAATTTTGAAACTTAAATCTAGTATACACTTGCAATTCTTATCGAAAAGTGTGTGGATACGCCATAATATGCTTAGAATGTCAGTAAACGTTAAATGCGACGCTAAAATAGATATATGAAAATACCATACTAATCATACACTGAAAGTAGGCTTCTTTGACTAATTATGATTTTTTGCTGGGAGGTGTGCAAAGACGTAATTTAATGTTAAAATAAGTAAACAGACATCAAATGCGATGTCAATATATGAGCACGCTCTATTTACTCTATTTATTAAATCTAGTGAGTAAATACTCAAATGGGTAGATTGAGTACTATCTATTGCCCATCTCTAGCCGTTACGCGACGCAACTTGCGTCCTGTCTGTTGCGGCACTAACTCTTAAGTTTAAACATAAGCATTATAGTGTACGTATTGCTGAGATATTGGGTCCGCGACCTCACAGTTTGGGGCTCACAACTAGTCTAAATAGAATACAGCCTAGTGCTATAAGACTCAAAGGCCACTTTTACCCTGATAGTTGTTGTGAAGATAAATAAATATAAAGGGACAAATAACACTGATTGAGCTAGCCCCAAAGCACAGAATAAGTACTAGTTGCCCAAAGTAAGTTCGAGACTTGTATTATAGGATACCCATACCCAACCATACTATATTTTATAAGATTCAAATATTCAAAGATTCAAATGTTTATTCAGTAATTAGACCTTTACAGGCACTTTTACACGTCAATAAGTATAATTTACGTTACGTGTAAAGTATATTACAATATAATTTATTTTTTAAAGAAAAGCTAGGTACCGATACCAGCGCTTCGTAACGACCACTGCTGAGAAGAAACAAGTAAACAAACATAAATTGCGTATAAAAAATATTAAAAAGTCAAAAAAAAGCGAAGCCAACAATACATACCTATACAGATAAACATCCAAGGCCTAGGACAACTTGAAAAAGGCCATTTTCCAACTTGCCCTGACCGGGGATCGAACCCGGGACCTCTGGGTGGCGGACTAGCATGGTGACCACTACGCCACGGAGGTCGTCAAAAGATGGCGAAAGGTAATCCTCAAATAATATATTCAATTACAAGATTTGACGACCTCCGTGACGTAGTGGTTAACATGCTAGTCCGCCACCCAGAGGTCCCGGGTTCGATCCCCGGTCAGGGCAAGTTGGAAAATGGCCTTTTTCAAATTGTCCTGGGTCTTGGATGTTTATCTATATATGTATTTGTTATAAAATATAGTATCGTTGAGTTAGTATCCCATAACACAAGTCTCGAACTTACTTTGGGGCTAGCTCAATCAGTGTCATTTGTCCCTATATATTTATTATTTATTAAGATTTTAAACCGACATCCAAAAAGGACGATGTTATTAATTCGTCGCGATCTTTTTTATATATACGAGTATGTATATGTATGTTCAGCGATTATTCGAAAACGCCTGGATTGAATTAAACATTTTTTTTTGTTTTAAAGGGTAGTCAAGTCAGGTGGTCTCAGAGAAATTTTATCAAAATCAGTTGTGATTTTTAAGGGTGAAGGTAGTTTTTTGTTTTGAAAAATGATACTAGCCTATACATAGTACTAGCTGTAACCCGCGACTTCGTCCGCGTAGAAGTCGAAAATTGTTCTAATAGGATCTTTAATTGGTTTTTTACGTTATAAATTGTGTTATAATATCCCGTTCCCGTTCCCATCACGTCATTTGCTAGAGCAAAAGAGAACAAATGATCTATTTATCAATTTTTTTTTGTCTCTCACTCAAAAAATGACGAAGTATCATAATAATATAAATTCGCAACCCCTAATACACACCACAGGATGCAATTTTTAAAATCTAATTTCTGTATTATTATTTTTTATTGACCACTAATTCAAAAAAGTCATGTGCCTCGCTTCAAAAATGACGAAGATTCATATAAACTTGCAACCCCTATTTCACCCCTATGATGGATGTAATTTTCAAAATATAATAAATACATTATTATTTTCTACTAACTACTAAAATAAATTAAAAATGTTATGTGTCTCACTTTAAAAATTACGAAGTTCCATACAAACTGGCAACCCCTATTTAACCCCCTTAGGGATGGAATTTCCAAAAATCCTTTCTTAGCGGACGTTTCCTAGTTACAAACTACTTTCCTGTAAAATTTCATCTTCATTGGCTAAGTAATTTTCGAGATTTCGTGATGTGTGAGTGAGTGATTTTCGCTTTTATATATATATATAGATTAGCCGCGCGCATTGCCTTATGATATGAATAAAGTTCTCACCCATCCCTTAACCGGCTTTTATGATCAGCGTGGGAAGATAAGCAACTGTTACGAGTATATTCTATGTTGTTTTCTTTTACCCTAGATCAGTATGTTCTTAAGTAGAAACTTCTTTCTGTAAAAATATGATAAGGGTAGAAATTAAATCCAAAACCTATCGTCTAGTTAGGGTTCCGCACCTAAAAGGTACAAACGGGACCCTATTACATTTCTAAGACTTCGCTGTCCGTCTGTCTATCTGTCACCAGGCTGTATTGTATCTCATGAACCGTGATAGCTAAACTAGATGAAGTATTTCACAAAAAGAATAAAATAAATGTACAGAACCCTTCGTGCGCGAGACAAACTCGCACTTCGCCTGTTATTAAAATTTGAATGTAATTGTGTACCTACATATAATACGTGGGTGGGGAGAATTTAATAATCTGATCTGCTGTCTTAAGCTCAGCTCTTTAATTTCTCCGAAATTGATTGAAAATATTAAACCCAACATGAGAATATCAGCATGATCTTCCCGTTCTTATTCTATCAATATTGAAATGTTATTCTAAATGAAACACGAGTACATGTAATTTAACTCCAACGCTACGAATACTTCACCTTGTGGGGTTAATTTTTTCTATATAAACCATTTATTAATTCGGTGTCCATGGCCGCTTTCAAAAATTGAAAGAGATATCATCGGGTTGATGTATCGACGCCATTTGTAAACGCGACGGGGAGCCGCGCGCCGGACGACATTCCGAATTCAAATTAAATTAAAACGCGGTAAAAACAACGTGTTTCCGTTTGGAGCCTTCGCTATTCAAATTCGGAATAGATTCCATCTGCGCTAATTTGTCTATGACTCCGCCATACCTCTTGGAGCGCAACGAAAAAGGTCACGTTCGGAGTTCTGTCTTTATCTAAATTTGTGTGCGTTGAAAAAAAGAAAACAAATTGTCACTCGAACGGACGGAGTGATGTTTTGGTTCGAAATTCAAACGGATTTCTCAGAACTGAAGGGGTCACTGGACAAAAATAATGAGTTGATAATTAAATTTGTGAGGTTAATGCGAGTCATTTGTTTCTTGTTAACAAATGTGACCGAGTCGTCCATTTTCTATGAGCATTGAGATAATGCAGTCTTGTTTATGCAGATTACAATTATTCAAACATTAATCGCCGTATTCAATTTGTACACCTTATCTGCTGTTTTGAAAGACCATGTCCTGTAGTGCTATTAAGGACAGCAGGTAGGTATGCGAGGATGTTGGTTTCACAGCACAAAAAAAAAAGAATTTGGTACTTAATTGTTATCGTATAAGTGACAATTAGATATGAAGTGCACATACGATTAGTGCGATATTTTTTTATTTGCTGGGATATGATTAATCAAACTGACTTAGGTATAAAGATGAGTTAATAGAGTAGTATAGAAAAAAAAAACTCAGCCAGGAGACTTAAGCTCAGGTTAAATTAAGAAAGAGAAAAAAATTTAATCTACTTAATAGGCGATGTGGCGGCAACCCATCACTATTTTGATTTGCCTTTTTCCATCTTCACGCCCATTATTACCACAGAATAAGTACTAGTAGGTACTCACATATTACTCTAAACGTGGCTTTCAGGTTTTAAGGCCGTAGGTTATATCTACCCCGTTCGGTATAAAGACGTAATAGTGTACCTGTCTGCCGCTGGCATCCTTCGATGTGAGTGTGACACCTACTAGGTAGTGCTGCTGTTACGAAGTGCCGGTGAGTTTTCCGTCTTCTAAGATAACTAATATACGTGAATAATTATAACCATGTATTGGTAAATGTGTGTGTATTGTATAAGTAGATATTCATTCTGATATTATTATATCTAATAAATATATATTGTAATTGCATATTATATAGTAAAATATTTTTAAATTTATAAGTATATTGTAAGTATTTCTTTTTTGTGCCGCATAATGTTCTCTTTTTATTCCTAAGGTTGACCGGCAGAAAATGCTCTTAGCATTTAAGTCCGCCATTTGTAAAGTATTTTTAAACATCGGAACAATAAATTTGATGAAATGAATGTCACTTGCCTTTTCCGAAAATGGTGCAGTAGAAAATAATTCAATTTCAATACCGTACCTACTTACTTTGCGATTTTTATTGTGAGTAAATTTATATGTCTATGTTCTTCCTGCTTAGTCTTACTACTCATTCATATAGGTGTACTGCTTTTGACAGTTGGCTTTTAGTACCATAAGTTGCATTGCATTCTATTATTACTTATAATCCCTAATTATCATCTTACTTTGACAGTATGAGAAGAAAGTAACACCCGTGAAGTAATTTGTAACCGCCCACAGCGCACCAGCGTCCAGCACTCCAATTTACGTCCCCATACGAAATAATTTACCTAACTCTCTTTTTTCCCCCACTGGTCCGATCGGCGCGCAGTACCGGCACAAACGCATTAAGCCGAGATACCTGGCCTCATCTGTCATCATTAATGCCACAGTATCCTAATAAGTTTGCTATAATAAATAAAAAAGCCCATATCAAAGAGTTGCGCCCCGTATAATGGTTGTAATTGTGGCTAAATGAAATATGGCGGCCGGCGATACGACTCTCTGTCGTGGGTGTCTACTGCTTTAATATCGACGTTTACACGCTATAAATATAATAAATGATTATCTTAATGCCGCACTTAAAGACGTCATTTACATAAGCGCCGACAGAAAGAGGTTAAGAGCCAGTTAGCGCTATTAAAATTTTCACACCCCATTCGCGAAATATCGCCGTAGTGAGGGCGTTTTCATCACATGCGTCTAATAAATACCGTCGCGGTCGCTCTGGCTAAATCGGAGCGTATTATGCGCATCCTGTCGAACATCACGACGCTTATTTGTGTCCGAAAAGCGCTCGAAAGACTTAAAGCCTTCTCGGTTGATGTATGGCGGCGACACGTGAATGCCGACCTTTATATTCAAATCGCTCGTATTCAAATTGGCTCGTTGTCTATGCCACGGTTGACAATTCGCGGGCGTTTCAAAAAAGGAACGCGGGAAACGTCATATCATCAGGATTCGAAGATTGAATTTTGTTTTTTGGCTTTTCGATACGCATCTGGCGAGTTCTGGTCGCTTTGGTTTGCCCGCTTCGTTTATTTTGAGTCGATTGTGTCCGCGAGAGATATAGTTTGAGATCGGTAGATATTTGACGTCGGGTGCTGATAATATATATGTTAGTGTTTTGTGGCGGGCGAGACGTTAACGAGCGACAGAGTAATGAGAGTAGCTATTGTTATTTAACAATGGGGATGTTCGATGTCTATTGTTTCTATTATTGAAAAATTTCGCGGCAGACAAGCGCAACTAGATGCACTGTATACAAATTCCAGTGCTGCAGCGGCGTTTGAAACAAAATTAATAAGTCAGCGCAACTTTTTGAATTTAGAACGTGATTATATCGTTGTACATACGCATAATTAGATTGTGCGCAGGTTATTTGCAAATTTTGCGGTCCGAAAGTTGATGCAAATCGGACGGGTGAGGAGGGTTGTGGGGCGGGCTTGCATCGCGATCTGCATACAATGCTGCGCTCCAGTTTCGCGGTAATTTACTGCTGTCGCGCCGCTTAGATGTCGCCCTAAGATACCACCTAATTTAAAAATCCTTAGGTATATCTCGCGGAACATCCGCAGAGAATAAACAACAGGAATCTGTCTTGGATTTTGTTAGAAGAAAACATTGATGTTTTTGTGACAAAGCTACTAGATTGTGACAGAGATATAAGTAAGTACCTGTAGGAGATTTAACAAAAGTTTCTGGCTTAATTTAAATAGGTAAAGGTAGTAAAAAAAAATTACGATTTGCCCTTCCCAAACAACTTTGGTTTGCAATTATCACTTTAAATCATGTACTGGATACTACGTTGACATACTTAGGTAAAATACATAAAACAATTAAATATTTTGTTTGTTTCTGTTGTACGTATTCTATATTTATACTTACCCTCAAAATATAATTACTTTTTCAGCATTAAGTAGGTACTTACCTGTTTTGACTGTTAGAAAAAGCCCTTAGGTGCCCCAAACCATTCCATACAAATATACCTAATCTAGCTTTTATTTTGACACAACATGTCAGTTTTTAGGAAAATGTTGCAATATTATATCGAGGATTTTAACTGTTTTTTTGAAAGAAAATATACAGCGTCGTAATTTGACCATCAACTTTGAAAAGGACGTTCTGAGGTCCACTATTTACATGTAGATACCTAATGAAATTAAAAAATTAAACAATTATCTACTCTGAATGAGTAGGAAATTACCCATCAATAATGGAAACTGAAAACTGGCACATAAAGCCATCAACATCTGTATCTATATGTCAAAAGGACCCCGCGAATCCACATTAAAATGGAAAAGTCAATTTACCCATATTTTAACTTCGAACATAACGATTTCGTCCAATCGCTCCATATAATTTACATGAGTTATTTCAAGAAGGCATCATTTAGCTTGTAAATTGCTCTGGGCGGGTGCAAGTTAAAATAAACACAGCCCTGGTCGTCCATCGGCCACCAATTATGGTGCGGAACGCCTTGCCTTGACAAATTGCTGTGGGTTCAATAAACATGGCGGTCGCAATGTTTATAGGTTATGGCATTTAGAGGTTAGGTTTGTCGCGATTATGATATTATGATTGTCTAATGTTTCCAGGCTGGTTAGGATATTGCAGGCTTTAATCAACTGATCATACGAAAAAGAAAGATGATTCCTTGTTTCGGAAGGCACGTACAAACTGTAGGTCCTGGACGCCATCTAGCGTTTGCTTCAAACCTTTCCGAGGATTGGTTCTGGTCTATCCTTTTGGTTGCGGAGGTCAGACGGCAGTCGCTCTGTGTAAAAACCAGTAACATCTTCAAACCTTGGTTAGGTAGCGGACCCCGGGCTTTGAAGCGTTACTGCTGAAGATGTAACCGGGAATACGCTCGGATGATGATAATTATCAAACAGACACACATATACTGTGCGTCTAATATCTTGATGGCATTCGGCAATCATAGCTTTCCGTACTTTTCCCATTGATTCCGATCATTGCCGCGTGATATCAACATGTTAGACTACTACAGATCAGGTACATCCTTGGTCTGAGGTCACAGACAGGATACAATCATCTTTTTTATCTCCGACGTAGTAGACAAAGCATTTTGAGCAGCCTACACCTGTCTTACTTTTGATACAAACGCTCCTACGTGATTATGGCGTTGTAAGTGATTTTTCTTGAAAATGTTGATCAAACAGGTTTATGCGCTATTTATATATATAAATAGCGCATAAACCTGTTTGACTTGAATTTGTTTTTCCAAATTTTAATTTGTTATTTGATAGAAACCGGTTTCCATCCAAATAAAAAATTAAAATTTGGAAAAACAAATTCAGTATAAGCCTCCAAAAATCTCCTTTTTTGGATAAATTTTACCTGAACTTCGACTGTTCATAAAGTACTCACAAATTGTTAAAGTAAAAAAAATTCAATATAAACCTCGAAAATGTAATAAAAATTGTAAATAAAACATTTATTTCACAAACTTTCAAAGCTTACTTAAAAAAACATGTATCAAATGGAACAAGTTTTATGAAATTTCCGCACCCTATGAATAGTTAATATTCATTTAATGGATAGTTAATAGTAATACTAATTTCATTCAAAATAATGCAAACCGTGTCCCCTAATGCGCTATATCTCTCTTTTTGCTTTGCCTCTTTTTCTAGAATTTCCCTGGATGAAACAACAAGGTTTTTAAACTATGCTCGTGTTGAAGATAGAGCGGCCGGGAAGGGTCGCCTTAAGCGGACAAGACCTAGGGCCGCAAGACTCAAAATCTACTTTTAGCAGGACGGTAGGCGAGAATGTGGAAAAATTAATCAAAACATTGACAGGGCTAGCCGCACCGTCTATTCACATGATTCCCATTTTCTTCCATGTCACTTTTCTCTTCGATGCAGCTCGATCAGAATTCGAAGGGAAGCAGTTGATAGGTACATTCTAAGTTTTTTCTTTTCACCAAGACCAGCATGAAAGAAGACATCATCGTAGTAAAGTAAATTTATTATCATTATTTCATCCGCATTCAGTCCACTGGACACAGGCTCCCATACATAATTACTTAATACAGATGCATAAACCGCAGCCGTCAGTTATTATAACGTATATCTGCGTATGCGCATACGCACTAATTTACGTCCAGCAGCTTGCACGCGCACCTGCGATTTCATTACTCTTTTTAATTGCTTCTGTACTTTACGAATACATTATATACGAATGCATTAAGTGAATTACTTCTGAAATAGATAATCTAGTAAATTTCTAAAATTGACACATACTTTTTCATTTCTGCCAAAAAGTGAAATATATTCCAGCAGATTCAAACAACCGCCATTGCAGTCTGCGGCTTTCATTGGTTCATTAAAAAATTGGCGACACTGCTAATAGCCAGTAAATAAATACAATTGAATTGGTATGGCCATGTTTCTCAAATCTTCAGCGGGGAGCAACTGCCCCTATCTGCTCAGCATCAGCAACCATTGACGTGACGTGTACGAGTATATATCAGTGACGTGTATTACTATTTTTGATAATTTATAATATTGATCAGTGCCTACCTTATAAAATATGGAGGCGTTCTTGTAAATTAGGTATGATTACCTAATAGGTACATTTCTCACTTTGCCGTCATTATTAGGGTGACACAGGGTAGACAAATTTGTTTTTGTCTGCATGAAATACACGCCACTTCTTCTTATCGTGTCGTTGGCTCAAACATTAATTTTTTTCCCTCCAAAATGATGCCACTCTTACAGCGTTGTCTGAAGCCTCATAAAGGTCACGTTTAGTGCAGCTGGTGTATTATGTATATATAATACACGCCACTGTATTATATATACATAAATATTATCACGTCTGTTTCCCACAGGGGTAGGCAGAGACTATGGACCTCCACTTGCTACGATCCTGACAGACCTTTTTCGCTTCATCTACACTCATCTCATTACTCTCTTCATGCATGCTCCGCGCCGGTTACGGGTACTTCAGACCTCTTCCTTTTAAGAACGTCTGCAATATATGATTGTAGGTATATTTTTTATCATAATTAAGGTCTTTAAAAATAACTATTTATTTCTTCTTAATACAATTTAAATTAAATAAAAATTATGAGTAGTAAAATTTAAATTAAAACTAAATAAGTACTTAAACAACCTAAATCTAAAAAAATAAATAATAAAAAACTATAAAAAAAGGCTGGCAGCATTGCCACGTTGTATGGCAATGCTGATTCTTTGAGCCAGGTATTTACCAGCCTTTTGGTCACGGGATACCTCGAACAAACGTTTTGATATAAATTTGATTATATTATGGGCTGAAGGACCCCACGGACCAAAAGTTTCTACCCCAAAAGGCTCAAATATGTTGTTTTCTCCAATATCTACATACTTGCGCCTTTTGAGGCTCTCTTCTGCAGCTGCTGCTGAGGCTCTCTGCTCCAAAGTCAATGCGACTAACCTCTTGCAGTTATACCTAACAACATCGCTATACAGCCTCTGCAGTAAACACACAACACATCCAAATATCCAAATGAAGACTTGATCGTCCTCCGCTTGATAAACGATAGATGTCCCAACACACGCTCCGATTCAAACGTCGGCCATTGTTGTCTGAGGCTTTCTTTGCTCCATTTTTAGCTTATCGCCCTGATGAATGACAGGGGAGTCGGCTTGAAGATAGTGTCTTACCGCTTCGTATTCTTATTCTTCTTAATACGTTTAATGCCCTAAAATTCGTCCCATAGCTCTATCTAACTGTACGTAGTGTAATTAGATTTTTTCTAAAGGATATTTTTTGACGAAAGTATTACTATTGCCTACTTCCTGTCTAATATTACACCGCAAATTGGGTTTGTATAATTATGTAATCAGAAATCAAATTAAGGAATTTGATTAGTAGTTACATAATTATTATAGTGAATCAATTTGCGAAAAAACTAACTAAATATTAATTCGCATCCGCATATTGCGGGTACAGTTTTGTGACCATTCTGACGAAACGTGTTGCGGATATTTCAGTGTGATAAAATGTATTGTATAAGCATAATAAATGTTTGTCTCCCAAAGAGGTACTATCTGTTTTCATTTTAGTGCAGGTATTACCTACTAGTTTTAAATTATGGCTGCGGTACCGTTTCTTGCATTACTAAACCTAAAGATTTTGAGTTGTAAAACCTAAGCATTTTATTTATAAGGGGGTAACTTGCAAAGTCTACAGCTTTGAGAGTCTCTAGTAAATACCTTTATATCTCTGTTAAGTAAAGAAAGTCCTTAGGTAACTTTGATTTTAGGATTTTAGCCGTCTAGGCGTCTGAACAACATACCTACTGAAACTTCTCGTCAAAGAGCTCCTGGCTCACACTTGCTCTCAAAATATTTTTGGAAACGGTTAAACTTTATTTCTTTTGATTATACTGGCCGGATTGTTAAAAAAAAAAACAATTCTATTCAGCCAGGACGGCATATATCGAGCACACAACCTTTCTGCTACGGAACTTCTATAATCAAACTTTGAAAAAAGAAACATTTTTATTTCTACTTTTGCTATAAAGCCAGTTTGCAAATACCTCAATCGGGGATCTGATAATTTGGCCCACAGTTCAGGACGGTGATTAATAATCCAAAATACCGAACAAATCACTAACTCCATTAAAGATTTTGACAATACGTCAGCGGGCGCGTAGTTTATCAAAATCACTCGTAGCATGTCACATACATCAGTGCTCGTTGTCTTTGCTGGCTTAGAATTTTGGGTTCCCTAGGTAATTATCAAATACGACGGCTGTATCTTGCTTTAAAGCTGAAAGCTGGTGATAATAAGCTGTGTATTATGGCAGCTCAGTCTGTTATGCTTTACATTATTATTTTTATTTATTCTTGAACACCCTAGCAGCTTATTAAGATGATGTGTGTGCGTCTTGATGTTTGGAGAGTTTGTTCTCGTACAGTTTATTTTTTAAGCTGTAAATGCATTTTTTTCGATTTGATTTTCTTCTTATAAGTATTTATTGGTGGTGTAATAATGTTTTCAATACCTATTTAAGTAAATGTTTTTCCTTAACTAGTAGCATTTAAAAGTTGTGGTAGTAATAGTTCAAAATATGACAGTGTATACAAGTATGAGCTTAAATATAGGATATTTTATTCTTGATATTCTTCCACAAAACACTCAATTCAATTAGACATTTAATTTGAGAAATCTTATCTTTTGCCGACGCATTTGAACTCAGGTCATTGCTCTTGCTCAAATTATGGATTAAGTCATTGTCTTTTGGTTTCCTAATGCCTAAGCATGCAACGCATAAGGAAATCAAATCAAGTCACCATTACATGATTGCTAACATGCATGGCAGAGCGAAATATGGCCTGAGGCTACGGAACCTAATCTACAGACAATCAACTCGTCCTTAACTGCGATTTTTTACCCCAATCAGCTACCGACGACAGGTTTATGGATCGTCAAAGCATTTGAATTTGGAACGCCCCTGAGATCGTCCAAACATCCACTGTCGTTCCGGTGTCTGCGTTTGACAGTTTGAGTGATGTTTGTCTATGGTGAAACGTCAATGTCGAACCCGGCCGATTGATGGGTACGTCAGAAAGAAGCAGACGTTAACAGTTACACCACCACTTTATTAGCAGGATTATAATAGGTCATTTATTATTAGTCATGCATGAGTGATGGAAGAGTTGACGCGAATGATTTTGTTATTCAAATGAAAAAATTAGCTTCAAACTTTAGAAGCTTAGAAAACCAAACTTGTAGAGGCACCATCAAGTTTTATTGGCTTTGAACCTAACACTACCACTCCTTTCTTAAGGGCATGTGGCTATTTCATTAGGTAAAAAAATTAGAGGTACTATTCACACACTGCATCTTAAGTATAGTTAATACCTCTATTTACTTAGGGTTGTAAAAATGGAAGTTATTATACCTACTGACAAATAGTTATTACCTTTCCAACGTGACCGTTTATTCCCGATCGAAGGCACTAGAAACGTCAACGTACAGCCATCAGGCCATCACCCATCAGATAACTTCAAAACAAACAGTTGACATTCCAGTTTCAAAAATGATACACATCTATCGTTACTACCAATCGAATTGTAGGTATACTACCAATTTACTTTTACTCTTCAAAAACTATTTACCAATCTAATTTAACCATTATTCTATAAACAATAAGGTTGTAATTGTATACCTGGGTTGTTGTAATACGTTTGGTAAAGTCGAGACATTTGGAATTCCCGATCAAGACGTCTCAATTCGGAGTTATCTCCCATCATATGCTTTGTCGTTAATTTTAAATGTGTTATTGAATTATTTGAAGTTGAGCGTTTTGTTTGTGTCACGAGAAGTAATGATAAGAAAAAAGTTCAAAATAATAACATAAAAATCTTTCATTTCTAATACCTATTTCAAAGTTGTAGTGTAAGTTCTCTTGGAATTTTTACGGTTTAAATCCATACCACATTGTTTAATAAGGTATTATATAGTTGTTTATATTTTTATCTGATTCCTTATTTATACAAAGTTTGTCTACTTTAGAAAAAAATAATTGTAAGATTTGAAAAATCTTGCAAATATGCCTTGTTTATGAGGTTATTCCTTCTGTAGAAGCGATCTACAAGAATATTCAGATCTAAAACGAAACAAAACAAACAAACGCATGCATGCGCTTGGACTGCGTGTGCGCTTGATTACATCCAGCGGTTTCCGCGGGAAAAGTAAACATAACTTCAACTCACCACTGGTAGGCATCATAACCCGCAATGACCCTTATTACAAAGCAATACAGTCCAAATTAACATATAACAATTTTCAAATTTCGAATAGTGATATGTCAGGTGTTAAACAAATCTGAAATTGGCGCGAAATCTGGATAATTTCGCGCGCTTTGTCAACAAACATGGCGCCGGTTTCCAGCGATTGTTGCAAGTGTCGAAATATCCAATAATAAGTTGCGTTACCCGATTTATGACGTCAAATTTATGCGTCAAATAGTATGAATCTATTTTATTATGTGTGCCCTAAAAATGAACTACTTATTATACTACTAGTGTATAGTTTTCCAGCAACTTTCCCATAAGTAAAAAACTTCCACCAGGCCACAATCTACCCTGGCGCACTTGGAAATCTCTAAAAAGACGCCGGGAGGGCGTCAGAAGATGTCAAGAGCTGAAGAAGAAGTGGAAGTACTCTGACGACGACAAATGTACCTGTGGAAACATCCAGTCCACGGAACATGTCCTGTCATGCCCCACGTCCACTGAATCTTGTTCTAGAGAAGATCTAATAGAGGCCAACCAAAAAGCCATAGATGTGGCGAAATTTGGGCGAATACAATTTAGATAACAATTATTGCACTTGACACGATAAGATGAAGACAATAGGTACAATACCCGGCACGTAAGTTGAACAAAAATGGAGGCCGTCTGTGCATGTTTAATTGGAGATAGACTGTTAAAAGAGATTGGTCTTTTTTCAAAGCCGAAATCATTTCTATCTGAAGTCCGGATAGAAATGTTATAGAAATGTGATTCTAAACGGACAAACAACGTGCAACAACGACCGCCATTTTTGTTCAACTTACGTGCCCCGTGTAAGGTCTTGCACATCTGGGCTTTCGGAACTAAAGGAATTGGGTACTTTTCTGGGTCAAAAATAAATTATTTGGTACTGTTAAAAAATAAAACGTCACAAAATAATGTCACTTTTCATGCTCATAAAAATACATCCAATTTCAATGTGATTTTAGATTTATTATTGCAGAAAAACTGATATTAAGACCGCTGTTTGTCTCCAAGAATTATTATTGTCGTTAGTCTATTTGGCATATAATACACATCCAATATTAATATTTGTTATAACTTTAAAAAAAAGTATCTGATTTGAGTAGTCGGAAAGTACAAGCCTAACAGTATCATAATATTTTGTTCTTAAGTTATTTAATAATTATACAATATGTAACAAAAACCCTGTCCGATTCCTGTAGGAGCAACTCAGACCGTCAATATGAACAACTTTTCCTGTAGAACCAAAGCTTGAAAATCGAAAAAAAAAAACTACATTTTCACAAAAGTGTTGAGCCGGCCTGGCAATTTGCATGAAAATGTTGATTTTTTCTTCGAGTTTCAAGCATTGGTCCCATCGGAAAAGTTGTTCATATTTACGGTCTGAGTTGCTCCTCAAGGATCGGACAGGGTTTTTGGTACATATTGTATAAGGTCTAACAAAATATACCGAAACTATTTTAAGGGTGAATACAGTTCCATGATACTGAACAACTTTCCCCAAGGAACACGTACCGAAATATAAAAAGTAATTTGTGGCCTCCCATACAAGTTACCGATCAGCTGATGATCCGAGTTTGTATGGAAAGCCAAAAATATTTTTTTTTATTTCGGAATATGTTTCTTGGGGAAAGTGGTTCTATCACGGACTGAATTCAGTTATAAAATAGTTTCAGTAAATTTTGTTGGACCTTATATAATGGTCCCATTTTATGAGCCAACTGCACTAATATTGTAGAGTACATACGGGCACGGGTAGGTATGCAAATCGCAACACACCGCGCCCTCAATGACACACCCTGTTTGACACCACACTAGACGCCTGCAGAATGGAGGCAAGGGTACAATTAATAAGTAGATAAGTAACACTTTTCAATTAAAATAGTCGTATAATTTCTGAGGGGTTATTATGTTAATTTTCGATACGAGTAATAGTGGGCGAGAAGGTGGACAAAGGAATTTAAATAGTGATAGATTGCTAGCCGCATCACTTGTTAAAATGATTCGCATGTCGCATTTGCGTACTATTCCGGCTACAAAATGCTGCAGTGCAGTTTATTGCCGCTTCTTCTGCACTACCGCTGAAGACCATTTGACTTCAACAATTATGCAACAAAATAAAGTGACGATTAAGAGATCTTATAAAGTTTAAACATTTATTGTGACACACTTATTACAAAACTTAAATAACATAAATAAACTATGACTAAACTAAATATAACTATGAATGAAATACTAAACTAGATATAACAAATAACATCAAATGATAAAATAAATTAAGCCTAAATCGCTGCGCTCGCAGGGTAGGGTACCCAAGAGGCTGGCGGCATTTCCGCGCTGAATGGCCAAGCTTAGCCTTGGGCCAAAATGCGCACCAGCCCTGGATCGCCGGCGTCAATTAGGCGTGCGGAAATCTCTTTTTATGACTGACAGGCTTCCGCATCCCAAAGGTCTCCACGGCAAAAGGAGCAAAAATATACGGCTCTGCCGAAGCCGCATGCTTGCACCTCTTATTGGCTTCTGCCGTCGCCGCAGCTGCCTAGGAGGCGAGACCCCTCCGCTTCATCAGCTGCTGATTGTAATCAATTTTGTTGTGAATGCAAGCAGAGAGGCTCCGTCCCACTGCCGCTGCGAAGCAAGATTCAATGGGAGATCCTTATTCGGACCGAATACACTAATCCAGGCATCCCTGGCTTCGGCCAAGCAGGCAACCTCTACGTCGCAGAGCGACGGGCCTAAAATACTACCCACGTGGTTGACCGTGCTATAAACCGAAGACAGGGAGGCTGGCAGTGCTACACTTGAAATTTCCCTTATTCCAAGACCACCGTGGCGTATTGGTAAGGTTGCTTGGGCCCAGCACTTGTCATTCAGAGGGCAGTTAAATGTTTGGTTTAAAGCCTCTCGCACAATATTGTCCAAACGAGATAAAAGTTCAGTGTGGGCCCAAAGACGTGTACAACGAAGCATGTAAGCATTGCAAGCGGTCTTGGGTACGAAAAGACAAAATTTAATTATATAATAAGCCAACTGGGGGTTTATGTCCTCTAGACGGCTGGAGGATTCTTCAAATACTAAATTTTGGTCATCCACGAACTTCGGAAATGCATCCTCCAGCACCGGAGCTCTTGGAATCGGAGTGACTGATCGTTTAATGTTAGGGGCCAAAACATTAAATTTAAAATTTATTTAAATGCGCATTTCTTCAGGCACTGAAAAACAGCTCGCTCTTCGAAAAGTTTAGTTCTAAACCAATGTCACTAAACGATTTTATATTTTTTTCTAAGTCCCATAAAACTGATGCAGCATCGCCTCCGTCGTCTAGGTACTAAACGTTAAATTTTGACGTCAAATTTTTAATGTGAGGGTGTATCGCCAAACTAAATATTGCCGGTCTAAGAGGGTCGCCCTGACACCTGACTGCTGATTCAATTATTTTTTCATTATAAATCAAGCTAGTCGACTTGCTGTAAAATTGTCAAATAAAGGCAAATATACTCGTATGAGGTATTTGACGTTTTACCTCAGACAGCAGAGCGCCCCTGTCTACAGGGTTAAAAGCATTTTTAACTTCTACACCTTCGCCGAGTTTGAGAAAGGTGCGTACTGCGTGCACGGCAGCCTCAGACCCCCTTGGTTCCAAACCCTAGCTGTGCGGGTTGAAACTCTTGCTGAAGATTGTGTTGTATACAACACAATCTATACAGAGATATATCCCTGTAGCAGATCTTGGAGGCCACGCGACAGATTGAGATGGGAATAATTTTTCAAAACCGACTTCACCCCCAAACTACACAACCGATTTCGATAAAATTTCCATGGTACCACCTGGAAAGATCCATGGTACCCTTTCAAACAAAAAAATAATTATTTAAATCGGTCCAGGCCTTTTTGAACATACATAAAAAAGTAAATAAAGGATCCTCCTTTTTTGGAAGTCGGTTATAAAACATTGAACTCGCAATACTGTTACCGTAAAAAAGTTTTCACTTTGTCGGCACTCTTGGAGAGCCATTGTTTTTTTTTGTCCCTAGACCAACATGTTAGAAATTATACATTAAGGATGAGCTAGTTCGGAACTCGAACTCGTCGGCGCACGTGGCTAATTTGCGTGCTATTTCGCTGAGAAAGGGATAGACTCGGTTATGAACAGTGCGGAACTATTTACACCGATTTATACGCACATCGGAACTACAGTCTAGTGTGTCGTATCCGACTTATCGCACAAAAACGTTACGTTACACGTCGAAAAATTCACGAGTATGCGTTTGGGAGAAGTGTTCTTATGATAAAACAGCTGAATGTTTTAATTAAAAGTAAAGTAATTTAAATTTTTAATAACCAAACTATGCTTGTACGAATTTTGTTTTAGAGATTTTATACTCCTTCCGGTATTTAATTGTGCCTAAAGTTGCGTTAAAATTACGTGTTGAAACGGAATGTTTTGAGACTCATAACTTTTAAAATATTTCACAATTATTTATTTATATTATTTATCATTTTACAATTATGATTCCATACAAGCATAGATAACGACAAGACAAATCGATAGAATTAAAAACTTTAAACGGACGATACCGAACAACGGAGTCATCACCCTACAGAATTTGTATGGCGAAACACCTGACTAGCGTACCCTTAAAGGCACAACGTATAGTAAATTCGCGTTTGACTCTGGGCTTAACTAACAAAGGGTGGGTGTAACGAAGTGTAGTGTGTTGGAAAAAGTGTGAAAGCCACATTTCCCAGTCTTTGTTCTACGTAGATGAAATGCCAGGCTTAATTACCAAGGCGATATTGTTGGGTCGCGTGCGAGACCTGTTTGACACAAAACGAAGGATTACAGAAAGGTAACTAGTAGCAAGATTGAGTTGTGAAGAAATTAATAAGAAAATCATTAGTTTCGAGTTCAAATTTTATTAGAAAAGTCTATCGTACGGGCAGTAAAGATTGTTTGTTTAAAATTAAAGTAGCCGACAAGAACATTTGGTTAACATTGTGGGAACTCCACCTGTCCTAGCTCAGTAGGTGTAAGGTATAAGTAGTCACAGAGCAAGAGATCGAGAGAAGAGAGAAACGACAAGGGTTATTAAATTTATTTGTTACTATTTGCGCCCCGCGGTGTTGCCCGCGGTTGAATTAGACTGTTTGCAATACAGAGTGTCCAGCCTTTTGCGTGTGAAGAAGTAACAAATATACACACACACTCACAAACTTTCACCTATATATATATATATATATATATATATATATATATATATATATATATATTATACAGTACCCTGTATTATATATACATATATATATATATATATATATATATTTTAGCGTGATGATTATTATAACAGAACTGATAAAATTATACAATGAACAATTAGGTAAGTATTAGTAAGTTACTATCAGTATGAGAAGAGAGAAATGAGTCAGAATCATGAGGAAGGAACGTGTCTCGATTTTAAAAATTGAATTTAGAAATGAAATTTAAAAAGCTGGACAGAATAAAAGAATGAAGGAAGGTGAGTAAGAACAAGCAAGACGGAGATTTATTGCATTATTGTTATAAAATTAAGTTCAGCTGGTAAAGTAAATCTTCTCAATAGCATAGGAGGATACCTGCTGACATATTAAGTATCAGTCCACTACTGTGATTTTCTCGAGCTTCTCCGTGCTTCAGAAGACACGTTAAGTCGTTGGTCTAGCTGTCAAAATTGTATAACACTTGTCAAGCTAGCCTTTAAGTATTTCATCCTCATCATATCAGCCACAGGAAGTCCACTGGACTTAGGCCTCCCCCAAAGATTTCCAAGCAGCTAAAAAAATCTGACACCAATGTGGCAGTTACAGATGAAAAACCAAAGACTGCTTGAAGTGCTACATCTGTAACTTGTTAATTTGTGTCTTTGGCGATACTGCAAATTGCACCGCGCCTGAAAGTGCCATGGAGCGCCACGCCTGCAAATGGACGCCTTAATTACTCATTTAAGGGCACAATGACCCATGGACTGAACTTTGACGTAGCAATATGGGCAGCAAAAGCACAGATTTTTTTGACAAATCATACAGGTTGAGCTAACCCCAAAGTAAGTTCGAGACTTGTGTTATAACGACTATAATATATTTTATAACAAATACATTATTCAATATGTAACAAAAACCCTACAAAGTCTGATCTTTGTAGGAGCAACTCAGATCGTCAATATGAACAACTTTGCCTATAGATCCAATTCTTAAAACTCGAAAAAAATTGTCATTTTCATAAAAAGTGTTCGGCCGGCCCGGCAAATTGTATGAAAATGACGATTATTTCCTCGAGTTTCAAGCATTGGTCGACGACCTCCGTGGCGTAGTGGTCACTATGCTAGTGCATAGTGACCACCGCCACCCAGAGGTTCCGGATTCGATCAACGGTCAGGGTAAGTTGGAAAATTACCTTTTTCAAGTTGTCCTGGGTCTTGGGTGTTATATATGTATTTGTTATAAAATATAGTATCGTTGAGTTAGTATCCCGTAACACAAGTCTTGAACTTACTTTGGGGCTAGCTCAATCAGTGTAATTTGTTCCCTAAATATTTATTTATGTATTTATTGGTCCCATAAGAAAAGTTGTTCATATTGACGGTCTGAGTTGCTCCTACAAGGATCGGACAGGGTTTTTGCTACATATTCTATAATAAACTTGATAAACATCCATTTAGAACGCACCTCTCCCGTTGTTGCTGAATGCTGAGCGGGCGGCTGCGAGGGCCTGCAGCCGCCTCGACAAGGCCAGGACGGGAGAGAGATGCGGGGACGGAGAACGGGGACGCATATTGCGCGGGACCTTTGAAGATTCCGCTTTGTATGTAATACCTCGAACAACTTGGACTATATGGTGATGCAAAAAGTTGCCCCGCAGAGTCAAACTCAAAATCTTCAGATGTAACGTCAAATCTGTTTTGCTATATCAATGCCAAACGTGGAAGGTTACCAAAGAGATCACGCAGCCGATCTAGATTTTCATTAACCGCTGCCTGCGGCAAATACTTATTTTCTGGCCTGAGAAGATCTCCAACGAAAGCCTGTGGGAGGCGTGCTGGGAAATGCCAATAGACAACCAGATCTTGCGCAGCAAATGGATATGGACAGGCCGTACTCTCAGGAGAGAGGCCACATACATTCCGAGGCAAGCCCTAGGGTGTACCTCTCAGGGCAAGCGAAAAGTTGGTCGTCTCAAGCAGACCTGGCGGCGCACAGTTGCGGCGGAGATGAAGACAATCGGGCTAACCTGGCCCGAAGTAAAGCGCGTAGCCAAAGACCGTTCGCGATGGACAAAGACTGTTGAAGCCCTCTGCCCCACCTAGGGGCCTAAGGACCTTAAGTCTAGTAGGTCAAGTAATACCTACTTATAATAATTGTGTGGCAGAAGCTAAGCTTATTTTCAAGCCGATACCTATCGAACTCCCCCAGCGGTTCTTAACTTTTAACTAACATTTTTTTTAGAAAAATTTAGGTATTACAAAACTTGAACAACAGAGACGGAGAAAACATCGGAGAGGCATTTGTCCAGAATTGGACAAGAAGTGGCTGAATATGTTGAAAGAAATAAGAAACTAGAAATCAGTGTACATAGGTAATCAAAATTTTCTTAATCATACCACAACAGAAAAAAAACTACGTATATACGTCACGTATCACAACTTCTTTTTTAATTTTTGTCGTTTTTGTTGGACAAGACTTTTGGACTACGTTTAAGGTCGTCACGGGTCAGCTGTAAAATTTATAAATACCCTACGATCATATATGACCTCATAAAGCTTAGGGCGCTGCTTATCTCTTTTTTTCTCTTTTTTTTTTTAAACTAAAACATTAATCCGTCGAGAAAGGGCCGGGATGCGCAGCGGGGGGCTGGCAGGTGCGTGTGCGGCTAACGGGTAAAAAATAAAAAAAGAGGTAGGTACATAACGTAACATACAGTAAAGTGTGAGCGCTTCGATATTTCAACTGTGTGGCTTATAGATTGAATCTTTATTACAAGTGTTGTTTTATAAGATCGGGGAAAAAAATGATTGCTGAAAATACCTCTTGGTTTCGAAAATGGCTAGAAATTCATGATAATGTGAAAAAATTTATTCAGAAAGTGTTCAATTGGTGAACACTTTCTGAATAAATTTGGAGGATAAAGCGAATGGAAATTTAAATAAACCTAAAAAATCAGGGTCGGATTTAGAGGTCTGGAGGCCTCGGGGCAACGAGGAGTGGAGGCCCCCTGCTTTAGGGCCAGGGCCTGAAATATTTTACTGATTGTCTGATTGGAGTGAACAATATAGATCAATGATTGTTGTTAATAGTTAAGAACAACATAATCATGTTTATAAAAAGTACTATAGGTAGAGGTAAAACAGTGGAAAAAAAACAAAGGAAAAATTGTTTACTAGTGTTAACTAGTCGGAATCTAAAAGATTTTTTCGAAGTCTATTGTGGGGGCCCTACTATTGTGGAGGCCCCGGGCTGTAGCCCCGGTTGCCCTCCCCTAAATCCGGCCCTGTAAAACATCAATAACTTTACCGTCTTCCAAAGAATCTGTAGAATCTATAATATAATACAATGTTATAAAATAACACAATTTAAATTCATATAAATCCAGTTAATGAATTTTCTATCTTGACAATTTGAAGATTGTTCTCAACAAGACAACAAAACAGAATTCGAATGTAACATTTTACATTCTTAATATAAAAAAAAAATCATGCTAGCCAGTAGGAACTTATTGTAAAAAAAGTTATCAATGAAAGCTTTAATAGTTTTATTCTTTTTACGTTTTTTAAAGATCATACTGCAGAAAACGAATTGATTTTTCTGGTTTCAGAAATGAAAAACGAAACGAAAAGCAAGAATAATAATTTAAGCAGTTTATTTTTAGTGTTATCAATAACTTCAGCTTCTCTTCTTTTACAGCCTATTCTATCCACTGCAGGATATATGCCTCCTCCATTGCACGCCATTCCTCACGATGTTGCGCCTTTCTTTTCCATAGTGGACTAGTTGCTTTGACGATGTCGTCTCTTCATCGTGTCTTTGGTATGCCGCGACTTCTGCGGCCCATCCACGGTTGCCAATCCAATGTTTTTTGGCTCCATCTTCCGTCCTCTCTATGACTGATATTAACTTCCCATTTCCACTTCATATCAATGATTAGTATCAAAAAATATCTTTTATCGCCGGACCATCTGCTTTACTTACCTAGTGAAACATAGAGGTCAAGATAAAGTGTTGATGACATTCACATCATTAGGATTTGAACCCGCGAAACCAAACGCGATCAATAACAATAATATTTCTAAAGTTTTTACTAACGTTAACTAATACAAAACCAAACTTCATTAATCATGACGTCATCCATTGCCTGTAAACGTCATCAGGTTTAAAAATAGACTGGCAGCGACGAGTCAATGTACCGCGAACATTAGGCTTAACTCATACCGGAACGGCAGCGGCGGGCAGCGCACTTTCTTTGCCAAATCATATAAATGCACAGTAATAGCTTGGAAAAAACAAAAGCCTCGCAACACACACAGACATATAAAGGGAAGCAGACTAAACATTATTGCATAATACAAAGGATAACGCGTGGCATGAATTTACACTTTAAGCCACATTTAGTTTTGTTGTTATTCTTTATCATAATTAGTAATATTTGAAACAAAAATAGTAAAGTCATATTCTTTATGAATGTGAAAGAGTACTTTGAAAACCAATACCCGCAATAACTCTTTCTAAATATATTATTTAGACAGTTAAAAAATAAGCTACGAATGAAAAATTGCCACGCGTTCTAAGTATGTAATGTTCGGTCTGTAGTGCCATTTTTGAAACGTGAAGTCACCTATGCGAATGGTTTTGCCATACATAAAATCTTTTGTTGACTGACTCCGCGATTGAAAAATAGCACCACTGCTGCCTTCCGTTCGTATGTCTGTACTCGCACGCAACTGCTGCATGCCGTCGGCGTCGGCGCCGCGCGTCGACAAGCCGCCGAGTATTTTCAAACTATTCTATGAATTTTAGATGACTATGGTTTTTATATTTATTTACATTAGCTTTTGCTCGCGGCTTCGCTCGCGTAGGGGTGTAATTTATCAAAATCCTTTCTTAGGGAATGCCTACGTCATAGTAGCTTAATGCATGCAAAGTCTAAAAGCATGCAAGTATCAAAGCAGGTTTAAAATTGACAAAGTTTCATACAAAGTTTCATCCCCTATTTTATCCCTTTGGGGGTAGAATTGATCAAAATCCTTTCTTAGCGGATGCCTACGTCATAACATCTACCTGCATGCCAAATTTCAGCCCGATCCGTCCAGTGGTTTGGGCTGTGCGTTGATAGATCACTATGTCAGTCAGTCAGTCACCTTTGAGTTATATATATTTAGATAGATTATAGATTATTTACACATTTGACAATAAAGTAGGCTGCCGGTCGCTGCCATTCTGGTGTGAGTTAGGCCTTAGGGCGCGGTCAGCGACTGGGCCTTGACCGGAGAAAGCAACCGACTTGGCCGAGCGAGGTTATGTTAATGCGCGATCTCGTTAATCTTCGGTTCTCCATTACATAATTAATTTTGAGCGGTAATTATGTGATAAATTTAAATGAGTATTAAGAATGTAATGATTATGCATGCACTTAAAATCTGATCTGAAATACGTGATCTGAATAAATAAAGAACGGGAAGTTAACACGACAGTCGAAAAGATCACATAAAGTGATGTAACATAATATCGATGTATAATAATTGCCTCAACTTCCGATAAGTTACAAGATAATACCTCCGAGCCGTCTTTTCGGTCTAGTACGTGTCTTATAAAATGTATGTAATTATGTAACAATTTTTTATTACACGTTGTAGTGATAGTATGATTTTATTACTTTTATGTCGGGTGGGAAGCCAAATTGGCAGTTTTGTTAATTGAACTGTCGTTCTGTCGAAAAAGACACAAGTACTCACAGGATTAGATGTTGTTGCCTCTCTGAACACCTCCAACGAAATGTGTTCAAATCAAAACAAAATGGCTCAGCCACTATCCACGAAAAGAACATGGCGAATGATGCAACTTCAAACCATTCGAAAACGCGCGTCAAATACGAAATGATAAAGTTAAAACAATGTGTGACAACGTAATTGTTGCCCCAAAAATCCTTAATATTTGAGTTTTTAATTTAAGAATCATTAGAATAGTTAGGATGTTGCTCAAATACAAAATTAATTAATTAAATCGGATGTGCTTTCATCAAACTAGGCAATATGGCGGACATTGCCATTTGAATGTTAATTTAAAAAAAAAATCACTTTATTAGTTTGATGAAACCACACCGACCAATGTTTATAAATTGTAATAGTAATTATAAATGATTTTTAACAACTATTTATCATCTGTAAATGAAGTAACAAATTATAATTTTCAAAGTCTATATGTTGCAATACTAAAAATCTAAAACCACTAAGTAAAATCAATAAATTGCCAATATTGGCAGTAATAGTTAACAAAACCGTTAGTAATTATTGTTTTGATTAATTATTTTGATTAATTAACTTAAATTTATTAATCGATTGACGTTTGTAGACGCTCATAAGCTTCTCGCGTCGACATATATGTTATGGACCAAGTGATAAATTGGCACATTTTTCATAATGCCCGGGCATTATGAATAATTACTAGCTACTTTGTTTTTTTTTGTTTTGTTTTTTTTTGGACAAATCACACTGATTGAGCTAGCCCCAAAGTAGGTTCGAGACTTGTGTTATGGGATACTAACTCAACGATACTATATTTATAAAAAATACATATACATGTAGATAAACATCCAAGATCCAGGACAATTTGAAAAAGGCCATTTTCCATCTTGCCCTGAGCGGGGATCGAACCCGGGACCTCTGGGTGGCGGACTAGCATGGTGACCACTACGCCACGGAGGTCGTCACACTTTGGGCAAAGTAATTAATTATAATGCGTGAACTTCCTTATTTATCACATTGCCTAGACATCATGATTATTGTCATGTGCTTTTCGGGTAATCTGATAATACACAGGTACATTGCACGGGGGAATTTACCTACAGTTGATTTATCTGAGGTAGACTGGAAGAACAGTGTTGGCGGCTAGAGGGTAGCCTAAGGGCCACCTCAACGCACCAAAACTTATAGTGACCTGGTTGGTATACATGATTCTTGAAGAATATACTGTTGGTGGCTAGCTATTTTAATAGTTTTATTCACACTGCCCTCCCATTTTGGGCATTTTAAACTGCGCGGTCATTTATTATAGCGTCTTATTAATTACTTGGCCCATGAAATATATATCAATAATTAATATATTCGTGTTTAGGAAGATTTTTCCAATTAGTCAGTCTTGTGCTTAATATCTAAATACTGATTGTACCAGATCGAACACTTAGGCTAATCAATTTATTAATGGGTTGCTAGACACATTTACCATTGACATGACTGAGATTTTTTTTTTTTTTTTTACAATTTATTGGTTTAGGCATTTGTCCTCAATCTCACCTGATGGAAAGCGACGATGAAGACTAGGATGAAGCATGCCTATCCAAAAGATTCTCGCAAGTTCTCTCCTTCGGCTTTTTCGATACACATAGGAAGGAAATAAACTGGTACAGTGGGCCAACGAGATACCTGGACCGGTCCTCTACATAGATCTTGAATTAAAATTTAAAAAGAAAAATACTTTTTTTAAATCTTTCTAAATTGACATTTTCATGTCAATATTATTTTGAGGTTAAGGGTGAACTAGCTTTTCGGGCATTGCAGCCCGCAGTTTTTCGTGCAGCAGGTGTGGTTGGCAAAAAAAATTTGGTAGAAATTGCAGTCAGTAAGGGAAACATGAAAAAATGCGTGGGCGACCATCTTGGATAAAAATCTGATTCTAGTTTCCAAGATATAGGAAGAGGGCCGGTCCAGGTATGTCGTTGGTCCACTGTACGTACGTTACACTGAGAAAAAGCAATAGCTGAACCAGTTTTGTTACTTGCGATTTGGTAAGTGGATACCAAACTTTTATTCTAATTAGCAAAACCATGTAGTTTTAATTAAAACACATTTAACTACTAGTAGCCCTGAGGTCAGCAGTCACTCGATTTAATATAAGGCGGCCCTTCCCAGCCGCTCTGTCGTCAACGCGGGTATAGTTTGAAAAGCTTGTTGCTTCATCCAGGGCAATGCTAGAAAAAGAGGCAAACCAAAAAGAGAGAGTAGTGAATGCAAACTGTGCCTTAGGCGCAGTTTGCATTCTATTGACTATAATTAGTATTATTATTAACTACCCATTGAACGAATATTAACTATTCGTAGGGTGCGGAAATTTCATAAAACTTGTTCAAAGTTGATACGTGTTTATCAGTTACCCTTACAAGTGTGTGAAATAAATGATTTGTATTTAAAATTTTCATTACATTTGCAAGGTTTGTATCGAAATATTTTCTTTGCATTTACAATTATTGAACGGTCGAAGTTCGGCTAAAATTTGTGCAAAAAAGCAGTTTTTGGATGCTTATACTGAATTTGTTTTTCTACATTTTAATTATTTATTTCCATAGAAACCTAGAGACAGCGCACAAAATACCTGTGAGTTCAAAAGTTTTCAAGAAAGGTCAGTTACAACGCCATAATCACGTACGAGAGTTTGTATGAAAAGTAAGACACGAAGGCCGCTCTTCAGTAACGTGCAGCAAAAATGTTTGCTACTAACAACTATAATTTTTTCTCAGTATAGGATATCGAGGCTTGAGTAAGTAATAGGAGGATGGTGCTCAGAATATAATTGCGATACGACCAACTGTTTGTTGTTTTTCGTCTGTGTAAGTGGCCAACACTTAGCTTGACGACTGCCAAGATGAAACCGAGACCAACTGCTTATGAGTGCCTTTTGAAGCACGGACGAGCTCGAGAATGTTATATGCCAATTTTGGTCACCCATCCAAGTGCGGACCATGCCGGGTGTCGCTTAACTTGCGAAAGCGCTAGTTATGCGCACTCCCGCCGTGCCACAGAGCTCCTCACCAACGACCAACTGTTACTAGTGAAAGGTAAAAAGTACGACATTGGAAAGTAACTTGTACTATCTAATTTCAACCAGTTCTAGGCTAGGCTGTAATTAAAGACAGGTGGACACGCAGCTTGTAACTATACTTAAGTCATATGGGTTTCAATTCTATGATAGTATATAGTATATCTAGTAATGTTTATAGTTTAACTGACATTCTGTTTTGCAAGTGTCATATTATCAATGTTATAATGTTTAATTGAAGGACGACCTCCGTGGCGTAGTGGTCACCATGCTAGTCGCCACCAAAAGGTCCCGGGTTCGATCCCCGGTCAGGGCAAGTTGGAAAATGGCCTTTTTCAAATTGTCCTGGGTCTTGGGTGTTTATCTATATATGTATTTGTTATAAAATATAGTATAGTTGAGTTAGTATCCCAAAACACAAGTCGCGAACTTACTTTGGGGCTAGCTCAATCAGTGTAATTTGTCCCTATATATTTACTTATTTATTTATTTATTTAATTATGTGAGTATAAATATAGGTTGTAGATATTTATAGGTTTATAGCTAAATTAATTCATATTTTTTCTAATTTATTTGCAATCGAGCCAAAATTCCTGAGTTTACAAATATTTGAAGAATCCGACGTTTGTATGATGTAGGTATGTGGGCATATTTTTTCCACAATGACTCGGGTACCTTTGATCGGAGCTTGATGTGACGTGTACAGTGAGCAGCAAAAATGTGGTGACATATTTTTGCTACTGGCTGAAGACGTAGTAAAAAAAGAAAAACGATCTTTAAAATTTGTATTTGAACAACTTACTATCTAAAACTAATCAACAACAATTACACAATAGTCAACAACGATGCAAACAACAGCAACAAACAATGAACACACAATAAATATCACAATGCAACAGTAGTCAACTGACGGAACTACATCTCCGACACATTTTCCTACGTTTGTATTTACAAGGGGGCGATATTACCTAACGCTTGTACACGTTGGCTGAACATGTTGGCCGTGCATGCTGGACGAGCAAAAACGCCGAGCTTGTTGGCTTGAACATGTGTGAGGTTTTCGGCTGAGCATGCTGACCGAGCTTGTTCGAAAATCATGCTGGCATGATTGGCGAGCAAGTTGAATGTTACAAACGGCCGGCACATTACCCATTCGCTCAATGCGTTGGCATAAATGGTTTTTATCCACTAACCGTAGTTATAACCGATTCGCCAAGGGCCAAGAGGTAGACTTTAATTTTATTAACACCTACATGAGGCAAAACTCTTGAGTGACCCATGTTCGTTACATTATCAATATTGGCATTTAAAGACGCATTGCCCAGTTTCTTCAACGTGTACAAGAGTCAAAAGAAAGGCTTACAGAGTAAGCTATTTTCTTCTATATACAAATGCCCCGAACTTTTTTTTTCCTTTTTTGAATTTAGTGCTTGCCACCTTTGTGGTGGTAGATGTGTTTGTAGACGGGCACGTGGACTGGGTAGGGCTTGGGGATGGGAACCTCGACCTTCTTCTCTACCTCCACGGGGTAGGGCTTCTCGACCTCATAGGGCACGGGTTTCTCGACGGTGTACGGCACTGGCTTTTCTACTACTTGAGGAACGACCTGAAAATAAGAAAAAGGATTGTTAATATGGTGATTGCTTGAAATTTTAAAGAAACCTTCTTTATAGGATGTTACACGAAATTAAAAAGAGTAAATCAAGGTATCCTTGAGGGGCTGGGGCTGTCCATGCAACTAAACAAATCCCATCGGTAAAGTTTTAGAAAGTATTTCTTAACCAAATAACAACGATTAAAAATAAAAAATAAAATAAAAAAATAGGCACTGGCAGCAGAAAAAAATATGTAAGTGGTGTAGGACGGTCACTATTTACCTTAATTCAAAAATAGAATTCCTAAATTAAATTATATAATTTGTTACGTAGAATTACCAAAGTGTGTCAGACATATGGAGGGTAAATGGAAGGAGAACTATCTTATATGGGGGATATTTGAAAAAGTGTCCAGCTGTACGCAGTAAATAACAGTTGAAAAATCCTCCAAGAGTGGCGCTAGCTGCAGCAAAGGGTATGGAATGAATGTAGCCGTTGGTGACAAATTGAAGTTAGCCGAGTCACAGAATTACTGGGTTAAATAATTTTTGTGGCTAAATTAGTCAGCTAGTAAAAGTTAAATTTAATAAACGTTTCTTGTTTACGTTGTCCAATATATTTTGAAAAATATAACCTAAAATAGTAATTATGGCGCTTGATTTAAAATTTACCCTGTTGCTACTGTAACGCCACCCTAATTTAACACATTTCAGCGGACACTTTTTACATACAGAGACAGTTCTCCTTCCATTTACCCTCCATAGTCAGACAAAAGGAAGACAATCTTTTCTTTATTGGTTTATTGTCAGTATTGTCACAGATACGCGGGAACCATATAGTTTTTTTACTTCTTTTTTAAAAAGGAATGCACGCTCTACTGCCTGGCGCTTTTACTTTCATTGCGGCCAGCATTACATAATAATTGGTGCAGTGTCATAAATGGGTACTTATGCACTGTTCGCGAGAATGCGTGTAAAGAAACGTCTTTAACAATGGCCAGGTAATCTATGGCATCATTGTATTGTTAAACTTGGGAACAATGTTTTCTCTAGCTTTTCTTTTACTTTCCAGTAGATAGGCGTTTCAATGTTAATTCTATTGAGGCAGGCTATGTTTATGTTCATAATGGAAAATGCACACAGAGTTAGGTTGCAAGACTAAACAAGACCCTTTTTTGAGTTTATGCATAGATGGAAAACTAGATTATACGCTATGTTTTGTCTATAGAAACAGAATAATCACAGCAGTTATACTAATTCTGGAGAAAATAAAATACTTTTTACATTTGAAAAATGCACACAGAGTCGAGTTGTAAGACTAAATAAATCCTATTTTGAGCTTATGCATAGATGAATAACTAGATTATACGCTGTTTTTTTTTTATAGAAACCGATTAACAGTTAATACTGTCTCTGGAGAAAAAAAAACTTTACTTTTAGATTACTTGATGAAATTTTATTGGCCTTTTCTCACTAATAGGAAAGACGTTATTTTGTAGCTAGTTTATTTGTTTTCTGATATACCTAATATGAAAAATAAGTATAATAGAGTTTTTGAGTAATAAAATGTAAAACGTGAGTCTCAATACTCATAACTTAAAGATGTTTATCTATATATGTATTTTTTATAAAATATAGTATCGTTGAGTTAGTATCCCATAACACAAGTCTCGAACTTACTTTGAGGCTAACTCAATCTCTTTCATTTGTCCTTATAAATTTATTTGAAAAACGGGTCAACTCAGAGAGTCAGCTAATGTCCGACATGTTTCGACCTCATCTGCAGGTCTTCCTCAGGTTCCTCGTCGGAGTAGGTCAAGAAACGTCGGCTATTAGGCCCAGTAGCTGACTACGTTCTGCTCGCGGAGAGTTGATAAATTCAGGGCTTCTTAACTCATTACAAACCGCGGCCCGTTTAAAAACTTCATCGACATAATATATCTAGACCAGCGGTCTTTAGACTTTCGAAGACGCCTGGACCGTTTTGAAAAATTCTTTTTTTTGTTTGAAAGGGTATACTTCCAGGTGGCACCATGGAAATTTTATTAAAATCGGTTGTGTAGTTTAGGGGGAAGTCGGTTTTTTTTGAAAAATTATGAAATATTAAGAACCAATAGACATGCCGACAAATGTTCTATTTAGCCCTATTGACTGACATCAAAACTAACTGACAAGACTAAATATAAATATTACCGACTATTAACTTCTACTTTATATAAACAAACCTAATTATAAACAAACGCAGTGGAAGCTATTCGAAATTGGCTGCAAATAAGCAAAATAAGCATAGTTTGCATCCAATCGTGCGCTAGAGAAAATGTAACGATAATGATATATCATTACCCTCAGTCACGATTTGTCGGGCATGATGTTAGTAGGTAAAAGGTGATTATATGTATATATTTAGATAATTATGCACATTAAATGATACCAGAAATTAGTAAATGTAGTTAATTTGCATCGATGTGCATACCGTCAGGGTGACACAAAGGCCGCGTCTTTGTAAAAGCCGACGCCGCCTTTGAAGCTCGCTGATTACATCCCAACCAATTAAACGAATAGACTATAATAGGGATCGTCTTAGTGTCAAATAGCGCTCTTAATGTAAATTTTTTGCATTAATAAATCTAAAATCACATTGAAAATGGATTAAGATTATGACAAGTGACATTATTTTGTGACGTTTTATTCTCTTATCCAGTACAAAATAATTTATTTTGAAGCAAAAAGATAATTTCCAAATGAGATTATATCTTGATTACTTCCTTAGTTTATTTTTCTCTAAAGTCTAATGTTACACATATTATATAAATACTCGTATGTGTAACCGCAAAGGAGAAAATGTGATGATAATAATATAATGATAATGATGTAGTATCATTAACCACAGTTACGATTTGTGGGGCAAAATGTTAGTGGGTAAGTGGTGTTTATGATCTTTCTGCTTCGTTATGTATGCGTTACAAAATGATGATTTAATAATAAGTAAATGTATACGAATATAATATAATAAGCTACGGTAAACTTTCAGTTATTGGACGCTAACAGTCTGATTGCATCTGATATCTTTTTAAACCCTGTAGCTGCACTGTTCCCGTTTGCAACCTAATTCCATTCAACCTAATTTTTAATTCCTTTAATTTGGAAAATGCATAAAAATGTATTTCAGTTCGTCCTTGTGCAACTGATTGTTTTCCTATGTACTAGATCTAATGATAGATAATTAAGTAGTACTCGAAGGTTTACTTTATAGTTACGATATATTTTTTCGAGTATAAATATTATTTCAACTGTGAAATTTAATTATCTGTAAAAATTTAACATTTATTTATTGTCAACACTTTAAGTCCTTTTTCCATCTTCACGTTAAGTTAGCCTTTGGATGATGGCCTAAAGCCCTGTCTACCCCGTAACAGATAAAGATGTGATAAGTACGTATATGCGTACTTTTCCTTGCACCTTCAGTTCTCAAGCATGAGAAAAAATAGTCTAAATAATAATTTTTTATGTTTAAGAATATTTCGCTTCGAGTATGCTGGTCTAGGAAAAGGAAAATACTTAGAATTTACTGATTCTCTTTTCGCGTAAATGCCGATCGAGGGAATAGGCGAATTTATAGTTAAGTTAATAGGCGATGCAAATGATGCGATAAATAAATAATAAATATAAATAAATAAATATATAGGGACAAATAACACTGATTGAGCTAGCCCCAAAGTAAGTTCGAGACTTGTTTTATGGGATACTAACTCAACGATACTATATTTTATAACAAATACATATATAAAGATAAACAACCAAGACCCAGGACAATTTGAAAAAGGCCATTTTCCTACTTGCCCTGACCGGGGATCGAACCCGGGACCTCTGGGTGGGGCGGACTAGCATTGTGACCACTACGCCACTGAGGTCGTCGAAATGAATCATGTTGTAGTCTTTGGGTCTTACGGAACTGGGCTCTGTCTTCCCCATTAGGGATAAAGACGTGAAAATGTACATGTCAGAATATTTACCTTGTAAACTGGGACATGGATCGGTTGTTCAACAGTGACGTGCACGGGGTAAGGCTGCGGGATGGGGATTTTCACGTACTGCGGCACGGACACGGCCACGGGGTGCGGGATGGGCACGCCGATCTTCTTCACCACCGTCACGTGGTAGGGCTTGGTGTGCTCCGAGTGAGAGTGGCCTTCGGGTTCCCATTCCTCGGAGGGGCGGGCTGCGGCGAGGGCCGCGAGGAGGAGGGCAGCTGTTGCTTTCTGGAATAAGAACGTTCATGTTATTTTAGTCTGTCCCGTAATGGGCCGTCTGCGTATTACGTAACGCAGGTTTTTGGCTTTTTAAAACGCTCTTTTTTATCCCTATGGTAGACTGGGAGAAAATGCTCTTAGAAATATATTTGCCAGTTGTTAAAAGTATACTTGTACTTTGGTACAATACAGTTTGATGAAATGACATAAGTTTTATAATGTCACATTTGGTACTGTCACTTCCCTCCATCGTTGTGACGTAATATGTGAATGGCCCTTGAAGCGTGATTGTAGCTACGTTGAGATTTGGAAGATATGACTATTGGAGATAGGCTGTTGGACAATTTCATATTAAGTTCTTTGGAGAATATTGCACGTATAATTGCAATAAAAAAATTATATATCAATGAAGCGTACTCAATAAGTTTGTAACTTAAACTTATTAAGCATAATAGTTTGAAATAAAAATATATTAACAAATAAATTGATTTTTTGTTACGTGAAAAATGAAATATTTTAACTAATTACTGTATTGACACACTTTAACACAATTGCATCAAATTAGCATAGAAATGAGACTAAATAAAAAACTCCCACACAAATTATCAGCACAAACCACTGGCCAGTTATCAAATAAAAAATAAATCAATTTCAAATAAGGAAGCTTATTATCCCTTCACTGCAATGAGGTTTTATGTAACTTTAATAACATTATGTCACTGGTCGTTACTAGAGCGTCACTTTTTACTTCTTTTTAATATGAGTTATAGGAAACTTACGAAAGCGATCATGTTGAATGGTTTAGATGGGTGTTGTCGACTTCTTAGTGTTGACTGATGCTGGGAAGGTCCCCCACAACCGTTTTATACTGGTGAAATGTACTCCAAGCCTTTCCATTCAGTGATAGGACCTTCGTACTAAGACGCAAACTTTATAACACTTTCATTGTGACTGTATTTGCAACTTTCTAATACATCGTTGCGTTTGTACACGATCGATAATTTTTGTTCTTCACAAAAGGGGTAATGGATGAAGCGTAAAGAGTTATAGTAATGCAAATAGTGATAGTGTGTTATACATTGGTATTGATTGTACTATATTTCGATGTTAAGGAGAGGTTTACATTTTTGGTTTTGTTTTGATTCTGTCTTGATGTGTGCGACTTTTTTAGTTCCGTATTTTATACTTGTAGAAAGTACGTGGTCGCTGTTTTAATTACGCTCAATGGAGTTGTAATCAAGATAGTCGATAAGTCTGTTTTCAATCATAAAGTCTTAAGTGCAAATTTTGCCTACCCGACCCTAAAATTGGCTGTTATTTTTCGACACGCATATAAACCAATAAAAGTAAAAACTTCCTTAAGAAACCTACCTAGTCAGAGAAAAAGTAGGACCCAAAAATCAGACCAGCAATCGTGTATAAAAGCATGTAGTTTTGTAATGTTTTTTCATACATGTTTTTTTGGAGAAATTGAGAATGTTATTTATTATCATGGACTGAACTAGAGCCTTAAGTATCTCATAAAAATAAACTGTCATCCCGGAACATGCAAAACACATTTGCAAAAATAATGTGAAAATTTTTTTTTATCATATTGAAAAGACATCAACGTGCCTTTTCGATCTGGAGGTCTAAAGAGGTCTACGGATAGTGTTAAATCCATACTTCCATACTATCCATATTAATAATAATAATAAATGTTTATTTATTTCCTCTACAAATTATCCTAAAACTGAGTTAAAAACTAATACAAGCATAAAAAGGTAAAAAAACCATACATTAAAAGGTAAAGAAGTGTGTTAAAATTGGAGAGCTGTGCCCGTGCTGGTTTCCGAAGAACCTGTATTACAGGTCACCAGGACTCGTCATCACTAATATTAATATTATATTAATATGAAATTAACTGTCTGTCTGTAACCTCTTCTCGCTTGAACCACTGAACCGGTTTAGAAGAAATTTGGTGTAGATATATTTTGGGACCCGGGTAAGGACATAACACAGTTTTGATTTAAAAAAAACATCCATTAAGGGAATGAAAAGGGTAGTGGAATTTTGTATGGGGAATCCTATTTGCCATACAAAAGTAGACTTTATTACAAAGTACTAAATTTACGCAGAAAAGTCGCAGGTAAAAAGCTAGTTAAAATGACGGCCTCCGTGGCGTAGTGGTCACCATGCTAGTCAGCCACCCAGAGGTTCCGGGTTCGAGCCCCGGTCAGGGCAAGTTGGAAAATGGTCTTTATCTATATTTATAACAAATACGTATATAGATAAACATCTAAGACCCAGGGCAAGTTGGAAAAGGCCGTTTTCCAACTTGACTTGCCCGACGCCAAGGCCATTTTACAACTTGCCCGACCGGGGTTCGAACCCGGGACGTCTGGGTGGCGGACTAGCATGGTGGTCACTATGCCACGGAGGTCGTCAAACTTCTATAAAGATTTTAAAAAAATCTAACTTATTTTTTTAAATAAATAAACAAAGTAGGAAAATAAACCTGTAAAATAAAAGTTTTAAATACCGTTTTATGAAAAATCAAATTGCAAATAGTCTCAACTTATATCAATTCGTGAAAGCTGAATTTGAATCGATTTTCCGTTAAATCGCGTAACAATCCTTTTATAAAAGTTACATCCTATTATCACCTTTAACTTTTGGAGGTGAAAAATTTGGAAGGTATTATCTTCCTCCTCACCATATCCACTTTACGTGGGGTCGAGACAGCATGTGAGTTCCATTCCCTTCTATTCTTTGTCAAGGCAGTTGTCACATTTTTATCCATATCGTCTTTAACGCACTCCATCCACCTTTTCTTTGGCCGTCCTGTTCCTATTTCCAGTAATTTTTAAATTTAGCATCTTTTTTGTAACGTGGCTCTCCTCTCTCCTCATGACATGTCCATACCATCGTAGTCTATTGCTTCTTAGCTTTTCCGTTATTGGGGCCACCTTTGTACTTCCTCTGAAAGGTATTATATAACAATATTATTTTGTACTAAAAAATCATGCCATTTGTATACATCAGCGTCCTTAATTGTTACTTATTTTGTTAATAAAGACCTAAATGATACATTAAGGAAGCAATAAATGATTTGATTTTACACGCCAATCCCGTCTTTATTCGTAAGAGACAGATAGGGCTTAGGGCCATAAGTATATGTGACTTAAGATGCAGCTGGTAAATTCTACTTTTGTCTTTTCTCCCAGACCAGCATGAAACGGTGGCGACTTGAGTACATTTTTATATAAATAGTTCTAAGTTTTAATGTTTATTACTAGTTTTAGTTTTTATAAAGAACTAGTAGTTCGCCCCAAATTGTGAACCCCATATCTCGGCAACCCATTGACCGATTTGGCTCATGTTCGTTCTTAAAAATTCTATTGGCTATTTCTACACGCTCTCGAAATTTCATGATGCCTCGATTAAAATTACTCGACTAATGTAAATTAATAAATTTATAGAAACAAATTACAAAGAATAAGCTAACCTAAAAGCATCCCTACCCATCGCCTTATAAACATAATTATTTGTCCCCCTTGTCACTAGATGGCGCTATAGCTAGTTATTAAAACATTTAAATTTTTTATTACTATTATTGAAATAAAGAAGTACTCTAATTAATTAAATATGACTTATATGAAATGCAATAAATATGTTTAAAGCATATTCAACACTTTTTTTGTCACGTTTTTGCTTGTCGTGTGTGCTGCCATCTCTGTGTGCATACCCGCAACTCCAGTTTGGCCTACTTTCGGCCAAAAATTTCTATGGCGCACTTCTTTTCTTTTCTCCCAGACCAGCATGGAAGCAAGGCTTATTTAATATGTTTATATTTTGTAATAAATAATACGGCATGAAATTAAATATATAATAAACCAGATTGGTCACAGATAAAATAACACGCGTATTACGTCACCCAGGAAGCGGTAATGACAAAATAAACGCTGGACGTTATATGAAGTTCTAAGCGCACGTTATGTGTGTCATTATGTCACAGTGTTACTGTTGATTGTAGACGCGCTGGTCTAGTTCTGATGGCCTTCTTATAAAATAGACTTCATGGGTTCAAAACGCTGATTGGACGTTGGACCCCAGACTCTGATTATTTAATTACTTGTCACTTAATTATTTTTCTTTTCATCTATTCGAAAAATTATATTTTTATCCCTAAGCCGAGTAAGAATTCAAAGAAACTCGTAGTGTCCTCGCCTTAAAAATATTATTTTTATGCCTTTACCAATGTACTATTTATTACAATTGTAATAATCTGCCTATTTGCCTATTCAAACTGTATTTTGTACAATTAATGTAAAATAAAAAATAATTCAAAAAATAACTTCCTGCTTAATTGTCCTGGAATAAAGGCCTATTTACATGGTGCAAGTATTTTTCCTTTTGTATACAAATGATGCAATTTAATTGAAGTAATAGCAATAACTTGCATGATCTAAACCAGTCTTTCCCAAAGTGGGCGATAACGCCCCCTTGTGGGCACTGGAGGCTTTAAGGGGGGCGGTAATGGGCCCAGAATAAAGTTGGGGGGCGCTGATGTGATTTAAGCAATGAGTGATTTATAACCAGTGGTCGGATAATCGGATGTATATTTACCTAAAGCTGAGATGTTGGCAGTTATGGAGTGCACTTTTGTATCTGAAAACTCCCGGGATTCCGGAATCGACAAAATTTTGTGTTTTGATTATGGAATTAAATCGGGTAGGGTGTACATTTCCTTAAGTTCAGGTGTTGGCTAATATGGAATGCACTTTTGTATCGATTGTAAATCTCGCGATTCCGATCGAATTTAATGCTTTTTAACTATGGAATCGGATGCCGGCTAATTTTGTAAAGCAGGTTACCAAACTAGTATAGATGTCATGTCACGATGAGTAATTATCTTTCTTCTCTCCACATAGCGACAAACAACTTGGTGTCTTGAGTTTCGTTAAAAAATGTTTATGTGTAGTACTGCGAAACTAATAAACATTTCATAATGAGTGCGAGTGATACGGCAAATTATATACCTGCTTGTATGCAGGTAGTGACCCGAAAGTAGTTCCTTTTGTTCATTTAATGACATTCGTCGCTTTGCCGGATTTTGTATTTAAAAAATATGTTTTAAGAAGCCGATTCCATAATTTCCTAGCCAAAAATTAACTTTAGGCAAATATGCATCCGATTATCCGACCACTGTTTATAACTTCAGCTATTTCATATTTTAAATTTCACTGAAATTAAAATCCTCTTACTACACAACATCCATTTATTAGTTCATATTTATATCCTTTTTTATTGTACAAATATAAACTAAAAATGTAATTAATATTTATTATTTTAATGCGTTCACAACGCTATTTATATCGTTAAAGGAATCAAACACTGAAAAAATTTCGAGTTTTAAAGTTTCGCAGGTGAGGTCCCCACTTCCGATACTCTTTATTATTGTAAAATTGTATTATTATTTCTATTTTTTTATTTAAAATTAACAATGTTGATTATTGTTATTTTTTATAAAATATACTCTAATATACTGGTGTATGTATTATTACTGCTCTCTCTTGTAAAAAAGTCTAGTTTAGAATATAGGTTGAATTAAACTACAGGCAAGACAAATATGTGATTCAAAATATGTGAAAAAAATGGGGGGCGCTACAAAATAACCGATTTTTTGAAGTGGACGTTTGACAAAATAAGTTTGGGAACCTCTGATCTAAACGAAACGTCAGCTATAGGTACACATTATTTAATGGTATGCAACAGGCAAGAAGCTTGCTCCTCTAAATGGGGCTTAAAAAATACCATTTACCTCGTACATAATCATCGCTTGCAATTTTTAATTCTCGGGAATTTAGTAATTTTATTAAATACAGGTTTGGTATACTTTCATGAAACAAACAGGTTTATCTCTTGCACGCATTTTAATAAAGATAATGAGTGCTCATAATGATACGATAAGGGTAACACTTACCAAAGTTGATTTTAAGGGTACCTACTTAAACACTTTATATCCTTTCGAGCTGCGATATTTGATTAAGTTGCGTTTTTTTACGTACTTGAATAAATAAATATACAACGTAAAAAGGACATACCCGTAATAAATTGAATCACGTGCTATACTAGATCACTATAGTACAATGTAATTAAAATAACAGTCAATATGCAACAAATTTTTTTTTGGCATTTTCGTACTAAAGTGTGCTGCCGCCCGGGCAAATTGTGCGGGAATGCCAATATTTTTTGTTTTTTGACTGTTATTTTAATTACATTATGCTATAGTGATCTAGTATAGCCCGTGGTTCGATTTATTACGGGTATGTTCCTTCCAAATTGTATACGGACACATCACACAGATTGAGTTAGCCCCAAAGTTCGTGACTTGTGTTATGGTACTAACTTAACCACAATATATTATATAACAAATAAATACAAGTAGGATGAATGAGTTATGCATGGAAAGGAACGTACGGTTTGTAAGAAAAGGACAGATGATACAAGTAAGATAGTGTGAAAGAGAAAATAATGGACACGCGGGAAGTTTGAATTTGGAGGAATGAAAAAAGTTAGTCATAAGATCGATCGTAAAAAGAGGCTAAGCTAAGAAAAAAGACTGGTTGTAAAATTAAAAATAAGATTGATTAATCACGAAAAAAGTCGTGATTTACCTCGAATAAAGTTTCTTTGGATCTTCCTCAACCCCAATGCCACAGTTTTTCTGGGGGCTCGTCCGGGATAGGAGCTGAATTCCCAGAAGAAAGCAGAGCAAGTTGTCATCACCCACAAGACGAGTGTTAAGCGTAGTAGTAAGACGTAGCTACGCCCGCTAGTTGTAATTTTGGAGACGATGACGTGTTTCTGAAATTATGGCGCGAAGAAGAGTAAGGAAACATCCCTCAAAGATAACATACCAGTTGAGCAGCGGCCTAAGAAGCAGAAGGTTAACCAACAGGTGACAAAGTGGCTTGACGGAGACATGATCAAGGTAAATTGTTTAGAGCACAGTAGTCCAATGAAAGTTGTCAAGAAGAAAGAACGAAATTCAAATGTTTATGTAAATATTAGGCTATTGAGTAGGAAGAAAGTTGAAGTTGATTATCAGCTATTGGATGAAAAGATAGTTACAGATTTAAGAAGAACAAAGATGTTTCAGCTTTTAAAGAATAACTTTTTACAGTTACCATTTAAAGAAAACTTTATAGAGTATTCTACTTTTATTTTACAGACTGACAGACAGTACTTTAAGTTGTTTCTTCCAGATGTTTTCAGAAACCCTTTAGAAAAAGAAGTTAGATTGTTTACTTATAAGATGATTATTACAGCGGGTAACAAAGAGCGAGCAGAAAAGAGATTGAAAGAAGTGTTGTATGTTGCATCCCAGTATGGATTGCAAATAAATAGAAAGAAGTCTCAGTTGGTTCAGACGAATGTGAGACATACCGTAGAAGTTGGAAAGATAAAAGAAGTTCAAAGACAAGATAGAAGACTGAAAGCTGTAGCGAAGTTATTTAAAGGAAATTGTTATGAGGATTGCTATTTGGGAAATGGTATGCTTTGGCTACAGAAGCAACTTGTTGGGCCAAGGCACTTGGACAATAAGATTATGGAAAAAGCACAGGAGAATTACCATTTTCTGAAAATTAACATGTTTATGGTTACCAAACAGGAAAATAGAAGAATAGTCAAAGAAAAGATGTTCAAGACTCTAGAAAAGATTAAGAGAACTTATGATAAGAAGCGGAAGAAGAGTACGAAGCAAGGTGTTAAAGTCGCTATCAAGAAAGTAAAGATGAAGTATAAGGTTGGGAAGAATGACAGGTATGAAGTTTGGAAACTGAATGATCCTTCTAAGAGTAAGGTATGAATTATATTTTTTTAAATTTTAAGCGAGTTTTTTTTTTTTTGTGTGTATAAGATGTATGCAGAAGACATTGGGGATAAAGGATAAGATGTTCCCATGCACCATGATAAAGTAAGTTTTAAGTAAGAATTTAAAACATTTGTATTATAATGATGAGTTTTAAATTGCATCAGTTTTAATAAAGTTCCAGATGTTACATATTGAATTTCAAAGTCTGAGTTACTTGACATTTCAACCTAAGTTTAAGAACTCTTGTTTTATTGCATAAAGACTAAAATATGATTCAAGCGCACTGCGCAATACTACCTAATGATAAAATATGTTATTAAGTTATGATTTAAACAGAGCTGTGCGGTAGTCTAGAGGCCAGACTATGTCAGGACAGCCGATTTGTATGATGAATGAGTTATGCATGGAAAGGAACGTACGGTTAAGAGAAGGACAGATGATAAAAGATGGTGTGAAAGAAAAAAGAATGGACGCGCGGGAAGTTTGAATTTGGAGGAATGAAAAATGTTAGTCATAAGATCGATCGTAAAAAGACGCTAAGTTAAGAAAATAAAAGACTGGTTGTAAAACTAAAAATAAGATTGATTAATCACGAATAAAGTCGTGATTAACCTCGAATAAAGTTTCTTTGGATCTTCCTCAGCCCCAATCCCACATACATATATAGATAAACATCCAAGATCCAAACATACATTCATACTATCACGACTTTATCCCTGATGGGGCAGACAGAGCACTTTGGGTCTTGCGGCTTTAAGCAGACAGAGCCCAGGGCCGCAAGACTTAAAGGCCACTTTTAGCATGATGGTGGTCAGCCCCGGATGTAGTAGGAGGGCAAGCCGGGGCCCTTGCCCCGGGCGGCGAAGTCAGAGGAGCGGCAAAATCTAATATATCCACCCCTTCCATGTTACCGATACGGAATGGCTGCGGCGTCTGATTAATTTTGAAGAACTATTAAAGTTGTTTACCTACTATTCAAAAATGTACAGTCGCATCTCGTTCTGAATCTCGTACGGTTCAGATACTAGTAATCAAGTAGGCGGCAAAACCACGCAGGGGCGGCACAGGCACTAACTTTGTTCCGCCAAAAAATTAAATTCTAGATCCCGTACTGTAGTAAGCAAGCAGTTGGAAAAAAAGAATCAAAATAGCGATAGATCAAAAGTTAAAGAAAAAGTCAATGTAGGATAAATTTATCTTTTATTGAAGGTCATTTTTTAAAAATATTATTTTAGTGCAAAAGCTAAAACCTGTTTTGTTATTGTAGTGTTTCGAAACGACCACTGCTGGGAAGATTACGCCGAAAGAAACCCAGTTCAGTATTGGTCCCTACCCAGCCTGATGGGCTATGTTACAGTTGCAATACAGGTATACATTAAAATTTTATACTTCTAAACAATACAATTAAAATTTGTCAACAAGTAAGGTTGCTAGCCGCATTCGCATTTTGCCCATTACCTAGATCGGATTTTACGATTTAGCTGATACATTCTAAGTTTTTCTTTTCTCCTATCAGCATGAAAGAAGTGTTTTTAACCTCCGACGCAAAAAGAGAGGGGTGTTATAATTTTAATGCGTCTGTCTGTGCATCTGTTTGTGGTATCGCAGCTCCCAAATGGAGAACCAATTTTCGTTTAGTTTATTTGTGTCATAGATCTTCGAGTGTGATTAGCATGTTTCATGCAAATCTGTTCAGCCGTTTGAAGATCATCAGCTCTTTTCTAGTTGATGAGGGGATCTGACTTTTTAGTTTTTTGAGTACATTTTTTGTGCCGAGGGGCTTAAAAAAAATTAATTTTACTTTTATTGTATAAGTATTATAATAAAAGATTTGACTGTGACCAATATGGTCCAAACTTAAAAATTCTACGCTACGCTTACAAAATTTTATGATGTTCCGATTAAAACTTCTTGAGTTATCGTCGAATAAACTTACATACATTACATTCAAATGCCGGACTGTTCAAGTAGACTGGGAAATTTGCTTGCTTATTCAACTAAACTTAGTACACATGTTAAAAACAATGAAGAAGTGTTTTTATAAAGGTATGAAAAAAACATTTGGCTGTGGTTTTTAGCCGGTTGCTTGTCTAAGGATGCCGTCAACTGCAATCAACTCGGACCGCGATGCCAGTCGCCGGAATCAAAAATTTAAATATGTTTCTTCCAGCGACTAGGACCAAGCATAAATTAAAAAAAATCCATTATTCAAACCAAAACAGTACAGTCAGCGAAAAAAATGTTAAAAATAATAATTATATAATTAAAGAATAACTCTTTGATCAAAAAATATCACTTCTTTAGGTATATAAATATAATTTACTTATAGTAAGAAATTACCCCAGCTTGTTATCACGTCATTATTGATAGCAGCATATTAAGTATATTTTTACTACCTACGTAAATTTTAAATAACTAGAATGGTAATCAAGGTGTTGAATATTTTTTTAATTACATAAATAAATTATATTTTTGAATCAAACAGTTTTGTTTTTTAATTTAATTATTAATTTAAACATTTATCGTTTGACTGTACTATTTTTTCTTTTAATGTAGTCGCTGGAAGAAAAATATTAAAATTTTTGAATTTGGCGACTAGGACCGGGACCGCGGTCCGACTTGATTGCGGTCTCAGTCGACGGCATCCTCGCTTGTCTGACGTCTAGGAATCTCCCAATTAGACACTACCAATGATTGATTTAAAAATTTTAACTCTATGCTACGCGTGATTTGCAGCCCACTGTACATAACCCTCTACTACATAACGCAGAAATAAAGACGTCCCAATTAGGTACAGTAAATACCAGAGGTAATGTAACAATGTGGCCGGAAGGCAGTCACCGGAAGACGTGGCTTGTCGTACGCTCTAGTCTTGGTTTGAAACATAAGCGACGCGCGATTTCATAAGCGATGCATATCACAAGCGACCGGAGACGTTTAAAATATTATATGCTACTGTAATGCAAACTGTTGCTTTCCCGCAGTTTTACTTTTTTAACTCGGCGCGGCCTGCAGTACTGGCTAGCGCCGCGGAGGAAGGGCCAGTTCGAAATTATGAAATATCCATTCGCTTGTGAAATTTACACAAGCGAACTGAGACCTTTAAAAATGTCTGAAATTAATTGAGAAGGCCATACTAGTTTTTATGTTTAGATAATAAATAATAAACAAAAGCGATTTTGTCACGTGCTCCATGCACGTGACAAAACCCGTAAATAATACAAATTGACAGGGGAGGTGCTTTATAATTAAGTTTATCTATTGTAGCTTTTAGCTCAATAAAATTTTTAGTTAAATAATAATTATTTGCGTTTTTTTTGTTTATTTGTTTGTTGTGATAAAAACGATTTACATTTACCACAAATTACAATTATTAGATATACGCACATGCAAATTAGACTATTATTATTATCTAAGAACAAATTCATATAAAAATAAATACAATATGTAACAAAAACCCTGTCCAGTCCTTGTAGGAGCCAGACCATTAATATGAACAACTTTTCCTATTGGACCAATGCTTGAAACTCGAAGAAAAAATCGTCATTTTCATACAAATTGTCGGGCCGGCCGAATACTTTTCGAGTTTCAAGCATTGGATCCATAGAAAAAGTTGTTCATATTAACGGTTTTAGTTGCTCCTATAAGGATCGAATAGGGTTTTTGTTACATATTGTATATGCATGTTAACAAAAATAAAAAATACAATTATTAAATAAAATAAAATCCATGTCCGTACTTAATGCCACTTATTCATTGTCATCACTATCACCGCCATTGGAGTTATACCACTGGTCACACAAACTTACACAATAAAACAATAAAGCCTTTACAATGGATGACCAGTTGAGAAAATTAATATCAAAATCAGTGGTGGCGCGACGAAGTGCACTAAGATTGTCCAGTGACCTTACTAATGGTGACATTGCGCCTGATGTCATGTGACCATTGTCTACATGAAAAAAGTCATGTGGCCGAATGCGACCACGTCTGTCCACCGGGATCTCAAGTTCGTTAGTCACAAACAGCGCACACATAAGATTATGTAAAAGAAAACAACAACAAATACGTCTAACAAATTGTTAAGATGTCAGTTACCACTTATTACCACCGTATGTCTCTCATTACTCTCTCTCTTCCTTGCAATATAATCGTATGTACACTACACTCGTTCACGTCACCTCTTGACGGCCGACCAGCGCTCAATTATATGTCTTTCTATTCCCGCTTACTTCTCTCCCTTGCACTAACCACTACGTACAAATGTCCACGTTCCGTCAGTACGTCACCGCTCGACGGCCATCGCACGCAACGCCATGCTTAATTATAGGCATTTCTTTTTATTCCCGCTCTCTTCTCTCCCTTGCATTGCACTAATCACTACGTACACTCATCCACGTTACGTCAGTATATCACCGCTCTACAGCCACCGCACGCCACGCCACGCTCAATCATATGTCTTTTATTCAATGCCCGCTTTCTCCTCTCCCTTGCACTAACCACTACGTACACTCGTCCACGTTACGTCAGTATATCACCGTTCTACAGCCACCGCACGAAACGCCACGCTCAATCATATGTCTTTCGCTTCCCGCTCTGTCCTTTCCCTTTCACCAACCACTACGTATACTCGTCCACGTTACGTCAAGACGTCACCACTCGCCGGTCACCGCAAGCAACCCCGCGCTCAATTATATTTCTTCCAGCTCCCGCTACCTTCAATCCCTTGCACCAACCACTATGTACACTCGTCCACGTTACTTCAGTACATCACCGCTCTACAGCCACCGTACGAAAAGCCACGCTCAATCATTTTTATCTTTCGCTTCCCGCTCTCTCCTCTGTCTTTCACCAACCACTACGTATACTCGTCCACGTTACGTCAAGACGTCACCGCTCGCCTGCCACCGCTCGCTGGCCACCGCAAGCAACGCCGCGCTCAATTATATTTCTTTCCGCTCCCGCTATCTCCAATCCCTTGCACCAACCACTACGTACACTAGTCCACGTTACGTCAGTACATCACTGCTCGACGGCCACCGCACGCAACGCCGCGCTCAATTATATGTCTTTGCTGTAATCAGTGCAATCTGCATATTAGATTATTGATCCGACACAGCGAGACCACAGAGGAATATCATTATGGAGATCAAGCTTTGTTTGAAATACTAATTGAAACAAGAATTACTTTTGTTTTTCGCAAATAGGCCACTAAATCGCAAAAAGCCAATGTTTTTAAAAGATCTCTATTTAATGATAACCCTCCCATATGGGGTACATACAAAAAAAATCTTAAAAAATATAAGTTACTTATCCTGAAAAAAATTCTTATTTTAAATAGGGCTTCTGATATTATGAAAGTTAAATATAATAAATACTTGATTAAGCTAAATAACATGTGATAGTGACAGTACTAATACAAGTGATAAAAATTATTGAGGATGTGGTGACAAAAATTGAGAATAGAATGTTAAGGTGGTTTGGACATGTTGAGAGGATGGATAAAAATAAAAATTATCGTGCGGATGTGGATGCGAGAAACGGACCGGGTCGACGTCGGCGAACTTTCTGTGACCAAATTGCAGATGTTCTGAAGAAAGGTGAAGTAAGGAGTACCTATAACCGGAGAGCATGTATGAAAAGAGTATTGAGTGTTGACGAAGCAAAAGAGGTTTGCAAGGATCGTGCAAAGTGGAGTTTCATAGTCTCTGATTACCCCCATGGAAACAGGCGTGAAAATGAGAGTAATAAAATAAAAAGTAAAAAAAAACTTGAGAGGTGTCAAGGGACACCCGGATGGAACGAAGTAAAATATAACTATAAATAAGTAGGTCTAATTTCATTTAAACTCTTTTCTGCGTTACAAAATCAAGTTTTTATTATCTTCATAAAGCTAGCTCCCTTTCGCAACGCGCGATAACGAACTTCGTTTCAATTCAAAAGTTTTTTGTGTTTGTATAAAAAAAATGAGAATCCAAAATAGTGTCAGGTTTAGGGCCATTCCATTGATTGGCTTCTACGTTATGTTATGACTACTTGGTAATCATAAAGTGCCTTCCGAATCACGGAATCACTCTGCATTGAAATTATTGTGACTATAGTCACAATAATGTCAGAGTGATGATTAGGCGTGGCCTTTCCTTTGACTTTTACATTCTTGTTATGTCGTGTAAATAAATTTAAAATTTCAAACGTCGGAGAAATTACAACGTTTTACATTTTTTTTTCCTTTTCTTAACGTACCTACAAAAGTAAATAAGTACGCTAATAATATTACAATCTAGCCTTAACTCAGGCTTAACTCAGATATTGCAGGCTTGAATCACCTGATTATCAGAAAAGAAAGATGATTCCGTGATTCAGAAGACTTTCACTGCGCGTGGCCTTACACGCACTTGTCCGGTTATTATGTTTGAAAACACTGAATAAACTAAGAATCCTGAAGTAAAAATAATAAATAAAATAAAAAAAGGATTGCAGTTTCATGCTTTAATAAAAAGCCAAAATATATTTTTCATATTTCGATATATGTTCTTTGGCGAAAGTTGTTCAATTTCACTCCCTCTCCCACTTCACTTCTTTCTTCTTTCTTTCCAGCATTGGTAGGTTGGTTTCAAAACTCTCAAATGGCTTTGCCAAGCCAGGGAAATGGTAAAATATCGGTTATTTTGTGGTTGTAAGGGCTCGCGAGGACTATTGTTCCCACAGAACTACTAGTCCTATGTTGATTTGGTTTGACTTTGACAACCAGCATATCAAAGAACTTGCGCAGTGAAGAATAAGAATAATTTAATTTGCTCAAATACAGTACACAAGATGTCAATTGTATAATTAATTAGTATCACGTATTCAACCGATACTAAGGCATGCAAATATATATGTAGTCACATGAATTTATCTATTAAAATATGATTTACTACTAATATTAGAATCATTAAAAAGACAATAAATATAACTTAAGAGTCCCCTTAACCTGGACAGAATCAGACTTTTCCATACAAATGTAGTCTACGTTTTATTTTGAAACGACATGTCGGATATGGGCAAAATTACGTAATTTGAAAGAAATTGCAATTATTTAGAGTTATAATTGGTTTCCGACGGTAAAATTATGAACTTAAAAGAGAATATAGTGTATTTAATCATATTTGACCATGTATGGAAAATTTCTACACCCTTATAATTTCTTTCCAGTTCGTAATTTAATGTGGGAAACCAAATATAACCCGAGATAATTGTGATTTCTTTAAAATTACAATTTTGTACCAAAATCTGACATGTCGTTTCAAAATAAAACGTAGACTACGTTTGTATGGAAAAGTCTAGGGTAAGGGGATTCTTAATAAAACGATTTCATATAATCTAAAAAAACCCTAATCCATAAAAACTTGAACGAGCTTCTACTCACTTAGTAAAAGAATTGAATTTCTATTTAATTACTTCAACTGCCAAATTGACAGTATCATAGAAGAACTATTTTTTTTTTATAAATTAACTTACAGACAATATCCCTTGTTTCGGAACGATAGCTTTTATTTATGGTTACAGCTCCATTACCATAACACGAAGACTACAGCTGCCATCTACAGTGGCTTTAATTGCTAAACTAACACCTTCCGGAATATATGAATGCTAAGCATGGAGGACGGTCGACGCACTGTACAGAAACCTGCAGGCGTTTGGCGTAAGCGTGTCGCACACAACAAAATATTGTACCACAACATTGACTCAAACGAATCGTTGTCTTAAACCCTTATGATTGGGTATGTTCAGGCAGAGCCGAACATTTTCATGGTTAATATTTTTGTCAAACGCAGCACTTAGCTGCAACCTAGATTTAGTATACTGACTTATGACAACTCAATTATAAAGCATTTAATTTTTAATGTAATAAATGCACTCGGCAGATTCGATCGTTTTTGATTTGTCGTATCCGACTTATCGCACAAAAACGTTACGTTACACGTCTAAAAATTCACGAGTATGCGTTTGGGAGAAGTGTTCTTGTGATAAAACAGCTGAATGTTTTAAATAAAGTAAAGTTATTTAATTTTTTTAATAACCAAACTATGCTTGTACGAATTTTGTTTTAGAGATTTTATACTCCTTCCGGTATTGAATTGTGCCCAAAGTTGCGTTAAAATTACGTGTTGAAACGGAATGTTTTGAGACTCATAACTTTTAAAGTATTAATCATTTTACAATTATGATTCCATACAAGCATAGATAACGACAAGACAAATCGATAAAATTAAAAACTTTAAACAGACGATACCGAACAACGGAGTCATCACCCTACAGAAATTTTATGGCGAAACATCTGACTAGTGTACCCTTAAGAGCGCTATTTGACTCCAAAAAAGTATGACGTCTCACTTTTGTATTTCTTAAAAATCCCATAGAAAATGTTTGTTTTGACGTTTAGAATAAAGTGTCTGATTTGACTTTTTCTCATTTAGCGAAGAGGACAGAGTGAAGTGTAGCAGCCCTCTTCTCCACCCAGGGGACATAGGAAAATAAGTTAAGAGCAGCAAGTATGAAAAGTAGTAAAGCGTTTGTATGAAAAGTATGTAAGACGGGAGCGTCTTACTTTTCATACAAACGCTCGTACGTAATTATGGCGTTACAACTGTTCTTTCTTGAAATTTTTTGCACTAACAGGTATCTTGTGCACTATTTTTAGGTTTCTATCGAATTAAAAAATGAATATTTGGAAAAAAAAAGTTCAGTATACGACTCCAAAAATCTGCTTTTTTGCACAAATTTTACCTGAACTTCGACCGTTCCTAAAGTACTCATAAATTGTAAAAATAAAAAAATATTTCTATTTTAAATTATATTTAATAAATAAATAAATAATTTTCTTGACAAAGCAAAAGTGGTTTGCAAGGTTCGTAGCATGTGGAAATCTATAGTCTCTGCCTACCCCCATGGGAAACAGGCGTATGAATATGTATGTGTTGATTATAAAGTAATTGTTTTAAAAGCCATCTAACCTCTGAATTACTTGGTACCAGCTGAAAATCAGCGCTGTGGTTCACACCGCAGCACAAAGCTGAGATGGCCGCCTTTTCGGCACTCTTAATAGATATTAGTCTAGTACATAAGATTTTGCCGAATAAAGGTTTTATTTATTTATTTCTTATATTTAGTTAAGATAATAGAGTTTTATGGAGACTGGTGACTGTAGAAAGCTGGGTCTGCGTCAATGCTCTGACAACTGATGTGAATCCTCCAGACATCTAGGTAACAGTCGCACCTGCCATTCAAGCGTTCCTTTGCCGAGTACAGTGCGTAAGTAATGATAATAAACAACGATGTCATAATTACAATTTAAAATACCAGCTTGTGTTATGCGACAAATTGATTTAGAAATTATGCAGCCGGTGAGTATTACGAAAACAATTGCAGAAAATGCAGAAATGTTAATACATTTCTTATTTGCTTCGTGTATTTATCTGTGTTATAAATAGTGATGTGCCGTTCTTGAAAATTTCCAGAAATTTTCGATACGGTTTGGAAAATTTCCGAGAAATTTCAAGGAAGAAATTTCTCCAGGAAAATTTTCAACTAAAACTCTCGAAAATTATTACTGAAAATTTCCGGAAATTTTCGAGATCAGAAAATTTCTCGCCGGCACATCAGTAGTTATAAACTATCTACTACAACTATAAATTCTAGGAATGGGAAAAGTTAGCGCACCTCATTAGACATGATGAGTCTTTAAAAGTAATATTGGAGGAAAAAATGGAAGGAAAGGGCAAAGAAAGACATAGAGATAGTTTTACAAAACAAACAAAAGATACTATCGAAAGTGTTGTGGTTTTAAAACAGCTCGATTCTATTATAGTTTGGCATTTTTTAATTGAAACTATAGATTTTAAAACTATCGATTTTTCGGCAACACTAATACATATATACGTAGCAACAACGTTTTTCACAAAATACCAAGAAGTAATCTGGGCTGCTAACTACATAATATAAATTCACTAGATAACTACAAAAAGACATGAACACAGACACAATTCTATAGAATACAAAGACCATGCAAAAGCCAACTTGCTATGTTTGTTAAGCAGCCCACTGTACTTACCCTACGGGACCACACAGAAGCATCCCCCGCTGCTTCAAGCACCACCAGACGGGACTCAACAAGCGAACTGTCAAAACAGGGGTGAATAATTGATTTATAGGAAACATATGTGACATTTTTAACTTACTTACCTACCATTCTGGTCTTGGAGAAAATAAAAAACTTAGAAAGTACCAGCTCCCGGAGGTCCCGGGTTCAATCCCCGGTCAGGTCAAGATGGAAAATGATCTTTTGCAGATTGACCTGGGTCTTGGATGTTTATCTATATAATATGTATTTGTTCTATAATACCATAACACAAGTCTCAAATTTACTTTGGGGCTAGCTGAATCTGTGTAATTTTCCCGAATATTTTTTTTTACTAGCCATTCAGGTCCCATAGTTGGGCAAAGGCCTCCCCTTGTTGTATTTTTTAATATTATATATATTATAAAAAATAAAGAAAAATATAAGAACCTTGTACGCAATAAATAAATAATAGACAAATGACACTGATTGAGCTAGCCCCAAAGTAAGTTCGAGACTTGTGTTATGGGATACTAACTCAACGATACTATATTTTATAACAAATACCTGTATAGATAGATAAACATCCAAGATCCAGGACAATTTAGAAAAAGGCCATTTTCCAACTTGCCCTGACCGGGGATCGAACCCGGGACCTCTGGGTGGCGCACTAGCATGGTGACCACTACGCCACGGAGGTCGCCAATGCGGCTAGGAACCTACTACTATTTTGATTTCGTTTTCAACCATCAAAAAGTAACAAAAAATATTTATAGGACAAATGTGAACTGAACAGCAGGAAAGGGTCGGCCTCGGCGAACATTGAATCTGCTAAGAATTGAAGTTCTGAAAAAAGGAGAAGTAAAAAGTCAAAATCAAGAGATTGATGAGTGTAGATGAAGCGAAAGAGGTTTGTCAGGATCGTAGCAAGTAGAGGTCCATAGTGTCTGCCTACCCCTCTAGGAAATAGGAGTGATATTATGTATTTATTATTCAACCATCTCGCCTACACTGAAAAAGTTAAAAGTTACTAGTTAGACAAAGCTTTTGCCAACGTTACTAAAATCAAGTGACTGCTGAACTCAGGGATACTAGTATTAAAATGTGTTTTAATTAATAGTTATAGTTTGGGACATGCGACTACATGGTTCTGCTAATGAAAACAAAAGTTTGGTAGGTACCAAAATTTGCGATTTGGTTAGTAGATAGATATGAAAGCTAAATAATATCCTTCCCTTGTTTCCATTTCTCTTCATCACGTACTGTTAATATATATTTTTTGTAAGTTGTATGGTATTTACGAAAGATGTATATGTATGTTTATTGTAAGTAATTATTGTATATAAGTATATTTATATTGACCGCTCCGCACTACCTAACTTCCCATTTATTGGAAATTCACCTATTTTCTATGTAGCGAGGCTGCCTGGAAGAAATTGCTTAGCGACAAGGCCACCTTTTGCGCATTTCCTAGTTTTTAAGATAATTTTGTCCTGTATTTATTTATTTTTTGCAATTAAAGGTATTGTATTGTATTGTATCTACTAACCAAATCGTAAGTAGCAAAACTGGTTCAGCTATTTCTTTTTCTCAGTTTAAAATTGTTATCACGCTAAAAGTAACGTTTGGATTTAGCTGCCCTGGGTTCTGTCTGGTTAGAGCCGCATAGTTTTACCTTATAACAATAGTATTGCAAACTATTGACAATCGATACTATCGATAGTTATTCGATAGTATCAATAGTCCTATCGATATTGTGACTGTTTTTAGGCCACGATAGTGTAAGCTCATGAAAATTACTTCGCTGGAAAGATAACATCACATTTTGTGATAAGCGTCAGATAAACACAGGCGGTTGGTTTAGACAGAGGACAGTCTAGGGTTCGCCGTCAAGGCGGACACATGTTAATGTATTTTACGGTCTAGTTTTAGTGTTTAGATAAAGTACTTGTATCAAAATGCACAGAAATATAATTGTACAGGAGAACACCGTTTTTTATTGGTATAATGAGATGCTTCTACCAGATGTCTTCAATAATAGTATCGATATTTTATACTATTGCTTGCAACACTAATCCAATGGGATACGCATTTTTTATTTTATTTTATTTTGACAACATACAGCCATGTACTTATGTTAATACTTAGACCTATCTTAGATAATACACCTTGAGTGCCTAATATGGGTACATTATATTACTAAGGTAAATAAATCAGAGAAAGTGTGAATCAAAAATGATAGTTTCCTAACATAATAAACTAATGTAGACACTATACATACATCGAAAGCATTACTAGCTCTTTCGCACCAGTGTTGGCCACACACACACACGAAAGATAAACAAACTCACGATTTAACCTTTTGCGATTAAATTGGAAATAAGCAGATAGATCTACAGCTAAGTTTTGAAAAGTAACGCCTGTCGGTGGTCAATAGCAAAAGTCCTAGATGCAGTTTTGTTGTGATGAAGTTTTGTAAATATATCTTATACAATATTACAATGTGTATTTTTTATATTTGATCAAACGAAATCTGCGTACATAAGACAAAATATTAACGATAAAAAACCGGCAAAAAATCGTTATTAACACTTTAATTTTTTTTTCTAAATGTCGAGTTTCGATTTTTATTTTTTTCTCTTTAAGTAAACGGCGTATTTTCTTAAAAGTTGTCTCATTTGAAAACTACGAAGTTTAAGAAGCTAAGAAAGTAAAAAATAATTAACAATACCAAACAAGAAAGTAGTTAAAAAATAATTGACGAAAAAATTAAAGTGCCTGGATTAAAAAAAAATATCATTACGATCTTTTTTTGTTTTTTGTAGATAATATTTCGTCTGATATCCGCACATTTCGTTTGATCAATTAAAAAAACACACATTATTAAAAAAAATGTTTATTGGGTACTTAAATGTTTACAATCGTAGCTAGTTGTGGGTGCCTCCTTTTAAGCAATATTTGCTTGTGCCAGGAAACACCACTCTCTTATAACAATTAATTTTAACAATTAAATAAACTAAAGTACACTTAGGTAATTGACACTTATTAAAACATATCCTATGTTTGGAGTTAGTGTATATTGCTTGTATAAAAATTACTTATATAATATACTTATATAGATAAATCTTATATGTCTACAAAGTGTAACTAAAACGGGGTATCGTAAACACGTTAGGAAATAAACGTATTAATCAATTTGATCAATTTAACCCCACACATACATTTTAGGGGCTCAGTGCTGCCCCCATTTAAAATAAAATATTGAAAAGAATAGAGATAACATTTTTTTTTGCTCATACGGCTCTGGATATTAACCTCTCCTAACTATTTTATGAACTACTGTTTACAGTTTAAAGTGAGAACGTGAAGATTTCCTTAGCATTTTTCCAAAAAGTAGCAATTTTTTGCAAAAATGCTAATAAAATCTTCACGTTCTGACTTATCCTATGGGACCATTCCTGAAATCGCAAAAATCTGTAGCTTCATACATTTCGGCAAGGCAAGGCAACGGCAAGGTATTTAAATTTGTATCAGGGATGGTCCTATAGTAAAAAATGTTCCCATTTGTTCATTTTCTTCCTTTCGGGTTGATACCTACCCCCTTTTCGTTACACATTGTATATCAGCGACAGACTGCGACGAGTGGAAGAATTTGCCCAAATGGGACATAGCCGCAACGGACTAGTAAAAAAGATATTAAACAAGATGGAGTTACTGTATCTCTAATATATAAAATTCTCGTGTCACAGTTTTCGTTGCCATACTCCTCCGAAACGGCTTGACCGATTTTGATGAAATTTTTTGTGCTTATCCGGTATCTATGAGAATCGGCCAACATCTATTTTTTATCCCCCTAAATGTTAGGGGTAGTCCACCCCTAAATTTTTTTATGGCAAAACAACGTTTGCCGGGTCAGCTAGTAACCCTGTAAATTTCTAGTCACTGTGATCGCGGAACTTTAAAATCGTACTATTTTAATTAACGTGTTTTATAGCCAGAGATCGGAATCACGGGTACTATTGCTATCAAAAGTATGGATATGACTAAAAGTTCCGGGATTTCTCGAGACTCTCATTGGGTAGTAAATAAAACAATCATAATTATGTGATTTCAGGATAAGTAATGTTTTTCGATAAAATATGTCCTGAAATCACATAATTATGATTGTTTTATTTATAGATTATATAGTTATATCCATACTTTTGATAGCAATAGAACCCGTGATTCCGACCTCTGTTTATAGCATAAGCTATAAAACACGTAGATTCTAGAGATCAGAATAATCTGATCTGTAGAATCTACGAGCAAAGTATTCTCTCCGTGTTAGTATACGGCGCAGAAACATATGTCTCCCGGGATATAACAAGAAACATAGAAATCGGAATAGACTAGGAAGAGACTAGCCGACATAGCCAAGGTGGTAGCGCAAAGGAAGTGGCGATGGGCGGGCCTTATATTCCGAACCAGAGACGAAATTTACGGAAAAGAAGTGCTAGAGTGGAGACCTAGAACAGGCCGCAGAGGTGTTGGTAGACCAGTTACTAGATGGACCTACGATTTGGTCTAGATTGCCGGAAAGACGTGACCGAGGAAAGCTCAAGATCGAACGGAATGTCGTGCATTGCTAGAGGCCTACACTCAGCATTGGGTGAAAACGGGCTGAAGAAGATGGCTTATTGCGTAAATAAATAAATATATAGGGACAAATCCCACAGATTAAGCTAGCCCAAAGTAAGTTCGAGACTTGTGTTATGGAATACTAACTCAACGATACTATATTTTATAACAACATAGCCTATCAGGCTGGGTAGGGACCAATATTGAACTGGGGTTCTTTCGGCGTAATCTTCCCAGCAGTGGTCGTTCCGAAACGCTAGTAGTTTTTAGCTTTTGCACTAAAATAATATATAAAATGGCCTTCAATACATAGGAGTTAAATTTATCCAACATTGCTTAAAAAAGATTGACTTTGACTTAACAAATACATAAAATATAGATAAACACCCACGTAGTTGTAGATACTTAATTATATATTGCATCACGTATTTGTAATTTACGGGTTATAGAGATCAAGAGCCGCACAGTTAGTGTTCCCGAGTACTATATATATATATTAGGGCTTTTAGCCCTAAATTTAAGCCTGTCGGTCCTTTTTTAGAGCTATGTCATTTTTAAAAGCATATGAGCCTAAAAGCCTTTTTGTGACTGTAGGTTTATTTAGAGTAATATAATTATGCTTAAGCTAAAGCCATTTTTGGCACGATATCCTTATCGCGCGTTGCGAAAAGGAGCTAGACGGAAAAAATTAAGACCAAAAGTTGTAACGATTTTTTTTGTTCATGACGATAATAAAAACTTGATTTTAGAACGCAGAAAAGAGTTTGAATGTAATTTAGACCTATTTATATTATATTTTACTTCGTTTCATCCGGGTGTCCCTTGACACCTCTCAAGTTTTTTTAGTATCAGCCTGAGTAAGCCATCATAATTATGAATAAAGGATTTTATTTTTAATTAATTTTGAAAAAAGAAACGAACATGTCTATTTTACTTAAATATCGCGAAAACAACATTGAACCAAAAGCCTATAAAGGCCTTTAGTCCTTTAGGCTTGGCCTATTCAACAGGCCTAGCCTAAAAGAACTAAAGGGCTTTATAGGCTTTTAGCCTATCAAGCCCCTTAATTAAGAGTCTAAGCTTCAAAAAAGGCGCCTTTAGTTCTCGGGATCACTACACACAATCGAATGCAAAATCGTGGGTCTACTGCGGGAAGCGGGAATCAGGTATCTACGAGTAGATAATGGCAGGTACCTATATCCTATTCCGTTGATTTATAATAAAAAACAAATAAACAATTTATCTATCTATTTAGCGTTTGTAAGCAGAAGCAGGTGGTAGACACATTTTAATCCACTTTAGAAAAAAGGGACAGGTTCTCGATTCGGTTCTATTTTTTCAAAGGTTAAAAAGATATCCTGTATAGTAATACAAAATTTTTAAAGACTTTTAATAACTTTTTTTTGTAAACAGTAGTAAACTGGTTCCAATTATTTGGCTGGTGGTAAACAGTCAACCTGTATATATCTAGCTCTATCTACAATATGTATCAAAAACCCTGTCCGATCCTTGTAGGAGCCTGCACTCAGAACGTCAATATGAACAACTTTTCGTAAGGGGACAATGCTTGAAACTCGAAAAACTTCGACTTTTTCATACAAAAGTGTTCGGCCGGCCCGGCAATTTGTATGAAAATATCGATTTTTTTTCGAGTTTCAAGAAAAATTTGATCATATTGACGGTCTGAGTTGCTCTTACAAGGATAGGACAGGGTTTTTGTTACGATTGGGTGTTAAATACTTAGATGCTGTACGGTGGAGTAACTTTAAAAACACGAGATACCTATGCATGAAATTTCATAAACTTTACTCATTGAAAAATCTTCTTCTTTACTCGCCTTTTCCCTATTGAAAAATATCGCTAATTATATTTGAGTGAATTTAAAATGTTGATACTGATCATAAAAATCGAGAGATTTGTTAATCTTGCAGAAAGGCCATAAAAAAAATAACAATAGATTTTGTACTTTAAAGAATGTAGAAAATTCTATCTCTTTTAATTCTTTTTCTTAAATATAAGAACTAAAGCTGTTGTCAGTGTCATTATAAATGAAAGGAAATCCAAAAGATAGAATTCGGACGTCAGATTTAATCACATTTACTATCAATTGCAAAAAAATATATTGACCAGTTCATAAATAAACACGTAGGTATGCCTTGCCATTAGCATTCTTTCTTCCACCAATGGCTTCATTAGAACCGCTGCTGACGTCAAGCCTCGGAGAACAATGCCACATATAATTAAGCATAATTCTGAAAGCCATTCCATTTACAAGTCGCTCGACTGAAACACGGATTTTAAACCTCGGACACGACATCAAACATGGCACGACGCATTCCTCCGTTTTCCACGTCCCGCGCCGCCTATCGTCTGTCACCGTGACATTTCCCTCAGTCTTCGACTTTCCCGCGATTCTTCTATACGTCACTCCGCACGCCCTGGGAGGTTACTGCCAAAAGCCCGCCAATCAACATATACGCCATGTTGTTAACGGGGCGGAGCTGTCGTCCTCTCTACGTCTATCTCACTCGAAAAGCAAAATTTCCCGCTCGCACCCACCGTCCTCTCATTGGCGGGAGCGCAATTAAGCGCGGGAATTCGAATTCTATTTTTGAAGTAAATGTTTTTTCAGCACTTGTTTATGGTTAGCGGGTACTACGTGGCCGGTTGGGGGACACCTGTCGTTCATGGCATGTTAATTCTTTTTAGGTGTTTTTGAATCGGCAGGGTTATGATGGCGTTTCGTTATGGCACATAACGTAAATCCTGGCGAGATTTATAGATGTGAATTAACACGTTTTGATGTGGATGTTTGATGGATTTATTGGTTGTGTGGAGATTAATAGTTTGATATTATGTCGGTGCGTCGCAGGTGGGCGGGCGACCCCTGATAGCTGTGTTAACCTTCTCGACGAAATGTTAATAGCATCTAAAAATAATAATACGCTCGTTGAGGCAGTTTAGTTTCGCGAGTGTAATTTATTGAGGTTGGTACTCAGAAGGTGGGTCGGGAGCTACTTCTGATGACTCGGTTTTTAATTAACGCAGCTGAAAAACTAAATTGACTTTTAATTGATTGTGTTAATTGAAGTTTTGCTTACTTTGCCGCACTAATACTTATTGGTCTTGATAAAGGTAAAAGCAGGAATTCTTCTAATTGATAAATTCAATAACATGGGGTGCCCAAGTACCAAGAATTTATTACGACAATATAAGCTAGAGTGTGAGTCGCGCCATAAACAAAATAAAACGTTTTTAAACAAGTACTCTACTTAGAATACAAGATAACAATGGGGTTAACATACAAAACAATCCTTTGTTTAGACACTCTATGTTTTAAAAATAGGGCCTTTGAATATTAAGGTTTTTTTGCTTTTTGTTACTTTTTCTCCCTCACGGTATTGAGTGATTCTATCACCAGTTTTAAAACGCATTTTGTTTCATGGAAATTCTTTCGACAGGAACTCAACATTTCGTTTATTTTTTTAAAATTTCATTTAATTTATGGACAGGCTGCCTAAAAAGCTATAGAAGAAGCGGCAACAAACTGCGGTGCAGCATTTTCTTCAAGGACTCGACTTAATTTAAACTGATAGGTATTAATAAATAAGATCGAGTCGAATATATCTTTCATCGGATATTCATGAAACTTGACAATGCCAGTATTACTATAATTATTAAATTCGGACATGAGCCAAATCGGTTTGAAGGGTTAAGAATGATATGGCTGTAAGAGAAACTGTAAGGGACAAAGGGATAGACTGTGGTCAAATTGCTATAAGTAAAAGTGGAGAGAGAGAAATAATTATTTACGTAGAGGTATTTCTTCTTTTTTCTTAAGGAGTGTGTTAGTGGCTAACCATGACTAACACTAGTGTGTCCGATTAGCTATCATAGCTATTGAGCTACGTTGAGAGTCCTTGGAATCTCTTCCAGTGCAACCTCAGATCATATAAAGGAATTTATGTTCTGAGAGTGCAGCAGTCATTTTTAGGGTTCCTTATTCAAAGAGTTAAAAACAGGACCCTATTACTAAGACTCTCCTGTCCATCTGGCTGTCTTTCTGTCACCAGACTGTATCTTATGAACCGTGATAGCTAGACAGTTGAAATTTTCACAGATGATGTATTTTTGTTGCCGCTATAACAACAAATTGTTAAAAATATTGATGATTTTATCTCGCAATTAAATACTGTGTTGCTGTATATGCCTTTTGTATTTTCAGATTCTTTAGGGTTCCGTTCAAAAAAATCTATCTGTCCGTCTGGTACAGCCTATTTGCCCTGAATCTACTGGACTAAGTCAGGTAAAATTTGGCAAGATGGTGTAATCCTATGACCCAGATGTGCAAAGTAAATAAAATATATTTTTTAAATAAGGTCATTTTCAGGGGACAAACTATGATTAAAAAAAAAGTTTTGCAAACCTTACTATGTCATATACTAAATGAAAGGGCTTACTATGAGGATCTTAAATACATTTCTGTTTTTATTTTAAAATAAATAATTTTAATTGTATTCGTGCAAAAAGACGAAAATTGAGCATTATAGAGCCTGATCTTCCGAAACTATGAAGCTTAAAATTTTGAAAAAAAAAGCCTATACAAAATATAGTTCATTGCTTGTAAATTAATCAATAAAAACAGAATAAAATAAATATCGAGGCGGCTCCCATGCACCATATGCGATTTTTTATAGATATCATACGAAGGGTTCCTCGTACGCGAGTGCGACTCGCCCTTGGCCGGTTAATTTAATCCTTATCTGTATCGCCTACATAAACGCGCAAAGTATACAAACGTGACATGTGTCCATCCCGTCAGTGGGTGGATGTAAATGTATCACTTAGTTGGTGTCGAGTGGCGAGCAGCACTTTAGTGTCACCTCTCATGAAGATACAGGGTGCGTTTATTATGTAAAGTATGTAGAAAATATGCAATTGGAAACATCCCATTAAAATTTAAATTATGGTTATATACAAAATTGTATACACAGGAGCATAGGAAGATCAGCATTGAGAAGGGCCGATGACATGACCCAAGTGATTTGGACGCGTTTCATGCATCGACTATTTTTTGTAAACAAGAAAGTTAGTCACAATTCGTGCGTCGTTAATTTAAATCCATAGATTTACTAAGTATTCAGACATAACATATTAAAATACAAGGTCATTTCATTTTTAAATTGTAAAGCAAATAGAGAAATAGTGAATCATTATATAATAAATTGGATGCCTGACAAGTTGATATGAAATTACTTAATATTAGTTTAATATGACGTCATGTGTTACCATCTATGGGTTTAAATCAACGACGCACGAATCGCGACCTATTTACTTGTTTACAAAGATCCCAAGTAATGAGAAAGACCTGGATGAGAAAAGCTGAAGACCGAGAGAATAGCATACATATAAGGAGACTTACACTTCCTTAGAGGTGGAGAAAGGTTGAAAGAAGAAAAGAAGAGGAAGATATAAAATTATATTTAAAACTAGCTTTTGCTCGCGGCTTCGGTCGCGTAGGGGTGTAATTTATCAAAATCCTTTCTTAGGGGATGCCTACGTCATAGTAGCTTTATGCATGCAAAGTCTTAGCCCGATCGGTTTAAAATTGACAAAGTTTCATACAAACTTTCATCCCCTATTTTATCCCTTTGGGGGTAGAATTGATCAAAATCCTTTCTTAGCGGATGCCTACGTCATAACATCTACCTGCAGCCAAATTTCAGCCCGATCCGTCCAGTGGTTTGGGCTGTGCGTTGATAGATCACTATGTCAGTCAGCCACCTTTGAGTTATATATATTTAGATAAGGTTACTAAAATTAAAATTAAAACTACCTAGAACTAAAAAGAAAATACAAAAGTGTAGTCCCACTAAAATATCACCCCTCGTCAGCGTGGCCAAAAGGCTCTCAGGCCTCACCAGCCTGCAGGTCAACGGATACCTCGAACAACTTTTGCCATACCTTCAAAGTAGGGAGAATTAAGAGTCTTATTATAAGAGGAAATGAGAGGAAAGAGGTAGAAAAAAAAATATATACTTATAGCTACAAGATACCTACTTAAACGTAAGTACGTAAAATAAACTTACATAAATATATACTGACATATAATATAAAATTGTATATATCAGTATATATTAATGGATACATAAGATAATATTTCTAAATAATATGATGATTAGGATGCAGATAAAGACAGATAGTAATCTTTTACTCGTTTCTTAAACAACGTTTTCGTTCGTTTCTTCATATGCCTCCTGCACAGCATGTCAGTTCTTTCCATTTTGTTCTATCTCCCCCCTTCCTACTCATATCTTCCTATAAACATTCCATCCAATGTTTCTTAGGTTTCCTTCTGTTTCGGTGTCCTTTGTCATGCACTTTCAGAACCAGGTTATATGGCTTTCCTCTCTTCTTTTAACATGTTCTCCAATCCGGAGGTTCTGGGTTCGATCCCCAGCAAGGGCAAGTTCGAAAATAGCCTTTTTTTAAATTGTCCTGGGTACAGGTATAGATACCCAATATCTATATATGTATTTATCATAAAATATAGTATCGTAGTATTCCATAACACAAACTTAACTTACTTTGGGGCTAGCTCAATTTGTGTGATTTGTCCCTATATATTTATTTATTTTATTTTATTTATTTATACCAGCCACCATGAGAGAGTTTTTAATTTTATAAATATAGATAGTTAGAAAAGAATATAAGAAATAGGGATGTAAACTGGGTAGAAAATATATTATTTTATTCAGTCCGTCAATTAGATTATCCAAAAATAAAGGAACCACATTTTGTCGTTAAGCAAAGTAGTAAAAATTCACGAAGATACAGCGTTTTGAAGTTTTGGAATGGGGGTGATTAACGTCACCTTTGGTTAAAAATCGAAATTTTAATGCACTGAATCTTTGTCATTATTTGCTAAACGGAGAAAAGAAACAATACTTATTAGGTACCATACTTTTTAATAATCGATCTAATGACCCATAAACAATTCCTTATTCCACATCCCTATTGGGCAACACTTTGGACTGAGGTAGGCCGATACAGGCATAACTTGGCCTGATGGCGTTACATTAATAAATCCGCAACACCGTGCCAGTATGGCCATGGCGACCAGACTACGTCACACCTTCTCTCCTGCCCATCGTGCCCCACCAGCTGCACTAAACGTGGCCTTTATTATGCCTCGGGCAACAAAGTCAAAGTCAAAGTCAAATCATTTATTTATCTTTGGATATTTATATCACTTGATAATTGTCATTTCTTTTTTCTTTCGATTTCTTAATAGTTAGTTGTTGACGTCAGATCATTTACTTACAACTAAGTTTACTGCCGCCTCCAAAGCGCAAGTACAGAAGAAGCGGTAACAAACTGTACTGCAGCATTTTCTCCAAAAACGTCAACCTTACAATTATACTGATATTAAAGTTAGATATGTGGACTGAGAATACATTGCTATGTCATAATTATTAATTAAAAATGTCAAATTTGAAATTAATGTCAGTTTGTATAAAATACATGTACTGATTGTACTCAAATTATGTCATTTGTGAGTGTACAAATATAAACCTTTAAAAGGGACCCGCGCCAAGCTCAAGCCAGACGTTTTTGTCTTTAAGATAATCATCGGTTCCGTAATAAGCCTTCTCACAAAGTACTTTCTTTACATAAGCTTTAAATTTTCTATCTGGCATATCAAGGACCGATTCTGGCAATTTATTATAAAACTTTATACAGTTTCCCTTAAACGATTTACTGACTGTTTTCAGCCTATAATACGGGGTAACTAAAACATTTATGTTACGTAAGTTTCTACCCGTAATATCACCTGTTTTATTAAATAAGGCAATATTTTTCCTCACATACATTATATTTTCAAATATGTACTGGGATGGTACAGTGAGTATATCAATTTCCTTAAAAAAATCTCTTAGGGAGTCTCTCAACGCTGTAAGAGTAGCATCATTTTGGAGGGAAAAAAAATTATGTTTGAGCCAACGACACGAAAAGAAGAAGAAGAACGCAACACTGAATTATTATCATTCAATGGTTTAATTGGATGCTATCCCTTATGAGATAGACAGAGTCCAGGGTATAAACTCGGGGTCTGCAAATTTTGATAGCATAAGTATAGTTTATGATGTCATTGTTGGAGTTAGAGATATGTTCCATGCACGATAGATGTATGATGATATGCTGCTGCTCTTCCCGCACAGATCGTAGAAGCCGATCGAGGGAATTGGCGAGGTTTGAATCATGTTAATAGGCGATGGGGATAGAAATCAATCCCTATTTTAATTCTTTTTTCCATCTTTACGCCCATACCATCACGCTAAGCGTGGTATTTTTGTCTTACGGCCTTGACTCTGTCTATCCCGTCACGGATAAATACGTGATAATATGTGGGTAGAGTATTATATGGTAGTTATATTATTGTATAAGACAAAGCTTTATCCTGAACTCTGGGGTTATACTGGCGCCTCTTATAAGATGTCTCTCAGTTCAGTGTGCCTTTTTGCAAAGACCTTCTCTAGTTTTTCCCCTGTTTACTATACAATACAATACACTACAATACAAAAAACTTTATTACACCAAAAGACATTAACAAATGCGGAATACTTTTATAATAGGACAAAATATAACGAGGTACAAGAGGCGGCCTTAACGCCGAAGCCATCTCTTACAGGTAACCAAAAAGAACTTTATCTTTGACAACCCTTGTCCAAATTAGCCAGCTGTGAGTTAATAAAGCTCGTCAATATAAAATTAAATAAATGTAAAGGGACAAATCACACAGATTGAGCTAGCCTCAAAATCCGAGACTTGTGTTATGGGCTCCTAACTCAACGATACTATATTTTATAACAAATACATATACAGATAAACATCCAAGACCCAGGTCAATCTGAAAAAGATTTTTTTTTCATCTTGACCTGACCGGGGATCGAACCCGGGATCTCTGTGACAGCCTGGCATGATGACTACTAGGCCACAGAGGTCGTCATTATCGTATATATTGTATTTCCCGATTTCTCTTTCCATCTTTCGGATACCCAGTGAGTCAAGCACATGATAGGAATTTTTAAATAGTTGACAGAGATTTATACAAAGATTTATGTTTATTTATTCAATCTTTATTGTTCATCAGATACAAATTGTACAGAACAAAAGGCGAACTTAACGATAAAAGCGTTGTCTACCAGTCAACCTGTGTTATACCGATAGTCTACGTAAGTTGCAAGATACAAGTATAGTAAATTAAAAAAAAAACGATAAAAAAACTTTAATTTCTTACATACATATACATAACATATAAAATGCTTATGAAATAAATAAAATAATAAAATAAAATATCCATAGAAAAATTATATATAACTTATATATAAATAAATAATGCAGCAATTTCTAAATATACTCTTAATATCTGCCTGTATTTGATATTGCAGCTTTTTAAAAAAATAATACTTAAGTAACGTAACAAAAATTATTTATAATAATTTACTTAAATCTCAATTATTGTTGTAATCACGGTCAAATCAAGAGGCGGGATGCCTAACATCTGACAAATAAAATGGTAAGCTTAAAGGTGGATGTCCACAGAGATTGAGGACGACCTAGAAAGACGTGGGGGAATGTGTGCAGCGGGACATGGAGGAGAGGGGGGGTTAGTACAAATATACCCTTGTAAATCATAAAAATTAACAACCGTTAGTTAAACCTATTTTAGGTCAAACATCTTTTGTCCCTTTCCCTCTTTTCAATATTTAACATGGTAAGAACGAGGCAAAACATAGTTTAACTAAAAGAGGTTTAGCAAACGTTTGTTAATTTTTATGAATTTAGGGGATAGTCAATAATAGATAACAATGAAGGGAGTTCAGATACAGAGCAGACCCCAAATAGGGAGAAGGCTAGGACGATGATGATGTGATAATGTTAAATATATGAACCTACGTGAACAAGTTCAGTAAGCGTGCTTTAAAGAAACACTGCTTTACTTAACAAACTATTAAGTAAAGTAAACATTATAAAAGCGAGATAAAAATGTTCCCGTCGGCACGTGTTGACTCAAGGATTATCAAAACTACGTAATAGTTAAAACAAAATACTCCTTCTCTTCCTTCTCTTAATAATAAGAGGATATCTATATGATTTGTTGGTATTTTAGGGCTTGAAACAAGCCCAATAAATCAACATATTTGTAATAACTTTATTGTACTATAAAAACACAATTAGATACAATATATAAATAGTAACAACGGCGAATATATTTCGTAATAGAATCTCAAACGGCTAATAAGTAGATAGAATAACTTTTGTCTGTTTGTACTTAATGCTTATTTTAGTAGGTATAGGTTTGGGTTTCAGTTAAGTTTTATTTGTTCGTGTATATTTATACACGTATAAATAAAACTATTTGAGGTATGTTTTATTACTTATTAAAAAATTATCAGAACCTTTTTTTATTGAATTAGATTTAAGGTGCATACCTATTGGAAATCAATATTTTCAATTTAAATACTTATTGATTTACTAAGATAAAAATAAAACATTTAAAAGGGTTTAGCCAAAGAAATGGTGGAGGGATTGCGTGAGGTAGGAATAGATAAAAAAAATCAGGAAAATGAAACTTGTTTAGAAAAAGAAAAAAAGAAAAAAAATGATAAAGGAACTGTCTTGACTAGAGCGTTCTTGGCACTACGCCACACGATTTTTTTTAGATTTAATTTGTAGCAAGTATTTAAATTTTTCTTCTTTCAACTTCCATTGATTCTGATCAATGTAAATGTAGTCTGCTATATAGGCAAAGATAAGCTAGGGAAGAACAAGGACACACATAAAGTAAAAACTCTCATCGGGCCACTAAATGAAGATCCTCCTTCTATAAATAACAATTCCCAGTTTCACTTACATAAAAAGTCACTATAAAATACTGCTGTGCGTAGTTTATTATGGGAAGTGAAATAAGCAAGAGCACTACAGGGAAAAGAGTAGTTCAATTTAGGTTTACGAAGGCAAAGTTATAATTCTAATGCGGCTTAGCAAAAATTACAGTTTTAAAATGCATCCAGCGCTTTTATTTTGCATGACAGCATGCAATAACGGAACGAAATGAGGGAAAATTAATTTGCCAGCCAGTGCGAATTTCAGTTAAATTATTTTTTTAACAACCACCTGCAATTCTTCATTCGTGAGTTTGACATTAAGTCAATGGCCAGTGTTATAGTGTACTAAGCAATATAAATGTCATTTATATTTTAATCCCTGTGTAATTAATTCCTAATTCAAAAAGAAAAAAGGAACTCATGCTACGAGCGTCGAGCGCTGCGGCGCGAAATGCGACGTCATGTCACGCTGACGAATAGCCGCGCGAAAATTTTGACGGCGACCAGTTCGCAGGCAATGCACTTTATCCAACAGCACGTTATTTGAAAGTCTAAACCAAGTAAATCGCTGCTATTACGTCTTATTGCGGGTGCATTTAGCGAAATGCAATTTGCGAACGATCCGCGGATATTTTCGCTTTTCTCAACGTTGCTAATTCCAGTTTCGCGCAGGCGTCTACGCGCTCTTGGCTTGACGGCTGATTGACAGGTGAAAGGGCGCGAAATTAGTACGTCGTTCGGGATTCGAGAGCTGAGATGCTTCGGAGTTCTGATCCCATCCCAACGATGGTCATCATTAGTGTCGCTAAAAATAAATTGCGAAGAAAATTGGCACACGCTGTGTGAGAGATGGCGTTGCGTAAAATGGAATTTTAGGGCGAAAGTGTTGTAGTCCAGGTGATCCATTAGGCGCCGTGGAGTAACATATGTTGCAGAGTGGTCAGAGATAAGATAGAGCCGTATGTCATAAAAATGAGCTACCGTTTGGCATCCGCCAACAAAGTGGGTTTTGTGGGGATTAGTGCGTGCAAACAGTGCGTGCGTTGGGATGGTCTGGTTATGATAAAGACGTAAAACAAGAAGAGACACACAGATTTGTGATAGCGGCGGCTTAAGGTCCCCTGAGACGGTATCTCGATGCGCCCGCGCTCCGCCGACGCGCGCCGCACGAAACAAAACATACGTACGATACAGACTGGCAGCGACTTTGTCATAGCTGGGAACTCAAACAAGTTATCTTTGAAGCTACCTTAATATTATGTTACTGAAACTTTGGCCTACTATTTCAAAATGAAATTTACTAAGGCTTAAAATAGAGGGACTTCAAATAGGCTACCTTTGTCATCATTTTTACAGATTTATCTTTATAAACACTCCGTTCTGTAATTTCTACGAGAAAGTCGTGCTTGCCGAGTAGCATAAAGCAGTTATTATGTACCCTAATAAATATAATAGTTGCATGCTTTTCAGGTGTGGTGGTCAACCCTTGTGTCAGATTTTTCAAGCTACCTAAAGGCATATGACATAGCTTGACGATTGACATACAAAGATTACTGTGATGAAAAGTTATACGTGCCTCGAGAAGCTCGAGGAAATAATAGTTAACAAACATAATAAATTCACACTTCCAATAAAAAATGTGCAGAAAGCCAAATTTTTCTAAGCAAGTTTTATTTATCTGATAAAGCACGAAAAATGCTGGCTTGCTGTCGTGATGATTTGCGTCCTTAATAGTCTATATACCAATGACGATTAAGACCGTGCGTACTAGAGAAGTAAAGCCGGAAAGGGGACTGCGGGCTTCACAGCATTACAACCGAGGATGCAACCCGGCAAATTTGAAAAGGCACTCTAAACTCCAAAGTAGCATAGCTAAAGGGAACGCTGAGTAAAAACCTAAATAGGTAACATCGCATTCCTTCAACCTTGTTAAAGTCATCCGACTAGCTAATAGAAAGATATCCTACGCTGCGCTTGCCGCTGTATGCACGACGACTCCAATCTATCCTTTTGAAAATCTACTATATTTCTATGTGCATCAGTGGACTTCTATACGATTTTGACCATCATCAGTCGAAGGCATGCGTTATCTTCTTCAGTTCTCTCTCTCATCTTAGCGCATTCATAGACGCATCCTCAACTCTATTGCTGTGAAGCCTGGTGTCTGTGTTTTGACGTTTTCTTTCCCACTTCGCGCGGTCTCGAGCATCTTTGGTTGTAAGATTTGTAAGACCAGTAATCTCCTTCAGTTCATTAGCCCATAAACCGACGGAGTTTCTCAAACAATTAGCAATAAGCGGGGATTTAAATTTTACAGCGCATTGTGTGAGGATGTGTGCCACGCCGACGCCATTAACAGTATTGGTCGTATCTCATAAACTCATGGTCTACGTGCCTCAAATTAAGGAAAAAGTTTTAATTAGACGTCGATGTTATTCGAAAGTTGGAAATTGGCTGAACTTTAGTTTTCTCTTCATATTGTAGAATATCAATCTTAGCAATCGAACCTTTACAAGTCTTTGAACAATAATATCTAGTAGGTTAACATGAGCCAAATCGGTCAAGAGGTTGCTGATATACCGAGTTCGCTTCGGAGCGAATTAACATTTTGACCATAAATAGGTAGGTATACTCAAGTAGGTAGGCTCAACCTACTTTTAAAAATGCTATTTACTAAGCGTACTAAAATAATACATATGTAAGGTTTAATTAATATCTTTTACCTAGATACTCTTGAGAAACATCAGCAAAGTACCTAATGCAATAAATCCCAAACTCCTGAAAGAGCGAAATGTTGCCTTTTTTTGTCTGTTTAAAACTTTCATTAGCACATTTCATTGAAAGGAATACCACGGCTCTACGCAACAATGGTTAAAAGCTAAACCGACGAAACGTTATTAATTGTTGCGTCGCCATGATTAATGAAAACGACATGTTGACAAAATAAAGGTGTCACCTAACAATATAATGATAGAGATCGCTAAGGCATTCCTTCAGAGATACCTCTTATGTTAACGAACGGACAGCCTTCCGTCAAATCGAAGACAAGATCAATCGTTCTAATTTCAAATTTAAATTTGACAGCTGCGGATAGCGGTAGCGCCCTAATTCCTAATACCTGCCAGGATCATTGAAAAAGAATTGGCTTGTTTGTGGATTTGAGTTTGTTTTTTTTTTAATTTGGTACGTCTCGGGCGTCGTTAGTGTCAATGTTTCAGCGTTTTTGATATATTGCTGAGCAAAATAAACGTGATTGCATAATTTCTGGCACGTAACACACCTTTATGAAGATTAATGTTTAATGTGATTTAGCACGTTACTGATTAAGATGCATTTGTCAAAGGCAACCTGACCAGACAGATACAATACGTAAGCTATAAATTGCGTTTAGGTATTTCATTGGCACTTTGGCAGGTCCTGTCCTGTGAGTAAGTAGTACCCTTCGTGGGCATAGGACAACTGCATTGAGATTGAGACCTAGAATAATGCTTTCTTTTGCTTTCTTTTTTTTAAATAAGTAGAGGATATGTTACCAAAATAATATGAATTCAGTACCTGGGTCTATCTAATTTATTTTACTCCTAAAATTGCTGTCCAACTAATCCAGCAAGTTTTCCTGATTACTTCAAATTAAAAATATAGCCCTGTTTTTTTTTTAATTGATAGAGAAAACAACGAATATGCAGTAATAAACACTTTGACAACATACCCACTTATTTAGATACAAATCACAAAACACCTATGTTTTCGCAGGTTTTTGCTTCTATGTTATCTATGTGACACTGGCCACTCAGAAGACAAATGATTCCTTTGTTTCAAAAAATAAATGACAGTCGTGGTTTTTATTTACTCAAGGAACAGAAGGCAGTTAGCGACGTTCGATTAGTGTTCGACGTTTGAAAGAGCAATTCGAATTTTAATTTAAGGCGCCATATTTTCTCAATAATGGTCGTTCCAAGATGGCTGCGAAGCTAATTAGTGAGTATTGTTAAATTGTCATTGTTGTTTTTCCACGGATTGTATTGTTTCCGATTTGTAAACTCCAACAAATGTCTGTATTTAGAAAGTTTCATATGTTTAAGGTCGGTTTGCCGTAAATTAAGTGGATGTATTTGTTACTTTCCATTTGAAGAAACGGTTTGAGAAAGTTGGTAAGTAGAAACTTACCATCAGGAATGGTCCGGATATTTTTTTTGTACAATATTAACAAACTTGTGGTTTGCATCAGGTAAGTACTACCTAATCTGACATATTTTCTATCCTTCCTCTAAGCCTTTTCTAGTCTAAAATACAGAACGAATAAGTTTATAAAAAATATAATATTTTTTTAAAAAGGAAGCTGGTTATAGTCATTTTGGACGTCAACAAGATCCAAAAGAGAGAGCCAAAAAGAAGTAAATATCCAAATTCAAAAAGTAACAACGTAATCGTTTAAACATTTCCCGAAATGGTAATTTTGAAAACGCGCATCAAATTTGCGTGGCCTCAGCGGGTCACCGGGCAATTTCGCCGGACCCCGGGCATAATTATAGCGACAATAATTTTGCCCAGCCCGTTATGTATGAAGTGACCATATTCTTTTTAGCGAAAACGGGATAGCCTGCTTTTTAAACCCCGGAAAAAGAGGGTGTTATAAGTTTGACAGACTAATGCCTGTCTGTTTGTCTGTAACGGATGTACCAATTATAATGCGGTTTTTTTACGTGTAAGCAAGTTTCCTTGCGGTGGCTCTTAGCTATGTTTGATGAAAATCGTTAAAACTTGAAAATCAGGGGTTTATTTGATTTGCCTGGCAAATAAATTTGTAATCATGGTAATAGTGATAGAGATAAATGTAGGCTGATGCTCAACAGCAAAAAGATAATTAAAAAAAAAAGAATAAGCTTTGTTTGTTTGTAGAACTTTATAGTACAAGAACTTTATACCTATAATTTTCCTGTAACTTGGTCACAAAACTCATTCTTATATAGTTTTCATAACATACATATTTTTGTATAAGAGAACTTTATTTTGTTATGTTACGTCTACTTACTTTTTTTATTATTTTAAGACTTGGACATTGTTTCTTTCTGTTAATTTTCAACGGGTTTGCCACAACTGAGTCCCAAAACCATGCTCTCAAGCAAGCCATCGAAATGCGGGACTGTCCCGTTGAAAACGGGACGTGTGGTCAGGTCAGTTATGTATCTTGGCGAGATGCGAAAATTACCTCGTCACTGCCGCGTGGGCTGTATGGAGCATTAAACTTGGGCGAAGATGCTTTGCCACTGGAAGGTGTAAAAAGTTGTGATATTAAATAACCGGCCAAGAGTGAGTCGGACTCGCGCACGAAGGGTTCCGTACCATTACCTAATAAAAAAGTCACATTTGTTGTATGGGAAATAATAACTCAAATATTTATTTTATTTAGTTTTTGGTATTTGTTTTTATAGCGTCAATAGAAAAACATCTTCTGAGAAAATTTCAAATGTCTAGCTATCACGGTTCATGAGATATAGCCTGGTGAAAGACAGACAGACGGACGGACGGACAGCCGAGTCTTATACTAATAGGGTCTCGTTTTTACCCTTTGGGTACGGAAACTTAAAAATTGACACTATGAACTCTATCACCTCCCAAGGTATTCGTATAAAGCGTCTAAAGAAGGCACAGGGCCTTTAACAAATAAAACCTTATAAAAGTTAACATAGTACATAGGTGTTACTTATTTCTAAAGAAATGTCTTCCAGCAGACCCGCGAGAGGAAATGGGAAGAGAGAGGTAACTGGCGTGTACAATACAAAAAGAAAGTTATACCTACAGGAAACATAAATTAATTAATAAACAAACCTACATATACGTAAGTACTTACGTAAAACTTACATAAATACATAAATATACTACTGCAGCTTGCTTAGCTTGGTATTTATGGGAAAATCCTTGATTGATTGGAAGAGTTCAGCTGTGATTTGTGAACTTATATGCGCTGGTAAAGATAGAGTAGTTGGGAAAATTCTCAATATACTTACTCAGCATCTTTGAAGGAAGTCCACGTATGTATTAAGTACGTGTAACAATCGATTCTTTATTTTACAGAAGGCAGTGACACAAAAATGTTTTTATCCTATAATGCTGTTACTACTTACCTAGATGGCGATATTTTAGTACTGAGAGCGACAGTCTAAAATTCACAGATTTTCAAAATCGCCGTGAAATGTACTATAAAATTTCAGTGATCTTTCTTGTTCTCAAGTTTACCATAATATTTACACGCTTTTTGAAACAGGATTTTTACTAAATAACGTTTCAAAACGTAATAGGAAAGTTTTGGCACAAAAAAAGCTGACAGCTCTGTAAGGATCATGGCCGCTTCCAGCCTCTCAGTCGCCGTGACTCGGAGTAGGTACTCGCCGGGATACTGATCTCGCGCAGGGGGGTCACTTCCAAGAATATCTATAGCTAATATCTGATTATCTATACTTCGTTTCTACATGTCATTTTTATTCACATATTTTTTCTTTTTCCGCATTCGAAGTTTGAATATTAACCGCGAATTAAATGGCCAGTTGCGCTTTGATTAGAGCGGCGGAAAAAAAAAGAATGTGGTGTCGTGGGACACCAGGTAGGAACGAAGTTCCTTCGGCTAATGTAGAATCGAAACAATGTGTATACGACTGTCGCGCCTGCGCACGTCTCATTTAACGAGGTCATCCTTACGGTTTTACTATCACATTTTTTTCAGTTCGGTCGCGCAGCAAAATCCCTATCTCCTCCAAGCCTGCCGTAAGGAACTTCGTTCCAAAATATTTTTAATTTTAAAGTAAAGACGTGTTATAATGATTTCTGTTTTGTTTTGAATATTTACTAGGAACTTACTTTTCTTTTGATTGACTTATTGCAAGTTACGTATAGGTATTTCAATAAGTATTGAACAAGATATATATATCTCTGGTTTATCAGGCCTTTTTACTAGGAATCATCAAGATTATTCTTATGTATTAAACTCTTTTATGTAGCTAACTATCAGATGTTTTTGGAACGAAGTTCCTTACGGCGGGCTTGGAGGAGATAGGGATTTTGCTGTGCGACCGAACTGAAAAAAATGTGATAGTAAAACCGTAAGGATGACCTCGTTAAATGAGACGTGCGCAGGCGCGACAGTCGTATACACAAGCGAGTAGTTGTGTCGATTCTACATTAGCCGAAGGAACTTCGTTCCTACCTGGTGTCCCACGACACCACATTTATTTTTTAATATTATTATCAAATAAGTGCAGTTTATTTTTACAAAAGAAGTCTAAATCGACAATTAAATAAATTACTAACAACTAAATGTGGTTTAAAAGGCCTCTAATTGGGATATTCCTTTAAAATATCTGTGCATTTTTACAGAAGAAAAGAACTATTTAGTCAAGAAAAGTAGCTATTGCAATATGCTACCCTTGGCTCTACCGGTGACGTAAAAATGTGAATATTACCTAAGCTTTTATGAATATAACATTTGCCACACAAATCTTATCAGTCTCTCTAGGAAGTGTCATCTAGTAATGAATCTTCTGTGGAAACTTCAATCACCTAATTATGTAAATGTGAAAATATCTATCTAGTTAGTTGCGTTTGCATCAGTATGCCTCATATGCGATGATCGATCTAGGTGTCAGAATGGCAATAAGATGAAATCAAGCGATTATCGAAACTTACTGTTTTTATTAACTCCCCATTTTACGTAACCAGCTAATAATAATACATAACACAGTATTTTATAATTAAAAACGCTATAAAATATTAGTTGCCCATTCAACTGGTCCAATCAAAGGAGGTCCTATTCTATTTTATGATCGCATCGCATTAACGACCCGTTTCTATGTTTTTATAATCTAGCAAGACAAATCGACTCTCGATTGGGCAATGAAACTAGATACACCATGAATATTTAAATATCGAACCATAAAGCTACCACCGCATCTCCCGGAATAACATCTTCACGGCCATAGAGGCAACATAACAACGCTTAAAGTCATAACCTCAATCAAAACGCCGATAAACTTTGACAAAAATTCCACCTTAAGCCGTCCTTTAATTATCCATATATTACAAAATCCGAGCTCAAAACTACCTGATGGCAATTATACACGCGCTCACCCACGTCAAAAAAGACCCATTCACTGACATTTATGAAAAAAAGAGCAATCGGCGTCTTAAACCTTTTAACAAAACTGGCCGGCGATAATTCAAGCGAAATGTCCAAACTGTATGTTTGAAAAAAATTAAATTTTGAACATAGAAAGTGTTAGCGACAATGGAATATTCAAAATCTTGTTAATAAAGAGTCTAGGGTCCGTCTCGGGTATGTCCGTGACAATGGACCGAAAGAAAAAAAATGGTATTTGAAAAAAGAACCGGGCACAGAGAAGGAATATTTTTTTCGGTTCTCAGCGTGAGATCGTTTTGGAGGGAATTTCGGATTTGGAACAGGCGTCATGTGCAGACTGCGGATAGGTATTTTTTTGAGTCGACGCTGGTATTTGGCCACATGGGCCAGCAGGCGGTTTAGCTTTCGTTTGTCGAGAATTATTATTATGCGAATTGATCCATTTAGTTATTGGGAATCAGTGAAATGGGCGTTACATCGAACAGCTTAACATTCTGAAGAGGCTTTTGTTAAATTTATGAGTGTCGTTGTGTTTGTTTGTTTAAATTCGAGAGAGACGTAATGCCGTAACATGTTTTATTAAGTTTGTAATGGTAATAATAGGTTGTTTAATTATTTACATACTATATTTTGGAAAAACCCTGTATTATTTATACGGTTTCCACTTGTGTTTGCCGTTTGACAAATGAATTAATCACGTTACTAGATGATAAAACGAGCTTTTTATTTCGCATTCCAATTTTAAAATTATCACAACTCATTATAATTAACATTATGAAAAACGAACTTCGGAAACATTCGTTCCGAAAGTCGTTTTTTAATTTTTTGATCAGGCATCAGCATCTACACATACAGCCATTACTGCTTTGGCACCGAGGCATTCGGCCGGCGGTATCCCACGGACCTTGAGGTCACAGCGGCTCCCCACGTGCCAAATTACCTCTGCTCGGCTCCATCGATCATCAGGGTGAGATACGATCGAGAATTCAGTGCGTTCGAGTAACGATGCCTCGTCGATGGGAGATAGTGTTAGAAAAACTGTTTATTTGTAACTAGATAAAACCGGTGTCTTGAGATGACGTTCTAAGCAATAAATAATTGCTAACGCTACTTTATAAGTTTATATAACTACTACCGCCCGGGTATGTATTATACATAATATAAATTTTACTCTTTATTATCTATTATATCTTATAATTATCTATTGATGAAAACCGCATTAAAATCCGTACATCCATACACACACACACACACACACACAGACAAAGGGACGGACAGTGAATCTTGATCGTAAAGGCCCATCAAATTACCCAGGAAATAATAATGGCAGTGCATATTAAATTATAATTACATACTTCTATGTCATAATACATAACAATAATGATACAGAATAATAATTATAGATAATAGCTTGGAGTTTTTGGCGGGAAGTCAAGGGGTTCAGTTGGAGGTTGCTTTAAATTATTTTGCTAATTGATTCTAGTGGACTTTATAATATAAAATCGGTGTAGTTTAGTGATATAAATGCTAAAGCTCATGGACAATATGTAAAATGGTTAAAGTGGACACTCATAGTGCGGCTGTAGTGATATTTATTTGCGGACTGTGGTGGGTGTCTTTAGACGCCGTCCGCCACTCATTCGGCTATGAAAACCAGTGGACTCGTATAGATTTGTTGCCAGAAGCTCCCTTGAAGCAATCAAAGGACCTACACCAACCTTTGATTATATACATTAGTATATACATTATTGTAGTTAGGGTTAGGAATAAAGAAGTAATAAAACAAAGATGGGCTCTAAAGGACTAGTATCCAGAGCCGTAAAATAATTATGAAAATAACAATAGCTTGTATCTAAATATATTATGGGCTATGTTGATATATATATGGATAAATATAAGAAAGAAATAAACATTGTACATTATTAACTTTAAATAACTACAAAACAATTTTACTGTACTACAATTAGCACCAAAATGGGACCATGTGACTTAGGCATACATCACCTAGGTACTTATACATATATAGTCGTTCACAATTACCTCAATTAAAATATGTAAAGATGGTTGTCAATCAGCTTTGTCATTTTATAAAAATGTATACAACTAAAAAAAATCTTAAATTCACTGACATGTACAGAATTTTTTGTAAAAGTTTACATGCATCTAGGTACATATATCCTCAGATTATGTAAGGAATTTTATGTTCTGAGTTCATAAATATCTGTGCGAAGTCGTGCCGCTAGTAAGTAATTTACAAAATAGATTTTAGTTTATATTCTTTGTTATTTATCCTACTTTGGTTTTTTTTTATTTGTCTCATTACTTACATCTTAAGATAATGTTTTTTGTAATTGTAAAAAAAAAACAATAAGACATAGTAGGTATTTGCGTTTTTGCCGTTTAAACTCACGTTAGTTCGATGTGTTACGTTTCGTGCCGTTTTTATATTAAAGTGTCTACTTAAGAAAGGTCTAGTTATCTTTCTTAGGTCTAATTAATTGTTGAAACACTAGTGTGTCGGTAATACGGGACGCAAAAAATGTAATTTAACACTTTGAGTGTGAAACCCACATTCAGACTACGAATTAATGATGTGTACACACGTTCCACAGATTAATAAAACGGATAAATAGGTAACCGTCAAATATGCGCAAAAAAAAATTAAAAGTTACGAGGGAGACTTAGCTGGATTTTGCAAGGAACAACGTATGTAGTTTGAAAAATAGCTTTTTTATGGTCGCGTTTTGTTGTTAGTTAACTAGCCAACTGTAACTATTATTTGGTATTTTTAAAGGATTATGAAACGATATGTTACTTACTCAATCTACTTAATAATCCTCCAAGAATTATCTTTGTTAATTCTTAGAGGATTATGTTGTTAATGTCCGACCGATTTCGATCATGGCGACCACTTCAGACTCCTAATTGGTGTTTTGGCACTGGTGTGCCCTAAGATGGCTAATGTAGCCGATCTTTACAGTGAGCCTACGTGCACATTGAGGGCACGTAAGCTCACCGACCTCATAGTTATAAACAATGCCAGCAGGTGGGCGTGCCTTTATCTGGTCACGTTTAACGTCGAGGTCAGTTTTGCGCTGATCCTCGAAGTCACGTACGTGGGCATTGATTACGTTGCGCCATTCTGACCGCTGTGCTGCCAAACGTTCCCACTGAGATGGCTCTATATTGCATCTTTTCATGTGACGCTTCTGTACATCTTTATACCGAAGGAGATGACCACCACATTTTCGCTTTCCCTCCTCCAGTTCAGAGTAAAAGATGCGCTTCGCCACTCTTTCATCCGACATGCGTGACACATGACCACACCACCTAAGTTGTCGACGCATTAAATACGCCTCAATACCACCAACATTGGCTCGGCGCAGGACTTCGGTATTACGCACTCGATCAGACCATCGGATCTTCATGATGGAACGCAGGCATTTGAGGTGGAAGCGATCCAGAGTTCGTATGTGGCGGCGATATACACACCATGTCTCCGAAGAATACAAAAGGTTCGGCAGCACAATTGCCATATATACTGAAATCTTAGTGGCCAGTTTAAGATCGTGAGAGCAGAAGACCTTAGAATGCAGCTTTCCGAATGCTGCTGCAGCAGCTCCTATCCTACTGTGGATCTCAGCATCAAGATCACACCTGGAAGTTACTGTGCTTCCCAGATATCTAAATTTTTCGACCTGTCTCAGTATATCCTCACCAACGTTTATGATTAGTGTCTCAGGACCGTTTACGTCTAGGGACATCACTTCTGTCTTTTTGACACTAATCTTCAGGCCATATTTACAGCATGCTTGGTGGAGACCGGACATCAACTGTTGCAGATCATGTGGGGATTCTGCTAAAAAACACAAGTCATCAGCATACATGATCTCAGTGATCATTGCATATGAGACTTTAGTACGAGCCTTAAATCTGGCCAGATTGAAAAGACCGCCGTCAGTGCGAAAGCGAATACGGATTCCATGCGGAACAGTTTGTAAGACTTCTCTGACTACCACCGCAAAGTATAAGGCGAACAGTGTGGGTGCTAAGACGCAACCTTGCTTCACTCCACAGGTAACAGGAAAGAACTCTGTTTGTTCACCATTTACCCCGACGCAGCACTGCATGTCGTCATGTAGGAGTCTAAGAAGTCTAACAAACTTCTCCGTGCAACCAAGCTTTCCTAACACCAACCAAAGGGCTTCGCGAGGCACACTATCAAATGCCTTCTCTAGATCGACAAAGCTGATGCACAGCGGGCGATCCTGTTCCCGACTTTTCTCCTGCACCTGGCGCAAGGAAAAGATAGCCTCACAAGTACCTCGGTCAGGTCGGAAGCCAAATTGAGTTTCAGGCAAGATCCTTTCAGATAATTCCGTTAAGCGGTTTAAAAGGACTCTGGCAAATATCTTTCCAGGGACTGAAAGGAGTGAAATACCTCGGTAAGAGCCACAGTCAGAACGGTCACCTTTGTTTTTGAAGAGGGCACATATGCGGGATACTTTGAAACTTTCCGGGATGCATTCCTCTTCCCACATACGAACAAACAGTTCCCACATCAACGTGTGCAACTCCTCACCGCCGTACTTTATCAGCTCACCCGGTATAAGATCGATACCAGCCGCTCGTTTATTTTGTTGCTGTCTGATAGCAGTAGTCACCTCATCACGACGCAGAGGCTCGTTCAGCTCAAGAGATACAGGGAGTTGAGGCATTAGACAGATGCTGTGTAGATCTGCGGACCGATCTACATTGAGCAGATTGTTGAAATGCTCCGCCCAGCGTTTTAATATGTCTTCCTTACTTGTAAGGAGATGCCTACCATCTAAAGACCGTAGAGGCACTCTCGTATGATAAGACGTACCAATCAGCTTCCGTACCTCGCTGTAAAACTCCCCCAACTGGTTTGTGTCCGCGAGCCATTGGATGTGACAGGCTTTCTCCCGCCACCAGTTGTCTTTTATACGACGAGACAGCTGCCGCAACTCAAGGTCACTAGCTTTGACTATCGCCGAGTTTCCTCCCCGCCTTCTATGCTGCTGTAAAAGATTTCGGTGCTTCTCGAGTGCTGCCTCCAGAACCTTGTCATTTGTATCAAACCAGTCTTCCTTACGACGCGGTTTTTTCCCTATCGCAACTGAAGCAGCTTTTAACATATGGGATGACAATGCACTCCAGACAGTGTTGACGTCGCCTGTCTTATTTTCTGTCGATAGCTTTTTAGATAGTGATTCAGCATATACGTTCCTCACCACAGGATCTTTCAGCTTATCCACATTTAAAGATGCAAGTTTTTGCATTGCAGATCTACGCGGGTGACGGAGGCGGAGTCGCAGCTTAGTAACAATCAGCCGGTGATCAGTCCAACAATGCGCACCGCGCATGACGCGGGTGATCTGAACTTGACTGACATCTCTTTGCCGTACGATAGCATAATCAATTAAATGCCAGTGTTTGGATCTTGGGTGCATCCATGTTGTCTTATACTTGGCAGCAAGCCTAAACATGGTGTTCGTTATAGCCAGTCCATATTGAGCACAAAGACTAAGCAGTAACTGACCATTGTCGTTCATATTGCCGACTCCATGTCTACCCAGAACTCCAGGCCATGCCTCATAGTTCCGTCCTACCCTGGCATTGAAATCGCCCAGCAATAAAACCTGCTCTTTGGCATTTATGCAGTCGAGGCAATTGGACAATTCCTCGTAAAACTTGTCCTTAATGTCATCAGACTTATCAAGCGTTGGAGCATAGATACTGATGACATTAAGATAGTTGTCTTTGTCAAGGTGAAGGCGCAATGTGGTCACGCGATCCGAGATATGTACAGGATACTCTTCTAATCGGTTTACCAAGTAATTTTTGATGGCAAATCCTACACCTGAACGTCGCGTCTCGGAAGCAGCGGTACCCTTCCAGAAGAAAGTGTAACCACCGCCATCTTCCACTAGTTCTCCTTCATCGGCGAGGTGTGTTTCACTGAGTGCAGCCACATCAACGTTATAGCGATGAAGTTCTCGAGCTACTACAGCGGTCTTGCGTTCAGGGCAGGCGTTGCCATCGCGATCAATAAGCGTTCTCACGTTCCACGCACCGAATGTCATAATAGGTGTTTTAATTATTTTATTACTTTTGTAGCGTCGACCACGATTGTAATGATGCGATGGCAGCCGCGGTTACTACCACCCCGTATGTAGGGACGAGCATTTTTTTAGAGCACCTTTTCTAGCCCCCTCCCCAGCTGGCGGGGAAAGCAGTGCCTCCCTAAATAGGGCTGCTTTGTCATCCCGGGTGCTGCCGAATCCGCACTGTCGCCCCAAAAAGTGCAGTACAGAAACGACCACGGCATGTACTCACGCCCCCGGAACCGCCTATGTGTAGATTTCAGACAAAACCTAGCTGCATCAGACTAGACCTTTCTACCTCCATCCATCGCCACAGGTCTTTCGCCTAATCGGAGTCCAATTTTTAAGAAGCGGTCATATGCGCAGGAATATATTTGGGTGCACAAGCGTTCGCGCAGACGCAGGCGCACACACACGTCCTTCCCCTCCTTGGCCCAGTGGAACGGAAACCGCTACGACTGGAGGATTGGTCGGATGTTGTGTCTGGCCGACGATGACTGTACGCCCTCCACCGTCGCCCTAGGCCATCCACACTTGCCTTGCTACTTCGCCGAATCCACCATAACTCGATGTATATCTACGATGAGTTGCCTTCATCAACGAAGTAGACTTTGAACACTATAAGGGAGGGTTCCATAGAAACTTACTCACCGAAGTGATAAGCCCCTCTCCAGGTTTAGCCCGCGAGTCAACGCGGTTTACCGGGGTGTGGCCGCTGCGTGCTCTGCAGCTACTTGGAGCCACTGGAGAGAGTTTGTGGGAGATCAACACATTTATTACTTATCTTACCGCTTAAAGCCGACTGGTAACGATAGATGCTAATAACCCACTACACCCCATACAGAGGATTATAGATTTCAATTAAAATACTCGCACAATTTTGCAACTTCCAGTTTGCATTTTGAAGGTACTTAATCAGTATGCCTAGGTAACTTAATGCGATAAAATCTACCTAATTAATATTTAACGTCATAATAATCACTCACACGTGGGATGCAGAATGTATTGAGATTGCCCATTTAACGATGTAATTTTATTTATGAACTTTAAAAAAAATGCTGCAGAGGATGTAGACGTTGAATAAAATTTATCTTTTTTTTATCGTAATAATGTTCGTCGTTTTCGACATTATAATTATATCTACTTACTGAACGGAAATTAAAAACAAATAAACATAACAGAAAATTATTATCATGTGAAGAGTAAGATTTAAAACAAAGCAAGCGATAAAAATACTGAAGCCATACGTTATCTTACAACAATGTTTAAGTCAAGCATGCCACTAAGCAATGACATCATTCCACAAACATACATCAATCAATACATCTTACACCTTCGTATTAAGAGTTCAAAACAAAGCTCTGGACATTCCACTGGCCGAAAGACGTGACGCAGCGCTCCAACGATGACACATGTCCGTCAAAAAAAAAAAAGATTCAAAAACATACGTCTCGAACGCCTCACGATTAGTACCCCGTGATCCATGTCCGATATCTCAGAAAACCGACACTATAAAGAACCTTAGCATAGACAACACACGATACTTTCGAGCGCGCACAAGTGTTGTGTTTCACAAAGCGAAACTGCCACGTCATTATAATCAATCACCATTTAAAATATCGAAAATTATTATATTAATTCCTGATGCATTATTTGACTAAGCTCCTAACAATAGCCGAAATGAGTGCTCTGGAAAGCAAAAGAGAATGAAAAAAGAAAATAAAAAGTGGCTCTATGGTGTGGAGGATGACACGTCAATTATAAAGCCATCAGTTGTCGGCGTAGGTTCTTAGCGGTGTCATAGACGCTGCGGAGCCTTTGCGGTTTAGCGGTTTGTGTAATAAGTTTTTTAATGCTTGTGCTACATTTTATGTGCCAGTCAGTTTGGATTACAGCTGTAAATGATACTGGCTGGTCACTTTGCCGTCAAGAATAAATGTTCTAATTTTAAACGGAGCGGTTTTAAAAGCTCTTGTAACATGTGTTATATACACGATTTTTGCAACTTTTGTGTATTTTTCATCTCTCTACTCAAAAAACGATGTTTTCATCCCAAAACATTTGGAGCTAAAGTTACTGGTTATTCTCACGGGACTAAAACGTGAAAAAGAAGATCTCTAGGGATTAAAACCAATTTGAAAACAGAACACGAGTGTAATCTATGTAGCATCCAAAATAATGTTGGCGGTCCAGCAAAAAAAAAGAGAATTTGGTTTTAAAATAAAAAATAATTGGCACAGACGACGTAATTTTTTAAATTTGGAATACATATCGTCTTCAACTTGAATGAATGTAGGTTAAAAAATTTATGTTCTTTGCTTCGGAAAAAGAAATAAATATAATAAAAAAAGCGCAATTTTTCCCTTGGATTCAAGTAATTTCAGAAGTTTTAGGTTATTTGTATTGTAATGTAATTATTTATGTAAATGTGAATACGTTTTCGTGAAGAGTGAATAGTTATCAAGTATACTTATAAAAATAAAAAGATATGAAGGACCCACGCAAACAAAGTTGTGAGTGAATATTTTATCTTAAGTACGTATGTGGTCTTCGAAAACATATTTCTTAGTATTATTTGTTTGAAAACGACACCAAACAAAGGTTAGTACTTATTAAATAGTCAGTTGAAGTCTGTTAGGTATTGTAGGTGTTCTACTGTTCCTCTATATTCTGTTTTAAATGTGCTAGTTTTTCTCATAGATGGAGATGAAAAGTAGAGTGTGCTACTCGGGTACGGTAATATTTTAATCTCGGGCGATATACATGAATCCCTCGCTACACTTAGGATTCCACCGTAGAATCACTCGCTCCGCTCGTGATTAAACTGTGGAATCCTTCGTTTCGCTCTGGATTCAAAGTAGCGCCCTCGCCGTCAAAATATTACCTTATCCCCTTGTAGCACAATCTACTATTTAAGCCCCGACAAATAAGTGGTGTTGAACTAGTCAGTATTTCCGCTATTTATCACTAGATGGTGTTCTTGTTATTTTCGGTCGGGGGATTTTAAATTAGATTTTTCAAACAAACTAATATTTTATGTACTTAGAAAAAGTAGGCCGCGATGAAAAATCATCTACTCACCCACCATGCGCTAAACGGGGCTTTGGGTCTTACGGTCCCAGGCTCAAATTACTCTGTGGGTACGGGATGACCCACAGATGGATGTACTCTATCAGGGATTCATCCCTAACATGTTAGACAGAGTCTACAGCCGTAAACCCAAAGGTTAGCGTGATGGTGGGCATTAATGTGGAAAAAGGGAATCAAAATAGTGACGGGTTCCTATAGCCGCATAGCCTAATAAATTGATTCGAATTTACGTCTGATTGTATGAGCCAAAAAAAGATCTCTCCTTGCCTTATTATTTTGTCACGCTCACAATAAAATGAATAAACTCAACCCCAATAGATCCAAACCATAGATAAAAAAATCCCGCCATCTTGACTAATTTCCCTCCAAAAGCGGACCATAAACAAGTAATATTTCAAGCGACAACATAAACACAGTCCTCCCACTTCACATGTCGGATAGTAATTACGGAGCCATGTTGGTTCCAAGCCCCTCCCACTGGGTTAATGTTGACAAATATAGGTTTTTAATTAAAGTAATCAAGTACTGCTGATGAGATGACAATATTAAGACCTGCGGGTCTCAATTTAATCATTATATCATACACATAATAAAACAGTAGAAATTGATTTACGTACATATGACAAATTATCGAACAATGAGTGTGGACGATTAGAATAGAGTAGCAGATCATATTTTTAGGGTTCTGTACCCAAATGGTGAAACTGAACCCTGTTACTAATACTCTTTTCTATGGCCGCTATAACAACAAATACTTAAAACAGAATAAAATAAATATTTATGTGGGGCTCCCATACACCAAACTTTTTTTTATCATTATAGATAATGGTACGGAACCTTTCGTGAGCAAGTTCGATTCGCACTTGGCTGATTTTTTTCTGTGTGTCTGTTTGTACGTATTTACGGTAAGCCTCAAAAATGGAGTCTCAATTTCTCATACAATCAGTATGAGAAATTGGGAGTCCACTTCTGAGGCGTACCTTACACGCTACTCTCCGAATCTACTGAACAGATTTTACGGGGTTTCCAACAAAAGATTTAGCTCAACTGGAGCAACATTATACATATATGTTTATTTTTATAGGGTTTTAAGCCATTCAAGATGCAATACTAAAGTACCTACTAAAGTGAAATAGTTAAGTATTTTTTTAACTTTTTCCCCTTTTTTTGTTACAATCTTCTTGTTCTTTAAAACAGAAATAAAACATTTATTCACTTAAAACTTAATTTTATTTAAAAATATAGGTAAGTACATAAATAAACATTTGTTATAAAATTTATTAAAAGATTTTCTTTTTGGAAACGAGACTGGGAGAAACAGTCTTTTCAACTGATTTCAAAAAACGAGGAAGGTCTCAGTCAATCTGAACATTTTAGTACCTATAACGTAAAATAAAATATTCAAGTGCAAATCATTCAAATAAGGTATTCAGTAGGCACTGAACCAAAGGCTCTGTAAATGAATTACGATTTTGAACAACTCAAGCCAAGTCAAGTGATGTTGTCAATCGCTGCGTTGCGTTTCGCAGTCCATAAATATCCTGCTTTCAAAATATTACCAGAGGGGCGCGCGCGCAGCAAAAACGGACGGCAAAAAACTGACGCTGTCTGCTATGGATCTCAAACTGTTGTCTATTCGAACTATTTTTAACCGACTTCAAAAAAGAAGGAGGTTATCAAGTCGAATCTAGATATGTATCAAATCATATCATTTTATTTTAGGCAACGTAATATTAGCAACAATATTAAAGGCTCATAGAAGAAGTACCTTACAGACTAGCATACATATAATTATATAATGTGTTACAATAATTGATTGCTTTACTATCGTATTGGTTATAACTGTAATGATAGATTTAAGTTTGTTGAAATAAATAAATAATATATACTTTAACCTAAAATATAAATAATCACACTAATTTCACTAATATTATAAAGGCGAAAGATTGTGTGTGTGCTTGTGTGTGTGGACCAATTTTAATAAAATTTCAGGAAGCTGACACCCTGGATTAACACATAGGCTACTTTTTTCGCGCGTAACACCGCGGGGCGCAGCCAGTATATTTTAAATTGATCAAACTATGTAAATATATGTTTTTTTAAAGTATGTTCCCCGATTACTCGAAGACGCCTGGACCAATCTGGAAAGTCCTTTTTTGTTTGGAAGGACATACATGTCATGTGGTTCTACAGAAATTTTACCGAATTCGGTTTTGTAATTGCGAGTCGAAGTCAGTTTTTAGTTTTGCATACTTAACTATAAAGCCGCGACATATTCTTTTCACCTTCCATGCTGATCTAGGAGGAAAGAAAAAACTCGTGTACCAGCTGCTTCTTTTCCCACGCAGATCGTAGCAGCCGAGCGAGGGAATGACGAAAATACGACGGATAAATAATCAAGCGATGCTGGTTACTACCCATCACTATTTAGATTCCATGTTTTCGCCCACCAGTACGCTAAAAGTGGCTTTTGAGTCGGCCCTGGGCTTTTTCTGCTTAGAGCCGCAAAAACCAAATAGCACTATCTGCCCAGGTAGGGAAAAGGACGTGATATTATGTATGTTTATTTTTTTAAATTATTTGTATTTTTGTTTCGGGAATTTCATTTTTGTTTATAAACATTATTACGTTTTTATTGCTTACGGCGAAGACAAAGCTGTAGGTCATAAGACGGAACTTTTTGGGCGTGTTCGGTTGACACACGCACGCCAAACCCACGCCTAGCGCATCGGTAAATGCAATTTGAGTTGTATTGATGTGTGATAGGACTCAAATTATATGCAACAAATTCAAACCGCGCTTGTCGTGCGCAAGACGTGGGCTTAACGTCTGAACACACTTCCCTTTGACGTCCTCAAAGCCCCTAGTCGTCAAGCGTTTAAGAGGGCTGTGCGCGCTCATTATCTTCACCAATTGTCATAGAGTATTATAAATATTTATGTAGTCTATGTAGGGTTTATGAATTTATGCAATATTTTTGTATTTTTCCATGTATGTTTATGAATATATAGATAAGTATATAAATGAATAAAATTATCGTTAAATGTATTTTTGGTAAAACTTGAAGATAGTAATTAAATTATAGTTAAATTAGAATGTACCATGTCGTCCAAAATTAGCTTTTATCCGCATCACCTGTAGGTTGACTGGTAGAAAAGGCCCTGGGCCTTAAGTCCGCCTGTTACAATTTTTGTAATAAAGTTAAATAAATAAATAAAAAATAAACACACCCATACGTTTCGCGTGAAATGAGAAGCAGTTGGTACATTATAATTTTTTTATATCCTCTCAATTTCTCTCAATCCAGCAAGGAAGGTTCACTAGTATAGAAACACTAGCTGCACCCCGCGGTGTTACCCGCGGAAAAAGGAGCCTATGTGTTAATTTAGGTTGTCAGCTTCCTGCTCACCAAATTTTATCAAAATTGATCCGGCCGTTTGCGCGTGAAGAAGTAACAAACATACATACATACATACACACACACACACACACAAACTTTCGCCTTTATAATATTAGTGTCATGTTATTAATTTTCGATAGGTTATGCACATAGTGTTGGCACTATCTATTCTTTGCTTCTTGACGTAACCTTTGGTTCTAAGTACCTGATAGACTATTAATAGCGTCTATAAACTTAGATGATGATTACTTAGTCCTAAGTTTCATACATTTTTAGATTTCACATACTTTGAAAACCACTGCCTTGATTTTGTAGCTAGAGTGGGTCTCTAGTTTCTGGGAGGTTTTTCGATAATGGAAACCATACAAGAGCTGTTTTTGTGCACTTAAAGCACGTCTTATCATAGCTTAGCTAAAATTACGTAGGTACCTACGCGGAGTTGTGGTTTTCAAGGGGTCCTTAAATTTTGAAGGGATTTTCTTGAATAATCATTAATCTTGAATAAGCTGACGTAGGAGCATGAACTGAAGTAATAACATAGCTAGTATATAAAAGTTAAAGATGTTTGTTTGTAATCATCAGCATCAGGCTTTTTTAGGGTTAAAACAAATAATAACCTGCCAAGTGCAAGTCGTTCTCGCGCACGAATGGTTCCGTACCTTTATCTATAAAAAAATCACGTATGTTGTATGAGTGCCCACTTAAATATTTATTATATTCTGTTTTTAGTATTTTTTGAAAAAGCGGCAATAGAAATACATCATATGTGAACATTTCAACAGAGTGGAGTCTTAGTAATAGGGTCCCGTTATTACCCTTTAAGTACGGAACTCTAAAAATATCCGTTCAAATAAAGGAAATGGAAGCCAAACTTTTAAAATCTCGGTTTGAAAATGTAAACTAATGAATTAACACATCCGGGAAAATAAGCTACTCGTCAAGTAACTAAAAACATCGAGATTTGATTGCTTATTAAATTTTTTCGTAACGTCTTGTTTTGTTGATTGTTAAACTACATCACGGTACGCCTTCTACAAACATATGCTTCTGCTTATGTAAATAGTTTGTTTGATGATAACAAAACGCAAATAAGATTAAGTGCCGGAACAGACGAGGCGCAAGTTGCGCCGCGTAACAGCTAGAGATGGGCGGTGGATCGTACTCAATCTAGCCATTTGAGTATTTACTCACTAGATTAAATAAATAGAGCGTGCTCATTTATTGACATCGAATTTATGTCTGTTCACTTATTTTAACATATAATTACATCTTTGCACACCTTCCAGCAAAAAAATGACAATAAGTAAAAGAAGCCTACTTTCAATATATGATTACTATGGTATTTTTATATATTTTAGCGTCGTATTTGATGTCTACCTAAATTTAAAACGTATTACAGCGTATGCACACAATTTCCGACAAGAATTGCATATGTAAACTAGATTTAAGTTTCAAAATTGTCATGAAAACATATTGAAATAATTAGAGTGAATATTAATTTGAGTCACAACGTGAATCAATGTACTCACCAAATGAATAGATACGGATATTTATCGGGTATTTACTCAATCTACTAAGTAAATATTTAAATAGGTAGATTAAGTATTCATCCACCGTCTATCACTAGCTGTCACGCGGCGCAACTTGCGCCCCGTCTGTTCCGGCCCTGAACGATTGGTAGAAAATGTATGAAATGATATGTAAGCGCGTAACGCGACGCAAGTTGCGCGACGCAACTTGCGCCCCGTCTGTTCCGGCCCTAAGACATTGTTTCTGGGAGATTGAATAGATTAGTTTCTAGTCATGAATCTACGCAGTTGCAAATATCAGGATTTTTAACTTTGGCTCACTTGAAGGAAAGGTAAGAAAAATTGGAAAGAAATATAACCCGCATGCCCAGCGTGGTGATTATTATTGACCTCCGTGGCGTAGTGGTCACCATGCTAGTCCGCCACCCAGAGGTACCGGGTTCGATCCCCGGTCAGGGCAAGTTGGAAAATAGTCTTTTTCAAATTGTCCTGGGTCTTGGATGTTTATCTTTATAATTATATGTTATAAAATATAGTATCTTTGATTTAGTATCCCATAACACAAGTCTCGAACTTACTTTGGGGCTAGCTCAATCAGTGTTATTTGTCCCTATATATTTATTAAAAAAAAAACCATTCTGTATTGGAAGAGGCCCAGTCCAGGTGTGCACTTGGGCTGTTTAAAAAATGAAAGATTATATGAATATGTTCAGGCAGGCTGATGAGTTAATGTTGTTTAGCTTTTTGTAAGAAGACAGATAGCAAATAAAATAAAAGTTATACAATATGTAACAACAACCCTGTCCAATCCTTGTGGGAGCAATTTAGACCGTTAATATGAACAACTTTTCCTATGGGACCGATGCTTGAAACTCGAAAAAAAACTCGATATATGCATACGAATGTGTTCGGCCGGCCCGTCAATTTGTATGAAAATGTCGATTTCTTTTTCGAGTTACAAGCATTGGTCCCATAGGAAAAGTTGTTCATATTGACGGTCTGACTTGCTCCTACAAGGATCGGACAGGGTTTTTGTTACATAATGTAAAAATATTATTAGTCATAAAAAAGTTACCTAAGCTAAAACATTTATCATTGAAGATCTTCATCGGACCTTAACAGTGTAATACGAGTAGAATTCAACACACATTCCGACGTTAATCCCTTGAGTTTAAAAACAATTGCACGGTCAGCTCGCTTATTGCTTCCTTTTAAGTCCTGTCCGGAGTTTGCATGATTGTACTTGATACAATGTTGCAGATTGGGTTATTCTTATTTGAAAATTACCCGAGAACTTTGAATTTAATCTGTTTTTTTTAGTCTGAGAGACTATGAATATTTAAGCTTAGTAATTCTTAACTTAACGAACTTAACGAACGAATTGAAACTACTGATAATGCGCCAATGTAAGAACATTGGCGTATTATCAGTAGTTTCAATTCGTAGACGTACATTTTGTGAAAAATTATAAATGCTAGGCAAAGCCTTGCCCCCAGTTTTCCGTTCGGCCCGACCCGTTTTGATAAGTTTCCTCTGATCTCCAGTAGTTTAAATATATATATTATATATACGCAATAGATGTAGATTTTAATTTACGAAGCCTAATCGTCAACATGCCAGGCTCTCACCTGGAGGTCCCGGGTTCGATCCCCGGTCAGATAAAGATGGAAAATGTCCTTTTTAAATTGCCCTGGGTCTTGGATGTTTATCTATATATGTATATGTTATAAAACATAGTATCGTTGAGTTAGTATCCCATAACACAAGTCTCGAACTTACTTTGGGGCTAGCTCATTCACTGTTATTTGTCCCTATTTATAGCTCAATCTGTGTGATTTTTCCGTATATATTTTTATTTATTTATTTTATTTTATTTCGGTCTATTTATTTAAGTTATAATAATTTGTCAGAAGTGCAATTCTTTGGAATAAATCAATTAAGAAATATTTTTCAATCTTAGTAAAGCATAATGGGACATTATTGGAATAACCCTTACTACCTGAGGGTTACAAGCTCTAGAGACATCCTAGCCAATCAATATAGCTACTACAAGTACAGTCGACCGCAAGTTAAGTAACCCTTCACGCACCTTTAAGCAACGGTGGCAGTGGCGAAATTGCAATGAATTTGACGAGCTTGATAAATTGTTGACTGTGCAGTTTGTGTGTATATGTTAAACTGTGGATTGTGCAGTAATTATTTGATTTATAATAGACGCTAGACTCATGGGTGGCCTAAACTGTCTTTCTAAATTAAAGAGCCAAGCTCCTGTCTGAGCTAAAGCGGTATGTATGGAAAGAGACGCACACAATGGCTTTTTTTGAAGAGGTTATGAAGCGTTTTTGATTAAAACTAACGTGAGACTCAGACAATATTAATGCACAAAGCCGCTCCACGACACGCGTGTTATTATTATTGTGTGACTATTAGTGTGTCGTAGAGCGGCTTTGTGCACGAGCGTGTCACATTCGCCCTGATGAAGACCTCCGGATGAGGTCGAAACATGTCTGCCAGTAGCTGACTCTCTACGTGCGTGACCCGTGCTGTATTAATAAGGTAATGGAGCGGTTTGCCATAGCCTTCTTTATTTCACATACTGAATAAATAATGAATAAACAGACAGAGCTAGCCCCAAGGTAACTTCGAGACTTGTGTTATGGGATACTAACTCAAAGATACTATATTTGATATCAAATACATGACATGAGCGCAAAATCATTGTACAATTCGCGCATGTGAGGACCGAACTTGAGTCTTACAGTTTCGCATTCGAAATTAAATTAAATTCGAAATTCTATATGGTATTTTCTACTCTCCTACCAAATTCCATGAAGTTTTGATCAAAAATACTCGTGTTTCCTTGTTTCTGGTAAAGAGATTATCGTATGGAAACCTGCACACCAGTTCACTAGTAGTTCTAATATAGCTGTTATCACTGCATGATAGTCATTGAGTTACCTCAGATGCTTTATAATAGGCAGCTCAAAAAATCTGACACCAGTATTGGTGTCAGATATCTGTACGTGAGTTAAGTACTAGTACTCACGTACAGAATCTTACTCAGAAAAGAAATTCAAAGAAATATCTACTTAATGTGGTTAGCGGTTTGGTTTAACTTAGCTCGCGTCGGAACTCCTCATTTCTTTGTTTAGATACCTAGACATCCATTGCAAGCCAATTTCATTCTTATTACTCTAGAGTAGACAAATGATTCATGTAACTGAATTTTCTCACTCCGGAGTGGTCACCGCGCGCATTGTAATAATGTAGGTAAATTTTCAATACCTAAACGGGATTGACAAAGCCATGACCTATGTTAGTAACTATCTAGTAGTTAGCTCCGAACTGTAAAATCGCGAACCCCATATCTCGGCATCCACATGACTTATTTGGTTTATGTGAGAACTTAAAAATTCTAATGGCTGTATCTACACGCCTACCAAATTTCATGAAACTCCGATGAAGACTACTCAAAGTATCGTCGAACAAACATGCACACATACAAACGCCGGATTGTTAAAGTAGGCTCAGAGAACTTCGCCCGCTTGTTTAATGACACACTTCATAAAAAAAGAAGACTCTTGCACTCGTCATTTCACCAGATGCATCAATTTACACAGCCTCGAAGAGACGCCAATATAGGTTATTTTCACGTCAAACGTCATGCGTTCGTAGGCGCGACTAATCGCAGTTTTTAATTACACGGGCCTAAATCCCTGCCGACGGGTATCATTTGCTGGGAATCGAACTGGTAATTATCCTTTTCCTCGTACACATTTGTTACTACGCGGCTGGGTAGTGTGGAGACCGCTTTTTAGTTATAATAACTTTACTTTTTACGTCATACAGTTTTAGTAAGTAGACAATTGTCTAACAGCTATAGAAACAACGTTTGTACACACACGTCCGTGAGTGAACCATAGGGCTGCCGCAGTCATATTCTGTCTTATTTCATTTCCATTGATATTGTACCGATTTTCGGGGAACACTCAGAAACGTCATCTCATGGGAGAGTGTGTGCATCCATTCTGTACGTTACTACTATATTAATTCTGTGCCTTAATTTTGTCACACTAGGTTCTTGTCATGTCGGCGAAGTATTTTCCACGTCTCTCCATTTTCGGCTAAATATTTGACCTCCCTAGGTATACAATACGTCTTCTCCCTTTTCTTTTGCTTCATCCATGTACGAGTTTGGTCTTTCTTTTTCTTTCCTGGCTTCCACCTCTCCTTCCATGATGTTTTGATGAAGTGATCGTTTACAATTTGAATAAACATTAAATAATAAACATTAATTAATATATTTTACACGTAACATAAATTATACTTATTGACGTATAAAAGTGCCTGTAAAGGTCTAATTACTGAATAATCTTTGTATCTTTAACGCTAAATAAATAAAATATTGATAAATTTAAATTAACTACGAATAATAAATTATACTTATTATTATTAGTAGTATATCTTTTAAAACTACATATATTTGGCACCTTCTTCTTCTAAAGACTTCTTATGTTCGGCAGCACCAGTGGAAGATAAAGTCTTCTTGGCTTTAAGTCAGCCTATTACATTCGTAATAAAGTGCCTTTCCATACTTTGTGAGCCTTTCTTGGCCACATGTCATGCACATGGCACATGGCTCGCAGCTCTCATTTCTAACGCGCCCCGAATTTCCGACGGAATCCGGGACATTTGTATGTGTCGTCATGATTTTGCAGCTGATGAAAAAGTTTTTATATCTCTTTAGAAAACCATCCAAACATACAAGGTAGTCAGGCGACCTGATCAAAGTCGGTGGAGAGCGGTGGCTGCTCTACATCGGTCATTTTGGAAATCCTTAGGAGAGAATCATTTTTGAAATCCAGCAGTGGACGTTGTGCGGCTGAAATGATGATTATAGTCGGAAATGCCGACCATGTTAAGATCGATTTCGACGATCATCTTCCTGGTGAGCATCGTTGCCCGCTGTGCACCGATTTGATGTATTCAATATATTTAAATCTTATGTACACCGGATTACTTACTTACTCCGCTGGCTCAGCGACTCGAAGTAGATCTTGGCCTCCGAGACGAAAGAGCGCCACAATTTCCTGTTCTGAGCGATATCTTGCCAGCCGATCACTTCCATCTCGCGCAGATCAGCCTGCACCGTATCGCTCCAGCGATATCTGGGTCGACTAACTGGTCTTCGGCCTGATACCTTCCCCATATATGTTGCCTTGACGCTACGATCCTCCTTCATTCTTTCCAGATGCCCAAGCCATTGTAAGCGGAGCGCTTTAGTAACACCAATTATATTCGGCTCTTTTACCAGCTCTTCTATCTCCACATTTTTTCGGACTCTCCAGCTTCCATCAGCACTTTTTACCGGATTACATATAGCAAAACTTATGACCCGTGGCTCTGTGAGTTGTAGACCTCGCGTGTCACCGCGACCCGTTGATTATCGAATAAAAATGTTCATTATCATCATCGTCAGCTTTCAGGGACCCACTGCTGGGCATAAGACTCCTTCTGCCTGCGATATCTTGTTCTATCCCTTGCCATCGCAAACCAGTTTCATCGCAATAAAAATGTTATTAAAACAAAAATTTGCGTCTTTAGAAGGGTAACAAAAAAGTGAATTGAAATTTTAGAATTTTTTAAAGAAATGGCTGAAATATGATGTTTTAAAGTTTTCAACCCCCATATTTCCGCCATTTTGAAAAATTTTGAAAAACTGAATCGATATAAAATTCTATGTATATAATTTTCGAACCTTCTCACAAAACGTCACGAGAATGTGTTGAGAGATGCGTCCTGTATGCGAGAACAGCCAGACAGCCGGAAAAAGCATTTTGGCCAATCTCGAAACTGAGATGCTTCACGCGCTCGGTCAATTAATAAATGTATATTGGACAACACTGATTGAGCTAGCCCCAAGGTAAGTTCGAGACTTGTGTTATGGGATACTAACTCAACAATTCTATATTTTATAACAAATACATATATAGATAAACATCCAAGACCCAGGACAATTTGAAAAAGGCCATTTTCCAACTTGCCCCGACCGGGGATCGAACCCGGGACCTCTGGGTGGCGGACTAGCATGGTGACCACTACGCCACGGAGGTCGTCAAACTTCATATTAAACTTCATAGCTGTTACTGGCAGTGTTGCGTAAAATAGACAGTTTCGTTCAACTCAAATATTTTTATTTTTTTACAATATATTGGTTTAGGCATTTGTCCTCAATCTCACCTGATGGTAAGCGACGATGAAGACTAGGATGAAGCATGCCTATCCAAAAGATACCCATTCATTCTACTTCTGAATGTCCCGGGACTGTACTTCTCAGGGAATATAGATGCAGGCAGTTCATTCCACACCTTAGCTACTCGAACCAAAAAGGAATTTTCTATTCGAAAGCTCATCGCTGTTTATAAGCCTGCGGGCTCTTCGGTCAACAGAGTCTAGTGCCTCAAGTTGGTATTTAGCGGAGCCATTCCACAAGTGACTGCAGTACTCCATGCAGGAGCGAACCTGGACTGTATAATATATTTATATATATAATACAGCCCAGTATATTATAATGTATATATTTGACTATAAGAGAGATTATAGGTAAGACCTAAGTCATTAAAGGTATGGTTTTGCTAAGCAGAAATTTATCCTTAATCCCTGTCGGTTTACTACGATACAGCACTCTCGATATCCTAAAAAGCAGCGTATTTCACGAAAATTCGTTTATTGTTTAGTTAAACGATAAATAACTGTAGAGGCCGCAAAAAGCTACCGCAGTTCGCCCTGTCGGCCATGATATATGAACTTCACACCCACTTTAAGCTCTGTGCAGGCATCTAAGGATCTTCGCGTATAGGTGAATTAGTTATTAAAATCTTTATTGTGCCATAACATTATGATATCTACAGAATAAAATATTACAGAAAATAGACGTAAAAAAGAGGCTGCAATCTCTTCCAGACTCTATGCATGTTTATGAATGTTTATGTATGTATATATATCTTGTGGTAAAGGTTTTCATAAAAAAAATTGGCCATGTGCGTGTCGGGCCATGCGAGTGTAGGGTTCCGTAGTTACGAATGCTAACTTTGAGTTCATGCCACTAAAAACGTCTAAAAACTAATTTTCTATTGAATTTGTATGTAATTTTCCTTTTCCGAGTACATTTTATAAGTTGTTGTAAACCGTACTTAGCTCTGATAGTTTTCCTTTAAGTTTTGTAATATATTATAATACTATAGCTGTGAATTTTTTCACGTGTCCATTATATAACCGTTTAGTAGATAGAGGAGGGGTACACTTGACTCTAACAAAAATTTTCACTTTAAAACCAAATATTTCAGAAACAGATCCCTAAATCGAAAAACGGTGTTTTCAAACTCATAATATTTTTGAAAGACTATTTAACGATACCCCATATGACTGGTTAGTCGAGAAAAAATATTGACTTTTCACTTTACTTGTATGGGAGCTAACCCAAAAAAATTTTTTTTTCAATATTCTATTTTATCACTTTTTTTGCAAAATTAATATACATACTCATGCCAAATAACAGCTTTCTAGTACTTATAGTCGCTGAGTAAAACCGCGGACGGACAGACAGACAGACAGGCAGACATGGCGAAACTATAATGGTTCCTTGTTTACTACGAAACCCTAAAAAAGTAAGTAACCGAGGTAGACTTACATAAAAGAAGAAATTACTGGCTGATATCGCCATCATCATCTCAGCTGCACAACGTCCACTGCTGGACATAGGCCTCTCCTAAGGATTTCCAAAATGACCGATCTAGAGCGACATAGATAGATATTATTATATATTGTTGGTCGATCAACGCATAGCTAAAACGGCTAGGTCTGAAAGCATGAAATTTTGCACAGACGTTCCTTGAATAGTAATAACAGGTTGAGGCGTCTGGACGTGACGACCCCATCGCTCACTGGATTCCCAGTGCAGTCAGTCAACGCAGGGCAGCTTGTGGCGAGCTGATGGTGAGTGGCGACACCGCGTACCCTACCTCCGGGGGGACCATACACACATGCGCTAACACACACACATACACACAATTACACACCCCTCCGCCTCTGTCTTGCCTTAACTGGCCGGCCAGAGTGGAGTCGCAAGAGCAGAACATACGCTCCAGGGTGGAAGTGTATTGCACGTAATGGCGTAATAACGGGGAAACCCGCTCTCGGGGGTAAGCCCCGTGATGGTGAAACCGGAGCCGCGCCTCTCGACACCCTCAGCTGCTCACATTGTGTTGCGCCGTGGCCGCATTTTCGTGGCTAGTTAGGATGCCCACAGGCAGTGTAGCCAACGAGCAGCAAGTCACCATCTACCAGGCTAAAATTGTTGTGAGAGATTTTTAGGTAGATGTCCGTATCTCACTCCATAACCCAGTTATCTGGTCCACTAACATCCCATCCATAAAGCCCAAACCAAGTAAATCCCTCCCTGGCAATAGTTCGGCAGCTGTGGAGGACTGTCCGTTAGTGCATCTCAATGGTACATTAAGGGATTGACGCAGCCATCTCACTTTTTAAATAAAAAGGTACTAAAAGGCCTCTTCATGTTGGCTTTGGCCCCATGAACGCCTCAAAGGACCGGGTCCCCATGGACCCGTGGCTGAAAAGCGTACCAACATTATAATAATAAAACTCTTTATTGCACCAAGAATACACTGCAGTAATTAAAATTAAAAAAATGCGATGTTCAATAGAGTGCACTAAGAAAGGATTTTTGGAAATTCATCCCCTAGCATTTAAGTCGAAATGAGGGAATGACTCTTGGTCAATTTCGTAGTTAGAAATGTAAAAATAAATATATACGGACAAATCACACAGATTGAGCTAGCCCAAAAGTAAGTTTCAGACTTGTGTTATGGGATACTAACTCAGCGATACCATATTTTATAATATACTTTATAACAAATACATATAAAGATAAACATCCAAGACGCAGGTCAATTTGAAAAAGATACTTTTCCGTCTTGACCTGACTAGGGATCGAAGCCGGGACCTCCGGTGTGACAGCGTGGCATGATGGCCACTAGGCCACAGAGGTCATCAAAAAAGTACATATGAGGTTCTAAACAAAAGGTTTTGTATCACTACTTTTACAATTATCACTTTCTAAGGGGGTAAAATAGGGTGTAACAGTTTTTATGTAACTCAGCTAAAAACGGCGAAACAGCAAGAATATGTAAGGATTGTCAAAAACTTAACCACGCGGGTAAGGCCGTGGGCTTCAGCTAGTATTTTTATTAAATCTTTTCAAGGAACTCTCGACCAGCTTCTGTATAAAGTTTCATGTGTCTAAACCAATTTTATACACCGAGTAAATAAAATGTTCCTATACACCCTTCCTTACCCTTACCTTCCTATTATTACAAATTAAAATCCTTTGTGCATGTCTGTGTTTGTCTGTTTATGATTGAAAAAAGTAATTATTAAATAAATATATGTATACCATATACCTATGTATTTTAAAACAAACTTCTATCAACAAGGAAATTCGTGATTTTTTATATTTTTTTCGAAGTCCAGTGTTGCCCCCATTTGAAATAAATTATTTGAAAGGAAACGGAAATATCTTTTAAAATTGTGTCTTGATCAGACCCTAAATAACCCTTCAAACTATTTTATGAACTACTGTAAACAGTAGTACATGAATTTTTCGGGGTCCAATGCTACTTGCAATAAAACAAAAAAGAAGAAAAGCTTCACGATCTCACTTTAATTAAATAAAAAATTAAAATTTGGAGAAACAAATTCAGTATAAGCCTCCAAAAATCTGCTTTTTTTGCACAAATTTTACTTGAACTTTGACCGTTTATAAAGTACTCATTAATTGTAAAGGTAAAAAAAAATATTTCGATAGAAACCTTGCAAATGTAACGATAATTTTAAATAAAAATAAACTATTTCACACACTTGTAAGGCTTACTGAAAAACACGTATTACCTGGAACAAGTTTTATGAAATTTCCGCATCCAATGAAAAGTGAATATCCGTTCAACGTTCAATGGATAGTTAATAATAATAATAATTTCATTCAATAGTATGTAAATCGAGCCCTCAGGCGCTATGTCTCCCTTTTTGTTTTGCTTCTTTTTCTAGCTTGCTATGTTCGTGTTGACGACAGAGCGGCAGGGAAGGGCCGCCTTAACTGCTGACGGATTGTGATACGGTTTTCATTATCGTATAGACCATATATTCGAAAAGGTTTTTTAATAGATGAATACATGCCTTTAAGGTTCACTAGTACGATATAAAAAAAAACACAAGCAGCGTTAGGTAGGTTTGTTATTTGTTGATTTTTGATTTGGATGACCTTTATGTAAAAAAAAGACTAATATTTTAAAGCCATTTGGCTAGTAATTAGTAATGAAATTTAAATAAAATACCTAAGCATATTTTTTTTCATATGTAGTTCAGCTACTCGACAAAAGATGGCGCTAGTGGTATACCAAAATAAGGTTTGTCGTCCCACCGGTAAAAGAAAACTTGACAATTAATCATTTATTATTTGATCAGATGATCCTTTTCCTGTGATGTTATTATTATGTCTTAAAGTAACATTTTGAACTTATTTATCTTCTTGCAAAGTAAGTTTTAAAGAATAGAATGATATTAAAACAGTTTAAATTTCTGAATACAATTCAACAAGGAAAAATGTATTGTAATACGCTTGTCAAAATCAAAAATATGCTGTTCATAATAATTTATAGCTTTGTCAATTTATAAGAATAATGAATTTAGTAATTCTCATACGAAATATGATAAGTTGTTTTTCGATTTCAATGTCTTTATAATATCAGTAGTTTGGACATTTTGTTTCTTCGTTTATTTTTACATATTATTCGTAAAATTATTCCATTTTATAATTTATTATCTCATGCGATCGGTAATTAAAACAGAACTAATGTTAGATTAGTACTTTTTATTTTGAAGCTTAAGCTATTGGTAGCTTGAAATGCGACTTTGTTAGTTTATATTTTTTAATACATACATCTAAATAAGTAGGAAGATTGGTTGTCTGTATGTATATGATAAATATACACTTCTTAATTAAAATCTTTTTAAATGAATATCTCCATTGACAGCAAAAAATTTTATGGGATTATACGGTTTTTATCATACCTATTACTTATACCTAATACTATAAAAACATTTTTAAACAAGACAATCATGTAGTTTCTTTCTTCTTAAATACATAAATACATACTTATCCTCATATTCTTAACCGATTTTAGTTAAAATATGTTTTGTCCCTTTACTCTTTCCAATATTCGACATTTGTTAATTTTTATTTTGTTGAGCAAACGTTTGTTAATTTTTATGAATATAAGGGTTAGACTATAAAGTTTTAAGCCCTGGTGCATGCAGAGCATTTTGTGTCTTGCGGCTCTAAGCAGACCGAGCCCAGGGCTGTAAGGCTAAAGGCTACGTTTAGCATGATGGTGGACAAGAAGATGGAAAAATAAATCAAAATAGTGATGGATTGCTAGCCGCTAACTATTAACATGATTCCCGTTTCCATCCATTGCCTCGATGAAGTTTTACAATCTGCGCGGAAATGGAAGCAGCTAGTACATTCTAAGTTTTTTCTTTTATCCCAGATCAGCATTGAAGAACTAAAATTACTATTTTGAAGCAAATTCAAGAAGGAAGAGCTCTGATTTGATAATGGATAAATAAATATATAGGGAAAAATTACACTGATTGAGCTCGCCCCAAAGTAAGTTATAGACTTGTGTTATGGGATACTAACTCAACGATACTATATTTTATAACAAATACATATATAGATAAACATCCAAGACCCAGGACAATTCGAAAAAGGCCATTTTCCAATTTGCCCTGACCGGGGATCGAACCCGGGACCTCTGGGAGGCGGACTAGCATGGTGACCACTACGCCACGGAGGTCGTCAACGTGGAATGAAAATGGAACCTCGAGAAATCAAGGAAACTCTTCAAATATTCAAATATTCATTGATTGACATCTACCCATTGTTTTTGTAATACAGGAGTATTACAAAAACAATGAGTGGCTATGATTAGAACATCAATATACCTAACCTAAGGTCTGTATACAATGTCCTTTTTAATTAAGTACAAATATTTTAAGGGGTTATTCAGTCCATCATTTTGAACAACTTTGCCCAATAAATGTATATCGAAATACGAAAAAAAATATTTAGGTTCTTATACAGATCGAAGTAGTCACGTGATATCGTTACTATGAAAAATGCAAAAAAAATTTTCGTATTTCGATATATATTTATTGGGAAAAGTTGTTTAAAATGATGGACTGAATAACCCCTTAAAATATTTGTACTTAATTAAAAAGAACATTGTATATTTGAATCATACTTAGCAAATAAATGTTTCAATCTTTGAATTCTATGAATATAAGTAAATAGTGATATTGATATTTGGTTCAATAAATCAAGCATTTGCGTTCAGAAAGTTTTTTGTTTGTTTGCTTATAAAGCTTTATTGTACGTACTTACTTACATAAGAAAGAACACAGTAACAAATCAGAAAAGTAAACATACAACGGCGGACTTATCCCGTATAGGGATCTCTTTCAGTCAACCGGCCGGTAATTAAACCTTATTGTGCGTTTAGAGCAGAAGTGGTACAGTACAATATAAAATTACAAAAAGATACTTACTGTACAAATAACATATAGATGTAAACTACATGAATACAACTAAGAATAAACTTACATATAAGTAAACATAAATATACATACTAATATACCAAAAAGTATGTTTTGGTGAAGTGAAACTGAAAGAAGTAACCAAGAATTGACGTCGTATTGATATACATAAATATACATACTAATATACCAAAAAGTATGTTTTGGTGAAGTGAAACTAAAGGAGGTAACTAAAAATTTACGTCATTTATTTTTGTTTAAAATTATACTTTCCAATTTGTGAACATTTATAATAGCGATTATCAACCGTTTTGCGCCATAGTACTTCATGCAAATCGCTCATAAAACTACGGAATAGGTACGCTGATTCACTGCAGTTTTTCCTTGCACTAATTGCAGTTGTAGCATTGCATGTCAGCGGCTAGGGCGTTTCCACACCGCGGGGTGGCCGCCCACGTAATAAAGTTGCTACCTGTGTACATACGCCTTAATAGCGACGGAAGTACTTGGAAAATTATTGGAAGAAATCGTGCCGCCGATGCATAATGTTTTTTTATTAGATTTTTAATTAAAGATAGGGCGTTAGGGCTGGGAGATTCGTTTCTTGGACATGTGGTGACGACAGAATAAAATTTGTAACCACTGTCCTCGCTTCCACGGTTCAAAAGTCCAAAATCATTAATATATCTTTGGATATTTGCATCACTTGATAATTGACAGATTTTTCTTTCGATTTCATAATAGGTAGTTGTTAACGTCAGATAATTTACTTACAGCTAAGTTTACTGCCGCCTCCTAAGCGCAAGTACAGAAGAAGCGGTAACAAACTGTAGATACTGCAGCATTTTCTCCATAAAACGTCAACTTACAATTACACTGATATTAAAATTAGATAAGTGGGCAGAGAATACATAACGTTACGTCATAATTTTTAATGGAGAATGATATCAATTTTGAAATTAATGTTAATTTGTAAATCTACCAATTTAAAGAGTAACAAACTAATGAATTTGACAGAAAATAAGCGCTCCTGCTTGTAATTGGTACTAATTGAAGGAGTGTAGATTTTAGTATGAATAAATTGGTATTAATCTATGCTCATCATTGGTTGACAACAAGATCATCTTGACCCCAAGGGCCTGAACAAAACCTTTAGAAACCCTGAAGAGGATGTCATTAGAGGAAACTACCTCAAGATAAATAACGATGGTGTATACATGCTTTAATATACTAACAATTAACTTAATAGATAAAGTTCTTTATGTCTCCAACTGCACTGAAGCTGTTATTAGTCGTAAACATTGGTAGACCTATGAGACTTGCTCCGGGAGGAAACCTACATCTTATTTACAGGCACCTTCTTAGACTTAACTTATTTAGAGTTAGCTTGTCATATAAGGATGTTCACAATTAGATATTACATTAGTTGTGGGTAGAATGCGAAAGAAGTTTGTTTAATTTCATAAAACCTCAGCCGCTTTTACAAAGCTTCTTATATCTGCAACTTTTATCCATAGTAACAGATTTCCATTAAGCGGACCATAGGTTTCACAGCATTTCAGTTAAGATAAGAGAGAGAGAGAGAGAGAGAGAGAGAGAGAAAACATACTTTAATTATGAAAAGTCACCTTCCTATATTAGTACCGCATTTGAAGGTTTCTAAGATTTAGAGAGGTCATGCACTTTTAGGACACGGCCTCAGAGGGACGTAGAGTTTGAAATGGTAAGGACTAGAACATTTTGGGTATACAAAATATATGAATCATTCATCATAAGAAAAAATTATGACATAAAAACCGGTTAAAAATTCTATTAGAATCATTTTCGACTTCTACGCGGATGAACTCGAGGGCAAAAGCTAGTCATGAAATATTTTTTATACTTCGTATTTAATGTTCTAAAATGCAATATTAATCACTGTTCATGTTAGGTTGGAGGGCGGACAAACGGGCTCTTAAGCAACACACAACTAAAGATCTAACTGAAAACTTGCTATCGTTTCAGCCGCATAACGTCCACTGCTGGATATAGGCCTCTCCCAAGGATTTCCAAAACGACCGATCAAGAACGGCCTGCATTTAGCGCTTTCCAGCGACCTTGGTCAGATCGTCTGACCACCTTGTGGGTGGGTGACCTATGCTTCGCTTGCCAGTACGCGGTCGCCATTCGAGAACCTTTTTGCCCTTTCGGCCATCGGTTCTTCGCGCTATGTGTCTCGTCCACTGCCACTTCAACGAACTTATCCGCTGGGGTATGTCAGTGACTTTTGTTCTTTTACGAATTTCCTCATTTCTGATTCGATCACGTAGAGAAACACCAAGCATTGCCATAGCGCGCTGAGCGACCTTGAGTCTTCTTATGAGACCCATAGTAAGGAACCACGTTTCAGATTCATAAGTCATCACTGGTAACACACATTGATTAACCCCTTACCTGTTACTGGGAGGAATTTGGTCCCAGGTCAATTGTTTATCTATTGTTTTATTTATAGGGACAGGTAAAGCACTTTCGTCTTGAGTTACTAAGGTATTTTGGACGAGAAGACACTGCGTAGCTTCCCGAACGCTGCCCAGCCGAGTCGGATTCGTCGAAAGACCTCTTCCTCGAAGCTGGAACTTCCTGCCTGGCTCAACTGACCTAGGTAGATGTACGGGTCTACAAATTCGAGGGTGGAGCTCCCAACACAAACAGGTAGTGGCGTGCCATGGGCAAAACGTGCTAAGTTAATTACTTTAGATATTTGGTCATCAAAGATTCAAAGATTCAAACCTTTAAATAAAGGTTGCAGAATTGCTAACTAATACATACAGTTATTAGGTATATTGATGTTCTAATCATAGCAACTCAAAAGAGTACTGCTAACACAATGGTTGTCAATCAATTTGATACATCATAAACATCTTCTTCTTAGCGAGTCGGAATGGCTTTTTCACAAGGTAGGACCAGTGTGTGGCCACACTGGTTCCTATTGACATCTTATACTTAGGACACGATCTGTCTCTCTACTTTTAAGAGCGATTCTCTTGCCGGTGTCGTTGTGTGTAATTGACCAAAAACACCGGAGGAGGAAAAATCAAAGCAAAAACAAGAAAGGAAAAACCAAGAAGAGTATTTATCGGTCAAATAATAAAAGAAAAAGTTGAAATGGTGACGTGCAGGTTCAACGGATGGCAAAATATTCCAGCGGAAATAACAAAGTTCTAAAATTATACTAGTTGTTCTCCCCGAACATAATTGAAACAATTCCATATCTCAACAACCTCTTGAATTGGCTCATGGCCGAACTTAAAAAATCTATTGGCCACTTCTATACGCCTCAATTTGATAACGCTCCGATCATAACTACTTGTGTTATCGTGGAACGAACATACATACATAACATAAAAACGCCGGATTGTTCAAATCGAAGAACTTGGCACGCTTCGTTCAATGATTTATAGATCTGGAGGATCCACTATCACGCTAAATGTGGCCTCTGAGCCTTGCAGCCTTAGGCTCCGTCTGCTTTTAGCCACAAGACCCATGCAAAATACTCTGCCTCATCAGTGATAAAGATCTGGAGAGAAAATTTTCTACAAAAAGCGACGGTAAAAATTACAAATGAAATAGGTTTTAAAAAATTACGAACTGCGTTTGTCATACGAACAATGTGTGGCGAGATAGCGACGTTTCAAAAAAACTAAGCTATAAATATAGCGTTAGCTGTATTCTTCTTGTGTGGTCTGTTAATTAGCAAATTGGTTCAATTGGAACGATCACTGCCTCGTGCAAATGTTCAACACATATGCACGAGGCAGTGATCGTTCCAATACACGATATATGTTTTTCAGTAGGTAAGTACTACATAAATTTTGACACTTAAGTCCATGCCATGATATATAAAGGCAGTCAAAAAGCAATGAAATGTATCAAAAAGGATTAATAATGCAAAGATTTTGACTACTCTAGTTCTTAGGTCATAATATTTTTTTTTCTTATTCCTTAGTTTCTTATGTGTGATTGCTGTTTTGTATAAAACATTATTAATAGTTTCTTTTAACTATTATTATAATGGTATTTCTCTACGAGTATCTTTCATATTTTTCTTCATCACAATAGTACAGTCTATCAAAACCATTATTTCAATGGGGAAGGCAGCTGTCATATACGTTGGTTCCTATCCTAACCTAATTAAATGTCAAAACTAGAGGTGGGCTGGATTAGGTAAAAACGGTACCAGTTCCAACTAATACTAATACTTAAAAATACCTATTCGAATAATCCCTTCTAATCCCTGCTGTGCAGAAAATTTTCAACCTTATGTCTTACACTCCATTCAAGGGTAACTATTGTTTGTAACACGAAAATATTAGCTATCACTCCCGAGATGTAAGTATTTCACGCAATAGCTAATCTTATCTAATACAGCTAGTACACTTTGCTAATACTTTTTTCGCATCGGATTTTCGATCTTACTGTTGAGACGTGTAAAGTTCATTGTTGTTTATAGATGAAATAATTACATAAAGGTAGACCTAATCCAGACAATACCACTGGCGATTATTTTTTCGCAACAGAATTTCTATTTTATTTCTAATAACTTTCAGTGTTCTTCGATGACGAGAATATTCAACATTATTACAATTATCGTCAAGTAGTGGTTGAATTTGGGCTGCGAATAGCAGGGATTAGGAAGGAATATTTGGATTAGGTATTTTTAAGTATTAGTACTAGGTGGAAAAGGTCTCGGTTTTACCTAATCCAGCTCACCTCTAGTTTTAGGTTAGGAACCACAGCTGCCTTCCCCATTAGTTGAATACCTAGATTATTAAAGCCATTGAACTTAGTTAATCATCAGTAAAAAAATTATGTTTTAGATACCTTTAATTTGTTTACCTTTCCACCTTTTTATTGGCTTCTAAAATATCTCCAGACTGTGGAGCTATTGACCAAACTTCACAACATATCGCTGAAGAATGTTCGCAATACCTTTCTCTGGAGGACTAAGTGAACTTTAAAGTTTACCTTCGCAGCCATAGACTACCAAAAAACTAACCATTAAGTATGTAGGATTCATGCAGTAACAAGGAATACGATACGACATGGTGATGTATATCTAATATTGTCGTGAAAATAATACATAATAACATAATACCGATAGGTATCTAGTGCCAATTTAAGTTAATAACATGACAGTAGTAATAAAAGTAGAAGTACATACTCACTATAAATATATTTGTATTATTTTAATGACAATTACTATAAAATCAAATAATGTAAGTTTATAATTATGATTTATTAAAATTATTTATATAATAGTTCTATGAAATATTGCTATGTCAGGTATCGATTGCTTACTTATTATATATTATTAGGTATAAAGAAATTGTATTTTAATTAACACTATTTTGCACAAATTATTTGAATAATTTGGCAAAATATAAATATGAATTCGTCTCTGAATTATGACGACCTCCGTGGCGTAGTGGTCACCATGCTAGTCCGCCACCCAGAGGTCCCGGGTTCAATCCCCGGTCAGGGCAAGTTGGAAAATGGCCTTTTTCAAATTGTCCTGGGTCTTGGATGTTTATCTTTATATGTATTTGTTATAAAATATAGTATCGTTGAGTTAGTATCCCATAACACAAGTCTATAACTTACTTTGGGGTTAGCTCAATCAGTGTTATTTGTCCCTATATATTTATTTATTTAATATAATTTTTGTGCACATAAGGCGATTCTAGATTATAGTAAATTATATGCAGTGTTTAAATTTATTTTCTTACTGTACCTATTAATTTAAAATATTACACCTTTACGACTGTTAACTAAAATACATTAATCGACGACAGAAGACTATTTCTCCGTGCACAGTGGTAATGTCTCTGGCAAAAGGATCATGAATTCGATTTGCGCCTAGATTGAGATGTCCGATTTTCTTGGGTCTTAGATGTCTGACTATGCCTATATTTTAAAAATTATAATAATTCTAGAATCCCATTTCACAACATACCTAAAGTAAATAACTTGCTACTTTGGGGCTAGCTTAATCTGTAAGATTAGTCCATAAGCAGATTTAAAATAAATAGTCTAGAGAGAAACATAAAGTTTCTATTTTTTTTTTCATATATTTAGATGTAGTGTCTACTAAATTTTGACACCATACAAACAAAGAAATAGACTGTAATAAAAATGAAAAGTAAAAATAAAAAAGGAAAGGATGGATTTTTGATTCGATTTCCAAGAACTTCAAGTGATCAAAAATTGTTAGTTTTGAGTCACTTTGAATACTTTTTCTTAAATTTTCAATAAATTATAAAGTAAGTTCGGTTTAATTATCAATGATCTCTCATAAAAAACCACAAAACTTGTTACAATTGTTTTTCAAGTTTCCTTAGACGACTTCATGGTGTTTTCTTATTTGGATTGTGACGCAAAGGTAAGTATTAATTTGGTGATGTCAGTCAAGGAAGTACCCAATGTTTAAAAGGTAACAAAGATAAGTACCTAGTGTTATTTTCTTCGGTACAAGTTAGAATATTTGAAAGCAAGGCTCTTTCTGCTTGATTCGAAATTCGTTGCTTGTGCGGAGATTGGATTTGAATTATGAATGGTTGCGGGTCACTCTCGCACTCACAAACTTTTCACATCAAACACTTTTATCTGGAACGGCAGCGGATGAGCAACGCGCATGCGCGATGCTCGATCCGCCGAACACTTGTTTAATCCTCTTAATTTTTGTTTACAGACTATCTTGGTGCAAGCCCTAGATCAAAATATTAATAATAAAAAGAAAGCAAACATCCAAAGCCATCGCATCGCCGACGCACGCCATCCCAACTCCGCGTTCCATACGATCGGAACTCAGCAATTTTGATTAGGTACCAGAAAATCCGAACAGAGGAAAACTCTCATGTAATTGCGGCAAAAACTGTTGAAAAAACACGCACGACTGTGTATGGCGAGGTGCGCGCGCGGTGTGCGGCTGGCGGCGGGCGCGGCGACTCCCGCCGGAGCGGGCGCGCGCTCGCGGGCCGCGATTGGCGCTCCGCGCGCTGGGCGGCCAGGCACGCCCCAGCGGCGCCTCCGCGAGCTCGGCCCGCGCCAGTGTCCGCCAGACTGCCGAGCGCGTCGGGCCTCCCGCTTCCCCGCGCCTCGCTCGGCTCGCCGCGTCCCGTGATCGAACAACAAAACCTTAAAACAACCGCCGCGAGTGCATTATGACACTAGTGAGCTAGCGGGCCGCTGTGACGGTGTCGGTTGATGTGTATGTGTTCACGTGCTAGTGTGTTGTGTTAGGTTGGGCCCGTGACGAAAAACGTTCGTGGTGGCCAGCGGAGCCTTGCACCCGGGCTCGGGCCGAGCTTTCATGGCTCAGCCTAGGGTACGTACACTCTCTGACACACTATACACCAACACATGTGGTAGTCAACACAGGTAGTAAAGCTAGGGATGAAGATAGAGGCGACAGTGTTCAATTTGTTGATAGTGATAATATCAGGTCGGACGATAGAGTTGGAAAACGTAGTGATAATGATTAATTAGGCAATCAAATAATCCACAATCTTGATCTCATATCAAAAGTGATGTCAATGGCCAAACAAATAATAAATAAGAAACTGATGACCACGATGTAGAGATAACTGCCTAAATATTACATTTGTGATGTCAAGAGTGAACTAAATCAAAATTGAGACGTGTGAAGTAACAGGTAGAACATGTGAAGTGTCACATTAAGCATGTCGAACGTCGGGAGTTGTTTTAACAAGTCAAACGTGGACCGAATATGTAATGAGTCTGGAGAATACGCCGAATCACCACCGGGCCATCGCTACCGATAGTAAAAACGAAATAAATGCACTTAACATGTCAAATATGCCTATTAGAAGTCATTATTATGTCCAAATCGATGTAGGAAGTAGCAATAATCGTTTGTAGCCAAAAACAGAAAAGCTAGACAAACTGTCAGTAAAATTTAGGGAACAGATGCGTAAACCAGACCCATTGTCTCCAACAGACATGGTAATGCGTGTAGGAATACATTACATCGGATTGGTGCATATATGAATGTGTATCCATATATTGGCCACCTGACGGAACTATGCGAGATCAGCGTCATAATGGGATAATATGAATTCAGCGGGGTGCCATTGTAGGTAACTGCTCTCTTTCGGGGCAACAAGCAGCTTTGAACGCACGGTTGAGCACAAAAGATATCTCAGAAACCAACAATAAAATTCAATTGACAATGAAGGAAAAAAAGTTTTTGTCCCCGCAAAGATGGCCTAACGGAACACGGCTTTCTAAAGATTTAGGGGACCTTTTGTTTTTGTCTGGCTGATATGAAATATGTTTAATCCCTTTTGAGACTGTAGCATTATTCAAAAACAATGGTTGACAAGTCATGAAGGTATTTGGGATATATTATCTAATATAAATCTACAAGGCCATTTTAAAAGACCACGGAACCAGTAAATTTTATATATGGAAATGTGATTATCAAAAAAATATTTAATATATATTAACAAGATAACATAGTATAATACGTTGCACAGATAATAATCATAATTTTAGTACGATATTACATGTAAATTGTGAAAATAATTAGACGTGAAAGATAAATCAATCAAATGTTAGTGTTTTGATAAATACTCAATAAATATTACATGCAATTAAGTAATATGAATTTATATAAATCGTGTAAAATAAATAATATAGTATAAATCTTTCGTGACATAAGCATCTAGATGATAACGGAATTTCATACATTACCGTCGGTGTCGTCTCTCGCGCGTCCACTTCAGTTTTAACCACTCCATGATTAATAATCAAAAACACAAATAAAATCTACAAAAATATACTGCCCCAGTTTACGTTTTAATAATAAAATATCAAACCTAGCACTTTGTTTTCTATTAACAAAATTTATTGATCAAGAGTAAGAAGGTAGGCGGCTCTGCTATTTTAACGGCTTTTAATAAAAAAACTTTTATTGTTTAATGTCGTAATAATTAGCTTTTAGGATTATTAAAGTGTTTTATACACTGTAGATATTAATTATTGTGTAGACATTATTGTTGTATGAATTAGGCGCGTGTAGGACAATTTAGTGTTATAAATTCTTGTACACTGACATAAAATAGGCGTAAAATAGAATAGTTTCAGTAACCGATTAAAAATACATTTTAAATAGTCTAAGTGCTATTGTGTGTATAGTGCATTTTAAATAGCTAAGTGTATCTAAATGAATTCAGTGCGTATTTTGCACACTACTTATTATATTATAAAATTTATGAATTATAGGGTTAGGGACATGCGTTTATAAAAAAAAAACATTACTTTTGAATGCTATATTGTTACAGTAGGTGTAATTTATAATTATTATATTTTAAAATTTCATTGCCATTTTTTTTATAAAAAAAAGCATATGCCGACGAAAATAGTATTAAAAAGTATGTATTTGTAATTATACAACTAGAATCGATTAATAACTTCATATACGAGGTGATGGAGACATACGACAAAATATTAATAGTGCGACTTATTATAACGAATCAAATACACCTTACTTCTTTAATAGGTACATATTTGTAGAAGTAAGTTAGGTGTCATAGTATTAGAATATTAATATTCCTTTACTCACAAAATTATTGTAATGTAAATGAAATGGCGGGTAAAAATATTGCTACTTAAGCTTAATATATAATAATGTAAATGGAATGGCTGGTAAAAATGTGAATGAGATAATAAAGTTGAGGCTAATGATAGAAATAAAACAGATTTAATACAAATACAAGGTAAGGATGCGAATTTTAATGAATCGAATGTTATATTATTTTATATTAATGTCAGATATACTATTACTATGATTCCCGTTTTCAATTTTGATACTTATGTGAAATTTGATATATCATATTCAAAAAGAATAAGAATTGATTTTGAGTTATCAAAAAGGTAATTTATCATCTGAGCTTTTAATAATAAGTAAATATATTTAAATAAAAAAATTAGGTTTGATGCTACATCGAATATTGTTTAAAAACATAAAAAGTAAACAAGTTAGACAGACATTAAAATAACTACAAATGATACTATGTTTAAAAATGTAATATGCAAATAGATTAAGGTAGGTTTATAGACATGTGACTTAAATAATATATATATTACTAATGTTTTTACAAGCCCTGAAGTGGGTGCCGAATTAGGAAACTTTATAGCCCAAGAGCGGCAAAACAGCCGACGGGTTTACACTAAGCTCGTAATTGTCCGTAATTTGGTTAGCTACGTTAATTCTGACGAAATTATATTTGCACAAGACTTGTCCGAGCATTGTATGAGAGGCTATCGTAAATTTTATGATATGGACGATAACGGTATCAATTTGTCTGCTAATAGCGAGTCGTAATCTGCGATAATACTGGGTTTCGGTGGCCCACTAAATGAGCTAGATAACGTGCGTGCTGTCGTCAAAACTGCGATTTCTTTTGTTACTGACTACTCGCAAAATATTTCATATAGACGACAGGCAGTATGAACCACTTTTGGTATGGGAGCAATGCTGAGAACTTGAAATATTTTTCGACTTGCTGATACAAATAAACAAATATATTGGTATCGACGGTAAATTCGTACCCAATATAGTTATCCCTATCTATATTTTTTTATTTATGACTATTACTATCAAAACAGTTACAATAGAAAATTCGAAAAAAAATGATAAATCAGAATAGTTGTAAACTCATATTAACTTCAAGATTTAGATTTTTTTAAAATTATACAATAACATATATCGGTCTTTATCTTTATCTTTTAATGTTATCTAAATATATAAAAAAAAAAAGAATATTTAGACGAATATCAATATTTATAAACTAAACTATATACTATTTTAAAGTTAACTGGTTAATAATTAAGTTAAATGTTCTAAAATTTGTTACTTATCCACTCATTTGTCAATGTTAAATTAGACTGTTAAAAATAACCTTTCAAAATAGATAGCATAATATATCACAAATAAAAAAACCCACGACATCAGCTGATTACACTTATTGTTAATTTAAATTTAAAGTTAATCGCAATATATATTCCAGTAAACGCGACATTATTTTCAGCAATTTACATATAATTTAAACATAAATATTCACGACATAAAATTATAAATGTGGTGCTTGGTTAGGTGCATCATAAAATAAAAAATAGAGAGAAGTGATAATGCTGCCAAATCCTTGCCAAATATTTTAAATTAGGCAACACTTATATTTCACTGTTTGTGGCACCTCAAAATAAAGTGCCATTTAAATAAATTAATTACCATGTCTAACTTCTTAGCCAAACTGTAAGGAGGAACGTGTTGACGCTTTACCCGTTTCCCGATACTATAAAACCAAAGTCAAACTCAAAATTATATTTTTATGAAGTTTAAGTGCAATTTAAGTGACCAAATAAAACCGGAGTTTATCAGTTCGCAAAATCTTGAAAATAATACATTACGAGAGGAGGTAAAAGTTTTATACGCGATAAAGAAGTCCTTGGGCGTCGTTAAATTTCACAAAATATATAAACTTTTTATTACGGTTTCAGGGAAGTTACATGATATTGTGTTAAAATGCCTAATTATATTATACATACTTGTGTATTTCCTATATAATAGCACTTGTTAATACTGCTTTGTTTTTATAAAATCATTAGGAGTGTAACTAAAAGTATTTACTTTCTAGTTAAATTTTATATTAATAAAGCTTATACTCAAAGTCAAATAAGTCCGTATAAAATTTATATTCACCGGCGGCACAATTCGAATAGGTAATCATATTCCTAAATAAAGAAAGAAAAATATTTTTATGGTTGAAATAAGTGGCAACAATAGCGATTTTTAAGTCTGTAAAAATGGTGAATTACATATAAAAGTAGCATTTTTTTATTTAACGTTCTGATTTGGATGTCGTAAATTTTTAAAGAAACTTGAGATAAGTTATTGTTACACCATAAATGTTTACTTTTTATATAAAAAAAAACCTATAATAAATCTAATAAGTAACGATTAAATACAGGGTTTGACTTTATTTTCATTTCAAAGCTGCATTATTTATGAACGAATCATAAAAATGTACATTAATATTTCGAATATACAAAATATGTCCTTATATGGTTAAAATAAATAAGTTTACCGCAATACATTTGTAATAAGATTGTATGAAAATAAAATCATGACATAAACCATCCACCATTACTCGGGCTTTTTTTTCTAAGACCGCACCAATCTGCGGGCACCTCGACCAAGGCATTAAACTTATTATTACCACTTACTCCACACACTAAAGATAATACCAGTATTGTATAGGCAATTCCGTCTGCATTCGCGATAAAACAACTCGATTTTATGTTGACGGTGTTTCAAAAATGCTCCGCCATTAGCAAAGATAACGTAAAACACTATTTTTTAATTTTTAGGACTGGCAACTCGACGGACCTCGGCATAAAGTTATTGCTTGTTGGGAATTTTGTAGGTTACGTATTGCCATAACTTTAATATTACTGCCTAGTCACAATAGATAATTACTTACTACGCACAAGTGTAATTATCATAAATGATTTTTATTTTATTAACGTGTTTTGCTATAAGTAGTTATTGTCTGTAGTGATTTTAGCTGTTAGAAAACATTTATTAATTTAACTATTCTCACCTTATTAATATTTGAAAGACAGTAAAATTATAAACAAAAAATTAAAATTTAACTATAATGAAAGAAAGGATACTTATTAAAAATAATCATTGTGATTTTAATCAAACAACTATTTTCTTAAAATAATTTGACATAAGTATTGTTCTTACATAAAGTAGTTAATTCAACATTTCTTTAATGAAATAACTTCATCAATCAACCTTCATTATTATTTCAAAGAAGGCGCATTTTTTAATTTTATTTTAATCTTAGCAAGGTATTTTTATTGTTACTTTTATCTTATCACCAAAGGCCATAATTTTAATGGGGCCCATTACGTTACTGCATAATGAATTTAAAACGAAAATTATATGTTCACACAGTCAAACCTATGCTATGTTACTATTTCGATGATTTTATTTGAAAAAATTGTTAAAACATTAAGCTTCTATCACATTTAGGTTTGATAAAAAAAAACTCTAATATCCCCAGAAATTAGTACTAAAATGAATATCATACAAAAATATTAGCATCACTAATAGGTATAATTTATTTTTAAAAATCTTAGTTTTAAGATAAACGTCACTTAAAACGGTCAACGCCACTCTGTGACCAGATAAATTAGTTGATGTATTACATAATAGTGTACGAAATGATATATTATTATAATAAAATAACCAGTGAGACCGGTTGGTCACATTACCTGCCTTTTAATGCGATATGGCGATTAGAACTGGCCATTTTTCAACGTAGATTATTTTTTAAAGAAAACTTTCCCAGTGCGTCACTTGTTCTTAACTCTGTGGGCGTAGATTTGAATTTGGAACGTATTTGTTTTTGTATCTGTGCCTCTAATGGCCCCACGGGGAAATTAACAGAAAATAGAAAGATTACGGCGCGTTTCGAATACAAGATTGATGCGACAATTCAGGTTGTTATAAAAATAAAAATCACCGCCGACGACCTGCTTATCTGTTTTATAGAATTTATTGAATGCGAAGATGTACTGTACGTGTTGTTCGATTCGATATTTAATTTCATAGGACAGTAAAAACTGTGCTAAATATAAATTGTTTACATGCATTAATTAAAGGTAAGTTGGTTCATAAAGTTGTTACTTAAAATTTTATTACTTATACGAGTACACATCAAACAAATGCAAATAATGTGAATTTGTTGAAATGTTTTAAAACAGTTTTCTATTAAAATGATGCGGTGTCGGGATAATATATAAAAATCATTTAACATAATCAGAATAACAAAATCAATTGAAATCATTCACGTGGCGACGCGCTTTATAAACGCACCCACTAATTTGTTATTTAAATTTGTGTTCCATTCCGTTTTTGAATTTGGATTCGCGCCGGCCATGGTCGTTGTTCTAGATGTGATTGCCAGCTGCAATTTGTATAAAATTTAGAAAACTTTCTTTAAATTTCCTAAAACTACACCTTCAAAGACAGTTATTGTTACTATTCATAGTTTTTAGCAGTAAAAATTGTTCAACACCTATTTTTTGAAGCGACGAAGATAATCTTTCATATATTTTGTAAGTACCTGTCTAAGATACTAATATTGATATTAAATTAGTTATCTAGTATCTAGCATGAATAAAAAAAACCTGTGTAAAAATATAATAGGCATCATGGTAATCGATATGCACAAATTATTTTTCGGGAAGTTAGTCAAAAATTTCAAGATTTAAGTTGATATATTTATAAATCTCTGGAGATCTTTTTTATGAGCTGGTAACCCTGTCTAGATGCGATGCTCTCGCATGCCGACGACCCGCGGGCAGGTACCCGCTTCTCATTGTTTTATTCGAATCGCGTTCCTTTTTCAATTTGAATATCGCTGTTCATTTTCGAATTGGCTCTTTGTAGACGCGCCTTAATTGCGCACTTTAGATTCAACGTTAATTCGCGCGGTCGCTAATTTGAGGGTTTATTGTGTTACATCCTCTTAAAACGGGCTCCCATCGAATTTTCGATAGGATGTACGCATAATTTCTATTCGAGTTATTGCCACGATGCTACCTTGAAAACGAATCGAATAAATCAGCGTGATCGTGCTCGGCGACAGTTATTTGGACAGATATATCGAAATATGTTTTCTATGAGCCCATCATGTTTTGCTATATTTTTCGTTCAAACAACATTGTTATAAGTTATCCGGAGATCGACAAATCCGACTTCCGAAACGATATAATTCCTCTAATACGCCGCCGGGATCTAGATACAGTTAACAATATTAATTGAAGCGAGATGATTCAGCTGTACTGTTACAGTCGAAGGGTTGCTTGGAACAATGCTCTAACGTCGAGTACTGGCCGCATAACCATTGCACGCAGAGGAAAACATTCCAAACGGCCGTTTACGCACATACGAATATAGAAAGTTCCATTTTTAAATGTCGCCTTTTTTCCGGGGGTTCTTTTTCGATTTTCGAATATCGCGCTCTCGGTTTCTTTTTTCGGGAGTACGATAACGAGGTTTGAAATTGGAATCACGACGGTCCGTTAGCGGGCTATTTAGGCGGGCTTTCGGCGTTGACACTTTTTAGAGTTATGGCCGCCAGGAGATGAATAGTAAGCCGTTACGGATAATTAGTACAGCTATCTTATCTGTTGCATTAGCGTTGCTTCGGCGCCGCTATTGAATTAATGCAATCTAAGCGTCCGGGTGGACAATGGTTAAGACTTGTGACAAATACTTCGTAAATTCAAATATAAATTACTTGCATAAATATTAATTAGGTCTGCAGAGTGATTAAAAGTGCTGTAGAATAGAGTCAAGAAGTAAAATAAAATCGCACAACTCAGAACTTAAAGGGCGTATAGTCCGCCTACCCTTAAAATTAATGGCCTAAATATTGTGAAGATTAATGGAGCCAAAACAGCTGAGAAACCAAGGACGCATTAGTACTTTAATTGGCCGGGTTACTATTGAATTCATGCAGTTCCAATAGGTTATTTCTGTTTGAAACGGAGTGTTGTTTTCGGCGTCGGCTCTCAGGGGCGATGACCAAATTATTGCCAGAGTCCCGACGGTAGCTGGCCACCGAGGCGCGCCCGAGATCCCCGTCTGTAAACCTTGATAAAATCTTTAGCGTAAATTAAAAATTCCATTTTTGAATACCTAACGAAAATGTGATACTTTTTTTAGATCGGAATTTAAAAAATTTGAATGTTCCAGTTTTAATTAAATGTATTTTTAGCTAGTAAATTCGTTTTTTATTTAAATATTTTTTATGGTTAAGGGGATGATATAGCGTTATATACCTAGATACAATAAATATCTTCGAGCTCTATAAGATAAAACATATTATAGAGAAGATGGCAGCCATATTTCATTAAATGTGTACTTTTCGTAGATCTTTATAAAAAAAAATGTGATGTCTAGTAATACAAAACCTATAGCACATAGGTACCTACTGGTTTGTCATTAAAACAAGACAAAGAGGCAGACGTTTGTAAGAAGGATCGAGTGACTCTAAATATAGCATTTATCAAACAAAATACAAAGACTATACCTACCTCGCTGAAACAATAACAAAGGCGTGGTGATGAACAAATAGAGTGAGCGAGATGGTAGTATACGCCGTCTCTGTCGGAAAATGTACAAAAAGCAAGAAATACTCGTGTATGAGATATTCGTATCATATCTTCAGTAAAATATGGCGCCCTGGCGATTGTCCGCGAATAATAAGTACCTGTAAATCTTCTGATACAAGAATAGTGGACTGTATTAGTCTGTAGTACAATTTAGTTTATGCTCCTTTTGGGTAAATTGAATATTATTTATGGAATTTTTATTTGTAAAATTTTGTATTATTTATTCGGTGTGTAGCAGCAGTAGGTAAATTAATAAGTATCAAAAACATTTCCAGGGTGTTTAGGACCTAAATGTTTTGAAAAAAGTATAGATATCTAGTCTATGTAAGTATGTTAATACTATAATATCTATGTTTTGCGTTGCACGTATCTATTGCTTTTTACATGAACTCTGTACCTATTTTTGACTTCTATGAATAACTTAAGAGCTTGATCATCATTTGATGTTAAATATGATTCAAGATACTTATACCTATTTATCTACTTCAACCTAAAAGAAAAAAAATTGAAATACCAAGCGTTCCGAAGCACAAAGAAGTATAAATTCCAACGTTCCGTTCAGCACCGCGTCACTCAGAATTGTAACTTTAAATAGTCAATCACGAGTGCGGTGTGGCTAATCTCACATTCAGCACCACAATGGAGGTAACGAACGCACAGACGGACAAACGCTAATAAGACGCACGTGGGAGGTTCTATGTCAACGTTATTTATGATGGTACCTTTTTTCACACTTTTTGCTGGCAACACTGACCATAGAGAACGAGCGCCATTCGTTTTTAGAATTTAGAGACTCGGAAACTTAGCTATTTACGTTATACACAATTGACAACGCAATGATATGGGCTATTTTAACGAGAACATTTTATTGAGAACGCTCGGAAACTAACTAGGTAGGTAGTTGAGTTAAGTTATAGGTATTCATAATTAACAATATATTTTTATAGGTTATTTTAACTAAAAGACGATTTCAATATAAATTTTATAGGATATTTTTATATCTGAAAACGCATTTCATTATTTGTAATCACTCTTTGTTTTATTCTGATGTTTTAATGTTAATTTGCTTGTTGTATAATAAATAAAATACTTCAATAACGTAAACACATAACTTCGGCGTTAAAATAACGGTCAAACGTTGTAAAACTTGTCGATTACGTAGTTCCTGTGGTTTCAATTAAATAACAGAATAAGCAAGATCGTTTGTACATGATCTTCGGTGCTCGAAAACGAGAAAAAGGTAGCATTTATCGTTTGAAAATTGTCCATATATTACACACGGTACGACATATTTATGAGAGGAAACTGTATAAATATAAAAATAAAACAGAAGTTAAATTAGAATAATGCGCGGATACGCTATTTCAGCTGCCATTAAGGTGTGATGTGATTCAATTTCAAATAACAGACAAAGTGTTGCAATAAAATAACCTATGAATACCTATACTGAAAATTGTTAAAGCTATTTGTAGTCTCATCAGCAGGGGTCGGAATTAGGTAGAGTTATTTATGTACTTGCATCAAAATGTTGATATAATCTTACTGGGATTTCTAATGGACAATCCCGTGTTGCAAACAAATAAATAATAATAAAAGCCTTAGAGACATAAGACAAATAAAACAAAGTTAATTAACATACAATTTTTATTAGTATGTATATACATTAGTATTTTTATTCGTTTTTCCATATTGGCAACGTTGCGCGTGCAGTGGTTAAAGTTGTGTAGAAGTTAATAACTCTTTATTTAAGAAATCAAAGGATTTTTTTGCTCTTTAACATTAATCCCGGGATTTGAAGCATATCCACTTTATTTTTTCGCTGTATGAAATCAGTGTAAGTACTTACATAAATAACTCTACCTAATTCCGACCTCTGCTCATCAGTAAAACGCGGCAAATATCTTAAATTTCATTAGTAAAATGGATATAACGCAAAAATACTAACTTTATATAAAATTGCAAAAGCTATTTGTAGTGTGATCAGTAAAACGCATTAAATTCTTAAATTTTATTAGTTACATGGAAATCCTTTAAGGACTTCGGTTATTTTGATTATAAAAGGAAAAAGTCTCGCGGCGTTTGCTCCAAGGAAATCGTTATCTTAACGAGCGCATATTTACGTGAAATCCGAGCATGGAACTGTCCCTCGGAGTGCTCGATAAGAGGGCACTATCGCAGTTCATGTGCCAGCTATTGACCCCACTGTTTACAATACAAACAGATATAATTCTATATTACGCAGAAATTATGCTATTCAACTCGCTTCAATTTGTAAACTTAATCTTAGGCCGGGGGTTAACGACCACTTAAAATTAATTTTAACTACGTAATTTAATTAATAACTAATTTAGATTACACATAAGATAAGAAAACAGCTGATTGAATGAATAACTGCGCTTATATGTTTGTTATTTAAAACAGTTCAAATTAAAAATGGAATGGGAAGTAAAACTTTCATCTGCGGCCTTAAAACATGTGTTAACGTTTCCCTCGATACTTTTTGAACGATAAATCCGCTCGCGAATCGACCGAATCCGTACGCTGAACATCGCTCACGCATCTATTTTTAAAGCGCACGGAGAAAAACACTCTAGCTTACAGAATGGATATTGAAACGTACGCTTCAAAGCTGTGACTATTGCAGCTGGCCGGTTCAACCTTCGAAATTCGGATTTAGAACGGGCCCTACGGTTTCAATTCAAATATAGAACAGCGAAGAGTTGCCAGTAATTAAGGTTGTTGGGTGCGCTGGGATCGCTCGATCGGTTTATTGACACGTGTTGGTGTTGGCTTGGTGTCGCGCAGTCCCCATGCGGATGAGCAAATGGAATAATGGACGTCTGGGCCCGCATCCGGCGCGGGAGTCGGATACAACTCTTGCAACGCTCTGGATACAATTTTTCAATTAAATCGACCAGACAGAAGATCCCTAATAGGTGTCGTTAAGAAGTCGTGTGCCCGATTTTCGAACTGTCCCCGTAACGAGGCCATTTTATTAGTATTTATGGTCGTGAAACAAACGCATGGAGCATTCTTTGAGCTCTTACGCTCACAGCATCATGAATGAAACGGAATTTATGACTAGCGCACGCCATAACGTTATACAGCTGATAAATTTAAGCGGTCACTGTCACTGAATTGGACGTCCGTTTATCTGGCACGTCTCAATTCTGCCGAGTTATAGGTGTAATATATAAAGAGTTTTCTAAGTTTTACGGTCGTATTACTGCGAGGCGAGCGCCGCAGTAAAATTCGATACGAGCGTCGCGGATGGCCTAACGATGCTTGATTTACCACTATAAATTTGAAGAATACATAAAAACACACCTGAATGATTGCTACCTACTCCGCTCTGGTGTTCCACTTCGATGTGCCAAAATAAAATACTCATATGGCGATAAATTTGACACAAACAAATACCTACGTTCATAGGTATCACATATTACAGTATAGTTACATTGTTTGTTTTTTGTGTTTGTAAGTGGTCAAGTGTCAGAATTTTCAGGCTGCCTATAGGCATCTGACATAACTTGACGACTGCCATTCAATAATGACAATCGGGACCAACTTACACGTGCCTTCCGAAGCACCGAGGAGCTCAAGAAATTTTTGTGGTCAAGCATCCTAGTGCGGACCACTCCAGGTGTCGCTTTACTTGCGAAAGCGCTAGAAATGCGCACTCACGCCGGGCCACGATATTATTATACATGATTTTTTCCAGGTCCAGCGCTGCTCCCATTTGAAATAAATTATTTGAACGGAAACAGATACCATTAAAAAAATTGTCTCACCAAATTTTCAAATTACAAGATAATGACAAATTAGATAACCCTTCAAACTATTTTATGAACCACTATTTATAGTTTAAAGTGATAACGTGAAATTTTCTTCGTACATTTGCCAAAGGTGGCTTTTTTCGCAAATGTGCGTATACAGTTCATAAAATAGTTTGAAGGGTTATCTATGGCTTATTCAAAATTTTAAATGATATCTCCGTTTCCTTTGAAATAATTTACTTCAAATGGCAGAAGTGGACCACGAAAAATTCATTTATCCCCTTAGTAAGAAAAAGTTCTATTATCACGTCTTTATCCCTAACGGGTAGACAAGGCCTCGGGGTATGATCCCACGTTTAGCTTGATGGTGGTGGGCGTGAAAATGTAATCAAAATAATATCATGATTCCGATTCTCGCCTTGGCTTCTATATAATCTGCGCGAGAAGAGAAGCAGCTGGTACATTGTTTTTCCTATCTCCCAGACCAGCATAGAAGGAATGTCCCGCACACAGTAATGAGAATTCCCGAACCGGTCCGCATTATTATTATTAGGTAACTATTGTGAACTATTCAAATACATTACTCACTGTTACGAATCGCTTCTGGTAACCCCACAGACATGTGAATGCGTTGCCAGATGACAGAGTGCAGAGATACAGCTATGCTGAAAAGCGCAAGTGCGAGCAAGACGGGGTGAACTAAGGGTGGGTCGTCATGGCCCACCCCGCGTCGCGCACAAGTGACGCTCCTGTCTTCCCCAGTCGTCTGCGTTCGAAAACCTCGTCCCATTTTAGCTTTTCCTTTATGTACTTATATAAACTTCACTGTTTTGAATTCCGGATCCAAGAATCCCCAGCTCATTCAAATTTCGAATTTGTTGCCGCAAAATATTTAATTCTTTTTACTTCTCGGAATCGACCTACGCTAATCTCGAGACCGCAAGTCGTAAAAAACGATGACCCACGGGCGTATTTCAAACAGAATTTAAATAACTGAAGCGATTAATATTGGCGAGGCTTAATTAACGCAACGGGGTTTGGAGCTCATCAGCGTTTGACGGAGACTTATGTGGAGATCCCACGACAATGCGTAGCCAACCGGCCAAATTTAATCATATTGTGAAGCGAGAAACAAATGCGAGACCATACGGCTCGCAAAAACCGGCCTTCACAACTTATTACTCGCCAAAGATTCCCATCGACAAAAAACCACAAGAATGTCATTTAAAAAAATTAAAACGTAAGACGCTTATTTTTTCGTTATGGCAACACAAATGGACTAAAGGTTATCTCGAAAAAAAGGCGGGACAGAGCGATTCCATTTTTAAAACATATCATTTAATTTTGGAACCGGCTTTCAAAACGTCAAAAGGTGGTCATTACATATTTTGTGGGTAGTTAAGATGCGCTTAGATTAAATTATACTATTTTTGAGTTATGATTCTTCGGTTTAATATTGATCGTGTCGTAAAATACTTGAAGCTATCACAATGTAACCGTTTTTGCAATAATTACTGAGGCATGCTTTTGATGAACTGCTTCCATACATTCATAATTATGAATGTGAAGAGGTGTCAATATGTTCATTACAGAATTTTAATTACCCCCATCCCCTCATACGTGTAGGAATGTGTGCCGGCACTGACCTAAAAATTTATGGGAAAATATTTTTTATTCTACTGGTGTTCGACAGATGACAAGGATGATAGACTGCTTTGAATCGCGGGAATAAGGTTTAAAGTGTTGTTGTAGCCGGCAAGTGTGGTTTGCCACATGTAATGTGACAAATGCCTCCAACGCATGACGTAAGCGTGTTCCCGATCTGTGTCATGGCGTGCGGCCACTCCAATTTGATTGATAGTGAACTCTCAAAACACAACATTTCTTTTTTCCAGCCAGTTTTAACCTCATGCAAAGTGCTGTAACTGGCGACAAGAATTTTCTTTTTTTTTCCGGATTATAATGCGTTCCGTTACAATCGCCGGCTCATGTCCGTAGGCCGAGCAGCGAGCTTGTCGAAGTGTCAGTATAACGGAGCGTGTAGGTTTTTTATTATGTACGATGTCATGTGTCGTTTTTATAAAAATAAACAGTTAACCAACGACCAACAACATTTTTAAGTAGGCACAGAGATGGCAATTTATTTGGTGTCAGATAATCATTTATTTAGCGTATTAATATGTATTATGGTGTATGATTAAGCTAATGTTAAAATTAAATAACTAGGCATTTGGGTATAAAATAATATTGATAAATTTCTTCTATATGAAGGCATTTTTTTCAAATACATATTTTTTTTATTAATTTAATACAGATATGTCACGGCTCAAGGGAATGAAAGGTTTTATTTTATTTATTACGAATTATAAAACGGAAAGTCTATTTAAAAAGTACATGTTAGTACAAGCACTCAAATAATAAAAAATGGGTGAGTGTCGTGGAACATTCGGTTGAAAAGAAGTTTAAAGAAAATCGTGACGGAAAAATCTAACACTTTTTTCGGCTAGCCCCCATCCGCCAAGTCCGTCCCTCACGAAAAGGAACTTCGTACCAAAAAAGATAAAAACTTCAATTTTATTTGTAATTCTTTATTACAAACCTGTGTTACACATTGTTATAAATACTTACTGCGTATTAGTTTGTTTACAAAGCTAAAACAATATTCTATTGTTCGTACCACCCATAAAATACCTTCCAGGCGCCATTTTCTGATACTTATTAAAGTGCCTTTTGACAATTTGAGTCTTACGACATTGTAGTAAGATTTATAATTCAGTAGAACTAATTAGTGTTTGTGTTAATAAATTTGGTTGACTAATTTAATTCACTTTGTTCTTGTTTGGGATTGGTTTATTTGGTAGAAATGACAACCATACCTATATGTTTTTGTTTTTAATAATTAAATTTGTAAGTATAAAAATGTAAAGATTTGTAAGTTTGTGTCAATCTGCTGTTTTCCAACAAGTCAAATTAGATACTTTTTTTCGGAACGTCAAAACAAACAGTTTCTATCGGATTTGTATGAAATACAGGCAGATGACGTCATAGTTTCTTGGAGTCAAATAGCGCTCTCATTAACAGTTTTTCTGCAATAATAAATCTAAAATCACGTTAAAATCGATATGTTCAAAGACAAATGACATTTTCTGTGACTTTTTATTCTCTTTAAAGTACAAAACAATCTAATTTTGAACCAGAAAAATACCAAATTATTTTTTCAGTAAGCAATATCACTAAATTTAAAAGAAAAATGTATTATGCTTACATTTTTATCTGTGAATTTTCAAGTGTACATGATAGATAGATAGATAATCACTTTATTGGTACCAAAAAGACTTACACTATACACTTAACATTACACAGGGAAAAGAAAACACAATAATACTAGAACTAATGGTGTAGAAACAAATAAAATACGTATGCGGGAGAGTGTGTGTGCCGCAGCGATACCAAAGGGTTGTGGCTAGTGATCCCGAGGACTATAGGCTTTTAGCCTTTTTTGAAGCCTAAACTCTTAATTAAGGGGTTTGATAGGCTAAAAGCCTATAAAGGCTTTATAAGCCTATAAAGGGTTGTGGCTAGTGATCGCGAGGACTACAGGCTTTTTTTGAAGCCTAGACTCTCAATTAAGGGACATTAATTAAAATATATATTTGTTTTCTTTTTTTCAAAATGAAATAAAAATAAAATAAACCCTTTATTCATAATAATGATTGCCTACTCAGGCTGATACAAAAAATGGCTTAAGCCTAAACACAAGCCTCTATTCTCTAAAAACCTACAGTCACAAAAAAGGCTTTTTAGGCTCATAGGCTTTTAAAAATGACATAGACCTAAAAAAGGACCGACGGGCTTAAATTTAGGGCTAAAAGCATATAGGCCTCGGGAACACTAGTTGTGGCTCAGCGCTACGTTTGCTCGTAGAACAAACCACTGATTTTCAGTCACCACCTTGAGATTCACAGGGACGCGTTCAACAATACCATCGGTGTCTTGTAATGTATGAATAAGAAATTGTACATTAACCAATAACCTAAAATTAAATTTAATTAATCTAATGAATGATATTCCTATAAATATAAATAATAAATACATATAAATATACCGCCCGCCATCATGCTTGACGTGGCCTTTAATAATAATAAATAAATATATAGGGACAAATTACATTGATTGAGCTAGCCCCAAAGTAAGCTTAAGCTTTTGTTATGAGATACTAACTCAACGATACTATATTTTATGATAAATACATATATAGATAAATAAACACCCAAGACTCAGGACAATTTGAAAAAGGCCATTTTCCAACTTGCCCTGGAACCCAGAACCTCCAGATTGACGGACTAGCGTGTTGACCATTACGCGACGGAGGTCGGATAAAATAAAAGCTTGTAATAAGCCATGATGCCTTTTGGCTTTGCCGTATGAACTCCTAGCTTCACATTAAGCTCTTCCTGAGTTCCTGACCCGGTTGAAAAGGTTATAAACCCGCAGTGAAAAGTTAATTTGCAAATCAGAGTCGATTAGTTAATGACAATTAAGTGTGCAGCGCAAACAGGAACGGAGAAGGCTATAATCGCTCGTAAAAAGGCCGCAAATCAAAAACGACATTAATGGTGGTACTGGGGTCATGCGCCGCGTTCTAGAGTTATGCTCTTTTTAATTTATGCGCTCCTAGTACTTGGAGGGATTTGCATTTGATTAAATGATAACAATGACGGATTAAAAAAAATTTATTTGGGTTGTGGCATGAAGGAATGCTAGTAGCTATGTGTATAGTCGCTATAACTATATAGCTTTTTAAAATTAAATTAAAACTATGAATAGTAAAATAACTAAAACAAAATTAAACTAAAAAAAAAATATTACAAAGTATGCAGTCCCACTTTTTATTTTTTGTAACAAAAAATAAAAAATGTTTTCAAAGCTGTTATCTGATTCTGTTTTTATTGCTTATTAGATAGATTATTAAAAAGTATGGTTTTCTTTTCTCTGATTACCAAATAATGAGGAAGATACAGCGCATTTAAATTTCGCTTGACGTCACGATCAGCTATACGATTTTTAGGGTTCCGTACCCAAAGGGCAAAAATGGGATCTTATTACTAAGACTCCAGCCCGTCTGTCCGTTTGTCAATCTGTCTGTCACCAAGCTGAATCTCATGACTCGTGATAGCTTGTATAGCTATCACAGCTAGCTAGATAATCGACTCGCACTTGGCCCGTAATTTTTAACCCAAAGTGACGTAAATCATCCCCACAGCGCTATATCTTTGTGATAATGTAGTCGAATGATTAAATAAAACAATATATTTTTCACCCAGTCTACATCCCTTTTAAAAAGTGCAAATATATATATATTATATATATATATATATATATATATATATATATAGAGACAAATTACACTAATTGGGCTAGCCCCAAAGTAAGTTCAAGACTTATGTTATGGGATACTAACTCAACGATACTATATTTTATAACAAATACATATATAGATAAATATCCAAACCCAGGCAATTTGAAAAAGGCCATTTTCCAACTTGCCCTGACCGGGGATCGAACCCGGGACCTCTGGGTGGCGGACTAGCATAGTGACCACCACTCCACGGTGGTCGACAAATAATATAAACATATTATAATTATCTATTTCCATACAATAACACTGACAAGACCTAGCTCTTAAATGTAGAAGAAAGTAATAGAATTATTATACACATAAAGTTATATAAATGAGTACTTTCCTGATTAAAAAAAATAATTGTTTGCTACTGTTAAGAAAATATAATGTTACAAAATAATGTTATGTCAATGTCATTGTCATGATCATATCCATTTTCAACGTGATTTAGAATTATTATGGCAAAAAAACAGATACTAAGAGCGCTATTTGACTCCAAGAAACCATGACGTCATTGGACTATATTTCATACAAATCCCAAAGAAAATGTTTGTTTTGACGTTTAGTAGAAAGTATCTGATTTGAGTAGTTGTAAAGTAGCAAATTGGAGTTTTTGGCGGGAAGTCAAGGGGTTCAGTAAGCGTTTGCTTTAAATTGTTTTGCGTGTTGATTCTAATGGACTTTATAATATGAAATCGGTGTAGTTTAGTGTTATAAATGCTCATGCTCATGGACAATATGTGAAATGGTTAAAGTGGACACTCATAGTGCGGCTGTAGTGATATTTATTTGCGGACTGTGGTCGGCGTCTTTAGGCGCCGTCCGTCACTCAATCGACTATGAAAACCAGTGGACTCGTATAGATTTGTCGCCAGAAACTCCCTTGAAGCAGTCAAAAGACCTACACCAACCTTTGATTGTATAGTTCGGGTTAGAGTCAGGAATAAAGAAGTGATAAAATAAAGATAGGCTCTAAAGGACTAGTATCCAGAGCCGAATACGATACAAACTTGTCCATGTTTGACATGCAATTGTTTAAAATAACCCGTCACAGATAAAGTAATAAACACGAACGGTGTTACGATAAACAAATAATAATATTATCGGAATTATCGTAATCCAACTTAGCTACTGGTAATAATCTGCACTGTTGTGTTCAGTTCCATTTTACAGAATAATCTTATAAAGAAATCCTTTATGACGTTGCAGCCAATATTTTTATTAAACAAATACGTTTACTAAAATAATGTAATCAACAAAGTAGAGACAAAATATGTTTTATTATAATCATTCCATCGTACCTTGTGTCCAAGACGAACTTACTTTTGAACAAAAAAACTGGGTTTGTGATTATGCATCAATTTAAATTTGTTGACATTGATACATGTTTTTTGTTTTTAATAACAAGATACGGTGAAGCAAAAATACCTACGGTTTCTTACGTGACTAATATATGTAAATATATAGTTAGTTTATAACTAAATTTTAAGAAAAATAAACAATATGTATATAAAATAATATCAAAGAAAAAGTTGACTTTAGAAAACGAGTAACCTACCCATGTATAGTGTCAAATACATAACGTATACCAGTAAGTTATTATTAAAAACGTCTACAATCTTACGTATATAAATAAAAACGTCTAAAATTGCTCGATGCAAACCAGAAGTGGTTGTTACATCAAAATGGCGGGCAAGCACTCTGAATTGTTTATATCATCGCCCTATCCCGGGGGCGAATATTACACGTAATACTGCTGTAATTTGCGTAATACCTAAATAGGAGACCTGGGGACGCAATTACTATGTAATTAATACAATAAAATTGTAGTTTTCTAAAGAATTCATAAGGGTCGTGTTAGTTACGATACTGCAAAAAATGTTAACGGAGTTACTATTATATTACATAGTTTTGCGACATTTTGATTTTTTAAATGGATGGATGTATTTTAGCAGATTTATGCATTTTAGTGAAATAATATAAAACGTGAAAGGGACATACTCGTAATAAATCAAACCATGGGCTATACTAGATCACTGTAGTATAATAAAATTAAAATAACAACCAGAAACCCAAAAAAAAAATCAACATCCCATCTAACGTGCCCGGGCGGCTACACACTTTTGTATGCCAATGCCAATTTTTGTTGCCATTTTTTTTTGTTTTTTGACTGTTATTTTATTTTCATTATACTATAGTGATCTGGTATAGCCCGTGGTTCGATTTATAACGGGTATGTCCCTTTCACATTGTAGATGCAGTTTAGTATAAGGTTGGGTATGGTGAAGTCAATGGCAAACCACTTCATTCTATCTGCCAAAAATCATATCAGCACATAGATTGACTGGTAGAAAAGGCCTTAGGCCTTAACTGGCTACCTGAATTTGTTCGCGGTCCAGTGCTGCCCCCATTTGAAATAAAGCATTTAAAAGGAAAGAACGATATTATTCAAAATTTTGCCTTGATATAACCGTAGATAACCCTTCTAACTATTTTATGAACTACTGCATATATTTTAAAATGAGAACGTGAAGCTGTTTATAGCATTTTTGCTAAAAGTGGCCGTTTTTCGCAAAAATGCTATAAAAAGCTTCACGTTCTCATTTTAAAATTCATACAATAGTACATAATATAGTGAGAAGGGTTATCTATGCTTATATCAAACCAAAATTTTAAATAATATCTTCGTTTCTTTTCTAATGATTTCTTTCAAATGGGGGCAGCACTGGACCCCGAAATATTAAAGGGGATACTTGAATTTTTTGCGGACCAGTGCTGCCCCCATTTGAAATGAATTATTTGAAAAGAAACGGAGATATAATTTAAAAATTTGTCTTGACTTAGCCCTAGATAACCCTTTAAACTATTTTACGAACTACTGTTTACAGTTTAAAGTAAAAATGTAACTTCTAGGTATTTATTTAATATGTGTATTTTTTTCTCAAAATGCATTAAATTTTTCCAATTACTGTACGAGTTTTTGTTGTAACCGGTTGGCAGATTTAGCACTTCAATATATGTATGTAATGCCAGTAATGTTTGCTCAATATAGCAAACGGCCCAATAAGGAGAACCTGCTTTGGGCACGTTACATTTGTTTAATGCAATCGTTAGATTTATTTAATGCAATTATTTATTTGCAAGACAAATTGTAGCAATTTTTTAAGTTTAGTATTTATTCATTCACCAATTTATGTACATACATTGAAAATGTATACAGAGAATACATGAAATAAGAGTTGTACAAAGGCACATCTTATCTCAAAAGAGATCTCTTCCACTAGCTTCTAGTAGCCAAGTTATTTTGATTCAACTCAACAAATATTTTTTTAAGAGTATCAAAGTTTGATAGAGATATGTGCTTCGAACTCACAACATTTCACCAAAAAAAATATGAATAAAATTTAAGAAAATAGTTTCAACTTAATAAATTATATCACGTCAACATATTATACTGTTCCTGCCATCATCACGTATATTTTATATAACCTATCCCATTATTGACAACTGCAATGACGACATATATCATTGTACACAAAATCTCGGAAACCGACATGCGGCATAAGTAACGAACGAGAAAGAATAATAGAAGTAGGAAAAAGTGCTCGCAAAAGAGTTTTTTAAGCACAGATAATAAACATTGCATCCAATTATCTCACGAGCAACACCTGGGTCAAAGAAATACTGAATCGGATTTAATGAAGTCATAGCTGTATAGAGCTTTTTTCCTTTGCCTGTGTTGTGAGTACGGTCAGAAAACCTGACGGGTTTATTCCATTGAGTTAAAGTTAAAGAGAAAACAAAAGGACTTTAATATTTCGTAATGATTGGTGGATAGCTGAAATGTCTCAGATATACTATCGAGTCTTTATTCCTAACGAGGTAGGCAAAGACTAGAGTCGTATGATCCTATCCTATCACAAATGTATATTCATAAGTTTAAAATTCTTATACTAAAAATATAGGTAGATTATTTTTATCAGGTATATAGTATTTACTCGTATTAGGTAAATTTACATATTTCTAATTTGAGTCTCTAAATGAAATTGTGGAAAATTTACTACTGTAGTGCGAAAAGCTACAATAAAATTCAATGAATAAGTATCAATACTTTACATATAGCCGTTCGTATACGAAATTAACAGTTTGTGTCATTATCAAAAAGTCTTCTCTTATTTCTTAATTCAAACTTACAATAACATTAATTGTCGCCCATGGACATGTCAAATCCTTTAAAAATTGTCTATGGCCAGTCCCATAAAATGGCGGCCATTGGCGTAACAATTACAATGGTTTTAGTCGTCGACCATGTACTAATAAACGTTAAACGTACTCACTCACTGCTTACAAAGAAAACAGTCATACCAACTTTAAAAACAAAATTAATAAGGTGAACAAGTTAAGTATTGTGAATGGCCACATTTTGATTTTAAATGTTTTATTTTAATAATGTGACGTCATTTAAAAATACTAACTATGATATTTTAAACAATAAAATGCTAAGAAAAGCTTTCTGTAAACAGTAGTTCATTAAATGGTTTGAAAGGTTATCTAGAGCCGCATGGGACAAAATTTTAAATGATATCTCCGTTTCCTTTCAAATTATTTATTTCAACTGGACCCCGAAAAATTAAAGTATCCCCTTAAGTCTCTTCGTACATATATATTGTATATATGTATATTAATATTGTATTTAGATTTATTAAATACCTAGGTAAGTTTATTACGTGTATAATTGTAAATATTAATTAATTTTGATTAAATAGATTTATTTATATTAAATTAAATTCTTTAAAAAAAAAAGACAAAAGTATATCCGCAACATGCTTCGTCAAAAGTTTACAGAAATAAATCCGCAACATGCTTCGTCAAATAAGTAGGTAGGTATTACAAATCAGTCAAACAAACCCCCGCGGTTCGTACCCGGCCCAAAGGTCCCCATAATGCTCGCGGCATTACCCCTTTGAATGGCTATAGAAAGCCTTTGGGCCAAATACGATGCCGAGCGAATATCTTTTAACCTTTCTGCAACACGATTGCCCAATTATTTTATAAATTCCCTTGTCTCCGATCCCCAAGTGCCCGTGGTCTCGTCGTATTTAGATTAATTATTTAGTTCATTTAATTTTAAAAAATGCTAAATATATACCAAAATCCTACTTTCAATGAGCAATTCTTGTATTATATATTTATTATACAACTTAAAAGGGACATACCGTAATAAATCGAACCACGGGGTATATAAAATTAAAATAACTACCAAAAATCCTAAAAAAAATCGACCTTTCCATACTAAATTTCCCAGGGGGCTGGACACTTTTGTATGGAAATGCCAATTTTGTTTTTGTTTTTTGGCTGTTGTTTTAATTTCATTATACTATAGTAAAAATAAATAAATAAATAGGGAACAAATTACACTGAATGAGCTAGCCCTAAAGTAAGTTCGAGACTTGTGTTATGGGATACTAACTCAACGATACTATATCATATAACAAATACACATATAGATAAACATCCAAGACCCAGGACAATTTGAAAAAGGCCATTTTCCAACTTGCCCTGACCGGGGATCGAACCCGGGACCTCTGGGTGGCGGACTTGCATGGTAACCACTACGCCACCGAGGTCGTAGTGAACTAGAATAGCCCATAGTTCGATTTATTACGGGTATGTCCCTTCCACATTGTATATCTCGGAAGCGGCTTCAACGATATTGATGAAACTCGGTATTTAGGGAGTTACGAGGCAAATCAATTGGTAGACCAGCTAGTATCTAAATATATATAACTCAAAGGTGACTGACTGTCTGACATAGTGATCTTTCAAAGCACAGCCCAAACCACTGGATGGATCGGGCTGAAATTTGGCATGCAGGTAGATGTTATGACGTAGGCATGCGCTAAGAAAGGATTTTGATCAATTCTACCCCCAAGGGGATAAAATAGGGGATGAAAGTTTGTATGAAACTTTGTCAATTTTAAACCGATCGGGCTGAGACTTTGCATGCATAAAGCTACTATGACGTAGGCATCCCCTAAGAAAGGATTTTGATAAATTCCACCCCTACGCGAGCGAAGCCGCGGGCAAAAGCTAGTTATTATATAATTGAATAACAATTAGACTTAAACAAAAAGCAAGAAGATTTTACATCTCCACTTAATTATTTGCGAAAAAGCACCTGCAGATTTTAAACTCGTCTTGATAATATATTGTAAAACATGTATAGGTAGATATTGTAATATGTACCTTTTTCTTGTATCTTTATATATTAAATTTATATGAAAACACGCCCTGTTTTGCCGACCGTACCCCTGTGTATTGTTTACCAACTTTTTCCTTGCATTAAGTAGCGGGAGAAGCCGATAACAAGATCTTGTTTTACGTATCGATATAAATACATACATACATACACAATACTTGTATATGTAGGTGGGCGAACCAAGGAAGCAGCAAGTGTCGAAATATATTAATATTGTAATCATATTCATCGATACCAGTATGGAAGTGTGTTTGTTTGTCAGTTTAAATATTGGCACATATACACATATACACATTTTGGCACGGTAGGTTTTGAATTTTGTATGGAGGTGAAGTCTTTATTTACGATTTCAAGGATGGTCCCATAGTAAAAGTTGTTCACATTGATTAGTATGTTTTACTCCCTTTCGGGTTGATACCACCTTTCTGTTACACGTTGTTTAAATTTTTATTATATGCATAAATAAAAGTAACGTTCTTACGACTCGTAAAAGATATCAACAATACGTTAAAATGTTTTTGCCTTGTAAACTTTTTCATACAATTTTTTTTTTTTTCAAAATACCTGCCTTATTTGACCTTTGGCCCTAATATGTCGATACATATGTACATGCACAGCAAGCTGATAAAGTCGTTTAACATATGTAAGTTTTTGGTATACTTCATGACTCTAAAATTCAAACATGCTTTAACGAACAAAAGAACGTAACTTGTACGTAAGCGAAGGTTTTCCATTACCTACATTAAAATTTATAATACTCTGTTTTGAAACTAAAATTAAACAGTTAATATAATAAGATTTATTTCTAAACTCCCATTACTTTCTTATCATTAAATCTTTATAATAAAAATAAAACTTAAAGTACCTACTCCACTCAAGAAAGAAAAAAACATAATTTTAAGAGCAGATGTTCGGTATTAATTTGTACGTTTACTTTACATATTTCGGAGGCGTATCAGGTGTTCTAATGACAGGTCCCGCGTCTTCAAATTGCATAGTCACCGTATTTGATGGCACGGCGCGCGGCCCAAAGAATGTTATAAGCAGCGCGAGATAGGGGGAGACAGCTGCGAGTTAAAATTGGGATATTTTAGAACGACAGTGATTTTATTTGGCGTTATAATAAAGAAAAAAGATATTAGAAAAGCTCTTAAGTTATTTCTAAAATACTTTATTTTAAAATACATACGTGCATCAATTATTATGTTTCTTGTAGGTATAAGTACTCATGTATTTTTGTATTGTACACGTTAATTACTTCTTTCTTCCCATTTCCTCTCGCGGGTCTGCTGGAAGAAATTTCTTAAGAAATAAGTAGCACCTATGTATTATGTTTACTTTTATAAGGTTTTATTTGTAAACTTTCAAGTGTACATGAACCAATAAAATAAATAAATAAATGCATGATCGCATTAGCATTAAATGCATTTACACATTGTTAATTAAGTTCATTATATATATTAGTACTTACTTAAATACTATTATTTGAAAGCAAAATCGAAAAAGTCTACGCTAAAATAAATTTTCCGTTTTAATTTTATGTATAAACTACGAAATTATACTCATACGTACATACATTTATTTAAACTACGCTACGACTACGCTAGTGAGCATATTATCAAAACATGTATTGCTGTAATAAAAATGTTCAATAAAGTTTGAGGTGGGAATACACTATTATATCAGTATAACATTTAAAGCATGCGTGCAATCCTCTACAATTAAATTTTTAATTACCGCTCTTCTGTTTCGTGCAACAAATGTTAATAAAGCGAGCCAACGCATAACATTGTCAGTATCTTCATGAATATACATTAGCTTTGGAGTCTATTGTTATTAATAATAATTTATACAAAAATTGGGCAATCTTGACTTTACTGCCATCTAATAAGGTTCAAAGTTTACATTTAACTTGTGTCAGTTTTGACGAAATTTCCCAAAATCTACGTAACTTTTGTCTAAATCAATAGAAAATATACAATATGTATATTTTCTATTGATTTAATTTGATTTATGAAACTACCTAACCTATTTCAATTCTATGTAACTAAGGCTTGGTATACGTAGATAATAATATATTAAATAGATAAAACATTAGAGTTAAGAATTTATACTTTCGAGCAATTAAAACGTGAGATATTGTTTAACTAGCACTATCAAAATGTTAGGGAGAAAAAAAATTACATAATTACTTTTTTTACATAAAAAAGTTCGTTATTTTTTTTCATAAAAAAATGAGGGACGTTGATGATCTTCACCAAATGAATACGGGACGAACTTGACAATGAAGGCTTTCAAACAAAAAAACAATCCTCAATATAGGTTTACAATTGGCAAAGATATCACGAAAACCTACAGTCGAATTGTTAATCAATAATTTTTCATAACTAAAAGCCGACTTCGACGACAAACTACACAACCGATTTTGATAAAATTTCTACATGGGAACACGTGACAAGTATGCCCTTTTAAATTTAAAAAAAAGAATTTTCCTAATAGGTCCATGCATCTTAGCGTAATCGAGAAACAAATAAAAAAAGTCGTGTCAAATACAAAAATATGTATACCTACATTATAACTGACAATCTCCTCTTTGTTTGAAGTCGGTTAAAAATGAGAATATACTATGGCTAATTTACGACATTTCCAGCTATGCACCGGCCTGATGATCTGCAAATAGAGTTGATATTGGATTGAATATTTTAGGACTCCTGGACTGCGGTCTGTCAGATGTTTGAGCTGATGATGTATTTATAACGGCTATTTGTGATATAAAATCTAAATGAGACCGTAATATGATTTTATCTGGAGTCAATGAGGATATATCTTAGTATATTTTGTTGTAAATTAAGCCTGAATGTTGGAAATATAAATATATATCACCCAAATTAAAACATGAGATGAAAAATTTCGCCACGAGTGGGATTCGAACCCGCGTCCCTCACGATAACGCCTTGAGTGCACTACCAATTGTGCTACCGTGGCTTCAAATCTCCCTGACGAATGACTGTGAGGGACGCGGGTTCGGATTCCGGTTGTGGTCTCATGTTTTAATTTGGATAATAATCCGAGCATTGTAATGCTGTTAAAAACCAATAATTTAATATACATCACGTTTTTATTCCTTATGATTAGAGAGAGCCAGGGCCGAAAGACCAAAGGCCCCTTTCAGTTTTATAGAAAAGTCACTTGACTAACACGAGTTAACCGACTAAAATACAAAAACACCATCCGGGTTTCAGATGCTTTTGACTTGGTCATAGAACCGATGGCTGCGATGCGATGTGGCTGACAAGCGAAGCGTAGGACGCGTAGGTGGGTACTCACAAGGTGGTCTGACGACCTGACTAAGCTCGCTGGAAAGCGCTGGATGTAGGCCGCTCTAGATCGGTCATTTTGGAAATCTTTGGTAGAGGCCTATGTCCAGCGGTGGACGTTATGCAGCTGAAATGATGATGATGATAGAGCTTTACTGGAATTATTACTTGTGATACTCCTTACAAAGGTGCCTTTATTAGTGATTCCTGATAGAAAGAATAAAGTTTTACGTAAATAAAGTCATTAAAATAATTTTAAACATTTATTTATTTACCAATTTATGTACACGCAAAATTTATACAGAGAATACATCAAATAAAAGTTGTACAAAGGCACTACTATCTCAAAAGAGATCTCTTCCAGTAGGGCTGTGAGAGGAGATGTTTATGTAAGAGAGGCATGCAGGCGTGTTTATACATGAAATAAAGGAGGAAGAAAATTAAAATGACGTAAAACTACACTAACTACAAATAAACATATATTACACATAAACTTAAATAAATACATTATAGGTTTCAAAAATATATATATAATTTTTTTATCTTTAATTTGCCGTAGAGGAGTGAAAAAATGCAGTATTCTGTGCTGGCCATAAAGTGGCTGTTTCGACTGGCTTAGGGCGTTAATTTAAAAAATTACACCAAAATATTGCCATACAAAAAACTTTTTAATTACATGTAGCAATGTATAAGACAAAGCCTGCTGTCAAACTTGAGAGCTTAAAAGCTCAAAGCTTTTTAAAAGCCCAGTTAATTGATACCCGATGACCGTCTGACGATGACTCTACTATTTATATGAATATTCAAAGTTTTATTTCTTCACTTAGCTTTTAGGGATCTGTATTCAAAAGGTACCGATAGACCCTCTTTCCCTTCGTCATCTTAAGGGGATACATATTTTTTTTTGTTGCATAAAATATTTTTTGAAAGGAAAGTTTTCCTAGGAAGGCTATCCTGCTATGGAATGCCCTTCCGGAATCTATAAGAAGAGCTCCTAGTCGTTTGGCTTTCAAACGAGCGGTACATAAATTGTTTCTACAGCAGTCCTAGCCTCAATCATCCTGATATATGTATTCATTTGTATGTATATTACATATATATTTATTAATATGTATATATATTGTATTTGATGTATGTTGATATATATTATATGTTTAATAGTTTATTTTTCTATATGTACTTATGTAGATATTTATACTTTGTTTACTAAATTATGAATTTCATCACGCCAGCCATACATATTTTCCGCTTGGTCTAATGGTTGACCGGGAGAGAATGCCATATGGCATTAGGTCCGCCTCTTGTACATTTTTTTTTAATTGTGCAATAAAGTTTAAATAAATAAATAAATAAATAAAAGTTTTTCGCAAAAATGCTAAGTTCATGAAATTGTTTGAAGGGTTATCTAAAGGCGCATGAGACAAAATTTTAAATGATATCTCCGTTGTCTTTTAAATAATTATTTCAAATGGGCAGCTCTGGACCCCGAAAAATTCATGTATCCCCTTCACCGACTGACTATCGACTCCTTAAATCACACCGTAGTTTGGATAGAAAGTTTGAATCAAGGAGTGTGTTAATATAACAACAAACAAAAAAAAAAAACATAATGAAGTATGTAGTTAATGAAAAATATAAGAAACGTAGCTTTTCTGTATTTTTTGCGGTGCCTTACGCTGTAAATGTAAACAACAAAAAAGTGAGTACGTATAGTATTCTTGTTATTACAACAAAATTTAAAAATAAATATAAATAAATTCGAGCAAATCACACAAGTGTGTGATAAATAGGTATTTTATGGTGGTACGGACCCCTTAGCTGTGCGCGACCGACTCGCACTTGCCCGTTTTTATTAATTGTTGAATCAAGGGGCCTTTATCGGTTGATGTGAATGTACTTAACACTTTCGGCTATTATATTGTATGGAAATGCTATAATGTGTTTTTAGTGGGCTTTTGTTTTCGTATCTCGACTTTCTGTTGGTCGTATAACACTACAATTTTTGTTTTTTTATAGTGCTATTAGGAGATGTATACTGTAGATATGGTAATGAAGAATACGGCGTACTATAACGTCTTTATATCTCACGGGGTAGACTGAGTCGAAGGTGCAAGAGAAGGGGAAATTTAGATCGTTGTGGTTCCGTATGAATTTGCTATTCTAATTACCCGTGGATTCAAAAAAATTATCGAAGATTTATCTGTAACTCCATGAGCTGTAGGGAGACGTCGCGTACCTATTTTAAAAATCATTTAAAGGTATATCTCATGCCTTAAAAATTGCAAAATGTTAAACATCACCACATTAACGATGAAAAAAAAATTTTTCAAATGAGGGCGCCGCTTCGCCTTAGAACCTCGGCCCTCCAGGACCGAGGTTTTAAGGCAAAGTCAGAGCTGAAGTGGCGTCCTCGTTTCCCATAATGCAGTTGTTATAGGAATCTCCAGCATCCTGAATGTGAGCTGGAACAGCCAATAAAAAGGAGCCATTAGTTATGAGATCAGAGGAATCATTTTGACGATGTGAATCCAGGATTTGTTAACTACCACATCATCTTCAGCTACCTTACACACACATGCACGTACAAAAACAGTTTAAATTTTCAAGACTCCTCTGGAGTCAATAGTTGGACCATCTAACCTATCTTCTTCTCCATTTTCAGTACGACGAAAGCCTCCACGGCGGAGGTTACATGGAGGGAGGAGCGATGTACCACGAACACAGACTGACGCACCCCCACCTCCCTCCAGTGCACTACCCCCCGCCGGCGGCACCTGCGCACGCGCTGCCTGGGGAGCCCCTCGTTCACAAGAGAGATAAGGACGCAATATACGGGTGAGTCGGGTGGTAAAGTGTGATTTTATATTACAGTAGTTGTGGGGTTTTGGAATAGATGAAGCAGTAAAAGAAGAAAAGAAATTCCTCTTTTTAGTTCAGGGAACAAGGATCCCGAGGGTACAGTCAGGGACAGGATAATAGTACGGTCTTCAAAGAAGAGAGATCCTAATTTTGAAGACCGTACTATTCCACGCACGTAAGTTGATCTTGGTTCAACTTAAGTGCCGGGAATTGAACGTTATTTTTATCTGCCCCGGATGTATACTCGATTAGGAACAAACTTGAACTTTTGCTTTGAAGAATGGCTAGAATTCGCCAAAGCAGAAACGAAATACTATCATCTCTTTTCACTGTGGCGGAGTATGTTCCTTGAAGAATGGAGGCATTGTGTTAAGAATGACCAATTAACCTAAATCAGTGTTCACTTGGCATTTTGGTGACAAATATAAACGCTTTTTGGATGGCTTGGATATATTTATTAAACTAGTTATGCCTTTAAAGCCTTTAGGTGTAGATCCAACAGGGAAGTAACTATAGCATATTTAGAAATGGAGCAACTCCAATAAGGATAGCTTTTCATGAAAGCGAAAAAAATTTTGAATCTAAGACTGCAACTTATAGTTAACTAATATCTACTAACAATCGAAATGTGCGGATATAAGACGAAATATTATCGGTAAAAAACGGGAAAAAAGTTGTTGTTAACAATTTTTTTTTTATGTAAAAGTCATGTTTCGTTTTTTATTTTTTTTCTCTTTAAGTAAACGGTGTATTTTCCTCAAAGCCACAAAGTTTAAGAAGCTAAGAAAGTAAAAAATAACTAACAATACCTAACAGAATATTAGATAAAAAATAATTAATTAAAAAATTAAAGTGAATTTTTGTAAATAACTTACATAACGATTTTATTTCTTTCTTTTTATCAATAATATTTCGTCTAATAGCTGCACATTTCGTTTGACCAAGTATAAAAAATAAACATTGTATACGGTTGTAGGTTCCAGTATTTGCTGTTTATGTAAAACGGGTAACTAATTATGAGATTGAGTGATGTTTATGAGGTTTCTTTGCTTTCTTTATATAGTTTTTTTTGCATGTTTTGCTCTTCCGATAGTTTTTATTGCACAGCTTCTAATTTGTGACAGGTTTGATCACAAATAAAATTCAGATTGTGGTTATTTAGCACCATTTGTAAGCCATGTTTGTGGCGCCAAAACCACATTGTTTTTTACAAGTTTTTATTTAGTTTCAACTGTCCCGTTGCCTTTCTGTCTACCTGTGATCAAATTTTGCAATTTATAAGCTGCTGAAATTTATAATACATAAGTATATCGTGTGACAATGCAATATTTTGATGACATGGTGCTGATCTGATGATGGACATCGAGTTTGGTCTCGTTTGATTCGTCTTCAGAAGCATTTTAAACTTTAAGTTCATTATTTTAGATAAAAGCTTGTTTTTTTTTTAAATAATTACTTGGTCTTAGATTAAAATAATCCTGTAGATTAGTGTCGATTCGCGTCATCGTTATCTATGATTTGGTTTGCATCAACACTTTATTGCAACTATTATCGCTTAATACTGATTGGAGGTTTCCTCTTAAAGTATACTTCCGAACGCGGCGACAAAGGAACAATGTTTAGTTTAATGATATATTCATATCTGCAAACATTTGAAACTTGATGTTAAATCAATCAATAATTTTAAGAACTACGAGTACTTATGTATGTTCTTGTCGGAAGAGTAGTTCTATTTCTTTCGATCTTCCTCCAAATTCTAGACTTCCCTGTACGACACGAGTCCTACGACGATATCAGTTAAAATAGTATATTTTGGCAACGTCTTCTTCTTAATTTAAGAGCTGGGCTCTTGTCTTCCATGTCTTTTGGCAAAATCTTTATTTGGCAAAATTTTGTAGTTCCATAATAATATTCATGTGTAATATACCTATCAGATTTCCTGATTTATTGTTTTAGCTGTTGAAACATCAGACACAGAAAAATGTATTTTCTTAACACGATACACCTCAAAGATCTGTGAGATACACTAACGAGACCGAGGGCCACAATGAAAAAGATTTCATTTTTCAATGTTTTTATCAAAAGAGGTGATTTATCAATCATGAAATGTAATTTTATCTGGCATGTAAGTTCCGTACGTTGATAATCGCTGACGTATAAGATACACTCCTTTACTGCTTGTTAACCTGATGTCTCTGCTGATTATGTCATTGAAACAAATAGAAAACTGTACAAAGGCGCGATTTTCTTTGTCAACAAGCGACTTCTTTCTCCATCGCACTTTACTATCGCTTATTTCGGATACGGTACGATTATAAGGTACGCTACCTTTAGAAGACTTAATGGATATAATTATTGTAATAACAACATGTGTTATAATGTTGTTATAATAATGTGTAGTATTTTATGTCCGATTTAAATTTGAAGGATTAAAAAACATGAATATAATTCTGTAATTAGTTTATTTTATTTTATAACTTCTTTAAGATATCTTTCATTTTAACTTTACAACATTTTTTCCCCTTTGGTTCTACTACAATTTAAAAGTTTTCTCACATTATCAAGGGCTTTATGCTCCTTCGACGCAGATTTAAATGCCAATCAAGAGCATAATATGTGAAAAATATGAGCAGATGTTCAACACATGTTTTTAATCTATTTTGCCACGGACGTAAGATATTTTGCAAATCAGCAAATCATTAATTATCCAACCAGAGAAATTATTTCAAGCTCCTTTGACCTAGGATCTGAAAGCCTGAAGTTATGTATCACCCGTAAACAAAGTTATTTGTTTATCTAAGCAGAGAAGTTCCTAAAGACTAAATATGACCCTTTAATCCCTACTTTCTAATCCCCGTTAACGGTACAATTTTTCCCCCTATCTATAGCTTTTACCCCTTCATTGTGCCAAGATGTAAGATAGATAGATACGGCGACGTGCAACGTTTAGCACTTAAGCTACCATTCGCCGCAATCTTGGCGTTATCTGATGAAAACTTGTCAAGAAACTTCAAGGAGCGAGTTGTGGTGTGACTGAGAGCGTGTGTCATTGCGTCATTGGTGTGCAGCGGAGCGTGTGATGTATCTTCCCTAGTGGGATCTTTGGTTGACAGTGTGCATTTTTAATTCCCTTTTTTAAGGGTTTCTAAGATAAATAAGGCGCCACATTTTTTAAAATTATTCCTAATTTAATGACGAGAGATGATGGGTGTGAACTTTGTTACTTTAAAAAGTATAAAATCTGTGTAAATGAGAGGTTTTTGAACAATGTCTGTTTGTTTGTAGACGCAAAGATTAATATAAATTATATTTCAGTTTGATAATTTTTACTACATACTATTTTGTGAAATGGGTTTGATTATGAACAAACTGGATGAATCATACAAATTTCAACTGTAAATTTTATGCGCATTATAAAAAAAGGGAAAATACAAGGAAGAAGGGGAAGAGTAAAACCCAGGCCAGCTATATGAAGCAAGTCAAGGAAAAGGTGACAGCAGTGTCGTATCAAGATGCCAAGACGTTGGCGAGAAACAGAATAGAACGGAAAAAACTCCACCAACAAGAGCACCGCTTTTAAATTAGATGATGAACGAATTAGGTTTAGGATTCAAAAAGTGGTTGAGCATCTTGTACTTACCTATTTGTGCTATTATTATTCACAAATTGGCGTTGTAAAGAAGAGCTGTAGCTACACGGGATTTTTTTAAACGAGTGCACTCGTCCGAGGCCATGTTTTACTCATTGGCGTGCGTTGAAGTGTGTGAAGTATCCTTTTTTTGTGTGCTCTATGACAATGGTTTGAAGATGAAACTTGAGTGCAGTGGATGGTTTGGGAAAAATAATATTTTTCTGACATACATGCGGATATAATTTCACGTATTTATGTCTTACAGGATAGACAGAGTTAAGGGAAAAAAAAGAAATCAAAAATATTGACATCAAATCAAATTAGCATCTAATAAAAACAAAATATTTCGACCCTAATTAGGAAAAGTAAAGGAAGTTGTTAGTACAATGGACTGATCTGTCTCATATAAATACTTGAAGATACTTACTGCTCTTCGTGTTCTTACCTTAGCCCACTGTAGACGTGGTGTCGGGAACGCATGTGAGTCTTTTCCATTTACCTTCATCCTTTGTCACTGCATCTGTTACATTATTCCTGTCCACATCCTTCCTTATCTACTTCATTCTGCTTTTCCTTGGTCTTCCTGTGCTCCTGTTTCCAGTTACCTTCAGATTAAGTACTCTCTTAGTAACATAGGTAAGAAGGTCATAAACTGCCATGAGATGGGCCACATAGGTGTTTGAATAGCCTTCGAACTGACGTAGATGGATGTAAGCACAATCTGGCGCCTCCTCAGCAGGATAGCTTCAGAGCCCGGGGTCGGCTACCTAACCAAGAAAATTTGACGAGGTTACTGGTTTTTACTTAGAGCGACTGCCGCCTGACCTCCGCAACCCAAAGGCCAAACCAGAACCAATCCTTGGTGATCAAACGCTAGATGGCGTTCTGCGCTCGATGCTTGACCTATACACTCTGCTCTGGAAAGTGGCAACGTTCTAGAAGAATGAAATATAAAATTTGAGCCAATGACACGATGAGAACGAGTAAAGAAGGATCTAGTATAATGATAAAACTGTCCGTTTCTAATTTATGATGCTTGTTTTAGATCGTCATTTCTTTCACCACTTTTTCTTCCCATATTTCTACTCGGAACCAGCTGTATCATAAATTTGAGCCAATTTGTATTGAGAATTACTGGCCTGAGGCAATACCTGACTTTTCATTTACATTACAGATCCAAGAGCGTAACAGCAATTTTATTTTACACGTCAATGGCGTTATTCCTAACTGAAGACTTTCTTTCAATATAATAACTAGGCATTTCTAAACGCATAATTGCTTGCTTAAGTTTGGTTTAAGATAAGATGAAAATTTATTCGAAAGCTCAACACACACAGTTTTACATAATAAAAAGTTATGATCTCAAAATCTAAAAATACTAAAAATAACAACAAATTGGCCTCCAACTCAGCATTACGCTGGCTTTACGTAAACGAAGCACCAGCGCTCGTCTTCCGTTGGAGCCAAGTTAGTCCATCCACGGACATTCGCACAAAAAATAGAAGATTTAAAAAAAACCATGATAGCTGTCACTGTCAAATTTTTTCTTGATGATTGGCGGTTTCCGATTTTGATTTATGATTGGCTATCGTTAGTCATTTCCTGATATGAAGCTTATCCTTTATTATCCTGCAGGCCGTTTAGTTCGGATAGGTATCTTTAAGAGGTATGGAATAAATGAGAAAATGTATCAATTAATTGGTAACGATAAATTGTGTGTTTTCCACAGATATCTTTGTTAGATAAGTACCAATTTTTTTTAAGTGCTTGTGGATAGAAGGTAAAAATAGTTGTAATGAGTTCTGCACTTTTATAAATTTTAATTGAAGTAGTTATTTTATTTCTACTAACGTATTCCGTATTAAAATGGAGACGGACTGGACATATGTTGCGGGAAAAAAGCGAAAAATGGACGAAAATAATATCAGACTGGTACCCAAGAGATGGTAAAAGAAGTCAGGCGCGACAAACAACACGCTGGGAGGATGACGTTAAAAAAGTCGCGGGTCCAGCTTGGAGCAGACTAGCAAAAGAGAGAGATATGGAAATCAATGGAGGAGGCCTTTATCGAAGGACAAGCTGTTGCAAAAACCGATGTACTGCACTGAACAAACCCTTAAACTTGTAAAATCAAACTAAACAGCAATAAAGGCTATTTTATCTTATTATTTATTTAACGTTTTCCGCTACTACTGAAGCCATAGGCCATAGTGTACATTTGGACCATATCACCTTCTCACAGATCTAGATGTCTCTCAAAATCTGTGCACCTTCTTCATATTATTGATGGCATCTGTGTCACGTACGAAGGTCACAATTTAATGAGGATTTAAAAAAAGCCAGCCAAGTGCGTGTCGGACTCGCGCACGAAGGCTTCCGCACCTTTATAAAAGTCATGAAAGATGGACATACAGACGGACAGACAGACGGACAGTGGAGTCTTAGTAATAGGTTCCCGTTTTTACTTTTTGGGAACCCTAAAAATCAACTTAACGTTTAGTTAATTTATTTATAATCAGTAAATAAGGTTTCTGTACTGTTTTAATGAAGAAAAAAGAGATCTGTACGCAGTGACTTTGTACTTGCGGCATGGCGTATAAAATTAAGCAAATATTTTAAGCACGCTAGATGGCGTTTAACTGAAATAATTAACTTCTCTTAGAATTTATTGTTATTCTAGCTTATATGTAGGGAATCCTGATAATTATTTGTAATTCATGCATAGTTGAATTAACCTATTTTTGACAGATTAAAAAGTAATATGTTTTAATACAGTCCCATCACTGCAACTTAGTATAAATCTACAAATAATATTGCTGCCATTGTGACCATATTATGCCATAGTGGTACCACAATGATGGTATCTTCGTCACGTCCCGAGATCATCAGATCGGAGGTCAGTTGACGCGCACTTTCACGGACAGCTCACTCAGTTTATTTTATTGGTTTCAAAGAGAAAATAACTTTATTGGTTTGATGACCTTTGGGATAAATTCAATATGATAAATATTTATATATTTAAATCAGTATTGATCATCAGGTGGGGAATTTCAGCACCCAGAGCATGGCAGCTGCGAAGTTTATCGCGTACTATCGTCTGTCCCTGTCTCGCTCTACTTAATAATAACGAGCGAGATGGTACTAGTCCACCGCGTGGTATAAACTTGATCCAAGGTTTATCTATGGTACCATTCTATTTGGATAGAAGTAGTATTTTAAAATATTATAATCAGTAGTTCAAGACTCTTCCATTCCTCATGTAACATGCTGGAATTTTTAGTCTAGCAATGGACTTCTTCGGCTGAAATAAAATAAATATAAATAAATATATAGAGACAAATTACACTGATTGAGCTAGCCCCAAAGTAAGTTCGAGACTTGTGTTATGGGATACTAACTCAACGATACTATATTTTATAACAGATAAACATCCAAGACCCAGGACAATTTGAAAAAGGCCATTTTCCAACTTGCCCTGACCGAGGATCGAACCCGGGACCTCTGGGTGGCGGACTAGCATGGTGACCACTACGCCACGGAGGTCGTCAAATGACGATGATGTTTTAATACCTAGTTTTATCAGATCAGAATTTTGAACGTGCCACTCCTTTAAAACCATATGTGGTTGTTTCCCCTTAGCCGGTTTAGAAAAGAAAGAATTTTTTTAATAAAAATGGAAAATACACACAATAAATTTAGGTTATTCTTTAACGTATGTTGTCACAAATTTATTTAAAAAGCTAAGATTTATTATAATTTTAATTTTATCTACTCACCCATCAATTTTTATGAAACTATGTCGAGAACACGCATAGTCATCCCTGAAGGGATCCTTACCTTCTTAAAGAACCTCATTTTAAATCAAGTGTTTTCACTAATATTTTGGTACGTTCCAGGCATCCCCTCTTCCCATTGCTGGCACTCATCTTTGAGAAGTGCGAGCTGGCGACGTGCACCCCGCGGGACCCCGGCGTGGCGGGGGGTGACGTCTGCTCCTCCGAGTCCTTCAACGAGGACATCGCGGTTTTCAGTAAACAGGTAAGGTTTTAGGGAATATGGTCCTTATGCTTAAGAAAATAAGAGCCGGACTCTGCGCTAAATCAGGCTGGAGATTTAGCCCTAAAAGCCGGTCATGGATATTGTGCACCAAAAAGCCTCACAAAAGCCGCACAGGCGGCTAAAGCGAGCGAGATTAGGACGTGCACCTCGCCACAACATCGCAGTCTTCAATAAATAAGTAGCATATTTAAAAAAATGAGGAAAATGTTACTGATTATATATCAGGAACATTTTCCTGATTTTTTTTAAATATGATAGCTGAAGGTCTAACCTCTTTAGCTTTTTAATTCCTTTACAAAATTTAATTGCAAGTGAAAATCAAGAGAAATAAATATATGACGGAAATAGAGAGGAGACCACTACTCGGGACCATATATGTTTATAAAGTGACATAACATCTTAGGATCATAACAATATAATATATTGAAAAAAATATATATTATAATTTTTGCAATCATTTTCATTACGCTGCTATGGATTTGCTTGATAAAAGTTATTGTATTCCGAGTATTTAGTGACTATTTGAATTAAGTATGGAGGGGTGAATTTTGAATGTCATGCGGTCAAGCCAAAAGCAGAGTATGCAACTTCAATTTTGGCGTGGTATGTGCAAAGCTATTAGACATATTTTATCCCAAGAAGCCGAAGTATTTAATTGCTCGAGCGATCGCCAAATGGTGACAAGTCTCCTTTTACGACGAAAAATGCCAAACGTCCATACAAGCCTTTATAAATCAAAGCATAGCATTTCAACCTTTTTGCTCGGTCAGTAATTAAAACTACCAATTAACGACACGATTTCCAATTGAGACATTACGAGAAACAAAAATACACAAAGAAAAATCGAGTAATAAAAATCCATACTTTTCCAGTTTCATACGAATTACGTAGAGGACGCCGGATGGAATAACTTTGTACGCGCGCACCTGCCTCTCTGCCAGTCAGAATTAAAAAGTAAAAAAGCGCGCGAACTCATTCTGATATTAAAATGTCGCAGCATGGTGGGGCGGCGTCGTAAATCAGCAGCAGCAATTTCTTCAGAATGCCTTAATAACTATAAACCGTCATTAACAAAAGAAAATTCATCGTCAATTTGATTATGCCTTATCATGTACGCGTTTTTCCGACTCGCTATGCTTACAATCGATTCATTCGAAAATCGATTGGCTAAATTTGTTGGCCATTCAAATCGATTCAACGCGCTTTTATTAATTCTCATAGCGTTATGATTAAGGTAAACGCACGAATAAATTTTACGACTGTTTTGATAGCGTAATTAAAAGAAATAAAAGTAGAAACGTTCTTAAATGGAATCGACATTCTTGAGATAGTAAACAGGTAGTGATTTATGTGATACAGAACTCGAGAAACAATAATGCCTTTCAAAATTTAATCCTATGTCCGGTGGAACAAAAAAGTGTCCCTTAAAACTACGGGCGATGCTTCTTGGAAGGTCAAAGTCCTGTCACCGATAGAGAAAAAAAGACTACAAAAAATCGAGACCTGTTCCGTATAGAAAGTAACTTAAACACAACATTTAACCAATATTTCATTACGCGGTTGCCGGTAATAACATGACGAGGCAAACCGACGTAGTAACACCTATTATTTGAACGACAAAAAACCTCATAAATGGAGTTATTTTATAACAATTCGGCCCCATAAAACAGGTAATCTGGATACAAACCGTCAATTAAGGGCCATGCACTTTATTTTACAAATTTGTAATACCGCAATTCCTTTGTTGGTTTTCTTTTTTAACACAATAGGCATAATAGGCGTTGACATGTTGCGATGATATGCAATTTAAAAAAAAAAATGATGTCTTCACCTGTCAAAAGTTTGTGTATGGCGGAAGTGACTTTGTGGCAGCGTGCGTATTAAATTTCACTTTTAACGTTACAATTACATTTATTGATACGTTATCAGTCAAAGACTTCATCTTATGGTAATTATTGAAATTAAATTGTATTTATAGTTGCAATATAGTGAGCAGACGTGACCCTCGGGACCTGTCTTAGATAACTAGCATAGATAACGACAGAGTCATGGAACTGACCGTCTCTATAAATAATATATGTTGTGCATCAGTATGTTGTGACTGTGACATAACATCTTATAAAACAGTCACTATATTTGTATGTTTGTTTTGATTTTAAAACAATTGACAGGCGTAATAGATACGTTTAAAATCTGAACGTGCTGACAGGTAACCGATAGTGCTATAAAAATTATCGCTGGCAGATTACGTAGTAAAATGTCACATTTATCATCTGTCGGTATAGACACGTAACGCGCACGAAGGCTAATCGGTTTGTTTTAATTACTCCAATAAAACGTTTATCGGTAGCGGTGGCACGTGAAATCGCCGCAAAAAGAGATAAAAATTAGCCCCACCCGCTCTAACACTGTTAATAAGTGACGTCCATAATTCATCGGCACACGAAATAAATCATAAACGGTAAAGTGTTTATTTTCGACGTACTTAATATGTTATAAATTTATTTAAGTGGCATGCGGTACGATTGTGGAACGAGTGATTGATATAGTGCTTGCTCTCAGTGGCGAGTGATCGGTTTCGTTGTGATTCTGTCATCTTTTACTGTCATCGATTCAAGAGGCCGAGCGGCGCTTTACTAGCGTATTGATGCGAATAAGTAAACCGAGTGCGACATTTCAAAGAATTAGTTCTTTAATGACTATCATTCTTCTCCAAAACAAATATTTATATTAATGGAATTTGAATTAGAAAGGCGTGGTATTTTTAAAGCAAATATACGTTGGCAATAGTTCTGTTAGTATAATTTCATACAAGGTAAGAGCCTAAAATAGTAATGCAACGATAACATCTGGATTGTTACATAAGTATGGAGCGCTAGCCACTTACTGATGACTCGTCTGTTTGTTCGGGGATCAGTGGGAAGTTATAGAGATTGCATTCCAATCCCTTTAGATGATAATGGCGATAATATATTGTAAGTAAATAAACATAGGAAACATTCCAAACGAAGGCCAGTACAGTATTTCTTTTTTATTACTAGTCTTAGCTACAAGGCTGACTTTTTAATTCTTCATAACATAGTTACCTACCCAAAAATTTAATTATTCTTATAATCATATAATAACAGCTTAAATTATTGATTTAGTTGAATTGATACATACAGTAGAAGTAAAAATAAACAGTGAAAATATGTATACAACCTTTTACGAGGAAAAATAGTCATATTTAATGGTACGAAGCGCAATAATGGACAGTGTTAATGAGAGAGAGCAAAACAATTGCGAGAATTTTAATTGAAATTCGCTGGCAATTTATGGTATCGTTGCTTTCATGTCGGTTTTTAATATATTGGAAATAGACAATCGGCCTGTAAAATATACACAAGAGATTAAAATAATCATTCATAGAATTCTAGACCTTTTTTGCGCTAAGTACCATCTCTTTTACGCACGAAACAATACAAGATTACGTACAAGGAGAGATGATTATCAATTATTTTCGGAATGTAAATAAATATATTTTGCTTTATTACATTAAATTGCTTCATCTCCACGATTCAACCTGTTTCACGTTTTGTATCCATGTTCGAGGCAATTGTGCGCTGGAGAGCGAGGCGATGCCACTGCATCGCATTAACTCGCTATAGCCAGTTCAGTTCACACAAAATAACCCTTCTCACAGTCATTAAAACTACTTGCAACGATCCAAGGCGATGAAATAACTAATTATTACACTTTGTCTCTAAACATTTCTTTTTCCACAAAAGCAGTTTCTGTTTCTATCTTTATACCATCTTAATTTCCAACTAGCCAACTCATAGCCCACATTCTACATCTAATAGAGTATTTATCTTTGTTTGTTCAATTACTGTACTGATTCTCACATCTGATCGTAAATCCAGAATTTCTACTTAATCGGCAATCACTAAAAACTTTATGGCAGTATCACTGAGGAATAATCAATGTGGACGTTCTAATGTGAGATTAGAACGCGATAACTATGACTGAGCAGTGACTGCTGAGCGCAGTTTTCCTTACATTTAATCACCAGTCATAATTACACGGAGCAAGTAGCGCCGCAGAAAAAACATAGTCTCAATGGATGAACGCACGCACGTCCCAGCTTCGAGTTGATCTATTTGTAGATATCTCGTGATTTACATCGTTTTATTCGCGATTAATATCCTCTTTGCGCATCTGTTGTCATGTCAGCCAAGAACTAGTTCGCTTGAGAGATCTGGTGCTTCAGTAACCGCCAACACCAGTGATAAGAGCACAACGTTCATCTGACACAAAAGAACGCCACGACATTTCACGTTTTTCTGTGACTGCAACAGTTGCATTGTGAGTTTGTTTACATCTGTCCACGTTTCGTTTAACGCTGTAATTGTCAATTGTCATGGGATTTGGATGCGCAATTTAACCTCTTTGTCGATGATCCAATTCAGCGTTTCGCGCCGAAATAAAATAAATAATGGCGGATCGATCTACGGACGTTTCGCGCAGCTGCGTCAGCGCACAGCACAATATTCATTAGCCGCGCGCGCTAGAGTGGAACCGCGATACGATACGTTTTTTGTCTCTCGCTCGCACGCAGCACTTGCATTTTTTTTCGACGATGCATCGGCGATTTCGTTTTATCGTCCCCATCGAGTGGTTTTTGCCGTTTGGAATTCCTTACGCATCTTGTTTCGGGTTCGTTTGTGGATAAAATTGTAGCGAAGATACTCTCAATTTCTCGTCGGATTTACGTGGGAAACGGAGAAAATATCTCAAAGACCACAAAAGAGTAAAAACAAAAGAAATGTGCTAACAAAAACTGCAGTAATTTCGTTTGCCAGCCAAAAAGCATTCAAGAAAATGGACGTGGAATTTTCTTTTTGCCGATATATTTCTTTTGTAACAACACGATAACAGTACAAATGTGCTCTGTAAAAGGAGATGGCCATTAAAAATGCAATGAACTTCGTATGCGGCCTTCATTGCTGCGGCTAATGAAATCTCAGCATGATAACCGACATAATTGATTGGTTATTCAACTGTCACAGTCGTACATAGCATCATCTGGTTCTAATCGACTGCGTAATATTACGATTCAAAAATGAAGACGGATGTCTGTTGCTAATTGCAATTAAATTTGTTCGTGTAATTAATCTATCAGATCTAGGAGTAAGAGCAGGTGATACGAGTGCTTGTTAGGTAGTTAATGATAGATTTGTGAGTACGTGGCAAGTTTGCTTAACCTTTGCGTAGTGATTGAGGCCTGGTTGCTTGCACCATGCGATAGCGTGCGCCACTCAATTAATGGCTGACACGCCGAGTCGTCCGCTTCGAGTCGCGTTTTTGTCCGCTTAGAACCACATTAATATGCCGATGAACTAAACATTTATATTCTTTCATCGCATTCCCGTAACGTTATTGCGACTTTAAGCAACGTTTAACATGACTTTCGTTTCTTTGGAAAGTAAAACTAGGTAACAAATATTTGAACCACACATCAAGGTCACTGCGTGCGGATAATTTTGAATTTTGAATATGTAGCAGGCATTGCTTAGATTACTTTTTTAAACTCTTTGTTAAGTTTGGTAACATTATTGGAACTCAACTTTTATACAAGTTTGTATGAACATATTGGACATATTATGTGACACTGGATATACTTGACCATAGATCTAAAGGGTTGAAAACATCTATGTACTTGTCACACTATATTTACAGAAGAAATTCTGTAAACAATCTGTCTTTCAAAAGCCAAGCTCTTCGGTCAAATGAAAATTTAATGTTCTAATTTCAAACTCGCGTTTCGTTTGACGGTTTGTGAAAATACTATTTAATATTCTTGAAAATGTCTGTTTCGTTGTAAAAGTCTCCGTCGTTCCGTTTTTGGTCGGCTCGCTTGGCGCGCCGCAGACTTGCCGACAAAAAGTGGCGGCACCGCTGCCGGCGATCGTGGTATGGCGATTTTTTGCCGCCGCGTCAGAAGTTGCGATAAAAATGGACGCCAAATGAGTATTAATTCGCACCGGTTAATAATGACATAAATACACTAGGTGCGCGCTTCTGTGATACAGGCTGTTCTAAAAGTTTCTATATTTTAATCTATTTATCTTCCATGCTGGTCTGGAAGAAAAGAAAAACTTAGTAATGTACCAGTTGCTTTTCTCCCGCGCAGATCACAGGAGCCGATCGTCGGAATGGGCGAAAATGCGATGTTATTATAGACGATACCGCTAGCAACCCATATTTTGATTCCTTCTTTTTACCTTCTCGCCCACCATTACGCTAAGCCTAGGGCCGCAAGACTCAAAGGCCACTTGCCTTTGAGTCTTGCGGCCTTAGGCTCTATTTGCTTAGAGCCCCAAGACCCAAAATGCTTTTTCGGCCTCGTTAGGGATAAAGACGTGATAGTATGTATGTATTTGGGTTTGGGTTTCCGACCTAGGCCTGAAGTATCCTCTAACCATTTTGATGACTTCTGTGGCCTAGTGATCCTCATGCCATGCTGACACACCAGGGGACCCGGGTGCGATCCCTGCGCAGATCAAAATGGAAAATGACCTTTTTCGGATTGACCTGGGTCTTAGATGTTCACCTATGTGTATTTGTTATAAAAAGTTGAGTTAGTATCCCATAACACAAGTCTCAAACTTCAAGTTCAATCTGTGTGAATTATCCATATACATTTATTTAAAAAGCAAACCTCGAGACCTGAATTAGTACAGCTTAGAATATAACTGTGCCACTTTTGGCTACCAATCAGGGTTGCTTAACATGTGTAAGCCCTAACAATGCACATGCTTGACGGATCATCGAACTCTATACAAGGATCATAACTATACTATATCTTGTGCTTTTCTGCGCGCTGCGCTTTAAACTTTTGTGGGTCTTGAATATCCTACGATCTTCTTCAATTTTGCTCTGTCACTGGCCTCCTTTCTTTAAGATGTTGTTCTGTATATTCTCCTTAGATTTTCTTAGACTCAGTCTTTTCACCACTTTCTGAGTATTCTCTGGGTTTTGTCTGCTGCGAGATCCACTTAGTAATGTTTTCATAATATGTATCAATTTATAAAATCAGCCTGTATAAGAGCGCAGTGTAATTATTAATGGTCGCGGGTGGATTCCGCGCGACACTTCGCGTCGCTCTCCGATTTCGCCCGATCCCATACGAGTGTCCATTCCATGAGGCCAGTGTTTATTTTTGAAATTTGAATCGAGATTTAGGTAGTGCATGTATAGTTAATCTAAAACGTTACTTTTAAACGTTTTAGGAATGTTATTTAAACGTTATAATTTTAATTATTTTTAAAACTTATTTCAATAAACTTTTTGTTGAATATTGACTTTGTAACACGTCAGCGTTTAAGTTAAAAAATTAAAAAAAAAATACGTTTAAAAACTTAGCAAAAGGCATGGAATATTTGTGTTTACTTAATTGCTTACATCATAGATTAAAAACAGGCCAAGTGCGAGTCGGATTCGCATACGAAGGGTTTCGTACCATTATAACTTACATATTTATTTCATTATGTTTTTAGTATTTGTTGTTATAGCGGCAACACGTGAACATTTCAACTGTCTAGCTATCACGGTTCATAAGATACAGCCTGGTGACAGACATACACACAGGTAATAGGGTCCCGTTTTTACCCTTTGGGCATGGAACCCAAAAAAGCAAATTTTTTAAATTTTCGTTGCAACAAAGCAACGAAATCGAAACTTAATTATTTATTTATGTACAAAATTCATATGCACAAAATACAAACATAGAAGCAAACAAAGAACATTGAGTACATAGGTATTGCATCCTGGAGCCGCAGCTCTAACAGCAGAATCATCTAAAGAGAGAAAATATTCAAACATTTCTAATTCTTACATTATTTATTTATTATTTATTTATTTATTAATCTTCTAACCATTGACATCAATTGAACTTACTCTTAATTTATGTTAATTATCTTCTTGTACTTGATTATAAATACTATTATTATTATATAAACTCAAATAATTCCTATAAGTTCGCAACACCCTGCCAGGGTTCATGTACTTACTTACTAACCATCTTCTGTATGAGTGCATGAAAGCGAGTAATAAAGAAATTATTGTGTTAGTACGCTTTTTAGCCACGGGTCCATGGGGATTTTTTTTTATTTTACAATATATTGGTTTAGGCATTTGTCCTTAAGGGGCTACCTGAATTTTCGGGGGTCCAGTGCTGCCCCATTTGAAACAAATCATTTGAAAAGAAACGAAGAATCATTTAAAATTTGGTCTTGATCAGACCCTGGATAACCCTTCAAACTATTTTGTAGTAAGAACGTAAAGCTTTTCTACGCACATACGCCAAAAGTGGCCGTTTTTCGCAATTGTGCGTAGAAAAGCTTCACGTTCTCACTTTAAACTATAAACAGTAGTTTATAAAATAGTTTGAAGGGTTATCCAGGGTCTGATCAAGACCAAATTTTAAATGATATCTCCGTTTCTTTTCAAATGATTTATTTCAAATGGGGGCAGCACTGGGCCCCGAAAAATTCAGGTAGCCCCTTAATCTCACCTGATGGTAATCGACGATGAAGACTAGGATGGTCCTTTGTGGCGTTCATGGGACCAAAGCCAACATGGAGAGGCCTTTTAGTACCTTTTTATCTAAAAAGTGAGATGGATGCATCTATTGGAGGTCTATCCCTTAATGTACCATTGAGATGCACTAACGGACAGTCCTCCACAGCTGCCGAACTATTGCCAGGGAGTGATTTAGTTGGTTTGGGCTTTATGGATGGGATGTTAGTGGACCGGATAACTGGGTTATGGAGTGAGATACGGACATCTACTATTATTATTTATAAAAGACTTGTCTACGCGTCTGGTTGAGGCAACAGGAGACTTCAGAGCTGGTAGCTTCCTTGCCCAAAGAATTAGCCTTGCTATTCAGCGAGGCAACGCTGCGAGTGTTTTGGGTACTATGCCTCAATCAGATGCATTTGAGAAAATATTTCATATTTAGTTTCTTTACTTTCTTTTTCTTTAGGTTTTAGTTTAGATTTAATTAATTTAAGTATTTTAAGTTCTTTTTTGTTAAAAAATATTTATTTACATCCTATGTATATTACCTTTCTTTATTAATAAATGATTTTTCAGGTACTGCTTATTAAGACCCCCGTGGCGTAGTGGTCACTATGCTAGTCCGCTACCCAGAGGTCCCGGGTTTGATCCCTGGTCAGGGCAAGTTGGAAAATGGCCTTTTTCAAATTGTCCTTTGTCTTGGATGTTTATCTATATATGTATTTGTTATAAAATATAGTATCGTTGAGTTAGTATCCCATAACACAAGTCTCGAACTTACTTTGGGGCTAGCTCAATCAGTGTTATTTGTTCCTATATATTTATTTATTTGCTTATTTCATAAGAAATCTCTTATTATTTTCTCATAAAAGCAAAAAAAAGTATCAGTTACCAAGCAAATTAGCGACATCGATACAAAAATTCGGCTAAAACTATTAAAGCCGTCGGCCATCGATCGCTTAATCGTACAAGTATAAACTCCTAAAAATAATAAAAAAACACACTCATTATGTATTTGACAGGAGGGCGAGCGCCCCTGCAGCGACAACCAAAAACACTGGGACTCGCAGCCCTCTCATATACGAGGAAAAGTCGTATAAAGTATTCCAAATTGGTACACCGAGAGAGTTCATCTTAAATTGGTCGGTTGTCCTAATGACCAGTGTATTTGGAGCTATTAGCGTAACTGTTTATCCGCGTGTGGAGGTTCAAGTGAATGTGGGCGTAAATAAGGGTAGGTTAGGGGTAGGGCGGGAGGTGACCAGTCAGAAGCAGCTGACGTGGATTAGGGAGTTTTTACCTACAGGGTAGATGCGTGTAGGTTTTTAGGATATACCTATTCTGTACCGGTTTCAAAATGTTGGTTCGTAATTTTTCATAAAGACAAAAACAAATGACTGCTTTAATCGGTGGGTAAAATATATAGACTTACCCTCTTATTCATAAAAAATTACAAACGTTTGCTAAACCTATTTTAGTTAAAATATGTTTTGTCCCTTTCACTCCTTTTAATATTTGACTTTGCAAGAGCGAGACAAAACATATTTTAACTAAAACAAGTTTTGCAACCGTTTGTATTTTTTTATGAATAAGGTGGTTAGAGTATATTCTAGAAGTATACTAAATAATGAGTCGACGATTGTCAAGTTAATACCTTTTTAAACACCAATCACGTAAACAGATGGTGATTGTTCTGATCTAAGAAATCCCATTACATAACTCCAACTTTTCCTAAGGTTATGTGTTCATTAATCATAGTAGAAATAAGTCGTTTTTAAAATTTACCCTATAGTATTCATTCTTCCTATGTATTATCTTTTTGGGGTTCCTTAATAAACAAGGAACCCTTATAGTTTTCCGTGTATATCTGTCTGTCTGTCTATCCGTCCGCGGTTTTACTCAGAGACTTTAAGTACAAGAAAGCTGTTATTTGGTATAGGTATGTATATTAATCATGCCAAAAAATTGGTAAAACAAAATATTGAAAAAAAAAATTTAGGTTACCTCCCATACATGTAAAGGAGTAAAGTTTTTTTCTCGACTAACCAATCGTGTGGGATATCGTTGAATAGGTCTTTCAAATATATTGTGAGCTTGTGAACATCATTGTTTTGATTTAGGGATCCGTTTCTGAAATATTTGGTTTTATATTGCAATTTTTTGTTAGAGTCAAGTGTCCCCCCCTTTATCTATTAAACGGTTATATTATGGATCCGTAAAAAAAATCACAACAGTAGTATATATGACAAAATTTAAAGGAAAACATCAGGGCTAAGTAGGGTTTACAAATTGAATAAGCGACCAACTTATAAAATCTACTCGGAAAAGGAAAAGTTCATACAAATTTAAAAGAAAATTAGTTTTTTCACGGTTTTAGTGGCGTGAACTACGAATCCCTACACTGCGCGTGGCACGACACGCACTTTGCCAATTATTTAACCTATATTGGCCCACAGCTGGGCAAAGGTCTCCCCCTATCTGTTACTATTTCCTTAAAAAAACAAACATCTACTTAGCATAAAATAAAACATTGTTACCTATTATAAATCATCATAACGTATTGACTGCTTTTATACCCCTATTGAACGTAAAATAAAAAATTAATCCCAAGTATGAATAATAATGGTAAGCAAACAGTTTTTAATCCCGCATGTGAAATAACGGACAATGTGTATTTTTACTAATATGGATGCGTTCTTGGAGCGGTAACGAGGATTAAAGCCATCTGCCGGTAACGTTATGAAACTTATGAATAACCGAATAACGTTATCGCAAAAAATGAATTTCGTTTTTATTCGATTTCTGAAGATACAGAAATGTAATCGAGGATTATTCTTTTTTTGAATGTCTTAAAACGTATTTCAATGTTCTCTGTACGTAGGTATTTGAAAGAAGTATTTATATTAGTTACAATTGTTATTATGAAAAAAAAAGTTGATAAATGATATGAATGACTAGTACCAGTACTACCTACTGGTAGTACTGGTAAAATACTCTTTCCCTAACATCACCTATTTCTACTACTGTACCTCATCATCATCCGAGCGTATTCCCGGTTGCATCCTCAGCAGTAACGCTTCAGAGCCCGGGGTCCGCTACCTAACCAAGGGATTTGACGAGGTTACTGGTTTTTACACAGAGCGACTGCCGTCTCACCTCCACAACCCAAAGGGCAAACCAGGAACCAATCCTTGGATAGTTTGATGGTCAAACGCTAGGTGGCGTTCGGGACCCACAGTTTTACGTGCCTTCCGAAACACGGAATCATCTTTCTTTTCGGATAATCAGGTGATTCAAGCCTGCAATATCCAGACTGGAAACAACTTTTCACAAAGTATGCTTCCCAGTGGGAATCGAACCCATGACCTCCGGGTCACAAGATAAATGAAGGCTGTAAGTGCGATACTTCTATGTATGTATATTATGTATGAATTCATCATCAGGTCTTTTAGTCTCCACTGCAGGAGCACGACCCTCTCTGTACTACCAGAGCCATACTTGGCCAGAGCAGCCAGAGGACTTGGCCTACACTCTCCTCGCTGGCCAGACGGGTTGGAGAGGTCTCATTGATGTTCATAAGCTTTGTTTAGCTTGTATTCCCTAAGTCGCCTTCTACGATATCCACGGGAGGACTTTGAGTGGATTCTACTCCCCCGGAAACCACACGGCCTATGTAGGAATTGTAAAAAAGAAATAACATAAATAGCTGATTTAATTTGCAGCTGCCTAGAAATTACAACGAACTTTCTAACTGAATAACAAACGCTCTAATTCCTAAATAGATATTAAATAAAAATTGCGTAAATAGTCCCTAGGGACTAGGGAACACTGACCAGTGCTGTGAAATATCTATTGCAGTGTATCCAATTATGCAATCAACCCATCAACCCTACGCGGGGTCGCTTAGACCCCAGCATCTGAATATTTTATCACATCAATTTTCGATCAAACCTTTTGCCCCATAATTTCTAGGCTAGATAATTTGTTAGGAAATCCCCTTGATAATGTAAATGTCTATGTTAAGTAGTTATTAGTCTTTGCAATCGCCATTTTATAGCATTAACAATTCAATACACGGCTCGCCCTTTGTTGGCGACTGTTATTTCATTAAAAATGCTCAGTAAGGTATAATTTAATTCATAATGTACCTAATCGATATGTGGTTATGTTTCAAAGCTAGTTATTTGATGTATTAATAAATATACTAAGGTATTTTTGTAAGATAGGTGAGAATATTTTGCTTAATCACTAAAAATATTTAGCAATTTTAGAAATAAATTTACGGATATCATTTATTTATAAAAATAAATAAATAAAAATAAACTGGATTGATTTATTTTTGTAAATGGAAATGGCTTTCATTTAGTACCTACTTACTGAAACTTAAATGTACTCAAATTTCCACATATATCCAATCATATTTTTTAAGTGCTTTAAATAATGATAACTGTTGTGTAGTGCAAAGATCGCAACATTATATAACATATACATTACAATTTTATATTATATTCCTAATGGTTGTCCACTCTTGTATTGCATTTCAACCCCCCGTCTCCATAATTTCATCAAGAAAAATATCACAACAGCCTCGGCGTGAAAAGTACAACTGAGGGCATAACATCACTAACAAAGAAAACTTAGGGGTCGATTCGACCCGCTGCGAAAACCGCGTTATTTGTAGCAGATCAATCAAGATTATGTCCATAATACGGAACCCTTCAACGGGCCCCTGTGATTGTTTCGCCGACGTGTCAAAGGGTTAATACGAAAGCTGTGTTCTCTCAAATTAGTTGTAATTTTCGTTTCTAGTAGATAAATCAATGATAGTAATTTAATAAGGACTCTATGCACACATACGGCTTTTTCAATCTGTCCAGGAGAGAAAAGAAACAGTTGTCTAATTCTGTCAGATGAGCATGGATAATGTGTAAATGGTAGTTCATGATACAGTAATCTGATGTATGGTCTAGCAAACTGTCTCTATTCCTGATTTATGTTTATAGGCTATCCAGCTCTCTCGCATGTAGGTATATGAAGGCATTGTGTACCTAGTAAGCCTGGAATGGATAAGGTATGATAGTAGGTATGCATTCATCACAGCGTTTTAGGAAATATATTAAAAATACAGATATGTTGATAAATCTAAAGCTTTTACCTACTTTGGGGTTACCTCAATCTGTGTGAATTGCCCTAATACATATATTTATTTATTTATTGTACATCCGTAAAACAAAAAATAAAAGTCTTCCTTTATCAGAATATTAAGAATGCCTAATCATTTAATTTTTCTTGTGTTTTACATCAAATCGTATCAACGAAACGACGAGATTAGACGAAACTAAATGTTCGTGTAGTACTTAATGTTTTTTTTTAGTATCTGAAACTTGGAAAAAATATCGATTATGCAGGTTAATGCCCAAATTTCGGTATTATTCGCATTCCCAGTTTGGGCATCTGCCCACGACTGCAACTGCAATCGCGGCCAAAGGACTTGCATGATGATGCGTCACCAAGGTTGACTGGCACAAAAGGCTAACGGCCTTAGGACTGCCTTTACGCTTGTTACGTATAAAGTTAATAATTAATTTGTAAGCATATTTATACTATTATATAATTAGGTTTATGTACTACGTATTATCGTTATTTATGTATATTTTATCGTCTCTGTTGTACTCTTCAACTCCATATTTTTTTTCTAAAAACTCATTTCTGATACTTGTTTGGCTGGAAGAGATCCCTTCTTAGGATAAGCCCGCCTTTGTACTATTTATATAAAATCATTGTTTCTAAATATTATTTTCTGTTCAGTAAAGAGTTTATAAATAAACAAACAAAGTTCTTCTTCTTTGTCCTCACCTTTTCCCATTCCACGGGGTCGGCTTTCTTACCTCAGACCAAGCTGTTTCATATCTTTTCGGATGTTTGACATCCACGTCGTCAGCGGTCTTCCTCTCAATCTCTTCTTCGTTGCCATGGAAAGACACTTTTTCACTACATGCGACGACGCATTACATGTCCGTTCCATCTCAGTCTTGATTCTGAAAGTTTTCGACAATAGGCGTTACTTTTAAAACTCCCCTGTATGTACTCTTCTCTTGTTACGTATTCAGGATGAAAGAGTTATGCATGGAAAGGAACGTACGATTTGTAAGGACAGAAGATACAAGTAAGATGATGTGAAAGGGACAAGGCACAGACGCGCGGAAAGTTTGAATTTGGAAGAGTATGTGAAAAATAGTTATTAGTTCTTTGAGTTTCAGCTAATGGAGATTACGTAAAAAGATGAAATAAGTTGTAAGACGTGGTTTTTACATATAAGTTTAAAGTATAATAAGACGAAAGACGTAAAGAAGAATTTGTAAAGTTTTTAGTTTAAAGTTCAAGTCGAATATAGCATCTTAAACACAAGTTTTTCATTCTGTGGATCTTCCTCAGCCCCAATCCCACTCGTATAAAGTTAAATAAATAAAAAATTATAAAAAAGGTATTTAATGTTAAAATACCCTACATAGGTCCAGTATACCCACTACAAGACTGATGTTCTTTTAAGCTAGCGTTACTTGAAGCCATTAACTTGGAAATCAGTAATTATGTCGTCAGTGAGTTTTTGCATGGCGGATTCATTGTCTTGTTATGAATAACTTTAAATCGAATTATAGTGTAAAGGCTCCACCATAATGTGGGGTGATATTAGTTTTATTAATTTGTGGTTGTAATTAAAATTATAAAATGGATAAATAAAGACCTAATTTTATTGCAAAATGTTTAAAATTTGCAGCAGTGCATTTTATTTTTTAATAAGGTGAACTTTTCTTTGCTTAATATATTTACTCATTTTTGGATATATTATATTGTATTCATATGTAAGAATGTGCCAGCATTTGTACATCCTAAAAATTTACTTTAAATAATATTTTTAAATGTTTTACATTAATAGGCCTATGCTGATCTTACAGATAGTTTATAGTTATAGGTGACAGGTATATTGTTGTCTATTTTCTAAAAAAATACCAAACTGATTGAGCTTTTTCTGCAATCTGGACCAACTGATTGGAACACACGCTTATCCTATCACAAACCTATTACCTAACTCCCCCGTTACTTCTAACCAAAAATCCGCATCGATTTTTGCGACCCCAAAAATTAACTTTGAAAATTACATCAACAAAAGACGCTACACCCGCGGATCAGTGATTAAACATTGCACCATTACACTTTAATTCTGCCTAACGGAAATAGAGGGGGATTAATAAGGCTAAGCTATGAGTAAATATAGTAGCTAGAGGAAATGTGGGAACTGTAAGCTCCCACATCATGTAAATTGAGAGGACTGGCATGTGATGAAATGAAGATCATGTTCATGTCAAAAAAATATATATACCTATCTGGTTGCACGGGAGTGCCCTGCCAAAATGAGATAACGGAAGCGCAGGGCTCTGCCTACCTTTTCTTGAAGTGTTTCTTCGTATTTATATATTTATATTAAAGTCCCTTAGAATTTAGTAAATTGAGCAAAATGGAAGAGACACGCAAAGTCTATCGTGTTTTGATATAGGAAAGTACAATTATAAATTGATTGACCCCTTGAAGATGAAAATTTATTTTAAAATATCAATGAGATATTACGAAAACTAAAAAAATACATTTATATAAACAAACGCAGGTCTTACTCACGTTAGCCTTTTGTCAGCATTACTGACTTAACGCAAAGTAAACAAAACATTTTTTTAATCTGCGCCCTACTAATGTCCCTGTAAATGTGAACGTGAAGCTTAACGTATGGATATTTGGCACTCACGTTAAAACGCCTTAATGGATTCCAATGACATTGAATTTAGCATAGTCATAGTTAATAATTAATGCAACTAATGTAAATTCACACTGAATAAATAATTTTTCTTTCTTTCTTTCTTTCATAGAGATCATCTCACAAAAAAATATTGTATCTATATTTACAAGTTATGCGGGAATTGTCACAGGTAAAAGCTAATTCCTAACAATTTGATTTATAAAGACCATGTTCTTAATCCTATATTTACTCACGCGGCCAGGGTGCCGAATTCGCTTACTTTATTCATAATATAGCACGCACTTTAAAGCGTTTATTTTGTTCAAACACACATCTAGGGGCTGCCGCGAATATCGAACTATTGTTCCTTTATATGCCCATGCTTTGTGGGCCAGCCAGGGGTTGTATTTGTTTAAACATTGTTTATAATGTTTTTTAGTCTGTTTGTTGTTAATGGAGCGTGTGTGAGAGTACTTGTGGTTGTATAAATACATAAACATGGATGTTTGCGTCTTGGGGGTAACAAACTGTGATAATGGGTTATGGTGATGATGTGGCTTTAAATAACATTGCATTTTAAAAGTTAAGTTTTTCGCAGGTTTCTTCATTTTAAGAAAATATTCAAATATTTAAAGCGCTACATTCGTCATTGTCGCAGATAGAGCCTAACCCAAGGCTACAGATTCAAATATTGGAGGTATAAATATTGAACTAAAGGCAAAGATAATAAATATAATTACTAAGGTAACAGATACCCAACGGCATAGAAACTATTGGAGGACCCGAAAGTAGGCAAAACTGGAGTTGCGGGTAGGCACACAGAGATGGCAGCACACACGACCCAAAAAAAGTGACAAAGAAAGTGTTGAATATGCTTTAATTTATTTTATTTCGTTCTGTATAAGTCATATTAATTTAATTAGAGTACTACTTTATTTAAATAATAGTAATAAAATACATTAATGTTTTAATAAATAGCTATAGCGCCATCTAGTGAGAAGAAAGAGATCTAATTATGATAATAAGGCGATGGGTAGGCATGCTAAAGGTTTTGAGGTGGCATAGTGAGTAAAGTAGCCAAGAATTACGAAAAAAATTCCAAAAAAATATTTTTAATTAAAATTATCTTCGATAAAATTAAATGTCTGATAAAATTAGAAAAAATACTACGTTTCAATTCTTGTACACCATTCTATTCACAACATTTTTTTTGCCAACATCTGCCTATTGAGAGGGTGATGCGTAGAACTGATCGCATTTAAAAATGGAACAATGCGTTCTAAAAAATAATGCGACCATTTAAATTCATAGGTGTGTTCTCCACGCGTTTCAGCAAGTTTTTGAAATTGAAAGCGCGGGGAAAAAGTTAAAAATGTCTTCGCTGTTGGTAATTGCTTTTTTTTGTTGTAATTGCTGTCGTGTAGAAAGAGCGTAAAGACGTTAAAAGTCTTTAAGTAGTCGCATTTAGCTCAAGAATTTCTGTATTTTAAAAACTATAACGTTTGTTTCAACTAAATCGAGACGTGTTTTTAGGGTTCCGTAGCCGTAAGGTAAGAACGGGACCCTATAACTAAGAGTCCGCTGTCCGTCCGTCCGTCTGTCTGTCACCAGGCCTCATGAACACTGATAGCTTTGCAAATTACAAATAAATTAGGAAATTTATAATTTATAAAATAAATAATTTGTGTTTTCGAAGGTATTGATTTATAAAGTGTATATTTCAATAAAAAGATATGTCAAGATTGTTTACATTCTTTTAAATACCTAAACAAACGCCCTATAAACAGTTTAAAAAAAAAACACAGATGATGTATTTTTGTGGCCGCTAGAACAACAAATACTAAAAACAGAATGAAGTAAATATTTAAGTGGGGCTCCCATACTACAAATGTGAGTCTAAATATATATAACTCAAAGGTGACTGTCTGACTGACATAGTGATCTATCAACGCACAGCCCAAACCACTGGACGGATCGGGCTGAAATTTGGCATGCAGGTAAATGTTATGACGTAGGCATCCGCTAAGAAAGGATTTTGATCAATTCTACCCCCAAGGGGATAAAATAGGGGATGAAAGTTTGTATGAAACTTTGTCAATTTTAAACCGATCGGGCTGAGACTTTGCATGCATAAAGCTGCTATGACGTAGGCATCCCCTAAGAAAGGATTTTGATAAATTACACCCCCACGCGAGCCGCGGGCAAAAGCTAGTTTTATTATATAATGGTACGGAACCCTTAGTGCGCGAGTCCGACTCGCTCTTGGCTGATTATTTTATGAATTTGTACTCGTATAAGAAAGAAAAAATATCGAGGTCAACAGAACCTACATGTATACTCTGTGTAACTAATAAAAAAACTTTCACTGAAAAATATTGTATAGAAATAGAAAACCTACATACAAAAAATATCACCCGTCTCTCAAATTTTACAGTCGGTTAAAAATAAGGAAAACATAACTATTTTGCTACATTTTTACACATACACAGCTAGATATTAGAATGATAAATATTTTTCTGTATTTATTGCAGAGTTATTTACATTAATTCCCACAAATGACATCTCTTAACAGTGACATGTCTATTTGTATGCTAAGTGCATTACAAAGAAAACATCTGATGCATCAATGCATTTTCAACCTTATTTAAAATACAAATAAAGTTTAATTTAGCTTGTTCTTCGGGTTATTTTTTACTGACTAGTGACCTAGGATTTTAAACTTTATTTCTAATACGAATAAAGGTAGTTTTAGATTGTTGTTTGTTTTATTTTTTATTGACCAGATGGCCTAGGGCCTAGGCTAGGTAGATAATGCGTTGGATAACTAACCTGTTAAGATTAAGTCAATATTGAGAATTATCTATAGTTTAATTATAAGTACTAATGCCGATAAGACGCTGTCATTACTTTGCATCGTCTACCTATTTTAAACAACCATATATTTAGCTCTTATTAGCTAGCTTCTGCCCGTGACTTCGTCCTCGTAGGCCTGAGTATGAAGTCCCTTATTAAGACGAAGTGGTAGCTCAAGTGGCTCCCTCATTTGAAATAAATTGTTTAAAACTAAAAAAGGTAATAATTAAAAATTTGATTTGTATAAATGTCTATTAAACTATTTCTAGACAGTGATACGAATCAAATTTTTAATTATCACCATATTTAGTTTTCAACAATTTATTTCAAATAAGGGCGCCACTTGAGCTACCACTTCGTCTTAATGGGTTCTCGTACGATACTTTTGATCCCAGAAGTCATTCCGATTTCTGGGATCAAAAGTATCGTACTGTTATTGTTTTTAATTGTGTCAATTTTGCTTATAAATCTTTTGGATTTTGGCTTATGAATCACCTATTGATTTACTCACATCATAGGAATAAGCAAGAAGAATAACAATCATCTAAACTTTTGTCGACCGCCGTGGCGTAATGGTTACCACGCTAGTCTGCCAATCCAGAAGTTCTGGGTTTGATACTCTTCCAGGTCAAGTTGGTAAATTACCTTTTTCAAATTGACCTGGGTCTTGGGTGTTTATCTATACATGTATTTACTTTAAAATATAGTATCGTTGAGTTAGTATCCTATAACATAAGTTTAAAACTTACTTTGGGCACAGAATAAGTACTAGTACTCACGTACAGAAGTATTACTCAGAAAAGAAATTCAGAGAAATATCTACTTAATGTGGTTAGCGCTATGGTTTAATTTAGCTCGCGTCAGAACTCCTCACCTCTTCGTTTAGATACCTAGACATCCATTGCAAGCCAATTTCATTTTCATTACTCTTGACAAATGATTCATGTAACTGAATTTTCCCCTTCGAAGTGGTCGCCGCGCGTACCTATAGTAATAATGTAGGTATATTTTCGATACCTATACGGGGAGTGACACAGGCTTGCTTTGAGGCTAACTCAATCAGTGTAATTTGTCTCTATATATTTTTATAAGTACTACAAAGAAAAATGTAATTTTCGAAAAATTAAAAATTCACATTCTGTTGCTTAGTTATCAAAGTTTGTGTTAGTTGGTTAGTTATTAAACTAACCTGTACTTAGTTATGAGAGCAACAAACCCAAAATCATGTTAATAACGAGCCCCGGGACAGTAAACATTAAACCATTTAGCCGACTGCTCCAAAGTGAGCCATTATGCGCTACCTTTATTGCGACTAGAATTCCAACCCCCTGATCGCGTTAATGGTCGAAAAACTGACCTTCCGGGTCTAAATGACCCCCAAGGGGCCGGTTAAGTAGGCAACTATCGCGTTTAGTTACCGACCTGAAGATTTGTGGCCTGCACAGTGAGCTGCTTACGCGAAATGCTGGAAAAAATGTAATTAGGCACAGATTTAGTAATGAGAAGATGCGTCACCCTTATTTTACTCGCAGCGTCTCAGTCATCAAATATTTTTAATGCTAAACTATGTAATATACTAAAATGTTATTTAGACATGAACAGCAAAATTTGTAGACTTCAGCATATTGCAGAAAAAAATATACTGTATTCATTATGTGATCGCATTTAACACAAATAAAAATGTTTGTTGGCGCCATCACGTGTAAAAAAAAATTTATTAGTGGTAGTCACTAAAGTAAAAAAAGGTTGTATGTTTTTTATTAACATTGTGAACCTATGTACATGTATTTACAATTAATCGAGAAAACAAAATGTCAACATTCGAAAAAAGTATCATGAGACACGCGTCTTACAGCAAAACTAAATAACATAATTGACATATCCACTGACAATAAACGCCACAAAAATTAATGGATCCAAAATCATTGAGCTTTTATGTCATAACGTCTCGAGAAACAAATGACATATAATTTACTCGTCTCGTCCAAGCAAATTACACGTTGCGCTGCTGTGTCAAAACTGCAGCCCATTGGGGCAAATTAATAAATCAAAATTGGAACCGTTAGTGACAAAACTCACATCAAAAATTACAGGTCACAAATCGTCACAGAGCACCACCATAAATCAACTGGAATTCTTTGTGAGATAAAAAAAGAAGCTAAGCAAATACCCGACTGGGCCTTCTACCTGCCCTCGTATCTTTTGAATACTTTTCTTGTATTAAAATAAAATTTTTGAAGGCACGGATTCCGGGACAAAAAACGCACGAAAAACGCTCCTTTCATTCGCTCTGTCTCTTTCTGACAGCGTTGCTTGTCTTACTCTAATGGGGATGACGCTACAAAACGAAACTGAAGCGTCATTTAAACATTTTTGGCTTAGATTTTAAGCGATCCTTCCAACGAATATAGACATTTTGTAATAGAAACGCTAGGATTTCACAGTAGCATTAAATCAGAGAAACAAAAACAAACCCCGCGACATATACATTATACATTTAGTATAGTTTTACATTCCTGTTAGTTATGAATAATTTTCGATCATTTACATATTTATGGCAGAGACGACACGAAAGCCACGCAAACAAAAGGTCCGGCCCACGTCTAAGTTCTTTTAATTCCAGCATAGAGCCCAAACAAAAGTTAAACAACCAAACCTCATTTTATAGACCCTCGTTTATGGCCACAATATTCAGTAGGAGCCATTTTGTTAAGAATATTTATGGCATTTTTTGTACGCCCGAGGAGAAATGACTGATATTCGACGTTTACAAGTATACCATAAAGACATTTGTTCATTACGTCCCTTTATGGCCGGCAGTAAAGCGAGCGAAATAAATATATTCGCACGTCGTTGTGTTAAAAACAGGTGATTAAAAGGGCGCGGTTGCGCTGCGACGAGATGCAAATGCGTCAGAACAGAGTTTGACTCAAATAACAGCTGTCAATTCTGTTTAAATTGATAGATTTGTTTCTTATCTCTTTGGTTTGATATTACTCCGTCTTGCTGCCAGTATCAAAATATTTTGTAACTGGGCACCCAGCAACCTGTTAGTAATATTGACGACATAACGTCGCACGCGCAAGCTATAAATAAAAATTCCAAAACAGGATCGCATAATACACTATAATTTAAAAATTCGAACTACTTCAGTAGCGATCGCCAGCCAGCATTTTTTAACTCCGAAAATTAAAAAAAAAAATCACCTGCGCCGTCGATCGTATAAAAAGTTATTAAATAGGAGGCGACTTAACTAAATTACAAAACTCGACCTCTGCGCATTATAGAATAATTTACCATTAAAGGCAATTGCATCCCGCGCGCGATTCTAAATCATATGTTTATATTTGACAAGCGTCAAAATGGCTTGAAACGGCTGATTTATTAAAACTCTGACGAGATCGATCGGCAGGCATCTTAGGTAGCGTCTCGGTGCTTTATTTTATCTTATAAATAGATTTTTTATTACAAATTACAGGGTACCACGTTTGGTAGCGATTTTGATGCCGTCGTGGTAACCGCCGTTTAATGAGTTACATTATAATAAACTTTAATGTGTCTTAAATAGAGTTTAATATTCATTGAGCGTCGGAGGTGATCAGATCAAGATGCTAAGAATTTAATGTCGAGTTCCGTAGTTTTTGCTCCTCAGGTGCACTCTGCTCCATTTCCAGTTTTGATGGAAAAAGTCGGCTTAAATGTTGCGATACGAGTAGAGGTAAACTATCATAAGATGCCGTTTAACTAGTGGTTCACTTTTTGATATGGTTTGGATTTCTATTGTTCATATATTGGAAAAGGAGAATCAAAGAAATCCAGTCAATTGTTATGTTGTGCAATAATTAATTCATTATATTTTCTAGACATATCGTATACAAATACATCATTATTAAAATCATGTATGCTAACTGCCAAACACAAATTTCTTGCTACGTAAACCCGTTTTGCTAAACATTTACATAATAACATAGACATCATTTTGACCCAATCGGTGGTTTCAAATAACATATAACTTTCCCCTATTAACTTTGAAACCACGATCTTCACTACCACTTTCACAAATAGCTTACTTATTTTTGACCCTGAATACTACCCTATGGTAGTATTCAGGGTCAAAAATAAGTTATTTTGTATTGATAAGGGAATAAAACGTCTCAAAAAATGTCACTTGTTATTGATCATATCCAATGTGAACCTGAATTTCAATTTATTAATGCAGAAACACTGATATTAAGAGCTATTTGACTCCAAGAAACTATGACGTTACGACGTGCTAGTTCATGCAAATGACAATCGGATAGAAAATGTTTGTTTGACGTTTGGAAAAACGTATTTGCTTTGACTTGTTGGAAACTAGTGGATTCATAAAATGGCGGGCAGACTCATCTTCTCATAGTCCAACTCTACTACAGTCCTTACTACCATAGAGTTAACAAAAGGGCTTACATGAAGGCATTTATTCAATTACACAAACAATACACTATTTCGCCTGAAAGTGCACAAAAGGGCTATAATAAAAGCCCAGGTAGAGCTTATGAATAGCGAAGCACAATTGTCGTGGGGACAAAGATTTTGGACAAGTCAAAAGTTATTCTAAGCCTTGTTTATTTTTATGAGACATTCGGGACCAGAGGAAATAAAAACTCTATTATTCTATTTCTTTTGAGTTAAATTGATAGAACCAGTGGGGATGGGAAGGGAATCTTGACTTTAAAAGTGCTTGTATAAGTATGTTAATGTTATGATGAAAAATACAGAACAGATAAGACTTTCTGGGACAATGGGTTTGTATTCACTTGGATTGGTAATCACAAATGGCATAAAATATATTCAACGTGTTTCAGAATGCCTAAGCTATGTCAGAATCTTGTAAAATCTGACACCACTAACACACGCAAAAGAAAAAGTAGTAAGACATAAATACAGTACACACCTCCGCATTTACATAAAACATAATATTACAGTTATATTTTATTGGCGTTATCGCACTTCGTCACGTCACAACGTGTATTGAATAACATAAATCCAGAAATAAACGGCTGAGTAATTTATTATCAAATAAATCTGCATCACTAAGATAAAACCTTTAATATGTGAGTTTATCTAAAAGCCATATTTAATTTACATCACTGACGCATCGTTCAGTTTTCTAAGAAGCGTCACATATATAGCATGTCATAAAACATTAAACGATACTTACTTGAAAAAAAAATCCCCAAAATAACCGATTGCTCTATTTTTAAGTAGAAAAATAGTTGATAGACTCTGATATTACATAAAAAATCTCTTTCGTATGTTATCTTTGTTACAATAGAGTTATAACAAACAAAGAAATTAAACAAAACAAACGTTTAAACGTAATTTATTTTTAAAAGAATTTCTATTTCGTTAAAGTATTAATCAAATCAAGTAAGTACCAAATTTTTTTTAATTGGAGTCTTTCTAACACTCTGTAGATAGCACTGTTTACATGTTCTACAATTATTTCTAAGAAATTTTAACTAGCGTCATGCATGACACTTCTGTAAATTTGAAAAGTATTAAATCTACGTCATTTCGTCATTTACGCATTGCATTATAAAACTTGCAGATATGTCTGTTGTCTATAATACACATTTATTTTAGACTTGCATTACTGACTAGTTTCCAGGTTACATTATAATTATATTATAACAAAAATTTAAAAAAGGCGCTACAGGTTTAATGACTCATATTTATTTTACATTTTTATTAGCAATTTGAGAGTGTCATTTGACTTCTTAAATGGATGACGTTATTTAGATGTCATTTGCTTGACATTTTGAATTAACAAATTTATGAATTCTGCTAAATTCGAATATTTCTAATCATGTCCTCAAGCCGTTGATTAAGAAGGATTGTTTTATAGTTCATATTTTATATTTCACAATTTTATTTATAAATTTCATAAAATTAAATTTAAAATTAAATCTATATGAAAAAAGACTCACATATTATTAGGCTTTCTAGGAACATGCAATGTGTAATAATTTTTTTCTACTTTTTTAAAATACTAACTTTTAATACGTTGTTAAATCTTTAAGAAGTTTTTGTCGGATTGCCTTAAAAAATGATCCCAATATTATGTACAGAAGATATACCTTAAACTATATGAATGAATATCAATAGTCGAACCGAAGAACTTGCTTGTATTCCCTATTATTCCAGAAAATACTTGATAGATTGCATTTCAATTTTGTTTTATTTACTATATAGTTAATGTAGGAAGAAAACCTTCGTAGTAGCCATCAAACAAAATCATTACCAAGCCTCACAGCCGTGAAAAGTACACACACAAACGCAGTCAAACGGATAATGATGGAAGTAGTAACATTGTAATTAAATACTTACGTGCCATCCTGCCTTAATACCTAAATAATACGTTACAGTACGACTCAGCTTAACCACTTGTATGTAATACAAAAATTGAGGTTCCGTTTCGTATACCTTATTAGCATTTAATTCGTGTCCAAAAGTGGGGGGTTCACGGGTCGCTGGCCCCCTAAATGAGGGACTTCCTTGCCAGAGGGGAGGGAGGGGCGTTACGTGGCCCTGCATTTCGGACACATTAGGATTGGTCGACACAGCAGGGAATTTTGGGTAAAGACCTTTATTCTCCTTACTAAAAAGTTAAATGCAGCCGTTTTATTATAACTTTGATGTGTGAGCTCGAATGAGTTTCTATTGTTGAAGATACTAATTCAGTGTTATTTGTCCAATAAAAAAAAGACGTTAATCAGCGTAAGACGTTAAAAATATGTAGTTGTTGGGTGCAATTTGAAACATAGAAAAGTTACATTCTAACTTTGAAACCTGGAATAGAAGTGTTTACAAAGATATTTTTTTTACTTGCTAAAAAAAGTAAGAATATGTTTATGTCAGAAAGAAATTATCGACAAATGTTACGATCTATAGAGAATTGTGGAGACTAATAGAGTTTATTAATACCTAACATAAATAGATATATAGGGACAAATTACCCTGAGCTTGCCTCAAAGTAGGTTCGAGACTTGTGTTATGGGAAAATAACGCAGCGGTACTATATTTTTTAACAAATACATATAAAGATAAACATTCAAGACCCAAGACAATTTGAAAAAGGCCATTTACCAACTTACCCTGACCGGTGATAAAACCCGGGACCTGGTGGTGGACTGACATGGTGACCACTACGCCAAGAACGTCGCAAATCGAGTGTCGAGCAACATCAAGTATAAATGTTTGACGATAAAGTCTAATTTGGGTTGCCATAGAAAAAGGACGTCACTATCGGACGACTATCGTATCATTTTATGGAGTAACTCCCCAGATTTCCCCACGATGTACCCATCTAACCACATGTCACCATTAGTACGCCAGAACACGGTTCCTGTTCACGACAGGTCTATCTTTGTAAAAGTCTGTGTTTTTAATCCATCTCAACGCATTGCGGATCATTGACCTGATCATTCGAAAATTATGCACAGTGGTACAAGTTCAGCCCACGCGTGGAAAAAAACAATGACAAAAAATTAATGGATTCGGTTTCTATGTTTGTAATCGATTTTTTATTTAGACCCTAAGTACTTTGATTGACAGTAAAGCCGCAGGATTTTATAGTCGTACACTTACATAGTAAAACAGTACGCACGAGGGACTTTTAAATTTTGACGTAAAACTTCATTTTAATAGTTATTTTATTACTCAGTATAGTGCTTACTTGTAAGATTTCTTCATAGCCTCTTCCACATATCTGTTTTGTATGCATTATGTTAAATTTATAGCTTATTCATTCGTTTGGAATATGTCGTATTTAATTTATGGTCATAAAAAATCTGTTACATGAATGTTAATAAATATCTATCTATGTTTATTTTTAATATTGTATATAAGTATGTTTATATTTACCGCCCGCACTACCTAATTTCCCATTACTATTTTCTATATAACGAGGTTGCCTGGAAGAAATTGCTTAGCGATAAGGCCGACTATTGCGCATTTCCTAGTTTTTAAGATAATTATGTCCTGATTTATTTATTTTGTGCAATAAAGGGTATTGTATTGTATTGTATCTATTTGGTTAGTTTATTTTTTATTTATTTCCTTAACTCTCGTTAACATTTGGCGTAGCAACTTTACTCCATAAAATGAAACGAAAACCATCCGATAGTGTCGTAATTTCAGTGTCAAACCAAATTAGACTGTATCATCCATCATTTTTGCGTCGTGTCGCTTTTGTTGTTAAAGCGACACATCACACAACCCATTTCAGAAAAATATAATTATTAAGTATTACGTGCCTCTTAAAAAACATTGTTTCTAAAAACCGATTGGAGAAAATCATGTAATAAGATGAGAGAACCTTATTGCTTAAAAGAGTTAGTACAATATTGCGAGTGCCAATCAGCAAGATGTTAAAAATAATTTAAAGTAACATCAATTATTGTTAATAATCAATAAGTCTTAGACGACGTTTATAGCTTCAAGATATTAATCGAATCCATACATTTTAATGCAAGCTGATGCAGCTGTCATGTTATCACATTTTAAACCATATTGCGAAGTGTTAAAGTCTCAATTATCATGCATTTTTCGCAACAACCTGTATTTTTATTAAAATCATTATATTCTTTTTTGGTGATTTGGGAAATGTCATTGTAATTTAATCTCAGAAATGCCGACAGATAAAATCGGATCGGAGCACCTAAAATAATATTGATTTATTTTTTAAATCACATTTTTAGCCAACCAGTATTTTTATACAAAAAAGATTAATTGCCCATAGCTTAAATAAAAAAAAGAAAAGATTTTTAAATTGCTCAAGTTATGATTAAAGGAAGAGAGGAAGTCTTAGGACAAGATAGTGAACCGACTTAAAAGTTACGACAGGGATTGGAGAGAAAAAACTCAGGATAGACATATGTGGACAAAAAGAGGGGAGGCCAGAAGTGGGCCACAAATAGCTAATCAAAAAAATATTTAGTCAAGGCTTAATTTTATTCTCAAACTAGCTGACCCGGCAAACGTTGTTTTGCCATATAAATAGATTGTATGTATTTTTGTATGTTGTATCATAAAAAATAGAAATTAAAAATTTTGTCTAAAAAATAAAAAATAAATTTACGGGTGGACTACCCCTAACATTTAGGGGGATGAAAAATAGATGTTGGCCGATTCTCATAGATACCGGATAAGCACAAAAAATTTCATCAAAATCGGTCAAGCCGTTTCGGAGGAGTATGGCAACGAAAACTGTGACACGAGAATTTTATATATTAGATTATAAAATGCAAAATAACAACTAAAAACAATTAAACAGTGAGAATTGTGTATCATTTCGTCGTCATTAACTGCTTATAATTACAGCAAAACTTATGTTCGCCACTCACTGGCATCGTAAATGTACGAAATATTCACAAATGTATGTAAAATAGGTGAATTAAGTCTAAAATCCCATCATTGTTTCATCGTGACCAGACAAACGAACGTAACTTTTTGAGTTTTGAGTCGCTGAAAATGAGTCGCGTAATTTACGTTTTATAGAAATGAACAATTCATTTTCTGTTAACGTGTGATACAAACAGGATTTTTGTAGGAAACCGAACGCAGCAAAAATTACGCAACTGATTTAACGCAACCCGTAATTAATAAAATACGCTCGTTTATCTAATACCTAAATTCAGCGAATGATGTCGCTTGAGGTTTTTTGTAGATTTAATTTGTTACCATTTAATACTCGTTCAACAACGCCATTTTAACTTTACAGTTCAGTTTTAGATACTACGGTTGTTGAGGTGCACGGTAGGAAAAAATCCAAGTAACGTAAATGATATAATCTGAACTTTGGCTTAGTTGTAATAAAGATCAATAATATTATTATAAATTTTATAAATATTGGTAATTTACCATTACTGTGAAATTTACCACTTACGACACATACGAAAAACGAAACAAACGTATTTAACATTAAATTACCAATCTTTTTTATACATATTAGTATAGAAATACTATGTTTTGTAAACAAAATTTCTTTGTTGAATTACTGAGATTGAATTCGCAGATCTTAAATCGACGGATATTATGCAAATAAAGAGTCTTTTAACTGATTAACTTCTTCTTTCTAAATATATATAACTCAAAGGTGACTGACTGACTGACATAGTGATCTATCAACGCACAGCCCAATACACTGGACGGATCGGGCTGAAATTTGGCATGCAGGTAGATGTTATGACGTAGGCATCCGCTAAGAAAGGATTTTGATCAATGCTACCCCCAAGGGGATAAAAAAGGGGATGAAAGTTTATATGAAACTTTGTCAATTTTAAACCGATCGGGCTGAGACTTTGCATGCATAAAGCTACTATGACGTAGGCATGCCCTAAAAAAGGATTTTGATAAATTACACCCCTACGCGAGCGAAGCCGCGGGCAAAAGCTACTATGTATATATGCATTATTATGAATAAAACATAAACAGATCTAAGGACAGCATTACTATTTGTACGTTGATTAGTTTGTTTTTTTTTATCAACGATGATCGTGGCTTGTTATTTTCACGGCATCTTGGTTAAAAGAAACGAATACTACATGCCATTAAATATTTAAGCGCCCAGATACTAATTGGAAAGAAACATGTGTTACAGTGTAGTTAAAATAATTCCAACGCCCAGTTACAATTATTTTTCTAATTAACTTTCGTCATGTAATTAAATATTTTTTTTTAATATGGTATAGGCTATAACGGTGATTAAAAATACCATATTCTTTTTAAATTCAAATACGATGGTAGTTAAATATTGTGTATCTTGCCGAAAATAGTCAATTTGCATACTACAATAATTTTTGCTGCTTTGCTAACTTTGTAATCAACAAAAAAGATTGTATTTCATGCATTTCAACTCGATATTATTATTGTGTCTAATGCCGAACTAATTTTACAATAAATAGACCAGGGTAAAGTTTTTACCAGAGCCCTGCAAACATTGCACTTTTTATTACTAAAGATATAAAAAAAGGATCGTTCAAGTCTATCAATATAGGTTTACTATGTTTTACACTATATTGTAAATGTAATACTTAAAAAATCCTGACGGAGTATGCATGATACTATCGCATTTCCGGTCAGTTCAGTAAATGTCAAAAAAACGTTTCTTAAGTAGCATCATAGATTATGACGATACAGAATAGCCACTCATGTAATAGACGTATAATTCTGTACCTGATCGTAACATATTTATTTTAAAAACAATAACACGTGGTCTCTTAGTGATTGGCGATTATTAAAAGAAAGGCAAAACGAAAATAAAAAAACATCCAATTGTTCATGTATCGATTACAAGGCTCTATTATATAGAACACTAATTGGTTTGTAAAAAAAATATGGTTAAAAAACGTTATTAAAATTATAATTACAGCACTGTAGTTTTTATTGCAATCAATTATAATTGATCACAATGACATAATGAGGGACAATTTGTATGATGAAGAATAAGTAACAAATATCCAAATAATTAAGCATTTGAAAAGTCTTTCAAGATTTTTCTAATTGCGTAATTTAAAAGAGGAATATTTTTTCTCTCTTTATTTTTGTAAATAAAAGCGGCCAAGTGCGAATCGGACTCACGCATTAAGGGTTCCGTATCATTATCTATAAAAAGTCACGTTTGTTGTATGGGAGACACACTCAAATATTAACTTATTTTGTTTTTAGTATTTGTTGTTATAGCGGCAACAGAAGTACATCAACTGTAAAATATTCAACTGTCACGGTTCATGATATACAGACGGTGATAGGATTTTTAGTAATAGGTTCCCGTTTTTACCTTAAGGGTACGGAACCTTAAAAACATGTGCAAAGTAAGAAAGGCTTTATAGGACGATAGTACCCGTCTTCTCTGCGAATGTCCTTAGTCTTTGGCATGAGTGCGCGCGCGCAGCGAAGCGTGTGAGCATTTTATTATCCACATACAAGCATTACGACCTGGCTGTGGTCGTCATTAATCTACCACGAACTTGCGTTTATGTTATAACCGAAACAATCTACTCATAATTGTTTATACAGATTTCGTTTTTTGATTAAAGTTTTCTTTCTGTTCACAGATACGTCAAGAAAAACCTTATTATATAGCAGACCCTGAGGTCGACTCATTAGTAAGTATCCTTGAAGTTATTACAATATAGAAAGTAAGATTAATATACCTACATTAGCACGGCTTTGCCCATTATGGGGTTGACAGTTGCTGTCCATACCTAGCTTATGAAGATCTCATTACGGGAGCATGGCCTTCCCTTTTGTGTCCATTAAACAAATTTTTGTGAAACTACAATAATAAAAAAAACTTTGTTGCACCAAAATACATTTACAATTTCGAAATATGTATAAATAAACATATATTGAGGTACAAGAGGCGGCCTTATCGCCGAAGCAATCTCTCACAGGCAACCCAAAATAATAATACTACCAAATAAAAAAACCAACTATCAAAGAGTTTATGTTACAATTACAACTGAAAGACCTTTTTTGTTAAAAATTTGAGAAAAAGTATTTGTTTAACAAATCTATCCGCGTTCTGGTCTGCTTATCTAACCTTTTAGCAATCCTCAAAAGATAAATAAAATACGTGGGATCAGTTTAATACGCCATAAAACGGTGAACACATAATACCACCTCTCCCGCGACCAAATAATTTACGATTTGATTAGTTAAAGAGCTGTCTAAAATTAACCACAGGTAAACGAGAAATATTTCTGGGAATAAGAAAATAAGGGAATAAAATTAAAAAAAAAAACATATATATTGTCACTCATAAAAACGTGAATCGCACCGTGTGCCTCCCGCGGCTTGCTGGACAAAAAGTGAAATAATAAAACTAAGATGGCGGCCACCCACCGCCGCAGTTCGACACGGATACTTAACCGATTTTTAACAAATAAAATCTAAGGCATTACGAATTGCCGGGCAGCGGGCGACGCGCACCGTGTTTGACTTGTTACAATCAAATTTGATTAAACTCGGGCCTCTCGGCTACCTATTGTCCATTCGATAAGCCCAAAACTCAGTATCTAATGCTGCTGTGCCATCAAGACGTCTAATTAAAACATGATTTAGTTAATTTGGAAATTACACATCATTTTTATCCGCTGTACTGGTCGTTGAAGTGGCAATAGAATATTGCAGCAATAAACTTAGCTGTAAGTAAATGATCTGACTTCAACAACTACCTATTGTGAAATCGAAGAAAAAAAATCAATTATCAAGCATTACAAATACCCAAAGATAAATAAATAATAATAAATAAATAAATAAATAGGGACAAATAACACTGATTGAGCTAGCCCCAAAGTAAGTTCGAGACTTGTGTTATGGGATACTAACTCAACGATACTATATTTTATAACATATACATATATGTATACATCATATAATATAATAAACATCCAAGACCCAGGGCAATTTGAAAAAGACCATTTTTCCAACTTGCCCTGACCGGGGATCGAACCCGGGACCTCTGATGATTTTTGACTTTTGACTGCGCGTCGAATGACTATAGATTTCAAAGTTTGACCACTTATTGGCATGCGAAACGTAAATATGCCCATTTGCAAGGTATTCAGATGACCTGACCGCTGGAAATATTTGGGAGAAGCCTATTTCCAGCAGTAGCCGTGATGCGTCTGAAATGGTGATGGTGATGACTTCGTATCAATGCTCTCGCACGGTCTTTAGCATCCTTGGGAGACAATTTATATGCATATCATATATTTAAATTAAAATATAATTAAAACTAAATAAAAATTACAAATTTTGTAGTCCCACTAAAACATCACCCATCGGCTGCATGGCCAAATGTTTGTTTGATACCAGTTTTAAGATAAAAAAAGCTAGAACGCGCACCTGAAGCTCCGTAGAAGCACAGCTAAGAATGCAACCAGGAACACTCTATGATGAGGGAAGGTACTTAATTTGGAAATGTTCACAGCGTCATAGGTGTATTATAAATTTATAAATCAGGGATATTAAAACAGGCACTGAAAACGGTAGCACGGCGACGTAGCGCCATAAACTAAGATGTCAGCTTACGAGCACCTGATAAGCGTCATTCATGCACTCAAGTTTAAACCAAGCATAGATAAGGAGCCCAAACATATCTAGCGACATCCGGGCGCTGAGCAAACTTTGCGTCGAAAAATAGGTGAATATTGTCGAGTTTTTGTCCCGTCGCTGTGACATGTGGTGCCACTGTGCTATGCATGTGTTTGCCTAACGTGACGACGCGACGTCCACTTTTTTACCAACCTTTATCAGTCCACTGTTAAACTAAAGACTCGAAAGGATTTGCTCATAATCACCACGCTGGGCAGGCAAGATAGAAATCGCAGTAGATGGTATAAAGTATTTGTCTTATGGACGCTGCTGCCTGATCATTGCTACAAATACTCTTGTGCCAGGCTATTATTATTTCATTCCAAATTCAAATTATGAAGAAAAAATGCTCGACGCCTCGAAGTCTATCAATATTCCAAATTCAAAATTAGAACGTAGAATATAAAAATATAGACACGAAACTGTGCTACATAATAATTGCGCGTTCCAAATTCAAAATTAGAACGTAGAATATAAAAATATAGACACGAAACTGTGCTACATAATAATTGCGCGTTTATAACTAAGAGAGTAGACCGGGCCCGGGACCACACTGCCCAAAGGCGAAACCAAACCCAAAGACGTAACAAGAACCGTATTAAGATAATGCGCTCGAACTGCCATTGAGTTTTGAATTGCAATTACTTTAATTCAATTAAAATTCCGTGTCTTTTGTAAGCTCTTCATATGTAGGCCATATGTTTCGTAAACGCTCACTTAATTATTTGAATATAATAATAATTTGAGTGTTTCAACGGAGGACTCGTTTCATACACATTTCGTCGCCTGAGGCTGTTGTTTTTGTGTGGCCAACTGTCGATGCTGTTTGTTCTGTGCCAGTATTATTGTTAACAAGCTCGGATAATGCAGCCGCCTGCAATGTGCCGCTTGCGTCATCTTTCACTTTTGCTTAACTGGCGCCTGTGAATTCATTTAGGGTTTGTGATCTCAGCATTTATTAACTGTCACAATAACGGCTGTCAGTGTTGAATTGAATGAATTGGACCTTCTTTTTTGTAATCAAACTTCGTCCAGCTTTGTGTTTGTTAGTGTTAATCATTGTCAGTAAAACAATATACACCTTAACGCCATCATATCCCTATAATTACGCGCTTTAACAATACATCTGTATTCAATTCACTAGTTTTACATCCAATTATAATAAGGCTAGATATACCTACATGGACATACTATGTGCAATATATCTTACTACAAAAACTGATCCTCATTATAATATTGTTTATAAACATGGGTATTTATAATATCAAACTCTTTATGAAATCCACAGAAATCTTTGCAACAGTACTCAAAATGTCACTTCATGTCAAAAACAAATTCGTCATTTGTGTGTGTGTGACCTTTATTGTAAACTAAAAGAACTTGGTAGATATAGCTAGTTTTCTTACTATAAGTCCATATTTTACTTAAAATTTTCATGATTGTAAACATTGGTATTTATAGTATCGATTTCTTATGTAAGTCCATTTGGTGTATTTAAAATATCACTTCACACCAAAAACTTAACAACACACCTTTTAGTCATCTTTTTTATTTTAAACCAACAGCCTGGTTAGTGGATTGGTTACGGGTCGTGACGGTGTTTGTCCACGTCACATCTGTGTTTGGATTGTCACTGCTTTTGAGGCATTAAACTTCTTCAAACATTGTCGAACTGCGCGCGCAGTAGTCCGCAAACACGGCCCCTGCTGTCTTTAGTAAGTGATAGTTAACATCACGATAACTCAGAGTTAAACATGATGCGAGTTTTTTGGTTATTACTTTAAAAAAATACAGGCATGTCTAACTTTTAGTTGGTCTATGGCACGATATGGGACTGAAATAAATGCGAGAATGGGAATTTTAATAAAAACCATAGACAGCAAAATGCATAACTTGTCTCTGGTCTGGAAACCAAAACCCACTTTTAGCGTGATGATGCCCACCGTTACGGTAGGTAAACCAAATGTTGATTGAGGGAATGGGCGAAAATGCGAATCATGTAAATAGGCGATGCGGCTAGCAATCCATCACTAATTTGATTGCTTTTTCAATCTTCTCGCCACCATCAGGCCGAGAGTTCCTTTTGGGTGTTGCGGCCTTGGGCTCTGTCTGCTTAGAGCCCAATTGCTCTGTCTTCCATTAGGAATAAAGAAGTGATATTGTGTATTTCCCAGCAGCATGGAAAATTCCAGGCTACCATAACGCAAAGGAGCTACCGTATTAATTAAAGTAAAGGTCTTGCGACCCTGGGCTGTGTCTACTTAGAGTCTTAAGACCGCAAAAGCTCTGTCTGCCTCGTTGGAATAAAGACATCATAGGAAGTGGAGGTCCATAATATCTGCTTTTCCTTGTGGGATAGCGTCATAATGTATGTATGTTCGTGATAGTATATTACCAGCAACATGGAAGATACCAGGCTATCATAACGCCAAGGAGCTGCCATATCAATGCGACCCTAGGCTGTGTCTACTTAGAACCGCAAGACCTAAAATGCTCTATTTGACCCGTTGGGATAAAAGACCTCATGGAAGTGGAGGTCCATAGCATCTGCCTACCCCCGTGGGAAAGCGCGATAATATGTATGTATTTAAATATGTACGTGATAGTATATTACCAGCAGCATGGAAGATACCAGGCTATCATAACGCCGAGGAGCTGCAATATCAATTAAAGGCGTTCAACCCTTGTTTGCACAGTGAGTTGACTCAGGCGCCAGATAAAAATGTATTCCAACACTTGCCCGGGCTGTTTGGACAGGATTAGGGATGCTTGGCTTGGTGCTAACATTGTTTTTGAGTAAAATACGACTAATCTGTCCTTTTTAATGAGCTAATTTAAATTAAGCTTCCTCTTCATCTTAGCGCGCTTAGGTTGTATTCTCAGCTTCAGAATAAGTACTAGTACTCACGTACAAGTTCAAAGAAATATCTACTCAATGTAGTTAGCGATATGGTTTAATTTAACTCGCGTCAGAACTCCGCACCTTTTCGTTTAGATACCTATAAATCCATTGCAAGCTAATTTCAATCTTAAAAGTCTGGACAAACGATTCATGTAACTGAATTTCCTATTGCGCAGTGGTCGCCGCGCGCATATTTAACCGGGGGGGCATATTTAATGTAGGTATATTTTCGATACTTAACCGGGGGGTGACAGGCCTAGAGCCTTAGCTAAGCTGCTTTGAAGCCCGAGGTACGCACCACCTTTCTTCATCAAATATAAAATGCAACTTAGAATAAAATACTTTAGAATATCTAATATAGAAAGACTGCTTCCGTGGTCCAGAGGTCAAGGCGTTCGGCTTGTGATCTCGAGGTCATGGGTTTGAATCCCACAGCGAAGCATACTTTGTAAAAAAGTTTCCAGAATAAGAGGCATTTTACAGCATTGCCCTGGATGAAAAAACAAGCTTTTCTAACCATGCTCGCAAAGACGATAGAGCGGCCGGGAAGGGACCTCTTAATATCAGTTTTTCTGCAATAATAATTCTAAAATCATGTTAAAAAGGGATATGATCGATCATAATTGTCATTATTTTGTGACGTTTTAACAATACCACATAATTTATTTTTGATCCAAGAAAGTAACAAGTTAAGTTTCGTGAAATCTAAGACCATGATACCAAAAATGCTAAATGCTTTCCTTCCATTCTAGATATAAAATTAAATACATCAAGATAGATAAGACACTGCAGACAAATAAAAAAACTTACAACGAACGTACTTGAACTTGAATTTCGAAGTTATCTCAACCATAGAGTCATCCATCATTCGATATAGGATAAGTTGTATCGATTCAGCTCCGAGTGGCAATCATAAACAAATCAGAGGCGATTAAAACCACATTAACCGATTTTTAGATATCGATTCGAAAAAACGCCGATTACATCGACAAACAGAGCCGGACAATGCGATAGAATCGATTCATATTCGATTGGCGACTGTTGGTACTTTTGGTCTATTCTTAAATGTGAAATGTCTCACTTGTCACATGTTTTTTTTTTGAAAAATCGTGTGATTTCTAGAAAAAATAATGTGGTTTTGTTACATTATTAGGAGAAAATAAGTAGTGACATATATGCATTTGAAAATGAAATTATGATGATGTTGGATAGAAAATCTGTCAGATTTTTGGTAGAAATTAACATATTTAAAAAAAATTGAGGAGTTATATCAGGAGAACCTACCCACGTAATAACGTCTTAGATAAAATACATTTTTTTTTTACGTATAATCTGTTGAAATTTCTTAATTTAAAATAGCTACTGAATTTTCAGTCATAAAATGAGTCTGGACATGCAATTACATTTTTTTAAAATATTAACAAGGAATATTGATAAGGAACTACAAACCGACCAATTGAAGTCGACACCAAACCCTTTCCGTATCTATAGGCGAAGTGATCATCCAGACTCTACGGGGCGCCGTTGTACTTTGTCCAGCCCATTGTTGCTCACTTGGCATTGTAAGGTCGTCGTATTTGTGTTGAAAATATCTCGTGTACTTGAGATCTGGTCCCTTTTAAAATAATCACTCTTTTGTACATAAACTTGTGTTTTTTTTATCATTTTCCTTTCCCTTACGACTGTAAACATGAGTTAGCAAGTAGTTAACTCTTATAACCTTAATAACGTCTAAAAATATAAAAAAATCTCGTAAATAGAAAAGGTCAATATTTTTGACAAATGAATACTATCGATGGTGTCAGGTAAATCAATTGTTGAGCACGCCCCATGTGGAGGCTCTGGCTTCACACCTTCGTTCCTATTACGTTTAAGCTGTGTTGTTTTTTACTAAAGTTCCCATTTCTCTTTTCAGATGGTGCAAGCAATACAAGTCCTACGGTTTCACCTATTAGAATTAGAAAAAGTAAGTATATTGCTATCATTATTAAATCGGAATACATTTGGACGAACGCTACGAAAACCCGTTTCGGAAATATCACGTAACATAACAACGTTTCGATTATCTGTAACTCGATTCAAAATTGAGATATGGTATCGATCTCACGGCACACGCAACGGGCGCACGCACATCACTGACTGCCGCGGACCGAACACGAATTCAAAAAATTAATTTCGAATCAGAAAAAGTATTAATCTTTTACTTTTTAATTGTGATTGTTTGATACTGGCCACAATATTATATGTGCAAAAATAATAAAGTAAATGATTCATAAATTGGGTAGACATTTTGTAATTACTTACGTACAATCGTAATATTTACATAATTTCTGTAAGCAATTATCATCGTTATTATAATATCTAAGTTTACAACTGCTGGTGGATTCAAGTAAAATCCTATACAGCCAAAATATGCTTGTGGTATTTTGTTTATGATAAAAATACTTTACTACAAGTAACGGGGCGAAACAGGTCCGTATTCGCCGCAACCTGTATGTAAATACCAATTTCAGATTTGTTTGTAAAAAATTGAATTTAGAACTGGGATCAGGTGTTCCATAGAGCTGTGAATGGAAGCGTTCATCTCGGCTTGTTTGTTTTGCACATAACCCCCATTTGGGCGCGTTCCGTCCGCGGACCGGTCCGGTTTCTTGCGTGCGTCGCATCGCCAATACTCGCCATTATACTCCCGATCGAAATGTTCCAATAACGGTAACACAGCAGGACGTACGCTTTTTGCCGTCCACCATCAAATCGGACAATTTGCGCGTAGTGGCATTAATTAGGAGCATAAAATTTAAATCTCCAGTAGTTTTTACAACGTCGCCGTGTCGCGAAGCAAAGAATTAATTTAACTTGTCAATATTATGGTCACGTTTGAACAAAACTAGTTTGACTAACGTCTATATCAAGACGAATGATCTCGAGAAACGAGATATCTCGATCGGTCGTTCTCACAGCGGATTCCATAAAATATCCGGCATCGCTAGAGGTACGTTAGGAACCGGTAAATTCGGTGAAAAAAGTACGCAGCAATACAAAAAGCGCTGTAACGAGATAACCTGTAATGTGATACCTCTGTACGAATCGCTGGCTGGAGGGCGAGATAAAGGCCATTTAAAAAATAAAAATAATGCGCCGTTCGAAATTCAAAATATCGGCCCGAGGGCTGCGCCCGATTGAAGAAAATAGCTCGACTCGATTTGCCGACTCGACTTAATGATACGATTTATTCTGTAATCAAAACACGACCGTATTAAATCATATGCATATTTATGTCGGTGGGGGTTAGTGCTGGTCAAGGTACCATATCAAGTTTTTCGGTGAAGGCAGATACAGAGTTTATTAAACTCTGCCTTATAAATTTAAAGGATATTATCACGCTCATAAAAATCTTACTCATATACTAATCACTTGTTTATAGGTATAAACAAATGAAAAGGCTATAGGTTCTCACTGCGCCGCAAGGGTGCTGGGCAGTCAGAGTCTAAAGCCACGAGATCCGAAAGAAAAGTAGAAAAGAAAAAAATGGAAATGAGAGACAAAGTAAAGACGAGTTGCCTCCGCCTAAATGTGATATGATTCAGATTTTCACCCGTTTTCTTGATCGGCTTTTACGATAGAAGCAGCTTTTAATTCTATTTACTTTTTTTTGTTCCTACTAGATCAGCATGATAGTAAAAATGTTTACATTAATCTGATTTTTGACTTTACTTGTCCAATACATAAAGCCTAGATTTTCCTCATTCAAGTTCCCTAGTATCCAAAGTCTAGCCTACCTAGACAGAGCCTGTCTGTTTTTGAGAGCGGTTTTATCTTGTGCTCATATCCCATACACGTCACTTTTTATCTCGTCTCCGGTTTTTGTCCTATAAAAGAAAAAAAAATATGCCGTTAGTTCGATCCATTTCCGCTTCACTACACTCCGTTCACAGGTGAGGCCTTTTTTACCTTTTTTTACAATAATTAAAAATAAAAAAGGCCGCGCTTGCGCACAATAAGACCTCGTTAAGTGCACTTTTTCTCTATTTTAATATAATTGCTGGCATCTGTGAATACCTCAGAATTGTGAGAATCTGATTAGTAAAAAAGAAAAAAAAATAAACTAGAAAAATAGCGGCTATTTGACGATGAATGGATATTTTTAACGAACTCCATTTACTCTTAAAATATTCAATAACGTTTGATTTATGCTTTTAATGATTTAAATTATGTCCGGCGGCGGGCCATTGCTTACATATGATAAGTTCTGTTCGTGATCGACCCGCGATTGGCCGGCCCATCACTAGCTTTTTATTTTTTTATGTACACTCCTCTGTTCCCTAATTACGTAAGTGTGGACGCTCGGGTGCCTGCAGTACGAGTAATACTCGTTCTTATTCAAATCGTTCCATTTTAGAATTCCGTAATCGAAAAAGATTTTAAACATTTATTTTTAAATCAGCCGGCAACATTACCTTTTTAATCATAAAGTCGCTTTGTAAGGTGGCCAGTTACTACTCTATTATTTTTGTTTTAACGCATCGTATAATTTAGTAACAGCGTTTGTACTCAGATAAGTTTTATAAAAAAGCAGTTATTAAAAAGCAACAAATCCAAAAGTCATGTTGTGTTCTTTTTTCATATTTTGTTTGTAACTCGTAAACGTTATCTGTAACAGCGTGGCTAAGTGATTTACGATGTAGGTCAGATTTGTTGGTTAACGGCGGGGCTCGAACCTGGGACCCGCGTTTACGACGCCTCCGCACTTTTACAACTTTTATACAGCTCTAACGCTGCGACTGAATTAATCTAGCCATTTATGCGACACGACCGTTATTTTGTGTTTATTAATTAATAAAAACCGGCTGGAAATAAAAAAATGAAATAAAAAAATGAGCTAGAAAACATTATCTGTGTACTGAAGTGTAGTGAGGTGAGAAGCAATCGAGTTCTCATTTGGATGTGGGATCGGGCATCCCACGGGACCGGTTGATTTTTTATTCAAAAGAAAAAAAGGATAAGAGAATCCGGCCCTGTCGAGTTGCGATCAGAAATGTCGGCCAAATATGCGCGCCGCGTGTGTAGGTGCATATACGCATATATACTGCTTTGCATATTTTTGTGCATACATATGTATGGTCGGATATATTGTTAGGAAAGGAACTTTTTGGTATAGAATTTACATGAATCTCGGACAAAAGGTATGCCTAAAGTAGATATGCCTAAACAGACTCTTCTGTAGTAGCTATTTTGGGCGTTGTTGTACATCATAAACTAAATTGATTAAGAAATTCACAGTATTAGTAAGTTTGTTTGTGAATGTATTTTTTTTTTAAATCAAGATTTATGATATCGATGTTGTAAAAATAGACTTCTCTATCTGCTAACTATTTATATGGATTAACTTGGGAAGTAAATAAAAATAATGTAATACATAGGATAGGACTTATACAATATAACAATGATGATTACAAAGATTGTCTAAAACGTTAATTATGTGGATGTGGGAACAAGGAATCAAGTTGAATATTTTGAAGTATCCGATTCTCCCGGTGTTGCCCGTGTAGGGATTGCGTTTTGTTTACTTTATTTTTGCGTTTTGTTATGTATCTTTAACATTATGAGAAGTGCTATTGGTTGATTTTAACACACAAAGCCACAAGACCCAAATTGCTCTGTCTGCGCCTCATTGGATAAAAAGACGTGATAGAGTATTTAAAAAGTGAGTTCATAAAAAAAGTATGTTTTAAAAGTCCGATGAACTAACTTGTTTAATCTTGTTGATTACTAAACTTACATTTGAAAAAGCATTCCCGAGTGTTATAAGATTCGACGGGGCATATATCTCGCAAATTGAATTTTGACGTGCCAGCAGTAAGTGCATAAAATATGTTATACAGATTTGTTATTTCAGGTCGAAATGAACGATCTAATTTACATGCCACCTAGTCACACCCACATGCCGCATTAGCGCAAAGGAAGTGGCTTATAACGAGAAAAACCCTTTTAGTTGCGAATCGACCGGCGCAGATTGCGACACGAGATCTTATCCGTCCCACGCTTCTGGCAGCCGATCGGCCCACCGGCACCGGTCCCAATCTACTCGTATACACTCATATTTTTCAATAACACACCTTCAGCAACGTCAGACTGGCCAGCGATAAACTCAGTTCCAAAATCGAATAGCATTTCTATTTTAACATCCCAACTCCAGTTCTAAATTCAAAAGAATGACAGCCATTCGAGCGGGAACGTCTATACGTCAACGAGCCGCCATTATATCACATTTCATTCTAAGTTTAAATAAAAAGGTATTCGTTCAGAAACACTCCATATCTCAATCCCTGTGTCGCTCATTCCAAATTTAAATTTCTGGAAAGAGTTTGATGTTCGAAACGATAATCGGACCCATCTCGACTTGGAATGCCGTAATATCTCATTAAAGGCATAACGTTTACTTAAATAACGACACATCGGATTAATATGCTTTATGCGACTATAACTTTTTGGTCACAGGACGCAAGGCTTAAATTATCGTGGGACAAGTCAACATTACATCCTTGCCGTATTAGTGAAGGGACAGTTCCAAATTTGAATCTCCGAAGAGTTACGATGTCAAATCTCGGTGGCTGTCACTAAAATCGAAAATAGTATCGGCGTCACCGTGATGCGGGATTAGAATCGAATTTTATTCCCACTGTGTGTTTACCCTGTCATCCGTGGGCTTATAAAAGTAGTTTCAATCGAGATCTGCCATTGCGATGCGCTGTCGCGAACTGGCGGTAGCATTTATCCGTTCTAGTGTCAATAAAATTCACACACTCGTAAATATGAATATCAACGGTCGGTTGTAAAATTCAAATTATGATAAACAAACTACAATATCGGCCACACGGCGAGGCGCGTGCGCTTTACAGCGGCCAATATAACTAGAAAAAGCTGTCGATTAGGGAATTAGCGTACCGAAGACATAATTAGCTGTCAACGGGCGGCGCTGTTTCCGCTTCCTGCGCTCTATTTCCAAATCCACAGCGCTGACTTCTCCTGACCCACCTGCCGCCATTTTATGACGTTCCGTGTAAATTCTATCTAAAAATTTCGTTAGTCTTTTTATTGCCTTATGTTAATTTCTAAGCTAATTATGCCTATGAAAATTTATAAGCCCGACGCACAAAATTAATATGCGCCCGGCGGGGGCTGTATTTTATCGGATGCGAAGTAAAAAAATGAGTTTTGTGCCTTTTTTACGATTCATTTTGAGTTTTTACAAGTGTGTGTGAAGCCCGCCAGTTGGCGCGCGACTCGTCCAAATGTATTCCCTTTGTTTGGTATTGTTGTGTTTTTTGTGGCAGCTTTGTATGCTGATATCAGTTTAAAGGTCGCGTTTGGCGCTCGCGGCCCACCGGCCGAACAGTTATGTGTTGCTGAACTCCTAGTAACTGTCACGCGACATTGCTTTTGTTTTCCATATTCTGAATAGTTGAGATGCTGTTACCGATCCAGCCATTGTTTCGTCATGACTCAAGCACAGCAGAGATGCAGCATAACTTCAACTTTTGACATCCGCGTGGTTGGCTTTGACTCCAAGAATGTTTTACAGTTAGGACTTTACAGCTAATACGAAGATGTACGGAGGGAAAGAAATCAAAAACCGATTTGAGAAAGAGAATTCAACTGAATAAAGATGACTGTGATAATTTTGACTAGTTCTACAGCCGTTGTCTAGCATTGGACTTCATGATGATAATGATTTTGACTCCGCGCATCTCCGTTTTAAAGGATATCTAAAAAGCTGAACACAACAATTTTAAACCATCAGCTAATAAGTACTACATCTGGATAGTCAACAAACAAACACATCCAAGAGTGACCAATGTTTAAGTACTTACACTGGCTGGATTGTGCCAGCTATCGATAGAAAAAAAAAAACAGAAAACTAACGCGGTTGTCTCTGGCAGGTGCACGAGCTGTGCGACAACTTCTGCCACCGCTACATCAGTTGCCTGAAGGGCAAGATGCCCATCGACTTGGTGATCGACGAGCGGGAGTCGGCGCGGCCGCCCGATGCCAACGGCGAGCCTCGCTCCGCGCCCGACAGCAGCCACGATGGCGCCTCCACCCCTGACGTTGTGAGTACCCCCTATAGCAAATCCCATCTCATTCAGAGGCGCGATCCCCAGCTAGCACCCAACTCAACCACGAGTTATCTCGTGCACCCCTGCTCTTAGTCTGGCCATTGCAAAAACGAAGTCTATAAGGGGGTGCTCGCATTTTAGTTGTAAATTCCCGCCTCCCTGCTTGTAACGCTCGCTCCTGGATGGCAGACGCCGCCAGGAGAGGGCGATGGCTGCTGCGTCCCCGCCAGGGTACGCAGCAACCGCTAGTTTAAGTTCCTTAGAACAAATCTTCGTTTTTGCAATTGGCCAACCTCTTAACACTGTACGAAATCAGAACTCAGCTGTATTCAGTTATATTCCAATTTCAAAATTAAAATACCAATACTTAAAGACGTTACAGTGAAGGGGTGAAAAACGGGTGCGAATTCCGTTCGAATTTTAAACTAATTTGAACGGCTGTATATTTTGGACTCGCGGCCGCTCGCGCTGGCCCGGGTATCGATTGTGTTGTGTTGACGGCATCGAATAATAATGCCCTATTCGATTATGTTTTGCACGAGAATTATGTATACGATTGAAAAAAACATACGTATAACGTTGATTGTAATATGTGTATACTAATAACATTTAGTGAGTAAAAAATACATGCAGGAGTTTCGATGTGAACCCTTCGAAGCCATGTTCTTGTCGCGAGGTCGATTCCGATTCCAACGCCATATAACTTAGCTACGCGTCTCCGAGCTTAGATTAAAAAGTAATTAGATGTATTTGAAAAAAAAAAACTATTCGAAAACGAAGTATACGTAAAAATACAACTTTAACTTGCCTAAGTGAGATAATAAGGTTACTTAAGAGTTTTAAATTATTGTAATTGATTTACGGTGGTAGATGCTAGAGTGTTATTGTTTTGGCTAGTAAATACATCATATTGATATACGTAAATAGTTGATATTCGCCGATTTATTACGTTTACTATGGGATAGAGCACGTTTAGTTAGTGAAACAAAATACGTATGCAGTATACGCTAGGTGTAATGTGACCCGGTCTCGGCCGCGTCTGATGCTCACAGATTTAGATCCCACTTCTGATTTCCAAAATCGGTCAGAAACGAGTTCTGACATCTCTAAAGATATTGATATTTCTTCGTATGAAGAATACTGCATTAACTTTAGTGCTGTAAATTTTTTTCAGATTTGATTTTTACAACAGAAATATGGGATCATTAGTGCACTAATGTAATAGACAAACGCTGTAAGTAAATTATAGGCTTGCATAATTTAAAGTCCTATAAAACAGACAAAGGAAATTAACTAAAAATATTATTCATTTTACATAATTACTAGGGTAATATTTATCATAATAAATTATACTAAGGAAAAGTGAGTGAATGATGAGATGACAGATTTTTAAATTAGATTTTCGTGTCTGTTATTTTAGTATACTAAAGAAAGTATTATGGTATACGAAGGTATATAACAATCAGTATAGCCTTCAAGCAATGCAGACGCGGCGAGCAATCCGGATAATAAATGTACGTGCGTAATATTAATAGAAATCTAGTTGCTTCTACAGAATAAATTATAAATTAGTCGTGGCGTTGATTGTGTTCCATACGTAACGGTTACTTTTCACAACTCCTTACGCGATTAAACAGTAATTTTAGATAAACTAAGATAGTTACTTTAATTGCTGTATTTTTGTACACAAGTATCTGCAAATCGATCGATTGTGTTTCTCGATGAATTTTCCGGCGTGTCGCATCACTACAGACTTAACTTTTTTATTGTTTACGAATATTTTGGCGTTGCGTTGAGACTGAATTGTTTTGTTTGTGTTATAATATAATTATTATTTGCCACATTGTTAACTTACAGTGAATCGAACGATGTTTATATCGGGACATTATTTTATTCTAAAACACTAGTTATTTTTGTCTGTATATGAGTTTTAACATACTATTGTGTAGTTGAATGATGTCTAAGTTAGGTTAGATTAAACGCGTTAGGTTTTCATTGATTAATTTCGTAAATCTAACTCGTAAATGTATATTAATGCTATTTGGTGTACGTCCATCTTGTATGTCAATGTGATTCATTTTATAATTTTATTTCCTGAACGGATTAAACAATAAAATGTTCTGTTTGAAATTAATGGTGGTTTGTTTTTAAAAACATTTCGGAGTAGGGAATATCGCAAAAAAGTAGGAAATATCTTGGATATTTTTATCATGTCTGGGTATTCTATTAAGGGGCTCCCCCGCGGTTCTGAAAGCCGGAAAATTGTTTCTTTACGGCCCCCGCGCGCTAATCTTTTGTGCCGTTCGGAAACGCGACCAGGGTCTCATAAAAAAAACATGGTGGAATCTTTTCACGAACCACGGCGACAATCTGATATTTTATTTATTTTTTATCGTCTGCCATTGACGTTTGATGGATGCCGATTGGGGGTAAACTGGGGAATTAGATTGGGGTAGATGTAATTGCTATTAAGTCGAGTCTTTTGGAATAACTGTCTATGCGCGAGAAAAACATACGTTACAAAATAAACGTTGTTAGGTAGATTAATTTCTGAATTTCAAAGATAAGAGTTCGCATAAAGATATGATTTATTAAAACATATATACACACATAATCTATAAAAAATCTAAAACAGGAGCTAAATAAAATATGGTCTAATAATTAAGTGGTCATATCATAAGGCGTGACAGAACGACAAAATTAAATTTTTAATTCTTAAACATTTTGAGTTATTGAACAGTTTCCGACGTTTGAAAAATAAGTTATAATTTTTATTATTAACTCGGTTAAATAAAAAGTTAATTGTTCAATTTGTACGAGAGATCTTTTTTCATTTACCGATATTAATATCCTAGGCATACTGTTCAATATTAATGGTTTGTGCATGCTATACAAAAATTATTTTTCCTTCTTTTTACATACGAATAAGATTAAATACTACTCGTTAGCTACTCGTACAAAATATTAATTGTATTCTAAAAAAATCACCCGCATTTAAGTCGCAACATAATAATTAGAGATTCCTATATGTACATACATTAGTACATACAAACAAATTCTCTACATACCAGCCAACGACAGTCTATGAATAATGTACGAACCGTAGGGTGTAAGCAATAATAATAGAAATAATAGTAGGGGCTAAATCCAGGATTTGGCCGCGGGACGCGGTGATTCGTCACGGCTCATGTGGTGGTGTGTGACAACCCTAGATGAGAGGATTTCGTGTCTATGGCTAGGCAAAGATATATGTGATTTTACAGCCAAGGGAAATGTGCTTTAAAAATGGTAGGTATTGTGTAATTTGTGAATGGAATAATGAAATAGACACGTGAACAATTCAGTATGAATATTAATTTTCTTAAAAAAATTCGTAGGTACTTGGTTTGTTTGAAAAGGAGTAAAAATGTCGATTTATATAAAATTTTAGTAACAAAATAAGATAAAACACAACGTGACTAAAATTGGCAAAAAAGGGATAAAGTCAAAGCGAGGTAAATAAACCAGTGTGCAACAGGCTTTAGTCTGAGTATAGTCTAGAATAACACCATTTTGTATGACACAGTCGGCATGCTAAGTCTGTGTCCGTCAAAAAGACTGGTTTATTGCACTGTAAATCCTACCTAGGCTGGGCTGATGTAAATCTAGCTAATTAATACAGCTTTAAATATCGCAGAGAAAGTTAGGGCTGGTTAGGATCACGTTTCTTAAGATCGTTGTGGATTTTGAGAATATCTTAAAGAAATTTAAAATATGTGTAACTAGTCAGACAGATAAAGATATTCGTAATAATCGCTTAAATCTAGATTATGATACCTTTTCATATAGTTAGCTCTAACAGGTAAATAAATCTATGACAGATCTTACATTGTGTAAAGTTAATTTACGATTTGTTAAATCTGAAGAAAGCTCTTAGAAAGGAAGTTTTTATTGGTAAAATTGGAAAAAACTACGAGATTTTGGAACTAAAAAGGAACAAATGTTAAATAGATAAAGAAAAATATAATAATATAACAGAGAAACAAATGGTATAAAGAATTTCTCAATGTAAAGGAAGGAAATGAAAGTTTGATAAAGGATCCCTTACTCCTTACACAAAATCAAGGAAGTTCATATAATAGACGCTGTAAAAAATAATGGAGAGATTAAAATGGAAATCAATTAACTAACTAATTAACTAGGTATCTTTAAACAATCCGACGATTTAGAAATTAAAAATAATGTAATCAGCTTACTGAAATATGCTAGAGCTCACGCAGAGCCATTTGAACGTAGAGCAAATAAAGAATGGAGGTTACAAATACGCATTCTCTTTCTACCAATACGTTAGAAAGTAAGTGTACGAGTACGTCATCTCAATTGACCATATTGAGGACAACAACAGGACACATTACTTGCTTAATGAAAGATTTTACACATATCACACTTGATCCCAATAAAGAAGATCTCAGAAACATTTGTCCACTCTAAAATTAAATCTCAAACTACGTAAATTGTAATCAGCGAGTTGCTTGATTGCATCATCAGCTGACCCAGAAGACAGGACCTAAACCTGTCAAATTTGGCGCCAAAAGTGCAAAAAGACGCCCGCCTGACGCTCGTAAACCGTCGGATTCAAATATGGAGCGCGCTCCATTGGGCGTCGCCGAGCCAATGTGCGGACGTCGGCAATTTTAACGAGCTGCCATTGGTCGAAATGCGGTTACTTATTTACGGCTAAGGTTTGCGAAATTTCTATTAATAAATTAGTCGTAAATGCTGGTAATTTATAGTCATTGCTCTCAGTGTAATTATTTCCTTTATAAGCAACGTCTTCATACCTTTTTGGTGTCTAAAATCGCTGGGATTAAAGCTCAATATTAACTATTTTGTTGTCCGTGGTTAAGTGATTACCTTTATGCGTTTTGATTACACGCAGGAATTAATTGCATCGTAAAGTTCTTTTTGGATATGTAAGCATTCCTTAAATAAGAAGACTATCGAAGTAAAGATGACTCAATATAAACGGCTGTTCTGTGTTCTAAAGGCTAGAAGGAAAGATGTATAGAAAAATCTACCCTGCAAGCAAGGAAAATTTTGTGTTGGTAGTTGATAACAAAAGTCAACAAAAGACTTAACTCGAATGTCTCTCTGAATACAGCTAGAGCATCAAGTAACAAGTTGAATTTGGTTGTGAGCATGAGATAGGTAGATCATATGAAATCGTATTTTATTATATACGAGCCATTTTGGTCCACTGTTGGGCATAGGCCTCTTCTTCTCTTCCCCATTCAGGTCTGTTTATAGCTTTACTCTCCATTCGCGAGTGTATCTACTAAGTTATTGAAACATACCCTGATAAATAATATTGGATAGTCAAAACTTACTGAGTTCGTTGCAATGACGACATCGATAACGAAGGTCTGTGATTCATAGAAGACAGTATCTTACGTGGTGCATATAATTTGGCTAGAAAAGCTACACTAATGAAGCTACTCATCGGTATTTAAACTGTTTTAGCCGTGTATTGCCCTGTGGTGACGGCAGAATAGAATAAGAATTGTCACCACCCTTTTCTTGTTCCATGGGTGTCGTAAGAGGCGGATAAGGTATAGGTAACAGAGTACGAGCATCAGCGTCCTCGCAAAGATATTGATTGACCTTCTACTGCTATCACCAAACCGTCTGTCCAGCGTGGTAATTATGAGCAAATCCTCTTTTGATTGGGAGAGGCTTATAGTTCACCAGTGGACTGTAAAATAGGCTGATAAAAAAGACACCAATTTTGTTTAAGCAAAATCACTTCATGTAAGATCAACCAGAAGATCCACGTTCAATACAAATTCACTTGTACCAGATTGAGACATCTGCCGCCCACAGCTCCGTCGTGTAGATCAAAGGCACAGCAGGAGACCTATTATTTCCACAAGGAAAAAAATTAAATCCATCGCGGTGTTGGTGGAAAATTGTAGGCAATTTATTAGATATGGCGGTCGATTTGATTGTAAATGTTTTTATTAGCTTTAATACAACAAGAAGCCGGTTAGATACAACTAAGACTACAATTACATGCTGATATAAATATGCTGCACTCATTTCCAATGAGAGTTGACGTCGGACAGGCAATTATAGTAAGGCAGTAAAATTATAGAAAAAGTGGAAAAGCGCACTCTCGGCTATGAAGCGGCATAGCTGGGGATGCGACCGGGAACGCGTTGAAATGAAGAAGATGATAAATTTGCTCCTTTAAAATTTCAAGCAGTTGCAGGATTTACAAACTACGAATTTTTTGCCAAAATGAAGTATAAATCAAAACCAAGTGGAGTCACTTATACAATTACTATTGTTTACTTAACTTTATACACAAATACAAGTGTATGGCGGACTTAAAGCCTAAGGCCGTATCTACTAACAGTCAACCAAACGGGTGACGTGGATTAAAAAAGATTTCAATGAACCAACTAGTTTTAATACATATCTTACAGCATTACGTCTTTGTCCTTGACTCCAGGGCCGCAAGGCTCAAAGGCCACGTTTAGCGTGATGGTGGGCGATATGATGGAAAAATTAAATACCCTCAAATAATTACGTGTCAGGAAAACAGTTGCCAAATGGGATGGGTTCAGTTTATTTACATTCGACCGCAAAATCGATTTGTCTTGATTTCTCAACAATCTGCAATTTTTACAAGTGAGGTCATCGCGCCATCTGGTGGCATTTAGCCGAAACCCACGCGTTGCCTTTCTGCACAAGTAAGTACACTTTTGGTACGATAAGCATTTTGTTATCTGTGTAAGTAATGGTAACTTCAATTTGGCTTTGTGAGTCAATAAAGAATTGTATTTTAGAAATGTTAAAATTTATTGCTTGAAGAAACTTGAACTGTATTGTGTTTCATTATGATATAAATTAAGATCGTATTTCGTAAATTTCTATGATAAATTTAACCAATGATAATGATTATATTGATGATACTGGTGAAATTATAAAAAATGATGTGGAGAAATCGAAAAAAAATTGTTATAAAAAAAAAATCCGACATAAATGTGCAATAAACCAAACTGTTAAACCAATATCGATAACATTTCTTTCGGACCAATACGGATCATTATACATTAAAAAAAATATGGGTAACTAAAGACGGTTAATAAATTCTGAGGCACCAGAACTCCGTCACTTAATAACAATTTTATATACAACCGAATTAATACTTCCTCCTTTTTTTTAAAATCGGTTGACAACGACATCAATTTGGAACTATGGTAAAGGTTTACAACAGTCTAGAAAGTCAAAATTTGTTGGAATTACCTTTTTGGTGAATCAACATCATATCAGTCACAGGAAGTCTACTGCTGGACATAGGTCTCCCCTCGAGGATAGGTGAATAACAATCATAGGTATCTACGTTTATCTGATAACCCTGCAGCCAAACCTGTGATAGCACAAGATCCCCAAACAAGTAACAATAGCAATGCTACCAACCTAACGGCACTTGAGGGGCAGCCGACAGAGGTCGCCCGCGGCGCGATTTGTAAAACCGGAGATTTCCGGAACACCCTCTGTTTCCGGTATCTTGCTACCCTAAGTATTTGTTAGGGATGTTATCTAGATTCTGTGACGCTTTGATTAATTAGTTGTCTGATAGCATTTGATAAGATGTATTAAATTCTTATCAGATGCGCTTGGGACAGAAGTTCCAACATGGAGTCTGATTGGACTTTTTGTACATGATTCTGATTTTAGTATTAACGAAAAACTTGGTACTAGAGAAATAGAAGCAGCAAAAACTAAGTTTGTAAATCTTGGTGAAATGGAAGAATTTTCCCAAATTCTCACACAAAACGCTCCAGTTAACCTGGTCAGGGGTGGACTGAAAACTGTTTACATAATATGAGGAGTAACATGGTGAGACGATGTTGAAGGCACAAAGGTATATAAATAATAAATAAATAAATATATAGGGACAAATAACACTGATTGAGCTAGCCCCAAAGTAAGTTCGAGACTTGTGTTATGGGATACTAAGTCAACGATAATACATTTTATAACAAATACATATATAGATAAACATCCAAGACCCAGGACAATTTGAAAAAGGCTATTTTCCAACTTGCCCTGACCGGGAATTGAACCCGGGAATCTGGGTGGCGGACTAGCATGATGACCACTACGCCATGGAGGTCGTCAAAAAAAGGTGGTGCAAATTATCTTTAACCTCAAAGTAGAAAGCAGAGAGTTTGTCTAAAAATGGGATCAATAAATAAATTTTAATTGTTCTTTATCAACTAATTCAGTAACCGTTCTTAACTCCCAACGCAAAAAAGGAATGTTGTAAGTTTGACTGACGTGTTTGTGTGTCTGTCTGTGGTTACAGCTCCTAAACGAATGGACCAATTATGATGCGTTTTTTTTTTGCAACAAAGTGACGTGATCGAGATGGTTCTTCTACAGTTGTGTCGGGGGTTATTTAAACTTTATTTTATTTATGTCTTCAATAAGGTTACTAACTTTAAGAATATTTGTTTAATTTCTTCCATTTCCCATTTTGAACGTCAATTTCCTCTATAACTCTCTGCCCTCTACTATCCTACCATTCCATTAAAACAAGCATCAAAAACATTCAATTTCTTGCGAGAAAGTTGTACCTAGTATATAATCATAGTTGTAAAATATAATAATTCAATACAATACAATACAAAAAACTTTACAAACTATGATTTATGGTTACTAAAGCGAACATTTGTATAGAAATATATCGCTTGTCATAAAATTTCACCATTTTAATTAAAATACATCATACGAAAATTACATTTCATGTACCGTTATCCAGCTATTGGTATATTGTTTTGCCTTCTCGTAAAATAAAAAAAATAACTGACCATAAACATCCACACAGTAACACCAGGAGTGGAAATGGCGCGTTCGAAATCAAAAATTGGAATTAAAAATTCAAAGTTTAATTATAGAACGCCGCCGATGGGCTTCCGTAAGCGCGTCTCTTGAACACATTTTCTAATTAGCGATTGGTCACGCGGCCGGCGGCCGATCGCGGCTTTATTCCAATCCGAACCGAGCAATTTGAATTTGGAATGGTTGTGTTTCAAGGAGTTATTAAATTTGAGCAGTGGAATCATAGACGTCACAAATATTTATAAAATAAATTGGAAAACAAAATTTAGACCAAAAATTTAGGCTCATACTCCACCAGTCAGAGCCACTTTGCTCTTAAATAGTAATAAGAAGAGGAAATTAAAAAATAAATAACTGAATAATGAAATAATAAGGTAAATTACTCTATTAAAATATATATATATATATATATCAAGCTAATATACTGCAAAAACGAAATGTAATAGGGAGAATGAAAAAAGAAGCATTAATTGTCACGAACAAAAGACGTCAATCATACAGAGCATAGAGAGCTCTAAATCAAACATTGTCACGCAGTACTAAGTGGACAGTCTAAATAAAGAGATGTCGTCATACCAATTAAAAAAATTATCTCCCTTAATAAGTGTCAATTCTTAACGAATGTGTGCATACGCATGATTTTATTTCACACGTTCCTTACTACAATCTTCAAACTACAAGTTGCACGATTAAAATCATACCTTATTACGATCGAATAATGCTTACTTTCGCACTGAAAAATAACTTTACGACTATTTTTATTGACGCTTAGTCTCGACACTCATGTGTAGCACCGGCTTTAAAAAGATCATACGAACTTACAATTCGGTTCGGTAATAAACTTTATGCATTTGCAATAAGGTTTATATTAATATTAAGTGATCCTTAAACTGTACGTTCGTAAACGTAAAGGTACCATTTATACGAAGCAAGTCGAAGATGAACGAAGTGGAAGAGGCCATCAAATTTTAATTGTGCGTTAAAATAATAATCAATGAGGCGACTACCGCTAACTGGCCATTTTGATCGCAAATAGAACTCGCTACCATTCCCGAACACAGCTATTTATTTTTCAAATTTAAATTTGACATTTCACCAAATAGAAAAACAACAACTACTTATTGGTTTAACATGTCTGATGGATGATCTAAACAAAAGATTAAATATCTTCAACAGACTTGCAAAAGTTCATTTTGCGTGATTAAAACGTTTTATTCTTGCCATTAATTCACTAAACAGAAAAATATGAACGGAAATTCAATAGAAAAATATTATCTACGATATATATTTTTAAAGGCAAAAACAAGAATTTTCTACAAATATACAATGACAATGACGTCAATCTAACAAAACAGTAACGTGAAGTAGTAGATACAGAAATAAATGAGCACGGCTGTGGAATGACAATTGAAATCATTGGTATTGTTTATAAATACATAGGCTCGCCGCCACAGCGAATGGCTGTATGTTGTTAATTTGGAAACGGAATGACTATTGCCTTAATAATACGAGTAATAACGTTCTATGATTGATGCGTTTGCTCCAGGCGCTTCGGCCGTGCGTGAAACCTCCATGTTGGACCGTAAAGGACTCGTTTTTGATTCGATTGTCTTTGGAGCATTGCCACTTTATTCTAGCTTGATTCTTTATTATCTTGGGCACATACCAACGTTTTCAGATTCGTTTTGAGTTTAATAACTTTTCTCCCCATTCATCGTTATTTTTTCAAGTACTAAACTGTTTTCGTTTAAAATTTGTTTTATATTTATGCGCTTAAGTTTTATCCAGATGAGTTTAGGAGGGAAAAAAGGTAGAATGTGCCAGCTGCGTCTCGTCACATACAATGTTATAGTCAATCCAGAGAAACTAGGCATTCATCGTTACTAAGCTGTGTCTATTTCTGATTTCCGTTTCCCATTTGGTAGGTATCTGTTATGCCAACCGTGTCCTTTAGGATTTGTAACTCTTGGCTCTGTCTGTTCCATAAGAATTGAACACGTGATAGTATGTAGTCATCTTCTAAAATAGTGTATATTTTATTTTCAACATCATCATTCATTATTTATATATTTGGAGAGAATGCTTTAGCATTAAGTCCACCTATTGTAGCTTTTGGCTCAATAAAGTTTTTAAATAAATAAATATTGTATGTATGTTTATGTATGTATATACATATAATAAATGTAGGTATATTTATTAGGATTATTTAGTAATTATTTTGCGCCGCAATTAGATCTCTGTTTATTCTTATGGTTGACTGGGAGAGAACGCTTTTAGCGTTAAGTCCGCCAATTGTAAACAATGTAAATTGTGGATCAATAAAGTTTTATAAAATAAAATAAAAAATGTATGAGTAATAAATAGTACAGTAAAGCTAAGTAATATCTGTTGTCATTACTTCTGATACTATTGAACCGTACATATATTAAATGGTTTCAATACAGAGTTGATGTTTATCTCTGCGTCTGTGGATTTTAGCTGATAGTCATGTCCTGTCTTCAAAGAGCATTATTTAAAAGAGACATACGACGTCTCCTGCGTTTTCAATAGAGAATTCACCGCCAAAATTCAGTATATTACATTTTGTTTTTAATGGACCATAGACAAATGTCATTTCCATCAAGCGGTTTATTATCTGTACGTTGGTAGTATACTGTTGCTGTCAGTACATACGCTATAGAAATGCAAGATATACAGCCTAATAAATATGGTTTGAATTTCAAATCGTTTTTTCATATAGTTCGGCAACTAAGTTAGTAGGACTGATGACGCCAAAGAATATTTTTATCCTGTGATAAGGGGCTATACCAAATTTAATTTATATGTCGTCACCAGATGTTGTTAAATCAATCATATCCAAGTGACATTAAAGATATTATCATCATCCCAGTCCTTCTTCCGCCCACTGCTGAACATAGGGCTCTCTTAAGATCTATCAGATATAAATTTCTTATGAAAACAAAAGTGAGTTTTTCTGCAGTATGGGGAGGATTTTAACTGACTTCCAAAAAGACGACCTCTGTGGCCTAGTGGTCATCATGCCAGGCTGTCACCTGAAGGTGCCAGGTTCGACCCCGGTCGTCAAGATGGAAAATCATATTTTTCATAATGACCTGGGTCTTGGATGTTTATCTATATATGTATTTGTTATAAAATATAGTATCGTTGAGTTAGTATCCCATAACACGAGACTCGAATTTACTTTGGGGCTAGCTCAATATGTGTGATTTCATAATTTGTCAAAAAAAAAAGAAGTAGGAGGTTTCATTATGTATGTTCACCGATTATTCGAAGACGCCTGGACCGATTTTGAAAATTCTTTTTAGTTCGAAAATACTTATAAAGTAGTCCCATAATTTTTTTATCGAAATTGGCCGTGTAGTTTGGGGGTGACGTCGGTTTTTAGTCCTGAAGAATTATATTTGTTGAGCTTAGTATTTTAAGATTTTTTAGGGTAGAAACGTTATGATGCTGTGGCGTCCATTGTTTGTGTAGAAGTTTCTGCAGTTATTTCAGTACGGTATAAGCTGCCAGTTTCGTGACTGGAATGTCCCCGCACGTGCCCGTGCTATGATAATAATAAAATGTTGGCGCATTATTTATTTATAGTCGTCTCGCGGCTGTCGCTCGTCCGTCCGTCTGTCCTACGTGTTTAGTTATTATATTTATACAGAGTTGGCTCCGGTCAACCGAGCGGCATATTTCTGTCTTATTATGGATTATACGGTATTCCGAATGTCCGAATTCCTAACTGCTTTGGCGCTTAGTGCTTTAGTTAGGCGTTGGGACCTCATTCGATGGGATAATGTTGGTTAAGCCTCAGTTAAATAGCCTAAAGATCGCGGCTTAAAAAAAGAAAATCTCCCAGTTACGAGATGATCCGTTCTTTGTATCGAGGCTGCGTTTAAAGCTGGTTGGTTTGGAAGGTCGGGCTGTCCATGAACTACTTTGGCATTCCATCGTTTAAAATTTCATATTTCCTTTGCCTCGTTCCGTTCGGTGCTCCATAATATCATACTGGCATTGTTTTGCTCGGCGGAGATGGTCGCTATTTGCGGACGTCTTCCCTCCCCTTCGTCCCGCATCCCCAGGCACCGTCTGCACTCCCCGCTCGCCCCCCAGCCCTCTCTCACTACGGTATCCGTCTGAACATGAGCTATATTTTATCCCAAGTTGGTCTCGCCGCGTAAACTGTCAGAATCGGCTCGAATGGATCCGCAGGACGTTCAACTTTTAGTTTAGAAATTTTAATAGGCAAATTTTGATATGAATCCTTCTTTCTAGGAATTCCTCTATTTAAACCATCTGAAACCTCTAATCTCTACTTTTATAACAGAAGGTATATGAGTTTTGAGAATTAAACCGTCCGTGAACTAAAATTACAGTTAGGTACTTAACAGCCAAACTGTGGACACGAACTAAACAATAAATTAACAAATAAATCGTCCTGCAGACACTAGAAAACGTACCGTGAAAAGGACATTAACATGAGGAATAATTAGGAATAAATCATCGAAATCAGCGCGACGATGCATTGATAAAACACGGTCTATATCTCAAACCCGCTTGAAATATGGCGGCGCGTCGCGGCAGACGGGCACTTGGCGCATACTAAAACCACGATAAATACGCGTATGATTGATTTCTGAACGCAGCCAACGCAAATCTTAAATTACAAACGAAATTAAGAAAAAAGTTTTGTCTATGACATTGTGACATTTAAACAGTCGTTCCAAATTCAAAGCCATTACCATAATACGGCTTCTTTACGATGTAGTTACTTATCCATTCCTCGTAATTGCCTATGAAAGTACCCACTTGTTTATGTCAGCCTGTGCAGTGACATCCGCCGAACAAACACTATAAATTATAACTCAAATCACATCTGAGGCGCATATCGCAGTCGCCTACAAAAAGCCCATGTATCTCTTTCCATCTTCACGCAACGACAAATGTGTAACAAATAAATTATGAAATCAACGACTCCACTTTTTATGCCTTACGTATTATCATCTGTCTCGCTTTCACGTATTCTTATTTAAATTATATGACGGGTTTCCGTCCCGCTCGCCAGTTGTCATCTGTGGTCACAGTTTGTCATCAAGTGTCGAGTGTTTCTATTTATTTGTGGTTTATATATTTCACACAAATTAAGTTTTGAGTGATGAGGATATTACACTTAGGTAAATTTTTATTTATTTTTGTCAAGAATTTTATCAAAAAATGCAAAAACGGTCTTTGTTTTCTAGTTGATCAAGTCATCTTAGATCCGTTGTTTTGTCGAGTGTAAAGCGCACAAACCATTTTACACTAAAACATCAATCTTTCAGATGAATGTCATGAACTGCGAAACTTCCTCTATGACTTCCAAAAAAAATTATAAGTGGTAAGCGACTTACCCGTCTTTTACTAGCATCCTTTATCAAGTCATCTGACTACCTTGTAAATGAATGTCTTACACTTTTACAACGCATATTTAATATACTTCTTGCCCGATACGTCAATTTTACATCAGCACAAAACTTGTCAACGATGGTATGCAAAATTTGAATGCTCACAATCACAAATTAAAGTTTCGTCAATCCAGCATCAAAAAGGATAACCAGAAAAAGTATCTTTTAATTAATGACGGCAGCTATATATAGTGACAGTAAGCCCGCCAGCTGTCACCTTGACAGATGGGGACAAGGCGCTGGCGCAGGCGCAGCGCTTCTTTGAGGAGGCATCAGGGAGGGGGATCTAATTACATAGAAATTTATTTGCCTGGATCGCATCGTTGCGTAATTTAGCCGATCGGTTTGAATGATTATGAGAATGTCTATTGAATATACAAAAAAAGTTATTTGACGTAAATATTGACTAAGTAAATGGATCTGAAATGTTAGACAACCAATGCAGAACGATAAGAAACAAAGATAAGAGCAAAGTACCTACGTGTACCTACTGGAAATTTTTAATCAAATCAAGCATAAGCAAGAAAACTTATCTGATTCAAAGCATTATCCCACTTTATCTATAGATATGACGATAGAACGTTGAGCTCATAATAAGAACTGACAGTTCACGACACAGGCTAAAAACAGACGCAAGACCATAGAGTAGAAATCAGTAATGCCAACCGTAATTCTTAATTGAAAATACTAGATTGAGTTCACGATGTGTCAATTCTGTTATTAATTCTGAACATAAACAAAAAATATTCCATTCTTATTTTAAAAGTCTAAATATTTAAAATATAGGTTTTATGAATTTTACTGAGCATTTTTAAGAATAGATATCTGATGCTGCTGAGCTTCAAAGTCAATCCAATTTTTATGATTAATATTCTAGAGCCTTTCTGACTAAATTTGCACAACGGTGATGGTAAACATGATTATGTAGGTTAAAAGATTGCCTTTGTTCCATTATACTGAATGTGACACAAATTTATTAAAACACCACCTACCGAAACTTGTGCTTCTAAAAAATTTCATTATCGATTTAGTTCCTTGAGAACCGTACCCACTTCATAATAATTCCATCCGCGTCCAAACTGCCTGCGATTAAAACTCGTTTACTGTTCATTGTGTGTTTGTCTGTCCCCAAATACGTCGTAACGCCGAGTGTAGGATGAACATTAATTATTATTGTGATTTATGTCCGTGTCAACGATTTGTGAATTTAATTTGTAATGAAAGTAATTATTTCCTGTGAATTCTTGCTGAATAAGGATCGGTTTAATGAGTTACTTTCAACGAATGTCAAGATCAGTGTAACCTCCTATTTTTCATGCTGGTCTAAGAAAAGAAAAAACTAGTGTACCAGCTGCTTGACTTTCCTAGCAGATCGTTAAAGCCGGTCGAGGGAATGGGCAATTTGGCTAGGAACCCATCACTATTTTGATTCCCTCTTTATATTTTAATGCCCATCAAAATAGCCAAATATTGACCTTGGGTCTTATAACCTGGGTTCTGTCTACGCCGTTAGGGATAAAGATGTGATAATTGTTCTTCAGTTAAAAAGCTTACCGATCCTAGTAAAAACTACCTCTACTTGAAGAAGAAGAAATAAGATGCGACATGTCGATCTCCATGGCGTATTGATAGCTAGTCGGCTATTCGGTGGTTCTTGGTTCGACTTTCGTTTTAAAATTGTTCTGGTTCTTGGACATACACGTTTTAATAATAAAATATAGTATTGTTGAGTTAGTACCCCATAAAACAAGTTTAAAAAACTTACTTAGGGTTTGCTCAATCTGTGCAATTTGTCCTTATTTAGGTATCTTTCTTTAGCCAGGCAGAGAGTATATCTAATATCTTAATATATATACTCGTAACTCAAAGGTGACTGACTGACTGACATAGTGATCTATTAACGCACAGCTCAAACCACTGGACGGATCGGGCTGAAATTTGGCATGCAGGTAGATGTTATGACGTAGGCATGCCTTAAGAAAGGATTTTGATAAATTACACCCCTGCAGGTAATTTAGCAATCCCATTGGGCAAAACCAAGGATTATTTTATAAATGGATTGTTTAAAAATAAGAGGATTGTCAAAAGTAAGTCTGTTGGTCTACATTTAAGAGCCAAGCTCTAGTAGGTGTGGAATATGGAAAAGGAAAGTAGAAGGAATATGGAAAGAGATGCACACAAAAATTAAGTAACAAATCAAAATTTATAAAATCAATACACTCTGAGAAACTGCTATTAGACAGTAAGACAATAAAAGAAGAAAAAGAAAAAAATAGTAATGATATCTAAGGTGTTAAAGCACCTAATAAAGCAACATTTGAGTAGCTAAACGATTTTGAATTGGAATTATAGAATACCTACACAAATTATTTAGTTAAAATCTTTATTGCATTAAAACATTATAATACAGAATAATAGAGGTAGATAACAACAAACAAATATGTCAAAAGATCTCATTGCAACTTTTCCAGGCAACCGAGGTACTTGGAGAAGTCTTACATGTAGGTATACCTAGTGGACTGAATCGTATAAACATAGCAAGAACCTAAGTGTCCACTTTGTATGATAGTGCTGGTAGTTTGTATGCAATTCATGCGTCCACCGGTTACATTACACCAAATACATTATGTATAATATTTTTGAGAATCGTTTGCGAATGTTCTCATGGCTCCGAATCTGCCATTAACGAATTCTTGGCCTTATTTTGTAAATTGGGAATTTTCTTATGTCTTGGTGTTTGCAAAAAAATATTATCATCAACGTCAAATATGGGTCTGTAACCCGCAAGAGACTGGATAGGGTCAACGTGATGTCGAATGTCGAATCGTCAACCGTCTCCAAATGTGTTGTTTTTACTATGATGAGGACTTGTGACTTTGACAATATATCCAACATATTTGCTAAATTGACTTTGACATTTTTCATATTTTGCTTTTATGGGCTACTATTCAGTCAATACCTTACTCCACCTGCCATAATAAACAAAAAAGTTATTGATACTTCATCTTGCAAAGAGACATGACAGTAAAATTATAAATTGTAGTTTTGAATGAACTATTCAAAGTTTAGCTTTATCACGAATAGTGAAGGACGACAAATAATGATTTAACACATCATTGTTATTCGTCCTTATACCGCGCCAATAGGCACGACAGGACAGTTAGATATTTGCATAGACCTTACTGTTTATTAAATCGATTCTTTTAATAGCCCTACTTCAAGTTCTGATCATCGTGATGTGTCAACGTACTCCCCAGCCCGTCTGTCGCCGGTAGAAACATTTACTTAGCAGCCCAATCACGATTTATGCTAAACAAAACTAGACGAAACCACCGCCTAGATTTCTAGGCAATCTGTATCGCTAATCTCTTGGTGGCTTTCAATTATGTATGTAAAAGTATATTTCGATTCAGCGTTAGTGCACGCCTACCCAATAGAGATGTCACAGATAATAATCAAAACGATACGCGCATATTTTTTTAAATCCAACCTCCGTTGAGGTCTTGTGGTGTGACTGGCAGCGATTTATTTTTTTTAAATAAGATCTTAAAAATTTAATAAAGTTTTTAATAACGAAAAGCCCTCAAGAAATATTGTCGCTGAGCCAGCAAAGTAAGTAAGTACCTAAGAAAGCACGCAAGAAAGTGGTTTGAACTACATGGATGACATTATGAGAGCAGAAACAAGGGATTACTTCAAGATGCTTGTAATTCGACTCTATCGCGAAATAGCAATGTTGCAATAATAGTATCAGTATGTTTATTATGCCGTATTTATATACATGTTTGTTTATAATCTGCATTTATTACTAAATTTTATTATAAATTTATACAATATGTATACAAAACCCTATCCGATCCTTGTAGGAGCAACTCAGACCGTCAATATGAACAACTTTTCTTATGGGATCAAAGCTCGAAAAAAAACGACATTTTCATACTAAAGTGTTCGTACTGCCCGGCAATTTGTATGAAAATGTCAGTTTTTTCTCCGAGTTCAAAGCATTGTTCCCAAAGAAAAAGTTGTTCATATTGACGGTCTAAGTTGCTCCTACAAGTATCGGACATCGTTTTTGTTACATATTGTATAAACATTTTTTTCTGTAAATTTTATGTAATTAAATACATAAAAATTTTTTGAACTGCTAGTCAATGCTTAGTATCAATCAGGTTGTACCTTTTGTACCATCTTAAGATTTTAAGTGCAGTAAATTAAATAAATTATAATGGAAAGGCTCAAGAGTAAAGAGTTTCTGAAAATTACAAGCCGCTTACAAACAAGCCTAAGTAAATAAGACGCTCCAATGCTGAGCGATTGAAATAAATAAAAAACGCAACGCCCAAAATCCAAAAATGAGTATTATAATGGTCCTTCGTATTAAGGCTTGATTTATCGAATCATTTTATTTCGCCCACATCGGCGATAGACGTCTCTATAATGATGTCTAGATTTTTTGCAGCACCTCGGGACTGTGATTATGTCAATTACCCTAAAAAATCCTTCGTGTAAAGCGATCGTTGACCAATGACGGTGAGGGGTATATCCGTTTCATCCTCCGCTTAAGGAGGCGCCAAGCCTCGAGCGCGTAATTCAAAATGCAAATATTGTGCACTTATAATAGTATTTTGTATTCAACGGGCACCGATGCAGCTGACTGGCTACGTCTCCCGCCGGCTTTACTGTGGAATCATGTAAAAATCGTTCATTTTTATTCCGTTTGCACACACCTGATTGGCGGTTCCCATGAGGTTAATTTTCGCGGATCCTCAAAACTTAAAACGCTATACTTGTCTATGGCCGTGAGTGACGAGGTCGCATTTGAATTTGGAACAGCTAGACTCCTTGTCAAATTCAAAAGTCGGCACGCGTTCTCAAATCTGCAGCACTGCGTTGCCAAAGACAAAATTGTCTGTTCTAAATTCAAAATTTCAAATCCTTATCTGTATGCGGACTGTGCTGAATGCTCAACGACGCTGGGATCTTCGCTTGTTATGCAGGTTGTCTATGTTATCATTTCAATGAGGTATAATCGGACTAGTTTGGAGAGTTCAAGATCACGTCCGAATTCTAAGAACAGGTGATTTTATAACGTATTATTCTTTTCGGTTGTATTGTCATGAATAAGGATCCTGACTATTAGGAGCATCTCTTCATAAGACTTCCCAACGCGATTTTGTGGCTGATGTATGGCTAGCAGATAGCAAACATCATTATCAAATTCGTTTATCTATATTAGAGGAACAAGATTTTGAAAAATTATATTACAATGAAAATTCTCCACTAAAATAAATTGGTCCTTATAAAATGGGGCTATTTCAGAACATAATCTGCAAAGCAAAAATGCGAATCATATTAATAGGCAGTGCGGCTAGCAAACCATCACCATTTTGATTCCTTTTCCACCTCCTCGCCCACCATCACACTAAAGTGTTATTTAGGTCTTGCGGCTCTGGGCTCTGTCTTAGAGCCGCAAGATCCAAAGGCAGTTGTATGTCATTGATACCGTATGTGGCGTATCTTTTGTCATATTCTAACTACCTGACTCCTGTACTAAGGCAAATCTGAATATGGTAAATGATAGAACGGTCGCCGTGGCTAGGGTTTAGTCTTAAAATATTAAACTTGAGCCATTTAGACTCGATAAGGAGAAGTGACGTTCGTTTTGACAACGAATATATCATCCATAAAAAATTTAATTCCATTTGAGTCCACCGCACTATTTGTACACACATCTAAACTGCGCCTAATGTCAGTTCGTCTGCGGTGATCCTGCAGCTCGTTAGCGGAGCCACACCATTTAGCCACACCGAAGTATGTTTATGAGATAGTGTGACGCGGCTCCGACGCCGTTTCTATAAAAAGGTGCTTCGTTACTAATCCCCATCTCTCCCCCCACCTCACTCCGAACAAGTTCTAAAATTAACCGGGAAACGAACCCGGGACCGACGCACGTGTGTTCACTTAGCACGAATAACTTTAATAAAGTTTCCTAAGTAGTCTTATTTTTTATCAATTTATAATCTCCCAAACGAATGCAACATGCATTTTAACCGTTAAACTAAATGTAAGTAAAATATCGTTTTTAAAAGACCTAAAAAAAAACAAGGGGAAGAATAAATGAAAAAGTATGTATTATTCCTCCAGGCACGGTATCGAAGGTCAATCGAGATATAAAATTAAAAAGTATAAGTGGCGTCCGCGAACGGGTTCCATTTATTAAATTTCAAATATTACTGGCTGGTATTACAATTTCAAATTTGGAATACACGTCGGCTGGGTTACCATCCGCGAAACTCGGCGATGCCGTTACCGGCAGTGTTGTCGCGAACGGCGAAAGTGGTCTGAACTCTTGTATAATTTGCCGGGATAACGTTTCTCTATGTTTTGCTTTCAAATGGTGCTTTTTATAGTTGCTGAAGGATTGAAAATACTTAAGGCGGTTTTGCGATGATTGTTGTTTTGATTCTGACTAAGTAATACATTCAGAGATTGGTTATACATAATTCCATGTGTTTTTTTAACTTTTTTAAGGTTTTTATGGATCATGACTATACATATTATCTTATATGTATTCATTTATAATGTATCGTTTAATAGCAAAAGAAACGCGAAAAGTTTTCATAAAGAAATAGTTTTTCGTTATAATTTCACAACTACTGTTTATTTGAATAAAATTTAAGTTTAAGGTTAAACTGCAAAAAAATTCTACCATTAGATACTATATTCAAGACCCATTAAGATGATGATTAATAATTGAACGCAATAATGGAACCGTAGTTATTGATCATTGAGAAATGTTAAAGCAAAGAAAAATAATAAGAAGCAATTAAAACAACACCCATGAAACTAGCCATTATTTATCATTTTATAGTCACGAGCACATCGGAACGTGTAACCGAACGAAGATCCAAATCCAGCTGAAAGCTCAATTTGCTTCATTTCAATTAGTTTTGTTCTGAACACAGCGGCAATATCTCCGAAACTATCTTGAGAATAATTCAACTGGGACGCGGTGTGCGCCTGCGACACACTATCTCACATAATATCTTCACACAAACACACCGACTCTTAAACCAATTCAGGATTTAATCCTATAAAAATACGGCTGCAATTCCAACTTTGCATTTCATTTGGTTCTTTAAAAGGCTCCGGTGCAAGAATCCGAACGCAAAGATGACCGCGCGACCGTTTTGAAAATACGACGAGTGAATCCAAAGATAGCTTTTTGCGAACCGCCGGTAAAAAGTCACGTTAATTATCCCCTTAATTGGTTGTTATTCAAAAATGTTCGAAAAACGAACGGGGGATGTCTATGGATTCCAAAGACGGACGATCACTGTTTAAATTGAGAACTATTAAAACAACAAAATATTTTCGAAAATGGAACACTTGAGTAGGATTTCATTCGCTATCGATTTTCACTAGTTCCATCCAACATATACCACTGAATTAATATACAGATAAAAAAATAAAAATGAAGACTGATTAGATAAAGAAAGAGATGGAAATAAAAAACGTCTACAACTCCACAACGGATGAATGATCTCAGAGGAAGAACCAATATAAGAAAATAACAATTTATCTCAGTTTTGTATTTCTAAATCACGTTATTTAGAAACCACATTCCTGAGCTAATCTCACTGACACCTGATATGAAATGATTCATGGTTTCACATAATACCTACCAGGATATTAATTTGTTTAGATGATTCAGTCAATCAAAATGTTAGCAAAAAACTGCATTAGAAACAAATCCGCTTTATTTAAATATTATGTTAGTAAAAGCTTGATTGCTTATTGGTGATCTGAAGGCTTATTTAAAGGCTGAATCTTGATGATCAATGACAACTTATTAAATCTATATCAAAGATCCCTCTAGTTTATCCGTGTTCGGTAGGTATGATAGAAGGGCTGCAGTTATTTATAGCTAAATTGGCAGTTATTTATATACTACATATCACTTCTTTATTCCTAACCGTGAGAAGACCGAGTCAAGGGTTGCAAAATTCAAAAAAGTCACCATCACTCAGGCTCTGGTGCTGTCATCACGTGGCTTTGGTGAAAAATTGGCTAAGATGGAAAATTAGAATCAGAAATACTGATAGTGTTATAATTATAACAGCTAATTGCTATAGTTGAGTTAGAACTAAGTTCAAAATGTACGTTTTCGCAAGCAAATCTGTGTGTTGATCCTTGTCTATTTCATCTATTCTCTTTGACCGATTTCTATGATTCGTGTAAGCTATGGGTGTAAGAGAATTAGACAGAAACTTTTTAAACTGAAAACCTTATACAAATGGCCATTAACATACTAAAGAAGATTAATTATTCTGTTAGACACGTCGCAGCAAGATTCGATCGTCCATCCAGCAAAAAGTCGTCAATCCTGACGTATTTGTTAATTCGACGGTTAACATTCTGGCCGCTTTTTCGTCCGCCATTGCAAGTGGTGTCGAAACTTTAATTATCGCTTCTTTGGCTGCCCTTTGATTTATTTAACAATTAGGATCGTCAAAGCCTTGATGTGTTTTGTTCTCTTTTATTCCTTTTAAGTGTTGCATCTGTTAGGTTACTTCTAGTGCGTTAATTTCTAGAAAACAATTGTATGAAATCTTGGATTACTCGTATTATACTTAAGAGCAAAAGTAAGATTTTTTTATAGTATAAGACTGTGCATGTAATTTAGCCAATAGAAATGGTCTCAAAAGTAAAATTGCTGCTTAAAATCGTTGTTCAGTCTTGATAATTTATGCATAATAGTATTTTATGCAACAGTTGTATAAGAAGGTTCATAAAATGCGAGTGGCGTAAGTTACGATGCGAGCCTTGGCGGCGAGCATCGTAAGAAGACGCCATTGAGCATTTTTTGACATACTTATACAATGTTGCATACAATACTTTTTCTACGACTACATTTACTAAAATAAATACAAAAATAAATAAAGAAAAGTACGAAATACTACCATATGTTTGGTAGATACTAGGTATCTATGGAAGACCTTAATTTTTTTTATTGACGTCTTCCTATTGACCAAAAGCACCATTTTTGAAACATGGAGTCACTTAAACGAATGTTTTTCATACAAAAAACCGTTTGTTCAGTGACTCCATGTTTGAAAAATGGCACCATGGTAGTGGCAGTATGGTAGATCTAAAGATAAAAAGTTATAGGTATATGGCTAGGAGTATCGTTTTGGCGAAATAACGACACATGTGCTATTATATTAGGAATAGACTATAGACTTTTCTGAAATCATATAATCTATGTTCTTATAAGTTCGGCACCATTTAAAAGACAGTACAGGAGTATAAAAAATACATTATCTCACTCAGTGTTGTAACATAAAGAGTCAATTAATAAGCATTTGCAAGCAAAAATCTCGCCAGATTAATGTTTTATGCTTAAGTACATCCTAATTAAAAGCCACCAAAGACTTTTCTCTCTATTTGGCAGTAGATAACATACTTCTTTATACATGCTCTTATATTGGTTACAACTTCAATATAATCTGTAATTTTGTCCTTAAAAGTACACAACAAGATAACGAGCCGTTATTAGGCGATCTTTGTAAAGGAATATCTTCCGAGGTACCAGGCTCCCTGAATAGGCGAGGAGCTCTAATGAACGGATCGGTTACGGCGTCGGGTTACCACTCGTTAGCGGGACTGATGTCGGCATCTTCCTTGGTTATTGTCTCCTAGTATATTAATGTTACAACTCTTTCGGTATCATTTTCTGAAAAATATTTAGTTGCAGCAAAAATATAAACCCTTCAAACATAAATTTTGGATTAAACAAAAGCATAAGCAAGTACATGTCAACTGTTTGTCATTATTGTAGCCTGGTGGACTACTTACATAAATGGGTAGAGTTACCTGTCTTTATGATTCATATAAGTGTAAAACTCTCTTTGTTGAATATTGATGCTTAGACTTATTGGCACATATAAATATGCTCTTAAGACCTATGCGGCTTTGTCGGTAACATTTTGTAACTCAAAATCCGATACCTGTATCGCTTTCAAACCTATGTCTAGATCGAACTCTACTTTCAAAATAGAGATTCAATCATCTTTCAACTTACAACAAGCTTCTTGTTTCAATAGGCTTCCGTCACATCAGCAGGTGAACTTCCTAAACCCTGACCTTTACAAGTCGAGGACAGCCGGACGTCCCGCAGCACAGGTGATAGCCACGGCGCGACAATTTGTCAGCGCGACAAAGCCAACCACCCCGTCAGTCAACGCGCGCTCCCAACCAGCCGAAGAATGAACCCCGATGACGGCACTGAGATATATGCGAGCTCGACACCCGACGATTAGGCCTGCTGCCAACCCGAAACAACCCGATGATTCACGAACGAGTTGAACGAACTATCCCGAACGCGTCGTGTCAATTGTTTTCTTAAACGGACACGCATTAATTTGAACATGCGGGTTCGAAATTCGAACGTTCTATTGGATAATTCAGGAATTGTATTGGATACTAGGCTATTAGCGTTTAATTTATGAGCTGGTCATCTGATACGACAACATAAGTAGCATTGGCCAATCTTCAATGGCTACAAAAAGATTGGCAGTTCTTCTTTTTAAACTAAAAACTTCTTCCCGTATGTTTCTAACTAAATTGCCTAGTAGATTCAGCCAGTATTTCTGGAGTTTAGCGATGATTTAGTGGCCTTTGTTATTAGCTCTTTGGTCATTCTCATCCACATCCTTCCATCCTGCAATTGAAAAAGTAACACCGCAAAATGGTATATGGATGATGTTGTTTGAACAGACTTCGGACGTTGGGCAGTGTGTAAGCAGTTAAAAGAAATCTTACGTACATCTAAAGTATGTTTTGCACAGAGGAAGATAGAGACTTATCCGTACTACGATCAAGACCGACCTCTTTCATTTTATCCATACTCTTATCACTATCTTTAAACACGAATTTCTTTTGAAAATTATTTGCTAAGATATTACATCTTTCTGTTAACACGATACCAAGCAAAGTACTTACCTGTATCTTGGTCAGGATTCCTGTCTTCAATGTCCGATCTATGGTAATGTCTGTCTGTATATTCAATGAGGAAGAAGGCAATGGGCGAAAAACCTTGAAGATTCTTTGAATAGGCGATGAGGGAACCTGTCTCACTGATTCCTGTCTCCACATTTAGGCCATTCGTGTTCCCTGACATAGGTGTCTAAAAAAAAGGTTACTTTTTAAGGCTATATTCAAATTTTAATTATTTAATACTGTAAATATGATTTAGAATGAGGTCTGAGTTTAGAAAACATGAAGTTCAACCTTCAATATTAATAAGTAACATCTGTTCAAAAAACCTTATTATGATTCTACCTAAAGTATATAAATTAAGAAAATCATCGGTTTGTTCTGTTTTGCGAATATCTTCAATGAAGATATTCTTTGCATCGCAATGATAGCAAACTTTATAGACACGAATAGTTATCTAAAACTTGCAAATCAGAACCTGGTTCAAGTTCATCTTATCGATATCATTATAATTTGAATCTAGATATTTTGAAACGTAAAGCTGACTGAATGTACAGAATAAAAGATTTAGATACCCTAAAGACAGATCAGAGTTTCAAAAAAAATTTCTTCATACGGATGAAAGAAGTACTATAATATTACTGTGTGTACTAGAATTACTGAGTATAATTACTGTGTGTACTAAAAATGATTAGACCAATACTGAGATCATGTACAAACAACTATGACTGGGTGAGACACAGTACAAATTGTTAAGACGAAGTGGTAGCTAAAGTGGCGCCCTCATTTGAAATAAATTGTTTAAAAGTAAATAGGGTGATAATTAAAAATTTTATTTGTATAAATGTATAGAAAGACTTTTAAACTATTTTATGAATAACCTTTGAAATTATTACTAATAGTCCGTCTAGTTTTAAAAGTTTTAAAACAAGACGGACTACTAATATAACTTTCAAAAAAGATCGATCCAATATTTTATTTTCTTGACCTTTGATACTTTTAATATAAATATGAATTTCTGGACTGACCTTACTTATTTCACAAAATGTATTGTAATTGAGCATCTAAGGGTTATGTTGTGTCTGGTGGAACTCGAATTAGATTTATGATTGCGAAATGTCCCGTCGACATCGCGACGCCAACTCTTTGTCGATTATTTTGGCAGCCGTTTGCTGCATTCTGGGACAGGCCCAAGATCACCTTTGTCTCAAAACGAGTAATTCACTTTAAATCTAAAGGTTTTCGGATTAAGGTCTAATTTGAAATGTCACGGATGGAGATATAGGTGTCTAATTTAAAGTTGTTGATGTTGAAGTCTATAAATAAACTAGAAATTCAAATGACAATGATCTGGGAAGTGAAGATATGTGTGAGCTGAGAATAAGGAATCAATAATGATTTTGATATCTAGCATTAAACAGCAGTAAAACATATGAAAAAAAAAACAAAACAGCTAGTTAAACATATGAAAGATAATAAAAAAATTGATAGTAAACACTGAACATTTTTTCAGAATGAAGTTTTGTTTATTAATTTCCTTACTGCACAAATGTTAACATTATTTATTCAATACAGATTAATCAAAACACTTGCGACCAAATTTATTCAAGTTTTAAATTTAAAATTTATATTGAGTAAAAAAAAAATTAAAACATTGTCCAAAAACAACAATTCATTACAAAAATCATCATTTACTCGATCCTCAGCTACGTGGGCATTCAAATCGATGTTTACAATTCGATAATCATTAGAATCGATGTCGGCCATCGATTTACAGGCTCATCTCAGACAATGCCGTTGGGTGTTCGTCTGATTTACAGCCACTCGTTATGAAACTATAATGAGGCGTATGCAAGTTCCATTAGGCCTCGTCTTCATTGAAAGCATTCGTTTTAGAGACAAATATATGTTTATTATCATAGCAAGGTATCTTCAAGGCATTTGTATTATGTAATACCTCTCAAAAATTATTTTCAAGTATAGATTCAGAACAAATATTGAATTAATGGGATAAAATATTAACCTTATCAATAGGCGATGCAGATTCCAACCCATTACAATTTCGATTGTCTTTCCACCTGCCAGTCTTACAATCTGAGGTTCTATCTAGCCCGTAATAGATAACGTAATTTGCAAGCACACGGCAGAACCACATTTTTTATATTTCCAATGAATATTTTTTTCTAATAATGATATCAATATCAAAAACAGGTACTCGTTATTAATTTACCTTTACAAATATTTCTGGAATTTATATTTTAAATCTCTTTCATTCATGGAAACATATAGGATATTTCCATGAATGCTGCAGGTCAAAACACACCTTATCATTCTCTTCGATTCTTGAGGCCGTTTTTAAATTAACAACGGCCGTATGATGAATAGTAGCCATTGTATGGACGTGTGTTTAGTTCTTGGGTTGAGAGATACACTATCCCTGACGGTATGGATAGAGCTGAGGGTCGCGTTATTTGTCACGTCATATCACGTTCACGTTCATACAGAACGGAATCTCCCGATTCTCCCGTCAACCGGAGGTCACGTGCAATATGCGTCCTCGTTTAACCGGCTTCTCCTCCGTTTGCGCCTTGTGGAGGTGCTGACCGGGCTGCAACTGCGAGTGCCTACAGCCACCTTGACAAGGCGAGAATGGGGGAAAGGGCGGGAACGGGCAACGTGTACGCATATTGCGCGGGACCTTAGTGGGACATTCCCTTCTGTATGAAATACTTACATTAATTCAATACCTGATTCAAAGATTCAAATGTTTATTCAGTAATAAGCACTTTTACACGTCAATGAGTATAATTTATGTTACGTGTAAAGTATATTAAAATTTAATTTATTTTTAAAGAAAAGCTACCGATACCAGCGCTTTGTAACGACCACTGCTGAGAAGAAACGCCGAAAGAAACTCATTTTCACAGTATTGGTCGCCTACTCGCCAGAAGGGCTTTGTCATATTATTATTATTGTCTTTTGATCAATAAATACTTATAATATAATACAATGTTGACACATTATAACATGTAATGCTTGCGAACAAGTAAACAAACATAAATTGCGTAATAAAAAATATTAAGTAGTCAAAAAAGCGAAGCCGAGCTGACCAGTCCCTCCCGGCAGCACTCGTTCACGAGTTGACGCACGGGTCAGCCATCGTTAAACTCAACCATTATATTTCCAATAAATATTGTGGCATACACAACAGGTCACAATCACTTTTGATTAAATCTAAGAATTTACAAACACTTTGCTCTAGACTGAGACCCAAAAAACGTGCACACACAGCATGACAGGCAATGTAAACATTGTTAAGCTCAAGATACTGACTTAAATTGACAGCTTATTAAAAAGTTGCAGTATATACGTTACAGCAAGTATTTAACAATTGGTGTTACTTAAATTGTTGAGAATTATGATAACAGAAATTGATCCATATTAATGTACAATTTACCATAAAAAAGGTCAAAAAGGTTAGTGGAGGGTACGCTCGATCTGATTTTTAAAAGTATTAATGCGTTGCCACCTATTTTCCCTTCATAGAATTTTATTTTCTGCACAGGAGGAGAAGCAGGCTATATATTTATTGAATATGTTTCTTTTGTTGTTGGTGTGATAGAAGTGGTTGAGTTAGGGTCTGATTCTAACTAAATTAACATATTTTTTTTCTAAATAGTGTACCATAAATATTGACAGGGTAGATTTAGTCCTATACATATTCAGCAACTCTCCTCAAGAAACCTATGTGCATTTAAATATGAAAACACATTTTTTTCTTTCAATGGGAACTTGATCAGCTGATTTGTTGGTTTTTAGGGAAAGTTGAGTATCATTAACTGGAATTAACCCTTAAAAATATTTAGACATTTCATAGTAATATTTTACAAGCTTTTATTTAGTTTCACCTGTCCTGTTGTCTGTCGGTCTGTCTGTAATCTAATCATTCAAGTTCCCGGTTTTCAATTGGGCTGAAATTTTGCACGCCCACGTATTTTGCGTGACATTGCAATATTATTATGGCATGGAGCTGATCTGATGATAGCCGGAAAGTGGGCACAGGAACTCTGTGATGAAACGTCAATCCCATCGAGTTTGGGCTCATTTCATTCGTATTGAGGAGTACTGTAAAAGCTTGTATTAAAATATATATATATATTTTAAATAATTACTTGTTTTGTTTGGATAGGTTTAACTAGTTTTGATATTTTTATATATTGTTACAGGTAAGTGAATATTTGTTTTTAACGTAAATGCGGTAAGATTTTTTTTTAAATAACTTCTTTTTATATAATCTCAGCACATACACTAGTAATTCTATACTGATTAAAAATACACTTAACCTGCCAAGTGCGAGCTGGACTCGCGCACCAAGGGATCCGTACCATTATCTATAAAAAATCACTTTTGTTGTATGGGAGTCCTCTTATATATTTGTATTTTTTGTTATAGCGGCAACAGAAATACATTATTTGTGAAAATTTAAATTGTCTAGCTATCGTGGTTCTTGAGATACAGCCTGGTGACAGACAGACAGACAGCGAAGTATTAGTAACAGTCCCGTTTTTACCCTTCGGGTACAGAATCCTAGAAATAATTCAGGTTTCAAAGTAACCAAAGCGTACAATATCACGGACACATGCTGAAAAATTTCCTCCACTTTAAAACATAAGTACATTTACCGTTCCCACTTTAGAACCACGAGCAGCTGTCTCATGCTAGACTCAAGCACGCAAACTATCCTGTCATGATTTATCCCTAAGCACATTTGATAGCATGATTTACAATGCTACTCTCAGACTTAATTACATCTATTTACAGCATGTGCCATCGCTTTTACGACCACACCGCTCATTATTAACCAAGCAGTATAAAACACAACACAACATTAAAAAAATAAGGCTGAGTCAGCCCACATCAGCAACAGGAGTGTGTAAAACAAGCCAACTCGAGTTTCAGAGCATAGGAGTCCCACAGGGAGCTATTCTGGGACCCCTCTCGACGAAAAATATTTTTTTCTCATCTCCTGCGTCTAAGTGATGTATTTATAGAAATAGACGGGGCACGGTTAGTTTTGTATTTAGTTTGGATCTTTCCGTAAATATTTTTCAATGAAGAATGTTTCGTTAGAGAAACATTAGTGTTTTAATAGAAACGTAGCCGTGATTTTTCTTGAGCTTTTGACCGTGATATATATTAAGACAAAAGATTTATGATGGTCTTAATGTATTTGAAATGTTTTGTTTGAGTCGAACAAAAGTATAATATAATAAGTTGAGAAAACTAATTTTGTTAAGCGCGAGAATTTATGTATGATTTCGTAAAAAAACAAAATTACATAGCTTAAAACCTGATTAAAAGCAATACTTTCCGTCTAACTTATGATTCTTTCTTTTATTTAAAAAAATAAATACGAGACTAAACTAACAAAGTACTCGAGAACAAATTCCATTGAAATTTCATGAAAAATAATCCTATGAAAACATATAACTAAAATCGTTTAAGTAAGTTTTGGTCACGAGAAACACATTCCATTTCACCAAGCATATTCAATTCAATGAAGTTAATATCGCATTTTACGACGCATACCACCGCATAAGAAGCAAAATCACGCACAATACTTATTTTATTAACGCCATTTGCAGTAAACCACTTCCATTACCGACTATCATAACGAAAATTCATTAATGCAGCATCATTAATTTCATTCTGCATCCAATGCAATGCCATTACTTCCATTCCTCCGCGAAAACAAACAAATCTTGCAATTACTCTAACGTGACCTAACTCCATTTCAGCACGTACAATTTTCACCTTTAATGCCCATGAATTACGATCTTCGACAGTTATTGTCTTTGTTATGCCATCTTTACTTTTGCTGGTGCTACATTTATCTGTATTATTATCATTATAATCAAGAATAAGCTTTACTGCTGTAGTTTTAAGGTCTTTATCAAGTGTATTTGGTTCACATATCCCCAGTTTGTCCCCGAATTCTCAAGATATTGAAAGATTAGCAGTGGGTGCTGAGGATGTCCCCATAAATAATACATTGGTAGGGGAACCGTGATGGATTGTCTGTCTGTCTATCCGCATTCTATTAGTCGGAATTCTTAAAGGGTGGTAGGGGTGGGGGCTATTATTAGCGAGAACCAATGTTAGCTAAGAACTGATATCCTCCTTTCATTAATTCTGTGCAGGAATTACAGATGTCATGTAAACAGATTCCTGGATTCCTTATTGTTTTCTATAGAATCACAAACCATAGATACCTATCTGAGAAATTTAAGAAAACTTTTTTATTTATAATCTTCTCTTTTGTATCGCATATATTTAATTTTTTCACATAATAGTACGATATGTAGTTTATAAAAACAGAAGGACTATGCAAGTCGATACAAATGTTATCCTATTTTACGACTTCGAAGTATTTATCAATATACGTACTTATTATATATTAATTCTGCCTATAAATTGAGATATTACTTAGCTTAACTTTTTAACAAAATACACGTAGATGTAAATGGAAGGTGCTACTTACAAACAGCAAAGTCTTGTCTCTCCCTTATTCCAACAAAATAGGACCATTTGGGACAAAAGAAACCAAATAAAATATCCCAACTTTTAAAAGACATAACCTCAAAATGTCAAACCTAAAAGCAACATTTCAAGACTAAATAATACGCAATTCTTGTTTACCGCAAGAACTTCTAAAAAGGCAAGGGAAATTCTGCCAGCAAGATGGCAAACAAAAAGATGAGTGAAACTTGCGACTTCCGAACGTCCCTTCCTAAGTGTATTAAACTGCCCAACTTCGCAAAAAGTGAAAGGAGACAAAGTGAAATAATATAAATACTTTCAATAATAAAAAGTTGATATTGGCGTAAGTTTTTAGTGTGTGGTGCAAGGAGGGAACGTCGAGCGGTGTCATTTTTAGCTTAGCTAGCTATCTAAATTTGATCTGTCTCTCTTTCTCTCTAAGATTTTCAATTTAAAGGAGAGTTTCTGTCATTTAAAGCCAATTTTTTTGTCAGTATCATTATATGGGAAAGAAATCTAGATTGATCTGTCGTGGATCTCATGAAAACTGAGAATCTTAAAGAAACAGACGGCTTAAAGTCAGACCGGCAGTTAGACCATTTTATCTATTCTCGCAGAAAATATGGAGCGTTCTAAGAGCGTTACACCTTCCACGCTGGCCAAAAGGACATCACCACTTAGTTAATTCTTGTCGAGTGTGTAATATAATAAAGGTTATATAAGTAAATAACACTAGAGTTCAATTTTTCGAGCTACCTAAAGTATGAATATGACGGTAGTTAGGATTGCAATAAATATGTAAAACTTAAGAGACTTCTTAAAATCACGTTAATTTTTGGACGTAGTTAAGTAGAACGGACTCATTCAATCCACATACTGGGCCAAGTTAAGTCAACGCACTCCTCAAGGGGCGAATCAAAAACTGATTTGTACCGTACGTCGCCTTTGCTCTAAGTTTTCATAACAAAAAACCGACTTCACCTCCAAACTACACAACCGTTTTTAATAAAATTTCTATGGAACTAACTGACAAGTATATCCTATCAAAGAAAAAAAAAATTTTCCAAAACGGTCCAGGCGTCTTCGAAAAATCGGTGAATATACATTAAAAAGATCGCGACGAATTGATAACCCCTCTTTTTTGGAAGACGGTTAATAACTCGCGACCTGTCTTCACTTGCGCCCCACTCGTACGTGTCTGAGCACCAAGAGGGTCGCCTGAGACGAGGTGGAAAATTTCAGGCATCCCATAGTAACCGGAATGAACCCGTAAACAAAACACTTCGTTTTTCTTCGGTGTCGAAACGACCCCAAACTTTAGTCGCGTTAAAAAAGTTTAAACGACTATATTTGAATAACGCGGGCGTAAAGCGTAGTTTTGTGGAACGAAAATAAAATTATATGCTATTAAAATGGTTTGAAGTTGTTTGGTACTGTGTGTGGGTGGCCAGTACTGGTATTCTTTTTCTGCTTTACCATTTTCAGTTTTCCCTATTCTGAGATACCTTCCTAGACCCTAAACACTGGACCCCAACTGGACCGCACGAAGAGTTCCGTACCATTTGTCTATAAAAACCTGTTTTTTGTAAGGGAGCCCCACTTTAATATTTATTTTAGGCTGTTTCTGGTATTTGCTGTTATAGCGGCAATAGAAATACATCGTATCTGAAAATTTCAACTGTCTAGCTGTCACGGTTCAAGAGATGCAGCCTAGTGAGAAACAGACAGTCGAACTGACGGACAGACAGACGGATAGCGGGGTCTTAGTAATAGGGTCCCATTTTTAAGTACCTTATGGGTACATAACCCTAAAAACCAGTAGGTAACCTTGTCAAATCACCTAGGTTAAGAGTGGAGGTTGCAACCGGGAATACGCTCGAATAATGATGATAATTTATGAGGATGGTGACTATGTATATCACTGATTTCATAACGGGTCATAAAAAACCTACATATATTCCACATTTAGTTAATCAGCGATATCTGCAAGTATTCTGTATCTAGCTTAAGCCCGTGACTTCATCCGCCTGAATCTCAATATGTATTTGATTTTATTACGCAGGCAAAAAAAATCACAACTTATTCTTTTTGGGGGGAAAAAGTACTGCACTTTCTTCTGTTAAATCTTATGATGTTATTAATATATTATCAAATAGTTATTTCCGTTAAAACCTATATTAACAAAAGTGTTGCTAAATATTTTTTTACTAACTGTTGCACGCGGCGTTGCTCACTTAGTTAAAAGTCAGTCGACAATCCCAGAGTCATCTCACATTTTTTCGGGTTATAGTTTTTCAAAATTGAAAAAACCGATATCATTCCCAACCGAATTTGTTAAAATCTACGGAACCACCTGACAAGTATGCCCTTTTAAACAAAAAAGAATTTTCCAAATCGGTTCTGGCGTCTTCGAATAATCGGTGAACATAATTCAAAGAAAGATCACGAAGAATTGATAGCCTCCTCCTTTTTGCAAGTCGGTTAAAAAGTATATGAGTCGTATAATAAGCTAACTACATGCCAAATTTCATTTCAATCCTTTCAGCCAATGGCTTGAAAACAGATCATCCATCCATAAATACATACTTATTTAGAAACTAAATAAATGACTGTATTTTTGTGCCGTTTGGCGTGGAGACTTTTGGACTTGGGGGCCTGGTGCTAGGGGTCTCCTTAAAGTTGAACTAGTCGATACTTTTTCCATACAAATTTCGGAGGGGATTTCCTCCAATGTTTGACATTGTACATTCAAAGTTTGACATGATGTCGTTTTGTCTCATTATAAATTTTGTCTGTGCGGATACAGAATAGTAAAATAAAAAGTCATTAAAAAGTTATAACCTATCAAAGATTACTTTTTTTAAGGAGTGTAAAATCTGTAAAGCAAAGACCGCACCGATACAGCTTAATTATCGAAGATTTTAATAAAATTTATTGTAATTAATTATTGCAGTAGTTTTTGTATGAATACCTTTTCCCAAAGGAGTTTACGTTTGTTATTACGCGCTCGGTTTATCATGAATTATCGTGCATTTCACCTCACTGTTTCGCCCGAACACAATGTTAAGTGAGACGGCATGCTTTTAGGCCGCGCCCACCTGTGAGTTCGGGCTCGTGACTAGTTAACCTTAAAGAGGTCTCTCCAAGACTGATCTCCGCCGCTGGTGGCTGGCTGTTTTTTCGTCCAACGCATCGGTATTGCGATCCAATGGGGAAATGCGGCCGGCGTTCTTGGCACTATGCCACATGGGCACGATTTTTTAGATTAAATTTATAGTATGCAATGCAATGCAATACAATACAATACAAAAAACTTTATCGCACCAAAAGACACTTACATATTAGGAAATTGGATTTCTTGTATTTTCTTTTCGATGTGAACCATAAACAGACAAACTTCCTTGACTATATTTTATGGAAGTAATGATTATAAATTTCGTAGGTAAAAAAATCTTATCGACTTCTTATCGGTCACTTGAAATTTCGACAAGATACTTATCGGGGTTTATCGCGCGATATCTTAACATTCCCATGTTTGGTGTATGTTCGGATCAATTTGTGTTACGTATGTACGTTTTGATTGATTTCCTATCTGTTTTAGTTTAGGTTTTTTTTTAAAACTAATTTTAACTTCCGAAGAAAAAGAGGGGTCTTGAAGTTTGACGTGTCTGTAGCATCGTAGCTCGAATAGGTCGATTTGATGCGGTTTTTGGTTTGAAAGTTGACTTGGTTCAGTTGGTTCTTAGCTATGTTTGATTGAAATCGGTTCTGCAGTTTAAGAGTTACCGAGGAGAACGCTTGAAAGTCGTTTTTTTTTAAACACATTTCTGGACCTTCAATTGAGTTACGTCCACAACCATAAGTTTTCCCAAAGAGGTGCTCGGTGGCCCGGCGGAAGTGCGCATTACTAGCTATTTCGCAAGTAAAGCAACACCGGGCGTGCCCCGCACTTGGATGGGTGACCACAAGTGACATGAAAATTTCTCGAGCTCCTCCGTGCTTCGGAAGGCACGTATAAGCCGTTGGTCCCAGCTGTCATCATTGTATGACAATCGTCAAGCTATGTCAGATAACTTTAGGCAGCTTGAAATCTGACACTGGTGTTGGCCACTTACACACACGAAAAGCAAAAAGCAAGCAGTGTCCCAAAATGTGTTAATTTGCCTGGCAAATAAACTTTTAGTTGAGTTTTTTTTTTACTATTATTTTCTAGTACGCTTCACGTCCACTGGGCCGTGACGTCCAAGTTTTAAGGCCCTTTCTGCCCGTGAGGGCCACGTAGCAACTTATTTGTAATCTGTGATTAAGGATTAAGACTTAAGATCTTTAGCTAAGAGTAGAATCGTGGACTAAGTACCTATACATTTATTTAAAAAAAATATTTTCGTCTGTAAATGGCCAGTATTGGTGTCAGATTTTTCAAGCTAAAAGGCATCTGACATAGCTTGACGATTACAATACAACGATGACAGCCTAAGCGGGACGGAGGAGCTCAAAAAATTGTATGCTACTTGTGGTCACCCATCTAAGTGCGGACGACGGTTGCTTAACTTGCGAAAGCATTCGCAATGCGTACTTCATTGTACTGGGCTATCGAACTCTTCAATCTCAATCCAATTGATTCTGACAAGTGAGAAAGTCACATTAAGATCCTTCCCTTCTTCATCATCAATTCAGTCGCATAACGTCCACTGCTGGACATAGGCCTCTCCCAAGGATTTCCAAAATGACCGATCTAGAGCGGCCTGCATCCAGCACTTTCCAGCGACCATAGTCAGGTCGTCAGACCACCTTGTGGGTGGGTGTTGTACGCTTTGCTTGCCAGTACGTGGTCGCCATTCGAGAAGCTTTTTGCCCCATCGGCATTCGGTTCGTCGAGCTATGTGTCCTGACCATTGCCACTTCAATAAACTTATCCGCTGGGCAATGTCAGTGACCCTTCCCTTTTTTCCCTTCTTGTCCCTTCGTGTTATAAAGTAATTGTGTATAAAGGTTCGTAGGGTAAACTAAAAATAATCTGGTTTCAATGTCAGTTAAAAATGCTAATAAAAATTACTCGCTCGTCAATCTAAATGCAATTGATTCTGACAAATAAGAAAGTTACATATTCTTAAATGTTACCTTGTTATTAGGTAATGCAATCCAAGTAGGGTTACCTAAAAATAAACTAGTTTCGATGTCAGTTAAAATATGCTAATAATAAAGTCGTTTAGAATTAAAATGACTAAAACAATACTGCAATAGGCACGGCACGCCAGTTTCGCGTGGTATACAGTTGTATAATGTGGTATACAGTGGTATAATATGGTATAGAGTGGTATAATGTGGAGGGTGGAGACAAAGGGAGGTCCCGAGGTGTTGGGTTACATGCAAACATACTGCAGAACTGCTGATATTGAATATGGATCGCTGAGGGAAGAATGTGTGGATATGGCATCTTAAAAGGCTACCTAAATTTTCCGGGGTCCAGTGCTGCCTCCATTTGACATAAATCATTTGAAAGGAAACGGAGATATCATTCAAAATTTTGTCTTGAATGTGCCCTAGGTAACCCTTCAAACTATTTTATTAACTACTGTTGACAGTTTAAAGTGAGAACGTGAAGCTTTTTTGCATACATTAGCCAAAAATGACCGTTTTTTGCAAACTGTAAACAGAAGTTTATTAAATAGGTTGAAGGGTTTCTAGAGTCTGATCAAGACAAAATTTTAAATAATATCTCCGTTTCGTTTCAAATGATTTTTTTCAAATAGGGACAGCACTGGACCCCGGAAAATTCAGGTAGGGGTTACCTGAATTTTCCGGGGTCAAGCATGTTACCTTATTATAATCAATATTTATTCTTCTTCTTCTTTTGCCATGCCTTGTCCCGTTATTTGAGGTCGACCTTAACTAAATTTCATTGATTCCTGTTTTCCAGTTTCACGCTCACCAACGTGCTAAACGCGGCCCTTTTGAATTCATATGTATTTTTTACCCGATCAACTGAAGATGCCTAAACCAATTTGGAAACTTCTTTTTTTACCTACTTTCAAAAAGGAGGTTATCAATTCGTCGGGTTTTTTTAGTTATGTTCATGGATTATTCGAAGTCTTGTCTTTTTTTTTTTCAAAGTGCATAAATGTCAGGTGGTCTCATAGAAATTTTATTAAAATCAGTTGAGTCTTTAGGGGAAGAGGTCGGTTTTTAGTTTTGAAAAAATTTAAAGGGCATACTTATCAGTTGGTACCATAGTACTTTTGACAAAATTGGTTGTGTAGTTCTGTGCTGAAGACGGTTTTAGTTTTGAAAAACTTTTGCTCGGTTTTTAGTAACCGGGCAACAACAGCGGGACGGCATTGTTTATTTAAATCTTTATTGTTCATCTGAAAAATTATAGGATAGTCAATCATAGGTGGATTTATCGAACGAAAACTGCCACATCCACTGAGCACACTTGTAGATCTTCGCACATCGCGCCACGTAGCGTTATGAATGCTAAGTCCTTCCGCCCTCTAGCGTGATTTAAACCACAACTTTTACGATTTCGAAATTCAAATGTACGAAACAAATACTTATGACAAAGAATGAAACGTGCATTTTTATAAAGAAAAACTACATATGGACAAGGTACACTTAAGTACTAACATACACGAAAATACGTTACTGAATTACGTCCGTAAGAGGGGTGTGCACTGAGTAAATGATACATTATTTTATTAAGTCCGTCAACAAGATTATACCAAAATAAAGGACCATATTTTTTGTTGTTCCGTAACCAAATGGCAATAAACGGAACCCTTATGGATTCGTCACGTCTGTCTGTCTGTCCGTCCGTATGTCACAGCCACTTTTTTCCGAAACAAAAAGAACTATAGTGTTGAAACTTGGTAAGTAGATGTATTCTGTGAACCGCATTAAGATTTAAACACAAAAACACAAAAATTTTGGGGATTTCCTATACTTAGAACCACACGTATGGGTTTGATGAGAAATTCAAAAAAATTTTTTCATCAAACCCATACGTGTGGGGTATCTATGGATAGATCTTCAAAAATAAATATTTTGCGCGAGAGACACTTCAAAAGTAGTAAAATGTGCCCCCCCCCCCTCTCTGTACTTCTAAAATAAGAGAATGATAAAACTAAAAAAAATATATATGATTTACATTACCATGCCAACTTCCATCGAAAATTGGTTTGAACGAGATCTACTTAGTAGTATTTTTTTAATACGTTTATTAAAACATCGATCAAAGTTACAACGAACTACAAGAACTTTTATATTGTGTTACTTGCTGCTACGGAACCCTTCGTGGTCGAGTCCGACTCGCACTTGGCCGCTTTTTTCGTTTAGCAAAGTAGTAAAAATTCATAAAGATACAACCTCTTCGAATTTTGGGAGTAGGGGTGATTTACGTAACCTTTGGTTGAAAATCTTTGTCATTATTTGCTGATCAGAGAATAGAAAAAAAAACTTATACCATACTTTTTAATAATCTATCCGATGTGCCAAAAAATGTTAAGTCCACATCAGTATTCATACAGGTTAGCTGACCAATAGCAGCAATACTTAGTAAGACTTACTTAGTTGACTTATGTCTAGGAATATTGGAAATAGTAATAATGCCAAGCCACGCTCCATTATGTACGTTACCTATTTATTTATTTAACTTCATACACAAATACAAGTGTAATGGCGGACTTAAAGCCTAAGGCCTTATCTACCAGTCAACCAAACGGGTATGTAGAGATTGACAGGTGTAGTGCAAAACTTGATAGGTATGTGGCGAAAAAAAAGACTATATGTCAAAACAATAAACTACATACAAAAAAATACACGCTATTAAGTATATACTATGATAAACAAAACCTACATATGCTACATAAATACACTATGATCTATCTGACAGTTTTTGAAGAAAGTGTGCCTTCACCTGTTTCTTAAATGAAAAGCGGGTTTTAGCCTTCCGGACATCAACTGGTAAATCGTTCCATAGTTTGATAGCTGGACAACGAAAGAATGTGTAAAGAACCCACTCCGGTGAACTGGTAAGAATAGGTTGAAATTGTTAGAGGAGCGAAGATCTTTGAGATGGGTATTACCCTGAAACTGAAAATTACACTTGATGTAAGCAGGAGTAGCGGGTTCAAAAAGAACCAATTATTATGATCAATGATAAATTTATCATTATTATTTATTGTAGATTTATGTCTCCTTCAAATCGTGTGTGTTAGTTTGAATGGGCATCACCACATCACCGCATCGGGCATAAACTTTAAACTGTGTTTGTATTTAAAGTATGACTTATGGGTTGTAAGCTCCAAATTGTTATCATGTTTGTTCCATAAGTTTTTGAGGCGGTAATATACCAAATCTTCCCTAGGGTCCACTAAAACTAATATTTATTTTAAACAAATCCAAACACTAGATCAACCCTAAACATAAGGTTGACCAATTACAAATATCAAAGAAACCCCCTTTTCTGACAGGCGACATCGGTAATCTCACCCGAACAATATCGAACCAGCTACCGTGGCGGCACAAAGCCCGCGCCACTCGACCATTGTGATCATCCCCCACTTACTCCCCTAATGATTTTTCCTTGTATTTGTTTTTGTTCGGTAATTGCTGTTTGGTTTTCCTGTAAATTGCTTGCGGTAAATAGGCCGTGCGCTCTTTTGTGTGCGCTACTGCAAAGTTATGCTGCCCTGGTACATTTATTTTTAGTTTTAGAAATGGTTTAATTCTTGACGTTTTCGCATTTTTATCAAGAAATTTAGAGATGTATTTTCGTTTCACCATGACAAACTTTTCTTTTTAGAAATAGCATAATTGTTGTCGTTCTTTTCATTTCTCTCATGAAATTTAGAGATATTGTATTTTCTTTTGATCATGAAGGCCTTGTATAACAATATCAACCGACTGTGGAAATGGTTATTTGTGGTTTGGTTATCCACTTTTGTGTGGTCTAGTCTCGTTTGTGTAGAGTACAGCGGCAGAGTTATGTTTCCCTACTACTTTTCGGTTTAGGGTCATGTTTTCGAAATTAGATTATAGATCTAGATAAATTTAATAGCTTATAGATTATCTGCCCTAATTAGCAAGCATTCCCTACCAGGAAAACTCAGACAGTGCTGTTAAAGTATCATCAGATTCAAACTTGTCATCAGCCAAAATAACTCCAAAGACAAATATTACAACCTTAATATTCACTCTGAAAACAGCCAATGGTGATTGAGCAATGGAGAACCGTCTAAGACGCGTAAAATTTCAATATGAATGCCTCGACACGTGTTCGAAGGCTTAACTGCACTTACAATTAAGCTTTACCCCGGTTAATTAAACCCGGGGTAAAGCGGGACAGGGGCATTGTCGCGAAACCCTTTAAGCCGCCCACAATGACTCTGAAAAAGCCTATTGACGGACGCCAGTTTTTAATACCGTTCCAAATTCAAATGGGATTTGCTTATTGAATGAAGTTTATTTTTTAATTTCATGCTGGCCGTTGAGGTTTTCTCTTTTTGTTACGATGTGGATACAGCACATTCTAGCGTGTTCTAAATTCAATAGGGATTCTTTTTCTACTGCCTTCTAGAACTAAAATAGTGAAGGGCAAAATGTTATGCTTCTTCTTCATTAATGGCTTGATTAAAGGACATAATCCATAGGATTCTAGTCTTCACAAAGGCAAGTTAAGTGCAACTTGCATGTATAATTGTGACAAAATTTAGAAAGGAAAACAACTTAATCTTTAAATTAATGTTCTGCCGTGTTTTCTGTATGATTTGGTGCTATAAGCATTATAGCACGATTATTTGCATTGACTTTATTTTCCAACAAAGTCATCACTAAATTTTAAAACTAAGTTTTTTCAAAGAAATCCTGAATGCAAAAGACCAAATCCAGACCACATCTTGGAGCAATAAAACCAATAAAATAGACAATAGAGGCCGATAATTACGAATCTAAAGCTTTAACTGCGCAGCCCGATTCGAACTCGAGCGATTTCATTTAAATAACAGCGTATAAAACGCGTATTAGAGAATCAATTAAAGTGTTACCGGAAGGTTGGTAGCTCGAGGAAGCAGGGCTGCCAGTCCTGACTAGCCTGACCATAGAGTACGGGCCCTGCATTATTTATGGTCCGTTCCGTTACATTGAATAGCTAATGATGTGTTACAGCGGGCCTGTAAGAATATTTACTTTTAGTTAATATTAATGTTTAGGAACGTGTTTGGACTGTTGAGGCTCGTCTGAGATATGTCTGGTGCAACTGGAAGTGCATGGGTTAGAATTAAGTACCATTAATTAAAACTTTAATCATACAGTTGTAGCGAATAGTGCGTCGGACCGATGACCAATGGGGCTTAAGTAAGGCAAGGACCCTACATACTAGATAAATACATCACGAATCTTTCATACTTTGATTCCATGTGATTAGACTAAGAAATTGTTGGTTGCATTTTTGTAATTTGTCACTTTCTCTTCGCCAGTATTCTGTTGTTTTCGAATATTCTATTTTATTTTTAAAAACAGTTTCTTTTCAGCCTGCTTTTTTATTCTTTTTTGTTTCTTTTTAAATCTAGACTGCCAGTACGTTAGCTCAATAAAATGACTTTCTTTTTCTTTTCTAAATCTATCCAGCCAGCTTGGGCTATACATGTGCATTCTTGCGTCCACTATCGCGTTGCGTGCAGGCCTGCAACATAGGTATCTGTGACAATCTCGTGTTCCCAGTCCTCGAGATAGCCCGGACATTTGCAAATATGTTCACGGAACTTGTTAGACGCGACGCTGCGTACAGCGTTCTACAATGTTTTAGAAGACTTTTCTTGGTAATGATAGGCTAACGAAGGCTGGATAATTGTTGCTCGTTTATTTTAAATTACATTTTAAAAGTTGTTTTAATTATATATCGTCATCGGCTACTTTCTATGTTTCACTGTTGGGAATAGGTTCGATTATATTGAACTTTAAAGCGTTAATCTAAGCGTTAATGTCAAATAAGATTGTCATTTATTACTAAGCTAGATTTTAAGGTTATTACTTCTAGTTCCAGTCGAAATAGTATGAATTTAATCAGATACGTCTGTTCGTATTACCAAACATTCTTCAACGATAATTTACTAAGATTTACCAACGAATGATATAAATTTCGACTGAAACCGTCGATACCAGGCTGGCAAGAACAGTTATGCAATATCTGAAATCATGAGACAATACTAAAGCCCTCATTACAGGTATACCGAGTAGATAAATAAAGATTACGTTAATGATACCCAGCGGTAATAAATCCCATGTACCAGGGCGGCATGAGAGCTAGGAGGTGAGATCGTCTGCAGATAGCCGGCTTAAAGGACACTTTGATTGAACGGACCGGACAGCAAAGATAAGGCGCCGGCTCCACTATTTGCATATTAAACGAGGGGTTATTAATTTTCTCCTAGCCTGTTCTTAACCTTCCCAGATTGCATGCGCTCCTAGTAACTAAGACGAAAAATGTTTTACTGCCTTAATTGAATTAAGAAAATAAAGCCTGGTATCCGGACTTAGCTAAGATATGTTCGTATGTGGGAACAAGTCTGCGCGAGTTGGTGTCTCGTTCTATAGTTTTTATGTTTATTTGTGTGGAATAAATTACAGAGTTGAAGATTGTGTTATGACAAAATAGATTGATGAGTTAATTAAGTAAATTCTGCTCTTTATGTATCCATATATTCTTTACATTCTGTATGACATCATACAAGTGACAGAGATCTTTTTAACTTTCTTTTTTTAAGCTGTAAGCATACACATAATTTATGATTAAAAATGGAATTTAGCACGCGTCTTTTATTTCTTAATCCTAAAGTTTCCAAATTTTATCCATCATTCTACAGTAAGAGTTCTTTATCATATCGATTTTTTAAATCCTGCATTTGCCACTGTTTTATAACATCTTTTTGAATCCCAAATATTTTAACACTCAAATTAATGAGTTTGAGTTTATCATTAAAAACACAAATGGTTTCATTGCCACTTTCTTCTTCCACAGGTTTCTGCTATCAATTATATTTTTTCATATTTCTCTAACGTCAATTTTATCTACTTCATACTTCAGTTACGTCAATTCTATAACAAATTTTATCAATTTACACCACCCACGTGTATCAGGATTACATAAGTCGCCAATCATCATTGTGCTATCCACATTGTTCTCCAAAATCGTAAAACCTAGAAAGGATCGACGCCAAACGTCCAAACAATAAAACTGAGCCGAATGATCGAATTAGTATTACAATAGTCACAAGGTCGACTTTATAACCGATTCCCATTAGGTCCTATGATTTTATGTCTTCCGTGATAGTAATTATAATGTTCTTAGGCGCCAGGTCAACGCCCGTCATGGGAAAGTTGACGTTAGGTGCGTGATAACATGTCTCCTAAAATATGGGCGTATGCTAATCTATATGACGATTATTATAAGGTCGAGTTTCGCAAATCAATTGTGTGTTGAAATTGTTATTTGTCCCAATTCACATGAAGATAGCGAATTCCTTAGAAGATATTAGTTTATCGGAATTCGATTATCATGTTCTTAACATTGATGATAAGCAGAAGCATTTACTCTGAAAATAATAATACCCAAAAGGAATGTTAAAGATCTTATAATAACTGAGCGAGTACCTAAAATTCGTACATTAATTTAAGAGTGATGTGTGAATTATAGATTACGATATTTTCCTGAATATGTATATTATTGAAAATCTAATATAAAATCTCAATTTTAAGTATATCGACTCTGCATCAAGGATTTCAAAATATCCAATACGTAAAATTAAAAATTAAAATCGGTTTCCTCTCAATTGTAATTTGATTTTCGAATCACAATAAATATTGAGGCACCTGGTATTTACAAGCTGTGCGCACGCGCCGAACTTTTCAAACTTGGAACGCCAACCCTCTTATTGTTCTTTTTAGCGAAGGTTTTGAATTTAATTCATAACGTGCATGTGACGGGGGTCGTTCGTACCGCATTGTTTCTTGAGCAAAGTTAACCCTCCCGAGCCATATCGCGGGCTTATTGATTTGTTATTCAAACACTCAAACGCGTTGCTTTATTCGAGTTTATTGTGATCGCGGTCTCGACTTACAATAACGACTGTTTATATAACATGCTGCAGATTGCTTTTTTAAACGATTTTAATTTGCTTTTTTGCTGTCACAATAGAGTTCTTGACTTCAAGGGCAATGAATTTGGAAAATACATTTTAAATGATAATAAGAGAAATATAATGTGTACATATCTCTACAATGATGATATTTTTGTCAAAATGATGAGTTGACATGATGGCGCCACTAAATATTATCCAACAATCTGGGTTATGGGCGGTGTTATATAAAAAATAAATAAATAAAAATATATATGAACACATCACACAGACAAATGGAGATAGCCCCAAAATAAGTTTGCGACTTGTATTATGGGATACTAAATCAACTATACTATATTTTATAACAAATAAATATATAGATAAACAGCCAAAACCCAGGTCAGTCTGAAAAATATAATTTTCCATCTTGACCTTGAATCGAACCCGGGTCCTCCAGTGTGACAGCCTGTTATAATGACCACTAGGCCAAAGAGGTCGTCAAAATATTTAATTTTTGAAATTACCACAATATAGCATGGTTTACTATCTAAGGTGTTGAAAAATATTCTTGATTCTGACTTTAAGATTTCTTTCAAAATAAATTAATAACGCATCGAATATACAAAGACAGACATACTAACATGCTCGATTCGCACAGGTAATCTAACATCACTTAATTTTGACAAATTTCATTTTTTTTCTAAGCCCTATACACTGGTGGCAAAGAAAACAAAAGCGTTACATTAAGACATACGACCTCTCAAGATGACAATAGTAAAGTCTCATTTGGGGCATTAATGGTAATGGAAAACTCGGGTCGGAGGACGCCGGACATGCCGCTCTATTTGTCTGGGGTCGGGAAGACCGCTTCGATGTCTTGGCGTTGATGGCTTGATGGAATGAAACTTAGGGTTAATATTAAAGTTTTGTGCATGCCGAATTTTTATTGTCAAACGGTGTAAGTTGAATTTTTCTTACAAATTTATAAATAGTCTGCATTCCTTAAATTGGTACTTTAATGTATTGAATGAATATTTTGTGGTAAAATATCGCAACTACTTGGTTTCAAAATCAAACAACCTAAATTCTCTAACCAAACTCATGGGAAACAACAATTGCAAAGTTAATTAAAGCCCATCGGGAGTTTGAAAAGAGAACACTATTCAAAAAGGGAACTAGTGACGTGCCCGTTCCCACGTCACCCGATACTAGACACGCGTCTGCGTCACGCGTACGGAATAGGTATTGTAGTTTCGCGTCACTCGGGTAATTGCTAATATTTGTGTGGGGCTGATTAGGGCAGATCGAGGGAATGGCGTGTAATCCGAGGCTAGGAGCGATCATTTGGTTTGCATTGTCACATTATTCGGTTAACACGAAACAATTTCATTGTATAGTGTTGTGTGACCGCAAAAAACTTTTACTGGAATCTCAAATGTTCTGGGAATCAAACCCGGATCTGTAGGTTTGGTGTTTGGTGATACGTGTCTACTAATGTTTAACAAAAATAATTCTAAAACATTTCAGATCCACACTACACTATCACTTTTTTAACGCTTATAGAGCAAACATAGCACTTTGAGCCTTGCAGATTTAAATAGACAAAGCCCAGGGTCGCAAGATCCAAAGGCCACTTCTAGCATGAAGTTGGGTGAGAAGGTGGAAGCTGAAATGAAAAGTGCTTTGTGTAAAGTTTTCAATTAACATTTTTAGAGTCACAAACCCATAATAATGATCATGGTATGCCATCAAAATCTAAGCTGCAAAATAAAATTCAACAAATATTTTGAAGATTATCACAGATCCATCTTCAACATTCAATATTCAATACAAAGATTCAAAGATTCAAAGATTCAAATGTTTATTCAGTAATTAGACCTTTACAGGCACTTTTACACGTCAATAAGTATAATTTATGTTACGTGTAAAGTATATTAAAATTTAATTTATTTTTTAAAGAAAAGCTACCGATACCAGCGCTTCGTAACGACCACTGCTGAGAAGAAACGCCGAAAGAAACTCATTTTCACAGTATTGGTCGCCTACTCGCCAGAAGGGCTTTGTCATATTATTATAATTGTCTTTTAATTAATAAATACTTATAATATAATACAATGTTGACACATTATAACATGTTATGCTTGCGAACAAGTAAACTAACATAAATTGCGTAATAAAAAATATTAAGTAGTCAAAAAAAGCGAAGCCGAGCTGACCAGTCCCTCCCGGCAGCACCCGTTCACGAGTTGACGCACGGATCAGCCATCGTTAAACTCAACCATATTAGAGGGAATCCAACGACCCGACCAGCGACGCCACCACCGGATTGGACATTTTAGTGAGCATGAAAAACCCGAACTCGCAGACCTTGTCAAGAGAAAATATTAATTATATGTTGGTCACTTATTGATCGCAGAGCATTTACATGTTTTTACAGTAAGCTTATTATGGTAACAGAAAATGCAGCTATTTATGTTTCATGTGTGGAGTGTAATGGAAAATGTTTAGGAAGTATCCACGCGTTTTTATCTCTTAAATAATCATTGATAGTATAGTATGCATTGTTCAATAAAACTTTTTTAACATGTGTTTTAAATTTTGCCATTGGTAGGTTAACGATCGCTTCGGGAAGTTTATTAAATAATGTTATACCTAGACCTAAGAGTGACTTTCTAGTTTTAGCAAGTCGAAATTTAGGCGTATGAAGCTGATTTTTGTTGCGAGTATTATAACTGTGAACATCACTATTTTTCTTGAAATTATTTAACCTAGATTTAACAAATAGAAGATTTTCGTAAATAAATTGAGATGTCACAGTAAGAATATTTATAGATTTAAATAACTCTTTTAAGGAATCGCGTGATTTTAGTCCGTAGATCGACCGAATTGCTCTCTTTTGTAGCACAGAGATACCATGTATGTTAGCCGCTTTACCCCATAAGAGCAAGCCATATGACATTATGCTGTGAAAATAACTAAAGTATACTAGCCTAGCAGTTTCAACGTTAGTACACCGTCTGACCCTCCTCACAGCATATGCTGCCGAACTAAGTTTCTTGGCAGTGGCCTCAATATGTTTATCCCATTTTAAGTTCCAGTCTACAGTTATGCCTAAAAATTTGGTGTTGGGTACCCATTCTAGAACTTGACCATTAAGACTCAAAGGTATGTGAGTATTAGGTTTATTCAATAGTGAAAAATTAACGCACTTAGTCTTTTGTGTGTTTAAGGCCAGATTATTAGTCGTAAACCAACTAAGTACTTGAGACATAGTATTGCTTACATCGTCATAGTTTGTGCATTTTCTGTCAACCTTAAAAAGTAAAGATGTATCATCAGCAAACAATACTACTTCACACAACTTTTCTGCAAGACAGGGGAGGTCATTAATATAAATCAAAAACAAAAATGGACCAATTATTGAACCCTGAGGCACACCCATGCTCACAGGTGCACTATCTGAGGATACTCTGTTGATTTCAACTCTTTGAGTTCTATTATCAAGATAAGATGAAATAACAGAGAGTGCAGTATCAGTAACGCCATAAAATTTTAGTTTATTTTTTAATATTATGTGATCGACACAATCGAATGCCTTCGACAGATCGCAAAAGATACCTATAACGTCTTGTCGATTCTCCCAGGCTTCGTAAATAATTTTAACTAAGGTCGCTGCTGCATCAGTGGTAGAGCGCCCTTTTGTAAATCCATATTGGCGACAGTGAAGTAATTTATTAATATTAAAATACGATACTAGCTGGTCTAATATAATTTTTTCAAATATTTTACTTAAAGCCGGTAATATTGAAATTGGTCTATAATTGTTCGGATCATCTTTGGATCCCTGTTTAAACAGTGGTATAACTTTACTTGCTTTCATTAAGTCAGGGAAAACACCTTCTGAAATACATTTATTAAATATTAAAGTTAAGTGAGGAGCAATCAGGTCGATGATACTGCTCAAAACGGAAACCGAAATACCCCATAGGTCCTCAGTTTTTTTAGTATTAAGAGCCTTGTAAGCCGAGATAATGTCATATGGAGTTGTGCTAGTAAAGGTAAAAGTTGTTTTGGGCGTAGATGAATTACTTTTCAATAGTTCATCGGCGGCGTTCGGACATGAAAGCAATGACTGGGTGATATCTTTGGAAATGTTAGCAAAAAAAGTATTGAATTCATTAGCTACTTCGATATCCGAGTCAGCGGTTTTATCTCCAATTTTTAATGTGAATGTTGAGTCCCTAGTATTGGTTTTTCCTGTCTCATTATTAATAATTGACCATGTTGTCTTAACTTTATCTTTAGAATTTTTAATTTTGTTCGTTAGATGTAATGCTTTCGCAGCCAAACACACCTTTTTGAACAATTTACAAAAGCGAAGGTCACAAACACGTGCAGCCAACATACGGTGTTTTTTCAGCTCATCTCTCGGCAACCGCAAAAAACTTTCACCAGAATCACAAACGGTTCCCCACGCCTATTCCGGGAATGGAACCCGGGACGGGCAATGTGGTAGACGCGAAATTACCACTTATTGAGCCTGTGGACCGCCCCCGTTTGTTGGAATAACTTCTAGGTGAAAAGAATATGTCGAGCATTCTTTTATACTTTTACTTTTGACTTCTAAGCTGAAGAATTGAAAAGTTATCACTTATAATTTAAATTATACCGACGTAAAATGTAATAAATCATCATACCTAAACACCTTTTGTATCTGTGATTGACAAAATAAATGATTATGGTCATCATAACCTTATTTAAGTATGTGTGATAGTGATCACTAGTGTCAGGTTTTAAACCTAACTACATAAATGTAACAAAAACGCTATAGTTTCTTCATAATAACATTAATTAGAAAATTAGAAAAGTTTATATGTGATTCACGGACAAAAGAGTGGAGAAACCTAGCACAGGCTCACGCCCAAAAGGGTTCTCCTACACTATATGCATAATAATTTGAATAGTACAATAAAATATTTTTAGTTCATGTATTTTTTAATAAATAAAGTATGAGACAACACCTTCATGCCTAAATTGTAACATAAATCAATGACCTTATGGCAATTCTGAAGTTTAAAAAAAAATTATGCTTAGTCTTAAACCTCGATAAACACAGATTAAGCAAAACCATCTTTCCAAACACACTAGTCAAACCATTTGCGTGTCAAAACCTTCGCATAACAATCAGAAAATATTGAAAAATAATTACAGTAAAAGCTGTTGTTAACGGTTACAAACGTGAACTGTGGATATTCGCTAACGATACTAAATTATGCCCCCCCAATGATGTGAATAAACAAAATTATAACAATAAACCCGCCATAATGATGAACTTGCGAACCGAGTAAGTCATTTTTGATTCTCACATATGGTGTGAACGGAACGCATTAGCGGCCACGCTTCCTGCCACAAAAAAGGACCTTTTAAAAAAACAAACCTCCAACTATTCGTAATTTGAAAAATGAACGAGCTCAGCTAATATTTTACCTCCATTTTCAACTCTAATGACTCAATCTTAAAGTTCGTCTTCTGAAAAGTTTGTTACAATTTAAAGATTTGAATTTGGAATTGTCCTTGAAAGCATGTGTCCGATATTCAAATTAGGAATAAGGTTTGGGGTGGGATTCTATCACGTTATCGACTTCGTTAATCACCGAATACATTGCCCAAAATATGTTCTGGAGCTAGTGTTGGAACCAACATGAGTCCGGATCTCTACATTTGTAAACTCGATTTAATTTCACTTAGTGGACTTGAACATAAACAAATTCAGAGCTGAGGCGAGAAGAAGTTATAAGAGCACGGTCTCGATTCAAACAGGAACCTGAAATGAAATGCAACGCTATCTCGAGTTTTATACAATATTTCAGTTCAAAAATCGGACTAATCTCAAATAACATTTAAATCTCAATGTAAACCACTTGCTTTTATAATAAGAAAGGAAAATGTATGAAATTTTACGACAACACACCGATAGTTAGATATATGAACACACCGCTAAGCAGAATGTTATATCAAAGGTTTAAGTATTTCTTCCATGCTGGTCTGGTAGAAAAGAAAAAACTAAAAATGTACCAGCTGCGTTTCCCGCGCAGATCGTAGAAACCGATCGAGGGAACGGACGAAAATGTGAATCATGTTATTAGGCGATGCGGCTAGCAACCCGTCACTATTTTGTTTCCTTCTTCTACCGTCTCGCCCACCGTCACGTTAAAAGTGTCCTTCGAGTCATGCAGCCCTAGGCTCTATTTGCTTAGAGCTGCAAGACCCAAAATGCTCTGTCTGCCCTGCTATTAGGGATAGAGACGTGAAAGTATGTATGTATAAGTATAATCGCTTAACTGTCTGTCAATAAAGAACAATAGTAAAACAATGGCGCGCGACCGTATTACGGTCGTAGACTGTTGAAGGGATAAGAGAATCAAACACGCAGTAAGAGTGAAGCATGAATGTTGAACTTGAGTTTCTTCGCGAACTCGACTGGTAACAAGTCGAGCACACTAGTCTTAGTTTTAATTACATTTTGAGTAGAGTTCTAAAGTTACGAATCCCGGAATTCCCGGACTAGAGTAGCTCGCAACACTAGTTTCCGAGCTGAGAATGCACGGCCTGAGCAGCGTCAGCTACGGATTGCCAATTGAATGTGGCGCGGCGGACATCTGTTCTAAATACAAATTCAAATTCGCCGTCTGTTCGATTTCTTTAATGATTATTGAAATTGCCAGTTGGGTTATGCGTGTTCTATTTTTGATTTGGAATTTCTAAAGTTTATTCTCATGCCCGGTTTTAATTTAGCACATACGCTTGTGTTGCGACATAGATACCTTCTGGTTCCATCGACAACAGTCATCTGTAGTTACATAAAATTTTATCGTCACTTTGACATTTTGAGTGGCAAGTACTTGCAGTACTATTGTTTTAAACGTGATTAGTTTTAATCTGAGGGCCAAGACTCAAGACGTAAATGCTGAGAATTTGAAATTAGCATTTTCTGTTCTAATGTTTATTGTTTTCAATTAAGCGGGTCCATTATTTTAAATTAAAGCAATCCGTGTTGTAATAAGACACCTAATGGTCGTTAGAGTTCTCAATCAATTTCACGTTAGGTGCACAGCAATTAAAGCGCGTTTTTTTGGTAATTACTGCTGTAAGCAAACGAGTGGGTATCAATCAAGGCGCGTAACGGTTAGGGCACGAAGTTGCGCGGTGAGCGGTAGCGGTTATCATTCCGCTACCCGCTGAAAAAAAAAAGGATCCTTAAAAGAAAAAAAATCTATAAAGATGGTTCGAAATTTGTATCTTTATAAAACAATTTATAGCAGATCCTTAGTCTTCTTCTTGTCGAGTCAAAATGGTTCCAGTATAGTTTCTAATTCAAATGACATTTGACCAGTATGTGGCCACGGCGATCCCTCTGTCGTTAGCCTCATTTAAGTCCTCGATGGTACACGACGTAGTGCAATTCGGACACGATAGAAGGTGGTCCATCGACTGAATGGCACCGCAGTAGATTTGGCCCGGACGGTGGATATTTGTTTATCCATTGCGCAACTCTTGCATCAAAAGCTTCTGAGGCTGATATGTTTGACTGCCTTAGAAAGCTGTTACGACTCTTGAGACGTGCAGGTGCCGGAGTTTGTCCGTAGAGAAGGAGATACTTAGTACAGATGGGTCAAGTCCAGGAAGACTTTCTAGCTTTCTCTTCTCCAAGAATAAGACGTAGAGAAGAAAAAACACATACTATTAAGACTCTATCTTTAACGGGGTAGACAGAGCCTAGGGGCAAGACCCAAAGGTCACTCTTATCGTAATGGCGGCGATTTAATTGCTGCCTGCCGTCAACCCTATGCAGTTGATGCACGAGATGCTTGCGCTTAATTCCTCAGTGACCTCTCTCGACATCTCACTCTCCATGACATCCACAGGTAGAGAGGGAGTAATTATTCTTAGATCAGTAATAAGGGCAGAAATAACAGTTATTCCGTCTGCTCAACTCGTGTCCATGTAGTAACTGAGATGATAGTTATTTATATATGGACAAATTACTCTGATTGAGCTAGCCCTAAAGTAAACCTAAACTTGTGTTATGATGATATACTAATCTTAACGATACTAAATTTTATGATACCCAAGAAAGACATTTGAAAAAAGCTGTTATCCAACTTGCCCTGGTCGGGGATTGAACCCGGAATCTCCGAATGGTAGACTAGCGTGGACCATTACACCACGGAGGTCGTTATTGCACGAGCACGTTTGTGCTTATCTTTAGTCACCTCTTACGACTTTGATAAGAGATAGAGTGATACTTTTTAGCTGGGGTTTACATTGTAAAAGTGTCAAGCGATGTACAGAAAACGCACACGCCCCCGCTCAACTCATGGCCGTAGGGTAACCGAGCTGATGTGGGCCAATGCGTTCGGATTGCATGAACGTTGCAGAAATACTTGATGACTTGATTCTCTTTGAATCTATAATTAGTCGTATTGAAAGCGCTTTAACGGTTCGATTATTTGGTTTTTAAAATGATTTGACGTGTAGACGTTTGAGTATCTATTTATCAACAGTTACCTTAATAATAGCAGTCTAGTAAGGTTAAGACGAAGTGGTAGATAAAGTGGCGCCCTCATTTGAAATAAATTGTTTAAAACTAAATATGGTGATAATTAAAGAATCTAGATTTAAAACGGGTTTTTGCCAAAAGTGGCGAAAACCCATTTCAAAACTAGACGGACTATTATATTACTTTCAAAGGTTATTCATAAAATAGTTTAAAGGTCTTTCTAGACAGTGATACAAATCAAATTTTTAATTATCACCATATTTAGTTTTAAACAATTTATTTAAAATGAGGGCGCCACTTTAGCTACCACTTCGTCTTAAGAGGCTTCAGTACTCAATGGACATCACCATTGAAAATGAGAAGTAGATTATAAAACAATGAATAAACAACCTAATACTATCAATAGCAAACCCAAAGCTTTATCAAGACATAGCAAGTCTACATTCTAAATGAATATTTTTATTTTTATTTTAATAAAGACGATATTGTAAGTCTGATGAGAAAAAAGTCCAAGAAATTGGCACAGAAAGTTAGAAAATTGTGCAAAAAAGAGAGGTCTATGCCAAGTTGTGAATGATGCGGCTATACGTATACGATGATGATAATTTAATAATAATGTTCAATGGTGAAACTTATTCAAAGTAATGGACTAAATCTCTCTTCAATTATTAAAAGTATTTAGATTTTATTCTATGAAGAGTACCTACATCAATAATCAAATCTTGATTAGCTTCTTCACATCTTGATACTCGAATTCCACCTGTTCAAATCAAGAGACTAGATCAATCAAAGACATTTAATATCGAAATTATACTCTAATATGTTGAGGATCCACGATGTTCAGATTTCTTCCGCCATTATGGCAGGTGCCGCGGTAATGGCTCAAAATAGTGAGAAAGCAGATAGTAAATTTCTGAGGTATGCTCTTGTCGGTTGAATTCCTTCCATTCTTGTCTATCTTAGCCTTATCTAGCCAGCCTCATAATATCTTGGTATAATACCACTCTTACTTTTTCCTTTACTTGCTTCATAGAGCTGTGTCTGGGTTTTATTCTTCCCCATCTTCCTTATTTTATCGTCCTTACTAAATCCTTCGTGTAGTACTAGTACCGCCTAAAATTTTTCTTCGCCTATTTTCGATAACATAGTCTCTTTTTGCCCACTCTGTCTAGGCCTTCTGTAATATTGTCAGTCTCTAGTTACGTTTTTTATTATTCTCCAGCACTAAAGCTTTAATGAGAACGCAGAAGAATATTTTATAACAAACGAGCTAGGTGGAATTTCTCCAATAAAAACAGGACTACGGAGCCATGCAGCCCAGCACATCTTTTGTCCTGCCACTAGCAGACGTGCCAATCCAGTCGATAGGTGAAGTAAAGCTGTTACCAAATAGTATCCAGTAAAGCAGGTTTAAGTTCTGGCAGGCTGATGGGTTAATGACATTAAATGATGACGAGGAGAAGGACAGGACTGTGTTTGTATATAGGAGAAATTTGTGAATGATGGCAACAATTATATGGAGAAGTATATTTAGCCTCTTTTTTCCCTTTAATGGGAAGCCTTTAGTCAAGCAGTGAACTAATAAATAATTACGGACAAATCACACAAATTGAGCTAGCCCCAAAGTAAGTTCGAGACTTGTGTTATAGGATACTAACTCAACGATACTATATTTTATAACAAATACAAATATAGATAAACATCCAAGACCCAGGACAATTTGACAAAGACCATTTTCCAACTTGCCCTGACTGGGGATCGAACCCGGAACCTCTGGGTGGCGGACTAACATGGTGACCACTAAGCCACGGACACTAATATGGATTGTTAAGAAGAATAAATTACATGCTTAAAGTTCCAATCAATACGGCGGCATACTTTTGAAATTCTGTCAGAGGAATGGAGTACGTTCCTCTGGTAGAATAGCATTAGTTATGCCGTATTTCTGTCTCATCGCTATTTTTTAGTAATGGCGAGTTGGCGTGCGCATGCGCGCCATTAGTTCGCCTCGGTGGAACCAGGATGTGAGAGAAAGGTTCGGCATCTGGTGGAAAAGAAGCTTTATGAGGCCACAAATGATCTGACCTTTGCAAGAAATTAAATTTCAATTAGCTTGAAACTGTTGTTACCCTAATTGACGGGCCGAAAACATTTACATGGATGGGATTTGGAAAATTCTGTTGTTTTATGTTGTTATATAGCATCTACAAAATTGTGATATAATACAGTTATATAATAATATTTTGATAACAGTTTTCCTCTTTATTTTGCATACCTACCAGCTAAAAAGAAATTTAGACGGGATAGAAAAATTCGAAGTGACGATGAAGAATTTAAGAAAAGCAAAATGAATATAGTGTTAAATGAGAAAGGTCTGATGTCTGGTAGTGGTCTGATATAGGCTGTTAAAGAAAAAACATACAAATTAAGAATTGAAAATGATATGCATTTTAAATAGAACCCTAATTGTTATCTTATATGACTGGCAGGCAATAACGTTTTGTTCTAAAATCAGAGCAAGCATTCCATTTGACAGCTCACCGAGCATCAATAATAGACAACACTTCGTTACTTTTTTGAGCCAGCATTAGATGGTAATTCTATGCGTAAAAAATACCACCTCGTTGATTACTTTCCAACGATTGAGTCGTAAAGTGCGATCTACCGATGATACCAGTTCGCATGAGAATTCCCAGGGTTGTCGAGATCGTGTGCAAAGGTATTAAGAAGCGAAATGTACGAGCTACTAACCTGGCCTTAATTTGCAAATTAAAAAACAGCGTTCTTTGTTGTTTAATTGCACCGTAACACTCTTGTGTGTGTGATAGTAGCATTGTCATGTTATACGGGAATGTCGCTTGGAATAATTATTGTTTTTTTAATTCGATCAATCAATCATTGTTTCAATCAAATCGTTGACTGTCGGACATCCCTCTGCTGCATAATGTCCATAGACAAAGTTCAAAATAGAATATCTTTTAAAGAATATAGCTATTAACAATTGAATAATAGTGATGTTGCTAATTTATTCTTTATCATGACTCGGTAGGTTGTGTTTGTATTATTTTTAAACAAATAGTCAAAAACTTAAAAAAAATACGAAGATTGCAACAGTTGGAATAACCGTCGCAAAAGTAACGAATGTTTTATAAAAACATTGCTTCATTCGCGATAGACTCCGACATCAAGATATGGTACAGTCATTATGAAATGACGAAGAAACTCCACGGTCAATTCTAGATGAATCAATGAAGACATAGTGGCGCAGTTGGTAGCACACACCTGTACCTAGAGGGTCAGGGGCTAGAGTCCCGAGTTCCTTCATCGTTACTTCCCTCTTTATTTATACAATTTATACAAAAGTTTTCACAGTATTTACTTCGTTATTCTGCAAAACATCTGACTTTTAAGTAGATAGATATCTACAACCCTGAGCTCCGTTGACTCTAGACATCGATTTTATAATAATCACGAGTGGTGTCGGTTCGTTTAACACAGCTGCTCGTCACACACCATCGACTGCTTGCTTAGCATCGTTAATGTTCATGACGTCACCTGTGACGTCACTAACATCTGTTAGTTACTGTTAAATATCACTGGGTTCTTTTTTGCAAGCATTAATAATTACTTGTGATGCTTACAAAAAAGAAGCCAGGCGAAAGAATCTATAGAACTGTCATAATATGTGACAGACAGACACCTACTGAAACATTTTTATTTTTAACCGACTTAAAAAGAAGGAGGAGGTAGTGGTATATTAACGGATTACTCGAAGACGCGTCGGCCTATTTGGAAAATTCTTTTTTTGTTTGAAAGGGTGTTCTTGTCAGTTGGTCCCGCAGAATTTTATCAAAATTGGTTGTGTAGATTGGCGTGAAAGTCGGTGCTTAGTTTTAAAAATATATTCAAACTAGTAATAAAAACAAAAGTGCTGAAGAATGTATTAAGTTTATATGTCATAATTTTAGCTAGATACTGTTTATTGGTTACTTAATTATAGGAATTTAAACGCAATTTTTTTTTACTGCAAGATAAAAACCATATTTTCTCTAAAGCGTCTTTGATCATCTTTTAATTCAAGGACATTACAATTACTGCACATTACAATTGAGATGAATTTTTATTTACTTCTAAAATGTACTTATATCCGCACCACCTGTAGGTAGACCAATAAAAAGCCAGTGAAGGACACAGCATTGTTTCGTCAATCGAATCTTTTTGAATCTAATTCCGGTTTTTCTTGCCCACAGCGGCCGCCCTCCTCATCACTATCGTACGGTGGTGCGGTGAACGACGACGTCCGCTCGCCAGGCTCTGGCGGCACTCCTGGACCCCTCAGTCAACCGCCGCCACAGACCCTTGACGCGACAGACCCAGGTAACTTAGGATATTTCGACCTTATTGCTATTAACTTAAGAGTTAAATGGATCTTTCTTATCATTCTCATTTGGGTACACTAACCCAGGTATAAGGAGCCATTTTCATCTCTTCTCAGTTGTATCCTTAGCCGATCGCCCGGAGAGCGGTTCCCGCTTTTTTTTCCCAATATTAATGTCATGTGTCGAAAATGGTTCCAGTCATCCAAGAATATTAAAGACTATACGAAGTGCAAAATTAGAAGTCAGAACTCAAACTACTCAGAATATTCAGCCTCAGGATATGCTGAAGACATACCTATATTTCAGTTCAACTTTACCCGAAAAAGGGAAGTATATTCCTATCAGCGGGATTGTTTTAGCCAATAATGTGAAATGAGTGCTATGAAAGTAATGAGTATGGGTAACAACCCACTTACTGGCAACACTAACGTCAACTTATTCCGAGATTCCGTTCAGTTGTTGTGAGCAATTTTACTCCATGATATGAAATCACATGGCGTGAAAGCTATAATGTCTGCAAATTTACTATATAAATTACTATATAAAGAAGTCATAACACTAATAGTATTAGCTAACTCATCAATCTGAATAACGGACACTTATTTTGATGGAGTATTTGATATGATAATTGTTATGTATTAAGGATATAACATAAAAGTTATCAAATTACAAAGAGAATTACTAAGATTATACAGAGTAAAACTTGACGTGTTACATGACAATAGTTGTCATTAGGAGCGGCGCCTACGCATGCGACGTACCCAACAATTAACATGTCCGCAGATCTAGATGCCGCACGTCATCACTCCTTCAAAACCCAATATCGAAGTGACAGCGCCTCGTCGTCACATCACTACGTCTTCCCCACAAAGGGGATCGAAATTTGAAAAAAGAACGCGTTTGTCAACGTTCGGAAATCAGTCAAGAGCGCCATAATCACTCGTCGAGTCATTTGACATGTTACGTTTTGAATCTCGATCGATTGTCATGACGTTCGGGAATGACGAATGAGCTTGCATCGGGCACAGATATGTGACGTTTCGATTCCGAACGTTTGCACAATAGGTATTGAAATGAGGCGGCCGACAGACCTGTGACTGCGGCTGATGCATGTATCGCCGTCACATCTTGGGAGATTATCGCTTTCATATTCGTATACGCGGTAATTTGTGTAGGATTACATTGTGTATTATTCAAATCACACTGTTTGAATATTCCCTCGCTTTTCGACGGTTCGCCCGGTGTGACTTTACAAAAGACGTAATCTTTTGACAGCTGTCAAATGCGGCGCGTTGCCGCGAAAACAAGTGCGTGTTTTTTTAATATTTTCACGTGGTTTTCGTGGAAAAATTATGGTTTGGACACGCGTTTTTTGTAATTGTTTGGTTTGTTTCGTTGCACGTCGCGTCGCGCCAAATTGAATGTTGGCTAGCCACGGCGCCGTGATCTGTAACTGAATACTTTTTGCGTACAGAGGGAAATTGTTAATTTTGCAACTGGCAGTTAGGTACCTCTGGCTAAAAAACTTCTTTTTAACCATATAATAGGAGAACTGTTAGCCCATCGCATGTTTAGAAAAATCCATGACATTAATTTTATGATCTACACGAGATGAGGCTCAATACTCAATATTTTACTGCAAACCTTAAAGCTCCTTTCATTTTTACTTTTTCTGCATTTAGTAGTCGGCTTGGCAGTAGCATTCTTTCCGGCTGTTTCTCGTCATTTTGACCATTTATCTCAGGGTTGTATCGTTACTTTAGCTGAGTTGATCCGGAATCTTAGCGCTTTCATGCATTTTCCTTCCTTCTCCAAAGCTTGGGGGGCTCATCATACATCCAAGGATGTTGAGACAGCAGGAAATGGAGAAGAGTAGATAGTTTCCCGACGATTATCTCACTGAAGTGGCAGCGGACGGGGCACAGCACGAAGAACTGATGACCGTACTGTCAAGAGCAGCGTAAGACATGCAACTACTAAATGATCGGGTGACCTTAGCCAGGATGTAGGAATACAGGCCACTTTTAACCGGCCATTATGAAAAGCCTTGTGGAGGCATATGTCCAGCAGTGGACTACCTGTGGCTAGTATGATGACAAGATACATTTTCGTCGTGCATACATTATTGTGCTTTACAAATTCTGTTTTGATATAACGGCTGTCTTGTCCACCACCTAAGTCGCTCTATTACTTCACCTAAATAGATTATTTTGACGTTCGAGATTGGACAAATAATCGCTTTCGGTGAAGTAAACAACGCCGGCCATTTGTTAGCAATCACAGTAACAGGATTTATCAATGTTTATTCACTAATTCTAAATGTTTCAACATATTTCTGTGTTTTGATACCGTGGTATTTACATGTGGTGTTAAATAGGACATTAAATGTGGGGATGTCATCGAATTGACGTTGATAAGTGTTGCTTGATTCTGTAGTCTTTTGATTATGTAAACAAACTATGAATCCGACAAGATTTGAATTTAAATAATTACTAGATTTTTCCTGCGACTTGTCTTCATTCTGCAGATTTCCATGATTGAATTACTTATTTTCATCAAAATGTTTAGTTTTTTAAATAAGTAACTTAACTAAAATGGGGGACTGTCTCCGTGGTCCAGAGGTCAAGGCGTTAAAGGACGACCAAGGTTTGAATCCCACTGGGAAGCATACTTTATGAAAAGTTTGTTCCAGTCTGGTTAGGAAATTGCAGGTTTATGAGGTAGATAGATGATTCCGTCTTTCGGAAGACTCGTATTAACTGTGAGTTCCGAACGCCATCTTGCGTTTGTTCAAATCTATCCAAGTATTGGTTCTGGCTGGTCTACCCTTTGGGTTAAGGACGTCACATGGCAGTCGCTCTGTGTAAAAACCAGTAACCTCGCCAAATCACCTAGGTTAAGTAGCGGACCCGGGGCCTTGAAGGATGCAACCGGGATGCAATAAATTAATTAAAATTGAAATACGTTCGGACAATTAATCGGAAGACCCATATGACGCTATTTAAAAAATAAAAATAAAACCATTCTCCGAAAAGAGACCAGGAAGGAAAGTACCTATAAAGGAAGAATATAATCCATGTTTACCTCATTTATTGCATAATAATTACCTACTTTGCCGATAAAGTATAAAAACATTCATGTCACTGCTTGACACGAGGACCTGTTGACAGTTAATATGACATAAACTTGTTAATGTAACAATAAATCACTTTTTCTCTAGAGATGTCTCATCCTGGCACAAAGTGATAATAGCAAAGGAAAACACTTATTGTGTGGCGTGTAAATATATGGTCGACAATCAACATACTTGAAGGGTTAACTCTGTATTCAATCTTTTCCAATTTTCGTACAAATTTTCTGGTAGGCTGTAAGTTTTTTTCATGGAAAAAATTGTTGTTTACTTCTTCAAATAAGTATTTGTCGGTTGTGAATTTAAATTGGTATATTTGTATAATTTAGTGTTTATTATTGCATACTTACCCGGGATAACTTAAAAAGCGGCTGTTGCTACATGAAAATTTGTTACATATACAAGATTATGATAATATTATTGAAAGTTTTGATAATAATTTGAACAATTTTGTAACAAAAATATGTCTATGTGCCTAGATATCGATGCTTTTAGCCGAAAAACAGAAGGCGCACTTGACCGTCGTCACCAGGACGCCGTAAAGGGCTAACAGTCCTCCGTGACTCGGTGACGCTGTGAATAATTCAAAATTCAAAATTTCCCTATAATTCAATCAACGCATCCTCCCCTTTCCCCGGGGAGAAGAGGGGGCGATTATTTGCGAATTTAATATTAATTAACCATCGCGCTCGCTTCGTAATTGCGTTTTTCAATTATAACTGACAATTATGCGATGAAATTCGGATGAGCTGAGATGATTCGGCTAATTGTCAATCGCGACCGGCGCCGTTCGCGCGTAATTCATGTTCGATTTTCAAAAATAGCTATATTTTGTTTGGTGATTTTATTTTTTTGTGCTGGCCAGTACTGAGTAATTTTGTTTGAAAATTTAAACTCGGAATAATATTGTACGAAATTACACAGCTGTTTTATAAATCATGCACTGATACGTAAGCAGAATATTTTGGTTCGCTTTTTAAATGTAAATATTTTATAAGTCTCAACGTCATACCGATTTACATTTGGTTGAATTTTGTTCAATACCTACAATAACGTTTTACCGAAACATCAATCTTGACTTTTTTGGCAAACCATAATTTTGAATTATTCTTTAATTATCTTTATATCATGTAAAGCCTAAATTTTGAAGTACATAATATAAATTATTGATTTTTTAATAGCATTACAATGCTCGGATTATTATCCAAATTATGCCAAATTATTAACGTGAGGGACGCGGGTTCGAATCCTACTCGTGGCGAAATTTTTCATTACATATTTTAATTTGGGTACATAATCTACTTATACTTGCTATTCTTCAAACTAAGTAAAGGATCCACGACTTAGTATGCCTTCCGAAGGACGGAGAATTTTGCTATATTTTTATACCACTTCTCATCAATCCAATAATTAACCACACCTAAGGTTGCTTAACACAAATAAGAGCTAATAATAAATGTAGGTCATACAGATCTTCGATTGTCACCGAGATATAGCCACTAAACGTCACAAAATTAACCAGTTAATACCCTGTTCTCTTTGGAAAGTCAATGTCTAGTCTATAAATTATTATGATAGGCTAATTGTGTTGATCGTTAGGTTTACGACTCACAATGCCATATTTACATGAAATTTTAATGTGAGCAATAAAATCCTAAGTGCTTTATAGAGGCTGCTCGCTACAAAGTTATTTTAAATAGCATTGTAAAGAAGTTAATTAGATGATGATAGAACATTGTGATATTGTATAAAAGACGATATTATAATTGTCTTAATGACAGATTTTTTTGTTAATCTTTGTTAATACATGTTTTCCGTTTGTAAGTACAAGCCAACAGGGTAGGTAGGGTAATAGCTCAGTTGAGAGGACACGTTAAGGCCAGTCTGTAGTAGTTTTTCGCCATATTTTTACCTCTTTTCATCTCCACGCCTATCGTTATGCTAAACGTGGCCTTTGAGTCTTACGAACCTAGGTTCTGTAAATCCTGTAATGGATATGAAAGTAATGGTGTATCTGTATTTTTTGCTTCTGTCTCCTCGTAGCGTGTTCTTGATTGTATCCAGTGCTGTTTCAGCATCCAGTAGTGCCATTTTGAAACACCGAGTCACAAACGAATGGTATTTTATACAAAATAGTGTTCATTTAGTGACTCAGTGTGTAAAAAATAGCATCACAGGGTATTTTATTAATATTTTGATTTGATTATGTGATTACTTTTCATATATATCCATACATGTTATTATCATCTTTTCACGACACCCAGTAAATACTATTCCATCCATCACCCTAGAAACCGACCGAAATAGCATTCCGAAACATTGTTAATTCGTAACCTAAAACGGTGTACAAAATATGACGATTATTGCGTTACGACCCCTAAGAGGAGGCTGGGGTGGGTGCGAATTCTAAATAAAATTATCTCGCCGCGCTGTTGTGTTCCATTTTCGTCATATCTCCCCTCTTTGGCATTCCGTCCGCGGTGGCTGACCGCTGGATGTGAGCTGAATGCTGCTGGTCATCCGGGTTCGCTAATTTGTGTCTTTAAGTTGTAGTAAATTCGAATGTCGCATTAACAAGCAAACATGCGTATAATGATATAAGTAACGGTGTAACAGATTTTGCGTAAATTAAAAAAAAAAATTTGCATTCGTTTTTTAGGGGGATCTCACGACGTTTTTCCGAATTACTCTTGTACGATAAACTGTTCATCACAAAACTGTTCAAATTATAAAACAAGATAACTTAACGTATACTGTAAGGAGGTCAGGTTTTTTGATTCTAGGCTTTATCTATCTAGTAATTTATAAAGACATTTATAGTATACCACCATAAGTTCGCGTTGCAATCTATTTAGTTCAGACTATGAGACTTTCATACAATATGTAAAAAAAACCCTGTCCGATCCTTGTAGGAACAACTCAGACTGTAAATATAAAAAACTTTTCCTACTTTTGGGACCAATGCTTGAAATTCGAAGAAAAAATCGACATTGTCATACAAATTGCCGGGCTGGCCGAATACTTTTGTATGAAAATGTCGATTTTTTTTCGAGTTTCAAGCTTTGGTCTCATAGGAAAAGTTGTTCATATTGACGGTCTGAGTTACTCCCACAAGGATCGGACAGGGTTTTTTTTACATATTGTATACATACTTTTGCAACCTAAGACTCTATCTACCCAGTAATCTAGTGAGACGAAGATCCAGTTCGCAATATCATTCAGACAAGCGTAGAATCATCGGAATCGATTCGGTGCCGTCACGGTGCCACTGCGAGAACCGTGACGACTAATCCTATTAAATTAATATTCATAACGAATTGTGTGGTGGAATGTTTGTATGGTAGTGGATCCAACGGTGTTAGACATAAAGGTGTGAGTTTCAAAATTAAAAAAAAATATATATTTTTTTAAATCAAGCTTTCATGTAGGATAATGAACTTAAAAGCTTAAAGTGCTCTTTAAAACGAATCATGATCATGTCGTATGGTTACTGCACGAATCCTAAACATTTAATGGTAAGTTTTTTAGCCAGTCTACAGCTGGCGGAGTTAAAATGTTGAGTTCTTCAAGTCCTCCAGAGAATAGTCAAATTAAATTAACCCCTTACCTGTCACTGGGAGGAATTCGTCCCAGGTTTATCTATTGTTTTATTATTTGCAACAGATGAAGAGTTAAACAAGCCCGAAGTCAGTGGGGTTGCGTCGTTTCATAACATAGTTTCTAAGGCCACCTTCGGCTCCATCATTATATGAGCTCCATGTTATCATCATATTGGATTGTCACGCGATATACGTGCAAAATTTCAGCTTAATCGGAAACCGGGAAGTGGGTCATATTGAACTTACAAGATTTGAAAGGTTTATTACAACGCATTGTAAAATTCCACATGACGAAGTTATGAACTTGCATATTATTAGTAAGTAATGGACACACGATGTGTGCTAAAATAGAGATGTTTATTCTGAAAAGTACAGCTAGAAACCAGTCTCGTCTAACTCACCTCGTGACCATCCCTTACTCGGCTTCATCAATATTAATAAACTTGAAATAGCATTACCTGTGTACTACAATGTCGTAAGTTATCAGCTGTAATGTGTAGAAATCTATAGATGGGCCTCTATAAGGATGAATGTTTAGTTTATTGTTTCGTATAAATAAACTTTTATATATATATCATGACTTTATCCTGTATAAGGTTGATTGTGCCCTAGAATAGCAATCGAGACCTTTAAATGTCAGTTTTGTTTCAGTCTCAATTTTCGCATCTAAACTTGGTTACAATATAAGAATGCTGCGTACAGCAGCTTACAAGCTTAGATGTGAAAATGGAGACTAAAAAAACACTTAAAAGGCAATTAACAAAGATCCTCTATTACAGATGCTTTTGTTTTAAAGAATTTAAATAAACGTCTCTAATGTAATAAGAATAGAAAAGCCAGGAAAATTATGCAGAACAATATCATTCAGAAAAGAGAGATGAAAATTGTTGACTTGACTCTACTAATTATCTCTTCCATCAAGAGCATCACATATTGCCAATGATTTTCTACCCTTTATCAACTCCACAGGGCCTATCTATGAACACCACACTTCTAATGTGCTAATGTAGCCGACTGTAAAATTACGAGGTGCTGACCATGCAGTGATACCCTTATTTGGTGTTCTTGAACGAGATATCTAGATTGTATTGTGTTCAGTTAATACGAGTTTTGTTTAGCTATAAAATGCGACCACTCTTACAACCTCTGGACCCATTTGTTTCATATTGACAACCTCGGTGGCGTAGTGGTCACCATGCTAGTCCGCCACCCAGAGGTTCCGGGTTCGATCCCTAGTCAGGGCAAATTGAAAAATGGCTTTTTCATATTGACCTGGGTCTTGGATGTTTATCTATATATGTATTTGTTATAAAATATAGTGTCGTTGAGTTAGTATTCTATAACACAAGTCTCGAACTTACTTTGGGCCTAGCTCAATCAGTGTAATTTGTCCCTATATATTTATATATTTATTAATATTCAAAGCATTCCCCATCTTTCTTTCCCTGGTTTCATCGTTAGCTTCCCAACTTTTCCTTCTTCAAAGAAGTTATCAAGGTATGCATGTCAATACATACTGTCGCGTCTTTATTCCTAACAAGGCGGACATAGCACTTTGGGCCTTGAGGCTCTAAGCAGACAGAGCTCAGGGCCGCAAGACTCAAAGGCCACTTTTAGCGTGATGGTGGACGGGAAGGGGCAAAAAGGAATCAAAATAGTGATGAGTTCCTAACCGCAACGCCTTTTAAAATGATGAGAATTCTCGCCCAGTCCTTCGATTGGCTTCTACAATCTACGCGGGACGAGGAGTAGCTGGAATATTATAAGTTTTTTTATTTTCTCCTAGCATAGAAGGGATGCATGTTAAAGGTCACCCAAAGATGGCAAACTTTTGGAGGAAAAAAAACATTTTGAGCTCTTGACACGAGATGAAGACCCGTAGAAGGCGAATGACCCGCGAAGTGAAGGAGAAAAATCCAGAATTATTAGGTAAATCTTGAAAATTCAAAATATTCGATGATTTATTCCAAATTTGTATTCATTAGTCTCTTGCATTTGACAGTAAAATTTTATGAAGTTCAAACGATACACCTACTAGCACAATCCACTAAAGAATTCGATTTAAAGTCATCTTTCCTTGACAGTTCTCCGAAAAGGGCGTTGTGTAACTCGAGTCAATTTGTAGCAATCTTTTTGAAGTTGCCAAGGTAATAAAACGGTATTTCGATCACATTCCGGCAATATCTTGAGCGATCATCCCCCGAGAGTTAGCCTTATCAATATTTCAAGCACAAAATTGAAAATTACCGGTCCCCAGCAAAGTTACATAACTCAAACCTATCGAAACCAATAAAATATTAACTGGCTACATTTTCCCGCCATTTTTCAACGGTCATTCGGCTTTCGTATCACGTCGTAGCCGCACTTACATTCGCTGCTAAATGTAATCATAAAATTGTTGTTAATAATTCATGTTGGAGCGGTGCTGTTGGTGCGAGCGAGAGAGGTGTATAGGTGTGGGAGATGGTGTAGATTAAAAAAATTGTAGATGTGACCTATTTACACTGAGTACTGAGTAATGTACTAGCAGAAAAAATATCGGTCATCGTTATCATTAAAAAGTCGCTGAATTGAAATTCTACCAACAGTTCGACCGAAAGTGACCTTTATTCCAACACTGAAAATTTCCTAAAAGTCATCTTCCCGTAATATAACCCATATGTTTCCTTATTGAACTGTAGCCTCGCGTTTAAAGACTTAGAACACAAACTAATAAGGCCTTGTCGAAAGTCATCTGGTGTTTTGTTAGTTTATAAATTATTTCTAAGTGAAGTTCTGTACACATAGATCTGTGACTTTATATCGAGAAGTATCGTGACTATCGTCCGACATTATTGACCAAGCGAGCGAAGCGTCCCGAGTTTCGAGATTGCCAAAGATGCTTTTCTCCGGCTGTCTGTTTGTCTCTCCTTCTGATTCTCGTGAAATGTTATGAGAAGGTTCAACAATTATGTAGAATTCTATTTGTCGATTCAGTTTTTTGTAATTTTTCAAAATGGGGAAATCCGGGTCTTGAAAACTTAACAAATATGATATTTCATATTCATATTTTTAAAAATTTCCTAATTATTTTTTTACTAAGAGCACTTTCTTGTCTGAACAACTTTATTATCGGATAGTCTTTAACGGTTCAGGATGTCTTGCGAGGTCTGAGCTCACAGAGCAACTAGTTTTACAACGTTTGATACGGAAACGTGAACGTAGCTACTTGTGGATGTCTCACAGCGGAGTAATCGCCCAGCTGTTATTCTGTCACTTCTCTATTTTGCAAAGAGGGATTATTAAATTCTGTGAATGCTCACTTTGTATCTAATATCCGAATGTGTTTAATATTAGATTAGCTGGGGGTGCCTGTGTGCCCCGACTTCCCCTGGGCGGGGTTCGTGATAGATCCCCGTTACAGTCTTCTTCGAATTATGATTGGTCGTGTTCATTTCCAAATGGAAATACCTGAATTATTGCCTACCTGTTTTTCTTTCGCGTGATCGCTAGCTGGGTGGAGCCGGTCGTGATGTTTTTATTTTCATTTTTTACTGGTATTTTCACGATGGCCAATGCTTTGTAACTTTTTTTTACTGGAAACGAGGAATGAAGATAATCTCCCTTATTCCGCCTTAAAATTTTGCTAAACACATTTGTTTACTATAATTTTACTGCTGAATGGTAGAAGCTTTAAAATCCGGTAACTTGGCATCAACAGCCAATTTATCTGATTTTAAAACGTCTACCATATTCCATATGTCATCAACATCATTTTGAATGTCAAAATCATTTACCCAAACATAGTTGCGTACTTTTTGAAGTTTTAAAAGTAAGTGTGCTATTCTCTTAAATCTAGTTTCCAACAAGTCAAATCAGATATATTTTCTTAACGTCGACGAAACAAATATCGTCAATGGGATTTTTATGGAATACCAAACCGTGACGTCATAGGTAGATTCTTGGAGTCAAATAGCTATAAGTATCAGTTTCTCTGATTTTAGATTAATTAGTGCAATAAATTGTTTCACGTTTAAAATAATTACGACCGATAATAAGTGACATTATTTTGTCACGTTTACGTATTTTATCAATAAGAACTATATTTATTTTTGATTCAGGATACCACCGTATTGTCACTCAAGTATATTTTCAAGTGATAACTTCTTAAGGCGCGTTGGCATGCACGGAAAGCATTTTTTGAGATGGGGAAAAAACTATTGAACTCGCGACACTGTTACCGTTACCGTAATCGGCACCAAGTTTTCACTTAGGTCGGCCGGCACTCTCGAAGTACCACTGTTTTTGGAACGAAGTTCCTTACGGCAGGCTTGGAGGAGATAGGGATTTTGCTGCGCGACCGAACTGAAAAAAATGTGATAGTAAAACCGTAAGGATGACCTCGTTAAATAAAACCGTTAAATGAGACGTGCGCAGGCGCGACAGTCGTATACACAAGCGAGTAGTGTATAATACCTTTGAGCACGATTTTTCTTTTGCAAATTGTGTCGATTCTACATTAGCCGAAGGAACTTCGTTCCTACCTTGTGTCTCACGACACCACATTTCTTTTTTTTATCTCATTTTGTACATGGGAACGGACATATCCTTACATTGTGTTCTGGTTTACATTTCACCCTCCTAAACCGGCAGCCACTAAATCGGACCAAACAGGAAAGAAGCCCTAAAACTTGAGTTTTAACTCGAAGCTCAATCGGTCATTGATTTCGTAAAAGGATTTGTGTAAACATTGCTTGCCTTAGCAGTTTAAGACGAAGTGGTAGCTAAAGTGGCGCCCTCATTTGAAATAAATTGTTTAAAACTAAATATGGTGATAATTCAAAATTTGATTTGTATAAATGTCTAGAAAGACCTTTTAACTATTTTATGAATAACCTTTGAAATTATTACTAATAGTCCGTCTTGTTTTAAAACTGTTTTTCGCTAAAAGTGGCCACTTTTGGCGAAAAACAGTTGTAAAACAAGACGGACTACCAATATGACTTTCAAAGGTTATTCATAAAATAGTTTAAAGGTCTTTCTAGACATTTATACAAATCAAATTTTGAATTATCACCATATTTAGTTTTAAACAATTTATTTCAAATGAGGGCGCCACTTTAGCTACCACTTCGTCTTAATGTGATATTTACATGGATAATCAAATATGGAGCAGTAAGCAGTTTAATGTACTTTATGAACAATTTTAAGTAACTAGAAATTGCCTTTTAAATTGGTCGTGTATTCTTTATTTATGGTCAACTAGCTGCGCCCGCGGGCGGGTGGAGGGAGGGAAGAATTTCGGGAATAAAAGCTATCTTATGTCCTTTCCTGGGTTTTAAACTATACCAAACATCCAAATTGGTTCAGTGGTTGAAGCGTGAAAAGTTAACAAACAAACAAATATACAAACACTGTTGTTTTGTTTTTCGTGTGTGTAAGTGGTCAACACTGGTGTCCGATTTTTCGGGCTGCCTAAAGGCATCTGACATAGCTTGACGACTGCCATGCAATGATGATAGCCGGGACCAACGGCTTATACGTGCCTTCCGAAGCACGGAGGAGCTCGAGTATTTTTTATGCCACTTGCGGTCACCCATTCAAGTGCGGACCACGTCCGGTGTCGCTTTACTTGCGAAAGCGTTAGTAATTCGCACTCCCACTGGGCCACCGAGCTCCTCTCTATTAACACTTTAATAGTACGATTAGAAGGAAATAGGATAGGATAACAGTAATTTTCGGACAACTGATAGTCGTCAAAGTATAATTTTGTAAACCGATTAATGATGAACCTTATTGTGTTAAACAGTTAATCAGATTAAGTTGTTGATCATTTTGCAAACTTCCGATGAGAATAATACCTCATCATCATCATCATATCAGCCACAGAAAATCCACTGCTAGACATAGGCCTTTGATCAAAATACCTAAACGTATATAACCTATTTTCGTACCTACTTTAAAATTTGGATAAAACACTTTTTTTAGTTATTTAATTAGTCCAAAAGCCTGTTTCTGCTTCCAAAAAATCTTATTTTTATGGATATTTCAAATAAATATTAAACGAAGTTCCAATTGTTTGTATCTGTATTCCTTTTTGATTCACATATGTACATACATATTTTTGCACCATTTTCCCATAGGGCCTTTTTGTGTACATTTTCATTTTTCGATCTTTGTTTTCTTAAAGCGCGATAGGTAGAAACCTTTATTTATTTTTGAAACGGATATTACCAAAAACCAAACGTTACATTTCTCCCTCCATCCTCCAAAAGCCCCAAGCCGGTGTTATCCTAACAATTACCAACCAAAAAATAGAAAGGAAAGGGTTGGTACAATACAATCAGTGCGCATTATAAACCCATTGTCATTGGCTAATACTTTTATTTCGATTTGTATCGAACGTATTATTTATGGCGGCATGTTTGTGATGAACAGTTTGGTTTTGTTCCATTTTGGAATTGTAACGTGGGATTCTTTAACTTTATATGTCTGTATATTTGAATATATCTATGGTTTATATGTACGTACAAAGAACTGGTAGCAGCATCCTCTATGTAAAGGCTTTTAATACTAATTGTGTCGATCGCCAACCCGTCTGCCCAGAGTCAGGGAAAATCCTCCCTTTATTGGGAGGGACCTTTGGAGAGGCTTTTGGTCCAGCTGTGATGAGTAATCGACTGAAATAAGGTTGTAAAGAAAAAGGTGTATTTAATCTATGCCTTTCACGGTAAGCTCCAAAGACAAACGTTTCTGCTCTTTCCTGGGAATCGAAACTATGGCCTTTGGGACTAAAGAATATGTAACCCAACACGCCACAGAGGTTGTCAAAATAGACAAGATGTATATATTCCGTATACATTCTGAATTTCACTGACCAAATGGCTCTAAAGTGATAGCAAATCGAAAACAGGTATTATTAAGTAGATGTATCAAAATACATAAAAATATAAACTCAACAAACTCTTCGCACACTTTCAGAATAAGTGCTATGAATAAAAACAAAATTAAACATGCAGTACGTTGTCCTACAACAATTATATCCATCAGCGCATTGTTTACGAATCAAAAACTCCGAATACGCATACAAATATGTATCTGTCTGTATTAAAAACTACAATACCATAGAGTTTTGATTATGCGTACACGAAAAGGGTGCGAATTACAATCGACGGGCAAAAAGCTGTCACATTGACAAAGTGATTCGTCATAGAAATGACAGCTGTGCGCTAGAGAGAGAGACACAGAAAATATTTCAAAGAAACGGACAGAGAAGAAAGAAGAATGAAACGAACAAATCGTGAATTAGAACGATCTATGAATTCGGGGTTGGCAATTGTTAATTTTTATGTTTTTTTGGAGCGTGATCTTCTTGTGCTTGTTGCATTTGTAGATATTATTTTTACTCGCTATTATTATACAGAACTACATATTCAGATGGATGATCCCTGACACTTTGATCATCATCATCTTTTTAGCATCAGCATTATTTAACACTTTCAGTCAATGAATATTAAGTTATTTAGTAACATTCATTCAAATTCAAACTCTACAAGAACAAAATAAAAGATTACTGTGTTGCTAAGGATACCATTGCGCTTAGAAATATAGTTAAATTTATAAATTCACTTCATATTTTTACCCGATACGCCAAATGAGGGTTATGTTTTTCGAGAGTATGTATGTATGTATGTTTGTATAATTGTTTGGCACGCTCTTTAGCCTGAACGGATCGATGGATTTAAGCTTGAGAGGTGTTATAGATTCGTTTTAATTCTGAGAGTGACACTGGGTATATAAAAAGGCAGTCGGTTTTCTTTTAAATAATTACTTATTTAATCAAGTTAATTGGCGATGTGGCTAACAGCCCGTCACTATTTTGAGGCCTTTGGGTCTTACAGCTTCGATGCGGTCGCGCAATACCTAAAATTCTCGGTCTGCCCCATTAGGGATTATGAAGTGATAGTTAATGTATATATTTATGTTCATTTTTGGACAAAAATTTTGGATAAAGGACGATAAAATAACTATAACCAATTTGAACTAAAAGTTACCTTTAACCGTTAGATGCTAAACGGTAGGACCGATTTCAAAAACAATGAAAATGTAAATTAAAGTAATTATTACAATTCCAAAGTACTGCATTGTCTATGGCGTCAGCGTTTATGATTTATCATGTCCATTCGAGCCCTTTGGAGAGACAGACAAACAATTTCAAATAGGCTACTTAAATAAATATTTCAAAGTTTAAAAATGCTAATTTCGACCAATATGCGTGAGCTCTCTCATTTTTTCGACTAAACAACTTTTGTACTTGCTAACATTTAGTTCATATCTTATTAGGTGTCTTGTAACATTAGTTTTGGTTTTTAAATATGGTTTCTCATGAAAGAATTCCAGTAGCGTTGGGAGGTTAAATTACAATGAATAGTTAAGCATTGTTAAGACTTGTAAGTTTAGTTACGACAAGAGTACTTCGTTAAGTACATTGTGATCTATCAATTTGAAAAACCAGTGTTTTTGAAGCAAAGTTGAACTTACATGGACCCCCGTCTTTGCCAGTCATTGTAATAAGTAAAATTCTTAGCTTCTGTCGTACAATGGCTTAAAATTTTCTGTTTTCGAGTAGACATAGAAAATACAACTCTTAGTACCTATTACAATTCCTTACGGCTGCAATAAAGTGAAATCAACAGTACTAGTAATAGTGGTGTAAGTGCAATTGTTTCAACTTGTGATAATTATTTTATTCTTCTACGTCCTTACTATCAGCAATTTTCTAGATGGTCGGCGCAAAATATTCTTTCTTTTAATTTACTCTATCGGGTTTCCTCTTTGCTCATTTCCACTAAGTCATATTTACTACCTCTTTCGTTACAGGAATCTCATGTCTTCTTATTACCTGCCCTAAACAGCCAGTCTATGATCTCTGTGATTCCACTGATATTACTGATATCGGTGTACTGTGTAGATATTACTGATAAACTTAAGTATTTTTACTTACTCAAACTGAAGTAAAATTACGGCAAAATATACCCATAAACTTTTTTATTTTCATAATATATAGTAGTTAGTTTAGCTTTTTTTTTTCGCGAATATGACAGTTTATCGAAACTTTAAATTTTTGATGAAATGTTCTTATTTTCGATGAAACATGATTCTGTCAAATGTCACAAACCCATTTAATCCATATTCCACTAATCTAGTAACCTTCAGTTAAACATACATGCACAGTTATGTTCAGTTTAATTTAACAGGACTTTCGCCTGAATTAGATGCATATTGCATATGCGAGTAATGCATGCAAGGAACGTGCATAGCTGGTCCTTCGCGGGAAATGGCATTCCGGATCCAGTCTGGCATCTAGCTAGATTTTGATGTTAGTCTAGACTCGAATTGTCATTAAAATAACTCTGAAATTTCAAATTTTCAAGAGATAATGTTTTAGATAATGATCGTAAAAGTCTATTGAGGGAATGGACGAGTATCTTAATCATGTCAATAGATGAAAAAGAGGGGTGCATAAGTTTGACGTGTCTGTGTATTTGTGTCTCTGTCTGTGGTATCGGAGCGCCTAAACGTATGACTCGATTTTGATGTGCCTTTTTTGTTCGAAAGCCTACTTGAACGAAATGGTTCCTAGCTATGTTTGATGGAAATCGGTTCAGTGGTTTAAAAGCTATGGGGGTTATCCCATGTAAGTCGGGTTCTTCTTTTAATTTGCCTGGCAAATAAGCTTGTTATCGAGTGTATTAATAACTAACACTGATGTCAAACTTCTGGCTTCTTAAGGGTGTATACATGAATTTTTCGGGGTCCAGTGCCATTTGAAAGGAAACGGAGGTATCATTTAAAATGTTGTCTTGACCAAGCCCTAGATAACCCTACAAACTATCTTATGAACTACTGTTTACAGTTAAAAGTTAGAACGTGAAGCTCTTCTACGCACATTTGCGAAAAACGGCCACTTTTGGTTAATGTGCGTAGGAAAGCTTTACGTTCTCACTTTAAAATTAAAATAGTACTACCTTCAAACTATTTTAAATTAAAGGGTTATCTAGGGTCTGATCATGATACAATTTTAAATGATATCTCGGTTTCCTTTCAAATAATTTATTTCAAATAGGAGCAGCACTGGACCCCGAAAATTCATATATCCCTTAGCTCATGCCATCTAGTGACAACAGTCCCACGCTAGTGAACTAGCAGGTTTCCTCACGATGTCTTCCTTCACCGAAATAGTGATGGTAGTTGAAAATGTCAGTATATAATACAGAGACAGAGGTACAGGGAAGCCTGTGTCACTCCCCGTTTAGATATACCTACGCGCGTGGACCGCTCCGGAGTGGGAAATTCAGTACTAAATCCGCTGCTCACTGAATCGGTTTTGTGCAGGTACTTATTATGAATCGTTTGTCTAGAGTAATAAGAATGAAATTGGCAATGGATTTCTAGGTATCTAAACGACTAGGTGCTGAGTTCAGACGCTAAATTAAACCATATCGCTAACCAAATTGAGTAGATATTTCTTTGAATTTCTTTGCTGAGTAAGATTTCTGTACGTGAGTACTAGCACTTATTCTGTGGTACAAGTCGCGTCTAAACAAAAACCACTCGGCCACAACTGCTTCAAAATTCACATATTATACTTATTTTTTAAAACTTCTTCTCCAAAGGAGGCCATGACGTCACGAACAACCAGGGAGGCAACATGTCAAGAAAAAATCGGGACAATAAATAACATAGTCAAGTGACGGCAGCGTCCATACAATTCGAGACCGTATCTAATCCGCGCCAATTATCTCTTGTTTTTGACCATAAAGCTGACGTGTATGAGTGAATGTGTGACTTTATGCACATAACTTACACGCTTGTTATCACACTCGCTACTTTTGTCTATGCCTCGTTCCGCGTTCAATGGGAATAAGAATTAATTGCCGCCTTTTATTTTTTTATTGTCTATGACTTTTCTAGTCTATTTCTTCAGTGGAAAATTAGCATTTGGAGCGATTTTAGTTATTGTTCGATTCTGAATAATTGATGCGCGTACTTAAACATAGTAAATAGATATGAAAGACGTTGGCATGTAAGTTTTTAACTTCGCATGTGGAATTATGAATGCTTACAATGATAGTGAAAATAAAGTAAGAAGAAAAAATGTAAGAAAATAAATCTTCGCTAGAAAACGTATTCTGGGATTGTGAAAGTACAATGTTATTTCAGATATCACGGACTGAGATGTGAAGATGTACAATAATGGTTTCTTGTTATTCAGTTTTGTGGAATTGGAATGTATAACATGTAGCAATTTTATGTATTCACAAAAACATACATTGTAATTTAATTTGCAACCATGATATTATCATATACTTTTGATCTTTAAAGTCTATAATTATATATTTTTTTTGCAGTGTCCAACACACTCATTACAAAACAATTCATAACAATAGTTATTCAGAAAGAAAAAACAATTTCTGATAGGCATGTTTCTTTATTGAATATATCGATAATCATGACAATAGTTTTTCAGTGTACTGAATATTATTATGTGCATGTTTTGATACAGTTTTTTTTGACATGTTATTAGTATAAATTGAGGACATGAACAAAAGGAGGACTTGAATATAAAATATGTATAATTATCTAATTGATAAGTCATCGGACAAATAGGTACACATGTAAAAAGAAGTTACTGTTAAATAATTTATTCTATTTTTTATATTTACATATACTTTACTAACAATAATCAAACTAAACGAACATGAAAAAGTACAAACAAACTATGCACATAATTTAAACATATTGCTTGAAAAAAATACTTAAATAACGACGAACGCCATTTTGCATAACCAAATAATTTATTCATTACAAAGTTAACCACACCCATACTGACTTAACTTGTGTCAGTTATCGGCAATGGTGAAATTAACGGCGGGAGGGGCCGAAAATATTTTGATTAAAAATTTATTCCACCAGCGAAAAAATATGGGGTCACCAGACCCCCGGGTTTGAACCCCCGACTGACAGATGTCAATCTAGCCGAAAAGAGGGATGCTGTTAGGTGCTTGGTGCGAATATGGGCCAACAGTTTGTACGACAATGGCGCCGTTAAGTTGCGGGGGGATGGTTTTTTGGAGTGGTTCGAGTGTTGAAATAACAGGATAGTGATCTAAGTACTGTGTTTAACTATTTATTTACTTTTAAATTGTTTGAATGAAACTTTAAAAAGTTTGTTAATGTATAATTGAATTTAAAAAAAAATGAGTTCTAAGTTTTACTAGATTTGTTAGGTTGTTTTTATTTAAGTATGTATATTTTTCTTTCTTCGTAACATTAAGGCTTCTTAACATTTTCATGCAACTTAGAAGGGACATACCTACCCGTAATAAATCAAACCTCAGGCTATACTAGATAATATAAATAAATAAAATAAAAGTCAAAAACAAATATAAAATTCCCGGGCGGCTGCACATTTTTGTATAGAAATACCGATTTTTTTTTGTCTATTATTTTCATTTAATTATACAACATTTTTATTCATTTAACTTCATTATTAGAAATGTAACTACTTATAGTGATGTACTAATAGCCCATGATTCACGTATCCCCTTCCACGTTATAAGTATATTATTATCTATTAAGACTTACGGCGATGAAATTCAGGTATGGTTTTCCACTTCAAATGTAGATTATAAATAAATTACTAAATATGAATATTTTTGGATCCTACTTTACAGTGACAGTACACCTCGATGTTGAAATCTCCAACCTAAAATTTAAAAACTTTAAGTTATTTTATCATTATACATGTGACATGCCATGCATGTGAAATATGCCTTTTGAGACTGTTATTTTGATGTTTTGCTATCTTTGCAGAGATTTTGTTTTAATTTACCTGTCAAAAAATCCTTTATTACACAGGGCTGTCACGTCGAATTTCCCAAAAATGCGTCACCTAAATCCATCACCTCCTCGCTGCTGTGTCACCCTAGCACATTAAGCGAGGTGCGCATCCATGATAATCGAGACAGACAGACACACATATAAATATTAATGCCTGTCCTAGTTGACATTCATATAATTAGCAGCAAATGGCGTCGGATATTGATGCGGCGTTGCATTGATTTGTGATTAGATATGGTTAATTGTGGTTGCGTACGGTTTGTTAGCACAATATTCGTAATATACTCACATAGTTACTTACTTTCATAAAATTAAGAAAAGTTTGTTGCCCTGAAAAATTAGCAAACGTTTCTAAAATTTTGGCCAAGTGCTAGTCGGACCAGCGCACAAAGGGTTCCGTATCTTTGAAAAAATCACGTTTGTTGTATGGGAGTATTTGTTGTTATAACGGCATCAGGAATACATCATCTGTGAAAATCTGTCTAGGTATCACGGTTCATGAGATACAGCCTGGTAATAGATGGACAGACAGACGGACCAGACGGATAGCGGAGTCTTAGTAATAAGGTCCTGTGTTCATCCTTTGGGTACGGAACCCTAAAAAGGGAAAATTTTGTACATGGCCAACCAACTATCTCTTTGATCTATCTTTCTTTATGTCGTAAATTACATTTTTTTGGTTCAAAAATTTTTTTTACTAAATTTTGCTAAAGTTAAATATCTTCTGTTTTGATCAACTGAACTTGATTTAAAAGTACTTAATTCTGATTTACTGATCAGCATATTTCATTACTTACTTTGTTTATTATACAAACACGTTTCAGTAAAAAAGTTTCAAGCCTCTATTTTTTACATTTACTTGCCTAAAGTCCCCTTCAAAAATATGAACAATCTTGGGCTCGTCTCGAGGGTGGATGGCATTTGGTGGTATTTGTCGAGATTTGCCGGCCCTACTGCGTTCTTATTAGTATCCCTGATATGTATGTGACCCTGGTACTGTAGGCATACATGTTTGTTTTTCGAAAATAATTATGCTAGTTTTAAATTCACAATTTTTTTAAAATCATTTTTTAACTAGCTAGTGGTGCTCACGACGACGTCGCGTGAAATTGAAAAATTACGACAACGTTTGTTTCCTGTTATCAGATTACAATGAACCAAAGCATATAATATGTTGCTACGAGCTGAGCTTGAAAACAGCGTAAATATCCATCCAGTAGTTTCCAAGATTAGCGTGAACATACTATATACAACGTGGAAGGAACATGCCCGTAATAAATCGAACCACAGGCTATACTAGATCACTATAGTATAATGAAATTAAAATAACAACCCAAAACAAAAAAAAACGACATTCCCATACAAATTGTCCGGGCTGCACACATTTGGATGGAAATGCCGAAAGATTGTTTTTTGATTTGGTTGTTATTTTAATTTCATTATATTATAGTGATCTAGTATAGCCTGTGGTTCGATTTATGACGGGTATGTGCCTTCCACGTTGAATATAGACAAACAAAATATATATTTTTTGTATTCAGTAACTTATCAAACGTACAGACATGCAATTTTTACTGTTTTTGTATAGGAGTATTACGTATGATTTACGTACACGGAAAATTAATGAAAAAAAATACATAAAATAAAAGTTGAACAAAAGCACTACCTAGTTATCTCAAAAAAGATCTCTACCAGTAGTATATGAGAAGAGATGTTTTTATAAAAAAGGTTTTTTATTTATTTTTTTATGTATATTCTTCACAACATGTACCTACTCTCTCTTTTGGGCAAAGCTCTCCTCTATTTTCTACTTATTGTCTTTTGACCGTTTGGTTCCTAACGGGAATGGGATTAAAAAAAAAGCCTTTGCCCAGCAGTGGGCATGTGCTGGATTGGCTAAATAAGAAAAAAATGTCTCTTGTCCAGGTAAAGTTCTCGCAAAACATCAGTCCCTCCCTACACAAGACATAAGAAGTTCCATTTGGTTAATACATTACTGATAAGAACTCGTTATTTTGTTCAATTCCAATTGCTTTTTGTTTTTTGCATAACTAACGAATGAATAAACCTAATAAATTTTCTAATAAAAATACTGTTCCATATTCTTGTTCCTTTAATAATATTTATGTTGTTTAACTTCAACATTTTTCTGCTGACTGTACACGTATTTATTCGGAAAAACTCTCGGTCATTTCGCGGGAAATATATAGGCCAATAGTTTCCTTACCTTTTGTGTGTTACGTGTACCAACCACGGGTACCAACCTAACAACACAGACGCGCCCTTTCATTACCAACATGTTATTTATTGTGGCAAATATTTTGAGTTTGGAATTTCCTGCGTTCACCTTTTGTTAGAAAAAATATTGTGCTTCTTTACATATTCTGATGTCCTAGTAGTTTTTTGCTGAATTACTTGTTAAAACTTTTTTTATTGAAATTTTTTTCTTTTTCAGGTAAGCAGTTTTGCTTGTAAACAAGAAATTGATGATGGTGAGTTTTTAACATTAAATGATAATTCTGAAAGAAAACATTTTGAATATCAACACTTTTGCTCTTTTTTTCCAAACCTAAAATTAATAATATTTATGCCCTTAAAGTCTTACCCTCATATTCATAAAAAATTACAAACGTTTGTTAAACATATTTTAGTTAAAACATCTTTTGTCACTTTCCTTCTTTTAATTATCTGAAATAATAAGAACGAGACAAAACATAGTTTAAATTAGGTTTAGCAAACGTTTGTTAATTTGTATGAATTTGGGGGTTATAATATAACTTATATTACATATTTGTTTAAGAAAGTCGTGCCACAGACACTTATACCTAATACTTAACCTACCTACTCTTTATACTTTACCAAATTCCTAATCAAAAAGCAAGTAATTAGTAAAACTGTTAATTGTGAGACCGAAACAGTGTTCAAATGAGTTCCAAGAAGGGAGAAAAAGCCAATATTTAAAAAAAATAAGTAAAAGGAAAAAATCTTAAAGACCTGACATTAGTTACTGTTCAACAATTTAGGCCCTTAATACCTAATTCTCATCACGTGCTCCCCCTCCACCCAAGGGCCAGCGACATTTTATTTAATCAAGACCACTTTTTAACATTCCCTTAGCGACAACACAATATTTTATAAACGTGGACACGTAAAACAAAAAAAAAAATGAAATGAAAGTTACTTCCCGTTTTATTTTTAATGTTGCCACCAATAGTGCGATTATTTTATTATGACTAGTTTCAAAGCCCTTATAACCTCTTTGGTCAAGAAATTAAGCATTTTCCCTTTTTCTGGGTAAAACTCTTGAGACTCCTTAATTTGAACAAGAAAATATGTTAATTAAAATGAATTTTCCCGAACTGTCCTTCTCCAGGGCCGCATTCTAAGCTTTACAGCGTCGTAAAATAATCTTTTTTTCTCCGTCCTTCCTTTGCGGGTATAAATTTAAGATTTTGTCAGATTTATTAAGTAGGTCTTGTGTGAATTTGTCGTAAACGTCCGATAGTATTTTACAGCCCAAAGATGATTATATTTTTTGTAATGAGAACAAAAAATAAACAGCTTGTCGCGACACGGCGATTTTAATTTCAATTTTTATTCGTTTCTCGGTCGTTAAAAGTGGTGGTTTTAAAATCATAGGGTCAATTAGACCTATTCGGACAAGGGTACAAGAAGACCGAAAGATTTTTTTTACACAAACTTTTATAGGGCAGTAAAAATTTAATTGTTATATATTTTTTGAACCGTTTTACTTTTGTCTGATGATGAGACAGGGACATCGTAAAATGTAGGGAACAGGAAATAAAACTAGCCGGGGCTTAGATAAAGGATTTCTAATAGTAAGGTGACATAATTTTTAAATGCCATAAAATTTAAACTCAAACTTTTAATAAAAACCATTGAATACAATTTCCTTTTTTCTTCAAAAGAAGGAATCAAAGTAAGTATGTATCAACAAAATACCAAAAGTTTTCTTATAGTACCTGCTTATTTTCGGTAGAAAGTATTGTTATTTATTAAAAGTAAAAAGATAAAATAAATCATGTTAGCAGGAAACAAATATTCCCGATAATTTGAAATAGACATTATCTATTTCCACTCACAACAATATTAAAAATGCATTTGGCTTGCATTTTCTCTTATTTTTCCTTCTCAAACGTACCCTTAATGACTGGAGGCATTAGTTATCTTTAAATTACGTCTGATAGGTGTTCCAGGGGAGTTCTAAAAAGAAAAAAAAAGTTAAGATTGAAGGGTGAAAGTACTAGGGTGGCAGGAGACGTAGGCGATGATAACGAGGATCCAAATAGGTCTTCTTATCTCCCGCTTTTTGTGACAGAAAAAGTAATTAAGTTCATTGTTTAGTAAAAAAGAAATTAGATTTGAAATGGCACCGCTTTGTTTATGCATTGAGATAATTTTTAACCATTTCAGTGATTACAATTTTAAAATAAGCGCTTTTTTTCAATTTATATGCCTTTTCGACAAAATAGTCTTCTTCTTCTCGTGTCAAAAGCTCAAAATAAAATCATTTTTTTCCTCCAATAGGTTACCACTATTACAGCGTTGTCAGAGGCCTCATATAGGTCACGCTTAGTGCAGCTGGTAAGGCACGATGGGCAGGAGAGGAGGTGTGCCCGTCTGGTTATTATGTCTACAAAGACACTGTGTTGTAGTCGGATCAATATACCTCTACCGGGCGAAATTATGCTTGAACCGGCCTTCCTCAGTTCGGAGTCGGTTTAAACTTTTCCATGTAGCCCATGGTACGAGTAGCTCATGACCCGGTGGTAGTTCCTCCGATAGTTGAATGAAATCAGAAGAAATATTATTTACAATATAGTAAATACTATTTACGTAAAATATTGTATAAATAATATCATCACAAGTCATTATTCACGTCGAATATAAATAACATCATACTCCTTTTTCTTGAAATTAATATGACATGTCAATTACTTGACCAATTGATGTCATACAGACTTTTTTTGAAAGTCACTTAAGATTTACGATTCAATAATAAATTTAAATAAATACGATGTCAATTCTTGACTTTATGATGTATACTTCTTTTTCTTTCAGAAAATAACACTTTAAAAAAAATAACAAAGTTAATGAAAATTTATATCAAAAATAGTATAATTAAAATGAGCGCATAATCGTCTGCAAATAATCTAAACAAAGCATTATCGTCAACGTAATGTCATTCTATTTGAGCCCCGTCTCGGTTGTTTCCTTCCTTTTCAAGCGAGAAGCATATGCGAAATAGTCCTGTGCTAAAGCAGGACAGAATACGAAATAGGGGGCGCCACTGAGATGCAAAGAAAGTATTGTTTTAAAGACAGTTTTAATTTCCCGAAGGTGATTTATCACAGCGCTGTTTCGGCGGGAGTTACAACTCTCAATCGATATTTATATTTTTTCCGAGGGGAGTCCGTCCCCGTCCCCCGCTACGCTTTCAAATATAGAACGCGTCTTCTGTTTTCGAAATATGAAAATATAATTTTGAATGTGGAATGCCTTTGCGGGTGAGGTAACGGTGTTACGCATGAATATTTCTTATTACATGAACACGGTTCGGTTTGAATTTTTAAACATATTTTTTTTACTCCCGCAGATATGTTATGTTGATACTCGGAAGTTGTGTGAGTGGGAACGCTTTCTGTATTATTTTGTTCAACAAGTTTTTCGAACATTGTAGTAAGCGTGAGTCGAACATTTCCTTTGAATCTTAATTTAAGAAGCGTTTAAGTACAAATGTTTTAGTTGTTTTACGACTTAAGTATCTACATTTCGTTTTGTTTTATCCTAAGTACCTACTGTGTAAATTGGAAAGGAAATATAAAGCTGAGAATAAGTGCTTGCACCAATAAAATTAAACACCTTTTACTGTGATTATTGATTATAATCAAGAAATACGGGTTATTCCATACGTTTAAGCGAGTTGTTCCATAGTATAAGTTGTTCGTATTAGCGATTGTAAAATATAAAAATAAAATAGATGCGTGTATGTGGCGCTACTAGATTCCCAGTGACAGATGTGATGATGAAAAAAAATTGACAAAAATTATGATAGTGAAAAAAAAATACCTCCTTTTGTAATGACATGACATAGCTATTACTAATAACTATAAAGCAAGTAGGTTAACAAAAATATTATTTTAATACTTTGAAATAATTATGATAGATATCTCGACACATGATTACTGTATCTTTTCCATAAATCACTGATTAGAATACTAAATCAAAACGTTAACACTAGCGCATTGACGGTTCATACAATCATGCAAGTATAATAAAATAATCGAGTGGGCAGATCTGGTCATGCCGTCATAGAATAATCACCATACAATCGTCATCGTCACTTACACTGTTTGCAAATCAAGGCGGGAAGCCGCCATCTTAGATTAGCATTTTTAAAATCCCATTCTAAATTCAAACTTTCTTGGTGGTCCATGTTCAAATTTTAAACGCCCGATGGAGGAGTCGCTTGTTATAAATTTTTAAACATCGAGCAGTGTCTTCTGACCTGATTAAAATTTTAATTTGAAACAAGATAATTTAATATTATAAGTTATGTACTTATTATTTAAATTGATGTTGTTAATTTTATTTATTGTTTCTGTTTTCATTCAACTGTTATTCCATACTTACCTATATTGTTTTAAACAAGGGCATTTAAAAACAAGACTACACTAATCCAATTGAACATTACTTCCATTTGATTTCCCGCCAAAAAAGCTGTCATTTTCATAGTACAGAAGCAACATTTTCAATTTGTCAATTGGCATAGAAATCTTGATGATTCTGTAGAAATATTTCAAATTTCCCAATTTCTAAGCAGTAATATTACATTCTTTCAAAATACATATTGCTTACTGATGTCTTTAATAAGGTATTTAAATAAGTAATAACGTTTAAATAACTATATCGATAACGAACTGAATGGTGTTAACGTTAAGATAACGTTTAGATTATCCACGATAACGAACTTAAGCGAGAGCAATAAAAGTAGGTTGGCATATTTAAATTCTGTGATAAGTTAGATGTAGTGATCAAAATTCTATTAGAAAAAGCTATTTAGTGACAACTTGAGAAATTCTCTTTTGTCTTTTTTCGCAGGACTTTATGAAATTGCAGTTATTTGTACTTAAATAAATAAATAAATAGGGACAAATAAAACTGATTGAGCCAGCCCAAAAGTAAGTTCGAGACTTGTGTTATAGGATACTAACTTAACGATACAATATTTTATAACAAATACATATATAGATAAACATCCAAGACCCAGGACAATTTGAAAAATTCCATGTTCCAACTTGCCCTGACCGGGGATCGAACCTGGGACCTCTGGGTGGCGGACTAGCATTGTGACCACTACGCCACGGAGGTCTTAGTTTCGCTCTCTCTTTTCTTTTGTTGCATGGCTTCATAAAATTGCAGTTTGTAGTTTCATTACCGGTTACATCTCCAATCAGCTGCGCTGGGGCCCGGGGTACGCTTTTTGCTTTTTCTACTCGAAATATTATTAATATTATATACAATAAATATGCATGTAAATGGTCTTGTCCCCTAAGATTATACGAAATCAACAAAAAATTGCCAAAACTTTTTAAACAATTTGGCTGCAGTTTTCCGTTCGACATCAAGCCTTCGTTTAAATGTAGTCGTAGCACTTATTCTGCTTGGTCTTAGTCACTTCTTTCGACATGCACAGGAGCACATGGAGTAATCGTATTCTAGGCCGAAAACTACTTAACATAATTATGTATAATGTAAAATGATAATATAAAAAAAACTCGAGAGGTGTCAAAGGACACCCGGATGGAACGAAGTAAAATATAAATATAAATAGGTCTAAATTACATTCATACTCTTTTCTGCGTTCTTAAATTAAGTTTTATATTATCTTCATAAATTTGAATGAACAAAAAGTGTCGTTACAACTTTTGGTCTTAATTTTTTCCGGCTAGCTACCTTTCGCAACGCGCGATAAGGAACTTCGTTCCAACTAGAGTTCCTACATCTAGTAGCTTTATATTTAATAAGAAAACGAACTCCTCGGATAGTCAATGAAATCTGCACAATGTAAGTTTCTGGGAAGATAGTAAAACGGTTATTAAGCCCCCGTAACACCGACTAAAAATACATTTAATTATCTTAGGCGTGCATTAGTCGCTCGGCGGAGCGCGGAATGGCAAGGAATTCCTCCCAAGTTTGCTAGATAACAAACTAAAATAGGGAGTCTATAGAGAAATAGCTTGTTTTGTTTAAATAAATACATAAACACGGATTTACTTACGTTGTGTAGTCACACGAGTGTTGATATATTTAGTTATGTCACCTTGCTTTAGTTTTAATAATATTTTGTTTAGTTGCGTTTTCGGCGTGGCTTTTTAACCGTTTTCAAAAAAGGAGGATTAGGATTTTTTATGTATCCACTTCGCTTAGTCTTTCGCAATTTTGGGTGACCATTGAATCTCCATTAAATTTTTATGTTTGGAGAAGAAACAAAAGATAATTCACCCCAAGCTCCAAAGCAGTACAGTTAAAGATGCAGTCGTAAACGCGTCTTCTACGTACACTTTATTTTATAAAACAACTTCGGTGTTGCTTTTAAAGTAAGCGGCTTTGGCGCCTCCGCGGGGCTTAAAATCGTTGCTTGGCTTGCAACACGTCAGTACTGATCGGTCAATATCGTATTTTCAAAGTGCAGAAGATGGAGCCAAATTTTAAGGCTAAAGTTCAGGCTGAAAATAAAATTTTCCATCATTTTATGAAAAGAAAATAACAAAAGAAGTCACTACCTACTGACCGATCATCAGCGTGTTTTGAAACGGCAGAAGATGGAGGCAAAATTTGATACTCATTCATATCGAGTATGTTAATAATAACCCTGCTGTCAGATTTTGCGAGCTGCCTAAAGGCAGCTTACGTAGCTCACTGACTTTTATCTAGAGACAACAGTCATTATTAAACACTAATAAAAGAGTGAGCAGATTATATTACTTCTATTGCAAATTATTAAAAAAAAATGGTAATCTTTGAAATAATTCAATGAATATGAATTTAATTGATGAAATTTTGATTTAGGTGTGTTAATCATTATGTCAAATAATATATTGTAAATAAAAAATTGTAATAAAGTAAAGTCATTTTTTTTTGAGATTTGTTATAATTTGATAAATATTATGAAAAATAAAAATTTGGTTAAAATACATTATGTGAAGCAAATAATTTTGTGAAAATAAACAGAGAACTATTTTGCTTTTAATTGCTAAAACACTGGCTGGAGAGAGTCGTGTGCAATCATTCCGGCTAGTTGAGTACGGCGTGCGTTTTTTTTTTAACGTAATACGCGGTTTCATTGCCGACCGATTATTTATGAGCTGAGGATAGAACGCGAAATAAAACTAGCTACTTATCGATTATTTACGATCGATTCCGTTACTAACGATGGAAATAACGTTTAGACGGGAGGACACTTAGTTACAACACTAGTAGTTAGTATTAATTCGAAGGGGGAGAGTCTACTTGAATTATGTATTCCATATATCATAGAAAATTATTTAAAGGTTGAAAAAAATACCAACAGTTTTATTTTTTTAAACACAAAAACCACGCCGAAATGCATGATTTCATAGTTTACTTTTTTTTATGTGATAGTGGCCTACAATGTGTACTCCTGTAGTAGTTAACTAGTAAGTAATTCACAACACACTCACACGTAAACCGAGTATAAATAATAATTTTTTAACACGTTAAATTAGATTCTTTTTTTACCGACTCTCAAAAAAGGAGGAGGTTATCAGTTCGTCGCGATCCTTTATTTTTTTTATGTATGTTCACCGATTATTCAAAGACGCCTGGACCGATTTGAAAAATTATTTTTTTGTTTGAAAGTTTATACTTTCCAAGTAGTATCATGGAAATTTTATCAAAATCGGTTGTGTAGTTTGGAGGAGAAGTCGGTTTTTAGTTTTGAAAAATTATTTCTTAACCTCAAAACAGACAACTTCTATGGGTTTTGAATGAAATACCAAACCGTGACGTCATCGTTTCTTGTAGTCTAATAGCGCTCCTATTATCACTTTTGCTGCATTGAATCTAAAATCACGTTGAAAATGGATATGGTCAATAAGCGACATTATTTTGAGATGTTTTATTCTCTTATCAGTACCAAATATATTATATTTGACCCTGGATACTACCCTAATCTAGCGGACCAACCCGCCAGCAAAAGACATAATTATATTTTAATAACACACGTCGATAATGCAATGGTTTTACAAACACACTCGATTGTTTTGATGTTAGTAATTTCAAATGGTAATAGCGGAGCGTAAATTATGTTAGTTTTTGCTATTTACTCGTCACTGCACGAGGTGTACTTATTTTGCTTTCAAAATATTGTCAATAGTTTATTCTTTACGATTTTCCTTTCTTTTTTTTTTTGTAATCATAGTACTATTATAAATGATGATAATAGTTTAAGTGATTGAAACCCATTTTGTTAGAATCGTTACTTCACCTTTTAATATTTAGATCATAAGAAACTGTTGCAAATAATGACAATTTGCGTAGTTTATGACTGACTGACGATATAGTTTAACATAATTGGGTAATTTCGTACGTCTTAAATAAATTATTTGGTACGGTTAAGGAATTAAAACGCCACAAAATAATTTGACTTGATGTAATCAAATCCATTTTCAATGTAATTTTAGATTAATTATTGCAGAAAAACTGATATCAAGAGCGCTATTTGACTTCAAAAAACTATGATGTCATTAGTCTATATTTGATACAAATCGCATAGAAAGTGTTTGTTTTGACGTTTAGAAAAAAGTATCCGATTTGAGTTGTTGAAAAATAGTAAATTGTCAATAATTTTACAGTAATTCATCGAAATTAACAGTAATAACGGTAAATTTATGTAAAAACTACATTTTATAAAAATACAGCGTGACTAAGCAAAATTAAGAACCGCATATGAATGAACAGACAAACAAATGATAAATGTTCAGCAATTCCCATACCCCAGTAGCTGTTGCTGCTAACAAGAACAAAAGAAAAAGTTCTTTTCCCATTTCCATCTGGCAATTGTTTACCAGGCGTACATAAAGAGGCACAGGTGGACTCGTCTTCATTTGCATACATAATCGCCGGGACAAAGCGTTCGGCCTATGCCTCGCTTTGCTATGTGCCTCCGCGCTTCTGCTTTCCTGGTTAGCATTATAATAAATGCTAATGGACATTAGAAATGCATTTAAAATAAAACTAGAACAATAACTGCCGTATTAAAAAAAATTCTGCATTAAATCGATTCAATATGTTATAAACAAAAGGGTGGTATCCAGGGTCAAAATGATGTTCTACTGATAAGTGAATAAAATGACATCAAAAAATGTCACATGTCATTCATTGATCATATCCATTTTCAACGTGGTTTTAAATTAATAGTGCAAAAAAATTGATAAGCGCTATTTGAATTTAAAAAAATATGATGTCACGATTCCATTGACAATTTACAAGACATTGACTTTTGAAAAATTATCTGTATTGACTTGTTGGATGTTAGCGAATTAATTGCTGATTTTTCTGTAATTTTTTTTTAGATTTTTAACCGACTTCCAAAAAAGGAGGAGGTTATCAATTCGTCGCGATCCTTAATTTTTTTATGTATGTTCACCGATTATTCCAGGACGCCTGGAACGATTTAAAAAATTCTTTTTTTGTTTGAAAGGCTATACTTTCCAGGTGGAATACGTTCCATGGAAATTTTGTCAAAATCGGTTGTTTAGTTTGGGGGTGAAGTCGGTTTTTAGTTTTGAATAATTATGATTCTGGTGAATTAGTCACTTTATGAATAGAATAGGCTGTTGAAATGTAAGCTACTATAGTTCTTTTCTTAGCGTATTTCTAATTGCAAAGCTACATGTTGGTTCAGATCCCGAGATCCACATTTCGGGCTTTTCTTCTCCACTTCTCACGGTCTTCGGAATATTTGTCTTTAAGACCATTAGCACACATTTACTTTTATCGACATCAATAAGTATAATGTTTGCCTGTTTGGTTAGCATATAGCAGGGTTATATCACCGGATTATTTGAAAAGAAAGATGATTTCGTGTTTCGAAATTCATGAATTAACTGTGGGTCCTCAACGCCATCTAGCGTTTGCCCAAACCTGTACAAGGATTTAATCTTGTCTTCTATTTGGGTTGCGGAGATCACACGGCAGTCGCTTTGTGTAAAAACCAATAACTTCATCAAATCTCCTAATAAGGTAGACCCCGGGCTGTGAAGGGTTTCCCTTGAGGATGCAACCGGAAATACGCTCGGATGATGTCAATACAATATTTTTAGGGTCTACTGACTTGCGGAAGCTGCATGGTTAGACATAAAAAAATTTAGCTTGGCAAGCAAGGCCTGACCACACTAGCATAGGCTAAAGTAAAGTAAAAAAATAGTGGATACGAATAATAACTATAAACTACTGCGGTTACACCACCTTTTGTTAACCTCGTCAATTATCTTGACGATTAAAAAAGATTTCAAAAGGTAATCGAAGCTGGAAATTACATTATTACCAACATCTCATTAACATGTAAATTAGTTACAACCCACAACAATAACGTAACCTAACCAGGAGAGCAACAAAAAGCGTTTTAAAGGATGAAAATGAATACCACAGAAACGGGGCGATTTTAATTAGAGCGTCCCGCCTCGGGCGCGACCGCAGCGCCGTAAACTCAGACTACCACACTCAAGAACATTAAAAAATTAACTGGCGTTTTGTTTTTAAGTTTCATCTTCGACTTTAACACTGGCAGGTTCTAATACAGACCGCCTAACTGCCTATGCTGCCCTGGTAATTAAGACAGGCTGGTTCTAATTTATTACTTTCTACTTTTACTTCTTTTGCTTCATGTTCACAATAATTTGAAAAAGCTTACAATATACGTACTTTAAAAATTACTAGCGTTTTGTATTTTAGTTTCATCTTCGATTTTAACATTTATAATTATATTATTAAAAAAAAAATTGCGGTCTGAGTCGCCCTATAAGTATGTGTATGTTATTATTACATGACTTTCTGTTCTGTTTTGTGTCTTGTAAAGACTAAAAGATGTTTCTTTATAAACTTTTTCTCTTTGTCGACGTCCATTTCTTCGCATTCACAAGAAATTTGCGCAAAAGAAAACCCTGCGGTCATCCATATATCATCCCCATGCACAGATTTAACCCCAAAACAAGACCGAAATCTCCATAGAAATTGTCTGCGGGCAAATATCACTGGTTCTGTTTTACCATACGAATGGCCGGACCTAAATAATACCACCCTTATTTCCATATATTTGGACTTAACCACCGTGCCACGCCGCGATGCGTACCTTTCAATGTCTTTTGCTCACGAAAAAGAATTTTAGATCGACGTTTCAACAGCGTTTATGTAGTATATATTTAGTTATACGGCGGGACTAAAACACTCCCTTAGGGACGAGGGGTTGAAACCGAAAAACCACAAGACAATCCCGAAATTCATTACACGCACTAGGAACATCCTCGGAATTCACAATATTGAAATCCTTTAGCTTCCCCGCGTCGCTGCCGCCCTGGTACCGCTCGAAGATATTGCAAAACCCCCGATGTAATGTCGCATTATTACAAACTAACATGAATGAGTAAATCGCTCACTTTACATAACGAGCGAGCTTCAGACCCTTCAAATTCTTTAATGGCACATGTGTAGCATAACGGGGTAGACAGAGACTAGACCCAAAGGCCACGTATAGCTAAAGTAGGAGTGACGTTGGAAAAAAGGATTTAAAAAAGTGTCGGGTTGCTAGTAGCCTTACTATTATTGATATGGATCAGATTCTAGCTTATCGATCGGAATTTACGATCTGCAGTAGCAGAAGCAGCTGGTTCATTCTACTTTTTTAATTTTTCCCTGGCCAGCATGGAAGGCAAGGTGGGTTGTATTAAAGTGATCCGAAAACAACGTGTCTATGAAGAAGGGGTTCAAAAAGTCAAAACTGACGATGGATGGCCCACTGGGACCAACGCCTGTTTGCTTACTTAGTTATAAAAAAAACACTGTGACGTCACGGCCGAAGCATTTCAGTAACACATCAAACCCGTAAATAATGAAAACATATCATAAAACAATTTAACCGGTAATCCCCCGATAATTTATTGCCAGTAATATCGAGGCGAATCAGTGTTAAATCATAAAAAGAACGCTTAACGGATATATTAGCCGGGCAACCGTTTAATAACTATTATTAAGTCTCTTGACGAAATTCCCCAATAATAAAAGTGAAGTGAGTCTGAAGCTTCCGTTGTGACCCCTTTAGATAATAGTCGATAGTTTGCTACTTTACGGAGGGCCCAACACTAGTGAATAAAGTTATTTAAAGACACTTTTGTCACTTAGTTTCATGCAAATTTGTCACAAATAAATTATATTATTTAAAAAAATATTATGACATTTGTTTTGTCAGGTTAGCGTTAAGGCGTCAATAAACTTCTTTGCATAAATGTAGGTGACCAACACTGGTAAAGATTTTGACCAGTCAAGAAACAGCTTAATTAACTTAACTTAACTAATAATGGTAAGAACAGGCTCAACAGTTTAACGTGCCTTCCAAAGAACGGGAGAGCTTGAGATAGATTTTTCTGCCACCAGTTTGAACCAAGTAAGTGTACGTACGTCCGCTAAGCTACTGAACATCTCTAACTTAATAATAGAAAAAGTTTGTATCTAATTTACAGAGCATTGAAATACGTTATAAAATTATTAACGATAACGTTATAATTATAAAAAATCAGTAACAGTTTAGCGCTAACGCATCAATAACGTCATAAATATTGAACGTAAGAACTAATATCATGAGTAGCTATCGGTGTTGTTCTTGAATTGGTATTTGCAGCCTAGTAACGTTCGCACATGATTTTGAAGGCGCTTGATACACTCTTGGAAGATAAAAATGTATCATTGCTTACATTTTACGGCGCGCCAATCGTAAAGAGTGCAGCACTTGGACTCGGCGAACATGTGTCGTAAAGAGACCTCTTCGGCTAACAATTTCCTGATGGTCTGTAAATAGTAAGTTTATTGTCTTTTTATGAGGTACTCGGACCGTAAAAAGGAAATAAAAGAGCACCGCCGATGGTGATAATAAAAAAAATAATTTTCGACTCATCTTCTCGATTATCTCGCTCAGTTTTACGAGTTCGGGACTGGAGGGAAAGAGATGGGGGTGTTTTACAGCGTGTCGTACCGATGTGACCCTTTCGACTCGATGGGGGTAAAGGTCGTAAAATGGGAGCATAAGGATAATGTTTTGGGTTTCCTATACTGCGCTTCATTCATGATTTCGTTTTAGTACAGTCGGTAGACATGTAAATCCGATTGCTTTCACGGCGTCGATACGAGTATCGGGGATCATTTTCCTCGTTATTCGGTGTGTTACATCCCTAATAGAATATAAACTCTTTTATCTTACCGTAAAACTGGCACATTAGAAAAATAAAACCTAAAATCCAATTTATTTTTACGAATAAAACAGTGGCATAAAATTTAACAAAAGAAAACAATATTTGAAAAAAGAGCATGAAAAAAATGCCAATTTAAATTAATCATGTTTACAGAAAAAGTAACAATTATTTAAAAGAAGAACGTGCAAAAAAGCTAATTCTAAAAATATTCAAATAGACAATGCGCTAACTGTTTAATTGCACTAGTGATGGGACAGGGAGCGGAGCGGTTTCGCTATTCCGGGCTTCGCAAGTTCCGACACTCCATTTGTTCGGCTCGACTGAGCCTAACGCCCGGCCACGGGACGCATCCTAATTCTTAAAGGGCCATCACCAGACCTTTATGCGTTAATAAAGTTGCGATATAAAAAGAATGGAAGCGTCCAAGGGTGAAAGACGAAAAGGGTACGCCTTAAGTGCGCGTTTAGGCGATGTTGAGGGCGTGCGAATTTGTCAGACCATAGACTGTGACGATTCTATTGCGATGATTAAATAAAGACAAAGGTCAGAGGCGATTTTATCTTCTTATTCTTGTTTATTTTATCTTATTTGAGTGGAACTTCTACATTAAGATATTCTGTTTGTTTAGCACAATTTACGATTGTATTTTACTTAAGAAAACCACTTCGTTTTTGTGATTTGGTTCTACAAAGAGTAGGAATGGTGATATAACTTATCCATATCTGTTTATCTACGTCGAATAAAATCTTGAGATTAGTTTGTTCGGTTCAAGAGACCTTTTTGCGAAAGGGTCTTACATTGAGGTTTAGTGTAACATATTGATAAAGTTTAGGTTATTTATTTGGCTAACACTGGAATAAATGTACATATTAAGTGTTGGAAGTTATGATCAAAAACCTAGTAAACGGTACATAATAGAGATGGATAGCTTGTCTAATAACATGACAGGATTCCTCAAATTTTTTTTTGTGTCCGGTCGGCTTTTACTTTTTACACGTAAAGAGAAGCAGCTAGTGCATTTTATTTATTATTTTTTATCCTATAGCATAGAAAACTATAAAATAAAAATTGGTGAGGAACATGGAACAGTCGGATGGAACAAATTTGTCGTAACGAAACAAAGTGACGGAAAAATCTTACACTTTTTTCGCTTAGTCCAAAAAGAAACCCCTTCTGCCAAGTCCAAAAAGAAACTTCGTTCCAAAAACTGGAGCAATTATTTTTTTAGACAATTTCTCTCAAAGTCTAGACTGTATTATAATAACTCATATAAACAAATTACTAATCAAATAAAACCTCAAAGCGTCGATTACAAAGATAACCTCAATGTAGTTGCTCTAACCCTAAACAAAGGTCGTAAAGGCCCCGAGTGTTTTACGGCCCGTTCGGGCTTTATTTAACGCTCATACAGATTTTATGCAGCACTGAGATGTCTTTTACTGCTGATATCTGATGGAGGGACGTGCTGGAGATTTTGTACAAAAATTTTCTCAGTGGGTGCCTTTTTGGCCTACGACCAATTTTAGGGTTACTTGAATTTATTTGTGTATTGGTTTATTTGCTAGATCGTAGTTATCTAGCAGATGGATTAGTAGTATTTGCCTTGCGGGGTACACAGAGCCTAGGGTGTTCTTCCTATTTTTATAGCTAAAAGTTGGGCTCTTGTCAGTGGAGTGATTTCCATGTCTCTCTTTTGTCGGATAATAAGTTGGGCAGAAAAAGTTACAAACGAAATGTGGGAGAGAAAAGACTAGTTACTACAAATTTATAGAAAGGAAAATGTTCAGTCTTCTACTACGTCACGATGCGTTCTTTAAAACAACAATTGAAGGAAAGATGGATGAAAAAAGAGGAGTATGAAAACCCAGATTTTTTTCCACAAATAACAGAACAATTAAACGTAAAAACATATAAAGAGGTTAAGAACTTAGCGGAAGAAAGAAAGCTTAGGGTCATAAGACCTTGATTCTAAGTTTGGCGTGATGGCACAAAATAATTACTAGTACAGAAGTCTTACTCAGAAAAGAAATTCAAAGAAATATCTACTTAATACGGTTAGCGCTATGGTTTAATTTAGCTCGCGTAAGAACTCCTCACCTCTTCGTTTAGATATGTAGACATCTATTGCAAGCCAATTTCATTCTTATTATTCTTGAAAAACAATTCATGTAACTGAATTTTCCTAAGTGGTCGCCGCGCACATTGTTATAATGTAGTTATATTTTCGATACCTAAACGGGGAGTGACACAGGCCTGGTGATGGAACGAAGGCATGAAAGTAGAAAAGGGAATTAAACTTGTGATATGGGCCACATTTCGTAATGAATGACAAGATTGTCATCCATGATCGGCTTATAATATGAACTGCGCTGAAATAAAAGCAGCTCTACCCATTACAAAAAGTTCTTGGAGTACAGTCCCCCGCAGAAATCGGCTAACAATGTAACACTTCGCTCAAGTGTCTTCAATTCAAGTGGCGGTCGCTGATTCGATCGTCTTTTTCGCTATTTTTGGACTGTTTTGTAAGTAACTATAACTACTAACGCTCTTAGATAAATAATAATAAATAAATAAATATATAGGGACAAATAACACTGATTGAGCTAGCCCCAAAGAAAGTTCGAGACTTGTGTTATGGGATACTAACTCAACGATACTATATTTTATAACAAATACATTTATAGATAACTATCTGAGATCCAGATTCATATAAACTTTTAACTTTCAAAAAGGAGGAAGTTAATTCGTCGGGTTTTTTATTTAATTTACGTACACCGATAATTTGATAAGGCCTGGACCGACATAGAAAATTCTTTTTTTGTTAGGGTATACTTGTCAGGTGGTCCCATAAATATCAAAATTGGTTGTGTAGTTTGCGGGTGAAGTCAGTTTAGGATTAAAAAAATTCTAGTCTTAATATATTTTGTTTTAATCTCTCCTTGAAATGTTTGACATATTAAGAACAAGACTAAACAGTTTTTTTAGCCAACGTTTGTTTTTTTTTTATTGAATAGTTTAAGTTTTTGACATTACAAACTTAAAATATTTAACTTTTTAAACTAAATTTTTAAAGCAGCATACATAACAGTTTAGTAAAGGACAATAATATGGTCCAACCTCATTTTTAATATTGTTTTAAACGTAACTATTAAATTATTATTAAAATTCCATGAAACTTACGATAGCTCTTTAAATTATTTCAAGAACAATAATTGAAAGTATCACAAGTAGCATGTCTACCGTAAATTGTGGTTTCTGTCGAAAATGGCCCCAATTGGCGGAAACATACTTTTTGATTTTGATACAAGAATCATCATTATTTCAGCAGCACGACAACGACCACTGCTAGACGTAGGCCCTGAAGGATTTCTATAGTCAAAGTCTAAGACAAAACCTAACCTAAAAAATAAAGTAACCAATCGAAAGCTAAGAATAAAAAGGTATACCGCAATGTCCTAAAAGTGAACTGGTAGACAATGCTTAGCATTAAGTTGTTCCTTTTGTACTATAATCTTAAGAATTTAAGTGCAATAAAAAAAAATGTATCTAATTCGTATATTTTGAATTTTAAAAAGGTTTATCACCAAACAGTTTTTAATCTGCATAATAGTAGCACCCTCGAGGTACAGTCCCCCGCAAAAATCGGCTAACAAAGTAACACTTCGCTCAAGTGTCACCAAGTGGCGGCCGCCGATTCGATTACTAGCTGGGGCTCGATTCTAAATAACTCAGTTTGCTCGAGTGCTCGATTATTCGATTTAGCCGCGATTACAATGCGTCGCAGGAGTAGGGTAGTGTAGTTTTTGTGACACTATCGCGATTTATGGATAGTTTTCGTGGTTAAAAGTGGAAGTTTAAGTATTTGGCTGTCAGAAAGAGAAATAGTGAATATTGAATTTATTTAAGCACCACGAAATTCCTCGAAAGGGTCAAGTACCGGTGTTAATAAATAAAAAGGTTCTTTCAAGAACATACTTTCACAGTATATTGATTGACTGGGATTAAGTATAGGTAAAAAAAAAGTGAAAAATTTCTTCCTGTTCAAAAACAATAAAAAAAATTGTTGCTTTTAATGTAATACATCGGGAGCATGAAAATGTGAATACAACACGAACGTACCTAATGTAAACTGTAGAAAAAAATGGAAATTTTCTTGTGAAAATAGATAAGATAAAATTTTTATTCATAACATATAAGTAAATAAAACATAACATACAGGGTGAAATGGTTAATGCTTAGCAGTAAGTTGTATCTTTTGTTCTATAATATTAAGGTTTTAAATGCAATAAAAGAAAGAGATTTATAATGTACAGATTTTGAGTGCAAACAACATAAAAATAAGTTAGGTAGGCTTCTCACTTGATTTTCTTCTTGTGTCGCAAGCTCAAAATAAAATAAAAAAATCCCTCCAGGTGGTTTCCACTTTTACAGCGTTGTAAGAGGCCGTAAGGTCACGCTTAGTGCAGCTAGTATTCGTAGGTAATCACTAAAGCGATTTCTTCCAGCCAACCTTGGTTTACATTCACACAAAATCATACAAACCATTACGCAAGAAACTATATTTCACAAACAATAACTTCAAAAATCGACTGATGTTACCGTCCCATACATTTATTTATTCAAATATGCATCACAGCAGTAGTGGTATGAAATTTATAGCGCACTAAAACATGTAAGCGATATGGCGGCCAAAATAATTGCGAATTAGCCGAAACAATCGAAATTAAAAGACTGCATTGCTATTCTGTACACAGCTTACTACGCAAATCCTTAGGCCTTAAAAGTATAGCGTATATGTATAAAACAGGCAGAATACAGAAGTCAAACTTGATAAATTAGTTGTTTTCTGGAAACTGTTATCACACAATGCTTTTACATTATAAGAATTCTCGGTTAAGGACTGTGTCACTCGCTATGTAGGTATTGAAAATATACCTACATTATTACTATGCGCGCGGCGACCACTTCGAAGGGAAAAATTCAATTACATGAATCGTTTGTCCAGAGTAATAAGTATGAAATTGGCTTGCAATGGATGTCTAGGTATCTAAACGAAGAGGTGAGGAGTTATGAGGCACGCTAAATTATACCATAGCAGTAACCAAAATAAGAAGACATTTCTTTGAACTTCTTTTCTGTCTTAGTACTTATTCTGTGGTTAAGGGGCTGCCAATATATTGGTTCATGATCGAACTTAAAACTTACACTAAACTTACTTGCTTAACTTTCGTAAAGTTCTGTTTAGAGATGCTCGAGTTCTTGTCAAACATACATAGGTACCTACTTATGTATAAACGTCAGATTGCCCAATGAACTCAGAGTAAGTTACTGATTCGAAACTAAGAGACACTTGCATTTATCCAAGCACACTGGTTAATCCTCCTAATATTTATTTAAATAAGTTTTATTTTATTTTTATTTACCTGTACTGTCCCACTGCTGGGCAAAGGTCTCTCCCATTTTCCTTAATTTTTCTATACAGAGCAGCTTCTGACCAATCACGCTGGAAAGCGTCTAAGTCATCGTGCCAACGCTTTCTAGGCCTACCCCTGCGACGCCGACCGTTTTCGTGTATCCAGGGAGTTATCCTGTGATCCCATTTTTCAGGGGACATTCTGCTAACATGACCCGCCCAATCCCATTTCAACTTGGCAGTTTTGTGGCTCACATCAGTTAAGATATCTAATTCCTTTCTATTTTATTTTGTATTTAACCGCCGCGTATAATTATAACGTAGTATCGCAAACAATGGCGTATAATTGATTCCAAAAGCGCGACTGGCCAGATCCGCACCTAACACTTGTTAACTACTATCTTACTCGATTAGGGTGAGCACCCGTTTGCCTTGCCAGTATTATCCTTTATTTACATTTTATTTATTTATTTAAATCATTATTGACCACAATGTTACAAAAGGTGGATTAAATGCCAAAGCGCATTTTTTACCAACCAACCTTTACGAAAATAGTTTAATTTCCTTGACACTTACCATCATAAGTTTTCATATTTCATTGCACCCCAAAGCCATACAAGTTAGTCAGAAATTAGAGAGATTTCTGACATCAATTTAAGTGTATATCATTCTGTTTGCTAAAATTAGCTTAAAACTTGCATTATATCATATTTCAAAAGCTGCAAAACGCTAGATATGGGCAGCTTCCAATCACTAATTCTGGAATTCTTATACACATACTATCACGCCTTTTTAATACAAGGGGAGGGAAAGACTAGGGACCTCTACTTGCTACAATTCTGACAAACCTCTCTAGCTTTATCTTCACTCTTCACTCTCTTCATATAAGCCCGCCGGTTGCGGGTGCTTCCGATCTCACCTTTTTATTTATTTTGGAAATCCGTAGTTCAAATCAAATCCGGAAAAACTAGCTTGTTGGAACTGGCACAGCTGAGAAGATGAGAAAGCCTATCCAGCACTAGCCTGGACTTTATTCGTTAAAACGATGAAGCAGTAAGAACAAAAGACAGAAGGATGCGGTTCCCTCGATTCATTCGCCTCAATTCGTATTCCGATGACGAGACACAATTCAATTTGAATATTTTGACGCGAGACAAGCATACTGAGCCCAGTTGAGCAGATTGTGCGAGTAGTGCCACTTTTATGTTTTATTTATGATACATGACGGCTGTAAATTTGATTTCGCCCCCACAAGTCTAGACTTTGTAAATGGAAACAGGATCTAAATGGTACAGGTAGCGGCACAAAACTCTATCGCTGACCTTGCCTGCGCAGAAGTCAAAAATTAATACCGTACCCGTGCGCAGTATTCCCTCCACATGTCGCTCAGCGCTAAACTTATGTGCCGCAACGTGTACTTCATGGGCGTATAATTACATTTACTTACTGCAAAATAGGGAAAATACATACGATAGAGACACTTTCTCTTATCTCAGCGTATTTCCAGTTGCATTCTGTAATGCTGTGAAGCCTGGGATCAGGTAATCATATCATATTAACATTTAAAGTTTCTTTTTTGTAAAGGTCGTGTTTCGATTTTTGTTTTTTTTTTCTCTTTAAGTAAACGGCGTTTTTTCTTCAAAGTGGTCTCATTTTAAAGCTACAAAGTTTAAGAAGCTAAGAAAGTAAAAAATTATTAACAATACCGAGCAGGACATTACTTAAAAAATAATTAATGAAAAAATTAAAGTGCCTGGATTTTTTAAATGACTAACATAACGATTTTTTTTTTCAATTTTTTGTCGATAATATTTCGTCTAATATCCGCACACTTCGTTTGATCAAGTATAAAAAAATAAACATTATATTATAACTCGTCAAAATTTGTATCAACACTACGCAACAACTCCAAAGACACATTCGAGAGTTCCCAAACACTTGATAAATGACAGGCTCCTCAAAGAAAGTTGGATCTCATTAAAGTTCATACAATTCTTAGATTCTATTCCAGTTAAAATTAATTAACAGTCAAGTTACGTGGGACGAGTTTTGGCATCGTCTGCGTGGGCGTAGCCAGAGTTTAGCTTTAAACGAGGGTGGCAGTCGGTCAGATAGACTATAGCCTGAGTTTAAAAACCTAAGTACTCGTAGTACATACAGGTCTTCTCAGTTTAGGATTCGCTTTTAACCCCCCACAAAAAAGAGGAGTGTTATAAATTTGACTCTAATGTCTGTCGGTCTGTCTGTGTATGGCATCGTAGCTCTCGAATGGATGCAACGATTTCGATGCGAGTTTTAACGTGAAAACAAGTTCTCTTGCGGTAGTTTTTAGCTATGTTTGATGAAAATGGGTTCACCCCTAGAAAGTTATTGGCGGTAAATTCTTGAAAGTCGGGTTTTTGTAATGTACCTGGCAAATGGGGAGCCTGGTGGTTCGGTGGAATCGGGGTAACGTGACACCGGGTGTGGTCCGCACTTAGATTGGTGACTACAAGTGGCATGAAAATTACTCGAGCTGATCCATCATCATCGTATGGCAACGTCAAGCTAAGGCAGATGCCTTTAGGCAGCTTGAAAAATCTGACACTAGTGTTGGTCATTAACACACACGAAAAGCAGGCAAAGCAAAACCTGGCAAATAATTAATGGTGCTACGGATATCAATTGGAATATGATAGACAGACGGACAGACATTAGCGTCAAAATTAACACCCCCCTTTTTTCGGGGGTTAAAAAGACTTGAAAAGGAAATTAATGGTACAATACTGTCTACTGATATTGCCAGTTTATCTAGAGTGGCTAAAGACGGTTCTAAGGTAAGCACTGTTCACCCTTGCCCATCCTAGCTACGCCTCCGCATCCGAAGAAAAACTTGAAGTATTGGAAATAGAATTGTATGAGTAATGACGTGATATACCTAATGAATGTCGTGTGAAACTGTCACTTGTGTTAATTAATGTTTGGATGTGGCATAGGAAATTACGGACAGAAGGTCGTCTTACTGATGAGTTGAAATTTTGTGGCTAGAAATATGCAGTTGTCTAGATGCTTCTCCTCGTAGTGAACAACCTTTGATTTTACTTTTGTGCGTCTTAAGAATCGTCCTTTTTATTAACCGTTTATTATAAGTAATTAATAATCTAATTATTTTTCAAAATATAAATAAGTTAACATATGATAAATATAAACCTTTATTGCACCAAAAGACATTTACACATTTGGAATACTTATAAAATAAGGATAATAATTCAGACCGTCAAAATGAACAACTTTTCCTATGGGACCTATGCTTGAAACTCGAAGAAAAAAATCGACATTTGCATACAAATGGCCCGGCCGGCCGAACAATTTTGTACGAAAATGTCGATTTATTTTTCGATTTTCAAGCATTGGTCTCATAAGAAAATTTGTTCATATTGACGGTGTGAGTTGCTCCTACAAGGATCGGACAGAGTTTTTGTTACAAATTGTATAATGAGCCTTTATGGTCTTATCGCCGAAGCAATCTCTTACACGCAAGCAAAAAGAGAAGGAGTGCCAAATATAGAGGTATAATAAGATAACAGGTGGCGCAGTTATCGTCCATATAAATACGTAGTGTTGCGCCTGCGCATGTTTTTGCTAAGCAAGCCTTCTGTTTCTTCTTACACTATGCCATCTTCACGTCTACAAGATGATCTTATTCTTTCGTAATATAACTGACACGGAAAGACATTTGTATTTCATTATTTTGTCTTAGACTTTTGTAGAAATGCTTTGACTTTGTGATACCTTTTCATGTTTCAGTTATAAATGACACGTCTACTCGTCTTCTCGTTAGAAAATATTAATTTGGTTGACAAAAAACAACTGTTTGTGATTTATACCGTGCTAATGCGAGCATTCGTGAGAAAAGCTAACATTCTGCATTTGTCTTTATTTAATTTTTGATTCAAAACATCCAACTATTTTGTACTATCTAGAGTTATTTTTACCTATGGCAGATTAATCTAAAAACCTACCTTATTACAGCGTACGTATAGCTCTTTTTACAACTGTACTACGCTTCCTCGTTTTCAATGTAATTTAAGTTTTAAAAGAAGAGAAATAGAGATGATTTTAGATTGTTCTAGAAGTGGTATTTAGTTGTAAAATAACTGAATGGTAGTAGAGATCTCAAGATATACCGGAAACCACAGATAAAGACACTCCATGTCAAGATTATATTTTTTTAAATAAACATAGGAGACGCGAGTCAGTGACGTAGTTTGTCCTGGACCGGCCCTGGGGCAAAATTAAATGAGGCCCTTCTACCTTACTTCCATGTCCGAATGGAAGCACTGGGTGCATATGCATGTGCATGTCCCTGGGCTGAGCAATGGGGTGTGAAAATATTTAAATTAAAAATTAATTTGTTATTAACTGAACGTTATCTGAAATAAACACATTTTATTTTATTTATTTATTTATATAGAGGGTTTTCACTGTTGAATAAATTAAACTCATTGAATTAAATACACATGTGCAATTATTTCGTTCACTTATTTAAAAACGTTAAAGGCGTACTTGAAATGCAAATCTTCGTTGATAATCAGAGAAAAGAAAAAAAAATCGTGTGCAACATTTTTTAGTACTTCATTCACCTTATGGTCCAATCAGAAACTTTTTGTTATCTAGGCATGATGTTAAGGGGCAAGGACGTCACTAAAAAGAAACTAAACTTCTACTAGATCAGGTACCTTTTTCTAAACGTCAACATAAACATTATCTAAGGGATTTGTGTGAAATTGCACGTCTTGAGATGTCTTAGTTTCTCAGAGTCAAATACTCATAACGCTCGTATTATCAGTTTTGTAAGGTTAATAATCTAAAATCACATTAAAAATGGATATGTTCAATGACACATGATATTATTTTGTGGCGTTTCATTCTCTTATCAGAACAAAATAATTTATTTTTGATCTCGGATAATACCTTAACGCATAGTTACGGTACGGGGCCCCAAATATGTGTAAGACATTTGGAGCCCCTGTAGCCCGGGGCCCCATACGGCTGATACACCAGTAAATACACCCCTGTCACGAGTTATTTACCAAGGCAACATAGCAGCACAAGAGTCCCTGTTCCCGTCTCAATAGTGTTTGTTTAAAACCACTTAAATCTCAATGGCTGCACAAACACCTCACTGCTTAATCGCTGACAATACTCGAAGTCGTAAATAAATTTACTCAGCCGATGATGTGACGGATTGTTCGGAATTTATACCGTAGGTGTCACATGTCTTGAGATAACACCGTAGTTTAAAAAAATAAATAAAGAAACAGTAGCAATTTCTTACCGTGTTTTTTAAATGTTATTTTAAATCTAAATATATACAATGTCCTTTTTAATTAAGTACAAATATTTTAAGGGGCGATTCAGTCCATCATTTTGAACAACTTTTCCCAATAAATGTATACAGAAAAACGAAAAAAAAATTTTAGGTTCTCATACAAATCGAAGTAGTCACGTGATATGGTTAGTATGAAAATTGCAAAAAAAATTGCGTATTCCGATAAACATTTATTGGGAAAAGTTGTTCAAAATGATAGACTAATTCACCCCTTAAAATATTTGTACTTAATTAAAAAGGACATTGTATACCTCAAAGGTGACTGACTGACTGACATAGTGATCTATCAACGCACAGCCCAAACCACTGGAAAGATCGGGCTGAAATTTAGCATGCAGGTAGATGATATGACGTAGGCATCCGCTAAGAAAGGATTTTGATCAATTCTACCCCCAAGGGGATAAAATAGGGGATGAAAGTTTGTATGAAATTTCGTCAATTTTAAACGGATCGGGCTGAGACTTTGCATGCATTAAGCTACTATGACGTAGGCATCCCCTAAGAAAGGATTTTGATAAATTCCACCCCTACGCGAGCGAAGCCGCGGGCAAAAGCTAGTAATCGTATAAGAATTAAGCTGGGATAAAGTAAGTAACATAAAAATCAAAACAAAAATGATTACTTTAAAAAACAAGAAAATCTAGTAATTTTCAAACAAAAGTGTGCATGAAAACAATATTTGTTATCTAACCAGGTTTGCCATAAATATTCAAATGTAAATTACTAACAGTGAAAACAAAATAAGAATTAGTTAAAAAACGAACGAGATATAACAATTTTACGAAAATATGTCTATCTCACTCGCAAAAACGCTATTTTCTATGACTGATGTATACCTAGATGATGTGGACTTTGACGTCACCAGTCCATATCAGACTTCTCTTTTTAATTAAAACTTTGAAGTATTACATATTAGCCGCTGATTAAGATATTTTATAAATTCTTTCATATTTGTTTACTGTGGTAAATAAGGATTTTATTAAACAAATAAAAAAATACGTGCATATTTATTTTAATATCATTGATGATCACTTCAGTCACTGGTCGAGTATAGCCTGTGGTTCAATTCATTTCTCATACGAGTAATCTAGGCTTCAAATGGTTTCAATATATAATATACTAACCTATTATAAAGACATTATAAAGACTAGATTCAGTGAGATACTGAACAACTTACCCCGCTTACGCGCTAACTTACCCCGCTTACGCGCTAACTTACCCCGCTTACGCGCTAACTTACCCCGCTTACGCGCGCGTTGCGCTACCTCAACCAGATTGCCGACAGAATAGATTTGTTTGCTTGTTCTCTGAGCGAATTCATAACAGCTTTGTATATAATGAAGTGATTGCTTTTCTATCGTATTGTCGTATTGGTAAGAACAGCTTTGTATATAATGAAGTGATTGCTTCTCTATCGTATTGGTTATAACTGTAATGATAGATTTAAGTTTGTTGAAATAAATAAAATAAAACTTTTTCCAAGAAAGAATCTCATAACAAAAGTAAGGAGCTCAGTGGCCCGGCGGGAGTGTACATTACTAGCGCTTTTACATGTAAAGCTGGGCCTGGTCCGCCCTTGGAAGGGTGACCACAAGTGGCATACTAATTTCTCGAGCTTCTCCGTGATTCGGAAGGCACGTATAAGCCGCTGGTCCAGGGTTTCATCATTGTATGGCAGTTGTAAAGCTATTTCAGATGCTTTTAGACAGTCTGAAAAATCTGACACCAGTGTGCCTAAGCGGCACACACACAAAAAACAAAACAAGCATAACACAAGTTAAACTTAGTTTGGGCTAGGTCAATCTGTGTCATTTGCCCATATCTTTAAATTAATTTAATTAATTTTTAAACTTATTTAAGTTTTCGGTATTTAAGAAAAGACGAAATAAAAAAGTGGCAGGAAACAAGTAATTATTAAAAAAAAAGACTGCCTTTTTATATACCCAGTGTCATTCCACAGTACATACTCATCTTACATACTCTTATTACTCTATCGGCTAAATCTCGCCCTAAAAAGTGTCTATTGAGTACGCAATACCTCTAAAACTTTCCTTTAAGATTCTGATACACTTACCTACTTTATATCTCGACTTACACAAATAGAGTGGTCAGTGGCGACACAGTTATATATCTCTTATCAAATTGTAAAACTGCCCAAGTGTGAGTTGCGTTCGCACACCAAAGGGTTCCGTACCAAACTACAATGTAATATATTTTGACGACCTCCCTAGTCCGCCAATCCGAAGATTCTGAGGAGGCTCGGAAAATGGCCTCTTTTAAATTTGTCGTTCTTGGGTGTTTATCTATATATGTACTTATTATAAAATACACTATCATTGAGGTGAGTATCCCACAACATTAGCTTAAAACTTACTCTGGGGCTAGCTCGATCGGGGTAATTTGTTTCTATATATTTATTTTTTATAATATTTACTATATTACTAGTCGTCCGCCCCTCACTGTGAATTGAACACGTCGCAATCACCAATGCTGAGAAGAAACAGTACGGCGCTTCTTCGAGAAACTCATTTACCTACCCAGTACTTTTTTCTGTTATTTAGACGCCAACTTTTCTGGTTTTTTTTTTCCCTAAAGGTTGACAGAGAGAGAATACTTTAGCATTAAGTCCACCTATTGTAGCTTATGGCTTAATAAAGTTTTAAATAAATATTAGTCGCCTTATCTCAAAAGTCCAAACTCGGGGTTTTCCAACGAGCCATGGAACGAAGTATACTAGGGATTAAACCAACAGATCATGTATATACGTAACACCAGCATTCGCTTCAAAACTAAGATAGTAGACGTAAGGAAAAAGCAGCCAAACTCAAATGGGACTGGGCTGGGCATGTGTGTAAGATGCACCCAGATAGGTGGGCCAAAATTGCCACAGAATGGGTGCCGGTAGGCTGGTGTCGCAAGAGAGGTCGCCCAAGGACAAGATAGTGTGATGATCTGGCGCTTTTTGACAAGACTTAGAAATCCATCGCGCAAGATAGAGATCAGTGGCGTACTAGAGGGGAGGCCTTTGCCCAGCAGTGGGCAGTATAGGATAACAAAAAACAGTCGCCTACGCGCCAGAAGGGCTTTGTCAGTTTACAAAGACAATATGCCTAATGATATAACATGTAAAGCTTGCGAACGAGGGCTAAATCCAATTAACAGAAATATACTGATTAGTCTCCAAAGAAAAAAAAATATAAATATATAGGGACAAATAACACTGATTGAGCTAGCCCCAAAGTAAGTTCGAGACTTGTGCAATGGGATACTAACTCAACGATACTTTATTTTATAACAAATACATATATAGATAAACATCCAAGACCACGACAATTTGAAAAAGGCCATTTTACAACTTGTCCTGACCGGGGATCGAACCCGGGACCTCTGGGTGGCGGACTAGCATGGTAACTACTACGACACGGAGGTCGTCAAAAATACAGAACAATCTCCTGTTACCCGTTTTACCAAAGTACTACCTGTACCTGTACCTGTGTAGTGGTACCTTTTTTTTGACGCGGAAAAAATCCCTTCTGATACCTTACCAGTCACGGGAGACCGGTAAGGATATATGGTGTTACCACTAAAAACTCCGCGGTGTCAACGCCGGTACCGCTATTGCCAGGTCCGTGCTACTCTTGCTCCACAGACCTGGCTGTGTAGTGGCAACTGTTTTAACAAAGTATAGCCCGTAACTTATTCGATACTAGGATAGACATGGTCGGACGAAAGAGCCTTAGCTCGAGGAACCCTAATCATGCTCTGACGATGTCACATTTGATACACAAGGCGTATCTCGGTGAATTTCATCTACTGCTCAAACACTGACCGTAGATTAGATAACGCCGGATGTGGCTGCTGAGTCTGAACATTTACTATAGACAACATTTACACAGCAACCTGATAAAGAGTGGATGTTTCCATACCATAGACGTTTTATTTAAACTAGTTGTCTTCCATGCTGTCGGGAAGAAAAAGTCGAATGTTCCTGCACAGACAGTAAACTGATCGAGGAAATGAGCTGAAATGTCAATATGTGTGTGTCAGTATGTATGTGGTTAGAACGTGTGTTACCAATAATGACTTATATGGCTCTGAAACGTGGTTCCTCAGTATAGGTCTCTTAAGACGGCACAAGGTCACTTTATGCGCTATGGAGAGGGCTATGCTCGGTATTTCTGATCGAATCAGAAATGAGGAAATTCGTAGGAGAACAAAATTCACTGCAGAAGAAGGTCTGCATAAGCTTCAGAATATCACCTAGTGCGTAGTACCCGTAGTACTCTTAGTATATGCTGATCTAAAAAGGCCCATAGCCTTTCCAGCGATTGAGTCGCATCTACACAAAATTTGTTTCATTGTCTCCTCTAGTTCCTCACATGCCCGACATTTAAGGCTCTCAACATGATGCTGCGATGACTGCGTTTGTGAAAGTGTCCAGTTAGGGCTTCGAACTTTGTACTTACTATCCTTACAATGTATTCGTAAATGTTTAAACTGTAGGTGGTTCTGTCATAGGGATCTTTAAGCACTTGATCATCAATAATATTAATTTAAACTTACATCCAATCGTTCGTTCCCATAGTATTTCACTTCCCAACACTAGTGGTGCATAAACTGACATATGTCTGATCACGTTTTAATGAGGTTAGAAAAAGGTGCGAACCGATCGCACTTCCTATTATTTGAAAATAATCGTAACGCACCGATAATGTGCTAAATTCGAATTACCAGCCACCAGGCGGGCATAACGTAATTGCTGGTTGCACGCGAAGTGTCTATCAAAATTATTTTCGTATGGGGTCTTTTTTTCTTATGCACCCCTGGTAACGCGCGTGGGGTGACGTGGGATCCACTCGCACCTACCGGACACGCAAGCCCCGTCAATATAGATAATTGTTTCATTATTCTTCTATTAACTGCACTCAAGCAATTTACTCGTAGTATCTCAGTTTTCGCATTCCCTGGTAATGTTTTTAAGATGAGCGTTCAGACAATAGTCGTGGGGGAAAACTAATTTGGTACGCAACAAAATACCGAAAGGACGTCGGTCGTAAAAGGCAAAAAGCAGTAAAGTCTTGGTGGATCGTCTAAAAGCCGTCGGGGCGTGGTGGTGACGCCCTGTGTTTTAGTCGCGCGGACATGCGAGCGTCTTTATTAACGCTGCACCTACTAACTCTTCGTGGGCCCCTGGTATTCGCGTTTACAAGCAAAATGGAGATTTTAACAATGAAAGCTTTAAACTTTGAATCTATGTGTAAGTATCATAGCAAGGTGTGAATATCTTGCTGTAATGAATATCTTGCTTTAACTTTCTTATGTAGGTATAATATTATTTTGTAACAAACTTTACTATTACAAAGAATCGTTTATTCAAATATGTAAGATTAATTTATATTTTTACAAATAAAAATATAAATTAATCTTACAGTAAAAAACCTGATATAAATGCGTTGAGCGAAAAAACAGCCAGCCCTCTTGTTATCAGCGGCAAAGATCAGTCTTGAAGAGATCTCTTTAAGGAGACCCCTAGCACCGGGGTCCCAAGGTCCGGAAATCTCCACGCCAAACGGCACTAAAATATAGTCATCATATCGAACTATATTTGCGCCGTTTGGCGGTCTCAGCGTTTTCAGCAGCCAAACCGGCTCTCGAGACTGATCCCCTGAGATGGGATGGTGCCAGTGTGTCAACGCATGTGGCGTCCCACACTAACGCCCTGCCGCGTACCCTGGAAATCAGCAATATTCCATCAGGTCTCTTGCCATCATCATGTACACCCCGAGGTTCTAGGGTACAAGGTACGTAAATAGTCACCAAAGCCCTTCGGTAAATGTCAATAAATGAGCCATGGCTCGAAATTTTTACTTAAAACTTTACTTAGGTAGTCGATATTGATACTTTTTGCAGCATACAATATAATTTGACAACTTTTCTCTCCCACGGATGTCGTAATAGGTGGTTATGGGCGGTAAAGAATGGGCAGCAACGTCCTATAAGTATTGACTTTGATCTACTTCGAGTCTTTGACTACTAAAAAGTTGCATTAGGTCGGTCAACCCGTCTGTCTAGAGGCGGGTTGGTGATTGAAGTACATCAATGCACTAATATTATGGAAAAATCCTCAATTTGTTGAGACAAAACTTTAGTCCAGGAGTGAACTGATTTACGTTGGTAAAGAGAAAAAGGCCCAATTGTGTCAATTTCAATTTAAAACGTTCCTCCTAAACATGAAACAGGCAAGCAAAAGACCGGTGACATAAACCAGAAATACCAGGGCACCACAAGCGTACAGCTGATGTATTAATTAGGAGATCAAAGACTTCGATCAACGCTTCTCGCAGTCATGCCAGCCTAGTAATGAAGACTGGCAGTGTTTGATGGAACGTTTGAAGAAACCTTTGAAATTGTTGGATTTGTGAAATATTTTGACAAGATTTTGTCAATTTTTTTTAATTTTTTGTGATTAATTTTTATCACAAGTTTATTATCTCAAGTCGATACCATAACTGTTCTTCCAACTTTAACATCATGTAATCAAAATTTTTGTAGAGGTTATGCTACTAAGCATGGATCATGAAATTTACCTTGGTTTGGTCTGTCCCATATGAATAAAAACTCAGTATGTCATTTTCCTGGATTAATATTGATCTAATCTTTCTTGTCTCTAGATTTTATAACATACCACCTTGTATCTAATTTACACAACCATTTTCGTAATTGTTTTCTTCCGAGATTTTCCTCAAAATACAATAACCCATTTAAAGCACTATCTGCTAAAATCTAAGTCAAACACAATCTTGCAACAACGCTGTCGATTTCAACATAATTATATCTTCCTTATCAAAACTACCTCTGTATTACGAATGCCAAACATTTATAAAGAAAACAGGAGTTGCCGCGTTTTATCTTTACGACGTATACATCAGCTAATCTGGCAGATAATATTCTAAGCAAACATTGGTGTATTCCTCGTAAAGTCATTAACGATGGCATGACAGAGTAAACATACGAAGATAAACGCAGCGAGCTAAGCAGTACCATAGGCTGTAGGATACTTGGTATTAGATCTTATTTTGTGCTCTGGAAGACTATACTGATGAAAGGAAGTAAACATGTAAAGCAAAATACTTCGGATTACTCGTGTAAGGAGTTCGACATGTTTCGTTCTCATCTGGAGGTCTTCATCAGGGTGAATGTTATAAGAGGACGCGCGCACACGATGTTGCCTCGAGACACACTCTACGTGACTCTCTCTAGTAACCTCACTCTGCGTGAGTAACCTGCTTAATTCATGCCAATAATGTGGATTTCACGTTAGTTTTAATAAAAAAAAACTTTGAGTTTAAAAAAGGAAGCAATATAGACCAACCACCAAAGATAAACCCAAGCTGATAGACTAACGCTTATTTTATTCACCTCCGTCAAATCCCTGATGCCCTGTCAATTATCTGATTGAGATAAATGATCAATGTTAGCATAACTAGTGTGTTGTTAATGTAAGACACGTACACTAACATTGAACACTAGACAAAACAGCATTGCTGACACATTTGAGAGTTTTGAATATAATAAAATGCCTTTTAGTTAACTTAAAAATCTATCACAAATATGGGCCACTTAAGCATAGAAACGATACCTAATGGTGGATCACCGGATCTTAAGAAATAATCTTGTTGCTTCGAAAAAAATACTGGATAGATCTCAACATACATAATTTAGTATTACAAATAATCTCGGTTATTTTTAAAGGTACATTAGCAATTATGTATGGGAACTTACATAGATCCTTTATTGTTTAGATAATGGCCGATAGAATGCGAACTTTTTATGCGTACATATTTTGTTTAAGTCGTATTAAATCTCCACAAATGACTTACATGAAAACCAGCATCGACCACAATTACCAAATAGTTGGATCAAGCAGATAACACTGACTCATCTATCATTATTTTCGCGTGTTTATTACCCACGGTACATAAACTCTCATACAAATCCAGCCATTGAAACAAAAAGCTATTTACATAACGATGAAGAGATTACTTTATAATAGTACTTTTTCCCACTTAACTCGATTTTTCTACTAATGCGTTTTCTATCTTTTTTATGTAGCCATTGTTTCGGAGAAGTACTAGGGCGGAAGCATCTAACGGAGGTGTATTTATTATTAAAACGCGATATCAAAGGACTTACGACGCAACTGTAGTTCTGAGAAGTTACGTCTGGAACCTGTTTCTTTGTTCCTACAAATACATTAGGCGCTGCTATTGATCTGTTACTTTCAAGGAACTTGAAGCGAAAGAAAAGGCAGCAAATGTCACTGAAGAAATTAATTCAATTATGAAATAACACATGAGCCTATTCAAGCGAAAGGAAGTGTTATTTGTTTAATAGTTAAGATCGATTTCAGCGTGTACCATTTAGTTTTCATTCAAAACAACTAATAGTCTGTCAAAATATATTTTACTACAGAAATAGCACATTTCGAGTCGCTTATGTTCTCCACAAATATTTCACACAGTGATTTATTAATATATTGGATAGCAATAGCGCATTTCTGGAACTATTTCAAGTTTGATAGGTGACGTACCAGGCGATTAGAAACGGGCAAGCATCGTTTTACTTAAAATTAATTAATATTGGACTTAATTAAGAAATAATAATATTACTATTTTCCTTTTCAGCTAAAATGAAGTAGGTATTTGTCTATAAGTTAAGATCGATTTCAGCGTATACCATTTACTTTTCACTCAAAACAAGTAATAGTTTGTTTAAATCTATTTTAGTACGGAAATAGCATATCGCCAACATTCCCTACATTAATTATAGAATGAAATGGTCTCAAGGGTTAATATTAGCAATCGCGCATTTTTAAAACTATAGAACGGGCTATGGAGATGACTATGCTCGGTGTTTCTCTACGCGATCGAATCAGAAATAATGAGATTTGTAGTAGAACGAAGGTCACTGACACAGCCAAGCGGATTAGCTCATTGATGTGGCAGTGGACGGGGCAAAAAGCGCGAAGAACCGATAGGCGATGGGGCAGATAGGTTCTCGAATGGTGGCCACGTACCGCCAACCGCAGCGTAGGACACCCACCTGCTAGATGGTCAGATGTCCTGAGCAAGTTTGTAGGAAACCGCTGGATGCAGGCCGCTTCCGATCGACCGTTTTGGAAATCCTTGGGGGAGGCCTATGTCCAGCAGTGGACTTCCCGTGGCTGATATGATGATGATGATGATGATGATTTCTAAAACTATTTGAAGTTTCACAGGCGATGTACCAGGCGAGCAAAAACGGAAAAGCGTTACACATAGAATTGAATAATAATAAACTTATCGGATCAATTATGAAATAATTATATTACATACTTATTTGTCTACTCAGTCGCATTATAGTATTATTTGGTATAAGTTAAGATCGATTTTTGCGTATATCATTAAGTTTTCAAGCAAATCAACTAATAAGTAGTCTGCCAAAATCTATTTTACTACAGAAATAGCATGCACTGTGGCTTAAGTTTTTCGCAAATATTCCGCACTATGATTTATTATTATTAGCAATCGCGCATTTCTGAAACTATTCAACTTTGACAGGCCATGTACCAGGCGGGCAGAAACGGGAAAGGTTCGTTTCACATAAAATTAAATAATAATGAACTAATCGGGGCCGTGCAGCGCCCGCCCTACGAACAATGGACGCGTTAATTTGTGCCCTTTGTCTGTTGGAATAGAAAATTTCATGTTCGACCGCGGACGGTCGAAATGGCGGCATTTTCGTTTTATTGCGCGAGAGTTTTAAATGTAAATCACCGAGCTTTGTATTGAGACGCGTTAACTTTATTTTCTAGCAATTCATTTCGTTTTCGAAAAATATTACTAATAAAACTTGTGCGGGTTATTATATATAGCATATTTGCGAAAAACGGCCATTTTTAGCAAAAATGCTATAAAAAGCTACACGTTTTCATTATAAAAATATAAACAGTAGTACATAAAATAGTTTGAAGGGTTATCTAGGGTTATATCAAAGCCAAATTTTAAATAATATCTCCGTTTCTTTTCAAATGATTTATTCCAAATGGGGGCAGCACTGGACCCCAGGTAGGGATATTACCCCTTAAGACGAAGTGGTAGCTAAAGTGGCACCCTCATTTGAAATAAATTGTTTAAAACTAAATATGGTTATAATTAAAAATTTGATTTGTATAAATGTCTAGAAATACCTTTAAACTATTTTATGAATAACCTTTGAAAGTAATATTGGTAGTCTGTCTTGTTTTAAAACTGTTTTTCGCCAAAAGTGGCCACTTTTAGCGAAAAACAGTTTTAAAACTAGACGGACTATTAGTAATAATTTCAAAGGTTATTTTATTGCCAAAATAAATGTCGTGAAGACTAAATATTTTGTTTTATTTCTTTCTCAACTGCCGGATTAGACAATAAGGGGTCTATTCAAACCATCATAGCTTCTGAACTATGTAACTTAGGGCTAAGATGTATGCTGTTTTATTTAGGGGACATACTGTTCTATCGTTTAGACATAAAAAAAATGTAGGCCAACAGCTTAGATTTTTTTTAAACCTAATATTGTAAAAAAAATGCAAAATAATTACATAATTATTTTCTTTTAGCAATTTTTTTGGTTCTTTTTATAAATAAAATTAGCATTTTTTTACCAATAGTTTATGGTCTACATGTTTCGCTTTCGAATGAGACTTATTTTGTGTTTCTAGGACCTCTACATAGGGAGCTATGGCTAATTTAGTATAAAACTCGTGCTTCGATTAAAAAAAAAACAAAATGGCTGCCATCTTATTATGGTAGGAGAAAAACTACTTATGAGGGGTGATTTGTCGATAAAACATACCGTATTTCATCCCCCCAAAGTCTCCGACACCGCTGACCGGACACATTGTATACAGAATGGTATCTCCAAAGGTCCCTTGCAATAGGCGTCTCGGTTCCCCGTCCCCGCACCTCTCCTCCGTCCTCGCCTTTTAGGTGGTAGGTGGAGGTGTAGAGCGGCCGGCTGCGGGCGAACACACACATTGCCACGTGCACGGATGTATGGTTTCGTTGTAGTAGTGTAAGCATAAAAGATACTTCGCGTCTATGAAGTACTTACCACACTCGGCCAGTGTCACGGCACTCACGGTCAGTGTTGACTGTTGATCTCATATAACCCGGGACATTCAAAAGTAGATTGAATGGGTATCTTTTGGATAGGCATGCTTCATCCTAGTCTTCATCGTCGCTTACCATCAGGTGAGATTGAGGACAAATGCCTAAACCAATATATTGTAAAAAAAAAAAATAGCATTACATATCAAGAAAACTAGTTATACAGGGTTACTGGTAACTAACGCAAAACCTTTTAACATCGGAATCAAAATCCTAACATAATATAGATCTGCAAGAAAAAAATAAAAAAATCTAAGAAAAGAAATTGGAATCCCCATAGAAACTCGACCAGGTGATCAGTGAATTTGTATGGGAGGCCCATTTTATTTTCTGTAATTTTTGCCTTTTTTCTTGCAGATCTATAATGTGTTGGGGAGTTTGATTCTGATGTTAAAAGGTTTTGCGTTAGTTACCAATAACCCTGTATATCAGCGATATGTTTATAATGGAATTATAAATAATACAACTTATGCCGACATTTAGACACTGTTACCACTTACTCGATCCTTTTCTATTTTTTGCCTACATCAAGTGCACCACATAACTCTGCCCCTCGGAACGCTCGTATTTTACAATTTTTTGTGAAGTATTTCGATAGGTCCCGTTTGTGACGAAATCATTAGCAGTTAAATATTTTGAGTAGGCACAACATAAAATCTGTTGTCTTGTTTAAGTTTAATTATTGTAAATGACCGAAATAAAATCATTCGCAGTTACTTAATAATAGTATTTTATGCAACAGTTGTGTGAGAAGGTTCATAAAATGCGAGTGGCGCAGGTTATCATCGTAAGGAGACCCATCGAGCATTTTTTGACATACTTATACAACGTTGCATACAATACTTTTTCTACGACTACATTTACTAAAATAAATCCAAAAATAAACAAAGAAAAGTATGAAATACTACCATGTTTTCTAGATACTAGGTATCTATGGAAGATTAAAATTTTTTTTTGTCTTCCTAGTGACCAAAAGTGCCATTTTTGAAACATGGAGTCACTTAAACAAATGTTTTTTCATACAAAAAACTGTTTGTTCAGTGACTCCACGTTTGAAAAATGGCACCATATGTTAAAATAACGATTTTATTATGTTGGCAGTATGGTAGATCTAAAGAAAAAAGTTATAGGTCTATGGCTAGGAGTATCCATTTGGCGAAATAACGACACCATGTGCTATTATATTAGGAATAGACTATAGACTTTTCTGAAATCATATAATCTATGTTCTTATATTAGTGTTGGGGACCATTTAAAAGACTGATAACAGTACAAGAATAGAAAAATAGTTTTAATTTATAAAACCGCTCCCGAATCTAACTACAGAACCGAGAATTGAAAAAAGAATCATTGTTCTATTTTCTAAACATTCCATTACAGAGAATCGAAATTCGGCGTCGCCTTTGATCGGCGTTTAGCAGGTTACAGCGTTGCCTGGAACCGCTTGTTTGTTTGTCCGCCTGTAAAACTGTTAAATTTGTAAACGATCGTGTGTGGCCAGCCCTTACGACGAAATCCGAACAGATGGGCCGAGATCAAAAGAGTTCGAGCGATAAAAAAGGTTAATGTGAATTAAAAGTAACAACTTAGTACTAGAAACTGACGTTTTATTGTTGTGTTTTCTACGATTCATAATGCCCGAGTGACACCAGGCTAGTTTTGCAAGCTATGAAAGTAAGGTTGGAAAGAAAGTATTTTAAAACAGTCCACAAAAAAAGCGGTTAAGTGCGAGTCGGATTCGCCCATGAAGGGTTCCGTAGCAGCAAGTAACATAATATAAAAGTTCTTGAAGTTCTTTGTAACTTTGATCGATTTTTTAATAAACGTATTTAAAAAAAACTACTTAATAGATCTCGTTCAAACCAATTTTAGGTGGAAGTTTGCATGGTAATGTACATCATATATATATTTTTTTTAGTTTTATCATTCTCTTGTTTTAGAAGTAACATACATTTTACCACTTTGGAAGTGTCTCCCGCGCAAACTATTCAGTTAAGAAAAAAATGATATTAAAAACCTCAATATCATTTTTGAAGACCTATCCATAGATACACAACACATACGGGTTTGATGAAAAAAAAATTGTGTTTCAGTTCTAAATATGGGGAACCCCCAAAATTTATTGTTTTTCTTTTTCTATTTTTGTATGAAAATCTTAATGCGGTTCACAGAAAACATCCACTTACCAAGTTTCAACAGTATAGTTGTTATAGTTTCGGAAAAAAATGGTTGTGACATACGGACGGACAGACAGACAGACATGACATTCATGTTTTTGCCATTTGGCTACGGAATCCTAAAAAGGTAGAACAAAAACTGTATCTGAATCGAACTATCGAGACGTGTACCATGAACTTTTAGCATCACAGTCTTAGAATAATAACGCATCACATTCTCTTACGTTACTATCCTCTGTCGCTCGTAAATTTTTTTTCAAATTTAATAATATTTCAAATGCATTTTGAATGCTTGAAAAATCGAGATTTTCCAATAATTAAACCTAACCAGATCGATTTTTCAGGTCCGTTACGATCAGCTTCTCAATTCTAATGTAAATATGTCTTTTTTTCAATCAAAATGGTTGTATCCATTTCCGAGATTCTCAATATATATTTAGGTAGATATATACAGGAATTACTCGTTTAAAGTAAAAGAATAGGATAAAGAAGTTATAGCATTTTTCTAGCATATCACCTAAAAACTTATAATACGATTTTTTCTGTCCCAATACCAAATTTCACTGTTATTTTATTTCTCGTTACACTCCATATATTATCCTCCCTTAACGCAACGCGTAGGGGAAATAACAATCCCATTTTCCAGGTATCCCGCACTCCATATTGGTGGGATTTGTAAGGCCCCGAGCAAGCAATCATTAGGCGCGGAATCCCCCGCCAAGGGAACTATTGTCGAATTTTCCGGGATTTTCTTACTTTATCCCCTATTTTGGTTGTTAGTTTTCTAAAAAATGATAAGAAAATATTCGGAAAGTCTACTATATTTTACTTACAAATGGAATTTTCTCCGTTTCTATGGTAAACATTTTTTTCGTATTAGGTACATATTTCTTTAATATCGAGCATTGAATCTGCCTTATAAGGATTCCGTTCCCAAAAGGCAACAACGGGATCCTATTACTAAGACTCCACTGTCGTTTGTCTGTCTGTCTGTCACCAGGCTGTATCTCATGAACCGCGATAGCTAGACTGCTAGACCGTTGAAATTTTCATAGATGATGTATTTCTGTTGCCGCTTTAACAACAAATACTAAATACAGAATAAAATGAATATGTATATATGTTTTCAAAGATAATCGTACGGAACCCTACGTACATAGAGTCCGATTTGCATATGGCCGGTTTGAATTCAGAATATTTCGATTCAAATTCCAAGAATTCAAAATTCCTTTATTTTTTCCACAATCTTATACCTAAAAATCATACATAAAACTATAGTCATAACATAACAGATCGCAAATTTTATTACAAGATTGTAAGAGACTGGTGTGTCGGTTCTTTCAACTCCTTCTCTCTCCCCTACTCCCTGACTGCGAATATCTCCTACACTCCTTTATCCCTATCTACGAGTCCAACTGGTTTCTCGAGCCATGAGAGTGGTATAACGAGGTTTGGCGTCGCCATGTTCTAGGGACTGAGGACGATATACATGCATCGGCTTTGGTCTGCAAGCGTGATGACGTACTCTCCAAGGTAAACCTCATTCATAAGCTCTTGCAGCGTAACTGCTGGCTGGGCGGACTCAGAACAGAACAGAACAGAAGATTGTAAGAGACTGGTGTGTCTGAAATAAGCAAGTCTGTATCGCAGTACACCAGCCTCTCCCCACTAGGATTGACATAGCATAGTTAGATAAGTCTACAGGTCGCTTAACCCAAAGGCCATATTAGCTAGCTAGATGATGGCCCTAAGTTAGAAAAGGAATTAGGGATAAGACCACCTAGGTTGCTACTCCATCGCCTATTTTTGGTATACCAATACCTCTTTTTGACCTGACTACTGCAAAGTGAAGAAGAAGGGTAATGATTTTAGCAGTCTATGTATGTATGTTGGGGGTACGTATGTCTGTTCCACGGTAGCATCCGAATCCCTTGTCCAATTTTCAAAAATGATATGGCAATCGATTCGTCATTAATGTCCGGGTGATTTAGGCTACAATTTGTATGCAAAAAATGTATGTAACGAATTTTACATAAAAAGTGAGAGTCAAATCATTTTTCTTTCCATTTCAAGTGGGGTGTCAAATGAAAGGTCTTGATTAGTACATTTCAAAAATACATACTTGGTTACACGCCTTTGGATCCCGTAGTCGGGTATCAGTTTTTTAAACTTATAGGTATCTTGTTTTTGTAAGCGGCCAAGAATCTTTTTCAAGTTTTCTAAAGGGATGTCGCATCCTTGTGCATTTTTTATCGCATTTATCATGGGGAATGCTCTGAAGAATTGTTCGACTTAATACCTGCTGCAAAATTTCACCACCGCACCACCTGAAATTAAAATTTCATCCACACCACTTGGATAGTTGGCAATCAACCACCGTACGTTTTAAAAGGAACTTTTTACCACGTACGACCGAACTGTGGAATCAACTTCCTGCAGCAGTGTTCCCGGACCGATACGACATTGAAACCTTTAAAAAACGAGTCTATATCTTCCTGAAAGGCCGGCAACGCTTCTGTTACACGGTAAACCGCTGGTGTTGCAGTTGTCCAAGGGCAGCGGTGATCACTTACCATCAGGTGACCCGCTTGTTCGTTTGCCGCCATATAACATAAAAAAAATAGTTGGACAACTGCCATTTCATGATGATGCTTTGAACCGACTTACCGGGTTTACATTTTTCAATTGAATCCTTCAAAATCGTTGATAATTTTCGGGTTTTCCAAGGGTTAATTTATAAAGATCTTTAACAATTTCCTTACATCGACGGCAATGATCATAACCGAACAATTATAACTCCTAATACTCCATTATCAAACGTCTGCGGCAGTCGGCCACGCCCGGATCGCTCGGCGTTATTAACCGGGATTACCGGATCCCTATCCGGATCCCGGATACGGGGATTTGCTCCGGATCGGGGACCAGTGGAAATGATAAAAGATACGTTCGCTATACGGGCTTGCGATTGATAAAACGTCTTTTCGTTTTAATGTATTTTAGGTGTAATAAAGAGGGATCCAATAGCTTTGAAATTTTGGTCTGAGGGCTAAATATTGGGAATGGTAAATGTCTTGCATTTTTTTTTGCGTGGGCACTGATGCCTAGATGTGAGCTCAACGCTTTTATGAACTTGAAATTTTTTATTTATCAAACTTACCTATTTCCAACGAGTCGTTGTAATTTGATTTCGATAGAGTTGCCCATTGAAGAAAACAAGCTAATATGTCAACAGTAGTATAGTATTATTTACACCTGCCTGACTAAAATATTATGGTCCGTCAAGATTTCATAATGTTTGCCCTCTTGCAAATCCCCTAAATTTTCATCCCTACAGGGAATAGACATCCCATGGTACCAAAAAAAAATAATGAACAACTCTTGTATTCCCATTTCGGAGTACTAGGCGCGCATAAGCGCTAGAGATGTCACTCGAGTGTAGGCCGAGTCCCAAGCGATATCAGCGCTACAAGCGATCGCACTTAACCGCGTCACTCGTATCATATCGCGCTGCAGCACTATCACTCAGCGTCGCGCGCTGCATTAGCTCTGTCGCCGCGTCAATAAATTATAAGAGGACACCTCCGCGCCTCTGCTATCCTGGTACGGATAAAAGAAACATTGTAACCCTTCTGCGATCCTTTTAATGCTGCATTTCTAATATATTGTTGAGGGAGATTACAAGACACATATTTTATACGCGTTTACAACTACAATTAACTACTGATTAAATAAATAATGTTTAAAAGCACTAACTCATTGAAATGGCATTGACGGGGCCCATGGCGCGTTGAACTCTTTAGGCAAAAAGGTTCCTAAATGGCAGCCTGGAACGTTCTACCAGCGCAGCAGACGCACCTACTAGGTAAAATCAGGTGACCTAAGTAAGGTTGTCAAAATGAAAAAATGTGTCAAAAATTTAAGTACACGTATCGGTTTTACAATGTTTGAAGCAAATAGGATGATTTTGTAAATGTCAAGTGAGCCTAGGTCAGTGTATTTATAGTGTGTGTGCGTCAGACCGGCAGTGCACCGGTATATTGTATAAGCCGCTTATTAAGACCGACTCCCACTCGCGCACGCAAGGGTTAACAGGCGGACACATGGAGGAATACCACAGTTTTGTAAAGGTTACCGCATTTTTGCAAGGTGATTATTATTAGCTAGTTGTAGAAATATTATGTTTCCGCAGAAGGACGGGCAGAGTGGGTAAAATATGGGTTGTTTTCTTTTTTCGTATGGGGCCACAGTAATCATATTCGAAATTCAAATCAACTAATCCCATTACTTATAAACGTTTACAATCACATTATAGATACATATTTACATCGTGAAAAATGAAACGCAGTATCACTTGAAAATTGTTCATTTATTGTCAAGAAAATAAGTCTTAAGTAAGTAAAATCATTAATATTCAAATTCGCAAAATTTTAAACTTTAACGCTTGAATTAAAACGTTTCTATAAACTTCTAATAAACACGCGTAGGCTTAATTTTATTTCTAAAAGATAAATTAAGAATTCAAAGGATTAATTTATTTAAAGTTATACGCAAAGTTTTGAATCTTTATAATTCTAAGTTACAATAATTTACATTTAAAGCCAAAAAATCAACTCGATTTAACAAGTACAGCTAATTACTGTACCTTCTCGAGAATCTCGAGCCGTTAAAATAAAAATAAAAAACTCCGGCATGTGAGCCCTGTGCAAGTAAGTGGAAATACACGTACAATTCCAAGTAGGACCACGTCACTGCGGGTCGGTCGCGCGCCGAAGGGTTAAGACACGTAATTGACTAGTAGAAAGAAAGTTGATGAAACGCCTGGTTGTTTCTGATCGCCCGGTGATTTTGACCTGGTCCTTTTAGTTGCTCCTGGAAGCTAGAAGAAACATATCTAATCAATCTTCTTGGTCTTACGTTAATAGGACTTCTATTCACTTCTGATCATCACCTGATGTTTATCTGCTCCTGGTAGATCAACTTATGTAATATATTAATTTAATCATTGGTTTTATTATTAGTGTCCTAGTTTGTTTTGCTTTACTTTACGAGTAGATATTCTTTGTCCTGATATCCTGGTACTTTTGCCTCCTTGTACCACATACATCTTGGCAAGTATTCTAATATTTTACACTTTACTCTGAGCCAAACCACTAATAAGATACCAGGCTGGTATCTTAGTGGTTTGGCTATTTCTTTTTCTAAATTTCGACTTACTAACACTAGAAAGTTACTCTTAGGTCTAGGTATAACATTATTTAATAAATTTCCCGAAGCGATCGTTAACCTACCAATGGCAAAATTTAAAATACATGTTAAAAAAGTTTTATTGAATAGTGCATACTATACTATTAATGATTATTTAAAAGATAAAACCGCGTGGATACTTCCTAAACATTTTCCATTACACTCCACACATGAAACATAAGATAGCTGCATTTTCTGTTACCATAATAAGCTTACTGTAAAAACATGTAAATGCTCTGCGATCAATAGGTGACCAACATATAACTAATATTACCTCTTGGAAAAGTCTGCGAGTTCGGGTTTTCCATGCTCACTAAAATGTCCAATCCGGTGGTGGCATCGCTGGTCGGGTCTTTGAATTATCTAATATGGTTGAGTTTGACGATGGCTGATCCGTGCGTCAACTCGTGAACGGGTGCAGCCGGGAGGGACTGGTCTACTCGGCTTCGCTTTTTTGATTACTTAATATTTTTAATTTTTTATTACGCAATTTATGTTTGTTTACTTGTTCGCAAGCATTACATGTTATAATGTGTCAACATTTTATTATATTATAAGTACTTATTAATTAAAAGCCAATAAAAATACTAAACTTTAACTTTAATATGATGATAAGACAATAATTAAATTTTAATATACTTTACACGTAACATAAATTATACTTATTGACGTGTAAAAGTGTCTGTAAAGGTTTAATAACTGAATAAACATTTGAATCTTTGTGACCAAAAATAATAGTGTTCTTTTTTTTAACACGTTAGGTAACGTAACTTTGTTTGCTTTGCGTCTGTTAACCACTAGTTACAATCCATTTTATAACTAACCACTCGTTTACATAAACAATAAATCTGAACCCTAAAAAAAACACCACCAGTAAATGTTCACCAGCCATCCTGCCACAGATCAGTCGTAAAAGACCGTCCTGTAGAAGATTCTAGTCTCAAATATAAAATAACCTTCACTCAATAAATTTGACTTTTGAAAACCACCCATTTGACAACCAACTCCTCGTTGGTTTACAATTTTTACACACACTAAACAATATCTAACCTTAACCCTGAAAAAAATATTTAAGCATCAGTTAACCAGCCATCCTGCCACCGACCAGTCGTGCGAGGCCGTCCTGTAGGGAATGTAAATAGAATTAAAACGGCACAGCGCACGCTCGCCGCTACACGGCACGGTCTATTTTTTAAACCCTCGTTTAATGACTCTAAACTGTCTTGGTGAAACTTGTCTGCTTGTGAATTTTCTCTGCGTGAAGCGAGGTTTGAACCCTCAAACCCAAAGTTACCCAACTGCAATGTTATATAAACCCAATTAGCTTTAGCTTTTATTCTAATGTACTGGTGTTACCCGCGGCGTTGCCCGCGTTTTCAAAGGGTATTTGGCAATTCCATTGGAACTTCACATTTTTCTGGGATAAAATGTCGTGGCTGCCAATGGAGATTAAGATGGTAGGTGATATAAAGTACTTACCTACTGACAAGTTTATTTTTACATCATTGCTACGATAGATATTAAATTAGTATTAACACTGTATACTTTGTTAGTTGCATATCTAAATATATATAACTCAAAGGTGACTGACTGACTGACATAGTGATCTATCAACGCACAGCCCAAATCACTGGACGGATCGGGCTAAAATTTGGCATGCAGGTAGATGTTATGACGTAGGCATTCGCTAAGAAAGGATTTTGATCAATTCTATCCCCAAGGGGATAAAATAAGGGATGAAAGTTTGTATGAAACTTTGTCAATTTTAAACCGATCGGGCTGAGACTTTGCATGCATAAAGCTACTATGACGTAGGCATCACCTAAGAAAGGATTTTGATAAATTACACCCCTACGCGAGCGAAGCCGCGGGCAAAAGCTAGTTTTGAATAATAATATACTTGGTTCCTGATTATAGAGAAGTTATGTATTGTGATGTTGAACTTGGTATTTAGATAATCTAAAAGTGTCTTTAAAAACCAACCATTCTATTAAATAGCCTGCGAATTATGTGAGTTCTATTGTGGGTATTTTAGCATTTTAGCTATGCTCAGTCCACTACTACTTCCTTCAAGTCTTTTCTTATCTAAACAATATTTTAAAAATAGTTTACTTCTTGGGGCCCGATATTAAAGTCCTTAAGGTCACCATTTATCAAACCGACCTTAGTGATGCGGCTCGTCACCTGTCAACCTGTCAAATATTGACGATTCGAGCTGTCAGTCATTCCTCGTGATAAGGATAACGGTGATAGCGTATCAGGAGATATGATCTGAAGGACTTTGTCTTATAGATTATTTTAAGATGTATTTTTATTGCTTGAAAATTTAAGTTTATGTTGTAATCGCAATAAAATTTATGTATAATATTATTGTCCATTTTGGTATTGACTGATAAATAATAAACCTTGATTTTTTATTCTGAAGTTTATTTCTTTATGATAATTTTGATATAATCTATATTACGTACTCTATTTACGAGATTTCACCTTATTGACTTAGTGTTCTATTTAAGATTGAAGTTAAAATTATTCAATTTATAATGTAAAGCATTTTTAATTGTTTTAAATGTATTCAAAGACTGACAAACTCGCAGACTGATAAATTTTTCATTCATAAATTCACTGAAATGATTTTTCTATAAAAATTAAAATTTATCTATAATTGGTTTAGAAAATTTTATTCAATTTCAAGTATTCTAGTAAATACTTTAAAAATAATATTCTATTCGTATAAATAAGTGTCACTAAAAGCATTTTTATCTCTTGTTTCAGATGCGATGGGTGAGTACTACAGCAGCATGGCTCCCAAACTGGGGGAACCCATAAATCATGGCGGTAGTAAAAGCATCATGTTAACAAAAATTCCAATCTTCATAAAACTCGAAAATAATTACGGCCCCAGCGGTTTTTTACGTAAAATAAGTCAATCGCCAACACTAGGAGTCGGGATCGCCTCAGCTCATAAACTTTGATTAGGTCATTAAAGCATGCTAATTTATTAGCGTTCCAATGCCTCTCATTTACAGCAAACACTCTATTATAATCCCTATACCATCAAACTTAACGTTCAAATTTGTAGAGCAAGAATCGTGTGATTTACGGCATATTCTTTAACCAATATTTGCGAGTAATCGAAAATCACCTTTAAAAACATTACGAAGCAGAACTGATGGATGCGGATATTGGTACTTACTAATAAAAAGTTGTATCAGTATCAGTACATCGAACTAATTACCTATTTTAAAAAGTTAAAGTTATAGATTCATACACTATTAAGTATGCATTAATTTTGTAGCATACACGGCAAGCAACATTTTACTAAAGCCATGATTCTTTTCATCGAATTTACTGGTTCGAAATTCAAACGTAAAATTAATGTAACAGATTTAAACATTTCATCTCGAAATTCAAATTCATGTGAGTCGAGCTTCATTTAAATTTGATCCCAGCACTAGTTGAAATTAAAAAGTTAGCGTATCGTATATCCAATACAAATCGCGATAAAACTCCGTGATATTTGTGACATTTTCATTCGAAAATCAAACAGCGAATTTTGAAAAATCAGCATCCGAAGCTTACATTCATTTGGCGCGAAATCACGAGTAAAATAAATTAAATTCAAACAATATCAATTCGACACGAGAACACACTCAACCGTTTTCATTTTGCTATTTATCATAAAATACGGGCAGCTTTCAAATTGAACATTCCCGTCTCTGTCTGTTTGTTGAAGAGCGAAAGAGAGGTCGATACTTTTTTTTTTTCATTGTTTCAAATCGGTGTAGTGTGTTGATTTGTTCGGTATCGGCCACGATATTAATTACCAGTGGAATGAGCTTTGTTTCTCCATTGATTGTGATCTGCATATTTCTCATTACGGCTACACGGTTCCGTACCTTATTAATTTTGGTGATTTATAGTCTTCGTTTCGTGCCGCGATTTCCCAAGGTGACCGTACCTAATTATCTTACATTTTTTCCATGCTGGTCTGGGAGAATAAATAAATTTAGAATGTTCCAGCTACTTACTTCTCTTCCTGTGCGTGGATATGGACTTAAATATAATATAAGCAAGCAGCTCGTTACTATTTTGATTCCATTTATTCACTTTCATGATAAACATCACGCTAACAGTGACATTTGGGTCTTACGGCCTTACGCTACTCTCTCTCTCTCTCTCCCTCTCTCTCTGTGTACTCCGTTAAATAAAGACATGATAGTGTATATATCTGAAACCTTAAATAGTGTTGCCGAACAATCGATAGTTTTACATTCGACACTTTTATTCGGAAAATGGCAAACTATCGATAGGCGTTTCGAATGTTATTTTTTGCAATACTATCGCTACCAACAATACTATCGAAAGTATTGATAGTTCCAGATACCATCGCTAAAATACCGATAGTCTATCGACAGGCTATCGAAAGCGGACTATCGAGTGTCAACGCTCACCTTAAGGTTGAACTAGTCGCAGGCTCGAACTTACATGTGGGCGCGGCCTAAACGCATGCTGTCTCGCCTAACATTGTGTTCAGGATAAGCAATGGAGTGAAATGCACGATAGTTCATAATAAACCGAGCGCGTAAAAACATACGTAAAGTCCTCTGGGAAAAGGGGTTTTATGCAAAAACTACTGCAGTAATCAATTACAAATAAAGTTTATCAAAATTTTCGATAATTAAGCCGTGTCGGTGTAGACTTCGTTTTGAAGATTATAAAGTTTTATTACTTATTTACGCCGAAAGTTGCGTAAAATAAGAGAAAAAAAAAAACAAATCTTTGATGGCTCATAACCTTTTAATGGCTTTTTATTTAACTATTTTGTATCCATACAGACTAAATTTATAGTGAGACAAAACGATGTCATTTTAAACTTTGCTTGTACAATGTCAAACAGTGGAGGAAATCCCATCCGAAATTTGTATAGAAAAAGTATAGACTAGTTCACTAAACATGGCTTACAGTTAAAAGGAAAGATTTAAAGCCAAAAATTCACGGTATAGTGTGGAATTTAACAACTACCAAACAAGGAAATAAGCTAAAGTCAACTATGTATGCGACTTATACAGTCAGATACTAAATTTTCTTTGACAATTAGATTTATAAAGTCACACAAAAAAATGTTGCATTGAGCTAGTCTGTTGTAAAATCTGTAGTTTTCATTTTGATAGCAATGGTTGTTAAAAACAGTCCGTTAATTATGCTTTAAATCGTCTTCTTACTAAAATTATTAATTATGTTAAGAGATTTCTTTAGAAAACTTGACTTTAGAAATCTAAAATGACTTACAATTGTACGTTTTAGTTATCTTTATTCCCAATCATACTTTTAGATTCATTGTTTTAGAGCCACGGAACCCCGAAAATTGATTAATAGTTCTCCTCGAAACTAGTAGACGCACGACTTGTATCTTGTATGTCTGTCTGTCGGTATCGGTACCAGGTTGTTAATTATAGAGGTACACCATTATCGATTGTCTGATGACTTTTGGATGACTACTTCGTGTTTTAGTATGTTAGAAAATATAGTAGTCAAAATGAATATCTATTTTATCTATAGTATTTCTAAAACTTCTTTTCTAGTGTAAGAACCCTTTAATTGAACGAGTGAGTGAAGCGAGCGAAGAGCGAAATATAAGTTATTTGTTGGAAATTTTGTGGGTACACTTAAAATTTTGACACTGAGATACCTACCTAATTATATGGTACATGCTTTAAACATTCATTAGTATATTAAGTATTAAATAAAACAAACTTATAGGTAGAATTTTAAGAAGTTAATAGTAGTTCTTCCAGAAGTTATACCTACTTGGCAAAACCTTGATTGACGTAAGACATCAATCAATTTGAAATAATACAATAAAAAATTACTCTTGTCTAGGTATTTCTTCTTCCAAATATTATTATTAAGGAGCTAAGCTCTCGTCTGTGGAGCAACCAATGCCTTCCATGTCTCTCTGTCCAATGTCAATTCCTTTACATCCTTGTAAGTTGAAACAGATTTCTTCTAGTTGTTTTTAAAAACTGTATGTAGCTCATTCTTTGCCTTTTATTCCTTGTTTTTTTTTCCTCCAATAAGACTAGATACTCTGTTACTAAAATTCAGTTTATATATAATAGACGACCTCAGTGGCGTAGTGGTTACCATGCTAGTCCGCCACCCAGAGGTCCCGGGTTCGATCCCCGGTCAGGGCAAGTTGGAAAATGGCCTTTTTCAAATTGTCCTGGTTCTTGGATGTTTATCTATACAATGTGTCCGGTCAGCGGTGTCGGAGACTTTGGGGGGATGAAATACGGTATTTTTTATCGACAAATCACCCCTCATAAGTAGTTTTTCTCCTACCATAATAAAATGTAGCATGTCTGCAACACCACGGAGGACATTTCGAACAATGGTTATCATCATCATCTTCATCACCAGGTCCTAATTAGTCTCTACAACAATGGTTAAAACATTGTTTTTTTTTATTGCCAAAATGAATGTCGTGAAGACTAAGTATTTTGTTTTATTTCTTTCTCAACTGCCGGATTAGACAATAAGGGGTCTATTCAAACCATCATAGCTTCTGAACTATGTAACTTAGGGCTAAGATGTATGCTGTTTTATTTAGGGGACATACTGTTCTATCGTTTAGACATAAAAAAATGTAGGCCAACAGCTTAGATTTTTTTTTAAACCTAATATTGTAAAAAAAATGCAAAATAATTACTTAATTATTTTCTTTTAGCAATTATTTTGGTTCTTTTTATAAATAAAATTAGCATTTTTTTACCAATATTTTATGGTCTACATGTTTCGCTTTCGAATGAGACTTATTTTGTGTTTCTAGGACCTCTACATAGGGAGCTATGGCTAATTTAGTACAAAACTCGTGCTTCGATTAAAAAAAAAAACAAAATGGCTGCCATTTTATTATGGTAGGAGAAAAACTACTTATGAGGGGTGATTTGTCGATAAAAAATACCGTATTTCATCCCCCCAAAGTCTCCGACACCGCTGACCGGACACATTGTATATGTATTCGTTATGAAATATAGTATCGTTGAGTTAGTATCCCATAACACAAGTCTCGAACTTACATTGGGGCTAGCTCAATCAGTGTGATTTGTCCCTTTATATTTATTCAGTTTAAACATTTTGTATGTTTGACTAGAATTTAAGCATCTCTCTAAGCGGATTGTCCAAAGAGATGCTTAACCCCACTCGTTTATTCAAAACCTTATATAATATTTACCCAACTCTTTAATTAACTCTTGGAATGCACTTAATTTCCAATCAGATGGCACGTCACTCAATATGACAGCTCGCATAACACGACCAATTTGTTGCAACGCTATCAAGGGGGCAATTAAAGCTAATTAGGTTACTATTTGTTTTTGCATCTTGCTCCTTCACGCGAGCCCATTGCTGCATACGATGTGCGAAACGCATTTTGATATAAAAAGCATGATGGTCCATTGATCTTGTTTTTAAGCGGGCATGATTGGTTTAAAAAAAATTAAGCTACCTAATAATAACATATGATATACCTTAATAGATGATTTTTATAACTATTATAAGTCACAATCCAAATAAATTCACATTATAACTGCGGCCGGGGTTACAACCAAGATTCGAGATTTGTGTCATGGGATACTAACTCAACGATGCTATATTTTATAACAAATACATGTATAGATAAACAACCAAGACCCAGGTCAATCTGAAAAATATCATTTTCCAACTTGACCTGTCTGGAGATCCCGGGACCTCCTGTTTGACAGCGTGCACGATGACCACTAAACCATGGAGGTCGTCAAATTTACGACAGAGATTGTCCACATGATTAAAGAAACAACTATTTAACTCAGTTTACTACTACAGGGATAAAAATTATGCTATACGTTAATATGGGTAATAAGTTATCGACAAGCCAACTTTCAAATTCTTTTAGCTGTTATGGCTTTAAAACGGAACCGAAATTTCGCGTTCATAACATTAGCAGAATTTTGCGAACCTAAAACTACAGTTGATCAACAAATTTTCTGCACTGTGGCTGAAATAATGCACTAGCCATCAGACATTCAAATATCCACAAAGGAGTTCCCAATTGCTTTACCATTCACCTGTGCATAGCGTCACAAAATTCGTAAAGTACAGAAGGGGCTCAGTTTAATTTCAGTTTTTTCCTTCGTTAGCTAGTTACACGCTTAGGGTTGGATCTCACTTGTCAGCACGGAGCAGCATTTTTCTTTACTGCTATCCTTTTCTGTCGCTCAGAACCGTAATTTGCCAGAGCGAGAGGAAGCGACGGTACGCTTACGGTCTACGCGAATAGCTAAAACGCGCTTTTCATTTAAGAAACAGGTGAAGGCACACTTTCTTCAAAAACTGTCAGAAAGATTATAGTGTATTTATGTTGTATGTATAGGTATTGTTTATCATAGTATATACTTAATAGTATTTTTTTTATATGTAGTTTATTGTTTTGTTATATAGTCTTTTTTTCGCCACATATCTATTCAAGTTTTGCACTACCCCCGTCATTCTCTACATCACCCGTTTATTTGACTGGTAGATAAGGCATTAGGCTTTAAGTCCGCCATTACACTTGTATTTGTGAATTAAGTTAAATAAATAAATAAAGACGCTTAAGCGCCGGCCGTGCGAACCCTCGCTCTCTCTCTCTCGCTCTGTAAAATGACGGTTCTGAGCGAAAGAAAATGATAGCATAGAAAAGTGCTGTTCCGTGCTGACAAGTGCGATCCAACCCTTAGATGTACTGCTTCGGATCCCAGAGTGTGATTTTCAACTTTATCATCTCAAAAATGTGATATGTACATTAATGACCTCCTAAGGATGTTGAAGACTATCCGAAGATGAAAGGAAAAACGGAAACCATTAAGGGAATTCGGTTATGGTTTAACGCTGCCGGACGTCTACAAGGAATTCCTTGTAAATGCAGTTTGTTTATGCTTTGTCCTTGAGTAGCCTATGACTGCATCTTTAGGAAAAGATAGAGACGTTTTATTCTAGGCCGGAAACATACTGATGTCGAAGATAACACGAAAAGTCAAACTACGTAACATGGAAAACACTATGAATAATTGTTAAACGGTTAACTCACGTTATAGTCTAAAAAGCAGACCAAGTTTTGATCGATTTCGACGATCATCGTGTCAGGAGCGGCGACCTGATGAGTTTGCTGCCTTTCTGCAGCTGCTGCATCTCTACCTAGAAAGCTATGTTTTTTTTTAAATTTATTTATTTATCAATATAACGGTACATATTATTACAGGTTGACACCTAATGCGATAGTGCATTACCATAACAAATTAATGATACCCGTGTGGATTCATTCAGAGTAGTATTCTACTTAGTACTTAGTATAAGAAATCGATTTTATTGGATACAATATAAATTGTGCGCGCTTGTGTCAGTGGTGCTCGGTATTTGTTTGGCGCCGAACGTATTTGTTTGGCATATCTGACATAGTAGCCAACAACAGTGTTCATATTCGAGGAAAAGACTAGTGGGAAGCTATATATCTATATTTTCTGTATGTTGTACCTATGCATAGCGTGCGCGATGCAAGTTAGGCTGCAGATAATGGGCGGGCAGCAGGCGATAGTGGCGAAAAAAGCAGGAAGCACACCGTCCGTGCTTTAATGGCGCTGACTGGTAGGAATTCAGTACTGCATCACTGATTAAACTGGCCAAGATAAGATAAATTGTAGGTTATTTTTTAATTTTTAAAAATAATTACCTTCTGAATTTTTGTTTTGTTCTACAAAAAGTTCTTTGGCTCTGGTACGGTAATCTGAGGTACTTTTAAAAGAACATTTTTCATTTGCACGGAATGTGTTTTGATTTTCTTTTCGCAAGTTTGGCGTCCTTTCGAGAGGACAATATTTCTCATATAAGTAAATGGAATATTATTGATGTGCTCCTAAAAGGATTAACTGTAAAATAATGTCAGTGTGTTGTACGTTTGATTTAAAGAACAATGAAAAAAAGCCCTTTCTTCTCACGAATTTAGTATCGTCAGAGGATATCCTCTGTGCAACGAATTTAATACAATCTATTCCTTCATATAAATTACTAACCCGCCTACCCAGAGTGCTGATTATGACCAAATCTATCTTTTATTGAGAGAGAGTCCAGAAATGGATTGATATAAGCTGGAAACCGAACAGCAATAAATGAAGATACAAAGGACTCCCGTAAAAATCAGCCATATTGCCAAAAAAGAGCTGAAAAATCATAAACTCCCGCCCAAATCCCTCTTTGACACGTTCAGTAACAAGCCAATCGAACAGAGATTCAAATTTCAAAACAACATCCAAGATGGCGACCTTCGCAGCCGTATATCAATCGTGATTTACGTGCCACGGTCGAGGTCGACGACCGCCCGAATTTCGTTCAGAAATGCACTCGCCGAGTAATTTATTTGTGACCATCTATTATTTTGTAGACTCACGAGGTCCTAAACACAGCTGACATTAATATATCATTTTACGCGACGGTCTTACTACTTTGTTGCTGTCTCAGTCACCCGTACGACGAAGAAGTAGGATAGAAAGAGACGCGATACGGGGACAGAGTAGTTTGCGTTTTCACTTTTTATAGTAGCAATATATTTGATCAGCTGATCGTCATGACGTTAACTACTGGTAGTGAATTCCATAATTTATATTTGAGTAGTTTTTTGTTGTGCTAGGTCGTGGTTTATTTATTATAATTATTTATCTTATTGCTTTCAACTAAAAGAAAAGGTCGTGTCGACCCCCGTGGCGTAGTGGTCACCATCCTTGTACGCCACCCAGAGGTCCCGGGTTCGATCCCCGGTCAGGGCAAATTGGAAAATGGTCTTTTTCAAATTGTCCTGGGTCTTGGATGTTTATCTATATATGTATTTGTTATAAATTATAGTATCGTTGAGCTAGTATCCCATAACACAAGTCTCGAACTTACTTTGGGGCTAGCTCAATCAGTGTAATTAGTCTCTATATATTTATATTTATTTATTATTTATATCTCAGGGCAAGGTGGAAAATGGCCTTTAGCAAATTGTCCTGGGTCTTGAATGTTTATCTATATAAGTATTTATTATAAAATATAGCATCGTTGAGTTAGTATCCCATAACACAAGTCTCGAACTTACTTTGGGGCTTACTAAATCAGTGTGATTTTTCCATTTATATTTATAAAAAAGCTCTAAAGAACAAGCGAAAGACCGGGAAACTTGCATACTCCACCGACAAGAGCGTTCATCTCTTAAGAAGAAAAAGAATTGCTTTGATGCTGATCTGGGAGAATAGTTAAAACGTAGAATGTGTCAGTTAGATCCTAAAAGCCGATGGAAGGAATGGGCGAGAGAGAATCTGATGGTATTAAAAAGCGGCGCGGCTCGCAGCCGATCAGCATTTACCCGACTGCGCCAGAAGGAGAGTTATGTTTTTCGAGAGTATGTATAATTGTTTGGCACGCTCTGCAGCCTGAACGGCTCTATGGATTTTAGCTTAAAATGTGTCGTTAGATTCGTATTCACTGTAAAAGTGACACTGGGTGTATCAAATTAATAAAAATACAAAAAAATAACAAAAAAAATTAAACACAGTCGGGTTTTTTGCTTTTGTAATAATTACTTGTTTGATTCCCTTTTTAATTACCGACAAAAAAAAAGTGTTATAAGTTTGACAGTAATGTTTGTCTATCTGTGTATATTTTTATAGTAAAGTATATAATATAGTATGTGTCATTGTAGCTCTTGAACGGATGGACCGATTTCGATGCGGTTTCCGTGAAAAAAGTTCTCTTGCAGTGGTTCTTCGCTATGTTTAATTAAAATCAGTTCAGCGGTTGATATTCGGTGTTAAGTGGCTACCTGAATTTTTCGGGGTCCAGTGCTGCGCCCCCATTTGAAATAAATCTTTGGAAAAGAAACGGAGATTTCATTTGAAATTTTGTCTTGATCAGACCCTGGATAACCCTTCAAACTATTTTATAAACTACTGTTTACAGTTTAAAATGAGAACGTGAAGCTTTTCTACGCACAATTGCGAAAAACGGCCACTTTTGGCGTATGTGCGTAGAAAAGCTTCATGTTTTCACTTAAAACAGTAAACAGTAGTTTATAAAATAGTTTGGAGTGATATCTAGGGTCTGATTAAGACAAAATTTTAATTTATATCTCCGTTTCTTTTTAAATGATTTAATTCAAATGGGGGCAGCACTGGACCTCGAAAAATTCAGGTAGCCCCTTAACGCTTGAAAGTCGTGGTTTTTAATTTACTAGGCAAATAATAGATGGCGCTACGGATATCAATTCCACTTAACATCGGTTGGAATATGTAGTTCCGCTACTCATCACCAGATGGTGTTTTCTCGGTGTTTTTTTTTTTAATTTGCAAGGATAATAGATATGTCCCTCATCACGCTATAACGTGTCCTTTGATATTTTTTTCTCGTTATTAATTTTAAGGCTTTGGTTTTTTTTTAAAACATGACAGCCTTATCGTAACCTAACCCATTATATTTGTCTACATTAAAGGGAGTTACTGTTGCGCAGCCGCTGCTAAATCATATACTGTAATCGTCCTCAACAACTACGCTCTGTCTATCCCGTTAGGGGTAAAGACGTGATAATAATTATTTTATCTAAATGAAGCGGTTGCGGCCGGTACTGTTGTGGTTTTAGACAATTTATTGGAAACAGATTAATTAAACTAAAATATGCGTAGTTAAAATGCAGTTTGGATGACAAATATTATGTAGAATTATTCGTTGTTCGTTACATAAAGTTGTGGTATTAATTATGTAAATAATTTTGAAGTTTGGTAGAGATTAAGGAGATTTTATTCATAATACTAACCCCCAAATTCATAACAAATAATAAACGTTTGCTAAACCCATTTTAGTTAAAATATGTTTTGTCTCGTTCTTTCAAGGTCCAATATTGAGAAGAGGAAAAGGGACAAAACATGTTTTAGTCAAAATAGGTTTAGCAAACTGCTGTATTTTTATAAGAATTTGAGGGCTAGTATCTTCCTATAAAGTAACATTTGACAAACACCTATAATTTAACCAACGGTGAACTGGTAGACAACGCTTGTATCTTTTGTACTATAAGATTAGATATTAAGATTTTAAGTGCAATAAATTAAATCGATATAAAAAAATCTGTAGAGTCCATTACTCTCGACTGACATCATTCGACTGCAGACATTTAGCTACGAGTATGTAAGAAACAGTTTGATAAATCTAACACTAGATAGCCATGAACACACTCACGAATTACCGTGGGTGTGTAAAAAAAATACTGTATGACGTAGTAACCGTTATCAGTTTTTTCTGGTAGGCGTTGGAATATTGATTCTAAGGCCTATGGAATCAATATTCCAACGCCTACTAGAAAAACCTGATAAAGTTTACTATGACAGCATTTTTTTTAATTTAGCAAATGGGGTGCTACTGTGCATAAAAACAGTATGACCTAATTAATAACAGTCCTTTAGAAAGGACATCATTATTTATGAAACAAATAAAGGATACTCTTTGACAGTCAATTATTTCATCCACATCCCCGGAGAATTGACAAAAACAAGTAAAGGTGCGTCGGCACTGGCGGAAGACACACGTGCTGCGTGGTAAATATTTTTGGAGGCCATCGATTTCCGAAATCCATTCCGTACCCTCGTCGCTACGCCGCGTTGCGTTTGGAAGATAGCTTAGAGTGGATGCGGTTGAAACCTGAAATTGTGAAAATATTTATTTGTTTTGACATGAAAACTTATTTCATAATGCTTCTTGTAGTTGAGGTCATTCGCATTAAACAAGTTTTTGAAAAAAAAAACTCAATTATAGTGAATAAAAAAACTAAATCCATTTTGTATGTATTAAGCACAATTTAGCTCTTTGGTTATATACAAAAAATAGGTGTATTATTACTTTCTTGGTGTCAATTCTTCTATCTTTATCTCTATCTAGGTCTGTATTGCATTGATCATTTTTTAATATTTTAATTTTTTAATATATAGGGACGAATAACACTGATTGAGCTAGCCCCAAAGTAAGTTCGAGACTTGTGTTATGGGATACTAACTCAACGATACTATCATTTCCATTCAGCAATAGTAGTGACCAATTTAACTGAAATATTATTTCTAAAACCCATTGTATTATTATTTTTCAAATCCTTTTTGATTCTTTCTTATGATGTGTCAATTGTTTTCAGAAATAAATACGTCATACGTACAAAATTCATTGTCGCTTCTCTAAATTTAACCCGCAGCGTATCCACACTAACCTTACCCGTTGCGTATCGCACGGCCTGCTATCATTAATCTACGTGACAGTTCAAAATTTAGTTACAGAGGGCCCCCCTCCCCCCACCGCCGCTCCACGTGGCAACTGGCAACTTTTTGAGGGATACCTAAATAGGGTTTTAGTTTCGGAACTGTTACTATGAATTACAGATATTTATTGCCTTTGTAGGGTTGACGCTTATTTTAGAGTGTTTTCGTTAGTTACACTTGCACCTTTGAAGGGTTAATGGTTGATCATACAAAAAGATCAGAAACGTGAAAGCTATTTTTTTTTTGCAAAAACCAGTGCAGCAAACGAAATTTTTAGAAATTATTCGAACAGTTCGATGCTTATATGATTCTCGTGTATTTTTTTTTGACTATCGGTACAAGCGAAATCGGTCAAGAGTTTGTCAAGATTTTCAAAAATTGGGGGCGAACTGCTTTTTTACCGAGTACAAAGACCAAAAATAACAAAACGTTTACTTTTAATTCTTAATTTGTCATTGAAACATAACTAACTTCAGTTGATCGAGTAATTGACCGAGCAAGCGAAGCGAGCGAAGCATCTCAATTTAAAAATTGGCCAAAAATGTTTGAAAATTAAATAGATTTTTTTGTCGATTCGGTTTTCCGATATTTTTCAAATTGCGGAAATATGGGGGTTGAAATTGTAAATAGGGGTTAGGAGGGGGACAAAAAAGTATGATTGTCTGAGTCTTTTAGATCATCCAAAAATAATGGACCCATATTTTTCAGTTCACCAAAAAAGTTAAAATTCGCAAAGATACGGAGCAACAAAATACCAAAGTGGGGGCTTGCAATGTCACTGCTAAGTAAAAATCGTACCCAGCCGTGATGCCATGCGAAATTTCAATGCGCTGTATCTTTGTAATTTTTCCATTCGTCATGTCTATTAAAAAATATCATATTTCGGCAATTTTAATTTTTTTTTTCCAAAAATTTTCTAATTCTGTTCTTTTACTCTTATTAAGACGCAACTTTTATGCCTAAACCACTTTTTTAATTGATAAAATTTAACGGGTCGGGTTGACCTGCAAAGTCTACAGTTTCGTGTATTTGTCTATTCGTGCTATACAAAGGGTGCATAAGCAAAGCAGGCGTTCCAGAAACGCAATGGAATCACAAACGAAATGCCCATTGTAGTAAATAACAGTATTGCTGTCGCGTGTTTGGTGGCTGTATGGAATTACACGACGAGATCCTTATCTGTGGAAAGCTTTTGTTTTTTTTTTTCATGAAACATCATTACATCAAAAAGTAGAATTTCTTTTTGATTCTAGAACTCCTTGGTTTTAACCTTATTTTTTAAGATTTAGTTTTGTTTGTACTTTTATGTCTTACACTAAAATTGCAATAAAACCCTTAAAATTTTACAATTGTTTGTGAAAAAGAAATTAAACATATCCAGATTTTATTTTGTCGAAATTATTTATAAATTTTTCTTGACAATTTTCTACTAATTGCAATAAAATTCATGTATTTTTCAAAGCACAATTATGTAATTTTATTTTATTAAAGTCGTTCATTAAAAATTGATTTCGTTATAAGAAAGTGATAGTTTATTGTCCATTTTGATGGAAGTCCTTAGGTTATTTTTTATTTTTTTTATTTTTTGGAGACTTTCTATCCGCATAAATTGCTGTCCGGTCATATTGCTACATAATGTATGTCCTTTTTGAGTCATTCGACCTGCAATAAAGTACAAGCCTGTAAACATGTCACTATCGATCATGAGTACCAGGGCACCAGGACGGGAGGGAAGTTTCGACAATGTAAGCGCGCAGGGTGTTCCGAAGACGCCCCGCCGCGCCTGCCACGCACAGGCCTCACGGAACGTATGTACGAGCTGGCTAATTACTTTTATATCCTACCGGTTATGCGATCCTGGTTATTTAAGATCATGTAACGAGTCTGGTGTGTTAGTCTACCATTGTTTTTAACGAACTACAGTGAAGCCAAAAAGAGGGTTATGTGTTTCGCCGCCTATGTATGAATGTTTATCTGTTCGCTGGTTGTTGAAGGCTATGTGACGTCACATTAAATTTAATTTGGCGCCCTCTATAAAATGAAATAATGCCTTAAAAAATGAACTAGAAAATAAATTCTGCAAATCGATATTAAAACGATTGGTTTCACATTTTCGTGAAACCAATCGTTTTAATAGTTCTGGGTTTTCGTTTCTACTTTGCATAGACTTTGCATAACAGTTTGGAGAACGAAAATTCTAGAAAGAACACCTCGTTCCTCGCACTTTGAGATCCGAAGCAGCATAGAATTATAGATACTAGTATAAAGAAAAAAATAATACAGGTTAGTAAATTTAAAAATAATCTGCATCTATCTTTTTAATCAACAAAGATCATTGACCTAGAAAGTCGGGCCTAACCTTTTAAAGGCCTCGCCCGTGGGCCCGTGTCATACCGGCTTGTAATTTTTTTCTAAAAGTCGGCATGAATAATCACATTTTTCTATAGGTTCCGCATTTATTCGTCCATTGCTTGGTTACTCCGAAAACGGCTTATATCCCGTTGCCAGGCGATAGATAACAAGCCTTGAGCGTGTGGTAATAAAGTTTGTATTTGAATGGTGGGGTTTAGGGTTGTGAAATTTATGAAAATGACGGTATGGCTGGGTATGTGTCCGACCCCCGTGACTGGCACAATTTTCTATCGGAGTGTATTTTTGCTTTTTAGGGTTCCGACTCTCTTCGGGAAACGGAACCCTTATAAGATCACTCATCCATGTTTATTTTATTGACAAATTAGTGAGATGTAGAAAGATTTACTATGCCACGACAATGAGCATAAATAAATTAATATATAGGGACAAATTACACGGATTGAGCCAGCCTCAAAGTAAGTTAGAGACTTGTGTTATGGGATACTAACTCAACGATACTATATTTTATAACAAATACACATATATATAAACATCCAAGATCCAGGACAATTTGAAAAAGACCATTTTCCTACTTGCCCTGACCGGGGATCGAACCCGGGACCTCCGGTGGCGGACTGGCATGGTGACCACTACGCCACGGAGGTCGTCAAAATAGACGCCTATCAGTAGCTTATTTTCCAAATCTTCTAATAAAATAAGTAATCTTTACTTATTTTATTATTAGAATTGGAAAAAAAATTGGTTACATAGTCGTTAGAAACATGATTGTTACTTAAAAATTACATAGGACCAATTACGGCCCATAAACAAATTAGAATATACACTTCACTACAGTGTATTTCTTATGGACATAGGTAAGTAGTTAGATTAGTAAATTGGCTAAATATTTAGATAATTTCAATTTTTGAATAACTTTATTCATTAAATTTGCAAAAATAAGTTATAACAAAATTATCTTTCAAAGGGTTACATTTATGCGGGATTTCTCGAGCTAAATTTTCAACTATATTATATTTCATGAGAGATGCGTTTTTTTTTTCTTCTCCAAACTAAATGCATGACAAAGGTACATGCAAAATAGAAAAGAAATAGCCGGAACAGTTTATTATTATTAAAATCTTCTCTTCTTAAAGTGAATGGCAGGCACGGAACCTTTAAAGGCGAGTTAGATTCGCACTTACCAATTTATTTTTTATTAACCGACTGTACCGAGAAGGATATCGTGTTTTAAGTTCAATTTACATATTCATGCCTGTTCCAGCGAAGCATGAAGTAGTCAATACAATGCACATATTTATTTTGTCTTTTCGTAAAACGGATATTTCTCATAAACAATTAGATAGGAATATGTAATTTGAATATTAAACTCCCTTGGGCAAAAACATCTGTTTTGTGCTTGGTTGAATGTGCAAAGTGTTAAGCATCACTGGGTGCGGACTGGAATTGGATGGGTGCGCTTAGTAAGTCCTATCCTAACTTCCTAACTAATATTATAAATGCTAAAGTGAGTTAGTAGGTATATTTGTTTGTTTGTTACCACTTCACGCTTTAACTACTGAACCTAATTAGATGGAGCTTGGTATGTATATATTTTGAGACCCAAGAAAGGTCAGGTTTTTATCCCGAAATTCCTACGGAGAGCGAAGCCGACGGGCAGTATTCATAATATATACACATCACGTCATCATCTCACGTATTTTTTCCCGGTTGCATCCTCAGCAGTAATGCTTCAGAGCCCGGGGTCCGCTTACTTACCAAGGAGATTTGATGAGGTTACTGGTTTTTACACAGAGCTACTGTCGTCTGACCTCCGCAACCCAAAAGGTACACCAAAACCAATCCTTGGATAGTTTTGATGAGCAAACGCTAGATGGCGTTCGGGACCCACAGTTTTTCGTGCCTTCCGAAACACGGAATCATCTTTCTTTTCGGATAATCAGGTGATTCAAGCCTGCAATATCCTAAACATACTGGAAACAACTTTTCAAAAAGTATGCTTCCCAGTAGGATTCGAACCCATGACGTCTGGGTCACAAGGCGAACGCCTTGACCACTGGACCACGGAGGCAGTCCTGTTTAGGCGTTTTGAGAGTGTTTTTTGAGTCTGTATATCAACGAAAAATGCTTTTTGTAGTCTTCAACTAGCCTAACCCCTTCCCCCTTAAATTTGAATTAAGAAATAACCCAACATCGAAGAATATTCATTACTTAATAATAGTCCTTCCATATACATGTACTTAAACTATTTTAAGGGGGAATTCAGTCCATGGCCTTTTCATACAAACTCGAATCAGCTGATCAGTTTACCTGTAAGGAGGCCAAAAATTATTTTTCATATTTCGATATGTAATATGGTCCGTGGGAAAAGTTGCTCAGTGTCATGGACTGAATTCACTCTTAAAATAGTATATTGTGTTAGACCCCGTAACTAAAAATTTTTCAAAACTGAAAACTGTCTTCACCCCTAAACTGTTTCTACCTGGAAAGTATACCCTTCCAAAACAAAAAAAAATATTTCCAAATCAGTCCAGTCGTCTTCGAAAAATCAGTAAACATACATAAAAGAAAATCGCGGGGAATTGATAACTCCTCCTTTCTGGAAGTCGGTTTAAAATATTCTATAGGAAAAACTGAGGCAACAGTGTCGCCCCCTAGCGTGACGTTTTAAAAATGCTGCTGCATCATCACCAGTCGCATTACAAGTGCTCCCGATCAAAACTCCGTTACGCACACCCCTGCGTTTTGTTTTTTATTCATAAACCGTGGCTAAAGTGGAGTAACTCTATATTTTGCTATTTTGGATTCTCTATGAATTATGTGCTGAAAAAGGCCTCTTCCCAAAAAAAATATATATAATGGTTTGTCTATTGGTTGTTGCAAGTTGGAAAATGGACTTTTCAAATTGTCCTATGTCTTTGATGTATACACATATTTCGTTCTCGTATATATTTATTATAAAATTTTAGTTAAGTTTGTATCCCTTAAGATGAAAGTTAGTTTGGGGCTAGCTCAATTATTGTGATTTGTTCTTATCTACCTACCTATTGGCATACTTACTTACCTTTGGCTTTTATTTATAAACTGAGAAAAGAATAAGTCTACATTTTGGTATTTATTATAATGTGACAGGCCAAATCACAGAGATTGCGCTAGCCCCAAAGTAGGTTCGCGGTTTGTGTTTTTGGGTATACTAACTTAACGATACTATATTTTATAACAAATACACGAATAGACAAACATTCAAGACCCAGGTCAATTCTGAAAAAGATCATTATCCATATTGACCTGACCGGGGATCGAACCCGGAACTTTCTTTGTGACAGCCTGGCATGATGGCCACTAGGCACAGAGGTCTTCATTAGATTATGTACGAATCTAGTGGGACTGCCCGTTTTAGAAACAAATGATTGAATAATTTTCCTATTGGTTAAGTTTTGTTTTTACTCATAACTGTGGCTAAAGAAGAGTATTTCTAAATTTGGAAATTGTGGAATTTCTATGAATTTAAAACGAAATTCTGTTTTGATTCACATTTAGGTTCATCACGTCCACCATGACGCTACAAGCAGCATGTGGGTCTTACGGCTTTGGGCTCTGTCTACTCCGTTGGATCAAGACGTCATAGTGTATCGGTCATGATCATCTTGTTTGGACTAGTTCATAAATATGGTCAACGCGCTATGGAGAGAGCTATGCTCGGTGTTTCCCTACGTGATCGAATTAGAAATGAGAAAATTCGTAGGAGAACAAAAGCCACTGACATAGCCCAGCGGATTAGTTCGTTGAAGTGGCAGTGGGCGGGACACATAGCGCGATGAACCGATGGCCGATAGGGCAAAAAGGTTCTCGAATGGCGACCACGTACTGGCAAGCAAAGCGTAGGACACCCACCTACAAGGTGGTCTGACGACTTGAGCAATGTCGCTGGAAAGCGCTGGATGCAGGCCGCTCTAGATCGGTCATTTTCGAAATCCTTGGGGGAGGCCTACGTCCTGCAGTGGACGTTATGCGGCTGAAATGATGATGGTGATGATCACTGATGATGATAAATATTGTATCCCCTGCTGGGCAAAGGCCTACCCCTTATTTTTCCACACGACCCTATCTTCTGCGACCTTATTTATCTTCTTATTTCAAAACTAAGTAGCTCTCGTCGGTGGGTACATGATTATATATTTATCTACAAGACTGTTTTAAATCAGATCAGCTGATCTCCCGAGTCGCATCGCAACACTGTATCAGAACAGTGTATATTTTTCAAAAGCCCACCGCGGTCACCGGCCCTGTGACGTCACAAGACACATCGCTCCACTTTCGCGTTGATCGATGACGCACCAGTGTCAAGGTTGCCTCTGACAGCCGACAGCTGTCAAACGCTGAAAAACGCGCTGTCAGAGTAATGGATCGCGTACTATGGGGTCGATGGACGAGGCTTTTTTGCTTTTGATAGTAATATCAGCTATAGTATAACGTCAAAAAAAGTACTGAATCCAAGTTCGAGACGGACTCGCGTACGAATGGTTCCGTAGCATTTTCTATTAAAAATCACGTTTGTTGTATGGGAACACTTAAACATTTATTTTATTCTGTTTTTAGTATTTGTTGTTATGGCGGCAACAGAAATACATCGTCCGTGAAAATTTCAACTGTCTAGCTATCACGGTTCATGAGATACATCCTATTGACAGACAGACCGACGGACGGACAATGGAGTCTTAATAATAGGGTCCCTTGTCACCCTTTTGGGTACGGAACCCTAAAAACTATACCGCATTCACGTGTTTGTATTTATTATGTTTATTTTTATCCATTAAGAGGTAGTTAGAGGCAGGGTCCTTAGATTGGGTCCTAAAAGCATCAAGATGTTTTTAGTATGAAGTAAACGGATTACTTACGTAGAGAGTGCGCTTTTGAACAACATGTTTCGACCTCATCCGGAGGTCTTCATCAGGGTGAATGTGGACTTGAGGACGCGCGCACACGATTCGCCTCGAGTCACACTGATGTTATTGGTACGTAGCGGAAGTATGGGCGATCCGTTACTTTAACTTCATTCTAATAATGTTTTTTTCACGCGGTTGTTTTAACCATCAGATAATTCCTAAATAAAAATGAAAGATTTATATTTAGAAACAAAATAAAATATTGTTGAAAAGAAGGAAACCTGCGTTCCTTTACAGAACAACAATTTATAAACGTAGATAAATAATCTAAATGGAACGTTGTGACGTAGACTATCAAGGCAGATCGCCTGATCTAAAGAAATCCGTTCCGTTGCACGCAAAACTCAGGTTTTATGTTCTGTCAGCACGGTTTACTGCCAAGGCTAAATGTGACATAGGCACAGGCACATAATAAGTACTAGTACTCACGTACAGAAGTCTTACTTAGAAAAAATCAAAGATATATTTTCTCAATGTGGTTAGGCGCTATGGTTTAATTTAGCTCGCGCCAGAACTCCTCAGCTCTTCGTTTAGATACCTAGATATCCATTGCAAGCCAATTTCATTCTTATTACTCTGGACAAACGATTCATGTAATTGAATTTCACCTTTGAAGTGGTCACCTCGCGCGTAGTAATAATGTACGTATATTTTCGATACCTAAAGAGGTGACACAGGCCTGGCACAGATATGGCTCTACATTAAAGCGGAGTATCATTTATGCCTACACTACTACAAACGAAACTATACATCTGTACACAGGTCAATGTATGTGTGTTCGGAAGCCAACATTACTCGAGAAGGCGAGAATGGGGGGATAAGTGCGGGGACGGGACGCATATTGCACGGAACCCTAGGAGTTTCCACTCTGTATCGTGGAAGGGACATCCCCGTAATAAATCAAACCACAGGCTATACTACACGGAAAAAAAAGAGTCTGGAGATTTTGTTCAGTTAAGAAAGTATATTGTTTTAAACATATTTCTTTAAATCAAAGTAAAACGTCTTAAAATTAAGTTCTGTTAAATTAAATTGAATCCGTCATTTTTTTAAGCCGAGTCCACAATATTATTTTAACTTAATGCACATTTCGTTGGACCAATAGTAAAAATCTTCCTTACCTAAAAATAACTTAAATTCTTGTTTCAACAGTCAAATTTGCGTGTATTTAGAACATATCACGCCATATTAAATATTTTGTAATCTTCGATGGACATGAGCAATTACATTTCACTGAAAAACTGGAATGTTAGGACAATGCAAATTACTTTACTCCAAGAAAACGGTTCTCTAGGTCCAAACCAAGCTATCTCCTTGGATGGAACACACGATATCTTAACATAAAACAATCTATATTTTCGTTTAAGAGTTTGTATTTTAGTTTAATGTAAACCGTGTCATAATAAAATGTTGTTATAAATAAAAATTCACTTGAAATAAGTAAAACCATACAGGTGTTTTTATCTAATTCAAGTAAATGTTTTTCTTCACACAAACATACTCGTTTATTTGGGTGGAATCTGAAGATTATATTGAAAGGAGTCGATAAAATATCAATTTAATCTCATGATGGTCTCAGCTTAACCGTTTTTGTTTCATAGACGAAACAGTACTATTATATTGAATAGAGAAATTAAACATTCAGTCCGATCTAATTTGTCTTTCGTTTAACCATTTTTGATTTTCAGTATGAATACTGATCGACTCGAATTATCTAGAGTTGCTGGTCGATAAAAAAAGTATCGATAACATTGTTGTTTATAGATATTTTCTATATAAAGCCAAGAAGGATAATTCTATACAAAAAATACCAACTTTTGTACTTATTTTACGAGTAATAAGAAAAATTTATACTAAGGATACAAGGGAATATCTTTTTTAATACATCAGCCAAGTTTCTAGAATTAAAAAAGAAACAGTCCCTCTGACTATGATAATGGAATTCGCAAACCCGATAAGTGAATTTTACTATTTTCTTAGTATAGGTATACTCTAGAAACCTAATTTTTAACAAAGCAAATAATACAAGGGACGCTTTACAACACTGAAAAAATAAACACATTTCTTGTGTGACTACCACCTTTTTACCTAATTTTTAACTTTATTTTATTTTTAGTTATTTTATATTCCTCTAGCTGCTTTGGCTAAGTATGGCTATGGTAGTACAGAGAGGGTCGTGCTCCTGCAGTGGAGACAAAAAGACCTGATGATAATGATGATGATGATTTATTTTTAGTATTTGTTTTTATAGCGGCAACAGTATATTACGGTCTATTACGGTTCAATAAATAGAGCCCTTTAACGGACAGACGGACAGACGAGACAGACATCGGAGTCTCAGTCATAGGGACCCGTTGGCACCCTTTGGGCACAAAACCCTAAAAAATGGTCGATAAACTCACCGTCTTCGATTCCAATTAAGTGGTCTGGAAACGAGAGACAAACAAAGAATTTGAATGCCTCTCTTCCCATGGAGATAGTAAAAATCGATAAAGTAATAAAAGCTAAGGATTCTTTTTTCACAAACCCAAATACTTGGTGGCTTCTGGGTTTAACCACCTGAGTCTCTGTCTGTCCCGTAAAAGATACAGATGTGAAAGTACGAAACTCGAATCGTAATTTTTACGTATTCTATATTCTTAATTTATAATAATATTATAGGGAATCTGCGGCTATGTTTACCTATTATAGGTACATCTACACTCTTCTCGATCTAACCTTTAAGTATGTATGCACAATCAACCAAAGTATTATTCAATATTGCAGATGTTAACAAACACTTACCGAATGGATCAAATCATATAGTAACACGATTTGCGTAAATACCGACTCGATGTTAAGCATGCCGCATCCTTAATCCTAGGTACGCCATTTTTATTTCATTGCTTGCGTGCGACGCGTTTTTAGTTTCTATCCGGTCCTGACAAGTTATTTTCTTGTAAGTGTAATGTAGTTTATGATAAATAAATCCTCAGAATTTGTTTTCCAAGGATAACTCAGTGATTATAGAACTGAAAGATGAGAAAAAGGATGATTTATTAGTGCTTTTAGCGGCAAGGATTATTTCCGAAGAAGTGATTGAAGCCCTTCGCAGTGAGTACTTCCTACTTTCTTATAACTTTTTGGCATAAATGTTTTGGACAGTCAGATTTGATGGTATGTACCTATCCCTGAAAAAGTCACTACAAAAAGTAAGGTTAGTTGCTCGCTCGTACTACTTACTAGGTTCAGGTACATACTCAGGTACATACCTACATGGAAGATGGGTTTTTTGTAGGTACCTACGAAGTTTAGTGAAGGTAAATTTTGTTTTGTTTTTGTACTCAATGACACTAAAGAAGCATCAGTCAATCCCATTCAAGATTCGCAAGACTATCAGATTCGCAGTCTCTTTTTAACCCCAGACCCAAAAAGAGGGGTGTTAAAATATAAGTTGGCCGATCAGTCTGCCATTGTATGTAAACTTTTCTGTTTCTGTATTTTCTCTTGTGTACAATAAAGCTTTATTAACAAGCAATACTTATATATATACCAACATTCAATTTATGATTGTTGTAATGTTGTAAGTTCTTTTTGTTGTTTCAGGAAATGGTATAACTAAAATTTTGCAGCTTGACCAAATAAGACCATGTAAAGGAAATTTTGCCCACATTTAGGCCACGGGCTTTAATTATTAAATAATAATAAATATTTTGAATCAAAGGTATGTTGATGCAAAAAGGTACATTGAACTAGATTTTATTTTCTGGGATATATGTACGTCTAGTGAAAAATTCATTATTAAATTTTAGGCCTCCACTGTCAGTGTTACAACATATGATAGCGACTCCACTGCAAGTGTACATACACTCATAGCTGAAGAGAATGGTGACCTTAGTATAGCACTTAGCGACTTGTTCCCTTCAACAAGTGTCAACCAGAGATTTCCAGACGTTATTAGAAACTTCACCTATTGGAAAAACTATACTGAATTTTTATACTTAAAATAACAAATAGGATACAAAAAGAAAAAAAAAAACGTTGAATAGATATTATCATCAGGAATTTATTTACGTTTATAATTAAAAAGTGAGTATTGATTGACAGATCTTATACACAGTTAACTGTGTGTGTAATGTATATACTACATTTATCATTGATATACTATCTTTTACAGGTGACTCACTTATGATGACTACAATATATTAACTGGAAAAATTATCACTTTATCCCCAACAGAGTGTCCTGGTACATATTTTACCAGATAAGTAAAAAAAAAGTGTTTCAGGGTCGGGAAAATCCATAGCAGCTAGTGGAAAACTTGTCGACAAAGTTCGAAACTCTTTATTTTAAAGTACTTAATGCAACAAAGCAAGGTGCAGAATTAAAAAACAATCCTGCAAAAAAAAAACAAAAACAAATGATATTTTATTAAGTATGTATTAAATTATTATTTTTTATTTTACTTCTGCTGTTATTTGGTTTTTGAAACGAGATGGTATACATTAAAAAATAAGACTTTAACACTACTTATACTAGACTACAAGTTCGAGACTTGTGTTATATATATTATACTTAACTCAACGATACTATATTTTATAACAAATACATATATAGATAAATAAATAAATAAATAAAAATATAGGGACAAATAACACTGATTGAGCTAGCCCCAAAGTCAGTTCGAGACTTGTGTTATGGGATACTAAGTCAACAATACTATATTTTATAACAAATACATATATAGATAAACATCCAAGACCCAGGACAATTTGAAAAAGGCCATTTTCCAACTTGCCCTGACCGGGAATCGAACCCGGGACCTCTGAGTGGCGGACTAGCATGGTGACCACCTACGCCACGGAGGTCGTCAATACTGATAATGACATCCAAATTGCCTTAGGTAACACTTTTAGGTACTTATTGGGATTTTTTCCTGTTGTGTAACAGTGTTACAAAAGCTAAGGTTAACTAAAAACTAAAAAAATAACATTCTTTTCAGGTTTTCAGGTATACCTACATTAAGAAGATATTGAATGGCTCAATAATAATAATAATGAACCATGGTCAGAAATAAAATCTGCACAGATTCGCCATGAGTTAGAATATACTGATATGTATGATTTTGTAAGTGGAAAGTTTTATAGCTACCAGCTGGTTCAGAGTTGGTAAGTGATATTATATCACTTACCAACACCCGAATTTTAATTATTTATTAGAACGAATTAGAACTACACAAGGTTACTTATGTAGTTCTAATTCGTACTTGTCTATAGGTTTATCTAGCTAAACCAAGAAGTATATTTATAGTATATATATATATATTTCAATATTTGATAGTTGTTTTATCTCATGCTTACTTTTGTTATTGATATAAAATTTTATTTCCAGATAAAAGATGATTTTGCAATATTTTATTCTGATAAAATAATCGCTTTCTAGAATGTTGGGAAATATTCATGCAAAATCTTGTTCAATTTAAAAAAAAGAAGAAGAAATAAATTAAAATGAACATAAGAAAGATTTGCTCAGTTCAATGAATTCTAAAGATACTGAAGGTAGGTAACCATTTTATTCTGTCAGTCAAATTATTATTACCTGAAACTTTGTTCAATAGTCGTCTGAGAAGAGGTAGCATTGTCTCTATTTGCCATAGCTGCTTAGCAAATATAGGTGAGACAATGCTACCTACTTTTTTCCTTTCTTTTATATAATTCTTTTTTTTCAGAATCCTGGTGATATTTTTTCTGCTCTACAGAGGCAGATCGAGAAAACTGCAAAGACGCAATAACAAGTCCAATCTCGCGTCATTCTACTTGGAACGCTGCAAAAAGTTTACCTATATTGTTATAGACAAAATTAGATATACTGTTGCATCAGTTAAACTACACCACACTTACTTTATGGAGAAAATAACTTCTTGTCCGGACCGGATAGCACAAAGACAGACAGAACGCGCCACACGCAAGCAATGAAATAAAAATGGCATACCTAGGATAAGGGATGCAGCTAGCGCCTTGCATAAACTACTTATCGACCGGTATTTACACAAATCGTTCAAAAATTAACACACAGATAAAATTAAACAAATATTATTATATAAGGAAAATTGTTCAATTTTTATAGTTCGAAATTGAAAGCTTGCCCCTATGATAATCAGTATCAATCTTTGATACATTGACTTATTAAGAGTTTAACCTTTTGAACATGTTTTATTTTTTATTTTTTTTGTGATAGAAGAACCTGATTTCGAACACCTAGGTTCGATTATTTGGTAATTTATAAAGGTGTTCATTCATAATTTTCCCAATGAGTAAACCTGTGTCTTAAACGCAAATTTTTACGTATATTGCCGCCACTATAACGTGACTCTGTCGACCGCCCCATTATAAACTTTTGTACTGTGTTTAAAATGAAGTACACCGATCACGGCAGGTTTCGAATAGTTCAGCGTATGCATATGAAAAATGTATGATGAAAAATGTGAATTTTATTTCCTTCTACTTTAGGACCGTCAGTTGATGAAGTGTACAAAAAAGTGTTACATTAGTGGCGGCTTTGTTACTTAACGGATAGACAGAATGTTGTTAAGTCACAGGGTCATTGGGGAAAATAATAGCGGCATTGAGTAAACTTTTACTCCGCTGTATAATAGTGTTACTAAAGATTAGTATTTCTTGTTATTTCAGTATTTTTAGTCACTTTAGCTTGAGTAACACTGTTACACAACGGGAAAAAAATCCCATTAAGTACTTAATGCGTAATAATGTAACTCTAGGAAACTACGATGTCAATCGATTCGTCATTATTGTCACGGTGATATTAAACTACATTTTTTATTAATATGCATAAAAATATAAAATTATATAATTAATTTTTCAAATGTACCTAAGTTTTTATGATCGGTTTTATCTTTAAATGACGTAAGAAAAAGTTGTTAACGTAGCCAGTTTTACACTGTAACCCGTTGGGAAAAATATAAAGAAAAATATGTTTATATATTTGTTCCCACGTTATATATGTTCAGAGTGGAATATTCCCATCCAGTTACACTGCTACGCGACGACACTACTTTCCCATCCTGTAGCAATGTTAGGACTGATAATTGCAAGAGCTTTTAGAAATAAAAGTACATTTGTCATATTACTGCATATTGCGAGCTCATTTAGACTCAATTGTCTCTATCATAAGGTTTTTGAAAGTAATACAAGGTTTACGACTAGGTCAATTACTTCCTACGGGTACGGGTCACAGTGTAAGAGTTGAGGGAACGTTAAAACCATTTGGAAACATATTGCATTAGGACATATAATCATTATTGATTTTCTGTTGGATTTTTTTAAACTTAACATAATGATAAGTGTTACTTGACAGGAATACAACATATCGCATTCCGTTGCTAAATACACACTTGTACAAGTGTGTAGATTAGTGTTGTTCATTTAAATACGCTACTGTTACTCAACGGGAATGCGGAATGTTGTATTCCCGTCAAGTTACACATTAAATAATTTGCATTTTTTTATTTTATTTTAAATAAATTACAAATTACTACCTATATAAAAACTCTTTTATTTTTCAAATCAAACTTTTCAGCCCTACACACAACTTAAGCTTAAAAAGGAAACTGACAATCTTTATTATTTTAATCTTATATGTTATGTTTCAGCAGCAGTTGGATTGGATCTATACGTGCTCGACTCCATGAAAATGATTCGTTAGGGGAATAATTCCATTAGGTTAGCACCGTTCAGCATTCCTTACTCATACATACTGAAACTGTTTTTTTTTAGCATACGTGAGTCACAACTCACATCAGCTTTAACGGTGTATCAGTAAACAGGTGTGAGTGCCAATATGCCTGATTTTCAGTATGCATGCGTAAGGAATGCTGAATGGTACTATCCAAATGGGATTAATCCCTTAAAGGATACATTAATTTTTCGGGGCCCAGTGCTACCAGTTTGAAATAAATCATTTTAAAGGAAACAAAAATATTATTTCAAAAAATTTCTTGATCACGCCCAAGATAACCGTTCAAACTATTTTATGAACTACTATTTACAGTTGAAAGTGAGAATGTAAAGCTTTTCTATGAACATTTGCGAAAAACGGCCAGTTTTGGCTAATGTGCGTAGAAAAGCTTCAAGTTCTTACTTTAAACTGTAAACAGTATTTAAATAGTTTGAAGGGTTATCTAGGGTTTTGTCGAGAAAACATTTTAAATGATATCTCCGTTGCCTTTTAAATGATTTATTTCAAAGTGGGGCAGCACAGGTACCCGAAAAATTAATGTATCCCCTTAACGAATAAATTTTCTTGAGTTAAGCTTTTGTCAGATTCCTTTAAGAACACATATAATTTAGCCTTAGACAATATTTTCTCAACACAATAATTGATTCAATTGAGGCAAGTAAAATACATTATGAACTGAAATACTTCACTTTTAATCGAATATAACTGCATGTTTCGTTTAAAAAATATAATATTTAGAAGAACCGGATCATACTTTGGGCTAAAACATGAAAAATAATGAATAAAACAAAAATTAGTTCAGGCCAACCTAGATTTCACTTTATGTCAATCGAATATAACATTTAAGTCAATGTTATAATTTCTTCAGTGTAACCGTACACATTTTTATCAGAATTATGTTAGCTTTTGTTCGTAACACTTATTTTCTTGATACAAAGCACTATTTTCTCTGTTGCAAAATATATTACTTTAATTTAATTTTACAGAGTTCAAAATAAGAAAACCTCTATCTTGAATGAAAGAAATGAAAAACTTACAAAGAGTGTTAGAAATCGAATCAGTTTGAATTTAGACAAAAGTTATTTTGATTTAAGATTATATTAGTACATGACTGTTATCGAAAACAATCTATTGTCTAAAATTGAGCTAACCGGAGTTCAGAATGAGACATCCGTTACGTTAGGTGTGCGAATCGATTGTCTTCAATTTTTTTTCAATAACCGATCATTAGAAAGAAGAGAATCACAATCTATATTTAAGATTATATTACATTCAATAAATCGCCAGTATTATTTTGTATGAATCTATTTTATATTCATTTAATTAAATATTAGTTTCAAATTCAAAGCAATATGTTATCTTAACTAGAGACAATTTACTGCATGGTGCATATATATGCGAATACGTTCTTGGATCAAAGAATCCTTTTTTACCGTGTAGATCACCATAGTATTATGAAATAAAAATAACAGCCCAGATACAAAAAAAATTCGACATTTCCATACAAAAGTGTGCAGCCGCCCGGGCAATTTGTATGGATGCCGAATTTTTTTTGTGTCTACCCTGTTATTTTAATTTTATTACACTATAGTGATCTATTATAGCCCGTGGTTCGATTTATTACAGGTATTCCTTCCACGTTGTTTATTAATTCTGTGACATAAGTATATGCTAGGTAACCATTTATTTAAATTTACTTAACTTTCATGCTGGTCTGGGAAAACAGAAGCGACGTCACCTCTATGTAGAAATCATTCTTGAGCATAACATCACGCGAAATTTAAATGCGCTATATCTTCGTCATTTTTTGTTTCTTAATATTTTTTAGAAATCTAACCGATGGGCTAAATGTATTTTTCCTGACGTCATGCCTATTAAGCAATATGCAAAAGGTGTTTTTAAAGTACTTTATGAATGCCTCAAATCAAGCACTTGTCGACAGAATTGGGAAGAAATGAACGAAGTCTTTTTTTTTTTTTAATAAGAAAATTGACTTTACCTTTTTACATAGATACCGCAGTGACCGCCGACTGCAAAAAGACAATGAGTAATAAATCAGAAAAAAAATGCATTCTAAAAACTGTTCGGAAACGCGTCTAATTGCTCCTGCCCAAGGCAGGGCGGGCCGCCCGCCCTAACACCCCCTATACAAATAGCAATAAAAACCATTATCGCGTGCACTGAAACGCCTTTACCGACATTCTGAACTTGAACCTAGCGTTGCAGACTTCGCAACGTCGTAAGACAACGGATACCTGTCAAAGGACTGTATATTTTATGGGGATTGTTTCAAGGTGTGTTTTCGATCGGGGGAGGGTAGGGTCGTTGCCTTGCCTGGGGGTGGCTCCTCGGCTTCTACCGTATAACTCATCTGTAGGTACCGAGCAGATCGATAAGGTACCTATTAAGCGTGGAGTGTTTGTTTTTGGGTTTCCTTGTATTTACTATGTAAGAGGTTGTAAGAGTGAAGGATAAGTGTAGAAGAAGCCTTCTTTAATAATCAATGGCTTGGTTACAAATTATTAAAAGGATACATGAATTTTTGGGGTCCAGTGTTGACTCCATTTGAAATAAATTATTTGAAAGAAAACGGAGATATCGTTTAAAATTGTGTCTTGACCAAGCCCTAAGTAACCCTTCAGACTATTTAATGAACTACTGTTTATAGTTTAAAGTGAGAACGTGAAGTTTTCTCCGCACATTTGTGAAAAACGGCGACTTTTGGCTAATGTGCCAAAATAGCTTCAGGTTCTCACTTTAAACTGTAAACAGTAGTCTATAAAATAGTCTTAAGTGCGTTTTGTAGTCTATTCTACAGAGAGGACAAGTCGAGTATAAATATGATAAAGAAAGATGAATTAATTGGGAGAATTGAATAAATATTAAACCATTTACATTTTGTAATAACTCAGTTTGGTATATATAGTAACATTAAAAAAGGTGAACATGTTTCCTAAGAAATGTGCATAAATATGTAAGCAATCATTAACAGTGCAATAAATCTTCAAATCCATTGCGAAAACAGCTTAACTCTGAAATTAACTAATTAGAGTCTTACGAAAGCGTGATGCATTCGAGCAAAATCATAGATACATATTGTACTAAGTGGCGAAAAGTAATAATGAATAACTATGAGCCTTTTTGGACTAGTGTATCTTTCATTATTTTAATTTAAAAATTAAATTAAAGGTACAATTTAATAAGAAGGTAAAAAATTGTACATCAGTATAAAAATAAAAAAATTGTGATGAAAAGAAAGCATTTTTTTTTGACACGCTTGTTTATTTATAAACAATTAATTAATATTTCTTTGGAACAGTGTTCAAAAGAATTGATAATTTTATTTTAATGACTTTAAGTAACAGAAATATTCTAAGAATATTCAAATTTTTTAATTTTGTTAAGTATTACTTATAGGCAGTTTGAAAATCCTTGAGAGAAGCCTATGTCCAGTGAACCTTATTCGGCTAAATTGATGATGATGATGATTAAAGCAGTGGTAAATTGGAACAATAATGAATGTTACCAAATAAATTAGCGTTTCGTTTCACGATAGGTAGTGAATAAGAGTGCATTTGAAAAAATTATATACTTAGACTAAAATTAGAATGCATAATGTTTTTGTATTTGTACATGTATATTTTAATAAAATATAAGTAAGTCCATAATTTTTTTAAAGTCTGTGTTTTAAAGGCAACCAACTCATAAGCCTTGTTGCTAAGCATATTGAAAATGTCAGCTCATTTTTATTTTGGTGATTTATTTGCAATTTTATGCACGGCTAATTTGTTAATGTAAATTAATACAAATCAACGCGCCATTATTGTTTTTGTTAACATTATTTAAATTGGACACAGTTGAAGTAACATCAATGGAAATAATTTTCGAATTATTGTTTACATACTTCATTGCATAATAATTAAGTACACGACATAGTTGTAGCAAGTCTGTTAGTTTAGACGTATTTAGTAGTGCCTATGAAATTAAGATGTAAAAAGATCTATGACAATAATTGTTATTCAAGGATTCAAATGTTCATTCAGTAATTAGACCTTTACAGGCACTTTTACACGTCACTAAGTATGATTTATGTTACGTGTAAAGTATATTAAAATTTAATTTATTTTTAAAGAAAAGCTACCGATACCAGCTATTTTAATATATGCGTGGTTACTAATATTTCATAAATATCTGTTAGCAATACAGAAAAACAATCTACCCAACCAATCCAATCGCAGTAAGAAAAAACAGCTAATAACATCTAGTGGAAACGAAACCAGTCACACATACATACTCGTATGTGCTATCGATCGGGGATCAAAGGCAGTTACAACGGAGGTATCGCTGAGCCATTAAGGAAATTGCTTTATGCCGACCCGAGGTTGTGGAGTTTCACGGACACGGCCGAACACAACGATAGATGAGCGAGGCGTATGAAATTTACTTTCATTTTTTATACGTTCTCGAGCTGTTCTGTTTTTGGTCTAAGTTTATGTTGATGATATTTTTTTGTCATACATATAGGTTGCCATATACATTGGTCATACATATACGCAAATATGGCTATTATGTTCATTTATTTTCAAAATCTATCAATCCTACAATTATAGGCAGTCCTAGTCAAAATAGGTAGGTTCATAGACAACGCAAATTTTTTGCTAATTTTCGAGATAGGTTATTTTACACTCACGACAAATAGAAGGCGTTATAAGTTTGATGCTTATGTCTGTCAGTCTGCTGTGTGTCTGGACCGATTTCGATGCAGTTTTTTTACGTGAAAGCAAGTTCCCTTGCAGTGGGTCTTGGCTATGTTTAATAAAAATAGGTTTAGCCGTTTAAAAGTAATTGGGGGTTAAAGAGCTTGAAAAGGTTTTCCCTAGCAAATAATAGATGGCGCTACGGTTGTCATTACATACAATAAAATATGTAGTTCCACGCCTCATCGGTAGATGGCGTTTTTAACAATCGGTTTATTTTTTAATTTGCTTAGCAAATAATCTTGCATGATATGGCTGTCAGATTAGGATAATTTTTTAAAACTTTTTTTTAACTTATATTTTTTGGATTGTGTGATCTTGAGACGAGAAGTAAGAAATACTATTAATAAAAAAAATACAGAATAACAAAAAGGTGTTTATTTAATAACATGCGCACTTCTTGCGTCAAAACTTTCCGTGACAAGTAAAAAATTGTTTGAGTAATTTTCTTTTTTGTTAAACAAATTGTATTCTAGTTGTTGTATAATATTATATTGTTTCTTTGTTTGCCACTTAACCTTACCTAACCTGACAAATGTCATTGAAGTTTTTACACGTGTACGTAAATAACAAGAGATTAGTCGGTGAGATATTTCGTTTCTCTTTTATCTATTCGTATTTAGGATTTATTTTTTATAGCTTTTTAAACTGGTATGAATGTTTTTAGGGTTCCCTAGTAAACAAGGAACCCTTATAGTTTCGCCATGTCTGTCTGTCAGTCCGTCCGCAGTTTTTCTGTGACTATAAGTACTAGAAAGCTGTGATTTGCGATGATTTTGGCATGGGTATGTATATTAATTATGCGGAAAAAGTGGTGAAATAAAATGTGGAAAAAAATCACAGCTATGGTATATATTTATAACGAAATTTAAAGGAAAACTATCAGAGCTAAGTAGTCGGTTAAAAATGAAAAGACAAAAAAATATAGCACTTCTATACAAAAGCGTGCAGCCACCCGGCCAATTTGTATGGGAAGGTCGATTTTTTTTGTTTCTTGACTGAATTAGTTTAATTTCATTATGCTATAATATATTAGTATAGCCCTTGGAACGATTTATTAAAGGGATGTCCCTTTAAAAAAGTAGTGGTGAAATGAAAATGGTTGCCGTTTGGCACACTGACTGTCCATATATTTTTCCAAAATGGCGGCCGCAGATATTTTCTCGGACAGAACCTTGTTAAGTGACGTTTTTGGCGGATACCCAGATATAGCTGTAGCAATGTTTTATGCCTTTTGGCACACAGATATAGATCTTGTCCTGAATTTGAAAGATGACAGAATCCAAGTTTTAATTTAGGTAAAGTGACGAGCTATACCCAAAAAAAAAAACGTATGGCACACGGGGACTGCCGCGGTAAAGCTATTGCATAGCATTTTTTATCAACTTATGCAATTATTATTATTTATTAATTTTTTTTTAGCAGTATTTTTTTACAAGTTACACTTTTTGAGCGTGGTGACCTATAAGAAATTTTTTTTTCTTTTATTGAATAAATGAGAAGTTAATATCGTTTAAAATATTTTTATTATCTTACAATACATGAAGGTTATTCAGGAATTTTTAGTATGAGCATACAGCAGCTAGTCTACACGCATACGTCTAGTCGCATGCACACAAACACCGTGCCGAAGTCTGCCGAACTGAAACGACGTTAGACGATGCACGGCTTTCAACGCCGCTGTGCTGTGCCGGTCGCCGGTTGCCGAGAAATGTTTAGGCGGAGTGGGGGGTGTTAGGTTTTATTTTCGTTACGGAATTTCTTGATTCGGTCGCCGCGCTCAAAGCCCGCGATAAAAGCTATGCAATAGCTTAAAAATACTCCTCATTTAATTATATTGCTTTCTTCTTAAGATACCTATATCTCCCAAGATTTCATCGTCCCTTTCTGAATTTGCAACTTTTTACCTATTTAAATTAGATACTTTTTCTAAACATTAAAAAAAAAACATTTTCTATGGCATTTGTGTGAAAAAATAGACCTATGAAGTCATAGTTTCTTGAAATCAAACAGCGCTCTTAATATCAGTTTTTCTGCAATAATAAATCAAAATCACATTGAAAATGGATATGATCATGGCAAGTGATATTATTTTGTGACGTTTTATTCATAACAGTACCAAATAATTTATCTTTGGCCCAGTAAAGTACCTGATTGTTATCGAATTTAGGACTAAAATCTAGACAAAAAATAAAGAGACCTTCCGACAACCAGAGCTCTTTACCAGGGGCACATAAAACACAGGGAGTCTCTACGGAGCAGAAAAACTCGAGTGATTTATCGTGAGAAGAGCGACATCTTCGCGGGCCGCCTTTATATTTCGGGTGCATATACAGGTATCTCCTGGCAGGTGCTGCTCGCCTGGTACCCACTGTCCTAACATTATTTATGTCTCCCTTCGGATTGTTTTTTTTTTCTTATTACGAGCCCATAAGAAGTTTTATTTAGTTTTAATTCCGTTTTATACACGGCAATATTTTAGTGTAATTTTTCCGTGTTTAGTCAGGCACAAAAATTGCTATGTACCATATAGCATTATGTCCGCGTCTTGTACACTTACTACACTTTTAAAACTATACTATGAAAGTAAAAAAAAAACTAAAGTATAAATGAATACTAACGATAATGCCCAAGTAATCAATGTGCACTTTTTATTGTTACTAAAAGCATTGTTTCTACATTTTATTGAGCATGGAAACAAATTAAACAATAGACTTAAAGCTGTCATTTCATTAAGTCACTAAAAGGACCGTTTAATTTTGAGGAAATAAAGAATACCATAGGCAATAAAAACATTTACGAGTAAAAAATGCACCAGCCAGGTGAAGTGAACAATGAAACAAAATTTAAAAAAAAGCGGTGCTGCGCCTCGCCCTGCCCGCTACAAACCAAAACTGCTACAATGGAACAGAGGAATCGTTAAGACGATAATTAATAGTGATTATCGAGTAAAAATAATTGTAGGTTTCTTTAAATTATGCCCCTCTCGATCTTATTTCCGATTCACGCAATCACTGTTATTATAAAAATCTGCTGTTCCTTAGAGTGATAGAAATCAAAACAGTTTTCGAGGCACCAATTGTTTTAATTCGAATTTGGAACGAGAAAAAAAGAAATATGAATGTGTAATTGGTACGTTTAAAAAGAGAACTTTAGCATTGTTTTCTATGTTTTTTAAAAGTGTAAATTGGTGTTTAATAATTGGTTGGTAGTTACATTGAATTTGTAGGTTAGCGCGGAATAGGCTCACCTTGTTTGGTGGTGAACTTTTTAAATTTTAAATGAGCAGGTGCCTCGTGTAGTTTCTTGGAGACATGCGCTCAATGTTTACGTAAACTTAATAGCTGTTACATGTGCCCAGTATCAATACTTCACTATACTAGCAATTCTCTCGCCCGTTTGAGTTTTTACACTACGTTTAATCAACAACTAATATGAAGAAAATTATGACCTTAACTTTAAGAATTAAATCTACTTATTATAGCATTTTTAAGGTTGCAAAATTTGCAATAAATTATAAAAAAATCCATTACTTCAGATAAACTAGGGGTTCCTCACGAAGCAATTAATGAGCGACTAAAATGTCATCCAAGTTTATTAAAGTTACTTCTAATATTTATATGTACATAATTATATGGAACATGTGTACACCATTGTCTTATGGTACGAGTACGTCTAAAAATCCAATTCAAAAAATATTTAGTCAAAAACATGTTTTCTGTAAAAGGAAACAGAAACTTAATATAGAAATTCTTGCACCGGAATAAGAAAAGAGCCTGTGTCACACACGCTCGAGTATAACGGGCATATTTAGACAATTTCCTTAACAAATCCCTCGGCAAGGGGCTCGCCCTCATATAAATAATATAACGTTGCCACCTCAGCTCCCGAATTCGCCAGGTTATTACAATTTTTCGCGTTATGAATATCGTCGCGGAGCGCCTTAATATCCCCAGCGCGGGGGAGTCACACCTCAGCAATTTTACTTTAATTCTTATTTAGAGTGCCGCCTTATTTCGGTTACAAGATTTTTAGTATTTGTTTATGGCGTTAACTTGTACCTTGACTCGGCGATGGGGCCGTTTTCGCTTTTTTTCAACGACGTAATTTTACTTTATGTTTTTGAGTTAGATCTTTACTTGGGGGATATAGAATGTAGAAGCAGCCGCAAATTGGTCATAAGATGTAATAGGAGAATTTGAGTTTGGAAACAACAGAGCAGAGTAAATATTCAAATGAAGAGACGGGGTCAAGGGCTTTTATTTTCAAAAATCGAATGTTCATTCCGACTCGCGGCGCGACGTCATCGCTCCACTATCAATCATGCATGCACCATTGCGCTGCGCGCGCTTTTGTTCGAATTACGAATTTCGAAAAAGGAACATAACACGAGAGAAAATTATGGTGGTTGCGTTCTTTTTAAAATTTGAATTTGGAATTTACCCCCCGCAGTGATGCCTGCATGCAACAAACGTACTGCACTGTTGTATAATTATAGTTCAATTAAAGAATTAAAAAGAGCATCGAATGTTTACCCTTCGTGTTGAAGGCACGGGTTTTTTAAATCAAATTAATTATCATTTGAAAATTTTCCACATGACAATATTTTTGGGTATTATAAGGAGGCTGAATAAATAATGGTATACAGTGTGACACTGTTAAAAAAGTAGGAAAATTGCTAATGGTGTATGATATTGCCTCCCCTTATTTTTAGGGTAAGAAAAGAATTAGGGTGGCAACACCTTCGTTCTCCCAGGAGGTGTTTTTTTTTGTTGAGTATTTTTTCTTTTGGCGTTTTTTGCGTAATGATGCCGAGGTCCTGGGAGAGTTGGACGAATCCATTAGATAGGCGGGAAGAGCTTAATGTAGCAGTTTTTTCTTTGGAATCGAAATCGGTGGAAAAAACGATGTCGCACGCATGTGGCCCTGAGGACATTAGTACGAATTGTAATGGCTTTTTATCGCTCCCTGCCGATGAGGAGGGCGTAATGATCGCTGAAGTTTTAACCTCTAGCTCTAAAAACAGCAAAAGCTTCCCAATAATGAAGTTATAACGATAAAATTAAACTCAGTGGGTGGCGATCTAGAGTTATTGACAATCTGTGGAGTTTAAAAGTTCAATTTCCTTTTTATGTTTTACTGTAGATAACATTTAAAAAATCTTCACTAACTTAGTTTCTTATAAAGGTATGGAACTTGATGTCCCAAAGAAAGTAGGTACGCATTATAAGCGTGTATACATAGTTAACTGGCGACCGCAAATGCATTATATATCTTATGATTCTCTGGGCTTCAGAATAAACATTAGCCTCCTTGTTCATAAAAAATACAAACGTTTGCTAAATCTATTTTAGTTAAAATATGTTTTGTCTCGTTCTCACGATGTCAAATATTCAAAATAGGGAAAGGGACAAAACAAATTTTAACTAAAATAGGTTTAGCAAATGGTTCTTATTTTTTATGAATTTGAGGGTAAAACGTTATTTTGATTGTCATTATCATTTGACAGTCGGCATGTGTTTAGGCAGCTGCCACCAGTGTATCAGAACTTAAATAAAAACGCGAAAGGTTTTATTTTAATTATATAGTCACTCATACTCCAAAATTTTTAATTTAGAATTTGTTTGTTTCAGGCAAATGGTGCCCGTCGCGACGCGAGTGGTCGTCGCCGCCGGACGTGGCGCGGCGGGTTTACTCCTCCGTGTTCCTGGGCAGCCCGGGTGAGTACCCAGGTAAATATGCCGGCGGGCAACGCGTCTGATGAGAGCGAATACTGTTACAAATTCAGCAAAATTTAGTTCACAGACTAGTGGTTTATTACTGGTCAGTTGTTTCATAAAAAAAAAGTATCTGCACAGCTATGCCGGGCGGTCAAATTCCAGTAAAATCTATAACAAAATCATTGGCGAGCAGAAATTACTGATCACTTGTTTAATAAAACAAAAAAAAAACTATACTTATTCCAGTGATTATTGTTCCAAATTTTACAGTATTATTTAAAAAAGTACTGCGTTACTGGCCGTCTGATTTACCAAAAAATATATACACAAAGCTTGAATTTGAGAAAAGAATGGGTAAATAAAAACGATTCAAGTCTCTCACTAATTGCACTGACAGTATTCTTTAAAAAAGTTGTCTATTCTTGCATTTGTTTGTTTAAAAAAGTTGTCTATTCTTGCAATTGTAAGAGTTGCACGGCAAAATGAACGAAATGCGTTAAGGAAACTTTTTACGTAAGAGAAAAACGTTGTGAATGTGACAAAATTACAGACCAATTACTTAGTACTTCTTTAATTATATACTATTATAAAACTGGATTTACTAGAAATATATAATAGCATTTATTATAGATTATCTAATTATCATAAAAAAGTATTTACCAAATGTATAATAAACAATATAAGTAACCTAGCTGAATTTGCTACACTATTGGCTTCACCGAGTATTACTATTACTATTATGTAGTTACTATTACTATTATGTAGTTTTATTCTCTATATATAAGATGAAAGGAAGTAACCATGACGACGTCACTCGGAGAAATAGAGGCCTATCGATCGGGCCCTTGCTGACAGGGTTAGAGGCCTTGACAAGGTCAAACTATGAACTATAATTTAAAACACTTACCACTGTTTCTTTGCAATATACAATAATAAATTAGACTTATTCAACAAACTTGAAATACAGAGGGTTAATACACAAAGAAAAATAAACGCAAAGACAAAAGAAGAGCACCTAAGCAGAATTTAAACAAAAAAAGTTTTTAAATTGCGAAATTAACTAAAAAGGAAACAATAGGAAGATAATTTAATACATTCCGTATTTTGGAGCCTGAGTAAGGAGTATTTCAAAACTAATTCTTTGTAACGACAGAACATAAATAAATAAGTTGTCGACAGTACAATCCATAGTTTTAATGACCTGCTGAAACGCCATCTTCCTGTCACTGACAGATGTCACTGTCACTCGCGAATTTGGACTCTATGGTTTCCGGAATAGTGATGCGCCGGGCATCGAGTGATGTGCGATTGTATCGAGTGTTCTGGGTATCGAATCGCTCGCAGTGTAGTTGACAGGCCATCGCTCATTGATATCGTGTTTAGATCTTTTCATCTTGGAGGTACAAGGTCGCCATTTTATTCGTGTAAATAAGTATTTTATCTTTACCAAAATGTGATGTGTTAAGGACAACACTTATGCTTCAGGTTCTGCTTATTAATTACTTTCCTTTTTAGTTTTCTCCTTGCACGGCACTTATTTTAAATTAACTTCTGAATAATCTCCCAATTTTAATAATAGTAATGCCAAAAAATCAAAAAAGTTTAGAATACTAATGTTTCAGGCAATTTAATTCACTAAATAGGAATTAAAAACAAAGAATGTGCCTTTATACATAATACCTAAACTCCTCATGTGAAAACGCTTCATTTGTGGCGTGTTTTATTTGCGATGACCCATTTTAGCATTCTGAACTGTTTGAAGGATGCTTACACATTAAAACTTCTCTTTTAAAACTTGAAAATCTCTCAACAATATTTAAAAAAAACATATATACTTTTATGCCTATTCGAAACGTCAATAAAAGAATGGCACTGTTTCAATTAAGGACAAAGACTCCTTGTAAATAATAGGTAATCAATCTTTTTAATCGCCCGCCATTACTAGGCGTCCATAATCACATCACAAATTAAGCACCGACAAAAATTATAAGCCAACGCGACAACGCTCCAAAAATAAATATCCAATACTCGTATTACAACTTCGATATCATAACGCCATCTATCGGTCGCTGATAACAATGAACCGTATCGCAACGTCAATCAAAATTAAACTTTATTACGTCGTAGTAAAGTTACAATAACGATGACAACAGGATGCACTTGCACCATTAACGGGCTAACTCTGAAACAATAGCTGTTCCATTCGCACACGTGCCAATGTTGATTTACTATCTCGCTCTTGTTTTCACGTCTGATTCATTACCCGTTTCCATTACACTATATCAATTACTCTGTGCAGCTTATTTCGTATATTATTTTGGATAAGGAAATCTTGGATTTGCTTATTTGTAGACATGTGTAGATTTTTAAATTTAATTTATCATGATTTTTTTTTATTTTAATAATATAACTAATATTAAGAACTAAATAAACTAGTGTAGCATATTAACTGTAAGATTCAAAATAATTTAGTTTTGTGTAATAAACAATAGGAATATCGTTGAAGACGGATTACAATGGATAACAACGTCACTGCAAAAACTCAACAAAAACTGTCAGAAAGAGAGGTCATAAGGAAATCGATTCCGCCATCAACAGAAAAGGTTTCTACTGTCGTGAAAGAGTGCGCGCGATCCCGTCTTTACGACGTGTGAAAGAGATAAAACAATTCCTTATGTCGCTATTCTTAAGTCGTTTGCGCGTCCAAAATGGCACTTTACGCGCAGACATTAAGGTCGCAGTTTCATTGTTGTGATTGCATATTGACGATTGTGGGGTATCGTAACGGAACGTTATAACTTCATTTGGCGGTGATCGGGATTCGTTCCTTAGATACTTAAAAATAAGGTTGTTATTTGTTTGCGTTGTGGAGGGTTGATGACGGTTTGTTCGGAGTGGCGGTTGCTATGGTAACAGAAGCGTTGGAATGCTCGTCGCCGTCGGGAGTTGATCGGAGTTGCCCGCTCTCATACGTTTTACCCAAATTACTAAACAATGATATTCGTGTTCGTATGAATTTCAATTTACTTAATCTATTTGATATGCAATGGTACTTATGTAGGTGATTGACAGTAGGTACACCCTACTTATACTTATATAAGTAAGTACCTACCTTTTACCTAATTGTTAGTAGGTAAGCCTAACCCGACAAACAAATATTAGTTATTTAGGTAATAATTAGGTAGATTACTTACTAAATGCTTTATACTTAATGTTAATATGATAAGTTAGGCACACAAAGCAGTAAGATATTTTACAGATGATTTTCCAGTACACAACTTGTTAAAATATGTAGGTATAAGAGTAGTATCTTATAATTTAGAACGCATTATTAGGTTGTCTGTAAAGGTTTTTCTTTATTGCCGATATTCATCGTGAGGAAATCTGCACTCTAGTAGCTATTATGTTTACTCGTGTGTGAATTGAAGAAGACAGTGGCAAACCACTGCAATTTAGGTATCGTTATTTGGAAAGAAATCTTTAGCGAAGAGGAAGAAGGTTGGTCAGGTCGGGATGTCGGTGTTATTATAGGAAAAACACCGACACCGTATTTAAATTTGATTGTTTAGCTAAGCATGTGTGAGTTTTATTGCAGATATGTACAACAAATTTCAAGATATTTAAATTTCTGAATGTATCTTTCTTTTAAATTGAAAAACTTAACTAAGAGTAATGATAACGAAGCAGAGGATTAGTTCACATTTCAAATACATTCAAAATTAGAAATAACAGAGATGGCAATTCGCCGATACGTTGGCGTGAGCGGGCGAGCAGTCAATTGCTCAATTAGTGCCTCGGCTCATAAGGTGCTCGAGTTCCTTTTTCAAAAATCCAATGAGATCGATCGCTCGCCATGTCCGCAAATTAGAGCGGGAATCGGTGTTCGTTAACGAACAACAGATTCAAAAAGATCCTAACCGACGATTTGCTTGAGAACAAACTGGTCCTTATTATGAAACCGCTTGAGACACATTTCTTGTGCTCTCTAATCACAGTTTAGTAGGAATCAAAGCACGCCGCTCGAGTCGAGTGCGCAGAAATGCATTTTAGTATTACTAGTGGTCTCGGGGCACTCATTTCGCTTGAACCTTTTAGAGCTTGCATAAGAGATCCATTTTTGAAGTCGATAGAAAAGAATTCGTGCACGATAATCATTAATTCAAATTATTAATTTAGCTGTTTTTAAAATAACATAGCTGAAATGATAGAAATTTAAAACTCTCAAACGATCGCATACAGCTCATATTTACACATTTTATGATTCAAATAATTCAATGACATTAAGTCTTGTCGATTCAAATCTTATAACGGAGATATAATTATTTGTCATTGCCATAATATTTAAATTTAAAAGGAAACATAGACCTTATACACGTTTCACCCAAAAATCCTAATAGGGTACAAAAAACTATTTTTTTTCTGTTGATCCAAAAACTTTTGTGCATGCTTATCTGTGATTTTCGTACACGAAATCAATTCGATCGAATACCAAAATTGCCCTCTTGCCGCAGTTGCGGCGATGGTTCGAGCGAGGTCACGCCTGCGCGAAAATTGCTCTCGTGGCTTCATTATGTGTCGTGCAATGACCAGAATGCTATATCTTTACCATAATATATCAGTCCACTGCTGGACTCTCCCAACAGAGAAAGGATTTGCCCATAATCACTACGCAAAACGGGTTAGTGATATAATACAAAGTTCTTGCACAGATGACACTCATGTGATGGCACAAAATCTTAAAAATGGTATTTTCTTGAGTTTGTTTAGTTGGCCTCTTACGATATTCACAGGAATAGGTGGAGTATTCATATTCAGTTCTGTAAACTACGGCAAACCCTTAAATTACTCACATATCTATCTGTTAGCTTGATTGTAAGAGATACGCAGATGATATGGCGCAAATATCACATTTAAAACAGGTTTTTCTTGAGTTGAATTGCTCGGTTCTTGAGCAATTTAAGTAACAGCCCGCGATTCGTTGTGGCGTCTAAACGAGCGTAAAACGTTACTTTGTAATGGCCATCGATTTGGACCGATACGGCCCCGTATTCATTCTATACAACTACCGTATTATTTACTATTATCTTTTTTGTTTGAATTAATACCTATGAAGTGTATGGTATCAATCTTAAGATAAGTGTCTGAGATTGATGATTCAAGCTATATAAAAGTAGGTAGTATGTAGTAGTAGGATGAAAATTTATAGCGGTGAAATAATATCTCAGAGAACCTAAAAAGCATGAGCCAGAAGTGAGGGTGATATTGATAAATATGACGGCAGGAGTTTTATTTTCAATTTTACATCTTATTGTAAAAAGCAACTTGTACTACTCTCAGGGACATAAGTAACTAAAACTATTTTCACACAATATCTACTTATATGTTATTAGTTATTACGTCATGAATTTATGAAAATTTGTTTTAGATGTAAATTATTTCAACAGCGTTTTTTAATGATATGAATAGGTTTCAAGTCAATGTGCATACCTAGCTCTTAAATTGATTGACAGTAACCATTCTATCGCGTTCATCTAGCCATAAAACGTATGTCGCGTCGCGTGGCGAGTCAATAAACGACATTTCACGGAAGTAAAGTGAGCAAGAATGTCGCCGGTCGTAAAAACGCCGTAAAAGTGCGCAATATTAATAATAAGAATCCATTTCGGCGATACCTCGTTATCCAATGTTAAAAAATGTTGTTTAATGTAGTGTATCTGTAACACTATCACGTCTTTATCCCTGACAGGGTGAACAGAACCTAATTCAGTTCGGCTCTGTGCTCACCCGGCCAGTATTTTGCAGCAAGAGCGTAGGAACTAAATCCACTATGGAGTGCATATGACGGCACTTACATCTACGGTAAACAGAACCTGGGGCATTGAAAATGATTGCATAATACAAATTATACACCGTTATGTTTTATCTCTAACGAGGTAAACCGAGGGAGAAGAGGTCTAAAGATCTAAAAGCTAGATTTAGGTGAAGACGTAGGAAATCAAAATAGTGATAGCTTGTAACCTGCATCGCATAATGTCATGATTCAGATGTCTATTAATTCCATCGATAGGCTTTTACGACCTACGTAGGAAAATAAGAAAAAACCGCTTTTAAAACCGCCAATAAGGATCCATTTCAAAATGCGACATTGAAAAATGGTTACATAATGTTTGTGTTTTATTTAGTTAACGCTATTAATTGGAAAGGTGTTGGGATGTGGCAGTTATCCTAATTTTTGAGCCGCGGCCTGTGGTCCGGCCATTGACGTCTATCGTATGGACAGACAAAGACAATTTTTATACAAAATGATGCTGACAACGTTATTAAAGTACCTAGTTTAAAGTCAAGGGTTTTCTTACTATATCGGATTTTAACAAATAAAAAAGTAATTTTTACCCTTAAAAAGCAACAGGTCAATGATTTTTATAGCTGAAGTTTCGTTTAGACCACGCAAGTTACCTATTGCTTTAATAAAATGGTATGCAAGAAACTTGCACCGTCTAAATGAAGCCTTTATACTATACACACGCTATGACCAATAATTACTAAAATTATTGAAAAAATAATTTATTTTACTTTTCTGATAATATTTATGATTATTATAAAAAACCAGTGTCGAAAATTCCACGGTCTGAGGACCAAGGCATCCTATTAATATAAAACAAAGAAAAAAATGTAAATACATTATTTTTCTCAGCTAAAATGAACATCATCGTCCCAATATTATGCCAAATTGTCATTTAGGTCCGGATACAGTCTGGTAAGGGTTCTGTCTAAATCTAACTATCCATTGCATTCATATCATTGGTTCCGTTGCGTGAGAATGCAATTTGTACGTTTCACTCGTGAGCCGACCCCGCGGTACAGCCGAGCCGGTGCTGCCGATTATATGCTAATTCTCGAATAAACTCTCGATTATGGTAACCAGCGGTGTATATGTCGATGATATGGTTAATTATAGCACCATTAACACCGAACTGTCATAAAATTAATGTGATATTATCGTCCTTAAAATGTGTGTTTGGGACCAAAAGACGAAAAGAAACAGAAGCAACGGGTACGCTGCTTCTGTTCCCTTAAAATCCAAAGAAGCAATGAGCAAGAATCTATCAAGAAGTAATGCGCCTGAGACATTATTATGATTTTCTTTTTCATCTACGAGTATATGCTTAGAGCTTTAGTCCTATCTTCCCTGCAAGGCATAAAGACGTGAATATAGTATGTAGATACGATAAGCAGTGTCATAAATAGTTCTATAGGCATTATCGAGTAGCTCTTAGAAGCTTAAAAGCGCAATTCACTAACACGACGCACACCCACGTCTTCATTAAAAGCGGGCTTATCGTTAAAATCGATCTCGTTACGAACAATGAAACCGTCGAAACAAAAACCGGCCGACCGGTAAACGAATACGAGAAACGCAATCGGGCCGAACGTCGCACCAAATAAAATAAAACCTCAATCAAAAATCTAAAGGCATTCGGTATCATAACCGGAGCGGTGCGTCGACCCGGCCGCCATATGAAAACACGGCCGTGTGGGTTACACGAAAAAAAAAACAAAAGTATAATAATGTAACGCACTAAGTATCCGTCTTAAAAATACGCCTCGATCTCGGTTGCGCGCGTCTCGGCATTAACGCGTCGGTAGAACGTGACACTTACTGAAAAATGGATCTAAAGAGTGAAAACTGAAGGTTGAAAGTTGAAGGATGTGTCTGAGAGGAGTCCTCGCACGGAGGGCCGGAGGGTGGAGGGTAAGGGGGGCGCGGGGGACGGCGGTGATGGATGGCCCAATCAGGCGGCGTGGCGGTGCCGGCCGCGCTAATCGCGCAGTGCGCCCTGCGAGCTGGACGCACACAGACGCACGCTGCACACAGCCGCAGGCCAAAGATGAAGCCTCTCCGATACCGATTACATGTAAAAGCAAACCTTTTCAAAGATAATGCTAAGCTTGAAGTTTTTAACTTGCATGCTGGAAACCTGGAACTAAAGAAAATACATAAAATGTTTCTTTACGTGAAGACCCTAAATAGCGATCAGCAAAAATCTTTAAAGTTCAATAGGCAATGCGGCTGGCTTCCTTACAATATTTTAATTCTTTTTTCCACCTACACGCACGTTGAAGTGACCCTATTCTTACAGTGTAGGGCTCTGTTTACCTCATAAAGAATAAAGACGTAAGTCATGGAGCAAAGTCCGAAAATCGATGAAAAACAGCCGAGACGCCGGAACCGTGCAAACAAACCGGGCGTTTCGATGAATAACCGTATTTACGTCTATATCCGGGCGGATCGATAGCCACCAACTGTTGTAAACAACCGTACGGGAACTGGGAAAAAACGGCGAGTGCACGCCACCCCCGAAGGGCTATTAACAGCCACGTGACTAATTTTGGGAGCTGTCAGAAGCAGCGCCGCGCGCACGTGGACGATGTTTGTCTGTGGTCTGCGCTCGCCCTTAACACACAATGCGTGTATGACTAAACGTTTTTCGAGCAAACAATTGTCTCGTTAACCTCGTCATGCCAATTCAGGATCGCTTTCTGCTTGGTTTCTTTCGCCTTCGATAGTTTAACTCATACTCCACATTAAGCGAAATTGAGGTCTCGTAGGTGGATGACAACGAAATCTAATACTTTGATAACCCAAATACCTACTTATGAAAATAAATACTTATGGCTCAATAGTTCCGGTTTTTTTCTTCTCCATTTCCCACGGTCATATGCATCTATGGATTCGTTAACATGGATACCATCATCATTGGAGGACAAACGGCTAGCATGCTTTTGTCAACTTCTACTATCTGCACACTTCTACATTTACAACCTATCACATTATGCTTTTTGGCAGAATACAAGTAACAATTTTTTTATATCTTCCGAAAGCTGTATTCTTTAACTAGCTTGTCTTCGATTAATCCTATATATTGATTTGAGAAATCAATAACTTATACTAACATGAATGTTAATTTCTGGAATCATTTAATTCAAGTGGTAGCATTTTAACGTCAGCTCCAATGAAATGTTGAGAACACAACAACATTTTGACAGTTTTATTGTTGTTATTATTCAATGACAGCAGTTTATTGAACTTGATGTATCGGTGTTGCCATCTAGCTGAAGGTTTTTTGCTAAACTCCGTTATTCCACCGTCACCTGACCCAAACAGAGAACCAACAATTAATTGCATCTCATCGCTCGAAAAGGATCTATATAAATCAACGGACATCGCATTTTATCCTTAAGAGACCTTTCTCCGACTAATCCCGACAGAATTGAAACGAATCTAATGAAACGGGGATACGTCGAGAAAAAAACAACGCTACAACTCGATGCCCCACAATCATTTTAACTTTTTTCCGACGTTCGCTCTCGAGGCGTATTTTTTTATTATTTTTAATTCTGTCTCTGGACTTGTGTTTTTTTCTTTTTTGTTGCCTTTTCATAAATATTTTAAAATCGGATTCAGCCGGGGACAAGCGGAGCGAATGGATTAGGATTTAGATATTTTCGGGGCGCGTAATTTATGCCCCTCTTTGTTGAGATATGAATAATGAGAGCGAAAGATAAATCTTCGTTCGCTATCGGCGATGTGGCCGGCCCTTGCGGACTTCAATCTTCTATTCATTTGTTTTCGTAGTAGTGCTTTTGGTTTGACTTATGAAATTAGTTACACTGACGCCCATGCGTCATAGTATTTTGTGGTCACAGTCGGCATAATAAAAGGGATTAAATCATCCATATACGAGTACAATGCACATTAACCCGATCATTAAGGTTAACTTTGCAAATAATTAACTTACTTATATAGTTTGGCCAGTATGGCTCTGGTAGTACAGAGAGGGTCGTGCTCCTGCAGTGGAGATAAAAAGACCTGATGATGATGATGACTTATATAGTTTTTATTTTGATAAATATTATACAATGGCGACAAAATTGTAGCGGCTATAAAATTGTAAAGTATTCAATTGGATTGCCAGAAAGAACAGTCTTCTCTTCTATACTTATACCACAAAAACGAATCTCGAAGGACAATGCACCAAAAATAAAGATAGGTTCTGAAATAAAACTTTTCATTTATTATGTGTATCATTAATTTTACAACTTATGTTTAGAAGAGAAAAAGGTCTAGAACAAGATATTCTGACGACTTCAAAATACGACAAGGATCGGATGGAAAAGACTCAGGACGGATCCTGAGTCTTTTCCATCCGATCCTTGTTGTATTTTTAAGTCATCACAGATCATCAATTGTAGAAGAGAGGACGAGGTTTTAGTTCAGTAGGTTACAGGTAGCTTAAAACTATACTTGACCATATAAGTTGCAACGAACAAAAATCAATAAGTGATAAACAATGAATAAAATTTCGGGATAAGACACAAAAAGTCAACACGATTGAAAAATAGACCATTAAAAAATAGTCCACGGATTAGATTACAATCTTCACTTACCCATCCGGGCAGCAGATGCTGTACAATCCTGGCTTATTCCAAAACTCGTTTAAATTCAAAAGTGGCTCGTTTAAATTCCAATACAAATGATCCAACCCATAAAGTACCAGCAGCTATTCCAAATATGCGTTCGTTTAAAAAGTCCTTAACGAAATTATTAAATTGAACAAAAAAGGGTCAAGCCGATGATTTACCGACGTCAATTTTGACAGCTCGTAGTTTTGTTTGACCGAAATTATAGTAATTTTATGAAATAGCCATCTACTTAAAACGAGCGTTTAGTCAAAAATCGTATGATGAACAACCGGTGTTTTTTAATAGACAAATATGTCTGGAATGTGGTTAATATCCTTGATGTTGTGGTCTTAAAAGTATCGTACAGTAGCTATGTCTGTTTCTTAGGACAGTATAGACTTATATTTGATTTATTATATACCCTGATGGTAAAATGTTTTTTCACAATCCAAAAAAAGCTGAGATAGTATTTTGTTTCACCTCACCTGTTGATTGACTGGTAGAAAATGTTAGACGACGTCTGTGGCCTAGTGGTCACCATGCTCGGCTACCACTCCGAAGGTCCCGGGTTCGATCCCCGTTAAGGTCAAGATGATCTTTTTCAGATTGACCTGGGTCTTGGATGTTTATTTAACTATATAATTATTTGTTATAAAATATAGTATCCTTGAGTTAGTATTCCATAAACACAAGTCTCGTACTTATTTTGGGGCTAGTTCTGTCTGTGTGATTTGTCCGTATATATTTATTTATTTAAAGGCCCCTGTTCTAATGTCCACCATTTACATGAATGATGGTAATGAAACTAAATAAATGAAAAATATATCAACATAATTATAATAGGGGCGACGACAGGGTAAGAAAAGTATAATTGTAATAAATCCGTCTTTTAAAGTATCCAAAAATAATAGAAACAAATTTTTCAGTTTGCCAAAAAAGTAAAAATTCACAAAGATACGAAGCATCAAAGTTCCGGAGTACGGGCTTGCGACGTCACCTCTATGTAAAAATCGTACGTAGCCGTGACGTCGTGCCAAATTTCAATGCGCTGTATCTTTGTTATTTCTTTTTCTCAGAGAAAAGAAAAAAATCCTTGTACAATATGTTTTAATAATCTAACCGGTGGACTAAAAATATTTTTCCATTCGTCATGCCTATTGACTTACTTATCTTCATTATATCGCGTTCCCGGTTACATCACCAGCTGCGCTGCTTCGGAACCCGGAGTGCGCTGTCCCGCTTTTTTTCTCCAAATTTGCATGCTCAGTTTTCATATACAAATTTTTGACTCAGATTTTCGTTCATTCTCTTAATTAGGTTATAAGATCTGCGCGGGAGGAGAAGCGGCTGGTACATTTCTTAAAAAGACCAGCATGGAATAAAAGGTGGGTTGTGCAATAAAAATGCCGGTTTTAGTCATCTCTCTGTGGGTCTATTTGCCGCAGCGCAGGGAAAGGATAAGATACGATCCCACGCAAAGGAGATCTAGTGCCTATTCCATAAAATTGCAATTTGTATCATTTTGAGATGAGATAAAGAAACCTTTTTATTTGTCCCGTCAGCTGAGTAACGGAGACATCGTCTAAGGGCCTATTTACATGGATATAGTCATTATGCTACTCTTCTATAGCGAGCGCTTAAATATTTACGCCGCTATAATTTATCATTTAATACTTTTAAAGACAAGTGTAAAATGATTTCAAATAACTTTTTTAATTTAATAAAACCCAGCACTAAAAAAATAACAAGTTTTACGAATAAAGCATTAGTGTCTCGAAACAGGTGTTTTTTTATTTAAAAAAGGTAGAAGTTTAATTAACCCTTTCGTTTTAAAATATTTCTATTTGCATCAATATTTATTGTTTAAAGTAGGATAGCTTTACAATTTCAAAGTTATAAACTGTCTCTGTCTGTCTATAACTCTGACTTAGGGTGATAGACTTGCGCTGAACTATGCTAAAATTAATAATATTATGATTATTTATTAAAAGGTCTTAACTTTTACTAAATACTTAGAGCACCCCGACAAGTTATTCCATGTAAATGATCTCTTACGACAAACCAGCCTACACACTCTTACCAATAACTTTTTGTCGGCTCCAATATTTTTGCATGAAAATAAAGGCATCTTTTTATACATAAGCGACCATTTCGACCGTTCAAAAATAATAATGAGCCGGTTGTAAAAATTGCGAATTTATATGAGTCCTTGTCCCTCGCCGGAGCGGTTTAATATGATTTCTTATAGCGAAAATACCTTATTAAATAAACTTTGAAACGAAAATTATGTCCCCGTACGCAGACCGCCCGATCACAATAAAAATGGGGATTTGACAAGATTAAAATTGTAATTCAAGTTATTTCTGACATGCGTCTTATTGCATTTTCGCAACGGTTAAGTTTCTTTTTTGTGTAAAGAGATGCAACATAATCCGGACACTGAGACGTATAAAAAAGTCTCGCACGTAAATTAAGGTACGCTTGAAGCGTAATTAAGCACATTATCCGCGTGAATTTATAATATTTATCGCGCAAAAGAAATATATTATCACAGGTATCTAGTTAAGGCGCACTGGTTTATCTCAATACATATTTATATTTAGTTAATATTTTGTGAAGATAAATAATACAAACTAGTGACACTGTGAACTTTTAGGCCCCCCTGATTCGTAGAAGCTTATCGGATAAAAAATGTACAGACAAAAAAAGTTGCGTCTTCAAAAAATTACTTTTGAATTTTTGAAAAAAAAGTCAGATGTTTGAAATATGACAGTTTTAAAACTGCAAATTTCCGTAATTTTTAAAAATTTCGAAAAACTGAATCGACAAGAAGTTCTATATACGAGTAATTATCAAACCTACTCACAATATTTTCACGAGAATTGGTGGAGAAATGCAACTTGCAGACAAGAACAGACGGACAGACAAACTGACAGAAGGACAAAAGCATTTTTGGCCCATCTGGAAAGTAAGAGGCTGCGCTGGCTCGGTCAGCTAAGTTAACTTACTCATGATAAAACATTTGATTTTTCTGATTTTAAGTAATTGGCTCACAAAACCATAAATAAAAAAGCAGACATCACATTTTTAAATTTCCCAGATCTAATTTACTTATAAAATCAATGTATTTGTTTGTACCTGTTTTTACAAAATTTACTAAGATAGGCAACAATTCGAGTCATTTGAAATTTGAAAAAGGTATTTATACAGGCATAAACGCGACGCATTGTGAATCTGTCAGTGTGAAAAATAAAAAAGTGTCATGGCCGCTTCGCGCCTCCCTGTCAATATCCATTTCGATTGCGTCGCTCGTAAGTTTGATAGAAGCGAGAGAGTTTAAGTAAATAACTGTATAATGCGTGAATAATGTAATCTGTACGTGGGTAGAGATACGATCTCTTGACGTTTTTTCTTGACAAATGACTAATTGTGGCAATTGAGATAGGGTCTCGGATTTTTTGTTCGCTTCTCACTGAGTTTTTAACAAACTTTTGGGAGATAAACAAATTTGCCGTTAGAATTAACTGTATATTTTACTAATGGGTTTGCACGTCTGAACATTGTTTATTTTAAAAAAATGTTTGCAAATCGTTATGAATTGTACGAAAGTATGGGAAGAGTTTCAAAATTATTTTGTTTTTGAACGATTTAACAGTGTTACACAACATATTACTTTAATGATAAAAATAGTTATTCTACTTACAAACCTTTTTTTCACATAAATTGATAAACCGGTGTAAGTACTTACCTATAATTTGACCAGTTAATGATTAATTGATAAAGAAATACTATTGAAATATGAAAATTTGTTAGAAATAAATCGCGTTTATTTTAACATAGCTATATTTTCTCCAGTTATCTCTTTATTGTTACAACATACCACGCTTAAAGATAATTTTCCCACATGTAGGCTAACTATCTTGCGTTGGCAACACCGTAATCTCACAAAATAAAAATAGTCTAGAATTGAGACAGATTTCACTACTACGCCCTGATAGATATTTCTTGTGCCTGTGTCAGTTGTTACTTCATACAAACATGCGTATCTCGTCTTTATCTCTTAGGAGGTAAATATATGCCAGGCAAAGTCATTTTCATCATAATGATGAGTGACTAAGAAGTCTTCCGCCTATTCCCCCGATTGGCTTTTATAATATTCATGAGAAAAGAAGGTGGTACATTCTACTTTTTTGCTTTCTTCCAGACCAAGAAATAGCAAATGTTCTGATAATATAGATATTGTAAATGTAAAAGTTTAGCTGTTGTTCTCAACCACGCAGGAACTACTGAATGGGTTATATACGTCATCATCATCCTCTCGCATCCCCGGTTGCATCCTCAGCGGTAACACTTCAGAGCCCGGGGTCCGCTACCTAAACTAGGTGATTTGAAGAGGTTACTGGTTTTACGCAAAGCGACTACCCTCTGATCTCCGCAACCCAAAGGGAAGACCAGAACAATGGTTGAATAGGTTTAATAGAAAACAGATAATATACGTAAATAAAGCTTATTGTCTGGTTTATTACATCGAATACTTTTTATCCCGCAAAAATGTGGTGTTCCCATGGGATTGTGGCAGTTGGTAGACTTATGGGGTGGAAAACTTTAAAAATATTTTTCTACTCCTGTACTGTTATCTGTCTTTTAAATTGTCCCGAACACTAATATGAGAACTTAGATTATATGATTTCAGAAAAGTCTATAGTCTATTCCTAATATAATAGCACATGTGTCGTTATTTCGACAAAACGATACTCCTAGCCATATATACTATTTTTCTTTAGATCTACCATACTGCCAACATAATAAAATAGTTATTTTAACATATGGTGCCATTTCTCAAACGTGGAGTCACCGAACAAACGGTTTTTTGTATGAAAAACATTCGTTTAAGTGACTCCATGTTTCAAAAATGGCACTTTTGGTAACTAGGAAGACGCCAATAAAAAATATTAAGTCTTCCATAGATACCTAGTATCTACCAAACATATGGTAGTATGTCGTAGTTTTCTTTGTATTTATTTTAGTAAATGTAGTCGTAGAAAATGTATTGTACGCAACGTTGTATAAGTATGTCAAAAAATGTTCGATGGCGTCTCCTTACGATGCTCGCCAAGGCTCGCATCGTAACTTGACTCGCATTTTATGAACCTTCTTATACAACTGTTGCATAAAATACTATTATTGTATTTCATTTAAGACATATTTAATTAATTAGAGTATTTTTTTTTTGATAATAGTTATGTTTTAATTTTTCGTTAAGTGGCCAACACTGGTGTACGAGTAAGATTTTTCAAGCAACTTGTAGGCATCTGACAAAGCTTGACGACTGCCATACAATGATGATAGCCTGGACCTAAGGCTTATACGTGCCTCCTGAAGCTCAAGATATTTGTATGCCACTTGTGGTCATCCCATCCAAGTGCGGACCACGCCCAGTGTGGCTTTACATGCGAAAGTGCTAGTAATGCGTACTCCCGCCGGGCCACCGAGCTCCTCTGAATAAGTAATAAAAGATTTAAATTTTTTAATAAATAGGTACCTATAGCGCCATCTAGTGACAAGAAAGAACAATAATTATGTTTATAAGGTGATGTCTAGGCATGGTCTAGCCTTTCTGTAGCCTCCTTATTTGCAGTAATGCCGAAGCGATCACGCTGCCATTTCCAGAGATTACCTCTAATGTAATGTGTCAACGATTTGAAATAATCACGCAGATTACACCAGCGTATCCGCTGTGTTGCCATTTTAATCAATACCTAGTTGTATCGATGGATTGCATACGGCGCGGGAAATTATCTAGGGTTGGGATAATTTCTGTCTAATCGAGCGATTTTGGACGCATCGATTACACCAATCCAGACATGGGAAATCATTACTTTGAAATTATTCGATACAATAATTTCACCTGTTTGTCATGTGTCGACAATTTGAAAGTTATCACGTAGATTACACCATAGACCAAGGTGTTGTGTTGCCATTTTCTCCAATACCTAATATTGTATCGGTGGTTTGCATAACTGAGCATGGAATATTATCAAGATTAAGATAATTTCTGTGCAATTTGCACCAAGCCACCAAGCTAGACGTAGCAACTAAATGAAGGTCTGGGATTTGAAATTAGTCGATAAATTAATTTTAACCAAGACCGTTTATCAATAAAGTGTGAAATAAAAATACTACAGGTTAACTTAGTGCTTTTTGATTAAAAAGAAAAATTACACGCACTTGGACGGCTGATTATTTTTCCCTAATTGTACTATTTATTTGCATTTTTTAAGATATAATAAGTGATTCTTTATTTAAGAAAAATTAGCAAAATATGGATACTTGTCTCATTATCGTATTTATCGATTCTTTCATTAATCAATAAATTTAATTTTAGATAGATACGTACTTACTTGTTTGCAACTTTACGACGCACCAGTTATATAGTTTTAATGCTCGTCTGGTTACCTGCGGCGGTATTAACTAACCCACTATTTAATCGAGTCGAGTCGTCTAATGTGAAGATAGTGTAGTGTCGATGCCGCCACTATGTCTTGTAGTTTAGTGATGTGAAACACGAAGATATGTAATCTAATTTGTATTACATGATTTTGTAGTAATATTATTTTATAAATGTAGATATTATTAATTTATGGTAGGATGTGTTAAATTCATTATTACTATAATCCATTTGTTTGCGTATTTAAAAGAATGTCAACAATCTTGACATGTCTTTTTATTGAAATTTACACTTTATAAATCAATACCTTTGCAAATTTCAACTAAATTATGTAATTTGTAATTTATAAACTAAAAATTTGCGAAGGCAGTTATTTATAAAGTGTATATTTCAATACAAAGAGTTGTCAAGATTGTTTACATTTTTTAAATACCTAAACGCACTATGGATATGTAAAAAGGCAAATGGCTTATAGTCTGTTTATAATGGCTAATGTGTGCCAATTTGTATGCGAGTTTCATTAACTTATACAACATCGCATAACTAATATAAGTATTACATACAGATCGGAAAATCCTAGGGTCCCGCGTAATATGTGTCCCGGTTCCTCGTCCCCGCAACTCTCCCCCGTTCTCGCCTTGTCAAGTGGTGTGTTGAGGGGCAAACAACACACATTGACTTGTGTACGGATGTATAGTTTCGATTGTAGAAGTAGTCAGTAGGTATAATTGATACTCCACTTCTATTAAGTGCCATACCTGTGACAACATTTTCCACATTTTCACAAAAAAAATATGCTTTACATTATTGCTGATTGGCAACAAAATTTTATAATACTTGTTTCGTTTATATTTTGATGGAAACTTTTAAGAAAATGAACTTATCAAAATCCAATTATGTTGAATTTTCACTAGAACCGACTCTCAAAGGTTTAATTAGAATATAATTTTTTGTTTACCTTATATTTTCTTGTCTAAACAAAATAAATACAAAATTTGATTTCTTTGTTAAAAGGTATTACTTATCAAATAAATGAAACATTTATATAAAGGACAAATTGGTATACCATAGCATCAAAACATACGGTTATTGACATCCAAATCGTTTTAAATTAAATGCAAGGCTGCTACAGATTGGCTTTAAACACGCACTTAGCGTCGGCGACGCGACAACCGCGTAACAACCTTTGTGGTAACGAACCAACTTGTTAGCGTTAAAAGTGTAAATAAAACTGACAAACGAACAATAAAATAAGTTAACGAGGGCTAGCTAGCCGTGGTACAGTCGACAGCACTGCGAGTTACCCTTCACGTATATTCAGCTAAAAAGTTGGGAATACACTATGCTGAATTTAAGATGCAAATGTTATACAGGCATATTGCCTGTTTTTCAACTATTGCTTAAAATTGCAACATTAAAAAAAAAGTTCATTTATGCTACTTGCACGTACCTAATTTAATTAATGAAGGAATCTCTTTGTACAATTAGACATGTTGCAACACATGCAGTAGGTACCTATAAATAAGTTTTTTTTTTTGTTGTAGTTTTTGCTTTGTTTAATACATACATTATTTTTATTGATTATAAAAGTGTCTTTGATTAGGAAATGTTTATGGGAGAAAGAAGGTAAAGAAACATTATTAAGGGGAAAAAATGCGTGAGGGTCGTGAAACACTCAGTGGGAACGAAGTTTAAAAAAAAAACGGAATGAATAAAGTGACGGAAAATCTTACACTTTTTTCCCCCCATCCGCCAAGTCCACAGCGTCCAAAAAGGAACTTCGTGCCAAAAGTTTTTTGATTTATTAATATTGTCTAAAAAAATTTCGCCGTGTCTAAGACATTCTTGGCTTGATGTGCGAGTGACTGTACTTGCCGGGTGGCGAAACGTACCTGCGGTCGTCGCGACTAGATGAAACCGCAGCCGTTTTGTCATTCGCTCAGGAGAAAGGAATTATGGTTCTTTCTATAGATATTAAGATTATCTACCTATAATTTGAGAAATACGTTCTTGACGTTAAATGAGTTTTTACATCTACCTCACTTGAACCTACTGACTCTTGTCGTTAAGGGGCTACCTGAATTTTCCTGATTTTTTTTTTCATTTTTTAATGCTGTCTCCATTTAAAATATATCATTTGAAAGGATACAGAGATATCATTAAAAAATTGTCTTGATCAGACTCTAGATAACCCTTGAAACTATTTTATGAACTACTGTTTACAGTTTAAAGGGAGAACGTGAAGCTTTTCCACGCACAATTGCGAAAAACGGCTACTTTTGGCGTATGTGCGTAGAAAAGCTTCACGTTTTCACATTAATGACTTCACTATACGACACGCGGCGGCGTCAACTTTTTTCTTTATTTAATCTTATAATATAATAAATATAATATAATAATTATAATAGATATTGTTGTTACCACTTTTAGTTTAGCCAGAGTCTAGCGTAGCCCAACAAAATATAAAGTAAAAAAAAAAACTCAAGAAGAGCTGATGCCTGAGTTCTTCAAAGAAAGTTGTTCAAAGTCGTGGATTGAATCTACCTTTGAAGTAGATCCAGTACATCTTACATTTTGTCAGAGTTAGATTCTCGATTCTAAAATCCACTTTCACGTCACTATTAATTTGAAGTGATGTGAATAGTATCGATTTTCATTAATATAGTTCTGCTATTTGCCGCCAGATGGCGCTACGTGTATAATGATTTTTGCGTAACCATTTGTTAAACTAGAATACGATATTTCGAACATTTATAGAGACATATAGTTATAATAGGTAATCGAGGTATGTTGCGGGGGCATTCATGCAAAACAGATGAATACAGAACCGCGGAAACAATCATACGAAGGCTGTAAACGTAAAAATAAGGCATAGGCATTACGCATTCGGGGAGTCGGTAATTGAACATCGTATGTAAATGCGGCGCGCGCCCGCCACCTTCTCAATATTTATAATGTCCTAGTACAGGGAAGCCCGGATCCAGGCTTCGATTTGGGGGGGGGGGGGACTTCAAAAATAGATAGATAAAGGGATAAAACTCACTGATGGAGTTAGCCTCATAATAAGATTAATTTTTTTATGATGAATTGCTAAAATTGTTACTTACCAGAAATAAATCACATTTTCCAAAAAAAAACCATCTCTTCTTTTTATTTTTTTCATAATGTATTATGATAACTAAATAATGGCACAGGCAAAAAAGGAGGCTGAAACTAAGATAGCTCAATGTGTCAATAAGGATCTCAGAATATTCGGGATCAATAGAAATGACGTCCGAGATAGAGTGAAGTGAAAGCGATTAGTGAGGAGAGCGCACCCTGTCAACGGACAAGACAAACGCTGGGAAGATAATATTGATTTTGATGATGACTAGATAAATGATTCAATTCGCTACTTTTTAACAATTAAAATCAGATATTGTTTTCTTAACGTCAAAACGAATATCTATGAAATATAGGCTTATACCGTCATAGTTTCTTGGGGTCAAATAGCGCTCTTAATATCAGTTTTTCTGCAATAAAAAACCTAAAATCACATTGAAAATGGATATGATCATAACAACGGACATTTTTTTGCGACTTTTTATTTAATAATTTGTTTTCGACTCAGGAAAGTACAAAATTCACAATGGACTTCACACAGAGGGGGGGGGGGGGGTAGAACTCCAATGACGTCTCCTAGATCCGCCCGTGAGTACAGGCAGGTGAAACTCGAGTTCGTTTCATTGTTTTCATGTCTCAGCTTTTATCTGAAACCTTCGCTTTGTTATTACTTACGAAGATGGGCCGTCGCACACGACGTATATATTTTTTTTGTTTTAGGTTGTTTTACCAGTTAATTTAAAGGATGTGTTAAGTTTTAAAGAATGAGTTTATGTCTACTAAGTTATTACACTTACATATATATTAATAAATCTATATGCTTTACGGTGTAGGTTCGTACGATCTGCGCGGAGTAGTAGCAGTGAGTAAATTAGTACTATGTTATTATGAATGGCTAAATAAGTAAATTACAAAGCCTTTAGTGATAGTGGAATTATTAAAGCAGTAAAAAGGTTTAAGGGGATAAATACAATTTTAGGAGCCAGTGCTGCCCCATTTGAAATAAATCATTTGTAAGGAAATGGAGAAATCTTTTAAAGTTTTGTCTTGACCAAGCCCTAGATAACTCTTTAAACTATTTTATGAACTACTGTTTACAGTTTAAAGTGAGAACATGAAGCTTTACTACGCACATTAGCCAAAAGTGGCCGTTTTTCGCAAATGTGCGTAGAAAAGCTTCACGTTCTCACTTTAAACTGTAAACAGTAGTTCATAAAATAGTTTGAAGCGTTACCTCGGGATTCATCGAGAAAAAATTTTAAAAGATATCTACGTGTCTTTCCAAATAAACTATTTCAAATAGGGGTAGCACCGGACCCCGAAAAATTCATGTATCCACTTAAGAAAATGTGACTTTTAAAAATCAAACAAACAAACAACTTAATGACTAAGAACAAGCTAAAATAACATTAAAACAAGAGACTGCATCGCGGAACTAAAATAGCGTTTTCAGGCAAAATGGAGATTAACTTAATCCGTCGTCAACATTGTCTCCACTCCTAAAGGAGTTTGTCCATTATCCTTTCTTACCTCATCCCCTGAGATCAGGATCCTTCGGCATTTTGACTAGCAGTCGAATGTCCAATGACGAGTATAAAACTATATGCACACATTATACGTATGCATACTATTACGTATTTATCAACTCGTGAACGGGTGCTGCCGGGAGGGACCGGTCAGCTCGGAGTCAATTTTTTAACTACTTAGTTTTTCTTCTTATTACGTAATTCATGTTTGTTAACTCATTCGCAAGCATTACATGTTATAATGTATGAACATTGTATTTATTATATTAAAAGTATTTATTCTTAAAAAAAGACATAATAATAATATGACAAAGCCCTTCTGGCGTGTAGACGACCAATACTGTGAAAATGAGTTTCTTTCGGCGTTTCTTCTCAGCAGTGGTCGTTACGAAGCGCTGATATCGGTAGCTTTTCTTTAAAATTAATTAAATTTCAATATAAACTACACGTAATATAAATTATACTTATTGGCGTGTAAAAGTGCCTGTAAAGGTCTAATTACTGAATAAACATTTGAATCTTTGAATCTTTGAATCTTTGAGCGTTTTTTTTTTCAAATTACGCCGCTGCAGCTGCAGAATTTTTGAATTTCGTATCTCTAACTAGTTGTGCCCGCGGGCTCCCCATAAGGATTTTTGGAAAAAAACTCCCCTAGACCTTTCGCGGGTCTCTAACTATATATCCACCAAATTTCATCTAAAACACACTCAACCGTGAAGAAACACAAATACTGAGTTTCTTTGGCATTTATATATTAGCACAAAGAATACATAGTTACTAACGTAACAGATATCCAATTCCATAGAAACAATTGTAGAGACCGTAAGTAGGCAAAAGTAGGAAGAAAGAAAATCTTTATTTGGCAAACAAAAAATCTTATGTACTTGACTTATATATATTAAGTGTGCCGAAAAGGTGGCCAGTTCAGCTTTGTGCTGCGGTGTGAACCACAGCGCTGATTTTCAGCTGGTCCCAAGTGATTTAGAGGTAGTAGGCGAAATTAGCTGCTCCCACAGAGATGGCAGCACACACGACTATCAAAAAAGTGACAAAGAATGTGTTGAAACTGCTTTAAAAATATTTAACGAATACATTTCATATAAGTCATATTTTTTATTAATTAGAGTACAACTTTATTTTTATTACAGTAATAAAAGATTTTAATGTTGAAACTAATACCTAAAGCGCCATCTAATGACGAGGGAAGAGAAATTATTATTTGTATAAGGCGATGGGTAGGCATGATAATATATTATTAGTAAGGAGTTATACCACAGAATAAGTACTAGTTCTCACGTACAGAAGTCTTAATCGGAGAAGAAATTCAAAGAAATTTCAACTTAGTGCTATGTGTAATTTAGCTCGCGTCAGAACTCCTCACCTCTTTGTTTAGATACCTAGACATCCTTTGCAAGCCAATTCATTCTTATTACTCTGGACAAACGATTCATGTAACTAAATTTTCCTCTTCGAATTGGTCGCCGCGCGCATAGTAATAATGTAGGTATATTTTCGAATCCCCGAACGGGGAGTGACACAGGCCTGGTTATACTAAGTTATAGATTAAGTTCCTCCTTTTTTGCTAACCCTTATTGTCCCACAGCTGGATTCAAAGATTCAAACATTCAAATGTTTATTCAGTAATTAGACCTTTACAGGCACTTTTACACGTCAATAAGTATAATTTATGTTACGTGTAAAGTATATTAAAATTTGATTTTAAAGAAAAGCTACCGATACCAGCGCTTCGTAACGACCACTGCAGAGAAGAAACGCCGAAAGAAACTCATTTTCACAGTATTGGTCGCCTACTCGCTAGAAGGGCTTTGTCATATTATTATAATTGTCTTTTAATTAATAAATACTTATAATATAATACAATGTTGACACATTATAACATGTAATGCTTGCAAACAAGTAAACAAACATAAATTGCGTAATAAAAAATATTAAGTAGTCAAAAAAGCGAAGCCGAGCTGAGCAGTCCCTCCCGGCAGCACCCAAAAAGCAGCACTGGGACAAACTTTCCTCCATTTCCTTCCATTGGCTCTATCTCCGGCCAACGTTTGCCATTAGCGGAGGTCGTCGCTTCATCTGGTTAGGCCTGTTTTTTGCAATAACCACCTTTGAGATGCTAATTCCTTACCACATACCCAACATTTAGTGTTTTTTAATGCTCAAACACAAAACCCTGTAACACCTTGTAAGCTCAAAACATACAAACTCACCAAAAATAAATTAGTCTTCATTTTACAAAAACATTCGAATTACAATCGATATTTCTTTTTCATTTATATTATTCTATTTTGGAAATAGTGTCTATGGCGTAGGCCTCCCTTTGTTTTCCCACACTTTTTTGTTCAACAGAAAACAAAAAAAAGCGGTTATGGAACAACATTAATTTAATAAAACGTCAAACGACGTTCAGTAAGCATACTCCTTTACATTTCGCCAATCTGTTTGCTTGCCATCACATAAATCTCGAGGATTCAGCATAAATTTACATTTTAACAGGCGTCGCCAACATTTACCACTCCATAACGTTAGAACAAAAGAGTTTGAAGCACGCTCAGGCCAATCAGTCCATAGCTGTGGCATTTGAAATAAATGACTTGTCTATGCCAATAAATAAAATATGGCCGGTGCGTAGAGTTTGGGCCCATTGGTTATTCTTCTTCGCGTGACGAAATTTTCAATTAAGAGGATGTAACTTCTGTAGTACTCTATTGTTAAGAAAATTTTTATGAACGAAGTTGTAAAAAAAATATCGTTTTGTCATTGTAAGGTCGTGAAAATAATACTTAGATTGGAAAAGAAAAAAAAATACACATCGCAGTTGCATCGCAGCATAGAAAAATTTGAAAAAAGAACATTTTAAAACAAGATCATTTTGCGGTAACGACTGAAAAATGAAAGCGAATGGCCAGTATTATTGTTTGTCATGGTGCCAGTCATGTCATGTATAATGAGGTTGTTTCAGTCGATTCTTTTGCCTGCCATGAAAAAACATTGAGTTTGAAATTTGTTTTTCGCTACACCACGATACATTTTTCTTTTCGTTTTATTGTAAGAGGCCTCACTAGTGCTGTATTATTTTTGATACAAACTCTTATTTTATGTCAAGTTCAGTATGAATGGCTAGAATAACTTGCTGTAAGTACTTAAAAATATCGCACAAGTACCTAAAATAATAACTTAAAAAAGAAACTGACAACAACTTAAAACAAATTTAACAACACCTCTGAAGTAAAAAAAAATCATCAAGACATTTAGGCAACAAAAACTAAGAATAATAAAAAATCCTTTAAAAATAAATATATTATAAAAACATATGTAAGTATGTAAACACTTAAAAAACATATCATTCCTATAATGCAGTCTGATAAAGACCCTTCAGGTAATATAAAAGCTCAAAATATTTATTTTTCTTCTTACAGAAAATTTCACCCGAATATATACGTTTCCAATCCAGAGTGTATATCAATGGACGTTCAATTAGCTTTACAAAAGCACAAGAGCTGGCACCGTGGAATTTCAGCAGCGTTCGGAAACGCTATCGGAGCCGTAATTAAAAATAAAACGGGCGTGGCGTCAGTGTTTACATTTTTGAACGGTGCGCAGGGCCGCCACCGCAACCGCGACACCGAAGCACTATTTATTCGCCGTTTTATTTCCAGCGGCCTTAGTATGATATTTTATCTGAGAGGTCTCTACGTATCTTCCCTCTGTAACGACAAGATAAAATTCATGAATGGACACGTAGTAAAATGAGTCGCCACACGCAGGCAGGTTTTAAACAGTGTTTCTAATGTCTGCTAAGAAAATATAATAATTTTAAATTAAAACACGCGTCTTGTAAAACAATAACCATATATAAAAGAATGATATAAGCATGTAATAATTCCTAGAAAAAATATTGCAACCAAAGAGTATTTAAAATTATTAAAATAAAATCTTATAAAAATGAATGCAACGGAACGTTTCAACTCATGTCGTACATCCAACATAAAGGAAAATACCACCGCCGAGTACGTATGCATTCACCGCCGCCGGAGTGGTTGTAGGATTCATCAAAAGATAGCGCTATAGTTTCGTAATTAAATATATTTTTAAGTTTATAAACTTCAATAATACATTGTTTAAAGATGTCTGCCTACATTTAAATATGTAAATATACATTTAATATTAGTTCAATGGAATAACTGTTTAAAATACAATCAATGTTTTAAAAATGGTTTAATTGAGTCTTATGTGCGTCTAGCAAATCGGCGACAAATTTACATGATTTCACGTTGCCAACCGTCGATATGTCTACTTTGACCTGTCAAAACCATGCTCGCACGGGAGTTAGGCATGAGATAAAATACTTTTTATGAATGAAAGTTATTTTGCCGCTCAATTTTGTCTATGTTTGTTGCGGTAAATTACGCGAAATGCGACAAATTTTAAGGATAAAATTTGTCGTCCTAATCATACTTGCCTCGCTGGGATGGATTTTGCTGGACCTCTTAGCATTATAACTGATATTATTTACATTACGGAACTTATCGCGGATTTATTTTGCAACGACACTGACGCATTATTCGAAGTTATTTTTACAGGAATGTACAATTTTCTGGACTAAGATATTTTATCATCAATTTTATACAATGTGGAAGGGACATACCCATAATGAATCGAACCAAGGGCTATACTAGATCACTATATAGTACAGTGAAATTAAAATAACAACCAAAAAACAAAATTCGAATTTGTATGGAAATGCCATTTTTTTTAAGTTTTCGACTGTCCCATTATCGTTCTAATTATACTATAGTGATCTAGTATAGCCCGTGGTTCGATTTATTATGGGTACGTCCCATACACGTTGTATAAAAAAAAATACAGCATACGAGTATCAGTGCTAACTTTCTGGGTCACAATCACAAACTGTTTCTAATTATTTATTGATTTCAATCCATGTTGATCTGTAAGTGCAAAAAAATATTTTCTTCCCTCGTGTATCCTAAAAATCGGTGGAGAAAATGTCCGAAAATTTATAGGAACCATGTCAATAGGCAATGCAGTAAGCAACCCATTACCATTTCTCTTTTCCATTGCGCCAAAAATGGTATTTTGGTCTTATGTCCCTATACGGTTCTATTCATCCCTTATGGAATAAAGATCTGGTTTGTTGTATGTAAGTGTCCCTTCTATTATCATAAATGATTTCCAATAATAATTTCTAATTTAAAATAATTTCCAACAGTGCCAGCCCTAACAAGTCGAATGCCACACAGATTTCGCGTTTGCGTCACCGCGTCGGCACGCGATGCGGCGTCGCGCGATGACGCGATTTCTCGCGCGACACCGACCGTTGTCGCGTTGATTGATCGAGACGCGTCGCGATGACTTTACTTGATTTTGTCTTGTCCTCTTATAATGGGAATTAGTACTTTGAATAACAGTGGAAAAGGTGTAGTCACTTAGTGTAAAAATATTTCCTAAGATTTCTAGGAAAACAGTTTTTTATATGCTTTTTATGCGTAGATACACATATATATTACACTAACTTGTGTGAGAACACTTCAATATTTTCCTTGTCGCGCAAATTGCTATGAGTGTATATATTTTTTATAATTAATTAATTAATTAAACATAAAAAAAGAACTAAAACTTATAATTAAAAACCCTGGCAAATGGCCCCTTTGAAACGTGCCCAGAAGGCATTGCACTGAAGGCAGCATTGGCACGTTGTATGACAATGCTTATCTTTTAAACCAGATAAAGGCCAGTTGTCTGCGTGGACTCTGGTCACGCGTGATTTCAGTCAATAAAGAGCATATTAGTTTTTCTGCTTATAAAGTACAAAATTAATTAATGAAAATTCATGTAAGACCTACAGATAGGACTAAATTAGTGGGTATATTGCGATAAGTTCAGTGTTTCAAACACTTTAGGGTATTTACATGTATTCTATTTGTTAAATCTATGTTAAATAATTTCACGAAAAATAGTGATGTTCACAGTTTTAATACTCGCAACAAAAATCAGCTTCATACGCCTAAATTTCAATTTGCTAAAACTAGAAAGTCACTCTTAGGTCTAGGTATAACATTATTTAATAAACTTCCCGAAGCGATCGTTAACCTACCAATGGCAAAATTTAATACACATGTTAAAAAAGTTTTATTGAACAATGCGTACTATACTATCAATGATTATTTAAGAGATAAAAACGCGTGGATACTTCCTAAACATTTTCCATTACACTCCACACATGAAACATAAATAGCTGCATTTTCTGTTACCATAATAAGCTTACTGTAAAAACATGTAAATGCTCTGCGATCAATAAGTGACCAACATATAATTAATATTTTCTCTTGACAAGGTCTGCGAGTTCGGGTTTTTCATGCTCACTAAAATGTCCAATCCGGTGGTGGCGTCGCTGGTCGGGTCGTTGGATTCCCTCTAATATGGTTGAGTTTAACGATGGCTGATCCGTGCGTCAACTCGTGAACGGGTGCTGCCGGGAGGGACTGGTCAGCTCGGCTTCGCTTTTTTTGACTACTTAATATTTTTTTATTACGCAATTTATGTTTGTTTACTTGTTCGCAAGCATTACATGTTATAATGTGTCAACATTGTATTATATTATAAGTATTTATTAATTAAAAGACAATTATAATAATATGACAAAGCCCTTCTGGCGAGTAGGCGACCAATACTGTGAAAATGAGTTTCTTTCGGCGTTTCTTCTCAGCAGTGGTCGTTACGAAGCGCTGGTATCGGTAGCTTTTCTTTAAAAATAAATTAAATTTTAATATACTTTACACGTAACATAAATTATACTTATTGACGTGTAAAAGTGCCTGTAAAGGTCTAATTACTGAATAAACATTCGAATCTTTGAATCTTTGTATGTATATTTTGGGGTCTTATACCTACATACACACATTTATTATCACGCCTGTTTCCCACCGAGGTAGGCACTTGCTATATAATCGTAAGTTAAGGGGATACCTGAATTTTCCGGGGTTCAGTGCTGCCCCCATTTGAAATAAATAATTTGATATAAAACAGAGACATCATTGACAACGTGAAGCTTTTCTACGCACAATAGCGAAAAACTGCCACTTTTGGCGTATGTGGTTCATAAAATAGTTATCTAAAGCCTGGTCAAGACAAAATTTTAAATAATATCTCCGTTTCCTTTTTAGAAACGGAGATTTATTTAAAAGGATACGGAGATATTATTTAAAATTTAATTCAAATGGGTAGCACTGGACCCCGGAAAATTCAGGTATCCCCTTAACGGATTACTCACGGATTCGACCTCATCTGGAGGTCTTCATCAAGGCGAATGTGACAAAGAAAGAACAAGAGGACGCCCGTACACGAAGACGTCTGGAGTGTGTCGCGAGACGTCTTCGTGTACGGGCGCAAGAAGACCTCTGGATGAGGTCGAAACATGTCGGCTAGTAGCTGACTCTCTACGTGAGTACCCGTTAACTCATGCTTATAATATTTGTGTCTCACGTTAGTTATAACCAAAGATATATTTGGGGTGGTTAGGCAAGCCTTTGCTTGTACTGAACCTGTGACAAAAAGTCGGGAAAGCTGAGTGTGTGTGGCCGCCCACCTCGTTACGCGTAACGTATGCGGCCGTCGCGAAATTAAATATAGACGCACGCGCATACACGGCCACGGAGCGAGCACAGCGTTGTTTACGAGTAAGGACCAGGATTTATATAGCAATAGACAAGACGATAAAATTAAAATTAAAAAAATAAATATATTCATCGCGGTAAGTCCGGGTTAGTTTAGGCAGAGAGAATGCTCGAGAAATTAACTAATTCATTGGAAATAAGGCCGTATTACTATAGCCTAAAGTTTATAAACGTTTAAACATGACAAAATGCATCTTAAGGTAATGTTTAAAGTTAATTTTCGAGTATCATAAAAAAAAAATCTCTCCGCTACGCTCCTCTCTATCTGAACTGATCCATAGACGAGAAGATTTTGTCAACCAAACATAGAATACGACTACAAGAAGATATAAATCAAAAAGTAGCAAGAAAAAGTAAAAAAAATATACAAAAGGGGCGACATTATGGTGTTATAAAATATATTCTTGCGTATTCAGCAAACTTTTGGATCATTTACAAGAAGAGATGGAGTGTTCACTCAGAGAACTTAAAATATGATTATAATTATCATGTTATCAATCTCAAAGCTTGACTGGAAACAACGTGGCAATTTTTTGTCATAGCTGTTACCAAACTCATCTCTCCACTTACGTCCTCATTTTTAGCAAAAACGTAGCCAACCATAAATAATAGAGTCTTAATTAACCAGGGCTACCAGGAAAGCATAACCCACAGCAATTACTATTTGGCCAGCGGCCGCGGGGCTTATTACGCGGCAAATATATTCGCTTATTTATGGACACAAGACGCGCGCTCCAAAAACGCGTCGACATCAATCCCGCGTTAATCCGTGGATTATTTGCGAAATGAGCAAAACTGCACTTAACGATGCGACGCGGCGCGCACCGAGCGTTTATTTTAGTCGAAATAAATGATCGCGAATACCTCTCCCGTTTATGACGCCTGCGCCTCTGACAGTAATATTTGTGTTGCACCTGATTTATTTTGCACCTACGGTAATGCTCGCGACTCCTCTCTATCGTAAAACGCGCGGTTTACGACCGGGGCCGATAATGACCGCTTGCGCGCCGCCCGACGCGTTCCAACCGCTCAATCAGATAGCCTGTTGGAGTTCGAATTTCGAATGTGATAGTTGACATCTGGTGACAGCGTTCGGATACGTGTACAAATAATTGTGGCATGTACTGTGCCTAGAATATACATAATCATCTGTATCATATCAGCCACAGGAAGTCCACTGGTGGACATAGGCTACCCAAAATAACCGATTTTATATGGCTTGCATTCAGAGTTTTCCTGCAACTCAGCTCAGTTCCTCTGTCCACCTAGTAAATGGGTGTCACGCTGCTCTAGTATGCAAGATAGCCACAAGATTATTCATTCTTATACTTGTACTTACCTGTTATTCTAATGGAAATTTTGTGTGCCAAAAGGTAGATATGAACTATGATGCAATTACTACCTAAATAATAGCGTGTTACTTGACGGTACAAACGAATTCTAATTTCAAATGTTATGCATGACAGTTGATGACAGCGTTCGGATCCGTGTACAAACAAAGTTTCGCTGTATATTACTATTTGTTTGGCACTGTCTTTTGGCGCAAAATACCTAGTTATTGGCGGGATTTTCCTTATCCTTGCCAACTAACGAAGAGTCATTTCCCATCGCTCTAATTCTGTGTAAAAGATGGATCACTCTCTCATCAAAAATGTGTTTCAAAACCATATTGTAGTCGACGTATCAAAAAGAGTCTTGATTTCGGCGACTGCTTTTCTTCTTCTAGACTTAAAAGGTTACCCTACTTCTGTAAATTTGACTAATATTTGGCCACAACGTTGCACTTGTCATTTACCTTTTTTAAAGTTTTGCATTTTGCAAGATGTGGGGCATTTTGAGCAAGACAAGTCATTGATTGAACAACACCGCAGTCATTTTTGTCAACTCTTAAGAATTAGGGTTCCTTCATTTTGACGCTCCCTGATCGTTCAGCGCCTCCGAACTCGGAACTACCACTCTTGGTTGTTCTACATTCTTGGTTGTAAGACTATTGTCACCATTATCACAGATAGTTATTACTCTGATTTATAGCACGTATTAAAACGTTTTTAATCGTTTAAATTCGTTTCGTGTGCGAGCCGAGGGCGCCGGAGGTAACATTTTGGTCACGTCGCTATTCAAATAACAATTAGCTCGGGCTAGAGATACAAAACACGGCATTCAGTGTTCAGCTCGCGTATCGTATGCTAATTTATCCGATTTCGAACAAAAACGCGGTTCAACAGTACCATTCTTATTTTCAAAGTTACACTCGCAAAAAGCAAGCTGTTTCGGTATTTGATGAACTCGTTTATCTTTTTAACCGATTTCCAAAAAAGGAGAAGTTATCAATTCGTCGCGATTTTTTTACATACGTTTACCGAGTATTTAAAAACATTTGGACCGATCTGAATTTATATTAATCTGAATTTATATATCCAGAAAAGTAGATATTTATTTCTTTATTTTATATTTATGAACAATTTCAAGAATTACTTCCTCGTTCGTTTGGAATCTTGACCGATTGAGTGATTGGCCGTCGCTTAATTAGAAAAGACCTTAAAGGTCCATATTGCTATTGATACAAAGGCCATTTTCGCGTTTAGCTTGTTAAGTGCGCGATTGTATCTCGTCCGCCAGAGTCGCCTCAATATCAACTGATCAGTGTATATACACAAATAAGAAAAAGTATAGAAATGAAGCTGAATGTGTCACTTGCTGAGCGTGTATAACTAACAAAGTCATATCTTTTATCCATACATACATACATAGATTTTTGGAGGCTTATATTGGATATGTTTCTCCAAATTTAATTTTTTTATTTCGATGGAAACATAGAAATAGCGCACAAGATACCTGTTAGCTGAAAAAAAAATCACGAATGATCATTTACAACGTCATAATTGCGTACGAGCGTTTGTATGAAAAGTAAGACGGGAAGGCCTCTCTTAATAGATTTGCAACCTATGATAAGGTTAACTCCAGTTACTGAAAAGACTATTTAGTATTTTCTTATTTTGTAATAGTTTTCTTGTCAATTTTGCGCGGTTTTGTCGACCATTGGCATGCATATCATCTTTGGCGTAGAGAAAGGCGGAAATTTATATTGGCAAAGGTCGCTTCAGTCACACAAAAAGCTTGTAAGACTTGCAAGAGTCGAAACTCGAATCGAAACGATAAAAAAACCTAATAGTTTACTTTAACTAAATAAACATTTGCTTTACGCTGCTTTGAAATGAAAAGTCACAGTTTAGAGTTAAAATTTAAGTCTTTCGTTTTGTGACACCTTCATTTCAGATTCATTAGTTTATGCGCAATTGGGCAAGATGACTCAAAGATTCAAAGATTCAAATGTTTATTCAGTAATTAGACCTTTACAGGCACTTTTACACGTCAATAAGTATAATTTATGTTACGTGTAATTTATATTAAAATTTAATTTATTTTTAAAGAATAGCTACCGATACCAGCGCTTCGTAACGACCACTGCTGAGAAGAAACGCCGAAAGAAACTCATTTTCACAGTATTGGTCACCTACTCGCCAGAAGGGCTTTGTCATATTATTATAATTGTCTTTTAATTAATAAATACTTATAATATAGTACAATGTTGACACATGTAATGCTTGCGAACAAGTAAACAAACATAAATAAATGACAGAATTAGACAAATCGAACATAAACTTATTTTGTGTCTTTTCTCCCATACGGTATTTTTAGACATGTTACTGTCTGAGTTTCACTTCTGCATTCCGGTTATTTTACGTTCAAAGCCTCAATATCAAATGATCAGTGCACGGCCGATGACATCGTTCGGTTTTTTGATAATATTCCCTTTTTGTTTTGGCATTAATTTACGTCTTGAGATATGAGGGTGATGATACTCGTACAAGATGTACAGGGTGCTTGAAATTGCTCAGGATATTTTTTTAAATTATTGGATAGTTTTTGAAAAAGGAAATAAAGAAGGTGCTGCAAAATGTTTTTTGCAAGATAAACACACGATGTTGTTTTGTTTTCCTTTTCTTTTTGATTCCAACAAAAAAGAGGCGTTGCGTGTTGTAAGTTTGTCGCCAATACCTATCTGTCTGTATGTTTGTCTGTGGCGTCGTCACTCGCAAACGGATGGACCGATTTCGCTGCGGTTTTTTTATGTGAAAGCAAGTTTGATGGATTGGTTCAGCGATTCAAAAGTTATGGGGGTGAATTTAATTCAGTTCAATTCATTTATTTGCAGTCAAATAGAGTTTTTAACAAAGATGGTAAAATACAGTGTGTCCTTAAACCTATTTAGCTAATCATATAGCATGCAGAATTTACTTATTTTCATTACCTACATTAATGAACGCTATAAAGGCGTTTTTGAAGTGAAAACTTCTTTAGCGGCGTTGTACACTTTTTTTGTAATGGGTAAAAAATGTTAAACTCGCGTCAGGACACGTGACACTGATCGAAAATTTGTAAGACGGATAGAGCGTAGACAGCCAGTGCGGCGTAGGAGAGGAAGTATCCCCCTCTCTTTCTACGGCGCGGCGAAAATGTATGCCTGCGTCTGCTGTTTCGTTTGGGCGGCGCAGGGCGTTTGCGCGTGGCACGCTGTAAATAAATATTGTATTTTACCACATAAATGATAGTACTTTTATACTAACAATTAAAGCAATTCATGCAAAATTATTCCCTAACCATTCCAAACTATCAAAAATGCACAACGTTAATATTCAAGTTTTCACTTCTGCCGGCACTCCCGGAGTGCAACCCGTCGTTTTTTTATTTTATTTGTCACTTGATGCCATAAGCGGACTATATAGAAATGGTGTACTTTGAAGATTGCGTGGGGTCAGATAATTAAAAGAAACAGACACTGGATTACATTTGTAGATAACAATTGCAGAATCAGCACCTAAAGAGCGAATCTTAAGAAACTGGCAGATTTTCTTTTATTTTTTTACATAGTTATGCCAATGAAATTATTCCTGACCAGTAAGAAGCTAACATAATCATGATAAACACGAGTAGAACACATAATTATAACAAAGGAAGAAATAAGGCGTTGGAAATGACAGTGGACAGTGTGTGTGGTTGAATTAGATTAAAACCGACCCCTCAACCGGCGATAAGGAACTTTGTTCGAAAAAATTGCACTATTTTAACATTAGATTTATCCAAAACATATTACGAGATAATATCACACACGGACAAACCGAGTTTACCTCAAATTAATCACCTACACTACAGTATAATGTTACAACGGGTACCAGGCGATCATGGCCGCGACGGTGTTCATAAATACGCGATATGAGAGGCCGCACACAGCGCTCCTTGGATTAATGCACTCCTAGTATCAACCGGTTGTGCCAAGTGCGTGTTCAGCCGTAAGCGATCTTTCCTTTTCTAGACAAAAAAAAAAAGCTTAAGAGAATCCGTACAGACAATTCAATAAAATCACTTAAGAAATACAATGTTTAGGTTCTCACACAGTTTGCTTGATTGTTTTTGCTACAATGCAAGCATGGCTTGTGAATTTCCGCGCTTGAATCGCTTCATCTCTTCTTGTGGATGCCGTTAGAAGTGACTGAAGGACCAAAACATGTCATGCAACAATTGGATGTCCATGAAGAGTCGGCGATCTGTGAAAACTTTTCTTACAAATGCTCTTCGAAAATGAGGGTACCTATAATTAACCAGATGAGTGGTCGCGGATATTGGTCACATGTGTTTTCTTCTCCACTTCGGTCTTCTCTAACATTGTGTGACCATTGAAATGCATATTATTTGTAATCATTTCATAATGCTGCAAAGAAAATAAACTGGCAATAGAACGCAGAGGTTTTTAACAAAAAAAAAAATGTTCTATTTCAAAAACAGAACAGAAATAAAATTTGTATCAGGCAATCAAGAAAAACAATTCCAATTTCAAACCGCGAACGCTACACGAGCAAAAATGTTCAATCGAAGGAATGGCTTAGAGATGTTGAGCCCCCTGCGGGTACGAATTATAGAGGTACCACTGGGTAACTCGACTTATTACCGGGCGCTCCTTATTCGACGCACACCACGTTCTTTATGGTCGCTACAGATGTCGTGAATATTAAGATTGTGCATGTACATATATAAAAGCTAATTGCAGCGGTATTTGCATAGATATAGGCTTTTGAATTCAGTGTCTGATTTCACATCGCCAGTTTTATTAGGATTCAATTCTTATCAGTTACAGAAAATACAAAACAGGTAAAGGTCAACAGCTAAGTTATTGGATCTAAAATGATGGAGCCATCAGTTGTTTTGTAAACTGTGTTATGAACAGTGTTAAATTTAGTTCCGATTTTTTCCGCGATATAGCGAGGCCTGCTAACGTATTAGGTACTACTACCTTTAAATGTATGTCTCAATTATCCAACTAGTGAATGCAACTAGCTAAGTTCTCCGTGTCTATTTAGATGATATGGGAGTTTTTATGTATGAATATAACATAACAGAACGTATGTAATAATACACAGTGTGTATTTTTTATACTTGATCAAACAACGTGTTATGATATAAGACGAAATATTATCGATAAAAAAATGGAAAAAGAAATCGTTATATTAGTCATTTAAAAATTCCAGGCATTATAATTTTTTCATTAATACTTTTTTAAGTAATTTCCTGTTCGGTTTGCTCGGCTTTTCCGGTTCGCTTTTTTAACTTTGTAGCTGAAAGCTACAAAGTTAAAAAAGCTGAGAAGGTGAAAAATAATTAACAATATTAATTATTTTTCACCTTCTTAGCTTTTTTAACTTTGTAGCTTTCAAATGAGACCACTTTGAAGAAAATACGCCGTATACTTAAAGAGAAAAAAATAAAAATCGAAAAACGAACTTTACAATAAAAAAAAATTAAGGGTTGATAACGATTTTTTTCCGGTTTTTTATCTATAATATTTCGTCTAATATCCGCACATTTCGTTTGAATAAGTATAAAATATACACATTGTATAACGTACGTTCGCCAATAATTCTCTAGTTTAAAGTTTTTTTTTCTAAATCTTAACCCTTTAATGAAGTAGTATCCACAATTTCTCCAATTCTACTCATATATTCAAAATCACTGGATTAAAACTGCTTTTTTAGACCCTCGTATTATGTATTTCATTGACAAATCCAAATAAACCCTGAATAATAATACATTAAATGCAAAACAGTAACTTTATAAATTGGCGCATTAACTAATCCCATCAGTCCATTGAAATTCCCGTTACGTCTAAATTTATTTGCATTTTAATGATGTTGCGAATCGGGATCGAACCCACAGCCCGCGATCTCGAACCCTTTCGCCTTCAGTTATTGTCACAAATTTTTTTTTTTTTTTTTAGGGACAAATAACACTGATTGAGCTAGCCCCAAAGTAAGTTATAGACTTGTATTATGGGATACTAACTCAACGATACTATATTTTTATAACAATTACATATATAGATAAACATCCAAGAACCAGGATAATTTGAAAAAGGCCATTTTCCAACTTGCCCTGAACGGGGATCGAACTCGGGACCTCTAGGTGACGGACTAGCATGGTGACCACGACGCTACGGAGGTCGTCTAATTTGTTTAAAATAATTTTCTCTTTTCTACATTTTACAATTGGATGATTTATGAATATTATGACATATAGGTCAACATAATTTTTCATGTTTGATTTAACCACAATCGTAAGCCTTATTTTTTTAACAGGTCGTCATTTAAAATTTTGCATAAGAATAACCGAAAAGTGACCATTTTTAATATAAACCATTTATAAGTACTATTTTGTACACAACCAAAACATTGCCTATTCAATGATCATGAAGTTGAATTAGATTTGTTTTTGGTTATAAATCAAGAGTGTAAGGGTCCAACGGGTGTGGTCCTCAGCTCGTCACCACCATCCGTCATAAACGTCACTTACAGCCCCTATAGCAGTTTAACCCCATATTATGCAGTCACATACAAAATCTAATGCATCTTTGACTGGCAGAATTTTATGCTTTTTGCAAATATGAATGATGTTGTCGTCATTAGTGGCAAGCATAACCATATTAATTATAATGTATGGACGTAATACTATGTCTGCCTCATTAGAGAAACAGATGTTTATAGTATATAATTTTGTATTTAATAGCTTGTGTATTAACTTATTTTTTATAAGGTCATAAGACTCATAAGCTAATGTAACAGATAAAATTCTGTAATAATATTTAATAAACAAAAATTATTTCTACATATTTTTAATGGTTTTTAGTTTATTGGAACGAAGTTCCTTATCGCGCGTTGCGAAAGGGAGCTAGACGGAAAAAATTAAGACCAAAAGTTGTAACGACACTTTTTGTTCATTCAAAATGAAGATAATAAATCTTGATTTTAGAACACAGAAAAGAGTTTGAATGTAATTAAGACCTATTTATATTTTACTTCGTTCCATCCGGGTGTCCCTTGACACCTCTCAAGTTTTTTTATATATTTTGCATTATTGAGAAGGCATTGAACGATTCATGAGTAAGTAATTTAATTAAAAAGTGTTTAGGTAATCATATCTACTCTGTATGCGAGTAGATATGATTTAGAGATATTTCTGTAATAATATTGAGATTCGCTGTCCGTTGAAAAATTTAATGTTATCAATATATTGCTTACTTGCTTTATTGCTAACTTATTAATTTTACCGCAAATCTATGATGGGACCATCATGACTTAAGCAAGTTAATTAATAGATTTATTTTTATTTTTATTTAAAGCCGTGGGCAATAATTAGTAAAGAGTAATTATAATAAAATTGCTTGCTTGCTAGTAGAACATTCATCGGTCCTGGTCGATTGCTTCGTGATTAGTTGTTAATTTAAAAGCGGACTAACCATGGCTGGCTCGAGGCGGTTTCGACAGAAAGTCTTGGTTAATTAGAGATTAAAATGGGTATACCTATTTTATCATTGCGCATGTACCTATATGGTAAAGTTGACATAATTGCAGGTAGTGGTTAAGTGGGCCTAGCCACCTTTTTCCGACGAGATTTGAGTTCGAATTTCCCTTAATTTGATTAAACTTGCACAGTGGTAAAGTTTTGAGTGTGTGTGTGAAATAGACAAACCAAATGCAAAGAGTTTTGTTTATTATACACATGTATAGTATGTAATTATGTGTATATAAAGTTGTAAAACAACTAGAATTACAAATAAAATAAATCTAGAATGCATTTTTGACCACAGGATTAACTTAAGAGCGTATACTTGCAAAAATAATGTAAGACCCCTAGCTTCTTCAAAAAATCTAGAACGCTTTTTGACCGCAGAATTAAATTAAGTGGGTATACTTGCAAAAATAATGTAAGATGCTTAGTTCCTTAAAAATATAAGCGACAAACCTGCTACAGTCGGGCATAAGCAATAAAATACGACACCTATCTCTACGGTATCGGCATTAATGAAAACGACTTTCTGGGCCCAAATCCGTCCCTCTTAGTTAATATATGTGATTTTTATCAGTCCCTCCCGGCCTGAGCCGGCGCAGGGTTAAAAATATGCAAAAATCAGCGCCCGGGGTGAATATTAAGCAATGTAATTTTGTATAATATTCCGCAATTAAAATTCAAATTGAAATCAATGCTCGGATGAATGGGTGCCGAGGGCTTCTGAGGACCTGTGGAGGGTTAATGACGTTTGGTGACTATTTTTAATCCTTTAACGCTACTGTGGGGTCGAAGATGTGGTAATAGATGGCACATATGCCGCGTGTTAATCTTATTATAACCTTCTTTGTAATGATGGATAACGTTGTGTGTAAAATGGCACTGCAATTATGCGTTATGCGTGTTCTATCTACCAGTTTAAGTTAGGTAAAATGGTGGAAAGTTAACATAGAATTATGAGGCAGCACAGCTAAGGAAAAAGGGCGAAAAATGGAATGTAAAAATCTGATGATCACTAAAAGATATCAATCAAAAACGAAATTTGTAAGGAAGAACGTCTCAGCCATCCTGTGCTGGAAACTATCGCTTGTGGTTTTTAGTCCTACTTGAAGTGTTAGTGACAATTGCAACTGTTACATTGATGTAAGTAACAAATGAAGGACTATAGACTAAATAAATTTACAATAGCCAACTAAAATTAATGAGACATGTTTTAAACTTACACTAACCAACAGAATACCAACTGTCAACTAATCTCCCATTAAAACAGTCGAACAACTCCTAAATCGTACCAACCAGCACGCTTTACTACGAGGGGGGGTCAAAAAGTTCGCGGAACGGAGGGGAAGGGGGGTGAAATAAAATACTGTACTATTTTTCTTTTTCAATATATTCCCCCTTAAGTCGAATACATTTTTCAGATCTCTCTATTAACTTATTAATACCGTCGAAAAAAAATGATTTGTCTTTGTCCTCAAAATAGGCCGAAATCGCCGACTTGACTTCTTCATCATCGGAAAATTTCTTCCCCCGAAGCTCTTTTTTTAATTTGGGAAATAAAAAATAATCACAGGGGGCTAAGTCTGGACTATAGGGAGGATGGTTTAACATTTCGAAGCCACAGTGATGAAGGGCAGCCATCGCAACGCGGCTCTTGTGTACCGGTGCGTTGTCATGCAAAAGCAGCACACCCTTTGTCAACTTTCCCCGCCTTTTCTCCTTGATTGCTTCTTTTAATTGTCTTAGTAGATTAGCGTAGTATTCTCCCGTTATAGAAACACCCTTATCTTTATAATCTATTAATAAAATACCCTCTGTATCCCAAAAAACAGTTGCCATGATTTTTCCAGCCGATTGTGACACCCTGTATTTCTTAGGGGGGGGCTGACCCTTTTTATGCCACTGCATAGACTCTTGCTTCGACTCAGGCTCATAATGATGAACCCAAGTTTCATCTGCAGTAACAAGTCTTGCAAAAATTCCTTCCTTGTCGGCGCTACAGAGGTCTAAAAACTCCTTTGAATACTCGACGCGCAGCTGTTTCTGTGGTGGTGTGAGCATTCTTGGCACCCATCTTGCGCTGACTTTTGACATCCCAAGATTGTCGTGTAGAATATTTAAAATGGTTGTAGGTGATACTCCAACCATTTCTGCAAGTTGTTTCTTCTTCAAACGAGTATCCTCCAGTATAAGATTCTCCACTTTTTCAACGATGTTTGAGGTGGTGGCCTCAATCGGCCGTCCTGAGCGAGGGTCGTCTTCAAGAGACTCTCTGCCTTGCTTGAAAAGGCTATTCCACTTGTACACCATGGTTTTCCCAGGGCAAGAGTCCCCGTATACTGATAACATTTCTTCCAAAATTTTCTGAGGTGGTTTTCCTTGCTTAGTGAGGAACTTTATGACGGCACGAAACTCGATTTTTTCCATGTTCAAGTTTTTCTTCCGGATTCACTTGTTTGATCGACGACAGGTCAAAGGTTATTGACACAATCAGGTTCAAACTTGGCATATATACTCACAAAGAGTTGCTCATTAGTTACTACCTGCGGCAGGTCCCCCACCCCCCGCTATCCCCTCCATTCCGCGAACTTTTTGACCCCCCCTCGTACCAACCCACAATATCGTAAAACGTAACTCATGAATTGTTGTAAATTCAAACATTTAGTGTGTACAAAATATTCGTGGATCGTCTCCGAGCTACGGCACACTTAATGGTCCATAAACTCACCCCATAACTTGGCTATCTGCAGGATCATTCCAAGTGTTATTCCCTCTTAATTGGCCGTTCCGGGCGGAATCGTCAATTTGAGATATTAAACTAATTTTCAATGGTGTGTAATCGCGGAGACGTGATCCGCCATTGTAAGGGTTAGGTTCTGTAATGTTATGATTTTTTTATGATCGCATATTTACTTTATTGGTGTTAAAAAGGTGCATTTTGTAATATTATACTTATTCTTCTTTTTCCTCTTTGACATTACGAAGTCAACAAACAGGCAAAAAGCCCAGTTCCTTCTTATTTTGCATTCCTTCATTATATTATGAGTATTGTACGAGTAATCAACTTGTGGCGTTATAGGCTATTAAGGATGCAATAGATTAACTTTTTTTTCGGAAACTCACTATTGACCAGCTGTTTATTTTGTAACCATAAATGAAAAATCCCTTTGACTTACATTGTTTTGTTAAAATAATAAACAAAAGATACGGAAGAACCTCTTAAACTGTTAAATCAACCTTAAACACTAATCCGCCACCCAATCACAATTCACTAATTCAAAGTTATTCCAAGTAAAATAATTAACAATTACGAGTAGAAAGCATCGCGCATCGTCACGAATTCGTACTATTTCATACAAATCGTTCGCCGCGCACGAAAGAGCGAACGTAAATTCCATGGGGCTTAAATCAACATGATTGTACAATAAGACTGTCAACTCATCAAATGCGAAATCCGCAACGTACAAACTTTCGCGTCGTCCGCTCGGCGTAATTAAGCGCACGCAGCGTTTCGATAGAATGTCGCTTCGGGGGAGTATCTGCTCTATATTATATACGGCTGATTACTCGAATGTTATGTTTTCCTGGTGCACGATCGTTATAATTCTGTAAATATGTAATTACTTTCTTGTTATAAAGAGGTGCCTAGATTTATTTAAATTTAAAATGTAGTGAGTGTATATTTTTGTGAAGGGATAAAAGGGATTTAGATCAGAGCAAAAGGATCATATATTTATATTAAAATAAAAGTAATTTAAAAAATAAAAGTGATTCATTAGGTTTCAATTAAAGAAAAAGTCACTTTTGGTTTAATACTAAGTTTTTTATAAAAATAAATATTTACGGCACATGGACAATTATTTTCGACAAACAACACATAATTAAAAAACAGTAGATTCTCTCATTAAAAATATAATTTACTCTTCTACGGTTGTATAATTTCGCGCAAAATTATGTATTCAGCATTTTAAATGAACGTAATTTCAATTAAAGCCCAATATTAAGATAAAAAATACCGATTACTAAAAGATCGAATTGTATATTAAGGTACCGATGACACCGAATTTGTAAAAGCCATAAATTAGCTTGGGGACATTTTGTGATTGCGGCGCTGCAAAAATAAAATCGATTCGCTCGTCATTGAAGGGTTAAGTATTAATATTTTGGCACGAATATTTATTTATTGCCCAAGGGTTTAATTGCTTGTTGAAGTACCGTAGTCTTCAGTACTAACTAAGTTGTGATAGGTACCACCCCGCAGGACCGTAAAAAATAACGGTAAACAATTCATTATTAAAAAAATATTTTTTAAAACAAGATTTTATCTTAAACAAAGAACTTAAAAGTTTTAAGTGCTCCTCAGGAAGAATCAATTGAGCACATGGATGATATGATCACCTTCCATGTCCATCATTGGATCAGTTGCATGTCATCATAATATTGCATTCTCACGCGAAATATGTATGCGTGAAAATTTTTAGGAAAATGGGTCAAATTTAACTTAACTTTTAATACACTCTTTTTAACTTTGATTATCCTTTAACTTTTTTTTGTCATTGTTATAGATAAAAGCTTGTTTTAAAAAATATTTTTAGGCGGTTTTTTTTTTTCGGACGGTACGGGCTAGGCGAAAAAGTGTAAGATTTTTCCGACACTTCTTTCAGTCACGAATTAAAAGTTAAATTTCACAAATTTGAATATCTCGTCCATAGCTCAGATGGTAGAGTATTTGCCTAAGATTGTCGATGTTCCCGGGTCAAACCTAGAACACGCCGATTTTTTTTATTTTGGTCTTTTTAATATTATTGTTTTCTAATTTATTATTATTAATATTAAAGTGTAAGATTTTCCGTCACTTTTTTCCGACTTTACTACGAAAGTAATTTCGTTCCAACCAAGTGGACCACGACACTCTCGTTCATTTTTAAAAATAATTTCTTGTTATTACTTTTTCCCTATTAACTAAGTAGGTATAAGCGTTAATTTATTTTAAAAAATATCGACGTGTAAGCACTTTAAATAAATGCATCACTTTCCCCTCACCTTAACTAAATAAAACTGAAGTTTGCATTCCCACGCACCACCACATTTCTGCATGATGCAACCCAATACTATGCCAACACCATCTTATCAGAATTTCAACTCAATCAAAAATGGCTCCTAACCCCAAATAATAAGAACCAAAGCAGTAGACTGGTGCAACTCTCGGGTGCCAATTTTAATTAGCCCCCTCTCCCCCCTCCAGATAGGGGTGTTTGCAAATAGGAGGGATTGCAAAGAACCAATCCATCAAATTGGTACGTTACGACACCGGCGTAGGGTTACGAAGTTACGATAGTGGTGTTATCGACAAACGGTCGATAAATGCAAATTTAATATTTACTTATATCACTGTAATAAAAAAAATCATTTATTTCGGACTAGGAAGATCCATAGTTTGTCTTTCTACAATATAATAAGTTTCTATTTCACTCCACAAGTTACAATTACACATATATTATACAAAGATTACTTACAATTTAAAAAAAAGTCAAAAGTAAATAGAAATATAATTAAAGTGTAAATTATTAACATAACAATAAATATCAGAAACATTATATCTTAAAATATTATAAAATATAACATCTTTTTCTTTTTAATATGTCTTTGGCTCAAATTCCAAATTTTGTTCTTTCAATATCCTGCTACTTCCTCCGAGGTAGAGTATAGGTCAAGCATGGTATAGCTGCTGGTGCACCACATATAACATCATTTTGTTAGTACTTACCTTCTTAGCGGTATAGCTACTATAACATTTCTGTTAAAATAAACGTATCTGACTTTAACCTTTATTCCCCACATTCTGATAAATAATACATTTTAAGTTGATATGAAACACAAACTACAAATTATTCAGGCAAATGAAATTAATTTAGTTGTTCAAATCAAGATAAACAGCCGATCCACAATAACCAGCTCACCTAATGCTTAGCGTACTCATTCGACGAATAAAATAATAAGGTGGATAAAGTTTTAAAAACAAACTTTAAATCTTTAGTTTTCCCCACTAGGGACATATTTTAAAATATATTTAAAACTAAGGGACTAAAGACATTTTTTCCTAACACTCGTCGACAATGTCATTGTCACATCACTGGCCAACGCGTGCTTTCGCCTGATTGGCGTAACTCGATAGTGCACTCATTGCCGCACTAATGCCGGGACACGCAATAAATCTCCGAGTCGATGCCGCGGGGAAACTACCGATAAGTTATTAAAACTGCCAGTAGACTTTCATATTCCCGCGAAAGTTATGGTTTATTTTGTTCTGTTACGGCTCACTCTCACCTGTTTTTCCTGCCAAGCAAGTAGCCTCACATGAAGCAAATAGATAAATTACCATTGAATTAATAGGTCTCCAGGCATCGCACGCAACCGACCTCAAATAAGGCTTTGAACTTTTTAGAAGTAAAAAGTGGAAAGTGGACCTCAGGTTCCGAAGCACCACAGTTGAGGAACACCTAAGGCCATAAGACACAAAAGCAATTCTTAGCGGTAATGGTGAAAATGTAAATAAAAGGTTGATTTTCTTACTTCTTCCCTCGATTGGATTTTACAATCCACACTTTCCACGGTTTTTTACCAGACTTACATGGAATAATAAACATTGTATATTATATGTATATGTAGGTTTGATTTTGACAACCAAAAACTAACAGTAGATCCCTCCAAACATGCCAAAGTACCCATGGACCGACGCGTGCTCCCGCACCGGGGTCGCGGATTCGGTGTCCGGTTGCGGCAATCGGCTTACCGACGCCATGGGAGCAAACACCATGGGATTATGGCTAATGAGCAACTCTGGGTGGGTGCCAATTATTGCCAGTTGAAATCCTTGCTTTAATCAATATATTGGTAAATATAGAAAATATTATAATTACACGTTTGTCCCAAAATATATTATTAACTGGAATTATCGGATACTACTATTTTTGACGACCTTCGTGGCGTAGTGGTCACCATGCTAGTCCACCACCCAGAGGTCCCGGGTTCGCTCCCCGGTCAGGGCAAGTTGGTAAATGGCCTTTTTCAGAATGACCTGGGTCTTGGATGTTTATCTATATATGTATTTGTTATAAAATATAGTATCGTTGAATAACATAAGTCTCGAACTTACTTTGGGGCTAGCTCAATCAGTGTTATTTGTCACTATACATATATTAACTAAAATTATTGGATACTACTATTATTTATTACTATCCAATATAATATCAAGAACATTATATGTTTTAAGAAAAAATATAACATAACATTAGTAAAAGAAATACTAAGCTACGTCACATACGTAGCTTAGTATTTCTTTTACTAATGTTCACCATTATTATTATTTACTAATGTTTAAACCATTATTTACTAATGTTTAAACCACTCACTGCAGGATTATAAACAGGGACAATTATGGTTTATTAAAAAGTTTTAAAAAGTATTAATTTTTTTGTTGATTTTTACTACTATAAAAAAAATAACAAACATTTGTGTTTACTTTTGGTAATTTTTTTATTATTTCATAGAAATTAGTTTTATTTTGAATAAAAAAACTGTTTTTGACCGAAACTAGAAAATACAGTTGCTTGCTTGAAAACTTTCTCGTTGTTATGTATCTATATCACAATTAGTGTTCCAGGTATACATTCCCAAAATGGAATTAGCGATCTAATCGGCTACAATTAACCGGTTTTATAACAATTTACCTTTTTAACAGTGCTCATAATGATCGCGGGTGTGATTTGCGATAGTTTTATGTCAGTGGTTGTAATAACAAATAAATGAAGTCGTTAAAATATTTTTTTAAATACAAAAATTAATAATTAATACTATATTTATATTATTATTATTTTACTAAAATTAGATAATAATGATAAAAATAGTAATTTTATTTATGCATAGTATTTAACATCTCTAATACAGAATATCAATAAGTAATACCTGATTGGTTCGGTATATTAGTTTTGTGTGGAAATGCAGATATTTTTTTTTGTTTTAAAGCTGTTATTTAATTTCATTATACTATAATAGTGATCTTTGCGCCGCAGTGGGATAGTATAGACTGAAATAGAATAGAATATAGTAATCTAGTCGTGGTAGTCAAGGGCTACCTGAATTATCCGGGGTCCAGTGCTGCCCCCATTTGAAATAAATCTATTGAAAGAAAACGGAGATTTTATTTAAAATTTTGTCTTGATCAGACCCTAGATAATCCTTCAAACTATTTTATGAACTATTGTTTACAGTTTAAAATGAGAACGTGAAGCTTTTCTACGCACAATTGCGAAAAACGGGCACTATTGGCGTATGTGCGTTAGTTTGAAGGGTTATCTAGGGTCTGATCAAGACAAAATTTTAAATGCTACTTCCGTTTCCTTTCAAATGGTTAATTTTAAATGGGGGCAGCACTGGACCCCGGAAAATTCAGGTAGCCCCTTAAGACGCATATGCCCCTTTATAACAAAGAAAATATTACAATCCAAAAGCTATAATAACCACTCATTAAAAACTAAACAATATCAACTTCTGCCACTAGAAACTCTTGACTTTTCGCACGCAGTGTTTGTTTGTCCGTCCATTTGGGGGGTGTATTATGGGACATTAGGGTGGTGCGCGTGTGTGGGTCGAGATGAATTAGGGGATTACATCTACGCAATGCAACTGCACTCTGATTTTGCACGCCGATATCTGTACAGGATGGTTTTTATTTGTTAACTAGTTAGTTTTTGATTTTATATATTTCACATTCATACAGAGAAAAAAAGAAGAAAAATCAATTTAAAATAATCAAAAAATATCTGTGTGATTGTCACTAAAATATAAAAATGAAAACCCTAAAAATAATATAAAAAGGAATGTCGAGTCAAGCTATTTTATATTTTTTTTTACATATTTACCTTATCTCAGAATTCCAGATAAGCCTTCCATCACATACTTCTTACAAATAAACAAAGACAGAAATACAGCTCATAAAATTGAGCTATAACTTACTTTTTTAAGCATGGTCAAAGTTAGTTCCATGTAGAACTTGATCATACTAAGTGGTTGCTCCAACCCACTAACATAATTTACAATTAAATTAGATATCCACGCTACTAAGACGATGTGATATATTTATATAATTGATAATTTAGTAGTTTTTTATTGTTATAATGTATCGATATCGACATAAGCAAGTCCTTAAAACTCTTAAAAACCCAGTAACATAAAAACGAAATGTATCGTCAAAAGGCAAATTTGTATGCATTGAGTTTAAAACGATATAAAATCCGCCAAAATAAATCTCCGTACACGAATAAAACAATTACACAGACAATAATCCCGTTGTTTTTGTCAAACTGAAACCGTTTTATTGTGTCTTCTACACCCTATATCGCTCTGGGGTAGCTTGCAGCATCGAGGGGCGCTGCGTAATGGCCTAAGAGTAATTTTATTACTTTGCCCCTATTACCATCACAATGTGCATGCCACCGGCCGAATGCGATACGCAGACATTCGATACATTGTGTCGCGTTTCATCATTCAAATTTTTATCGATAACTTTCAACACATTCCGCCCAACACTAAAAGTAAAAAATATACGGTGAAAAGATATATTCTTTGTTTAAATAACACAAATATCTCAAAATGCCTACATAGTTTAGACACCTGTTGAATAACTTGGAAGTTATAAGTCTATTTTCTAGGCAAATTAAAAAAAATACTTTCAAGCGTTTACCCCACTTATCTATAAAACTACTGAACGATTTCCATCAAACATAGCTAAGACCTACCGCAAGGAAACTTGCTTACACGTAAAAAACTGCATTAAATTGGTGTATCCGTTCGAGAGCCACGATGTCACAGGTAGGGACACAGGCGGTCAAACTTATGATAGCCCTTTTTTTATATGAAAGCTCAAACTACGTACAACGTCCAACGTTTCATTTTACTTAGGAGGATGGCATAGAACATTTACAATTACATACCTAAACACAGCCAGCGATGAAAAATCTTGTAGGATATCTTCAATTTAACATAGGTGATAATATTTTATAATTATTTACATACTGAAAATAACAAATAGAAGATAGCTATTTAGAAAAATAAAGTGTCGCGATAACACAAAAATCTCTGGCTAAAAACAAATATGGCGCTCAAATATTTATCGGAAAGTAGATGAAAACAAAAGAATAATTGTGTAAAAAGGATCGAAACCGTAGCAATTCGGTTGTTTATTATTAACGGCGTACAAGCGGCACACGGCTCGTAGAAATAAGACGGAGCTCACACCCCGGTACGTACTGATTCGATTTGTTCCTGTGCCGATGAATATTTGATGCGGCTCAGTGCACACTAATTTGTTTATCGTGTTCCACGCTTCTGCTCTCCTGGTACCTGAGAAGAAAATTTCCGAATGAAAATACAGCTGGTAAAACAATGATGTATTTTTTTACCGACCATATATTGGAAGGTGTGTTTAGCTTTCTGTATATTTGTCATTATTACCATTGGTTATGAAAATTAAAATGGCGACTACGATACTTTCATACAAAATATGAATCACACACTAAGAAATAATAATTAAATAAGTACCTACACTTACATATTGCACTGTAGGAACTGATGATGTTAATTTCTCATCCATCGACTTTAGATTTAAAGTCAATCTTACTATAAAGTTGACCAGTAAACCCATTTAATTCTATTACAGCCAATAAAACGTCGTATTAAACATAATATCATGCTTGAAATAAACTACGACGTTTATACAAAATTTTTATGTTTTAATCGTCACTATCACACACAAAATCTACGCAACAACCCGCTAGATACACGACATACCAAGAATTAATTAAGCGTAGGTACCAAAGATACGAATCAGTGGTGTGGCAGGTGATTAAATAAATACAAGTTGGCGTTTCTAATTAATATGCCAGGCGCACGTTGATAAGCGAGCAAGACATCTCTTACGATTTCTGAACGCTTGGTACCTCGTGGTTAACACATTATTATAATTACGTGAAATTGTCTCTTGTCTTTGCGTGGAATATTTGGTCTGAATGCCGGAGTCACCAAAACGAATGGTTTTTCCATACAAAAAACTGTTCGTTTAGTGACTCCGCGTTTGAGAAATGGCACCACTGAGGAGGGTTGTTTTTTTATTTTCTCCGAGTTCTTCTTTATACACTCTATTTCTCCCAGTGACGATCATAAGAATTTAAAAAAGGTATGTGTGTATCTCATAGGTAGTTGCAAATCAAAGAATCTGTTCACCAAAAACACTTAAAATATTTGAAGTATTTTGTAGTCGATTTGTAGAACGAGCGAACAAATCTAGCAAAGTCCCCGAGTTTACTTGAACAATCTGGCGTTTGATGTATACTGTTTGTTTGACGATAACTTGAGTAGTTTTCACCAGAGCTTCATGAAATTTGGTAAGCGTGTAGAAGTAGCCAATAGAATTTTTAAATTCGAACATAAGTCAAATCGGTTCAGGGGTTACCGAAATATGGAGTTCGCAAGTTCACGGTTCTGGGCAAACAAATATTAGTTAGACCTGTGGTAGAAAAGAATTCATTTTTCGCAATTTTTTTAAGTAATTCCATTTTTTTCCGACAGGCGACGCTAGCAACGCGAGTATCGGTTCAGGGGAGGGCACGGGGGAGGAGGACGACGACACGAACGGCAAGAAGAACCAAAAGAAAAGAGGGATCTTCCCCAAAGTAGCGACGAATATCCTACGGGCGTGGCTGTTTCAACACTTAACGGTGAGTGACCTCTTGTATGCTGCTGATCTTCTGGTAGAACTATTAGGAAAATAGTAGTATTCTAAAATAAAAAGAGGGTCAGACTAGATATACTACGGCCGTGGCTATGAAAATTGACTTATTGCTGATCTCCTAGTGAAAACATTAACTGAACTATAATATTTATTTTTTTAAATGAGAAAAAAATTAAAAATTAATTATACTTTTCCGTATATGCTAGATAACCTCATATACTACATAGCATATCTCCAAGTTAACTATTTGAAAACTGCTATTTAAAAAAATATAGGATTTATCTCCGATGGTTAATAGTTATTTATGCAACTGTTGTATAATAAAGGGTATTAAAAACGAATGTGAGCTTATCACACGAGGCGAAGCCGAGTGTGATAATAGTATCACATGAGTGTTTTAATACCTCATTATGACAGTTGCATACAATACTTTATCTACACCCATGATATGAATCCTCTATGAAAGGTTCTAAAACCTGGTGTTCTACCGTGTTGTAAGAACTCTATGAAAATTCATAGTAAGTATTGCTGAGTATCTAATACAAACAAACTATGTATACGTAATAATAGAATTATTTATTGTAATAATTATTAACATTTAGGGATGGTAATTTTCTTTCCGTCACAAACCCTCCGAAACCATAATTTCAGCAACTATGACAGGCCAAATCGAAGATTTACAATTTTTATCTAGTATATCTGGATGATACCCTCTTTGAAAAAATCATTGCACTAGCATATTTTTATAATATCACGTCTCTGTCCATTGCGGGGTAGATAGAGCCCAGGCTAATGGGCCTAGAGCCACCCCCAGCACCGAAAACTATCGCCTAGCGACGGACAAGGGCTTAAAGTTAGAAATTTAGTACAAAATTATAACACTCGTTTGCGTTGCATAATGAAATTCAGTACAACATTATAACACTCGTTTGGGTGATATTATGGTTATAATGACATTGGTTGTTGTAATGTTGGCAATTAGCTAACTGTTTCAGAAACTTTTATAGAGGATTTGTAGCATGGGTGTAGATAAACAGAGTTAAAGACACCCAAAACAGCTTCTCGGTATGAACAATCCTATTTAACCAAATTTTCATTGAAAAACTGGCTAAATACCGGTCGCAGAGAACAATATTACATGTTTAACCATTGAAAGTTAATACGCTATGCTAGACCTAACTGTAAACGGATGTTCGGAAAAACAACTCCGTAGTAACCTCAGAAAAACGGAACTTTAGAAAGCATTCACATTGTTCCGGCAGTGTAAAGTCATGTACGCTGAAATTGCTATAAAATGCCTACATATTGCCACCATTGTTAACTTTAAAAACATTCAGAACGTGGCCGCAGCGTCACAGTTCTGTATTGTGCCGCTTTTCAATTAAAATTTCCCGAGAGCAATAAATTTTTCATTGCGTAGACAAAGCGCCAGATGAAAGGGTCACATTTCTAAACAGAAAATGTGCGTTCAATGGATGATACTCCAGCGGCAATGGCTGATGAAAAACAATGAAAAATGCTTAGTATGTATTAAGTTGTATATCATTTTAATATGCTTAGCTTTTATCAGTTACTAAAGTAAAGTAAGTAAGTAACTAAGAAGACGGTTAGCCTCATTATCAGATGGAAATATTATCAGCAAAATGAAAAAAAAAAACAAAAATCTGAACTTTAAATGGTGGTTTCTAATGGTCAGCTATTTATACGCTTTGCTTTAGGTATTCTGCGTTGTCACTATATAAATCAGCGTTGTCCAAGTTCCCAACTATTCAACTACTAACATTTAATGGAAACTACAATGATTGATGAAAAACTACAAAACGTAAAAACATTAACATAAGACGTTTCAAGTAGTCGAGACATTGCAAGACTCAGTGTTGCGTAGTAATTTCTAGAATGGCTTTTCGCGGGGCGCGAGCCAGGGTGTCGGGGGTGCGGGAGGGGTGCGGGAGGGTGCAATTTCATTACCGGTCCGGATCCACGTCCATAAATCACCAGGGCCGAAGAAGGCGCTCGGTTCAGTTCAGGTGACGCTCGCAAAGTCTCCTGAGCCTGGTATTTCTGTTTCATTCGCTCGAATCCCACTTTCTTTATGGCTATGAATTCCCCGAATTTCCTTTGTTGAGTTACAAGTGAGAATTTTAATTACAAACCTTTTACAATTAGCCTACTCTGAGATATTGAGACGGAAGATTTTGAATTCTAAATTCTGGCCAGGAATCCTGGGAAATAATTGTGTTCGTATAATAATTATTAAACGATGTTTTGCAAAGGAAGAAGCTATATCAAGTGTTTAATTTAAAAAATTACAATATTGCCGAGTTGACTTTCTACAGTGAGTAACTAAGTATGTAAGGAAAACAGACGATTTTTAGAAAAGGATAGCTGGAATATTAATAAAAAAGAGCATTAATAATTTTTGAATGTTACAAGCAGTCATTAACATACAATGATACAACTAAGATTAGACCGCCATTTTAAATTGCAATGAGAGCAAAAATGGTAGTATGTTGACATTGACTTTTGACAGTCCTATTCTTAAACAAAATGAAACGCTTAATTTAGAATTTACGCCATAAATATCGCTCTCACCGTCAGTCTACTTCGCAAGACATCTCCATCAGGACTTTAGTTTAAAAAAATGACAAATTCGAAGATTTATTTCCAGCCAGCATTTTCAGAGTTGGAAGTTTAAAAAAGGAACGTCGACAATCGAATTAGGGGCTTTTAGCGCGTTCAGTTTGGCGCGTTTTTCGCTCGCTGTCCACGCCCATTACCGCGTTCCAAATTACTTATAATTGCTTCGCTTAACGCTAAGTGCTTTCATTATGGGCTTCTGTAAAACAGTGGCGATATAGCTCGCGACATGTCAATAGTAGCTCTCAATTCTAATCCATTTTTAATCATCGGAAAGTCACTTTCAGAGGATTGAAAAAATTTCCCTGAAAAATGTCAAACTTTGATTTGCATGAATCTTGTTAGTAGTATTGAAATTTGATTTGCATGAATCTTGTTAGTAGTATTACACCTGGAAGTTATATACTGTTTGATGAATGAACGCACTTGGGTTAAGCTTAAGACTAATAAACAAAACTTAAATACAAGCTGGGTCAAGCAAGATTCAATAACTTTGGGACCTACAAAAAACTGTCTAAATAATTAGAATGAATAGAACTACCCACAACATAAATTCAAATTCTAACGCAGTTTCTGTAAAATTGGCTGTCTGATTTCCATCTGATAGTGCGTCTATTGAAACGCAGTGGAACGCGAACAATACTTCAAATTGGCGTAAAAAGATCATTCGACCCACATATCGGCTTGAAACTGCATAACTGTCAACGTGACGTTTGTAATATTCATTCGATTACGCGCCGCGGGAAATGGAACGCCGCGCGGTGACAGCGCGCCACCTGCGCCCGCCACCGTTTGAATTCAGAACCGGCCCTGATTGGTTCACGTTGGTGTTCCATGTTTGAAACAAATGAATGCAGTGGCCGACCACAGAGGTTGAAGGTTCAATATGAACGTTGATTTGCGATTACTACTTCAACTGATGGGATGGAGGCTTCGAATTAATTTCAAAATAAAAAGGAAAGTGATCCCGTGCAAGCCTGTAGCGCATTTACATGCAGCACGGTGCAAGCGATATTGGTAACAATGAGTCCACTGCTGCTTGAATTTTAAGTGTTTCGATTGGAAACTTGAATTTCATTGATTTGCTCCGATCCGTTTTGAGTACATAACTGCAGTTGCAAACGAATAGTGAAGAAATGGAAATAGTGACAGTAGATGTCTCTGATAGATAGATAACTCTTTATTGTACACCAAAAGAAAAATGTAACACAAAGAAATAATTTTAAATTAAAGGAGTACATTGGACGGTCTCATCGCTTAAAGCGATTGCTTCCAGACAATCAATGGATGGAGCGGAATGTAAGACCGAAAAAGAAGGTGGTGCAACTGACTACAACTTCTGTTATATCTTACAACTGTGTATTATATACATATATTTAGACTGCGTTACATCAGTCTCTTTTTCGAAGACCTTCGTGGCGTAGTGGTCACTATTAGTCTGCCGCCCAGAGGTTCCGGGTTCGATCCCTAGTCAGGGCAAGTTGGAAAATGGCCTTTTTCAAATTGTCCTAAGTCTTGGATGTTTATCTATATATGTATTAGTTATAAAATATTGTATCGTTGAGTTAGTATCCCATAACACAAGTTTTTAACTTACTTTGGGATTAGCTCAATCAGTGTAATTTGTCCCTATATACTTATTTATTTACTTTTTTTTCATATTTTCCACTGATTTATAGGTCGGTCATACGGACAACACAGGTTTAGGCTCACCCGGATCTATGCGGTCGGTGTCATTTTGTAGAAAAGTAAAACGTACCCATTCTTGTTTTTTGTCTTTTCTGTAAACATGAGTATTCATTACATTCACTCCTCAATTAGCCCATTGCCAGTTGTATCCTTTATTCATTACACATCATTATCCTCGTCTTTTCCATATTTGTGGTCGGTTCTGTATGTTAACTCATTTCATCGTTTTCTATAACTTGGCATGTTTGAACTCCTTCATGTCTCGCATTATACATTCCCCCACGTCTTTCTAAGTCGTCTTCTATCTCTTGTAGTCACTCCTTCCTTGACATAACCGTACCATGTTTAATATTACACTTAGGTATGTCCTCAAATATACTTATATATAGTATCATCATCAGGTTTTTTTTTTGTGTCTACCGTAGGAGCACGACACACTTACTGCCAGAGCCATATTTGACCAGAGCAGCCAGAGGATTTGGCCTACACTCTCCACGCTAGCCAGACGGGTTGGAGAGGTCTCATGATGTTTATAAGATTTGTTTAGCTTGTATTTCCTACGTCGCCTTCTACGACATCCACGGGAAGACTTGGAGTGGTCCTATACTCTGTCGGAAACCACACTTACCACCACTATAGTATCTTCGTTTATTAAAAAAGTCAGATAATTATAATTAGCTACTAAAGCGTGTTTAAAGCTAATCATTAATTCCCGCAGCTGCGTTTGACACCGGCAAATCTCACTTAATACTCCATACCTGGCACGCACTCCCCCGAAAATTTCCCAAGAAATAATATTGAATAACGTCGGGAGACTTATGACAAATCCTACGTTGCGCCCGTAAGCCCTTTCAGGGGCTAAAAATAATTATAAGGCACGTAATCCCGCGACAGGGTCCCCGCAGAGAAACTTCATATTGTTTTTGGATGTTTACTTGTGATCTCCTTGCTTTTATGTGAGCCTGGTATGTCATGGCTTGATTAATTGTTAATGAGTGTCTCTGAAATTAACTCTATTCTTATTGAAATCGGCAACGGAAAAAAAAAGAAACTAGTGTTACGAACGGTTGTCATTCGATTTTCAAGATTTATTAGATTTGCCAATTATTTATTTGGATAAAACTTCCGACTTTGATAATGCAAGTCGAAAATTTACGAGTTACCTCTTTTATTAGAAATATTTCGTTAAAAGTTTAATATTTTATGTGACATTTTAACAAACATTTTCATTGATAACTTTGCTTATTTAATTTGTATGAAACAAATAAGAATACCTACCTTCTATTGGGATTGAAGCAATGTGAAATTATGTAACATTAAATAAGATGAATAAGAACTTTCGTTTATTTAGGCGACTTAGCGATACTAAAAATAGAGCTCCATTGCCTCCGAGTCGTAAGTAAAGCTAGCCTATATTTTCAAAGCATGTCTGAATAAATATTAAACTATTTTATTAATACACCAGGACATCACAAAGCGGAGGAGGTATTGAGAAACGCGGAATTCCTAGGCGGTGTTGAGTTACGTCAGTATCGGGTTCGCTTTGAGAGGCACCGCAGCGGAATAGGAGCCGAGGAAAACGTTGCCAAAGAATTTATACCTTATTTATGCACATAGATGCGAGTTATGCTCTACGCTGCTTATGCAGTCCTGGTACTTTACGATTATTGCCAGCTTTTATTAAATAGAATTATTGTTTTAATCATCGTGTAAAAATACTGATGTCGTGCTTATGGTCGTCGTGTCGTGTCGTGCATAGTAATGGTTATTATGACAGAGGACGTTATTAAAACAATTCCCGTAAATTGTTCGGAAAATGGTCAGGCAATTTTCAATTTAGATTTTAATAAGATTGTTGCTGTGCATTTACAATAATATTTTAATTACCCTACTTAGAATAATGATTGTTACATGAATTTTCATAAGCTGTTTTACTTCTCTGCGCATTTTATAAACAGTTTAAAGTCTAAATTGCTCGATACCTTTTCAATGCTTAGGATTATATTTTACAAGATATTACTAATTTGAGGTCTAATATTTCCTTCACGAATCTAAGAGATACGTAGATAATAAAAACGTGAGTGTCGTGAAACAATCGGTTTAAACAAAGTAACTTTCGTAGTAAATAATAATCCGAAACGGAAAAAAGCGACGAATAAGTCTCACACTTTTTTCGCCTAGCTTGCATCCGCCAAATTCGTATCGTCCGAAAACTAACTTCGTTCCAAAAACCACACATGGTATAGATCAAATTGATTCTTGCATGATTTCATTTTGATTAAGTTCAAAATGAATTTCGTGTAGTTTAGATGCTTCACTAATACATCAAAATATGACTCAATTTCTCTCGGCTACGTTAAAAATCGCAGTTTACCCTAGCCTTATTTAGGGTAAGGGCGAGTCGTAAGTTTTACTTGGAGCAGTCGACGGCAAATTGCCGGCGAATCCAGGGAATGAGAATTTATTAATATTGGAAGACGTGGACTGAGGGATCCTGCGAATTAAACGGTAAAAGGTTTTTTATTTCCCGCCGAAAATGCGTAAATACTCGTTGGTGACGCGCATTTTGATACGAAAATATCCGACGATATTTTGGCTTGGACGCGTATCCGAATGCTGGCCGCAAATAACATTTCGGACAATTTGTGAAAGAAAAATAAGTAACAGTTTGTTTTCAGAATGTTTTAGCGACAATCTAAATATTTAAAGTTCTCATTTCAATTCAATTTATTTATTGCACTCAAATTGTTATTATTCTTAGTCTTACTTATATTACCTCTGTTTTTAATTAGGTACAATATGGACCCTGTTTGTTGGGTATTGCAAAATTAGAATGGAATTACGGATGATTTACGTAGATATTGAATAAGAGAAAAAAAGAAATGTGGTGTCGTGGGACACCAGGTAGGAACGAAGTTCCTTCGGCTAATGTAGAATCGACACAATTTGCAAAAGAAAAATCGTGCTCAAAGGAAGAGAAAGGTATTATACACTACTCGCTTGTGTATACGACTGTCGCGCCTGCGCACGTCTCATTAAACGGTTTTATTTAACGAGGTCATCCTTACGGTTTTACTATCACATTTTTTTCAGTTCGGTCGCGCAGCAAAATCCCTATCTCCTCCAAGCCTGCCGTAAGGAACTTCGTTCCAATAAAAGTAGATTTTATTTTTATTAAATAACGGTCCGACCTCCTTACCTTTTGGAACAGACAAAGAGTATACACATTAATGCCATATTCTCTTGGAATTTGCATAAAAAAATAAAAAAAACGCAAAAAGATGGGTGTTATAAGTTTTACGCTAACGTCTGTCTGTCTGTATGTGTGTGTCTGTCTGTGGCATCGTAGCGCTCGAACGGATGGACCGATTTTGATGCGGTTTTTTTAACGTGAAAGCAAGTTCCCTTGTGGTAGTTCTTAGGTATGTTTAATAAAAATCGGTTGAGCAGAACTGCCGATACGACATCGGTAGTTCCGCTTCTCATCACTAGATGGTGTTCTTGACAATCGGGTTCTATTTTATTTTCTAGCAAATAAATTTGTTCTCAATTCTAATAACTTCTCTTGTCACTCTTCTATCTGTTACGAGTAGTTTAGGCCATAATATCGAATGACTCAAAGAATATAAGTTGCGAACCAAAAAATATTGTTATAATGTATCGTTGAGTATCTATTCCCTAATACAAGTTTTACATTTACCCACTAATGCTTTTTGTATAATTTATCGGTATTTATTTATTAATCGACCACAGCGCCACCTGTGGCACCAACATTAATCAAAATACAACAAAAATGTGTCCCTTCTGAATTCATTACTAATAATCTTTGACAGAATCCATCTAGAGACGGCCAAAGGACGACAGAAATCATTTCCCGTCTTCCGGGAACAGATTTCCGAAAACTACCCACTTTTTAAGGCGATGACGTTTAATGCCGCGTCTCTACCGGTCCGACCGGAAATTCGGATCTGCCGGAAATAGAGTGTGTAGGTGAGACGCCACTATATCCTTTCGGGAATACCGAGAGGGATGGAAGTTTCGAATTTGTAATTTTAATTCTCAAATGTGGCACAAATCAAGTTAGACTCTTCGGAGTTATGTTATTCTGGTATCAAATAAACTGCGCCTGAAAATGCCAATACAAATATTATGGTCTGTACAAGTAGGCAGCCTCTACTTATATGTAATATGGCTAATATCTGACAAGTACAGCTTTGAAGAGCCATCTTTGTAGAATTAGATCCTTTCCCAGGTCAAAAATAAATTATTTGGTACTGCTAAGAACATTAAACATCACAAAATAATATCACTTGTCAATTTCATATTCTTTTGACGTCATTTTAGATTTATTATTTCAGATAACTTTCCCGGAGGTTTGTATCGAAATATTTTCTTTACCTTTACAATTTATGAGTACTTTATGAACGGTCGAAGTTCAGCTAAAATTTGTGCAAAAAAACAGATTTTTGGAGGCTTTTACATAATTTGTTTTTCTAAATTATTATTCTTTAATGTTACCTAGAAATAGCGCACAAGATACCTGTCAGTTCAAAATATTTCAAGAAAGATCAGTTACAACGCCGTAATCACGTACGTACGAGCGTTTGTATGAAAAGAAAGACGGGAAGGCCGCTGTTAAGAGTGATATTTATCTCTAAGAAACTATGACGTCTTTGGTTTATGTTTCATACAAATCCCATTTAAAATGTTTGTATCGACGTTTAGAAAAAAGCATCTGATTTGAGTTGCTGAAAAGTAAGACATCTTGGCATCTTGTTTTTTTGCTTTTTGTTAAAATTAGTCGATGGTTTCAGGGGTTGACAAGACTAGTCGCCACGCCAATATTTGTTTTATATGGTTTTATTCAGACACCGTAGCATGGCACCTGTGACAGCATTTATCGAGCGCTATCATCAGCTAGCGTATATCAGCATGGTATCTTATTTTTTATTTATATATCAAACTTTATTACAAAAATTTTACAGGCTGACTTAAGGCTTAAGGCTTTTTCTATCAGCCGACCTATAGGTAACAGCTGTCAAAATCAAAATTTTGGACGAAAGTACTAGAGGTATTAAAGTATTAGTTATAACCATAATATACATAACTATAATACATTACTAAAATAATCATACTGATAATAAATTAAAAGATATATAATTTAATATGTAAAACTATAAACCTACAGTCGCGTGACGGATTACTGCCATTCTGCTTATTATAGTTACGAAGAGCGATTTAGAGCCGATAGCGTCCGATAGACGCTGTCGCCGGTACCATGCTACGTGGGCTGGTTTCTGTATTAAATAAATGTAACTTCTACTAACAAGCTGATATAATAGTGATAGTGTTCCCAAACTTTTCTTCCATTATATTAAAGTATTTACGATTTTTCCTCCACTCCGTTAATTAATACGACACCCGATAGCGCGGTCGCCAAAAGGGTTGCCTGTTTGCTGTAGGTTCGCTTCCCGATAGATTATCTCTGCTCTCAGATTCGTTTGCTTAGGACCCTTGACATCGGGGGTCGCAAAATATTTGTATAAAATATTCATTGTATGCGTAACTTTGATAATACAGAAGAAAAATATTTACTTAGTGCATTGCGTGATGCGTTCCGCACCATTATCTATAAAAAAATCACGTTTGTTGTATTGGACCCCCCTTAAATATTTTTGAAGTGAAAACTTCTTTAGCGACGTTGTACACTTTTTTTGTAATGGGTAAAAAATGTTAAACTCGCGTCAGGACACTTGACCTGATCGAAAATTCGTAAGACGGATGGAGAGTAGACAGCCGGCGCGGCGTAGGAGAGGAAGTATCCCCCTCTTTTTTATTACGGCGCGGCAAATATGTATGCGTGCGCCTGCTGTTAATATTCAAGTTTTCACTTCTGCCGGCACTTCTGAAGTGCATCCCGTCGTTTTTTGTTTATTTTTTTAGTATTTTGTGTTAGGGCGGCACCAGAAATACATCATCCGTGAAAATTTCAACTATCTAGCTATCACGGTTCATGAGATACAGCCTGGTGACAGACAGACGCACGGACGGATAGATGGACGGAAAGACGGACAGCGGAATCTTAGTAACAGAGTCCCTTTTTAACCTTTGGATACGGAACCCTACCAAAATAAAAAAAGGCTAACTACTACATCAACTATTGTACCAGGACAACATGAAATACTGAGATACATCTCCACACATCCGCGAACCCTTCCTGCCTAAAAACATGTAGTATACTATCCCGGCGTCCACTCCGACTGATACCTTATCTTAACGACCCCCGCATCCCCCCCGATACTCCGCCAGATATGAAATGGGCAATTTTGGTCAACTTCGTAAGTACACCTAGCGGGTGGTTTCTCCTTGCGCTCTTTGATTTGGACCCTAGATGATGATGATGATAAATCTTTTTTCTTGGGTATTCATTGATGAGTGTCTTCGCGCTTTGGAAGGCCTTTTAAAACATTGGTAAAACGATTATCTGGACAATTTTGATAGTGTTAGAAAAGTCACACACCTATGAATACACTATGAATACAATTTAATCCTTTATAAGTATTTAGCTGATATTAGACAAAGCTGTAGTGTTTTCTTTTAAACTCATTGTCAAATATGCAGAAAAATGCAACGGCCCGGGTAGATCCAAACCAGGTTTAAAGGAGCTAAAGTTTAAAACTGAGCATAATATAAAAATTATTTATCTGCAGTTCAGTTAACTTAAGCTCTTTTTACTGAGTAAGTAATAATCTTTAGAAGAGTCTCATACGTTTATACTGGTAGTAGCAAAATCAGTAGCGGTCCTCTAGAGTCCACACCAGCGTGTAAAAAGGAACATATCTACAGCTCGGTCAAGTCGGTAACTACACTAGTTGCGCTGTTATTGGAGTTGTTGTTGTAATTGTTGGAGAGTTGACCGGCGACGTGACTGTCCGGGATCGGCTTTACTTTGATGAGATGTTTCCTTAAGAGGTTCTGCAAGATTGCCTCGTTTAACTTTATCTGCTCTTTACAGTTAAAATGCAGATTTTTTTGTATTTTTTATGGCGATTATAATATAACTTTTCGTAAAATTTTAATTAATAAAATTACATTAAATTATAAACTTAAAACTAAAATTATAAACTTAAATATGGCCATTATACTAAACTACACTTGAATTAAATAAAAAAAAGAAAAACTTATAAATAATTGGCCAAGTGCGTGTCGGGCCACGCGCAGTTTAGGGTTCCGTAGTTAAGAATGCCAACTTTGAGTTCATGCCACTAAAAACGACTAAAAACTAATTTTCTATTGAATTTGTGTGAAATTTTCCTTTTCCGAATACATTTTATAAGTTGATCGCCTACAACTTTTTAATTTGTAAACCCTACTAGCTCTGATAGCTTTCCTTTAATTTTCATTATATTTTCTATAGCTGTGAATTTTTTCACGTGTCCATATATAACTGTTTAGCAGATAGGGGGGGGGGGACACTTGACTAACAAAAATGTTCACTTTAAGACCAAATATTTCAGAAATGGATCCCTATATCGAAAAACGATGTTTGCAAGCTCATAATATTTTTAAAAGACCTATTCAACGATACCCCATATGATTGGTTAGTGGACAAAATAAAATTGACTTTTGACTTTACTTGTATGGGAGCTACCCAAAAAAAAATTTTTTTTCATTGTTTTACTTTACCACTTTTTTCGCATAATTAATATACATACCTATACCAAATTACAGCTTTCTAGTACTTATAATCGCTGTGTTAAACCGCGGACGGATAGACAGACAGACATGGCGAAACTATAAGGGTTCCTTGTTTACTACGGAACCCTAAAAAAGGCGCGCAGATAATTGCCCTGCGGTAAAGTTCCCAAAAGGCTCGCAGCATTTCCAGGTTGGACGGCAATGCTTATTCGTTGGGCGAAGTAATTGCCAGCCCTTTAGTCACCCGACACCTCGACCAACTTTTATGGCAATATCATATTATCTTTAATTTAGGAACTACTACTTGATCTATACTACAATGCATTCTTGATCTTCGCTTCCCTCTTATTTCTTCAACTTTTCCTTCTATTATGTTTATTATAAATTGATCACGTCTATAATAGCGACGTATAAGTAGTGCATTTTTTTTATTAGTAATGATTATACACAATACTAATGCACGGGCTAATAGAGGACCACACAGCTACATGTGGTTAATGTTAATCGCGAGAATGATGCCACGAAGCATAATAATTTGTAGCTTATCAAAATACTAAAACAAAATTTAGATCTTTAGAGTCTTGGATACGCGAAAGATGAATTTATAACAAATTTTGTACAGTAAATTTAGGCTTTTAAATAAAAATAAGGATAACCCGTACATCTCAAGACACACGAACCTGGAGAATAATCTCTAAAACGTATATATCTCCCCGGATCCCCGTGAATTCGGGCCCAGGTGCTAGAGCCCACGTCACATAAATAGGAATATGCGCCCTTTTTAATATACCCTAGATTTGCAATAACGCCTCCTGATATAGGGGATTTCTAGGGAATATAAGGGTTTTTCGCAATATAACTGTGACAACGGCATACATTAATCAAATGGCTGGGCTCGAGCGGGATTTTTCGGTCCTTAGATATTGCTTGTCTGTAACTTATGGTGCTCTGGTACATGGCTTATTATCTCACTGAGGATTCTGGATTGCGCGTGTTTATTTATTTATTTTATTTATGTTTTAGTATTTGTAAATGGTCTAAAATTATTTAATTATTTTTTAAATATTTATTAAGATATAAGTTGATATAAAGATTGATTTTTATAACGGCCTAGTTTATAAAAATGCTTGACGCTGAGGACATAAAATCTGCATTCAGCCTAGTTTTAAAAAATGCTGGATATTGAGTAGCTTTAATAGTTATTTATGCAACTGTAGTATAATATGGGATATTAAAACACGAATGTACATGAGGGTTTTAATACCTAATTATTACAGTTGCATACAAAACTTTATCTACACCCATGATATGAATTCTCTATAAAAGGTTCTAAATCCATAGGGTGTTGTACAGTGTTAAGAACTCTATGTTAGTTCCTGGTAACTTTAATTGCTGAGTATCCAATACAAACGAACTATGTATGTATAGGTAGTAATGAAATTATTTATTGTAATAATTATTTAAATTTTGGATCGTACAATTATTAGAATGCAAATTATTTTTGTTCGATATTAGTAAATAGTAAATAAGTTCCTTTTTAAAATTACGGAGCTGTGGTAGTGAACGCGCGCACATGACAATGTTCTTTTTTTAAATTCATAAAGAATGTAGTTACTCATCAGTGAGGGATCTAGTTTGCGTTGCATAATGAAATTTAGTACAACATTATAACACTCATGTTTTAATGTTGGCAATAAGCTAACTGTTTCAGAAACTTTTATAGAGGATTAATAGCATGGGTATAGATAAAGATTTTCTAAAACTTCCGCGCAATTTTAATTCTATTTAAGACAAAATTACACGTGAAGTTGTCAATTAAATAGTTAATTATGATCGTATCGATAATAATAATTCACTCAACGTATTTTAGTCAAACAGAATGACGAGTTTCTTATGGCTTGAAGCAAGGAGGTTCAAAGTTGTTATTTACCTATTACACCAGGACAAAATTACATACACATCCATATTTAACATCCTGAAAAACAAGCTTAATATTCAAAATAAATTATATCGACGTTTTTTTGCTTTTTGCTGTTTGATATAGATCAGTCTTTCCCAAAGTGGGCGATAACGCCCCCTTGTGGGCGCTGGAGGCTTTAAGGGGGGCGCTAACGGGCCCAGAATAAAGTTGGGGGCGCTGATGTGATTTAAGCAATGAGTGATTTATAACTTCAGCTATGTCATATTTTAAATTTCACTGAAATTAAAATCCTCTTACTACACAAGATCCATTTATTAGTTCATATTTATATCCTTTTTTATTGTACAAATATAAACTAAAATTGTAATTAATATTTATTATTTTAATGCGTTCACAACGCTATTTATATCGTTAAAGGAATCAAACACTGAAAAAATTTCGTGTTTTAAAGTTTCGCAGGTGAGGTCCCCACTTCCAATACTCTTGATTATTGTATTATTATTGCTATTTTTTTATTTAAAATTAACAATGTTGTTTATTGTTATTTTTTATAAAAGATACTCTAATGTACTGGTGTATGTATTATTATTGCTCTCTCGTTTAGAATATAGGTTGAATTAAACTACAGGCAAGACAAATATGTGATTCAGGTTTTTATGGTGAAAAAAATGGGGGGCGCTACAAAATAACTGATTTTTTAAAGTGGGCGTTTGACAAAATTAGTTTGGGAACCTCTGATATAGATGAAGACATATGCATAATTTATGGTTTTTACACCTTAACTACTGATATTAATGCGTTTTTAATCACCGTGGCTGCGTGAGGGAGCGCAAAGTGTAACACTGCAAAAAGGTGCGAGAAAAGAGCGATATCATCGATTTTATTTATAGATCATCGAGTAAAAAATAGATCATTCTAATTATAAAGCTATAAATTAACATAGCAAGTTACCTATTTCAGAATATGTCGGAAGAAGCCATCAAACTGTCGAGAAAAAGGAGTTACATGATACTGTTTGAACTTTATACGTAGATACATACTACTTTGTAGCAGTTTAATGTACAGATAATGTGATAGGTCATTTGTGTTCGTTTATTTAATTTTATACACTAGTTTTTTTCCGGTCCTTTGCATGCTTGGTATCTTATCTTCTTAGCCTACTATTAATGTGGGGTCAGCATTTGAGAGTTTTTTTCCTTCTAGTCTATCTCCAGTCAACTCGACCGTCACTCCTTCCTACTCATATCCTCCTTTACTTATTCCATCCAACGTTTCTTTGATCTCTATTTCGATGTCCTTTGAAATGCATTTTTAGAACCTGTCTGGTTATATGGGTTTCCTGCTACTCTTAACATGTCCGTACCAGCCTAACCTATTACTCCTTAATTTTCTGTTATGGGTGCCAATTTTTCAGTTCATTTTATACTCATTCCTATTCTTGTCTTTTCGTTAACTTGCTCTATGCTTAGAAAATCTTTGCGTGCGTAATTTTCAAGCAAAGCCATTTCCGAATACTTCTTAACTTAGGTTACATGTTTATAAGTTCATCTCCAAAACTGAGATTGTAGAATAATAATATAAAAGTTACTATATTAAAAATGTGAAAGCAGGATTGTTTCTCTGCCCGTTACGTTACATATAAGTAAAGGATCAATATGATTCTTTGTATCTAGGCAATTAAAACAGAAGAAAAACTCAAAAATACGCGAAAATGATGACGGAGGACATTGGGACATCGGAGAGCGATATAGGCTACATTTTATCCGAAAACCTCCTATTACCGATAGATCTCGCAAGCAAAAGCGTGGACCAAAGGAAGGTTTCACTGTTCAATAATAAAAACCGAATTCCTGAAACTTCTTTCAAATAAACTTTCGCATTTTATTTCACAACGTCACCACAACCCTATCGACGTTAAAGTGTGGACCTCAAACTGAATTTTTAACATCGGTCCGGCGTTTTTTAAGTCCCCAAACGTAGGGACTCCCTCGGGAAGAAAACAAAAAGTCCGGCACATAATTTTGTCCGTTGCAATTGTGGCCCTTTAAAAATGTATCGCCCGCAGATCCTAATAGACCGGTCAAAGTGTTTCCCGAGATGCATTTTTAATGTGGAAATGAACCCTTCCAACTTATGGTGCCCTGGTACTCTTGTGACGCAGGGGTATTATTCGCCAAGGGGATATTATGGTATCGAGAATTCAGGACACTTTTATGTACTCATAATGACTAACGAATTTTCCCCCTTTGTCCGAGTCTTAAAGAAGTGGAATTATAATAGAATTTCTTAGTCAGCATAAGTCGTTGTTTTGAAATTATAGTAGCTTTCAGCTCTTTCTTGAAATAGGTTAAAATAAATCTAGCAGGATCATTTCATCAAATGCCACAGAATAAAGCCGGGGAGGCTAAAGATGTTTGATCTGCCCAAGGAATATTAAGCTCCTATTTTTTAAAGTTCCGGCGAAGGCCTGATTTATTTTTAAGGATCTTTACAATATGATAGAGAGCGTCCAAGGCTGTAAGACCCGAAAGCTAAAGTTTTAGTGAATTAATTAAGTAGGTAACTAATACTTCGGCCCGAACTGTGAACTCGAAAACCCCATATCTCGGATTTTGATGTCCGAATTTTTAAATTACGACGCCTGGATATTAGGTATTTAGATTTTTAGATAATACGTGGGGCGCACTATAAGTTTCCGGAATGAATATGAAAAAATACTATTAAAGGTACAAAATGAATTTATTGTTCAAAATAATCTCCCTTGGCGTCTATGCACTTTTTCATTCGATGAAACCAGTTTTGAAAACTTTTGTGCCACTCCTCTGTGGTGACCTCTGAAACGTGTTTTTCATACTCCTCGACAGCCTCTTCTGGTGATGAAAATCGTTGACCGCGTTATTGGTTCTTAATTTTTGGGAACAGAAAAAAGTCACAAGGTGCCAGGTCGGGACTGTATGCAGGATGACTCATAAGTTCTACATTTTTCGCCTTCAAAAAGTCGTTTGTCTGTCTGGCCGTGTGAGAACTAGCATTGTCGTGGTGCAGGATGATACGGCGTTTACGGTTATTTTTACGGAGTTCGTCAATAACTTCCGGCAAACAAATGGTCGTGTACCAGTCACTATTCACTGTACGACGATTCTCTAAAGCAACAGTAGCCACGTGTCCAGTTTTATTAAAAAAAGAAGCAATCATCCGCTTAGATGCACTTTTCACGCGCGCCACTTTGGTTGGTTTCGGCTCATCTTGAAAGACCCATACGCTCGATTGCTGCTTTGTTTTGGGATCGTAGCAATAAATCCATGTTTCGTCACCTGTTACTATGTTCCACACGAAATTTGACGCACCTTCGTTGAATCTGGTAAGCATGGCACTGCACCAAGTGACGCGGTCCGTTTTTTGAGCCTCGGTCAAGTTGTGTGGGATCCACCGCGAGCACAGCTTTCTCACACCCAAATGTTTGTGTAGGATTAATTGTATTTGACTCATGCCTATTTCTAAGGATGCGCGAATTTCATGGTAGGTCACATGCCTGTCTGTTTCAATCATACGGCGCACAGCATCGATGTTTTTGTTGGTCACAGCGGTGGACGGCCGACCATCGCGAGATTCGTCACTGAGATTGATACGACCACGCTTGAATTCTGCAAACCAGCTATAAACAGTTGTCTTGCATGGTGCTTCATTGCCAAAAGCTGTTTCAAGCCGAGCGATGCTCTGTTGAGCTGTCAAATTACACTTAAAATCGTAGAAAATACTACGAAAATTTTCCCGAGTTAAATCCATGTTGATGCAGACACACAATTTTTTAAATGGCGCCACAAGGTAAAAACAAAAGACAGTCAGATGAAACAAACTGCATTCTACAGCCAAAGAGTTCTATTTTCAAATGTTGCAATAAATTTTTAAATATTGTTTATGTAAGTGGCAACTTATAGTGCGCCCTATGTACATGTTTGAGTAGTGTAAAATTATGTTTTATGAACTTTGAAAACATACTCATTCGACATTTAGAATTTTCACTATTTTGAATTTAGATCAACTAATAGGCATTGTAATTTTAAGGGTTTTGTACGTCGTAAATTTTTATATTTTACATTTTTTATATTGTTCATACGTACAACATTTAGCGTTATGATGGGCGAAAAGATGGAAAAAAGAAATCAAAATAATTATTAGTTCCTAGGCACATCGTATATCAACATGATTCAGATTTTTGCCTATTTCATTAATTGGCTTTTGCGATCAGGATTGAAGATTTTAGTGCCCCTTACCGGACATTTATTATTTTTGTTTGTTCTCTCATATTTTACAAGTTTTGACCTAAATATTAAAAACCTCATCCCATGTTTGGTTAAGAACAAAAACATTTCACATCTAGTAATTTCCAACACGAAGAGCATCTAACTTGGGCAGTAAATTTGAGCCAAACTGAATGGGTTACAAGCGGGAATTTTTCCACGAAGAAAACTCAACGTTTCCCTGGAAAGTCGGTAAACTCGGTGCAAGTAATCTAAAGTTAGGTACCAGGGAGGCAGAGGCTATTTAGATGCACATCTTAACTCGCCCATATATCTAGATTGTGAGCAAACTTCGCTGGAAGCCGGAGTTTCCCTGTGGATGCTTTTTTCTGCTTTCTCAGAGCAAAATTGCAAGTGTGGACTCGAGTAATCCGAAGCAAAATGATTACGCGTTCTCGATTCGACGGAGTTAATTAAAACAGAGAGTCGCTTCAATTCACGCAGTATTTATTTAATTTTAATAAACATTTGCATACCCAACGGGTGTGGCTCGCAGATAATGTGAGCATTTGCATTGCAGCCAGCGTGAGTTATCGCTCAGGTGGCCGCCAGTTCCGACGCTGTCCGCTTCATTTGACGTTTAATTTTCGCGTTTAGCTGAATTACACCCGTAATCCAACTGCGAACCATCTTTGCTATAAAATATTACAGCCATTATTACTATTCACAAACAAGCGTTTGTTTTAATCCTATCGCATCTAACGTTTGAATTTCCGCACCGAAAACAAAAATTTAAATCTAAGCCACTGGATAAATGACCAAATTCGATGTTTCATTAAGAGAGGCCATTAAATTTGAGAAATGTTTCCTTCACAATTCCATTTGGGCCAGTGAAATAGCTAATTCATTTTGTATCCGGCTCGAAGGACCATCAAGCGATTTACCGCCGTTTTTATCATCGCTCTACTATCTCATTTCCCTGGCCGGGGTCAAAGTACACAACAAGTCGTGCCTGCATAATTCCCGGGTACCAGGGGGCCAGATAGGCCGGGAGCTTAGCTAATCAGAGGCCGGCGGGCGATTAACTCGAGACTGGCCGTGCGATAATGCCTTTCGCGCGATTAGACACACTGACCACCCCGAGACTCCTGCCCGCCTAGTATCTGCCCTGCCCTCGAGGAGCTACCCCGTACTAATCCCGGATTTTGTTTAGTGTTTTGATTGTCAAATATGCAAATTTGCTGTATCCCGAATATCCACACGTATTAATGGGGAATATTAATGAGTTAAGTGCCTTTTATCGGAAAGCTTTAGAATACCCGGATTAGGGTACGAGCTAATTTATACTTGGATTTATAGTCTAAAAGTACTAACCTGCGCAAGCAATTGTAAATTATTTCAGTCAAATTTTGTTTATAATGGAGCTCTTGAGCTGAAAGTAGGTGGCCATTCATCTCCTTAAGAAGTTCAAAAGTTTGTTGTATGGCAGGACATTTTTTGGATTTTATTAATGTGAATATCTGGTCCACAGCCGCACCACTTGAGTATACACTGAATTTTCTGTAAGTCATGTAAAAATGCTGTATAAGTACATACTTATACTACCTACATAGGTAGGTATGTTAAAAACAAGTTCTAAAAGTTCTGCGGTCTTATTTTCCAAAATTTGGATTCACCCTTTTATTTACAATCCTTACGCTTCATGTACTCTTTACTACTCTTCTTTCATTAAAATTAAGCTTCTTTTATTTATTTTGCCATTATTGGGCAAAAGTGTTAAAAAAAAACTTGGGCGTCAAAAAGCAGTAAAGCTGATCTCAATAAAAATAAACTGAATATCATATTTCCGCAGCTTTTTAAACCAATCTTCAACGGAAACTATTCGAATGGTTCCTATTGCTAGATACATTTGCGCGATTGCACATCAGCGTTTCAACATTTATGGTCATCTGATTGAAATATACCTTACTCCTAAGCAGTCCCAGGCAAAATTAAGTCTAACTGAGATCCAATATATATCGATGGCAAGACAGCGCTAATAAAAGTTTGTCCTTACGTCTGTATTTTAACTTTACGGTCGCAAACGATCTGCGTTTCAATTACCTAGATGCTTTCACACGTTGTGGCAGCACCGTCTAATGACTTGATATAAGAAACTATTAAAGACATTATGATGAGGGTATTGCAAAGTTATAAGAATTTTGTTATAGTATAATCATATTTAATTACGCACCTTACGATAAAAGTTCCACCTGTGGTTTTGCTGGTTATATTAGGCGCTGGAGGGGGTATTAATATGGATTTTAAATTGGCATAATATATTGAATCAGAAAAGGAATACATATTAACGCATTTGTGGCTTTAAGTAGGCATATTCTTTCGTCATATTTGTGAATTAATATTAGGTATATTAATTCACAAATATGACGAACAAATTAAAAAATATCTTGTTGGTCATCTCTAAAACCAGTATTAATCTTATCTAATTAATTTTGGTTTATTTTTTCAGGTAAGTAAATCATGCTGATTTATCACTGATTCCTGTGCCTTGTAAAACTGTTAGGTGAGTGATCTATCGAGTTTTACTATTTCAATAAGTTATATTCAGAGATCGGAATCACGGGTGCTATTGTTATCAAAAGTATGGATATGACTTAAAGTTCCGGGATTTCTCGAGAATCTAATTGGGTACTAAGTAAATTAAACAATAATAATTATGTGATTTCAGGATAAGTATATTTTTTTCGATTAAAATATATCCTGAAATCACATAATTATGATTGTTTTATTTATAGATTATATAGTCATATCCATACTTTTCATAGCAATAGCGCCCGTAAATTTTATAACTTACATAATACATAATATAAAATGTAACCCGGAAAGCAGAGGTATTTAAAACAGCACACTGTCTTGTCTCTTTTATTAACTTCTAGTGTCCCATAGTTGGAAAAGGACTAATTTTTACAAATTTGACCTACGCAATGAAAAATTTTAATATCCATAACGTCTTTTTTTCCTAATGGGGCAGACAGCATTTGAGATATTGTGGCCAAAACAGACAACAGACAGAGCCCTAGGTCGCAAAACGCAAAGCCACTTTTAGTAAATCACTTCATGGTCCTTCGAGCCGGATACAAATAAAAATTATTGTTTTCTCAATCACTTGCAATCTCCGAAGCAGACCATGCAGTGAGACTGGGTCTGCCAACGCGGTCCGCACACCAAACCACGACGTCTGCCAACGGGGTTCGCAGTCCAATCCCGCTAATAGCATTTAACTCAGCTGAAGTTATGAGGCGAATTTTAAAACGCTTCTTCTAATGCGCCATTTTAATGCGTTTGTCCTTTATGCACTGAAATGTTGGCTATATTAGTACCTTATCTGTCTTGTTATAAAACGCGTATTAACTTGAGTGCTTAGTTAAAACCATATGTTTATAATTTAAATGTCTAATAACTGTCTAATAACTGTAATAGATATGTCGTTTTTATCACAATAAACAATTAAACATACACTTACACACTCTCACGTCCTTGTCCCTGATGAGGCTGGCAGAGCATTTTGGGTCTTACTGCTATAATTAAGGGGATACATACATGATTTTCTAGAGGTCCAGTGCTGACCCCATTTGAAATAAATTAATTGAAAGGAAACGGAGATATAATTAATTTTTTTTGTCTTATCGTTATATAGATAACCCTTCAAATCTATTTTATGAACTGCTTTTTATAGTTCAAAGTGAGAACGTAACGCTTTTCTTCGCTTATTTGCGAATAACGGGCACTTTTGGCTTAAGAGCGGCCTTCCCGTCTTACTTTTCATACAAACGCTCGTACGTGATTATGGCGTTGCATCTGAATTTTCTTGAAAACTTTTGAACTCACAAGTATTTTGGGCGCTATTTCTAGGTTTCTATCGAAATAAAAAATTGAAATTTAGAAAAACAAAGTCAGCATAAGCCTCCAAAAATCTGCTTTTTTGCACAAATTTTAGCTGAACTTCGACCGTTCATAAAGAACTCATAAATTGTAAAAGTAAAGAAAATATTTCGATACAAACTTCGCAAATGTAATGAAAATTTTGAATACAAAACATTTATTTCACATACTTGTAAGGCTTTCTGATAAACACGTATCTCCTGGAACAAGTTTTATGAAATTACCGCACCCTATGAATACTTAATATTCGTTCAATGGATAGTTAATAATAATACTAATTTCATTTAATAGAATGCAAACCATGCCCTTAGGCGCTATCTCTCTCTTTTTGGTTTGCCTCTTTTTCTAGCATTGCACTGGATGAAACACCAAGGTTTTCAAACTATGCTCGCGTTGAAAACAGAGCGGCCGGGAAGGGCCGCCTTAAGTAAATACGCCACTCTTAGCGTACAGGTAGGTAAAAAGGAAGAAAAAGGATTTAAAATAGTGATGGAATGCTAGTTGCATCGCCTATTAACCTCTCGTTTTTTGCAAAACCAGACACAATAGTAAAACAATTGATTTATACCGGAATCCGGTACAGCCACACACAAAAGGTTAACATGATTCGTACATTTGCTTATTATCTCGAACGTCACTATCAGTCTTGAAAGAGAAGCAGCTAGTACATAGAAATGTGTTTATTTTCTTCCAAACCAGCATGAAGAAATAATGTAGAGTCATAACTCATAACCCTCCTGTTAATGCAGTTGGTAAAATAAAAACAATACACTCTTCCGAATTACAGTATAAAATATTAGGTAGCTTCAAGAAAGTAGTGCATTTTTAATTTGACTAAGCGAGAGATAAATTTCCAGCCTGGATTGTATAAAGTCTAGTCTAGACTGAAAACTGCAAGGCTGAATTTTGAGTCTAAGCGGTGTGGGAGATACGGCGGTGCATTAAAAGTTTATTATTTTTGTTGTGATCTTTTTACCCACTTGCTTAAAAGAAGATTACTTACTTAATGGATTTTATGTGGTTTTTTGTTAATGCCTTAAATAGGTGAGATCTCGTATGATTTTGCGTAAAACTTCATCTTTAAAATTAAGAAAGAAAAATTTATGACACCACAAATGTATATTATACCTCCAGAACTACTTTTTTTTTGTAAAGGTGTCTTAGTTTTTTATCCTTTTGGAAGTTTTAGTTGATTGATCAATGCTGATCTATGTGTCCTTCTTTTTTGTAAAAAAAATAATAGAACTTAATCAAATAAAAAAAAATTAAACACTAAAACTAATTCCGTCCAAATTAACCTTCCGCAGCGAACACATAAAATTAATTACCAAAACGATCAAAACATTGCATCGAAAAAGTCCACTACCCTGAAACAATTACTTAGCTCGAAAGCGGGGTGGTGTCTTGTAGAGGGAGGTGGGGGAGGCACCTGAAGCCATTTCCATAATGCACCTCGAGTTCTTCTGTTCAAACTTCACACTTTAAATAATTGGCCAACGGTGCCAGAATGCTCCAGGTGGAAGCGATTGCGAAAGGGTTGAGAATGTTGAGACGTAATTATTTGGATGCTAGCAACACAGCTCGGATTCGCATGGGTTTCAATTTTAATGATACTATGTTTTTACCTGACTGCGCCAGGGTTATGTTTTTCGAGAGTATGTATGTATAATTGTTTGGCACGCTCTGCGACCTGAACGTCTCAATTCAATTTAATTCTAATATATCTTTATTATCATAGGATATTTATAATATCTTTTAATAATCGTCACTTGTTTTGTTGCACAATAATTGTTGACGTCAAAAAGTTACTTAAAGCTAAGTTTACTGCCGCCTCCAAAGCGCTAGTGCAGAAGAAGCGGTAATAAACTGCACTGCAGCATTTTCTCAATGGATTTAAGCTTAAAAGGTGTCATTAGATTCGTCTTAATTCTGAAAGTGACACTGAGTATATAAAAAGGCAGTCGGGGATTTTTGTTTATTTTTCATTATAAATATCATCCATACCATCATAAAAAAAACTAGCACCGCGGACTCCCGACAGATGATAGAGGAAAATAAACTGACCTAGAACGATAAAATGAGCTGCGAAATTTTGAAGGATTACAAGAAGAACGCAACCAACAGAGTTTGTAAGAAGAGTAGGGAGAGCCTTTGCCTAGCCGTGAGAAAGAACGCTGATAATTCTTAATATTATACAGTGTGTTCGGACATGAACTAGCGATAATTTAAGAATATGCTGTCGTTATTTATACAAACAACTTTTACTAAGAAAAACATCAGAAAAAGCGAAAAAAAAATTTCGGTGCTCCAAAGTAATTACATACTTATCGCATAAAAAATTATGGAGCAGCGATTTTTTTTTCTCGCATTCGGTTATTTTCCCACAGCAAAAGTTGTTCGTTTAGATGTTTCCATTTGAATTTCCTATTCAATCTTTTTTTCTTTCCGTAGTAAAAATCAAAAAGTTTCAATATTTATCCGAATCAAAAAAATATTTATATTTAACATCTACTACTTTAGGGTTAATCGAAGTAAAGTAATTATAATATGGACAAATCATGTTAATGACTAAAAAGACTTCTTTTTCAAGGGTTGGTCAAACTTGAATGTAGAACAAAAGCAGTTGAACATTCGACAAAGCTATCGAAGTGAAATACATTTATATTTGTCTATTTTCTGCTCCACTGAGCATTCGTACGGTGAATCGGAAATCTATGGCGAACGTGATGTATTCCACATGTATCCAGAGAGGTCCATTATTTCTTTTTTCTACTCCTGTACTGTTATCTGTCTCTATAATAAGAACATAGATTATATGATTTCAGAAAAGTCTATAGTCTATTCCTAATATAATAGCACATGTGTCGTTATTTCGCCGAAACGATACTCCTAGCCATAGACCTATAACTTTTTTCTTCAGATCTACCATACTACCAAAATAATAAAATCGTAATTATAACATCACATCGTAACGTGGAGTCACTGAACAAACGGTTTTTTGTATGAAAAACATTCGTTTAAGTGACTCCATGTTTCAAAAAGTTTTAGTCACTAGGAAGACATCAATAAAAAGAAATTAAGTCTTCCATAAATACCTAGTATCTACCAAACATATGGTACTATTACGTACTTTTCTTTGTTTATTTTTGTATTTATTTTAGTAAATGTAGTCGTAGAAAAAGAATTGTATGCAACGTTGTATAAGTAGTCAAAAAATGCTCGATGGCGTCAATTTACGATGCTCACCAAGGCTCGCATCGTAACCTGCGCCACTCGCATTTTTTACCCTTCTTATACAACTGTTGCATAAAATACTATAACTTCATTACAATACATGTAAACGGCGGACTTAAGGCGGCACTTCCCGACCGCTCAATCGTCAACGCGAACATAGTTTGAAAAGCTTGTTGTTTCATCCAGGGCAATGCTAGAAAAAGAGGCAAACCAAAAAGAGAGAGATAGCGCTTAAGGGCACGGTTTGGATTCTATTGAATGAAATAAGTATTATTATTAACTATACTACTTACTATTAACTATTTAACGAATATTAACTATTCATAGGGTGCGGAAATTTCATAAATCTTGTTGGTGATACGTGTTTATCAGTAAGCCTTACAAGTGTGTGAAAAAAATGTTTTGTATTCAAAATTTATATTACATTTGCGAGGTTTGTATCGAAATATTTTCTTTACTTTTACAATTTATGAGTACTTTATGAACGGTCGAAGTTCAGCTAAAATTTGTGCAAAAAGCGGTTTTGTGGAGGCTTATATTGACTTTGTTTTTCAATATTTTAATTTTTTATTTCGATAGAAACTTACAAATAGCGCACAAGATACCTATGAGTTTTCAAGAAAGATCAGATATAACGCCGTAATCACGTACGAGCGTGTGTATGCAAAGTAAGACGGGAAGGCCGCTCTTAACCCTGGCATTTTCTACCAGTCAATATTTACACTATCATTTCATTTATCATAATTCATCATTGAGATAAATGATGATAATAGGAAAAACAAAGGATTTTAGGTCTTATAACTTTAGGCAGACAGAGACCAAGGGCTTTTAACATAATGTCGGGTGATAAAGTGAAAAAAGAAATCAAAATTTCGTTAAACCAATGCGGCGTAGTGGTCACCATGCTAGTCCACCACCCAGAGGTCCCGGGTTCGATCCCCGGTCAGGGCAAATTGGAACTTGGCCTTTTTCAAATTGTCCTGGGTCTTGGATGTTTATCTGTTTATGTATTTGTTATGAAATATAGTATCTTTGAGTTGGTATCCCATAACACAAGTCTAGAATTCGATATCACATAACACATGTCTCGGTATTTGTCCGTATATATTTAATTATTTATTTTAATTCAAGGTTGACTGCAAGAGATCCCTATCTGGGATAAGTCCGCCTTTGTACAGTGCTTTTTCTCTTAAATTGTATTTTTGTATTTATGTGTGTACGATAAAGTTTTTACAAACAAACAAACAAAATGTTGCCTAAAGCCCTAGCGGCCTATTTTGCGGCCCTAGGCTCCTGCTTAGAGTCGCAAGACCACAGATCTAGAGCGAAAGACCCATAATAATCTGTCTACCCCGTAACGGATAAAGACGTGAAATTTTAGTGTAAACGATAAATATGACTAGCAAGGAAACCGTTTCGGTTTCGTGAATTCCATTATAGTCTTCAAAATTACCGATTGTAAGCGGCCTGCATTCAGTTTTGTTTGCAACCTCGTTTAGGTAGTCTAACCACCTAGAAGGTGCCATCAAGGTAACAAAATTTGTAAAAAAAAAATGTACAAGTACTTATGCTGTGGTGTTGGGCAAGATTCTTTTTTTAAGGAAAAACAATCTCATGAACCGTGATAGCTAAACAGTTGAAATTCTGACAGATGATGTATTGCTGCTACCGCAATAACAACACATACTAAGAATAGAGTAAAATTAATATTTAAGTTGGACTCAACTTCCTGCAGCAGTGTTCCCGGACCGATACGACATTGAAACCTTGAAAAAACGAGTCTATATCTTCCTGAAAGGCCGGCAACGCCTCTGTTACACCCCTGGTGTTGCAGTTGTCCATGGGCAGCGGTGATCACTTACCATTAGGTGACCCGCTTGTTCGTTTGCCGCCCTATAACATAAAAAAAAAAACTCCTATACAATAATAGTGATTTTATAAAGATAATGGTACGGAACTCTATGTACGCGAGTCTGACTCGCATTTAGTCGGTTATTCATAATGACTTTTTTATTTATTTACAAAATTCATGTACACAAAATACAAAAATAGGAACGAACAAAGTAAGAACATTGAGTACATAGGTACTGCTTATTTCATAAGAAATCTCTTCCAGCAGACCCAGGACAGGAAAATAGAAGAAAACAGGTAGTAGTAGGCGTGTACAAAATAGACTCAAGTTAAATACAAATACATAAAATAGGTACTTATCTAAAAGTTAAAACATACACATACATATTATATAATACATAAAGTAAAATATACCTAACTATAAATGTAAATAAATAAAATTATATATAAGTATAGAATAAACATACCTATATACTATATACCATTCATTACGTAAAGGATAATACTCTTTTACTCGCTTCCTAAAAACAGAAAATGATTTGGAGTCTCGTATAGTATGTGGTAGTGAGTTCCATAATTTCACCGTTTGTACAGAGAAGGAGTGGGCATAGCACGCAGAAGTATAGTCAGGGATTCTAAGTACGGTTCTAAGGTGGGACCTACAGAGCACATTAGACGGACTGGCAAAAGAAAACCGATCACCTACATATATAAGTAGGATAAGTAGGGTTGTACAACATTTTGAATTATGTGTTTTTTGTACAATAAATCCATTAAACAGACTAACAAACAAACCTCCTGTCAGTACCAAACGGAACACAACAGCAAAATACGTTACATGGAATTGGAAATGTCCAAGATTTGTGGTTATGCCCCTCGTCACGATACTCCATAATGCTGATTCTTTACGAGCCGATTATCGATTCGCTAATAATACTATCGATACATCTTGACACGAGTCGTTTCGTCACTTAGTTATTGTTTGGCTGTCGAATAATTTGGTATGTTGGTAACATTGATATTCCCTGAGCCTTGAGACCAATGTAGGTACCTATTGCTACCATTTCCTGATCGCCTGGGTATCACTTACTTCTTAGATAGATAAACACTTTATTTGTCACTCTCAGGCACACATAAATCGATAAAAAAAATGGAAAAAAGAAATCGTTATGTTAGTCATTTAAAAAATCCAGGCATTTTAATTTTTTTGTTAATTATTTTTTAACTTATTTCCTGTTCAGTATTGTTAATTATTTTTACTTTCTTAGCTTCTTAAACTTTGTAGCTTTCAAATGAGATCACTTTAAAGAAAATACAAAGTTTACTTAAGGAGAAAAAAATAAAAATCGAAACACGACTTTTAGAAAAAATTAATGAAGTGGCAATAACGATTTTTTCCGGTTTTGTATCAATAATATTTCGTCTAATATCCGCACATTTCGTTTGATCAAGTTAAAAAAATACACATTGCATACCCAAATCAACACAAAAATATTGACAATCAGTTGTAGAAATAGGGTGAACCGCAGTGATACAAAAAGGCAACCTCAGGGTAAAAGTTTCTCAGGGAGCAAACACTAATTTTCAGTCATCACCGTCGAGTGAGAGAACGTCGTCGGACTAGCGATAAATTAAGATTAGTTATACCTAGTATTAAACTGCTTTTTTTTAATAATTCACTCATTTATTCCAGAATAAATTATACACAGCACAAACATAAAATAAATAATTAAACTAAAAACAAAATAACCTACCTATGAATTAAAATATATCTAATTAAAAAAAAAAACATTATATTATATAAAAAATAGACCCCAGGTCGCTACGGTCGCAAGGCAGTGCCTAAGAGACTGGCAGCATTGCCTCGTTGTATGGTCAGATTTAATCTCTGGCCAAAATGCGCACCAGCTCTTAGATCCCCAGAAACGTCGATCAGGCGTGTGGAGATTTCTTAAAAAATTTGACGCGCCTCCATACCCCAAGGCCCTAAAGTCTCCACGGCGAAAGGCGCAAATATATAAGGCTCACCTAGAGCTGAATATTTGCGCCTCTTGATGGCTTACGCCGCAGCTTTGGACATATTATATTTGATAAAAATTGGTTCAAACGTTTAAAACTTATTTGGCGGCGAACGAACGAAAGTCGCGTTTTTTTTTTTTAATTTGCGGATTCCATCTCCGGTCAGGTCAAGATGGAAAATGATATTTTTTGATTGACCTGAGTGTTGTTTGTTTATCTGTATTTGTTATAAAGTATAATATCGTTGAGTTCGTTTCCCATAATACAAGTCTCGAATTAACTTTGGGGCTAGCTTAATCTGTGTGACTGGTTTTTAAAATATTATTTATTTAATTTGTACGGCAAATAAACTTTTAACTCAAACGCCCCATGTCAATGTATTCCTTCCTGCCTGTATTTCATCCTGGCGATTTTCTAGACATTAGCATACGCAAATAAAGGCGTTTCTGCCACAGACATATAAAAGGAAACAGACTGAACATTATTATACAACGTGGAAGAAAAATACCCGTAATAAATCAAACCACGGATTATATAACATCTAACAAAATATACTGAAACTATTTAAAGGGTGAATTCAGCCCATGAAATTGAACAACTTTCCCCAAGCAAAATTATTCTTCATATCGAAATATGAAAAATAATTTTGGACTTTCCATGCAAACTCGGATCAGCTGATCGGTCAACTTGTATGAGAAGCCAAAAAATATTTTTCATATTTCGATATATGTTCCTTGGGGAAATTTGTTCAGTATCATGGACCTTATACAGCCTTAAAATAGTTTCAGTATATTTTGTTAGACCGTATATATACTACATCACTATAGTATGATAAAATTAAAATAACAGCCAAATAATAAAAAAAACATACAAATTGCCCGAGCGGCTGCACACTTTTGTATGGAAATGTCGTTTTTTTTTTGTGTTTTAGCTGTTATTTTAATTTAATTATACTATAGTGATCTAGTATAGCCTGTGGTTCGATTTATTACGGTGATGTCCCTTCCACGGTCTATAATACAAAGAATGAATGCATGAATTTACACTTAAGCTACATAAGATTTGTTGTTTTTTTTAACATAATTGGTAATATTTGGAACAAAAATAGTTATTTACTATACTAAAGGATGTGAAAGAGAACTTAGTATACAAACACCCGCAATAACTGTTTTTAATTATATTATTTCGCCATTAAAAAAAACTACGAGTGAAAAATTGCCACGCATTCTAAGTATGCAATGTTTGATCTGCGTCCCTTAGTGTGTCTGTGGTTTCTGCTTTGTCGATTGCATCAAAGGTCTCTATTGAACGCCCACGCAACTGAATAAAGCCTTTTGGTGGATTCGAGAAATGTCTCCTGTCTTATTTACAACTTGTACTGCAACTGCATCTCAATTTGAGCAAAGATCTTGCATCAATTTGTACGTAAGTTTTGTTGAGAACTTATACTGTTACTTGTGATGTAAATAAATAAATAGATATGAACTAATCACACTGACTAAGCTAGCCCCAAAGTAAATTGTTACTTGTATTATGGGATACTTACTCAACGATACTATATTACAGACTAGCAACAGTATGCCCGCGATAATGTGTCGTGCGACGTCGTGCGACGGTCGCTGACTGTTGCAAACGGTCGCGTGACACAGGTCAATCTGTCTCAAACGACCGTCGGCGAACGTCGACAATTATCGGCGACTGTCGTTGACCGTTGCCGATAGGTGTCGCGGGCATACTGTTGGACAGGACAATTTGAAAAACGCCATTTTCCATTTCCAACTTGCCTTGCCTGGGGATCGAACCAATGTATGCATACATATACATTATCACTTCCTAATCCCTAACAGGGTATACAGAGCCTAGGGCTCTAACACCTTAAGACCACGTTTAGCCTCTAAAGCCTCTCAAAAATAAAAAAAGGGATCCAAATAGCCGCATCGTATATTAACATAATTCAGATTCTCGCCTTGATCGGCTTAAGATCAGCTGGTAAATTCTTTTCTCCCAGACCAGCATGTTGGTATATTTATGTGTGTAAATAGGTGCTAGTTACACATGCACATGTCTTACCTCAGCTCAGCTCTCGTCATAGCAATGAAATGTCTAATTTTATGCCGAAACCGCCCCTACCCAGCAAGACCAATCGCACAGTCGCTGGTTGGCGACCCGCCAATAGCGCTTCAAGGATTTCCACAAAATATTCACACGTATGTACAATCACTTGAGTAAATATTGAACAAAAGACAGCATTTCTTGAAATTGGAATTACATGAGTGTCGGAGAAAATTTGAAGATCTCGACGCGTTTTGGACTTTTGTCATAGTGTTTTCTTTTTTGATCTAACTTTGGTTCTACTCATAAGATTAAGAAACTGACTAGTAGAACATAGAATTCGAAAAAAATTTATTTTCTTGCAAACATGCATCCATTTCTTGCATAAATAGTCAGTGAATAGAGCACAGCACATAGATAAAGAAGAAGGTGAGCTGAACGTCATCGTAAAGCGAAGTAAAACAGCTGATGGGCCAGAGAGACTAATGAAGGAAACGACATGCATAGCTTTTAAATAAAGATGCTAAGATGAATTCAAAATAATAGCCAAATTAAAATAATCATAGATCACTCTAAATGTACAAGTACAAGTAGTGTCATTTTTGATCTAGCAGACGTAATTCCTATAAATTCTAGGAGAGGGAAAATGTAAGGGTATCTTGTTAAACATAAGCGTTTTGGTCATATTTGAAAACCGAAAAGTAGAAGAAAGAAGAGGCAAAGGAACCTATAGATAAAACAAAACAATTTAAAGATCAAATTAATGTTTAAAACTACAAGGATGTAAAGGAATTGACATTGGACAGAGAGAGATGGAAGGCATTGGTTGCTCCACAGACGAGAGCTTAGCTCTTTCATAATAAGAAGAAGAGCGGTCGTTCTAAAATCACCTTATCTAAAAATATTTTTAAAATCTGTTTGCAAAATTGGAAAGCCCTATTTTTAATCTGTTAAAAATTTATCTGTCAAAATTTACTGTTTTTTGTGACTGGAGTTGTCCTGTGTGTCTTTTCCTAGTTAAACTTCAGTAGGTAAGTCATTTTTAGATTTTGGTTATTTGTAAGTACGTTTTGTTATAACAGAAAATTTTGACAGATAATTTTTTAACAGATTTCAAATTATATAACCCTCCAAAATTATCTTTGGCCGAGTGTACCAAAAACGCTGCTGTAGGTAAGTTGTTCATTGTTGACTGAGTTTGTGTCACGCGTTTGAATTTCAAATGAAAAATAACAAATGACAGGCGTGCATGTTTCAACAGTCACATCTGTCCGATTTGAGGAACGCTGAAAAAGAGGTAGCCTTTTCTTAGAAATATAGTGGAAAATTATTTAAAGACTTCGTTATGGGGATACATGGATTTTCCTGTGCTGCCCCCATTTGAAACAAATTGTTTGAAAGGAAACGTAGATATGATTTTCAAAGAGTTGTTGTCTTGAGTAATGAGTATGCTCTAGATAACCCCTCGAACTATTTTATGAACCACAAGTGGCAATTTTTCGCAAATGTGCTAAGAAAAGCTTCACATTCTTACTTTGAATTGTAAACAGTTGTTCATAAAATACTTTGAAAGGTTATTTAGGCTAGGGCATACTCAAGACAATTTTTTTTTAATGACATCTCTTTTTCCTTTCAAATAATTAGTTTCAAATGGAGGCAGAAGAGGGCTATGCTCGGCGTAGCTCTACGTGATCGAATCAGAAATGAGGAAATTTAAAGGAAACCAAAATTTACTGATATAGCCCAGCGGATTAGTTAACAGTGACAGGGGGCGGGACACCTTACGCGACGAACCGATGGCCAATGGGGCAAAAAGGTTCTCGAATGGCAACCGAAGCGTAGACCCACAAAGTGGTCAAACGATCTCACCAAGGTCGCTGGATGCAGGCGGCTGTAGATAGGCCATTGAAATCCCTGGGAGATTAATATGTCCAGCAGTGGACGTACCGCGACTGAACTGATGATGATTGGTTGAAACACTTCAATTCAGCAATGAATATATGCTTTACAAAATAAGAAGAAAAAATAAGACTACAATCCACGGTCAATATCCAGTTTAATTTTTGCTATCTCACGTCTATCTTTCCACTTGCTTTTTAACAAAATTAAACTATATAATGTCTAGTTTTGTACTCCGACTAATAGTGCATCGGTTTTTTTAGGTAAGTAAAAGTAAATGACGATTTAATTAGGTAGAGAAAAATGGAGAATGATCTCTAAAGGATAGATTATGATTTACTGGAATGTGACAATTAAATAAACAAAACAAAAATAGAGAACGCCCAATAACTAAATTTAAAAATATGATTCAAAAATAGAATGTGTATAACTGAAACTAAAGCGGTGGTACCAGGCGAGCATGAAGACGTCGAAGGGCGCGCAACAATGGGCGCGGACAATGCGCGGGAGATAACTGCGCCACTCCGTCACTCGGCTGACAGGGTTATCGGACGCCCGGCACAATGAGACCGGGGTAGGTTTGCGGTGCAAGTTATAGACGAAGAGATAACAAAAGTCGATGGTGTCATGTGATTCCTGGCCTAGAATACCGCGCCATCTCTTGTGCATGTCATAAGAAGCTATGGGCTACATCTATCAGCACGGTACAGCACTTGTCTATGCTGCTATCTTTATCTGTCGCTCAGAACCGTCAGTGGCTAGAGCGAGAGAAAGCGACGCGATGGAACGCGGAATCCGCGGAATCGCCGATGCTGATGCGTTCCGTCAGGATAGCAGCATAAAAAAGTGTTGTATCGTGCTGCCAGATGTTGCCCAACCCTAAAGACCCAAGCGGAAACAGCTCGTGTAACAATTTAATTCCCAAGGAGGGTAGATGTCAGGCATCTGCCGATAAAAAAACGTTTTGCTCCACTACATTCCTAAGGAGCGTTGATGTCGAGCTCGGCTGCTTTTTCTATGATGCTAGAAACACCACGAGAACCATACCCACACTGCCGACCAATAGGAATCATGACACGCTTTAAAAAAAAAGATTTTGTCCTGGAACCGTTAGCAATTTAAAATTGCGTTATAAACAAAATGGCATCTCCGCTCGTCACTCACGCCGCAACAGTATCGCACGCTGTATTGTTAACGCTCGTGGATTCCGGACCATGAACACGCCTCTTTATGTTTTGTCTTCTGATTGGGTTTATCGCCGTCGCCTTTACGAATATTGGCTGTACAGGTACGGAGTTTGTTGGTTAATAGAGATAAACCGGACAAACTTGCCGGTTTATCTTTATGGAGAATTGTATTTGAATTTATAGACTTTTTAACAATTAAATTACATTATTTGTGTAACTGTTTGTCAATAATGTCGAAGCAAAAGAGGTTTGTAAGGATCGTTGCAGTAGTGGGATCATAGCGTGGAGTTTCTGCCTACGTTTTATGGGAAATAGGCGATATGGATGTAGGTATTTATTTATAATGAAAAAACTTTGTTCTTGCCGATGGAGAATGTCTCAGCTATCTATTTGACTTCTCTATATGACATAACTTCAACTACGAGTATTTCCATTGTTTGATCTATACATACATGCTTTTTGGTCTTCCCTCTTCTTGCTTCAATTTTCCTTTCAGTGATATTTTTGATGAATTGATCATGCCATATGAGATGACCTTACATCTTTCTTCTTCGGATGTTAATTGTTCTCCGTTTTTACTATCATCACACACTTTTACAGCCCAATAATTCTTCGATTGTCTTTTCCTCTAGATTACAAATTAGACCGAACGGAATGGGCATTAATCGAAATTGTCCGTAAGGAGTATTGATGACAGTATCTAACTAATATTCAAAAAAAAATAGTAAAATGGAAATATGCATTTTTGAGTTACATCTTATACTGAGCATAGATTAAAATAACAATTTAATTATAGATTACACTACAAAGTAGTTGTTAGGCTTAATTAAACCAAACATTAACAACTTCTTAAAACCGAAATAGATACACAAACGTACACGCAAATAGAATTTTCGTTTCAACTGACTAGGCACCGACACATAACTAGTACTAGGGGATCATATCAACGGAGAGACTTCAAAGAAACTACAAACAAAGTGAAAACAGAACTTGGTTCGTTTGATTAGGCGCGTTCTTAACATGCCCGGGCCTCGGGGCTTGCTTTGTTACACCCACCTTTGTGTAGCAAACGTTCAAAACGCTCTGTCCGTAAGCTTTGATATCGTTTAGAATTCAAGGTGCTCTTGTCGATTTCTGACAGCTTGGTAACTTTCCTCTGAAGTCACATAATGAAAATAGATTGATCTACGAACGTCAAAATGTTAGAACTGAAGCCAAAATCATGTCGGATCCTTTGCCTTTACGCTCAAACAAGACGCAAGATAGGTTGACGACATAGTAGTGTCTGTGTAGTCGTTTATCACACTATGACACTTAAACACTAAATCATTTAACCAGGTGTTTAAAGCGTTTTTTTTAAGATTGACATTTGAAAAGCAGATAGAGAATTTATTGAAAAAGCATATTGTTTTGCAAACAAGAGTTTACAATGCAGTGCAAAAAAGTGTCACAGCGCAGTGTCAATAAAATTTGATGTTTACGCTCGACGCGCGATATCTCGCGACCGCCAAACCACGCCGCACTTTAGTCGTTTTGTTTCGTGCAAAAATGAATTTAAACGTATTTGCCGGTGGTATTTGTGGGGTCACAATAAATATATATTTAGCGTGAAAATAGTAAATCTGAAATTCGTATTGGCAGAGCACCTAACAGTCCATGAAAATCGTAAGAACGAGTTGATGAATGATTACCCAGTTTACGTTTGGTATCTTCATGAAATTAGAGTTTACGCAATTTTAGTTAACATGTAGGGTTTAGGTATTTTCTCAAGGTCTTCTTATTTTCTTTCTTTAACAGCCTTTATCATTCCATTGCTGGTCTCTCCGAATAAAGAGATTTTTTTTTATAATTACCACGCTAGGCAAGTGAGTTAGTTGGTGATCGCAAAAGATGGTATGAAGTATCACAGAGACCGTATAAGACAGTATACTGGACGTTGATTAATACCTGTACCTGATTAATGTAAATAAACGGGTTTTATCGAATTTTGTTGGGACTAACGCTTCGAATGGGAGTTTCTTCGTGGTCACAGACAGACTCTCGTTTATATACATAAATCACATGTTAAAAGCGTGATACCTAGTTTAAAAACCAACCGAACCTCCATAAGTCGCCATTAACGACAACTTACAAGAAGAAAGGGTTGGAAAAACATCGTTGATAAATCCACAACAGTCAAAAAGTCTGAATCAATCTGTAAGAATCACAAGAAACCACACAGATTGTAAACATCACTCAAAAGAACCCATCTCATGACATCACCAGTAAACAACATCAAACAAGGAAACATACCCATTCAATATTCAACGTCCCGTCTACGTTGTAATAGAGATTTCCCTTTTTTACAGAATTTTTCCCCATTTCACCTGAATAGTGGGAATTTAGGCTCACAGGAAACTGCGGCGGCTGAGTGACGGCGTGATTTAAGCTTTAAATACTACCTAGGTGTAGTTTTTTGAGCTTTTTTATTATTTTTTCGTCGCTTGCTGATGGGCGATTGACAGAGCTGTCGCTTCGCGTTTTGTCCGGTCTTTTTGCTTCAGGCTAGACGGCGATTAGTCAGCATATGTTCCATGTCGTTGGCTGTTCTTTGCTTCTTTTTACGGTGTTGGTGATGATGTTACAGAAAGATTTTATAGATCAATAAATACTTTAATAATTTAACATACATACATACATATTATCACGCCTGTTTCCCACAGGGGTAGGCAGAGACTAAGGACCTCCACTTGCTACGATCCTGGCAGACCTCTTTCGCTTCATCTACACTCATCACTCTCTTCATGCATGCCCGCCGGTTACGGGTACTTCTAACCTCTCCTTTTTTAAGAACGTCTGCAATTTGATCGCGGTTTAACAGTTCTCTGCTATGCAGGTCTAGGTGTAAAGAAAAAGCGTAAAATGCACCGGCTGCTTCTCTTTCTGCGCTGATCACAAACAATCTAGGGTATGGGCGAGAAAAAAAAATCATATTAATAGACGAAAGTTTTTTGGTTGCCTCGAAATCTAATAAATCAGGTGAGCATCGAAGACCTATGTGGCGGCCTAGTGGTCATCATGTCAAGATAGAAAATTATCTTTTTCATGGGTTTTGGATGTTTATCTATTTATGTTTTTGCTATAAAATATAATATCGGTGAGTTAGTATCCCATAACACAGTCTCTTACTTACTTTGGGGCTAGTTTGTATGATTTGTGCGTATTTATTTATTTAGTAACTATCTTTTCAAATATTTGCTTATTTCTAAGGAAACTAATACTGTATCATCTAGACAAAGGCAACTAAGCCTTTACACCAATTTCACTTAAAAGCCGTATCACATGACGTGTTTAACGTTCCCAACAAAGATCGAACACTAAAAGCCACAGCCATTAGAACAAAATGGTCTATCAAAATTATAATATCAATTACCGATGCATTAACAATTCACATCAGAAGTCAGACGTAGCAGAAACAGGAATCTCATATACGTAATGTTATTATGTGCGAGTGAGATGAAACTGGTGGGATGTTCTGTGTGTGAAGAGGACGGGAGATAAGGCAACCGACGTCGGAGAGCTGTCAAAATGTCAAATTTCAGAACGCGCGGCGCAGCAACTTCAAACGTGCCCCTACCGTTGGCGTGCAGTGTACAGTAGCTGTAATATAGTTATGCCTTTACTCGGTGTTAATATTCATGCATCTCATTCCAGGCTTCCTAGAACACGAAGCCATTTTCGTGAAAGCCCCGTTCCGTTGCGCCTCTATGAATATGAATGAATGATTCGTTTCTTGGATTAAACTTTTTAGATGCATTCTCGCGTGCAGCTTCTGAGCTTGCATTTGCTACTGCATCTATTGAATGTCATATTTACTTTAGAGAATATTCTCTCTTACTTTTCGCATAAATGCATTCCCAAAGAGGGTTGTAAAAGTATAGCCAAATCGTTAAAATTGTTTCAGTTATTTCTTCTGAATTTTGCATCGTCTTTGGCATCCATGTGTGACATTATATTTGGAGAAGAATCTTTTCTTTATAGGGCTTTTGCTTGTTTTTCATAAAAGAGATAAACACTGGTGCCAAATTTTTTCCTCGAGATGATCTTAGAGTACCTATAATATAGTCACCAGATTAATGAACCAATCTGAAAAAAGAAACTCTGATCTTCTTGCAAACTGAATTGCATTTATCGTTTTAAAATTGCGTGGATCTGAAGGCAGTAGACATAAGTAATGTGTCTTAACTAATATTATATCGACAAACGACCAGTGTTTAATATTTATAGCTATAAGCATATAGCTATCATAAAAAAGAGTCGCAACGCAACAAATACGAGTAAATGGATGAAACATGTAACAGCTATTTGCAACACAAAGTAAGCAACTAAAAACGAAATCGAAAATTCCACTTTTACGTCTATTTCGCGGAAAACAGGCGGTTTCTATTTCATCTCTCAACCGTTCGGCCGTTGCTGTCTGTCCTTCTCTTGACATGGAGGATATTGGAACCAACCGAAAATGAGAAGTAAAAGAAACACTGATTTTTGACATTCCAATATGCACTCATCTGCCCGACGAAATCTCGAGTTAATTAACGTTCTCGAAGATACCATTTTAGATATTTTTACGCGAAAGTCTACCTTAGCAACTTCAACTTTGAGGTTACAATATTTCTTGAAAGATGACATCAAAAGCTGTTCGTCTTAATAAAAACGTTTCGTACAAATATAACAAGCTCGCACTTGACTCGGCGTATTTATAAATGTCAATCACAGCTGTCAAAAGTGACAGTAGTCAAATCCCGCCCAGCGAGATAGGAATGACAATCCAAATTTGAAAAACACACGTTTCGCGCGTGCTCGCGTTGCCGATTAGTGTTATTTTTGAAAATGGAATCAGGGATCGTGTCGCCTTCGGGTGAACCGCCCACAAGATGGCCGCTCTAATCACCGAGTTCGCGGGAAAAAGAACGGAATGATATACAATTTTATTGAAGTGATATGTTATTACTGGGCTGAACCTGTGATTACGTGCAAGCTCGACGCGTGGGAAGGGATTAGAAAAAATATGTTTGGACGTATTTTAGAACGGCTCGTGCTTGGTAATTGGAGGGGCCCATTCATGAGAGAATCGCCGAATTGTGGAGTGAGATTGGGAACTAATTTGTATTTCTTTTTGGTTTAAACCACTAGGTCCGTCAAAACACGGACTAACTTTATAACTAGCTTTAGACCATTATCAATTCGCTAGTTACCAACAAGTAAAATCAGATACTTTTTCTTAATGTCAAAACAAACATTGTCTATGGGATTTGTTTGAAATCGCGTCGTGAAATCGTAGTTTCTTGGAACCAAATATTCATAGGCTCCTATTTATCAGACTTTCTGCATTAATAAATCTAAAATCACCTTGAAAATGGATATAATCAATGACAAGTGACATTATTTTGTGACATTTTATTCTCTTATCAGTACAAAAAAAATGTATTTTTCTGGATTCTACCCTATATTAATAATTAATAATGGTTTTCAACTCATAATAAAGTTAGTGTTTTATAACAAGACGCTGTATCTTAGTTCTGGTAAAATAAAAGAGAGATTGCAATCATCAGTTAGCCGCCAAAACTTCGTTACTCAATACTCAATACACAATCATTTATTGTTTCCTTAATGTACATACAGGACTTTGATTTTTAAATATAGGATCAATTAAGGGCCCTGACGGGCGCTGCAATGAGAGAAGGGCTATTTAAAAAAAAGGAATGATTAAATTAATGTATTACATGCATAGGTAATATTTTTTTTTTTTTTTAGTTTCCATATATTATATCTATTTGGTAGTTTCCTGCTTTTATTATATATAATAAACTAAATCAATTAATACGATTTTAATTAATTTAGTCAATCAATAAGACAAAACTCAAATCGTTTTTGGGTACCCGTATGCAATCACATGTCTGTTCCTATTTTAATTAGCAGGGTAGGTGTGTGAGGTTGGCATTACTTACTATATAGGTCGGGATCGCAGATCTGTTGGGATCGTCTGATTTATCGAGTGTCAGGCGCCGGCGGACGCGGTCCGGGGCAAAGGTCTGCGGACTGATTGGCGGCGTCTTACAGCCGGGATTACGTGTCTGCTGGATTTACTGTGAAGGTCGCTGGGTGATGACGTAAGGGATAGCACATCCTTACTGTGGAAATACAGGATAACGTGTTAAAGACAATAAACTATATTCTTGCTTTGGTAAGATGCAGTATCGTTGGGTTCATGAAAGCTGACAATGACTTTTTTCTAATGGGGTAGAGACAGTTCCTAGGACCGTAAGACTTATCGTGATTGTGTGCTTGTAGGTGGAAAAAAGGGGATCAAAACAGAGACAGATTGCTAACCACATCGCCTATTAACATGGTTCGATTTTTCGTCCATTTTCTCGATCTGCTTTTACTACTACTGCGTGGAGAGAGAAGCAGCTACACATTTCACTTTCTTCTTCTCCCAGACAAGCATGGAAGCGTTATCATGAATATGTCGGGTTGTTGTCTAACGGACTGGGGACGGGACGTGGATTATCTTGATGACATGTGTGTTTGTTTCTCAAACAGTACCAAGCTCAAGTCATAATAAAAGAAAATCTTAATGTTCCTGGCCGAAAATAATTTCCTTAATAAGTAGTTTAATTTCTTATTTATTCTCTTAAAAACTTAAGTCTTTCATATCATTTTTCAATAGTCCATTCAAACTATTCTTGTTCCCGGTCTACACTGCATTAGTTTCAGTTAAAGACCTACACACTATTACTCACCTGCGGTCCATGTCATCCGAATCTTGTTCATAATGACAATCATCAAATCACGGAGGTGGCGCTCCGCCCCTGTCCTCGGGCTGCGCTGGCGACACCGCTTTGGCGGGGCCGGCGATTTGTCGGGGAGCACCTACCGCTGTCGCGTCGGTACCAGGGTGACAGAAGTGTAGAGGAGGCGGGACGTTGTTAAGACAATTGGTCGGTTGTGGGTTTGATTTGGATTAACATAATCAAATTATGACATGAGATTATGAACAAAGTTTAGGTATCTTCTTGCCTTGTGTAGAACATGGTGCATTGAATCTTCGACCACGAAACTATATATAGCTTTTTGTCATTATAAGTATTATACTTATAATGACAAAAAGCTATATATAGTCAAAAGGAAGCCAAATGTTACTTCATGATACTCTCTGTCTTTCTGCCTTGTGATTTGTCCTATATCACGGTGCATATATTTATCGTGCCTATTTACCGTGCTTTTTTTCTGTTCCTATATCCTACTCCATTAGTAGTCGAACCCATAGAATTATAACTCATAGAGGCACTTATTTCTGGTCGAACCACTTTGATATTTGTAACAATATATTTTCGGTCATAATGTTTATTAGAACCTTTTTTTCAGGTCACTATTTAATCACTTCTGCCCTTCTTGGTTTGCCAGCGATCAATTCATAACTTTAAAATAAAAAAAGAACTAACTAAAGTCGTCATTCTGGCGACTCTACCAGGATATCAGCAAATACAGGAGCTATATTTACCGTAGATAGATCCCAGGCAAACATAGGGAGTACGGAGTAGGACGTGTTGTACAAACATTTGCTAGCGGGGTGCGGCTCCCGCCCCTTCAGCGTCACTATGCTTCTGGCTTATGTTATCCTGGTACAACATTGAGGAAGTACCAGGAATATTTTAGGGAAATTACATTTACATTACAAAAAATCGTAGAAAGAATTTTTCTCTACTCTACACATTTTTTACGAGGTTTCATGTCTTTTTAAATTAAAGTTCAAAAATTATTTTGGTCTAAACGATATTAAATCGTAATTGCATACCGGAGGTTCTTTTCCTAACTTACTTTGGTAGTATTCGGGCAGGGAGTGATTTGATAACAATATACTTATTTTTCCACTTTTATTTGGTGCATTTTGCGCAAAAAATTGAATATAGGTACATTAAATATCTCAAACAAAGCAAAGCTAAACCAACAAAGAATTTAAACTACAAAAACACAACCGCATCCACCATAAAATAAAGCCGCATCCACACCAGGCAATACATCATGCGGCGACATAAAGGCGGGCGCACACCGCGCGATGATTTACTCGACATCGATATCTGTTAGATATGAAATTTGTCAAGCCAGCCGCGATACGGCCTGTTTATGCGCGCTCGCGGACGCCTGATGCTGTGCGAGATTGTGCGAACGTGTGTAATTGCCCTTTGTGTCTACTGTTTTCATCTAGCTAAGAGAAATATATGGGTTTAGGAATAATAAATATACAATGATCATCATAACTTAATCTAATCTAGGTGCAAATAATAAGAATAAAACAAAACGTTCTAGTTGCTTCCTCTTGCTCACCACCATAGGGATTCAAAACCCACTGTTAAGCACGAGGGCGTAAGCTTTCTTCTTCAGTCCCTGGCATTATATAAAAATTTCATGTCGACTAGTTGACTCTCAACTTTATCATTCATGAGTTTGCGTCTACCATTAACAGTTTTTTATTTAAAATTGCATAAATATAGGACCACTATAACTGCTGATTCATTATTCAAGGTAAAATTGAATCTGTCAGCGCTATCTCATATTGGGTTATGAGGAAAAAAGACCATAGTTAGTATATTTTTTCTTGTTGGCAAAATTCCATGACCAATTTTGGTAATTAACTAGCCATGTTTAATTTGTTAGCCTAAAATTGAAATGATATTGACTTACATCATTTTATTTGCATATTTTATATTATTTAAAATAAGATTTTATAAAATACGTTATTTTTTATGCAAAATGATCTCATGTGAATTTATTTAATTGAAACTGGCTAACGAAGAGCAAAGTTTTGAAAGCAGAAAACTAAAAACCGACTTCACACCCAAACAGATTTTAATAAAATTTCTATGGGAGCACCTGACAAGTATACCCTTCCAAACAAAAAGCATTTTCAAAAACGCACGAATCTATTACCTCCTTTTTGAAAAAGTCGGTTAAAAATAAAATTCAATGTGAAATTAAAACACTTTGAATAATATTCCACATCATAACTCTCTAAATCCATAATTGAATTACCTAACTGGCCACTCGCAAAAAAAAATAACATTTTGAATAATTCCTCCAACATTTGATTGTCGAGGACACGCCGCCGTGTGTAAATGCAACAAGCGAGTGGTTTATACTCGATTCGATTCATCCGAATGCGATACCGATGCATCGATTATTATTTATTCGCTCGCGGCGCTAATCAATGCGCGACACGCGTAAAATTTACACGCCATTTTGCTCCGGCTTCAATCGATTCATTTTGAATTCCGATTTTTGATGCATCATGTGTTTTATTAGAATGCTAGGTATTTTGCTTGGAAGCTAAATTTAACTTTTATATATTAACACGAACACGCCTTCACCCTTAATGGGGCAGATAGAGCATTTTGGGTCTCTTGGGTCTAAGCAGAGCTCAGGCCCCAAATCCAATTTTTTATTTATTTAAGTATTTCTTCCATGTTTGTCTGGGAAAAAATGAAAACTTAGAATGTAACAGCAGCTTCTTTTCCCGTGCAGATCGCAACAGACGATCAACTGAATATAGGTAATAATTTTTCAAAATTAAATCGACTTTACCTCCGAACATAGCTGATTACAACTACATAACTGTTTTTGATATAATTATCCAAATTAAAATATGCGATGAAAAATTTCGCCACGAGTGGAATTCAAACCCGCGTCCCTCACGTTAACGCCGTGAGTACACTACCAATTGTGCTGTTAAAAACCAAAAATTTGATAAAATTTACTACAAATAACAAGTATACCCTTTCAAACAAAAAAAAATCCAAATCGGTCCAGGTTTTGAAAAATTGGTAAATATACATAAAAAGAAAAAAAAAACAGATTGCGACGAATTGATAACCTCTCTCTTTTGGAAGTCGGTAAAAATGAGAATCTTATTTATGCGACCAGCAATCCACCACTATTTTGATTCCTTTTCCATGTGATAGTGTTTACATAAATTAGTAAAATTCACTTCTAAGCTAAAGTAACCACAAACAGCCATTTTCAACCAGTTCTAAGTTTCCTCCTTAACATCTGTCAATCCGCAATCGCTACAATGGTGCGCAACCCTGCGTTATTTATTGCCTGGAGTCGTATGCAAAACGGCGCAGTTGACGGGTAGGGCTGCTGGCTGCCTTGAGATGGGTCTTGCTTGACTCTGGAGCCTTGGATACATAAATTTAATGTATAGAGGTTCTAACATAACATATAAAACTATTTTAAGAGTAGATTTGGTTGAAGATATTAAGGGGCTACCTGAATTTTTCGGGGTCCAGTGCTGCCCCCATTTGAAATAAATCATTTGAAAAGAAACGGAGATATCATTTAAAATTTGGTCTTGATCAGACCCTGCATAACCCTTCAAACTATTTTATGAACTACTGTTTACATTTTAAAGTGAGAACGTGAACCTTTTCTACGCACATACGCCAAAAGTGGCCGTTTTTCGCAATTATGCGTAGAAAAGCTTCACGTTCTCAATTGAAACTGTAAACAGTAGTTCATATAACAGTTTGATGGGTTATCCAGGGTCTGGTCAAGACCAAATTTTCAATGATATCTCCGTTTCTGTTCTAATGATTTATTTCAAATGGGGGCAGCACTGGACCCCGAATGATTCAGGTAGCCCCTTAACCAACTTTCCCCAAGAAGCATAAATCTAAATACGACTCGATTATGTAACTGAAATCGATGGTCAATAAACGATTTTTGGAATTAGGCACCCCCCTAACCTGCGAGAAAGAACTTCGTTGGCTATATACTCCTATGTGATGTGCCATTCCTGAAAATTTCGAGAAATTTTCGCAAGAAATTACTTTAGGAAATTTTCAACAAATTTTCTAAAAAAATATTGAATATTTCTGAAATTTCCGGTAATTTCCAAAGAAAGAAATTTCCGAGAACAGGACATTTCTCGGCGACACATCGCCCCCGGCCAAAATGCATTATTTTACTATTGTGTCTGATATTCACACCAAACGAAGGGTTATAACTGACAGATAAGATCACTGTGCGTAAAACTGAACTTACGCGAACGGGTTCATGGGCATCAGCTATTTCTTAATAATAAGTGCAATTTTGACATTCCTGAAGCCCTGACATTCAGCCCCTGTCTTCATTCAGTACCTGTCCTCATGAATATTGCTTCTTTTTCATTTATTTTACGTTTATCGGCAGCTTTGTGCCGCCGCCGCCGTCTCGGGCACTTGCCGGTCTCTAATGACACGGCCTTCTTTGATCTCGGATTGATATGCAAAATTCTATATTGTTCCTCAGTTGGACTGAATCTTGCCTTATATGATTCCCATTGTAATTGATGCCGTTTTTGTATCAATGAAGCGGGTTTTTTTATTATAAAACGTTTGGTAGTCAAGCTTGTCACTCACGAAGTCTTCTAGTTTTTTTTTGTAACATTAGCTGAGTGTCTTTCAGCCAGTGCAAATATGATAGTTATTGTCTATAGATCCGAGAAAAGGTTAACTTAATTTGATTATGATTGACTCTTGATTGTTCGATTCTTGATTCTTCTTGATGAATATAATATTAACTATGATTTAAACTAAAATTAGTTCTCGTTTTCGTACTGCTTATATGTATTTAATTGTTCTAAATAAAACTTTCATAAATCCTTCATTATTATTATACTAAGTAAAGAATACTTACTTGAAAATATTTTTATTATTTCTAGAAAATGTTTGGTCCACTCGCAATTTAAAAAAAATCAACTAAATTCTAGTTTTAAACAAATCCTTTCTGACCTATATCAATATCATGTCATGACATACTATCCTCGATTGTAGATAGTCTGTCTACACGTAGGTTATTCGCCGTAGATTCCATTCTTGCAAAATTTGTCACGAGCTCCAATCAAGGCATACAGCCACAATAACATTGTATTCTCCAACCTCCGTACAGTCGGCTAAACAGCTCACATGTCTGCACATTGTCCCAATTCCATCAAACTACCAGGCTCGCATAGAACACTAGCAGTTGTGGACGCACCTATCTCATTTCCTAGCCCAGTTGCGGCTTCCGAAGAGCCGTCAGCGCGGCTTCTTCCGGCTCCACAGATTAGTATCGACGCCATTTACCGTCTCTGCCATTGTTTCTATTCGTCGATTCACGCTGCATTGGTCGAAATTCAAATTAAATTCCATCAGTGACAACCGCAAACTGACGCTCCAATTTTCAAAATTCGAAATGTAAACCTATCAATGCGCGCGGTATTTTTGCAAACATGTCACGTAAGCTAGTGTTGTCACATCCAAAAACTATTTTGGACTAAAACGCCGGCGCGCTGTCCATTACACATCTGCATATTTTAAAAGCTATCCTGTCGCGGTAACTCCCGAATTGGGCCTTTGAATTCTTTATCCGCCATTGAATCGTACGGTAAAAACGTAGTAGGTCCCGCAAAAAATATTGGCAGGTGTCGTTCAATTAAACCCTTCCGTTACATCCTGCGAGATATTTTCGTCGAGTTAAATTTGCATTGCATTATCTTCGTTAGTTCTCGGAATTCGATTATAAATGTCACTAAAGTAAAAATAAAGGAAGAAGCTCTAGGCAAAATAAAGTTTACTTTGTTTCGCACATAAACAAGGCATAAAATAAATAAACAACGAACGCGGCGAGCAGAAAACAGAAGGATGTACTCACGAAGGGTTGTGATAGTGCCATCCATCAGGCGGTCACATCTCTTCGATAGGGTTAGGGCCACCTCCGCACCTTTATGCGTCCCCGGTGAGAAATAAAGGCCCCATACTCGGAGACCCTAGTTTTTTGACATCTATTTGTGGTCGGCTTGCCCTCTAACGACTTGCGTCCTAGTTGCCGCTTTAAACAACACTATTTATTACTTCAGTTACAAAAATGCTAAATAAAAAGAGATATATTTTTGAAAGATGAAATATGTGTTTGCTACGTGGTAAAGGGTAAAACCATGCATTATTTAGGAGTTCAATCCGACTGCGTCTTGTCGTACACGCGAAAAATTTAATCCATCATAAATGTAGATTCGATGCGGCAACACGGAGCACAGGAACTAAGAAGAGCTCTCACGTCGAGTTTGATCGCATACGGGTTTCACACCTTCAGTACCTACTTAAAGTTCGCGACACACAAGGCAGAAATGTTACGTTAGTTTAGCCGGACTTACATGACTAAAAAGTCAAACGGCCCAACATACCGTCTGATGGTTTACTGTAGCCGCGCTTCATCATCTATATTTGCGAGCTATGCTCTTGTCGGTTGAGTATGAATGTTCTTTTATTTGTCACTTTCGTCCGCCAGCTGTTTTATTTTAATTATTTAATTATTTAATTTTATTACAAAAATTGTAACAAACGGACTTAAGAGCGGCCTTCCCGTCTTACTTTTCATACAAAAGCTCATACGTGATTATGGCGTTGTATCTGATCTTTTTGTGAAAACTTTTTAACTCACAGGTATCTTGGGCGCTATTATTAGGTTTCTAGCAAAATAAAAAATGGAAATTTAGAAAAACAAAGTCAGTATGAGCCTCCAAAAATCTGCTCTTTTGCACAAATTTTAGCTGAAATTCGACCGTTCATGAAGTACTCATAAATTGTAAAAGTAAAGAAAATATTTCGATACAAACCTTGCAAATGTAATGAAAATTTTGTATACAAAACATTAATTTCACATACTTGTAAGGCTTACTGATAAACACGTATCATCTGGAACAAGTTTTATGAAATTTCCGCAGCCTATGAATAGTTAATATTCGTTCAATGGATAGTTAATAATAATACTAATTTCATTAGCCCTTAGGCGCAATCTCTCTCTTTTTGGTTTGCCTCTTTTTCTAGCAATGCCCTGGATGAAACACTAAGCTTTTCAAACTATGCTCGCGTTAAAAACAGAGCGGCCGGGAAGGGCCGCCTTAAGGCCTTTCCTCCCAGTCAACCTACAGGTGATGTCGATAGAAGCCAATTTTGGACGACATGATATTGGTAACTATAATTTAATTACTAATCTTTAAAATGTTGATGTGCCACATCTACTAACTTAAACAAATAACCAGCTAAGCGCAAGTCGGACTCGCGTACGAAGTACCATTGTCTATAAAAATCACGTTTGTTGTATGGGAGCCTAACTAAAATTTTCTTTTATTCTGTTTTTAGTATTTGCTGTTATAGCGGAAACAGAAATACATCATCTGTGAAAATTTTAACTATCTATCTATCACGGTTCATGAGATACAGCCTGGTGACAGACAGACAGACGGACGGACAGACAGACAGACGGACAGTGGAGTCCCGTTTTCACCCTTTGGGTACGGAACCCTAAAAATAACTTACCTGCATCGAAAATTACTTCAGGTGTGTCTCCCCCCTACCTCGGAGACGCTATGATTTTTACGGCACGTCCTGAAATCACCGGGGCCCTGAATATATTATTATTGTTATGGCAACACCGAACGCTGGGAAAATTGTAAAATACTCTTTTCTCGGGAGTTATGCCATCGTCGCGTATCGTTAGGGAGTTCGAATCCCGCCGACTGAATTTTTCATCGCGTTTGCATCCAAGATTTATTATTTCGGCAAAAGCTGTTGTTTTAACAATCGCGTCACTCGATGTTTGCGCCGTCGTTGATAAAATTGAAAATATGCTGTTGATTTTAGGGTATTTCTGCTCAGACGAAAACTAGCAACAGTTATCGCTCGCTGAGTGATGTAAACAGAAATGTTACAAAAACAATAAACTGGCAACACTGGCATACAAGAAATAAAATGTAAGGCTATTGAAATAAATATCAAGCTATTTTCAGCAAATATTTAGTACACGATAAAATGTTTTAATTTTTGAAATAACAAGCATGCTCATATTTGCTCAAGCCTACGTAAACGGCTGTATCTTTCTGTCGATCTCTGGCTATGATCACAACGAATCTAGTGATTAAAACAGTTTTTATCCTTGAATAATAAATATATAGGGACAAATCACACTGATTGAGCTAGCCCCAAAGTAACTTCGAGGCTTGTGTTATGGGATACTAACTCAACGATACTATATTTTGTAACAACAACATATATATATATAAACATCCAAGATCCAGAACAGTTTGAAAAAAGCCATTTTCCAATTAGCAATGACCAGGGATCGAACCCGGAATCTCTGGGTGGCGGACTAGCATGGTTACCACTACGCTACGGAGGTCGTCAAATATACGTCGAATATTTCGGGGTCCAGTGCTGCCCCCATTTGAAATAAATTATTCCATACGAAACGGAGATATCATTTAAAATGTTGTCATGACCTAACCAATTTAAGCCCTTAATAACCCATTAAACTACTTTATGTACTCCTGTTTATAGTTTATAGAGTAAGAACGCGAAGTGTGTCAACGCACATTTGCGAAAAACGGCCACTTTTGGCTGTGTTCCAATAACTTTCAGAACCGCTGAACTCCATTAAACATGCTAAGAACCATCTCGATCAAGTCAGCTTTCAAACAAAGAAACCGCATCGAAGTCGGCCCATTCGTGATAGCGCTACGATGCCACAGACGCACCAAATACACAGACACGTTAAACTTATAACACCCTTCTTTTCCGTTGGGGTTCAACAAAAGAAAGTTTTTCGTTAATTCTATACAGGGTTCATTATTAAATCATCATCATCAGCAACATTTTAGGAATAACCTGAGCCCATGATACTGAACTAATTTCTATAAAAAACTCTATATTGAAAATCGGTAAGAAATCGTCCTCCCATACAAAATCCATTTGGCTGAGCGCTGATTTGTATATATAAGTCGTTTTTTTTTCGTTTTTTTGATAATTGTTTTATGGAAAGTATTTCAGTATTAAAGACTGAATTTTTCCATTAATTGAGCTGTTTAAAAAGTCACTTATATACGTGGAACGGACATACTCGTAATAAATCGAACTACAGGCTTTACTAGATCTAGATACTACTAGATAGTAAAAATGAAATTAAAATAACAACCAAAAAATGAAAAAAAATTTGGGTTTTTGTTTTTTTTTTTAAATAACAATCAAAAAAAGAAAAAAAAAATGGGTTTTTGTTTTTTTTTGGGTGTTTTGGCTGTTATATCAATTTCATTACTATATTGATGTAGTATAAGCCCGTGGTTTGATTTATTACCGATATATCCCTTCCACGTTGTTACATATTAACATAATTACAAAAAAAATATATAATATGTTATTTAAGTTTCTCTGTAAGTGAATGTTAATTCTTTTGAGAAATAAAGAATCTTTAAACACCTAAACACCCACGTTGTTACATATTAGCTGAATTAAACCGAAAATACGATTTCAATCCATTTTAACAGACTTGATAGTATCGATCACATAGCAAGGATGAAGTACCAATACTTATAAAATAATGCAAAAATAATACAGAGTTGCGATCGAGACATAACTCACAGCTCTCGTATTTACATATTCTCATCGGAACACCCCATAGATTTAGGTGGCAACAAATGGATTGTTTCTGCGCACAAAACAAAATTTATAGTGCCCGACGAGAGTTTTCGCGGCCCTTTTTCCGTGGGGCGGCACGCAATAGAGAACGGACGGAAGGACAACGTGTGAGAGCATTACACATTACGCCACGCCGCTGTGCTGTGCCGACTTGCTGACGACTCGGACACAATATATTCGGATACACTGGCCGAATTGACACTTTTCAATTTTAGCTATAGGTTATAATTCTAAGATTTTAATATATTATTATTTGTCGTGATAACTTCTTATAAATCGATGAACGACGGCTGCACGCACGAAAAATTGTCACGTTCCGCCTGAGACGAGCGTGCAAGCGAGAGCGTGGAGCCATAGAGAGGCACGATTGGCCTAAGCGTTCGGCTTGTTACGCTTCTATCATGACGTTATCACGTAAAATTATCATCCGTAAACCGACTTTAACTCAGAAAGAAACTTATAACAATACTTTATAAGACAAAAGCTGTAATAAAACAGTTTTGTGACTGTTGTTGAGATATTTGTTATGCAAATATATTGTAGTTAAGTGATTTTTATATATTTATAAGTGTTTTTAATAATAAGTAATAATAAATCATTCAATGTGACTGTTATAGATATTTGTTATGTGATTTTCTTGTAGATTAACCAATATTTATAAGATGTTGATTTTCATACTTAAAATCAGTTTTTAATGATTTAAGTTTTTTTTTTTACATTCGAGTTATTATTGTCTACAATGCAATTATTGAAACCACTCAGAAATATTTTAGGTAAGGCCTTTTTAACATGGTTAAAACTTGTTGTCCGGCTGTGCTCCAATAATTTAATGGTGTCCAAATTGTCCGGGGCAAAAATATGAACAGTCTAAATGATTGCTGTACCTACATATATGAGGACAAGAGTTTAAAATCATAAAACACTGGTCTTATAGCAGCAGCATTTAAAAAAAGAAGTTGAAAAAATTTGTTCTTCTTTCAAATATTATATTTTTATTTTAAAAGGATCTACCTCTTTATGTTTTTTTCTTTACTAGAGCGCGATTTGCGTTCGCGTCGCATCTACTTCTATCTTTATTTTCTCTCTGGGTCTCGCGTCTTTTTTCTCTCTCTCGATTTTCGATTTATAGCTAACTTATGCCCGGTATAATCGTGATTTTAATGCCCGCGTGATTTACGAAGCCGGATCACGCCGGAACGGGATTGCGTTTCGAAATTTGATATCTTTATAACGTTTATGACGCCCTGGTGCATACGGCTGCTTGATGGTTGTTTGTGTGTTTGTTTTATTGCGCGATATGTCATTTTCACGCTGTTTACTTGTAAGGAGTCTTTTGCCTTAATTTTTAGGGTTCCGCACCCAATGGGTAAAACGGGACCCTAACTATGACTCCACTGTCTGTCCGTCTGTCTGTATGTCACCTGTCTGAGCCGTGATAACTAGACAGTTGAAAGGTGATGTATTTTTGTTGCCGCTATAACAACAAACAAATGTTTAAGTGGGGCTCTCATACATCAAACGTGATTTTTTATAGATAATGGTACGGAACCCTTCCTGCGCGAGTCCGACACGCACTTGGCTTGTTATTCTACCTTTCTCTTTTATCTGAGCGTGTTGCTAGTCATCCTTAAATGTGCTGTTTTGAAACTCACAGTCAGCTTCCATCTCTCTCCTCTCAATTTAGCACCATTTTTAACCCTCGAGAAAAAAGAGGGGCATTACAAGTTTGACGCTAATGTTTGTCGGTATGTCTGTCTGAGGCATCGTAGCGCTCGAATGGACCGTTTTTGATAAAGTTTTTTTTTTTACGTAAATGCATATTCCCGATCCGTGGTTCGTAGCTATGTTTGATGAAAATTAGATGAGCCTTTTAAAATTTATTAATGTTAACGCTTGAAAGTCAGGGCTTTCTCTATCAAATAATAGATGGCGCTACGTATATTCTTTTTCTCAAATGTTCTTGACAATCGGGGTTTTTTTAATTTGCTTGCAAATTCTTGCTTGAGAGATCATTATCACCATGTACTAGCACTTTAATTATCACGCATGCCATCCTTAATATAAACGTCAAGTAATCATTAATTGGGTCAACCACCTCAGTACTTTTTGTACAAAAAAAATTTACATACATAATTTCTGTGTAACTTTCAAAGTTTACTTTATGTTTCTATGATATCTATCATATTTATATAAAATGTCACTTTCATTATTACAATATTTGTATTTGGGGTCTTGTTTAATACAGTTTTGAAAACACTGGCCCGAGCATTTCCAAAATTACTGGTAGAAAACTGCTTTTTAACAAAATCTTTTTATTTTTTTGTATTTTCGTTACACTTCACAAGCGCTGGAAGCTAAAATATTTCGTTTCTTTATTTGAACCGAAAAAGAAAACCGTTTTACAAAAAAAAACTTCTTGTAACCCTGCTTGCGGCCATATCGGTACAAAATGTCCAAGCGTCTAAAAAAGTCACAGATAGCCAACATCGTATCGTTTTAGCATTAAAAATAATTGGTAGTGATCAGCAAAAAGCGCAGCGCAGTATAAATTTGACAAATCCCGTTATGCGCCTCGGGAGTTTATCATATTTCGCTTTTTCTGTACACCGTAATAGGCTTCATAAATTTTTGATAACATTTTTTGCGGAGACCGACGCGCGTCGAATCAAACGAAAAACGTCGGACAGGAGGTCGAAAAAAATTGAGATAAGTTCTTATTGCATGGAGTCCGAACGGCGTATCCTGCTGAGTTGTTAAATTTGAAAATATCTGGGGAAACGGATTTGTTTTAATTTATGAAAAAATGTTTTTGGATTTCTCTGTGAAGAATACCTATCATTGTCAACTTACAGAAACACTAAAAAAATACAAAAAATAAATCTTACTCATAAGTTTAGGAATATAGAATACAGGATACCTAATAAAATAATTTTTACACTTTTTTATAGTGTATTCAATTCTTTTAAACTTTTGATCATAATCTCACTGCCATAGTGTGGGTGGCATAATTCTGTACTAAAGACAAAGCATATGTTTCGACTTTCGAAAGAATTTTATGTTTGTTTAATAGCACACATCGTTTATACCAATCATATTAACTCTTTATTATTCTTATGTACCTTCGTGATCATTGATGGGTGGTTGTAATTTAAACTTTACTGTCGCAGTGTTAAAGATTAATTTCTAAGTTTATAACAAGCTTCAGTTGAGTAAACGCATGCGTCACTTATACAAACTTGTTATGTCAAAGAGCCAAAGATGACATTAGACGAGTAAATTGAGCGAGTTGAGTTTTGATGATCCTAAGCGGCCATAATAAAGGAGTAACTTAAATACTCTTTAAATAATGTAACGTGATAGATCCAAACGCAGTTGTAAACAATTCATGTATTAAAACTCATGGGTTTGTGTCAAAAGTATGTTATAATTATAATAAGAAACAAGTCTCTCAAATTTTAGAGCATTTACGATCTTATAAATATAACGCAACTTTGATTAAATTTCTTTGACAAAATGAACATATAATTTGCAACAATATTACCTGCTAATGTGAAAGATAATTAAACAAGTAAATTTAGGATAGACTGAATTTTATTGCAGTTTCAAACTTAAACTAGATATCATTAAAAAATGACTTCAACGTAGCATATTTTACGTTTTCATTTAATATAAATCTGTCAAAATATTTAAAAATCCTCGTTGAAACTAACGTCTCTAATAATATTCGAATCGCCCAATCTGAACAAATTTTCGTTGGAAATAGACGCACGGGAGGTCCTCCTGTTTGTTATTACAGTTACGTGTATTTGGCCATTGTGGAATTGCACTAATGCACCCGTAATGCACGATATTCGAACAATAACCAAATAACCACAGGAAGCTGTGTTTATCTTACGTCTCTCTGTTTACGCCTTACGTCCGAATTTGCCCGAAATAAAGCAGTTATCGGTTAACTTTTAAGCGGTTATTACACTGGTGGATGTTGGGTTTTATTTTGCTTGTTAATAATTTTTCAAAACTAAAAACTGACTTTACCCCCAAACAACACAACCGATTTTGATAAAATTTCTATGAAACCTCCTGGGAAGTATAATCTTTCAAACAAAAAAAGAATTTCCCAAATCGGTCCAGGCGTCTTTGAATAATCGGTGAGCATACATAAAAACCAAAAGATCGCGACGAATTGATAACCTCCTTCTTTTTTGGAAGTCGGTTAAAAATAAAACAAACCTATGCCATCTGGTGTCCCACATTTTTAAAAATCCTCACGTTTTTTAAATTTTTTCAATAATAACGTGAGTTTTTTTGAAGAAATCCTCCATTGACAACATGACATATTCCTGATATCAAGGGGAAATCTGTGTATCAAGTGACTTAATTTCCTCGTAAAATAGTGACAGTATAATATCATGATTATTATTAACAATATATTGAAGAACTATTTGCTTGTCATTGGAGTATTTTCCATGTCACCCGATCTCAGTCTATTTCGTCAAAGCTAAAAAGTAATAAATCTCTTATGACATGAAAAAAAACCTAAGTGCAGAAGTGAGAGCTTGCGTGTACAGCTATTTTTAACCGACGTCAAAAAGGACATTATTAATTCATCGGAATCTTTTTTTTCATGTGTGTTCATCGGTCACTCGAAGTCGCCTCGACCAAATTTTTTGAAGATTGTTTATCAATAGTATTTTATGCAACAGTTGTATAAGGAGGGTTAAAAAACGCGAGTGGCGCAGGTTACGTAAATTGACGCCATCGAGCATTTTTTGACTACTTATACAACGTTGCATACAATACTTTTTCTACGACTACATTTACTAAAATAAATACAAAAATAAACAAAGAAAAGTACGAAATACTACCATATGTTTGGTAGATACTAGGTATCTATGGAAGACTTAGTTTTTTTTTATTGACGTCTTCCTAGTGACTAAAAGTGCCATTTTTAAAACATGGAGTCACTTAACCGCATGTTTTTCATACAAAAAACCGTTTGTTCAGTGAGTCCATGTTTGAAAAAATGGCACTGGTAGATCTAAAGAAAAAAAGTTATAGGTCTATGGCTAGGAGTATCGTTTTGGCGAAATAACGACACATGTGCTATTTTATTAGGAATAGACTATAGACTTTTCTGAAATCATATAATCTATGTTCTTATATTAGTGTTCAGGACCATTTAAAAGACAGATAACAGTACAGGAGTAGAAAAATCTGTTATGTAGTTTGTTGGTAAAGTCGGGTTTTAGTTTTGTAAAATTATATTATGAATTGCATTGCTGAATCCGGTTTCAAAAATAGTATACTTGTAGGCTTATACAATTTGGAAGGGACATACCTATAATAAATCGAACCATGGGCTATACTAGATCACTATAGTATAATTAAATTAAAATAACAATTAAGAAACAACAAAAAAGAAATGTCATTTCCATACTAAAGCGTACTGTCGCCCGGGCAATTTTAATAGGAATGAAAAATTTTAATTTCATTATACTAAAGTGATCTAGTAAATCCCGTGTTTCGATTTATTGCGGGTATGTCCCTTACATGCTGTGTAATCTATTTACATATTTAATTATAATATAAAAAGTCTTCGCTATGCTATAACGAGTAGGGGTGTCGTTCGCAATTACATAATACAAGTATTTCCAGATACTTATATTTTAATTGCACCATTTAATTCTATTATTAGTTCAAAAGGCCCATCGTTCCGCAAATAAATAACAAAGCACCCTGTGGCGAATCCGACCGTCGGACTTTACGATTTGTAGACGTCGCGGCGATAATAAGCATTTTACAGCCCGCAGATTCTCGATTAAGTATCTTACTTTATAGACGTGGGAGTAACAAAAATGTTAGTGTTTACAACTTACGAGCACGCTGTGACATCAAATGTTCTATGCGTAATTCGCCGTCTTTTCTCTCGGGAAAAACTTGCGCGTAGCTAAGGCATGGGTGGGCTCTAGCCTAACACACAGATATCTTAGTTTTGTTTTGATTGAAACAAGGTTTATAGCCAGCCAGAGAAATACTCAAAAATTAACAAAAGGATTTATTTTAATTCTTGTTACAGAACATTCCAATTACAGAATTTCTATTATCATTAGCTATTACAGAACATTTTCCAAAACTAACCGAAAATTTTCTTTATTTATGAAATACATAAATTTTTATAACTTCTGGAATTGAAGTTCTACACTTCAATTTTTGCAAGACGACTAAATAATCTCCGTGCAAATTACTTGTCTTTAGCCTACACAGAATAAGTACTAGTACTCACGAACAGAAGTCTTACTCGGAAAATAAATTCAAAAAATATCTACTTAATGTGGTTACCGCTATGGTTTAATGTGGCTCGCGTCAGAACTCCTCACCTCGTCTTTTAGATACCTATAGACATCCATTGCAAGCCAATTTGTCACAAATTATATGTCAATCGATTCGTCATTATTGTCCGGTCCGGGTGATACCGACGTAAACGTATATCTTATTTTTTCATGTCTTACAAACTTACAGGAGTAGTAGAATGATAATGCGGGACTTACACCCGCTAACTATGTATATATGGTTCTAGTCCCTCCCCCCTAGGAATCTTAGATACGCCAACGGAAAAAGCATCACAAATTCCTTTTACCTACGTGTAATTTTTACTATGAATACATTATTTAAAAACACTCCCGCGCAGGGAGCTTGAGTAATGCCCCATACGCTTTTATTTTTATGACATGTTTTTACGCGAGCCAAAATGGCGAACGCGAGATCATTTAGATTTACGGCACATCGGAAGGGTTCGAGTGATAACCGAACAAATTGAAGTGTTTATAGATTGTACTGCGATGTGCGCTGCTGGCGATGACTGGTTTTTGTCACGTTATTCTGTTGATCGATCTTGAATTCTTGACAAAGATATTTATCAAATGATTTATATTTAAGTAGTGATTATTTACTACAGTGTGGTATGAGATAGTAAGATGATGTACCGGTAGGGTTAAAGAACATGAATTGGTTTAATTTTATCTCTTTTTTAAGAAACACAAACAATACTATGAACTTAATTGTAGCAAAATGTTAACTTACACAAGTATAGTATGTATTACCTAAAACGAAATCTTTAAAAAAATTTTTTTAGAGATAAGGTCAAAGAGTTAAAGATCTACTATACCTAATGCGTACGTCAGTCGTCGATTTGGGGATTCGAACTGAAAACAGTTAATAAATTTACCACACGTACTAGTACGTTACCTGCCATGTACCAGGATCATATAAAGTAGAGACGTCTCGAGGGGCCATACCCTGCAACTTGCACGGCAAAAACCAATAACATTAGATACCACACGTGCTGCGTGGCTATGTCGCCTTGGTACTCGTCAATAAATACATTAATTTATTGGCTGGTACTTTCATACAGACATACAATTTTCCTTATACGTAATGTTAAGGGTAGATTCAATTTGAACATACACAGACAAAAATTATTACTGCATTTTTTTTTTAATTAAACCTGCATTGTCTATGGTTTAGAAAGTAAAAAAAAAAAACGTTTTTAATATTGCTAATTAATCCTTAATGAAAGCACGGATGAAAGTATTGTTAGGTGAAAAAGATAATATCAAAAAAAAATGTGCTTACGAAGAAAACCTAGATATTTCGGCTAAATTTAGGCTAAACTAAAGTAAAATTTCCACGTAACTACGTACAAACAAACACCAACCTTTTTAACCCTCCTTCATTCTATTTGCGCAATTTGTACCCTTTGTCGCCTAAATCTAATTAAGTAGACTCAAAGCCTAAATTGGCTTCGTAGTGTCTATTTGAGAGCCTAATGTGGTTTTTTTATTGTTTCAGCATCCGTACCCGTCGGAAGACCAGAAGAAGCAATTAGCGCAGGATACAGGGTTAACGATACTACAAGTAAATAATTGGTGAGTGCACTTGCTGTTTAAGTGTTAACAGTTCTTTTTGTTACTGTGGAACTAATTCTTTTAACGGATTTTCTTTTCTTTTTTTTTCAATGCTGGTCTGGGAGTAAAGAAAACACTTACTCCCATAATCATAAAAAACAAACGCTTGCTAAAATTGTTTTAGTTAAAATATGTTTAGTTCATGCTATGACAAATATTGAAAGGAGTGAAAGGGACAAAACATAGTTTAACTAAAACAGCAAAACATTTGTACTTTTTATTAATAACGCGGTTAGAATGTATTCGTTGCTTACCTTTTGCATAGGTCGTAAAAGAGAAAGAGTACCTACAGGTGATGGAGCTAGCAACCCATCACTGTAATGATTCTTTCTTGCTACTCGCTCATCATCACGCTGTAAGTGGCCTTTGTTCTTACGGCCCTGGGTTCTACTGCTTAGACCGGAAAGATTAAAAATGCGCCAAAACACCTTAGAGTGGCAAGATCCGAAATGCTCTATTTAACTAATCTATCTAAATATATATACCTAACTCAAAGGTGACTGACTGACTGACATAGTGATCTATCAACGCACAGCCCAAACCACTGGACCGATCGGGCTGAAATTTGGCATGCAGGTAGATGTTATGACGTAGACATCCGCTAAGAAAGGATTTTGATCAATTCTACCCCCAAGGGGATAAAATAGGAGATGAAAGTTTGTATGAAACTTTGTCAATTTTAAACCGATCGGGCTGAGACTTTGCATGCATAAAGCTACTATGACGTAGGCATTCCCTACGAAAGGATTTTTACAAATTACACCCCTACGCGAGCGAAGCCGCGGGAAAAAGCTAGTTAATATATATTTATTTGTATTTTCAGTTAGTTTGTATTGGTTCGTATTTTATTATTTATTACTATGTGATAACGTAGATATGCACGTAGGTTAGTATTTTGTTATAATATAAGTGCTCTCAGTTTTTAATTTTGGAGTTTTTGCACCATATTTCCGAAATGTATGAATACATATGTCAGCACCACCTGTAGGTTGACTGGTAAGGCCTTAGGCCTTAAATCTACCGATTACAACTTCATGTGATAAAGTTAAATAAATAAATAGTATGATAAATTACGTAAATTTCTTGGCGTAAGAATATAAAAAGCAAAGCGCCTTCCAATTTAAAATTTAATTTCATCCTTCTAAAGTTGTATTTAAAGCTTTATTAGGCAAATCATCCTTTTTATTTATATCCTTTTATGATATATTAATAATAAACTCACCAACATCCCAAACAGAGTCATCTCATTACCAACATTTCATTGGACGAAACTCAAAACGCATAAAATTGCCAACTGACATAAACCTCTTGTAGGACCTTACAACCAACGCATTTCTAACCAATCAGCTGCTTTAATCTGACACCTTCGATATCTTCCCTCCCACTCGCACTCGAATAAAAATCATATTTCTGTCTCGCATTTCGCGATTTGAAGAGATCTGGTGATGTTGGTTCGTAGTAATGATTATCTTTAGTTGAATTGTATAAAATATGGTATTTTATGACTGTGCACTGTAGGATAGCATTAAATTTGTTTAATAATGAGACTTGGTGTGCCGTCGCTGCACTAGCCAGACAGCTTGGCTTTTCTTGATATTTTAATCAATAAATTCTTTGTTTATGGTGAGAAAGTATTGTTGTTTGTTTTGTTGCATACATCTTAACTGCTTCCAGCCTCCAGTCATTGTGGCAAATACAAAATACCTACCCCAATGCAAAAGGACTTTTTTTTCTTAATCTATTACACATTAAGGAATTGCAGTAAATAGATCAGATCCAATCAAATAGATACTTGGTACAAGTATACAGCTTTTATTTCTATATTTAGATCCAATTTCAAAACCACTGAAATTACAATTTATATATCAAATGTTTCGTTTAGGTTTATTATATCTAAAATTACAATCCAAATAATAACTACTTTTGATTCACGGTTTGCATAATTACCATAGATAGAAAGGAAACTACACATTACTGGTGCGAGATAGAATTATTTAATTATTTATTTATGTATTTCAAATAATAATCTTAATTTCAAAAATGAAGCGACGAAATATAATCTTTAAATCACTCAGTGTTTGCAAATTTGCATCATTACACAACTTATATATCTTTACAGTAATTTGAAGTATGGAGGAACAAAATATAATTTTCAAATCTTATAACCCCTTACCTGTCACTGGGAGGAATTCGTCCCAGGTCAATTGTTTATCTATTGTTTTATTATTTGCAACAGATAAATAGTTAAGTATCAATATTTGCAATCTAAATATATATAACTCAAAGGTGACTGACTAACTGACATAGTGATCTATCAACGCACAGCCTAAACCACTGGACGGATCGGGCTGAAATTTGGCATGCAGGTAGATGTTATGACGTAGGCATCCGCTAAGAAAGGATTTTGATCAATTCTACCCCCAAGGGGATAAAATAGGGGATGAAAGTTTGTATGAAACTTTGTCAATTTTAAACCGATCGGGCTGAGACTCTGCATGCATAAAGCTACTATGACGTAGGCATTCCCTACGAAAGGATTTTTACAAATTACACCCCTACGCGAGCGAAGCCGCGGGAAAAAGCTAGTTAATATATATTTATTTGTATTTTCAGTTAGTTTGTATTGGTTCGTATTTTATTATTTATTACTATGTGATAATGTAGATATGCACGTAGGTTAGTATTTTGTTATAATATAAGTGCTCTCAGTTTTTAATTTTGGAGTTTTTGCACCATATTTCCGAAATGTATGAATACATATGTCAGCACCACCTGTAGGTTGACTGGTAGAAAGGGCCTACGGCCTTAAATCTACCGATTACAATTTCATGTGATAAAGTTAAATAAATAAATAGTATGATAAATTACGTAAATTTCTTGACGTAAGAATATAAAAATACCCCTACGCGAGCGAAGCCACGGGCAAAAGCTAGTTTTTTTTAATAAAAGTACACTTTCTCGCACAGTTTCGTCACACTTATGTGTGGGTGTGAATTCTTGTGTGTGCGTAGTGAGACAGTGAGACAATAAAATGCTGGACAACATGTCCGATGTCGTTTCGTTATGTCTGATAACAAGATGGCGAATTTCTCGCTTTATGCTTTGTTGTGATTATCCGACGAGCAAATGAGTCAACTTTTGCTTTGTAAGCTTAAAGTCTTACTATAGGTATAATAATATTGATTTTACCGGTTTAAACTTTTTAAATAAAAGAATTTAGGCGTGGTCTGTGGAAATAGGTAAATAAAATCGCTTCCGGAAGCCCGGCCCATGTGTACCATTGAATAGTCAAGTCAATTTTGTGAACCTAATATAAAAGTCGGTAAGTACCATTCGTCAATCAAATAAGAGAAAAGTATCTTGTCTATCCAATATGGCAGAATATCATAACGGTTAGAGCAAAAATACAAACACACAGGTCACTGTATGAACTCTTTGGTGTTTTCTTCCTAATTGCTCTCAAATAATGTTTAACTGCTCTGTGGTCTAATGCCGTCAATTCATTTTATAAATGGCCTTCGTTGTGCAAACCAAAAATTTAAGTTTTCTTTCTACTGGGCTACGTATACTATATTTTCTATAAGAGCCACGTGCTTGGATTTTGTTCGTATATGTTACGGCACCGCGTGTAAGGGTCAAAAAATGCATTTATTGCTTTTATCAATGCGTAAAAGCACACATTACGCCGCCGCGGCAGCACCGCTAATATTATTGACCGCGCGCATGGTTAAAAAAAAAAAATATCTGCCCACTCTTAATGTTCCAGATCCAAATAGTATTCAGTTAACTGTGGTTAAAAAAAAAAAACAAATTTCGAAATAGAAAAATATAATAATAGCATCGCACAAATCACATCACACTAATAATATATCACATTAATTTTATAAAGGTGAAAGTTTGTGAGTGTGTATGTTTGTTACTTCTTCACACACAAACGGCTAGACCAATTTTGATAAAATTTGGTATGCAGGAAGCTGACACCATGGATTAACATATAGGCTACGTTAAGCGCGGATAGCACATCTTTTAAATCAAGAGTATAATAAAAGAAAATAAGATCTGTCCGAAGTGTATTACTTGCTGCTGAAAAGAATGAGTGAAAAGGAAATTAAATAAATACAAAAAAGATAAAAACATTACAACAATAACTCTGTAATGTATAAAATTGTTTTATAATAGCTGTAATAACACTCTGCTTAAGTACATGAGCTGTCAAATGAATTATTTAATGAGCACTCGAGTGTATGGGACTAATGAATGGAATACAGAATCGCCTTATTTTTATGAGTGAAGCCACGGCGCGTTAGTATAATATGTAAAAAGAATCAGATGTGAGAAAGTAAATTGGATATGACGTTGTGAATACAAAAAATACTTCTTAGAATTTTGATAACCAAACGGTAAAGTAGGACAAAGTTCTTATATCCACACATATATCTTTTTTTAAATAGTAAATGTTTAGATCTCTTTCCATTATCACGTCACGATTTAGAAAATGAGCGTTTTAGACGAGTTGCTTTATAGACTTTTGGCAAATGTGCAAAGAAAAACTTCACATTCTCACTTTACACTAAAAACAGTAGTTCATAAAATAGTTTGAAGGGTTGTATCTAGGGTTTACTCAAGACAACATTTCAAATGATATCCCCGTTTCCTTATAATAATTTATTCCAAATGGAGGCATCACTGGACCCCGAAAAATAAGTAAAGTAAGCTATAGATTTGGTATCAGCTAAAAATGTCTGGTCAAAACTTTTTAATCATAAGTATGTAACAAATTCTCAGATTTAAGTAAGAGATGAATTCCAGGTAATAACTTTTTTTTTATTTCAACGTGCTTATTAGAACCAGCGAAAGGACAGAAATATATGTGCTATTTATAAATCTAAGGCAGGTTTATACGAAGTCGTTGCTGGCTACCAGTATCACGGGCAGCCAGCACTGGCTTGGTATTGGCATTGTGTAAACAGTTGTTTTTTTTTTTACATCATATTGGTTTAGGCATTTGTCCTCAATCTCACCTGATGGTAAGCGACGATGAAGACTAGGATGAAGCATGCCTATCCAAAAGATACCCATTCAATCTACTTTTGAATGTCCCGGGACTGTACTTCTCTGGGAATATAGACACAGGCAGTTCATTCCACACCTTAGCTACTCGAACCAAAAAGGAATTGTCGAAGCGTTTAGTTCGAGACTTAGGTATTTCAACGACAAAGGGGTGAAACCCCTGTCCGCGCCTCGTAGTCCGATAGAGAAATGGTGAGGGTTTCACGAGATCAAAAAGAGCCTTCAAACACTCTCCAAAATGTATCTTATAGAAAACCGATAAGCAAACCGATAATGTATCCTATAGAAAGGTTTCAAGCCAAACCAGTGCTAGCTAATAGCGCTGGCGAATAAAGAGCCCCCGTCTATATTTTTTTTTCTAGCCAGTGACCTCCGCCCACATACCCGTTACTCTCGCGCCAGCTTTGCGGACACTTGTACACGCATCTTGCCAGTCGCTGGCAGATGTTCGTAGGATGCATATGCGTTTTTAGGTTTCGAATTTCCACGACAAAATCAAAATTTACCTAGAAGGATTCCTTTAATGTTAAAGCTCCACTTATGGGTCTATCGCTTAGCCATTTTCTTGTCAATAGTCTTTCTCTAAAATATTTATCAACTCTTTTTATAATTGTGTCGAGATTTTCTTTAAACATATCTTTTTCAACAGACCGGAACGCGAATGCACTCTTTTTTTAACGTCAATACGTGTGCACACCACAAGTAAACTTCAGGCTGTCTTGCCTTCATCTAAGTACCAAGAGCCAACCCGGCGGTGGTTTATCTGTAGGACTGGCGCCAGCAACTGGCTTCGTATAAACCCTACTTAAGCTGTAAAAAGTACGAGAGCATCAGAGACAGACAGTAGGAAAATTCCTGAATTGTCTATAATGCTATGGCTATGACAATACCTAACAACGCACGCGTTAATTAAACAATACCGTCTCTACTCTTCTGAATTCCTTGTACGACGAAGGCACTCTCAGTGACTGACGGGGTCAAAGGTCGATAGTGAAGATGCCTTTGTCTATTCGAGCTTTGTGCCCCGACTGCCTCACGTCTCTGCGGCCCTGGTACCGCTACTCAATTATAAGGTTGTAATTATCATTTTTTACCTACGCACGTCACGTGTCGGAAACATTATGTGAATGTCAAAAATAAACGTATAAATAAAAAAATATTCTGAAAAGTTATAAAACATTATAATTTTCGTAATTACATTTTTCTCCAAACGTCAAGTAATAATGTGTTTAATGATTGTGATAATGTGAATAAACCACCCTAATGCTTTTCTCTGTAAAAAGTTTAAAAAATACTCAATTAATATTTGTTTTCTGTACTTATTTCTGGTCACCTTAACACGGTGCGGGGCAACTTTTTGGCAGGGCTTTTTTATTTATAAATAATTTAAGTTATTAATTTAGTTTAAGTTAATAAATTTCTAAATACGTTTATTACGAATGTCAATGAAATAACTGTGTTTCACCATTTTAATAATATCAATGCACATTCGTTATTTGTGCTATAAAATATAAGGAATTATAAAAAGAATTAATTAATTTCATTTGTCAAGAATCATGCAGTAAACAGTAGTGCCTTTGTTACAACTTTTATTTGATATATTCTCTGTATAAATTTTCCGTGTGCATAAATTGGTAAATAAATAAAATAAATCAACCGAAAAATAAATTATACCAAAATGCCACATCACCTTACGTCTATGCTTCAAGAAGATTTCAGGCATTGGAAAAATCTGGCAACAACTAACCACTTCCATCTCCATTCTTCCATTTGGAGATGGAACTTGTCAGCTGGCAACATATCACTCAGAACAGAAAAATGTAGCGCTCTTTCGTCTCGAAGGTCAAGATTCACTTAGGGTCGCTGAGCCGGTGGAGTAAGTAAGTAACTAACTTGCACACGCCAAAAAAAAAACCATCTCAACTACACTAAACAACCAACCCTTTAATCGCCCTCAAACAATCCAAAATTAAAAATTCATACGAGCACATGGTTCCGGCCAAACACTGAGAGTTAATGCGACTTAAACATTTTTACGTACACTAAAACCATTAGGAAGGGTTGTCTGTCCCTCTGTGTAAACAGGTGGTGAGATCCCGGCTTGATTGCTCACTATATCGTGATTAGGGAGTCCATGGGTACGACCGTCCCTGGCGACATGTTAAGGGTTTTTGTTTAAGATGAGGGCTAGAACAGACGTTCGAGTGACTATTTAACTAATATTATTAACTTTTACGTTGTTCTTCTTATTATTTTAAAACAATAAACAGGATTTATTAAGCAACTAATCTGTTCACGGAGAGTTGATAAATTCAGGTCTGCTTGTTCATTACAAAAAGCGGCTCGTTAATTATTTAAAATCTTATACAATTTTATATATAAAATTTAAACAATTATAATTTCAACACTCAAACACCCAAACGACTCACTCGGAGCGCATTCGAGAACGAAATGGCAATATAAGGCCGCCGCGTCTGCTCGTCCGTTCGGGCCCCGGTTGACAACTACTGCGTGCTTCGTACCCTAAGATAACCAATGCGGGATACAAAATATTTCCCGCTTTCGCCGTCTTCGTGGTATTTATTTCTTTTTTAATAATTGTGCGTTGTTCCTGTTTTACTGTTTAGAATACCACTGACATAGGTGACGTGGCAGATTGGCACATCACACATGTACTCTCTCATCTACAAACCCTTCCAATAAAACAGTCATAACTCCACAATGCATTTCAAAATTAATTAAAAATCCGGCATCCCTACGCCTCTGGAGAGCAATATACTCCGTAAATTCTTTATTACTGCCAGATTTATGTGCGCCTGGTCCAAATGAACTATTTGCATGGTAAACACCGCTGATTGGTCGGGGGTCAAGCCAGTACAACCCTTTTAAGGATGTATTAGGAACACAGCAATTAGCAGAAAGTCCCTGGTGAGTTAATTACCATAATAACTACTGTCAATGGGCATCGTAAAACAATATAATAAAGTTTACGCTATGAAATGTTTACAAACCAATAGAAGTTTTTGTATGTGCGCGATTTTTCCATCTTTGGACTTTTAAGCAGATTTACTTACTTAACTGCTTAAATACGTACAAAAAAAAAGATAAACAGAAACAAAGTCTCCTTTTAGCCTAACATTCTAATTCTCTTCAAATCGTGTAATTATTTCTTTATACTTCTCTGCTTAAATATGCACAAAAAATTTACAAAAAAGTCTTCTTTTGGCTCATAATTTCAAATTTCTTCAAATCACCAAGTCCCAAGTCTTTTCGGGATGCGCCCATCTTTCCTAATGCATATGGCAGACGACGTTAAATACGTAAGTTTGCTTTTTTAAGAAAAATAAGAGATCTTTTGGTTAAATAATTTGTATTCCAGCCATCAAACAACTCCTAAACTAACAACTGTAAAGTGCAAGAGTGATGATAAATTCAAGCGTTTTCGAAGGCAGCTCGCAATTCTAAGTACATTTTATATTCCACACAGAATTAAACATGAGCTTCGTAGCTGCGGGGTAAGTGAAGGAAAAATAAAAATATGGAGAACTAGGTCAATTTTGTTTAGAGATAGACATGAATTTGTGATTGTGGTGGGGATAGGGGACTTCGAAATATGTGCAGTGTGCAGAATACAAAACTAACTTTGTTTTTGCAAGATCATTAAAAAGCATGGTTGCTTTTTAATGATCTTGCAAGATTATTACATGTAAAATAAAATAAAAAAAGTCATAATTTACTAAATAAAATTAGAGTATACTAAGTCATAGTATGTATAAAGTTATAAAACATTTAGTTTAATCAATAGATGAAATCAAGTTTAAACGAAATGAATTAGTGCTTCGTTATTCTTTATTAAAAAGATGACATCTATTTGAAATCTTTAATATAAGTATCAAGAACATTTGTTCCCTCAAGCCAAGGATCTACTAACTATTCATGGTTCTTCGTAAGCCTATCATGAACAACCGTTGCAACACCGTCGTCGACTTATTCCAATGTCTTAAATTATGCACAAAATGTACCCGTACATGACTGTATGTCACATTTCATTTAAAATACCTCCACCCCTGACCTCGTGGGAGAAACCTGGCTGATGAATATGTATGCTCAGTAGCTTCAAGATAAAAAAAACTGTTTACTCTGTCACCTCAAATTGTATGAAGGGAAAACTGTTCTACACAAAGTGACAAGTCGACAAAGTAAGAGGAAATCCCTTCACGGCTCCCAAAAGCATTCAAAAATTTGAATTTCAAATGACGCCTTATCAATTACAAGTACTAGGATCTCAACAATAACGAGGAGGTTTCCTCCATTCTTTGCCGAATTTGCATCTCCATACAATCGCAATTAGGGACGCGTCCATTAATTCGACAAGGTCCCAGAGGCGCGACGGAGGCAGTCGTTTCAATTTGATACAACCCGGATACAACCTTGTCGCTGCGAGCCTAATGTAATTATAGGACATTTGCATCAATGTTATGTGCGCCTGGTGGCTAAGTAACCGTTACTTTCAATATCGGATTCGAATAAATTACGTCTGTTTATTGTTAGTGTTATCCGGAGTTATTTGCTAATAGCAATGACTGAATTAAACACTTATTTGGGAATAGATCGTTATTAATGTACTCCATTTTATTTTAAAACTTAATTCAGTTACTAAATTAACGCACGACTACTTAAAGGTTAGGAATTGTTAAAGAGCGTCACATCACACTTAACTAAAAGATTTCTGGTTCTATTTACCAAGTTGACTCGTAATTTGACAGCTTGTCATATTTTGCAGAAACGTGCTATACAGCACAGACGCTTTTGATTATTAGTCACTTAAGAACTTTTTGAATGACCCATAAGGGTCATCGGAATTAGGTACCGAAAACTTTAAGTAACTGATTACTAAATATTTAAAGGTCCTGTCAAAAAGACGATATCAAATAGAGAAAAGATAAACTTTTCGGTTACCAGGATCCAAATCCGGAATATGAAGAATTCAAACAACAACACTATATTGCACTATAACTGTAATAGTTATTACCAAGTTACAATTTCCTCAAGACCATTGTCTATGCATTCGAGGCACAAAACCGGCCACAAATTGGACGATCTCACACAATGGCCCCAGATAGCCTAGATTATAGGCTTAGCTGGATTACATTGATGTGTAGTCAATAGATTGGGGATGTCTAGGTAATTATTGGCTCATTTGGACTAGATTAGTACTATCTGTCTATGCTGTCTATGAGTTGCAAGATTTTGTGTCTTGACATTAGGCAAAAAATTTGACACAATTAGAACTCAATATAGTAGTGTCACGATGTTGCAATAAAACTCCATCCAGCATGTTATTACTCACTTCATTTCTCCATCGTTTCATTCCGTCCACTTTTTAAATTTCAATTCTAACTTAAATTTATAAATTCTTTACACATTTCTCCATCATCGTTCTGACGCTTTCCTCTACCTGAGAGCTACTTGCTTATTAATAATTGTATAATTTAATACCAATTTTGTTTATAACAACAAATAAATTTATTCTACCTTAGTTCAATCCTTTGTCGTAATCTCTTGCTCTACGGCTACTTATTACATATTTCATATGAGAGCACACCTATTGAGCTGGGACAGGTGGAGTTCTCACAGAAGTACACTTATTTAAGAAAATAAATGACAAATAAATAAATTTAAAGGACAAATCAATCACATACATTTTCAAACTTTCAAAAAAGTAAGCTATTATGTTGTTTACCCCCAATATAGTCTCCAACTTAGCATATTATGTTGGGTTTTGCATCAGCGAACCCTCAACGCCGATCTTCCGTTTCCGAAGCCATGTTGGTGTCCTCAATGATATTCTCTTTCTCTCTCCAACGCCGAGTACAGGTCGTACTTTGTGCAGCTGGTCGGTTACGATGGACATGAGAGAAGGTGCTGCATGGTCTGATCGGCGTGCCTACATTGGCAGTGGGCCTATTCTAACAGTAAATTTACATAAAAGTGCATCCTCTTCTAAGTCATTATCATCCTCCATTATCCTTCAAAAACATTTTTTCTCTTAGAAAATCTGGAGGTGTCCAGAGCTATTGAAACAACCAGACGTCTGCTAACGTCGACCCTCCTTGGGTATGCCGTTGTTGCACGAGATATTTGTTCCTAATGCTTTAGCCGCATTTTAGGACATCTAGAAAAAGAGATGGGGTGGTCTTAATCCTATGGAGGCTAAAAACCCCCGGCCACACCTATCTATACATAATGGAATTGGAGAAAATGTGGGAGACCAGGTCACCTATACGCTGGGCCAGTATATTGTGCAAGACCTGGATGCAGAAGCTCGGATGAAGAGGCATATATCCAACAATAGGTGAATACAGGCTGAAAAATAAGAAATTGATTTGGAAATTAAACGTAAATTCAGCAAACAAACCTTCGAAAGAGAAACATAAGTCAACAGTAAAACCAGTGATCTCATCCAAATAAACTTGAGAGAAATACGTTTACACAAACTTTACATGTCAAAAACATGGCGTATCGTAACAGAATCGTAAAACTGAAGTCAAACATAAAAGAGTAATCATAGTACCTAATAAAACTCAAGGGGAGCAGGGGCGAACAGCTAGTAAAATAATAAAATATGAAGACGAGCCATCGCATTGAGTACCAGGTTCTCAGGAATCAATGAGAGTATGAACGAGGTGTAAGTGACAAATAAAAACGCCGTGAATCGGGTTAGAGGTAGTAAACCCGGGTGTAAAGTGAAGATAGCTACAGAAGCGATACTTCACGATATGCAATACAAAACAAAAAATTTTATTGCACCAAAAGACATTAACAATTATGGAATACTTTTATAATAAGGACGACATATAACGAGATCCAAGAGGCAGCCTGATCGCTAAAGCAATATCTTACAGGCAATCAAAAAGAGAAGATGTATTGTACTAAGCTCATATAACGCACATAATGCATCGTCCTATGCAAAAATATGGGTAGTACTAAAAATAGTTTAAAGTAGTACTAAAAATAGTTTAAAGGTCTTTCTAGACATTGATACAAATCAAATTTTTAATTATCACCATATTTAGTTTTAAACAATTTATTTCAAATGAGGGCGCCACTTTAGCTACCACTTCGTCTTAAGAAGGCAAATCTTAGGTAATTTGATGTGGTCAATCATCATTTTTTTCCTGTAATATTACAAAACGTGGACTATCTTTGGTAGCTACTTGGTTTTAACCTTTATTCACTGGAAATCCTAGAAAAATTATTCGCTTAATATAAGAAAGGCAGTTAGTTCTTGGTTAAGATTTACGTGGGTTCCTCTTCTGTGACTCTATATTTTGTGACCCGGGGTTCGCTCGTAAGACCAGGAACGGCCCATCAAGGCTATGACGGATCCGTATGCCAGAGTAACAATTTGCCGACTTTATTTGCGACGGAGTGCGGTTTACAACGTATAAAGCTGTGAGGATATTTAGATATTATGTTCAGGATGGTTGTTAAATTTATTGGTTTATTTTCTCGCAAGAAAATAATATTACAAAACAATTTTTTTCTATGTAACTGGACTTTAAGCAAGCACATTTTATACATTCTACCAAATTTTTAAAAAATTTTCAATTTAATATTTTTTAAGAAATTATAATTGCGCATAGGTATGTAAGTACTTATTTTCAACTTATTTTAGAAAAGATCTCACAATAAATATTATGCTTTTATGTTAAGAGTAACAAGTTCATTAAAGTTAATGTGTTTATCTTCATTTAAAACCTGTTACAATAATAACATTTACGTCATTCTTAAGTGGACCATGGTCTCCTGTTCTCCTGTAATAACGTACGTTATTCTGGTAATTACTTAAAACGTCACCTGTGACGCCGGACAAAAATACCAGAGCGGCATGTTGTTACAAGAGGGTCGAGGCTGCTTCTCGGCGCTTCTGCAAGCTTAGTAATATACCTAGTTCTTATATAATAATGCTTCTTCCCGAGTAGGAAGAGTCCTATCGCATTCGAATATCCATAAGATGATGATGCTGCCTGTCTGAATATCAGAGCATATTATAATAAACAAGTAGTGTACCAGGGAGGAATGTTGTTACAACTTGGTTAGGGCCGCTCCTCGATGCATCTGCAAGCCTAGTTAGTCACTCTATTCCAAACGTTTTTTTTAGCGGCGTTGTTTTTGTAATGGGTAAAAAATGTTAAACTCGCGTCAGGGCGTGAGGACGTCAGGACACGTGACCTGATCGAAAATTCGTAAGACGGATGGAGAGTAGACAGCCGGCGCGGCGTAGGAGAGGAAGTATCTCTTTCTACGGCGCCTGCTGTTTCGTTTAGGCGGCGCAGGGCGCTTGCGCGAATGTTCGTGTGTTTATGTTACAGCGTGTCACGCGCATCCATGGAAATGCACAACGTTAATATTCAAGTTTTCACTTCTGCCGGCACTCCCGGAGTGCAACCCGTCGTTTTTTTTTCTTGCATTTGGCTAGTACCTTATGGCTTTATGATCTGTATCTTATGTATCGATTTTGGTGTATAATCTATTATATATTATTACAATTCTCAATCGAGCTCCCGCTTAGATAGTAATAAATATTTATTGATTAAAAAATGTGAAAAAAACGAGTAATCATTAATTTATTTGAAATCTTAATAATCCAATGAATAAATTATTATTTCATTAAATCTAACGATTTGTTATTTGACATTCGCATTTGACAGAAACAATTTAATTCATGATTAAAAACATCATTTCTAAATATAGTCTCAAGTAAAGCAAAACAATTTTAATATACGTCCCAACGTATTTTAGTACCAATTTTGCGTTTAAATTGCATTAAAAACGCTCTAAAGCGGATTGTAAACAGAAATCCAGGGGTGTTCAACTGAAGTGTCGTTGGCAAGTTGTTTTACGTTCGGCAGGCGTCGTAAACCGAGTCCTGACACTGATTCTTGATGGACAATTTGGGAGTTTTCAGCATCGCCCCACTGTTTAGCTCGGGCAATATGGATTTGTTTTACAACGGTGTTTTAGCATCTTTAAATTGTTTTTCTACTCCTATACTGTTATCTGTCTTTTAAATGGTCTCGAACACTAATATATTCTTATATTATATGATTTCAGAAAAGTCTATAGTCTATTCCTAATATAATAGCACATGTGTCGTTATTTCGCCAAAACGATACTCCTAGCCATAGACCTATAACTTTTTTTTCTTTAGATCTACCATACTGCCAACATAATAGAATCGTTATTTTAATATATGATGCCATTTTTCAAACGTGGAGTCACTGAACAAACGTTTTTTTGTATGAAAAACATTTGTTTAAGTGACTCCATGTTTAAAAAATGGCACTTTTAGTCACTAGGAAGACGTCAATAAAAAAAATTAAGTCTTCCATAGATACCTAGTATCTACCAAACATATGTATTTCGTACATTTCTTTGTTTATTTTTGTAATTTTTTAGTAAATGTAGTCATAGAAAAAGTATTGTATGCAACGTTGTATAAGTAGTCAAAAAATGCTCGATGGCGTCAATTTACGATGCTCGCCAAGGCTCGCATCGTAACCTTCGCCACTCGCATTTTTTAACCCTCCTTATACAACTGTTGCATAAAAAACTATTTTAAGAAAATATTAATTTGAATAGATAGAAAAGATGTACCTATTTTTTTTTTATTTATCGACAATACGTTAAAACATTTTTTCACACAACTCCGTATTTGGAATAATGAATTTAACGCTATATAATATATGGTTGAAACATAAAATAAGGTATATTGTCTCGAGAAGAAACCTTACCTACCTCACCAAAGTTCACAATCATTTTTTTATAGGCTGGTATGTTTTCTTTATTCTTTTTACATGTTAAATTATCGTATATTAGGTAGAGAAAAGATACCTAAATTGCAGTAATAGTAATGTTTACCTTTTTACACTTGAAAGTATGATTGAAAGCAAAGTGCGAGTCGGACTAACGTACGAAGACTTCCGTACCATTATCTATAAAAAATACGTTTGTTGTATACGTGCCCCACTCAAATATTTATTTTATTGTGTTTTTAGTGTTTGTTGATATAGAGGCACCAAAAATACATAACCTGTGAAAATTTCAACTGTTTAGCTATTACGGTTCATGAGATACAGCCTGATGACAGACAGACAGACGGACGGAGGAGTCTTAGTAATAGGGTCCCGTTTTTGTCATAGTCATAGCTCAAATTGACTTAAACGAATCCCCCACAAACCTGCGGGCAAAACTTAAAAATCGTAATCGATGTAAATGTCTCAATCGCACTCCAAAACTGCCATTCGATTCGCATCCATCGGGAAATTCGGCTCCATTCCATTGTCGGCGGCGGTAAAATCACGCTATCTCGCCCGAATCTCCATAACATAAAAGGAAACGCACTATTTCGCGTTTTACGCTCGCGTTTACTGCACCTTAGGCGAACGTTTGCTACCAGGGCATCATGGAGCCGTGGTGTGTGCCGTATTTATACGGGGAAACATACAGGTGGGAAATTTAAGCGGTTACGTTATTGATTTTTACTGATTTACAGCGTTTCAAAATTCTATGTTTGTCCGCAGGCTTTAATAGGAATATCGTACCTATTTCTTCTCATTTATAATATTTTGTGTTGTAAAATATTTAGATGTCTTCTAACTCAGCCCTATCTTAGCTCAATATAAATCATTAAGAAAACCATAGAGAATCGTCTACTATAGTAGTTAGCCACAATTATATATCCCTAAATAGGTTATTTTCCCTACGAACTAGTGGCTCTGTTCAATTGTTAGCCATATATATTATGTATTGTTTTTTTGACGGTGTGGTTTAATTTGTTTAATTTCTGATTACTGCACCTTCGGCGAAAGTCTGCTACCAGGGCATTAAGGAGCCGTGGTTTATACAGGAAAACATACAGGTGTGTAATGTATGCGCTTCGGTTACGTTACCGATTCTTATGTTATTGGCCATAACATAAGAATCAGTAACTTATGAATTGCAACCTATTTATAAAGTCAATTGTTAATCAACCTTTTCTTAAAGTGTCTTGCCTATTTTTTGAGTTGGAAAACTTTTTCGATAACGTTTTGGATTTTTAATTAAATCAAATACTATAATATCGGTTTACAAACAATATATGTTTTTTTTCTTAGACTCACGTTTTCTTTTTTCGTAAAGAGTAAACATATAAAAACTTATTAGATAGATAGCTAAAGGCGATTTCCAAGAATTTATGATATTCGTCTAGTTTACGTTTACCGATAAACATACTAGCTAAAAATAGTTACAAGGAAAACTGCTCGCCACCGGCGATTTTTCAAGCTGCAAGGTTTTGCACGTAAACAGAGATTAAGATTCCCGCTACATTTAGATTGTAATGATGAACGACATATAAACAAACACGGTTACATGTAAACTTTAATAAGTTTTTGGAAAAGTTTTTTTTTTGTACAAGTTTTTATTGTGAGGCCAAAGTACTTATTAAGACCAATAAAATAGGACCAAACTCGATGGAGATGCTCGTTTTATTACTGAGTTCCTTCAACCACCTTTCCTCTCCATGATCAGACTCTAGGTCTCGTCTACCATAAAGTGTACGTCAAGACAAATCAAACGAGTCCTACTCAATGAAGTTATGTTGTTTTATAACAGAGTTCCGCCGAATATCTCCCGACTCCATCATCATAATAGCTCATTGACTCCTCGATATTCGTATTGTCATCCGACTTCACAAGTATACAATCGGTAAGTTCGGCTCAATCAGTTGAGAATGACTGGTTGAAAATTGAGTTGCAAGATTCGACCTTAACAAAAATTCCAGATACATTGCAAGTTAAATAAAAGCTTTTATAAATGCTGTTTACCGGGTATAATTAATACAGAAAATTTTCATTTACCTTTTTTATTTGGTAATTCTTCTCGTGATCCGGAGAATGTTAATAACTATAGGGACTAACTGCAGTTTAGACAAATTAACATTGTAGTTAAGACTACTTGCGAAGTTGTGACTTAGACGAGTTGCTGCTTGCACGAGTTCCGAGATGCTTTTTAGACGAGTTTCTACTGTAGATTATTTGCGTTTGCGACGTCTCGATACTAACTCGATAGTTATACCACCAGTCGAAAAAAATCTTTTAAATAGTGTGCGAAGTTTTTACACAGTGCCCTGCCAAAAAAGCCTCCCGTGTGTCCCTCAAGGTGGGTCCCGCGGACGCCGTGATAAAACAACCGTTTCCGCCTCGTAATCGTCGCTGAATTTTTACTAGAGATGCATATCGCGCCAATGACGCGTTTCTTACTTACAATTCACTTCTGTTACCCTGGTACTTTTCCAAGGGTGGAAAAATAGATAGAAATGAGGTACTAGGTCCATATTTATCAATTTACTTTATTCACTTCTTACTTAGGAATATTTTCTATACTTAAGTTATTGAAAAAAAAAACTATTTACTTATTTAGACTTACTTAACAAGGTAGCCTTCAAAAGAATAGTTAAGTCCAGTGGCAATCAGCGTCAGGGTTTTTGACATTGAAAATGTCTTTTCGTTCGCTCCAGTGTAGGCTCCAATTTCACGAAAAAGTACGATTCCCTTATATCTCGGACAGTTGTGAAGATATGATATATAAAAAAAAAAACGCAAAATACGTGTATTTAAGAGAGCTGTAAGATGCAAAAGAATTATTCGAAATCAAAAACGAAAAAGTTATGACCGAAATAGTGAAAAAAAAATTTTTTTTCCGTATTTTTGGTTTTGCCGCTCGATATTTGGGAAACGAAGAATGATATCAAAAATAAGAAAAAAAAATCGTCGGGACGATTTAGTCAGCTACAATTTTAGCGTAAAACCAAGACGACGGGTCAAGGGTTTGCCCTGAACTCAACCTTTTTGAAAAATATAAAAAAATCAGAACGACATTTTTCACATGACTATTACAACTTAATTATTTTTTCGATTTCCGTAGGTAGATTCATTTCTTACGTGCTCGATAGTCGTGTAAGGTACGAAATCTGTGATTATTTTTCTAATGTAGGGTTTGTTTATCTCAAGACTGCAATAGACTAAAAAAGGAATAATATAATAAACAGGAATTAATGGTACAATCCTAACATTTCTTAATAGATATAATACACAACTAGGTATGAAAGCTATATAACAGAAAGCATAAAAAAGTATAATCTTTAAAAAAGAACTGTAAACACATCCTAATCCTACAACAAACAAGCTTAATCCAAACCATAAACAACGCCCCAACCAATAACAGGTTAGCCAAAATAATTACAGCAAAACAAGCACTGAATTAAGAAGAAAAACAATTACGCTAGATGGCGCTATAACAATTCCCCGCCCCATAAACGGAGGTTCATCCTCAAAAAACCCCCTTACACTCGTCAAAATAATTCATTTTAATTTTCTTTACGGCCTAGTAAACCTTTATTTTACGACGGTACTACCCGAGATAACTCGGGGACTCCCTTAAATGCCCTTACACCTTAGTCCCTTTTACTGCCTCTCTACCCTGTGGAACAAAATAGGGAAGGTAGAGAAAGGAGTAGGCAGCCGACCGTGACCGAGCGAGCACGAAGTGTTTCCGTTCAGCTTGGTCATTAAGGAACTACATGAATTTTTCGGGGTCCAGTGCTGCCCCCATTTGAATTAAATCATTTAAAAGGAAACGGAGATATAATTTAAAATTTTGTATTGACCAGGCTCTAGATAACCCTTTAAACTATTTTATGAACTACTGTTTACAATTTAAAGTGAAACCGTGAAGCTTTTCTACGCACAATTGCGAAAAACGGCCACTTTTGGCGCATGTGCGTAGAGAAGCTTCACGTTCTCACTTTAAACTGTGAACAGTAGTTCATAAAATAGTTTAAAGGGTTATCTAGGGTCTGAACCAAGGTCAAATTTTAAATGATATCTCCGTTTCCTTTCAAATGATTTTTTTCAAATGGGGGCAGCACTGGACCCCGGAAAATTCAGGTTAATACAAATTTATTGGCCAGGTAAATTAATAAATTCCGCCGAAGACATCATCTAGTGGCGAGCGGCGTAACATAACCTTAAATCCCAACCGATTTTAAGTGGAATTGATATCGTAGCGCCATCTATTATTTGCCAGGTAAATTAAACAACTTCGACTTTTAAGCGTTAATCCCCAATAACTTTTAAACAGCTGAGCCGATTTTATCAAACACAGCTAAGCCTGTGTACTTCCTGGCCGAAATCAATAGGCTTATAAAATGTTGCCACAGAGCCACTAGGTAAATAAGTTAACTTTTAAAAACAACCTCCATATCTGTACTCTTCTTAATTTGTTACTGTACCGAGACCCGTCTTCTAACCCGATAATAATCTATCCTTTTCCAACCATACCTCCAACACGAGAGGGAAAATGTCCCGAAACGTCATAGAATTTCAAAATCTTCCGCCTTTGCAATTTTTCTCGTCTTGTAAATATTAATTATAATTAAAAGAGCTTTTGTGTGCTTTTTGCGAGAATAAATTAAGACTGAGTACTTCTTTTGTAATGTTAATTAAATTTTCTTTCTTTGTTTCAGGTGAGAGTTTTTCGTTGTTTTCGTTATGTTGGTAAGTCGGCGCGTTGATACGTTGTGCTTTTAAATCAATTATTTCGGTCCAAGGAGGTTTTAATTAACTAACTGGCATGTAGAATTACTGGTAAAAGAAAAATACAAACCTTTATTTTTACATATTTTATTTTTCTTCAGGATATCGATGACTTGGCGTAGAAAAAAAAATTTGGCCTGGATCGATGTACGACCTTCGCAGGAAGTCTGCTATTTAAATTTTTTGACTATACATTTTTAATAAATAGCAGTTAGAAAAGGATTTGCATTAAAGGCAAAATTTTGTCCCTAGAACAGCATGGAAGTATGAATGAAAGAATGAATGAATAAATTAAGTGATTACATCTATGCTTATAGATTATGGTGGTTTTAAATATTCCCAGCAATTGAAAATAATAAAATAAATCATACGTTTAATTGCTCGCAGAAAATGCGTGCAATAAGTGCCTCCTAGACATACTAAGGAGATAATAGAATTAATTAGGTACTTTACGGTTCATGTCCCCAATATTAAAACGTTTATGAAATTACTATTATTGCTTGCACTTCCTGCGAAGCTCATAAATACAGGAATTATAAGATCTTTAGACTAAAGGCGTATTTAGAGACTAGAAGCATAGGCTACATCTGCGAAGTAAACCACAAAGTCTCTAAAAAATAAGTCTATGATACGTAATTTAAATTGTAGGTACTGTGACAATGTATTCTTATCCATTGTCTATACCATTGGATTGAAAAAAAGAACAGTAACTCCAGGAGTGCCGACCGAAGTAAAAACTTGGTGTCGGTTACGGTAGCGGTAACAGTGACGCGAGTTCGATGGTTTTTTCCCATCTCAAAAAATGTCCAACGCGCATTAAAAAGTTTTCACTTCAAAAAAATTGTTAGAAAAACAAACGAACAAACACATTCTTTTTTTTTTAAATTGCTTAATAACCTTGAGACCATTTTCATGTACTCGAAACACAGAAATCTATCCGTCATTGCGTTTGTAACAGTTAGTTACCAGGGCGTCTGAAACTTAAGGTGGTGTGATCCGGGCCACTTAACGCCGTATTAAGCGACCTCTTCGCGGCCTTTACGAGCTGGGTAATGTCGAGCCCAACGCCCCACGAGAACTTGACGCCGTAAAGGGGAAACTACACTCATTCAGAGGAATAGACGAGATGGGTCTGAAACTTACACAATGTAAGTATTGAATATTGATCAACCAAAAACTGACTTTTCAATATTACTTTTGCTATTTAGTGAGGTTTGCTTGTGAACGGCCTCGCAACTGGCAATGAAAACTATTCGTATAAGTAGATTTGTCTCTAGAAACTCTCTTGAAGCTATCAAATGATGCTTTGTGATTGAAACTCGGTTACAAGTAAAGAAGCGATGAAATTAAAATCAGTCCTAAAGAACTCTTATCCAGGGCCGTAAAAAATATTTCATAAACCGTACATAACATTTTCAACAAACCCATAAGCGCAGCGACAGAGGAACATACTCAAAAATACAAAGCATTTGACCCAGTCGAAAACCCGACCCCTTTCAGAGCGATGTCTTTCCGCGCCGCCGCCGCGTCATCATTTTTCACAGTTTCTCCATTTATTTTATCTGCGCACCGCACGCCCTGTCCGAGACGATAGCGCCGCTGTTTCGAATTTCGGTTTTCGAACGAACATCAGCTGAGAAGCGGAGATTTATGAACGCAGCCATTGAGCTAGAATCCAACTGTTTGAATTTGGAATGCTTTTTGTGAATACAAAATTTCCCGTTGGGTTTTCTTGGTGTTTTTCTGTGTTGCCAGTATAGTTTTGCTGAACTTTCTAGGCATGTTGTCAAAATGGGAACGTTTTACTAGTCTCATTACTTATTTACTTTTCATTTAACATTGTATCCATTCATACTATGTATATAATATTTATCTATCTTTGCTCTGAAAACAGATGCGCATACTTGTTTACGCTATTTCTAAAAGGAATAAGTACCAAGATACTCTTAACTTGTAGTCAGAATCGCCTTATTAGGTATTTAAAGTACTTACCAAAACTTAACATTCTAATGGTCGTTGTTTATTATATACTGCAAAACAAGTTCGCCATATAAAGTTGTAAATAGCCATTTATGTAAAAAAAAATTTAATGCAACTTTACGTTTCACCCATGAAGAAGTTGGAAAATAAGTTATGTCAAATGAAGGAACAAATTTTAGGTAGAACCTACGATGCGAAAGGACTATAATCATATTTAAAAAAAAAAACAAGTTTTATATCTGCAATAATAAATCTCACACGTAACAGTAAAGCATTAGAACGCTATAAATTACAAGGGTTGTTATTACATCTGTAATTGCTGCACACGATTTTTTATAATTTTTATTCATCACTCCGCATTCCAAGCAAATAGTTTAAAAAAAAACTAATTAATTTCCAAACACTATCGTTGTGTAATTGGTCGGAACGTTGCCTGTGTGGGCAATGTCTTGGGATACTTTTCACGGTAGGCAAACATTAACTATTTAATAACAATTATTCTTTCTGTTTTAATTTTACACACTTACTAAACACGTCTTTATTTCTAACGGCGTAAACAGAACATAAAGGCTCTTGTAGTAAGTGCAATTTATTTGGCTGGTGCATACCATTTTACGAAGCAATATATACTTGCACGGTGTAATCAAGGTCAAGCCTTGATAAACCGATATGAAAAATACAGGTCCTTTACCGATATTCAGAGGTTCTTTTCATTTCGGTACCTAGGTACTTGTACTAGATAGGTACCGGTACTAGTACAGGTACGTAATTTAGATACCTGCTTGCTATCTGCTTCCTTTCTCTGGTACAGGTATAGTACCGATACTGACGGAATAATGGTACCGGTTCAGATAGTATCGGTACCGCATCAAGGTCAATGGTACCGGTTCCCATAAATACCGGTATTTCAAGCCTTGGGTGTAATCGAAACTTCATCCATACAAAATTTATTGCTTTTATAAAATACTTTGCAACAAGCAAGAATCTTTTGCACAGTTTGAATGGGCCAAATGCCTTTGAAGCATAAGTGGAAAAGGAAATCAATGCAACGTGTTCCTATCCGTATCACTTATTAAGAGAATACATCAATTTTAGGGGTCCAGTGCTGCTTCCATTTGAAATAAATTAATTGAAAGAAAACGGAGATTTCATTTAAAATTTTGTCTGCAGTATGCCCTAGATAACCATTCAAACTATTTTATGAACTACTATTTACAGTTTAAAGTAAGAACGTAAAGCTTTTCTTCGCACATTTGCGAAAAACGGCCACTTTTGGCTTTAAACAATAGTAACATAAAAAAGTTTGGCCGGTTATCTAGGGTATACTGAAGACAACATTTTAAATGATATCTCCGTTTTTTTACCTGAAGATAAAAATTTTATTTGATATCTCCGATTCCTTTCAAGAATTATTTTTCAAATGGGGGTAGCACTGGACCCCTCAAAATTCATATAACCCTTGAGACTATAACACCAAAATTTGAATGAATACGTGGAAAGGCAAGTTAAAGCAACGTATTCCCACCTGTGTCGCTTACTAACATGATTCCCCGAGATTTCGATCGACTTTTACGATCTTACTAAGCAAGTTCTGCCCTGTTGCCCTTGGCTCTGTCTACCTTGCAAGGCATAATCTGTCCATCTGCATTATTCTGTATATTTTATTTTAAATATGGAAACACCACCATTTGTTGACCGTTTCGTCCATACGTAAAGCAGCGTTCAATTTAATTAAATGTCAACATTCCGGTACTGAAAAGGGCAGGCCTTATTAGAGTGTTAATTAATTCCTACGTTCTCGTTCTCTTATAAAATGGGTTTAATCGTTATTAAAACATAATCTCAATCATTTATCAAAGCGTTTTTTGTTCGGTTCGATAAAGAGGCTCCATAAATTGCGGTATTTAGTGCTCGTAGTACTTTCTTTACTAACGTGTCATTTGTTACAAGTTGTTTAGGAATAAGTGATATTTAAAGTTGTTTCTTTTTTATTTTTATTAATAGCCACATCTTTATCGTCAATCGATTAGCATCGGAACATATTGTAACATTTTTTATGTATTAAAGAGTAGACAGACTTAGGGTCGCAAAACCTAAGGGTAGGTTTGGTACGCTTTGCATATTCGATTACAGTATAGATATTATATCTGTACATACCTAATTTCTTTTCTATCTAATACGTAGTTCCCTATGAAGTAGATAGAAGTAGGTATAGCTTTTTAAAGGACATATCAAACATATTAAGCCAGTCCAAAAGTTATTAAAGAATAGTAAAGAAATAAATATATATAGGGACAAATAACACTGATTGAGATAGCCCCAAAGTAAGTTCGAGACTTGTGTTATGGGATACTAATTCAACGATACTATATTTTATAACAAATACATATATAGATAAACATCCAAGACCCAGGGCAATTTGAAAAAGGTCATTTTCCAACTTGCCCTGATCGGGGATCGAACCCGGTGGCGGACTAGCATGGTGACCACTACGCCACAGAGGTCGTCAAATAGTGCACCTAACCCAATTTAACAAACATTCCTATGGGTTTGAAAAATAATGATTCACTCGGGCAAAAACGCCGTCGTTTACGGCTAGTTATAAATAAAATGTTCATAATTTGAAATATATTTTTTATTAACAGAAGTCTCGCAGTTTAAATTAGGAACGAGTCGACATAGCGGGGCGCCACGCGGCGTCAGCAAAAAGGTCGCAAATTCAGCCCGTCTCAACATTTCCCTATCTCATTTTCCATTTGACAAACATCATTACATCTTCCTGTGTCGCCCTCGCGGCAATTTTCGGAAGCTTTCGGGCGCGCTCGGGCGCACTCGTCGTGTTCCGGTGCTGTTTATTGTGCAGTTCCAAATTTGAATAAATTTTTTAAATTTTGAAATAAAAAAAATGATAGCCCATCAATTTGAAGCTTCTTTTGGATTATTTTGCTTTATAAATAATGCGATATGAATTAAAATTTAAAAGTTTTGTTTCTTGCGTTTAAAAAAAAAATAAGGTACTTAGATATATCGACATCATAAAATTCATATGCTAATTAAAGTGATTTATAGGTTTTTTTTCTCTTTACTAACCTCTATCAAACCATTACTAGACTAAAAAGTCTAAGTAACTTAAAAAAAAAACCACATACTTACATGATGTTTTTAGAAAAATAAAATATATACATACTTATCTGCTCCACGGTACTTTTTTTTTTTTTTAATTTACAAGGACATACGTAACAACATACAAAACGTCAATTTTCTAACACCATTTCGGCACTCTAATGCATTGGAATCCGTTAAATTCTCGTCTTCATGACAAAGCCGGCGGGGATGAATGGGGTTGAGGGGGGGATGATTAATTGTCACTGGAGGGGGCGATTGGGGCTGATAGTGCACCGAATCAGGCCCCAACACATCTCCTTGTGGGGATTTAGCGTCTGTTTTCTATGTAATTAGCTGGAGGGAAATGAACCCGAAATTACAATAAAACTTGTTTTGTTGGGATAATGTCAGAGTGATACCTTTATGCAGGGAGTACTTATGCCATTGAAGGTAAGCAAGTAAGTTATACTTTATTGTACCACAAAAAAATACGCACAAGGCAAACTATTAGTTTATATGTACACAGTGTCACTCCAACAATTTTTTTTTTAAATATGGACAAATAACGCTGATTGAGCTAGCCCCAAAGTAAGTTCGAGACTTGTGTTATGGGATACTAACTCAACGATACTATATTTTATAACAAATACATATATAGATAAACATCCAAGACCCAGGACAATTTGAAAAAAACCATTTTCCAACTCAATTAAGACAAATCTAATGACACCTTTATTCCTTTCACCGCGAACGTCGGATTTATCCGACAAACATTTTCGTGACCATTTTGCGAGCATCGGACTTTCCGATAAAAAAACCACTGCTCGTATTCCACATAACTTAAGCATCAGCATCCTTTTTCGATTGTAGGTATTTATTTTCGATTCACTATGCTTCACGCTGGAAGCTTGACAACTGATATAAAGTCTTGCGGTGAAAGGGAGCTAAAATCCGTTAAGCCGTTTAGGCTGCAAAACGTGCCGAATAAAATATACTATATACATACAATAGAGAATTTAGACTGCCTCCGTGGTCCAGTGGTCAAGGCGTTCGCCTTGTGACCCGGAGGTCATGGGTTCGATTCCCACTGGGAAGCATACTTTGTGAAAAGTTGTTTCCAGTCTGTATTCCTATATCCTTATTGCAGGCTTGAATCACCTGATTATCCGAAAAGAAAGATGATTCCGTGTTTCGGAAGGCACGTAAAACTGTGGGTCCCGAACGCCACCTAGCGTTTGATCATCAAACTATCCAAGGATTGGTTCCTGGTTTGCCCTTTGGGTTGTGGAGGTCAGACGGCAGTCGCTCTGTGTAAAAACCAGCAACCTCGTCAAATCTCCTTGGTAAGATAGCGGACCCCGGGCTCTGAAGCGTTACTGCTGAGGAAGCAACCGGGAATACGCTCGGATGATGATGACATACAATAGAGAATATGCGTGAAAAAAATATGTGTATAACAGTGAAAACAGAATAAAAATTGGTTGGAAAACAAACGAGATATAACGATTCTACGAAAATATCCATGTCCATCTCACTCGCGAAAAGGCTATTTTCGATGGCAAATGTAATAGATGATATGGACTTTGACGTCACCAGTCCACGGACTTCTCTTTCTAATTTAAATTTTAAAGTATCACATGTACGTCGCTGATTAAGATATTTTATAAATTCTTTCGTATTTTTTTACTGTGGATAATGAAATGAGGGTTTTATTTAACAAATAAAAAATAAGTGCGGGATATATACTAAAGCTTATTAATACATAATTTTTCAAAACTAAAAACCGACTTCACCCCCAAACTACACAACCGATTTTGATAAAATTTCTTTCTATGGTACCACCTGGAAAGTATCCTTTCGAACAAAAATAAAAATTTTAAATCGGTCCAGGCGTCTTTGAATAATTGGTGATCATACATAAAAAAAAGAAATAAAGGATCGCGACGAATTGATAACCTCCTCTTTTTTGGAAGTCTGTTAAAAATGTGTTTATTACTACAAATCAACATCAATAAGTAGTAGATACTTAATCAATACTAAGGCAGGGACAAAACGAACGGAGCAGCTATTTTTGGAACGGTATATTAATTTAAAATATCCTGAAATAGTCAAATAGGACAGTCACGTTATCGCTTGACAGTGACGCGCCCCGGGCAATAACGTTTTAACTTATAACGTTATAGCTGCTACAGTTATAACGGTGTTACGATATTGTGCGGAATGCGCCGTGGATGATGTTGATAGCCTTTTCTAGTCATTAAATTACTTAATTTTCTTCCATACGGGACTGGAAAACTGTTGGTGTAATCTTTAAAAACTATACCAGGTATGGTATATCACATAAAAGAGTATTTCTACGTCACATATTTCTACATAAATAAGTAACACCAAAACATTAAACCAAATATATATAATATATGCACTAAAATTCAAAACAAGTAAATAAGATAACATTATAACGTATAAGTATACAGTATTCTATGAGTTTTGAGTGTCTAATAAAAGAAAAAACAACTTTTGCAAAGGTTTGTCGATAGAGGCATTTTTTAAAATAAAATAAATGCTTTGTTCTAAATTCTAATTCTATTTGTGATTAATAATTCTCAAATCTAATGTTAAGCATTTGGCTACAGGCGTAAAAGTAAAGTCACATATTTCAATTGGTTTGTGTGAAAAGTGACCGGATAAAATTACTGAAATGGTTAACTATAACTATTTACTGATTGAAACAGTTTAAGGGGCTACCTGAATTTTTCCGTGGTCCAGTGCTGCCCCATTTGAAATAAATCATTTAATAGGAAACGCAGACATCATTTAAAATTTGGCCTTGATCAGACCCTAGATAACCCTTTAAACTATTTATGAACTACTGTTTGCAGTTGAAAGAGAGAACGTGAAGCTTTTCTACGCACATACGCCAAAAGTGGCCGTTTTTCACAATTGTGCGTAAAAAAGCTTCACGTTCTCACTTTAAACTGTAAACAGTAGTTCATAAAATAGTTTAAAGGGTTATCTAGGGTCTGATCAAGGCCAAATTTTAAATTATGTCTTCGTTTCCTATCAAATGATTTATTTCGAATGGGGGCAGCACTGGACCCCGGAAAATTCATGTAGCCCCTTAAATAGACATTGGCATTACTCATGACAACATTGTCAGAAGCGAGTCAAGTGACAGCAAATAAGTCACCCTTTTATTTATATCAATTTACTCCCTTTCCCTATTAGCTTAGCTAAATAAATACAAGAATGTATCCGCAAAATTACAGCAACTGTCCCGAGACTACCAGGCTGTCATAAACTAAAGCAGAAGGCGTCATAACAAGTTGTCAACCGAGATCTGCTAGAAAAGATTCACCCTACAATTTAACTTTATGGCATATTAGTGAGATGTCAGGCGGCAGACGTTTATGAGGTCGTAAAGCGACTCACTTCACTTGTTGAGTTTATGGTCATACAAATTTATATTTGGCAGAGGACGAGGCCGTATCTCGATGTGTTAAAGTTCAATTTGTTTGTGTTGTGGAGTGCTGTGATAGATGAGTTCGCTTCGCGGATCGGCCGCCGCGGATGACCGTCACTTGTTTCCGAAACCAAAGCAATACACAAGCCAATGCGTGCGGCAGGCATCCACAAAACTAAAACTTTAGTTAGTGTAGCGTTTATAAAGTGAATGACGTCACTAAATCATTGTCCATGTAAACAAGATGGCGTGGTTTCCTAGACAACATTTTTGACACCGTAACGTTAAATAGCGCAGCGGTGCCACCCTTTTTATGACCTTCTTTACGGAGCTGACGGCACCTCTTTTGAAGAAAACCATAGCTAATATAAAACAGCGCACGCCACTGCAATTTAACTAACAACAGAATCGATTACTAGTAACGCTGTAACAATAATTATCTCAAGCAGTTCGAGAAAGACAAATGGTGGATAGGACGGCGTGTAGTACGCGCAAGACACCGCTAGATAACTTATGCTCGCCGGGGCGCCCTGGTTAATAGCTAATATCGCTGCCTAATGACCATACTCGTCTTGAGCGTAATGCCCCACATGGGATCCGAAACTACGGTAAAACACGTCGCGCTTATGCTCTCCTGGTAATTTACGCCTTACCTTTCCCTGCGACGATGTTTGTCTGTCTGTCTTTGAGCAATTCTGAAAACCATTTGGAGTTAAACGTTACCCATTTGTATATTCCGTTTTATTTCTAAATTGCAAAATCAGTTAGTTGTCAGTAGATAAGTTATGCACCTGACTTTGTTTATTGACCGTAAGCTCTACGATCAAACATAATGACAAACAATTTGTTTTAACTGTGCGTAGGCAAGGTTAATTCAGAGTGATGTTGTGTTACTTTAAAATAATATTCTACTTTGAAGAAGTATTTATCACTGTGATTTCTAAATAGCTTTCATCTTTCGTTCCGCATTCATCTATGTCAACAAGAAGCAAAAATGCGTCTTTTATATAACAATTTCTTACAAAATATAGTAAAGACAAAGTCGCGCCTCAAATTGTTATGAAAAAAGAGAAAATTCTGGAATTTATTGACCGTTAAAATCAAAGGATTTGTACAATCGGCTATATATCACTGAGAACAGTAGTTAACAAATATTATCTCAACTGACTGTGTCAAACGGACACGTCAATCCGATTCTTGTTTTTAAAAAAGCGCTATTTTAATGTTGCCATAAATCAGTCTGTTTAGGAAAACAATGATTCCTTTGTAATAGTATAGGCTATTAAATGTAGGGACGTAAAAACGTCTCGTATAATACAAACGTTTATATTTGAGTTCGTCCATTTTCGGTCACAGGAATAGGCGCCTTCGAAAATAATTTTAGATTGATTTATTATCTTTTATCTCGACAAAAGAACTTTATTTGCAACGAAATTAATTTCGAATATTCTTATGCGAACAGCCATAACGTTTCGTTGAATTTTGGTTAATTTAAATGATCATATCGTACGAATACATTATGGGACAGGTTTATGCTCATATAAAAATGTTTTAGGAATTCCTGACAGTTGTATTATAATTATGTTCGCTAATGGCGGAATAAATAATAAGGCTTGTTTGTCTTTTTGTGAGTCGATCATGCACAAGACATGAAAAAAGGTGGTTAATTAAAATGGATTCCGCAAAAGAATTTGATGATAATAATCTGAATATTTTTACATCCTCTGAGATTACATCTGGTAATGTATTAAAGTCGGAAATTATAAGTTGTATTTTTAAGTAAGATTGACGTGATTTTTAAAAGTTGTCATTTGTGTAAGTTTATATTAAGGCAATTAAATGACGTATCTGATAGTGAATGAGACACTCTAGTATCAGCTTAGTGGCTTTGTCCGTAAAATATGCGCCAAACTTCTTGGTCTTCAGCCTTACTCTTGATCACCGTTTTTTCTAAAATCTTTCAGTTGGTCTAAATAGCTCTTTCTTATTCATCCTGGACTTCTACTTTTTATCTTCTGACGACCTCCGTGGCGTAGGGGTCACCATGCTAGTCCGCTACCCAGAGGTCTGGTCCCGGGTTCAATCCCTGGTAAGGGCAAGTTGGAAAATGTCCTTTTTCAAATTTTCCTGGGTCTTGGATGTTTATCTATATGTATATTTATTTGTTATAAAATATAGTATCGTTGAGTTAGTATCCCCATAACACACGACTCGAACTTACTTTGAGGCTAGCTCAATCAGTGTTATTTGTCCTAATATACCTATTTATTTATTTTGTTATCTTTCCTTCTATCAAATCTTGAAACATGTATAAATATACTAAACGAATATTTTTCAGCACACACAAACATGATATCGTGCTCATTAAAATACCTGTTCCATATCACATGACAAGAAACGTACCTAGTATCAATAAAATCTACTGAATAATACCAGTATTGCCATCTCGAGCGATCCTAATCTCTGCCCTTATTCCAGTGCCTGGTACCTCTTGTCTTACTACCAGGGTACTTACTCCGTTAAATACGTGACACGTCTGTCGTCCGATTGTATCAAACACAATGTCAACCCAAATTAAACTTTATTATCACTTCTCATTTTTCATATTGGTTTGGAGAAAAACTTAGAAAGTACCAGCTGCTTTTCATCCCGCGCAGAGTGTAAAAGCTGATTAAGGAAATTGTATTAGGCGACTATTCTTAGTCCATCTAATAGATTAGTATTGTACACATTTTTTTTTTCCCTGAGAAATAAAAAAAATGATAAAGATGGTATGATTTTTACTAAGCGCTGACACAGACGTCGCAAGCCTGATGACTCCGGAACTTTGATGCTCCGTATCTTTGTGAATTTTAATTTTTTTTGTAAACTGAAACATACGGGTCCATTATTGTTGGATAATCTAAAGGACAGATTAATTACAATCATATTTTTCTGGCGTGGTTTAAACTTGGATGGGTGACCACAAGTGGCATGAAATTTTCTTGAGCTTCTCCGTACTTCGGATGACACGTAGATTGGCTTCGGCTCTCATCGTGGTATGGCAGTTTTCAAGCTATGTCAGATGCCTTTTTTTTGGACAAATCATACTGATTGATCTAACCCCAAACAAAGTAAGTTCGAGACTTGTGTTATGGGATACTAACTCAACGATAATAATAATAATAAATAAATATATAGGAACCAATTACACTGATCGAGCTAGCCCCAAAGTAAGTTCGAGACTTGTGTTATGGCTTATGGGATACTAACTCAACGATACTATATTTTATAACAAATACATATATAGATAAACACCCAAGACCCAGGACAATTTGAAAAAGGCCATTTTCCAACTTGTCCTGACCGGGAATCGAACCCGGAACCTCTGGGTGGCGGACTAGCATGGTGACCACTACGCCACGGAGGTCGTCAAATAAACTTGTGTTTGTGTGATTCAACGATACTATATTTTATGGTAAATACTTAAATAAATAAACATCCAAGACCCAGGACAATTTGAAAACGGACATTTTCCTACTTGCCCTGACCGGGGATCGAACCCGGGAACTCTGGGTGGCGGACTAGCATGGTGACCATTACGCCACGGAGGTCGTCATTAGGCAGCTTGAAAATTTTTACATCAGTGTTGGCCACTTACACAAAAAACAACAACAAACTTCGTGGTTGCGTGTGGATGTCGTGCAGGAGTAAAGACCAGTACCAGGAGTACATAACATACGAAACAATGACTTGTCGCAATTTGCAAGCGCAGCGGGCCTTGCCTTGTATGGAGGAAGCCATGTTTGAAATAGAACCAATGGGAGTTTGTTCGTTAATTTCGTGTTGTTCGCCAGGCAGGTTGTGTTACAGGGAATTAATAGCAATGGTGTATGTCTCTTAAAATTCCTTAAAGTTGTTTTTAGTAGTGTTGCAAGCAATAGTATAAAGTTTCGATAGCTTATTGATACTATCGTGGCCTTGAAAAACAGTCACAATATCGACAGGACTATCGATAGTATCGAATAACCGATACTATCAATAGTATCGATTGTCAATAGTTTGCAATACTATTGATATAAGGTAAAACTATAGATAGTATCGATACTATTGAATCTAGATACTATCGACAGTATTCGATACTTTGGGTAGTATCGATAGTATCTAAATTCAATAGTATCGATCGATACTACCGATAGTATCGGTTATTTATTACTATCGGTAGTACTGTCGATATTCTGACTGTTTTTCAAGGTCAACCATCGATTGTCAAACTATAGATAGCAGGTGCGGTCCGAAGGTGGGGGTCACAGGGGACATGACCCCCCCCAAAATCTAAGGTCAAATTGAAAAATCTCATAAATTTGCCAACTTATAATAGGAAATTTCTAGCTATCCCATAACAGCGATAAATTTATAGTTTGCTGACATCTAGTGGTGTTTTTACGCAATAATGTTTATTTTATTCTAGATATCAATTTTTTATTAGTGTAGTGAGTGACCCCCTCCAAAATTTCAAGCGGCGACCGCGCCTGATAGATAGTAATGCAACGCTAGTTTTTAGCAACATATTTTAAAAAATGTTGTTTTATTTAAATTTTTTGCGACCGACCTATTACATCCTTTGCTGCTTTGTTTAGAGCTGCAAAACCAAAATGGTCCTCTGTCCGTCACATTAAGAATAATAAATATCTGAGCCGTCCTTCCGCCGACTGCTGAGGGCCTTTCTCCCTCCACGCCACCAATCTCGGTCCTATGCTGCTATCCAGGTGCAAATTTGTATGTATGTACAGTTTTATAACGAGAACTTAGCATTGACCTGATATGAAAAGTTATCCGTATTAAGGATTGAGCCATCCCAAGCATATATATGTGTGGGTTAGCAACATTATAAGTTTATAACAGAGAGAGAGACTATATGAAAGGTTATGTATGAAAGAAAATGATAAACATAGTTGGTTCAACCTACGTGCCGGGAATTTGTACAAAAATGCTTTGAAGTCCGCCATTTTTGTTCAACTTCTTTGTGTCGCATTGTAATTAAATAGAATAAGATTGCTTCGATGAGGATTGTAAAGAAAATACGTGCGTACTAAAAGATCAAATATAAACAAGAAAGTAAGAAGAAATTGCTTTTATTTACCAAATCACCATCTCTTCCCACATATGTGTAAGCTTACATTAATACCATGTATGTTATGAATACTTCTTGCATACAAACACAGCTATCATCTGCTTAATTAGTAAAAACCACTCCTAGCTTAAGTACATGGCACTATCATTAGTGTGATTCACTAAGAGGGGGGGTAATCTAGGTAATCAGCGAAATTACGGTAGGTACGTGCAGTGTTATGCATCCGGCAATTAGACGCGTTGCTGCAATCATAATGTCATGAAGGCTTTTGATGCTTGATTGTGCCATGCAAATCTGATGACGTCATTACACTTTATCTTTAATGGAAATGAAGAATCATAGGAGAACAAAAGTCACTGACATAGCCCAGCGGATTAGCTCGTTGAAATGGCATGGGCGGGATACAGCGCGACGAACCGATGACGATGGAGCCAATGTCGAATGGCGACCACGTACTGGCAGGCGAAGCGTACGATCCAACTACAAGGTGGGTCAACCTGACCAAGGTCGATGCAAGCCGCTCTAGGTCGGTCATTTTGGAAATATTTTGGAGGGGCCTATGTCCAGCCGTGGACGTTATGCGGCTGAAATGAAGATGATAATGATCCCTAACGGGGTTGAGAGAGTTAAGGCTGCAAGATCCAAATGCCACGAGTTACAACAGGAAAAGAAAGTGTTTGGTTAATGTAATTAAGAACAGGAAAAGGTTAAAACAGAGGGAACCAAGTCAAAATTATATTGAAATATATCCACTGAACAATAAGTTCTTTTTTTTTCATAATGAGTTGCCTCATATTAAATTGTTTTTAAATTTAGTGTTCTCTGGGCTTTTGTGTGTCAACTTGACATTGGTTTTATACATAAAAATAATTAAAAATTCTGCCATATCAAGTTTTGTTACATTTCACAATACATTGTTAAACTTATATTATTCATAACTTCATAACCATACCACAGCTTCATACATATGTTGGGAAAAACCATGACATCTACTATAAAATATTCATAAAAAATTTGTCCCGTCAGACAAAAAAAAATCACGCCCTATTAAAATTGGTATTTCCCCAACAAAAACTTCCAAGTTATTCAATTGTATTATTTCCAAGAATTTACCATTGTTTCGTTGGTTAGAAAATTACGTGCAATCACTATTATGAGACGAACAAAACGCGTGCGCAATCAAAAACAATTTGACCAATCAGCGAGCGCCAACCAGAGATCCTGCGTTAATGTCACGGTGTTTTCAAGTCATTTATGGTCACCACAAATTGGCCTATTTTGACCCGCAGTGTTGGCCGCAACGATTATTACCCGTATACTGCACTATTTGAGCCAAATGTCAAGTCGTTTTGAATTTTTAAAACCATTGTTGAGGTCGCCAGTTGGCAGCCATTCGTCACGTCACTGATTCCAAATTCAACCTTTGACAATGTGTTCTAATTTTGTAATTGGCGCAATTTAGATTTCGTGTTCCGTTACTGATATTTGAGGTTTAAAAAGATTTGCTTGTCCTTTTGAAAGGCATTGTTAGTAGATAGATATATGAAGCGTTGGAAGCGATCGACTATTGAATATTTATAAACGTACGTCCCATTATAGTGTCGACATTTTGAATAATTAACAAGACTTTCCATTACGGCGGGCGCCCTGGCTGAAATTGCTAGACATACTTCAGTAAATAACCCCTTACTTTATGAATAATTAGAATTTCAATCGATGCTAGCCTTAATAGCTTTTCAGTACGTGCTATGAGAAAATGGTGGCGTTACTTTCACACGAAAAGCAATACCAACAGAACAAAATAGATCACGTACCAGGCCCGCATAAGCAAGAGGCAGGTGTGTTACGCCACATGAGCCGGAATGTGCGGTAAATTTTCCGGATGCCTTCCCAATGATTTCCTCTGAGACCGCCGGCCCAGATACGGCGGATTTCGATACGATAACGCTTCTCAATTTCTGCTCGCCTGGTACTCGAGATATTGTAGCCACGCCCCGCTCCATTAAATATGTATTGGTACGGGTAGTTGGTTGATATTTTTTCTGTGTATGGTCCCGAGGGAAGTCATCTGGGGTATCAATCGGCGATATTCGGTCTACCGCCCGTATCTTGACAATAATCTGGAGTATTCCTGTTATTTGTTACAATGTTTCGTTCATTTTCTGGAATTGGATGGAAGGTGCGCGCCGGATAAATAAAACATGAAGAGATTATAAGCAACATAACTTTTTGTGACAATCTGTATGACAAATAATAATGGAACACGGATATTTTCACATTTCATGTAACACGAATGATTGTGCCACCCAGTAGCTATTCTTGCACTTTATGTTTTATGGATCAAACTGACATGTCTTGTAGATTTCATACAAACTTCGACGTAAGGCAATATGTTAATATTTGTGGAATTGCACATTCACGTTTCAAAAATCGGTCCATGGCATCTTCTTAGTCTCAACTTATCGCTTTTACTCATATTCCACTCAACTTTGCTTGTAATCCCACCTATACTACCTTTGGATTTTTTAAAGAATTGTGTACACTTATTTAAGTAATACACTAGTTATTTATTATATACAACTGTTGTATTATAAGGGTTTTTAAAACACGATAATAGTATCACGTGAGTGTTTTAATACCTAATTATGTACACTTGCATACAAGACTTTATCTACACCCATGGTATAAAATAAAAGGTTCTGAAACCATAGAGTGTTTTACAGTGTTGTAAGAACTCTATGTAACTTCATGGTGTTAAGTATTGCTGAGTATCTAATATAAACTATGTCTAGGTAATAATATAATTATTTATGTAATAATATTTACATTTTGAATCGTATTTTTTTCGTCTCTGACCCTCCGAAACCATAAGTTTAGCAAGCAACAGGCAAAATCAAAGATTTACAATTTTTTTATCTAGTATATCTGGATGATATCCCCTTAGAAACAATCATTGCACGAGCAATTTTTATAATATCACGTCTCTGTTCATTGCGGGGCAGACAAAGCCCAGGCTAATGGGCCTAAGGCCACACCCAACACCGGAAACTGTCGCCCAGTGATGGACAGGGGCTTAAATTTAGGGATCGAGTTCGCGATGCATAATGATGTACAACATTATAACACTCGTTTGGGTGATATAATGGTTACTATGACACTGGGTGTTTAATGTTGGCAATAAGCTAACTGTTTCAGAATCTTTTATAGAGGATTTATAGCATAAGTGTAGATAAATAGCATTTTAACCCGTCAGCTTCCAGACGGTTGTTGACGGGTTAAAGGGTGTCACTACAAGGCAATGCACGCATTGCAGACACTAGTGTTTCAGAATCGATGCACGCGATGCGGTGTTGACTCCTGAGTCAACCACAGGACCTACTGTACACTATACCGCCCTGGTAGTTATCGCTGCAAAATTCCTAATAAACCAATTATAAAACTGTTATAAAGTCAAACTATTTGGAATACAGAAAGCAAGCTCACGTATGTAATTCAATAAAATTAATCATGATAATTATTCTTTTTTTTTTCTTTACTCGTATATATGTTAAGGGGCTATCTGCATTTTTCGGGGTCCAGTACTGCCCCTATTTTAAATAAATTATTTGAAAGGAAACGGAGATATCATTTAAAATGTTGTCTTGATCAAACCCTAGATTAATTACCCTTTTTAACTATTTTATGTCCGTTTTTCGCTAACGCGTGGAAACTCTTCACGTTCTGCCTTAAAAGTATAAACGGTAGTTCATAAAAAAAATTGAAGGGTTATCTAGGATCTGATCAAGACAAAATATTGATATCTCCGTCTTTTAAATGATTCATTTCAAATGGGGCACTGTACCCCGTAAAATTCAGGTAGCCTCTTAAAAGTAGATATTCCCTTAACATTCTAATGCGTAAAAAAAGAAAAATGTACCTATTGTTTTCTTTTATTTTATGTGAGAGCTCTTCATATGTGTACGTATATACTATATACATAAACTATCCTTTCTTTATCCTTAATGAGGCAGACAGAGCATTTGTGTATTATACTCCTTGTACAAAGCTTGTGTTCTCTTCACCAACTAGTTGGTACCTATCTATAATTGTTCTTAACCGCAAAGGTTTCACTGAAATTAGTCATGGGGTAGAATAAGTAAAGTATATTTTAAAGAAAGAAACGGAATCATCGCTCAGTTAACTATTATATATTTAACACAATTGTATTTTGGTTTAGCGGATTAGCTTATTGAAGTGGCAGTGGGCGGGGCATATAGCGCGAAGAACCGATGGCCGATGGGGCAGAAAGGTTCTCGAATGGCGGCCACGTAACGGCAAGCGCAGCGCAGGATACCCACCTGCTAGATCATCGGATGACCTGAGCAAGGTTGCAGGGAGGCGCTGGATGCAGGCCGCTTCTGATCGGTCGTTTTGGAAATCCTTGAGGGAGGCCTATGTCTAGCAGTGGACTTCCTGTGGCTGATATGATGATGATTTATTTTGGTTTGAAGAAGAAAGAGTGTATTTATCTACCCCATGTCTAATAGATGTAGTTAAGGCACATTTTTTTGTCAAAAGTTTGCTAAAAGTTCATAATAGGTTTCACTAATAAGAAACAAGATATGAGGACATATAACCACAGATGAAATATATAAGTTACAACTTAACAAATGCGAAAGCCTTACCAGCGCTGTTGGTGGTGAAAAACGGAACTAAATATTTCCAATTACAGTCAAGCAATATTTAACACTACACTATTTACACATTTATTAAATTACCCAATATAAGAGCTAAAGATTGTTAAACAAAGATTTTAACTAGGTTAGTACTTATTTCAAACATACATTCAAAGAATATAGGTCACATCAGAACTTTTTGATTCGGACTAAGAAGTCCCCATTGATACTGGCCACTTGAATTTGCGCGGGAATAGAAACAACTTGTACATTGTATCCTTACTTTTTTATTTTCTACCAATACGGAGTTTAAGCAGAACTTTTTAATTCGTGTCCATTGACACTGGCCACTTGAATGACGAAAATAAGAGAATAATCATGTCTGGCCACAGAAATACATAAAGATGCAAATAGCGCGCCCTCGGGCGGCGGGCGGCCGAACGAATTTATGGTTGCGCGCGCACCTCATTATCACTAACAAGCATTGGAACCCTTTCTCTACCCCATAAATATTATATTTTACACCTGCACTTAAAGGGGTCTGAGGTAGGACTGTCTGTGCGATGTTTGGTGCGGAATGGCTTGTTTAATGTTAGGTATTTTGATTGATAGATGGCACTCTTGTCGGAAACTTGAAATCATTGGTCTAGCGTCTATGATGATTGTCTAAGCAGCGTATTGTTTATGGCACTTTGAACATTGGGACGCGTTGAAAAAAGACATCAACGAGTACTGTGTTTTTCCAAAACTCATTGGTTACAATTTTTCCGACTTCAACTCATAACTACACGACCGATCTTGATGACTACCTAAGGTATGCTATTGTAAACCAAAAAAATTTTTAAATTGGTCCAAGCTATTTCGAGTAATCGGGGTACATACATAAAAAAAACCTTTAATTCGAATTGTAACCTACTCCTGTTTAAACTCGGTCAAAAATAAAAAGTTGCTGGGACGTCATCTCCGGTGCTAATAAAAATTACGTTTTATTAAACATTTACTAAATAAATTAAAATTTTACTCTTTTATAAAAAAACTTCCATGATGGGAAAAATACATGCGTAGATCGTAAAAACCAATCGAGAAAACGGCGAATCATGCGGCGATGGCAGTTGATGCAGCTAGCAACCCATCACTTTTTTCATCCACCTATTCGCACCATCACGCTAAAAGTGGAGTCGCGGCTCAAGCTCTATCTGCTTAGTGCCACAAGGTTCAAATTACTGTCTACCCCATTAAAGATTAAAATGCCACATGATCTAAGCTTAAGTTATTTACAGACAACCCTATATCATCGTGTTTACCACTAAATATCGCTTATTTTGATATAAGATTCGTTCATTAAACAAATGGGTGCAAAAAAATTATGAACAATTGTTTTGAAATTAATTTAATCATACTCTGGTCGGGATTTTTTTTGGCAACCCACGCGCGACTTTTTTTTAAACATACTACATTTAATATAAAATATCTTCATTCAATAAACAGATGGTTGCAGATCTTTCCTAATTCGGATCTAAGACTTAGTGAAATTAATTATTATCAAAAAAGTCTACATACGATGTTTAAGTTACTTTCCCCTAACAGTGATCAAATAGGGGCGACATTAATCTGAATGTTATGCCTTTGACATAAAGTTCAAAACTAATGAAAAAATTATACCTACGACGCCTGTTTAAGGGTTGAAAACAAACAAGCGCAACTAGTACCGCTACGCGACAATAGATGGCGCTACTATCTTCTCCAAAACTGCTTCGTCAGCATGACGCCGCGACCCCGCTCGGCTCGTTAGGCCGACACGAAGCTGTCACTTCTCCGACAGTTCCTGACAGAGACATCGATCGCCTTCGTTATGCCTTATCGCTATTTTGTTTGGTTTAGTCGTGTAAGATCATTGTTGTATTGATAATAAAAACCAGCCAAGTGCAAATCGAGGAAGGGTTCCGTACCATCAATTATTAAAAATAACGTTTGTTGTATGGGAGCTCCACTAAGGTATTTATTTTATTGTTTTAAGTATTTGTTGTTATAGCGGCAACAGAAATACATCATTTGTGAAAATTTCAAGTGTCGAGCTATCACGGTTTGACGGTGTGATATACAGACTAGTGACAGACAGAGAGGATTCTTAGTAATAGGGTCCCGTTTTTACCCTTTGGGTACGGAACCCTAAAAATGATGAGAATTTGCCGGCACGGCAGAAACTTGTAAAGTAATAGAAAGTTATGCTTTGTTATTGATATTTGCTCTAGTTTTTGAGGACAGTTGCACTTAACAATAAGAGTTGTATTGTCTACTGTCAAATCAACTCTACATGCTTGAGTAATTAAGTAATCTAAGGTATAAGGTAGACTTACTTACTTTAGTTAAATAAGGTTCTTCCCAATGGGATATACGCTTGTTAACCGACTTCAAAAGAGAAGGGAGTTATTAATTCGAATGTATAATATGTCTTTCTTTATATATATATGTTCGTTGATTACTCGAAGACGCCTAAAGCAATTTGGAAAGTTCTTTTCTTTTTTGAAAGGGCATACTTGTTATGTGGTCCCATAGAAATATTATCAAAATTGGTTGTGTAGTTTGTGTGGAAGTCAGTTTTTAGTCTTGAAAAATTATTGGCAATATGTTTATGGCGATGCGAGCTATCGGAACCGAAATTACGGCCCGGAACAAATACGTTAGGAAATCTCCAAAAGTCGTTTTCACTATATGATGTCCTCGAGAAGAAGAAAAAAGTCTCTTCGACATTACGTCAACATTCTTCATCTTTTCTTAACTAGCCTATGTTGTCCCATTATAATGCAAAGGTCTCTCCTTCTTCCTTCCACTTCTCATAAAACATATTCCAATAAATAAGACATAAACATAAAAAAGAATAAAAAGATAATCAAGCTACAAACGAGTCTACGGGGTGCGATCTATTCCAATTTCCCATCCAATTTAAACGTAACAACAAACTCGCTACCAGGGCATAATGACGTCAAGAAGTTGCAATTTCGGATTCATAAGGAAGCCGGCAGGTGTCACGCCACATCCCGTATTCATGGACCGATATATCATAGCTCCCGCGCTAAAAAAGAAAGATACCTGAACATTACGCGCGGAGAAATCTCGAACTAAATTTTTGTCCAACAAAAAAGTAAAGTGACACAGACAGAGGCGCCACCGCTGACTGCAAAGTTACAATAGACGCGGAAAACTCGGGGAGCATTCGAGCCTTGACGTGCAATTATAAAGATAATAACATTTTCACCTCGCCGGGCGTTTTTATTTGTTCTCCGTGATTTATAACAGTTCGTCGGGCGCGCGATATCGGCTGCGAGCGGGACGTGGGACGCCCACCTCACTTCAGTCAGATATTTAACGATGAATACGTCGTGTTTTCGAAGATGGCGATAAACGGACCCAAAATAAACGAAGCCCGATCGGTGTCATCGGGGGAAATGACGCGTTCCCACGATCGGCCGCGAGCAAAACGACTAATCCGCACCGCATAAACTATTTTGATTAGAATGGCATTCCCGCCAAAAGTAACCTCAAAAAATCGCCGCCATGACATTTCTCAAGTTGTCGGCTGGACGCGCTTTTTGCGGCCGCATTCCTCGCCTCGCTTTGAAATCTTAATTCCGAACACTTTTTTAGGTAAATGCTGAATTTATAGACGCTTGCAATTGATAATGATTTGCTCGTGGGAGATAGATGGCGCGCCGCGGTAAACGGCTTCATTATGTCCCCTAGCTACATGCTACAACAGCCTTTTCTTAGAATTGATTTTTTAGTCCTCTCACTCGGGAGGTTCCGCCTCGAGTGAGTTAATCATTAATCACCGGCTCTCGGTGTGGGTATACAAGTAATGCTATACGGCTGCGCGAGATAATCGTAAATATAGTTTTACAAAACGGCGCACCTACCGCGCAAACCGAAAAAAAAGGAGTTCCCACAGCGCGACACCAGAGCCTCAGGAATTCGAGGCGCAATCGCGGCACATTATCAGAATTTACACCCGGTAATAACGAATAACCTAATCCTCGGGTCAGTGCGCGCCTTTTTTCAAAAAACGAACGTCTGACAGTCGAAGCGGTAAAACAAAGCATCGATCAAGCCCGTTCACTCTCACATAAATCAGACGGTGAGGAAAGAGACAGGTGCAAGGCCGGACGGGCAGTCGATTTTACAAATGGGCGGAGCGCCGAGCGAGATGTCGACATGCTTGAAACAAAAGAGTGAAAAGGAAATAATAAGGTGCAAGGTGCAAGTGGGATGGAGTGGTTTTTTTTGCGATTGGGAAAACGCCAAGGCGGTCGGGAAATCTGAAGAAAAAGTGGAAGTGGGAATCGCCGGACTCCCTTTACTTTAATTACAGTATTTTGCACGCAGACACTTATATGCACTTGGGGTAAGAAAATGTAATAACTTTGTAGAAAATATACTCAATTAAAAGATATTATAATATTTATAATTTCCTTAAGAGGTTTCTGTCCGGCAGATATCCTATCATGGGAGTGGTTGTCACCAGTTGGCCGTTTAGAGATTTTATAGCCTATGAATAGTCATGTTAGTTGACATATTAGAACTCTTAACCCCTGGTCTATCTCATTTTTTACTATACAAGTAGAAACATATAAGTAGGTTTGTGTGAAAAAACCTTTAACAAAATTTTTTTCTACTCTCTAAATATTGTAGACATAATAATATGTACTTGTACTTAAAATATATGTATACATTTTTTTTCTATATTTTATCGTAAAACGTAAACCTTATAAAAAAATACGAAGAGCAAATCATCAGCAGTTTACGAATTTAGTAAATATGTATCATTTACTAAATTCGTTGAAATTTTTCTCATCGACTCGAAAAACGATATGTTTTGCTGAGCTAAAGTTACTGCTGATTCTCTCAGGACTCAATAGTGAAAAAGGAAATCCCTAGGGATTTAAAACAATTTGAAAACTGAACACGAGTGTAATCTATGTAAATCAAAAATAATGTTGGCTGTCCAGATTATTTAAATTTGGAATACATATCATCGTCAAAATGGATGAATGAATGTATGTAGGTAAACATATATATTTTTTTTAACAAAAGTAATCAATTTAATTAACCAATAACAGTCAAAACTATAGGAAACAGAATAGATTTTAATTTGAATGAAGAGGAAGCTACCAAGGCAGCATAAACTAATGGCGTAATAAAATTGGTTAACTGCCATCAGCTGTCAAACGCGCCGTATCTGTCGCGTTGGGGTAAATTCATAAATATCGATAAACTAGTGAGGCGATAAATTATCGATTCGAGTCGATGATTCAATAAGATTTTATTACTTTTTAATTGATTTATAATATCGGTGTTAGAAGATAAACTTTACATAGTGATAATTTAAATAGATGTTGTCGACTAATTTAAGTCATCCGACATTCGTCTCTTTTGCTTACGGGGTAGACAATCGATAGTTGCAAGATGTCACCGTGTCTCTGTTAGCTTCACTCTACTATACTATATCGCTTCTTACGACATTCTTGGCAGAAGAAAGGAGAATTGGGTACTTACCTGTGTCAATTTTTTTTTTTTTTGGTACTTTCAATACAATAAAACGTCGTGGTCACCATGCTAGTCCGCCACCCAGAGATCCCGGGTTCGATCCCCGGTCAGGGCAAGTTGGAAAATGGCCTTTTTCAAATTGTCCTGGGTCTTGGATGTTTATCTATATATGTATTTGTTATAAAATATAGTATCGTTGAGTTAGTATCCCATAACACAAGTCTCGAACTTACTTTGGGGCTAGCTCAATCAGTGTCATTTGTCCCTATATATCTATATATATATAAAAAAGTCATAAAATGATGTCACTTGTCTGATCACATTTGAGTCATTAGAAAGTAGCAAATTGTGTTCAAAAATAAGTACCTTTCTCTCTCGCAAAACAAAATTAAATATTTCCTTCCTATAACCTTTACTCTATATCAAGCCTATATCAGCCCACTGGTATAATAAAGTCCTTACTTTCCTAATAAAGACAGGACACATCATCATCATTATATCAGCCACAGGAAGTCTACTGCTGGAAACAGGCCTTCCAGAAGGATTTCCAAAATGATTGATTAGAAGCGGCCTGTATTAGAGTTTTCCTGCAACGTTGCTGAGGTCATCCCACCAACGAGTAGGTGGACACGTTTATCTTTTTCTGAAGGTTGCCTGGCATACTCCATAATCGATTTAAGTTGCACGTCAAACTTACTAAACAATTTTTTTTATTTTTAATAGCCGATCATGTCCCACTGCTGGGCAAAGGCCTCCCCTCTTTCCTTCCATAACTTTCTGTCCTTGGTCTTAACTATTCAATCCTGTTCGAATGCTTTTAAGTCGTCTGCCCATCTTGTCTTCGGTCTACCTTTCTATGTCCGTCCGTTGGAATCCAGCCTGTGACTATGTGCGCCCATCTTTCTGGATGCATACGGCCGACGTGGCCCGCCCAATCCCATTTCAGCTTAGCAGATTTCTTGCCCATATCCGTAACTTTTGTAATAGAGCGCAGCGTAGTGTTTCTAACTCTATCACTTAGCTTAACACCTAAAATGCTACGCTCCATCGCCCTTTGGCAAACCTTCAATTTAGACCGTTGCTGTTTTGCGAGTGACCAAGTCTGTGCACCGTAGGTTAGGACGGGCAAGATGCACATGTCCACGAGTTTTGTCTTAAGAATCCGAAATGTCAGATTTCGGTAAAAATTTGTAATTTTAATGAAATTTCAATTATCTAGGGTTGTAATCGGTTTCTGACAGTAAAATTATGAACTGGAAAGAAAATATAAGGGTATGGAAGTTTTCCATACTGATGGTCAAATATGATATAATACACTATATTCTCTTTTAAGTTCATAATTTTAAGGTCGGAAATCAATAACAACCCATGATAATTGCAATTTCTTTAAAATGACATAATCTTGCCCATATCCGACATGTCGTTTCAAAATAAAACGTAGACTACGTTTGTATGGGAACGTCTGATTCTGTCCAGGGTAAGGGGACACTTAAGGTACGTTGGTAAATTGCCCTTAAGTATAAGCTCTCTCTTTCATCGACCAAAAACTTCTCCGTGCATTTTCAATTCTGCGATCAATTTCTTTGTCTTGCCGATCGATGAAAGAGACTACTTGACCAAGATATATACTCGTCAACATATAAATATTATTTATTTATCACTTATTTTAATTAATGAATAACTTACACTCATCATCATCCTCACGTATTCCCGGTTGCATCCTCAGCAGTAACTCTTCAGAGCCCGGGGTCCGCTACCTAACCAAGGAGATTTGACGAGGTTACTGGTTTTTACACAGAGCGACTGCCGTCTGACCTCCACAACCCAAAGGGCAAACCAGGAACCAATCCTTGGATAATTTGATGATCAAACGCTAGGTGGCGTTCGGGACCCACAGTTTTACGTGCTTTCCGAAACACGGAATCATCTTACTTTTCGGATAATCAGGTGATTCAAGCCTGCAATATCCTATCCAGACTGGAAACAACTTTTCACAAAGTATGCTTCCCAGTGGGAATCGAACCCATGACCTCCGTCTGACAAGGCGAACGTCTTGACCACTGGACCACGGAGGCAGTGAATAACTTACACTATTGGTCGCCAATTCGTCAACAGCGCAACTCTATTCGATTATTTTTGAACCTGCTCTTCACTCCTGCTTACCTCAAGTCTAATTTTCAGTTTCGAGGTGATACCCATCTCGGAGATCTGCATTCTTCTAACAATTTCAACCTTTTTTGCCAGTTCACCGGAGTCTTCTTCTTATTGTGTCGTTGGCTCAAACATTAAATTTTTCCCTCCAAAATGATGCCACTCTTACAGCGTTGTCATAAAGGTCACGTTTAGTGCAGCTGGTGGGGCAGGATGGGCAGGAGAGAAGGTGTGACATAGTCTGGTCGCCATGACCACACCGACACTGTGTTGCGGATTTATCAATGTAACGCCATCGAGCCAAGTTATGCCTGCATCGGCCTACCTCAGTCCGAAGGCGATTAAGGCTCTTCCATGTGGACCATGGTAGTTCATGACCCGCAGGCAGTTCCTCTAAAGGTGGTATAAAATCTGAGGGAGGTGGGTAGCGGTTGCGCCACATTTCGAGTCGAGAGGATTTTGGGTCGCCTTCAAGTGGTTTTGTGTTAATAAAACTATTGCGGCTTCTAAGTCGGCTATCATAAGGTTGAGCTCCATACAGCAGGTGTCTGGGATCAGAGACTTGTTTTCTCCTTTCAAGAGCACTAGCAACACTTCTACGCACAGATGGTGGTGCAATACCCGCTAGTGGGTGTAATAAGTTTACTGGTGTCAGTTTTAGACAGCCGGTAATTATTCGAAGGGTATGATTAAGTGCAACGTCCACCTCTCCAGCGTGTGCACAACGATGCCACACTGGGCATGCATATTCGCCTGCCGAGAAGCAGAGTGCCAGGCCGCTAGTCCTGAGGACGTGTGGTTTTGCTCCCCATGTGCTAGATGTTAGCCGCTGTAGTAGGTTATTGCGCACCGGAGTGGGTGCTTTACACATTCTTTAATCGTCCAAGCTATAAAACTATGAAACAATTTATCAGTTTATATTCGGAAAGCTAAAACCCGAAACCTAATCTTAAGAATTAGGGTGAAGTAAAGCCACACTTTCTTCAAATACTGTCAGATAGATCATAGTGTATTTATGTAGTATATGTAGGTATTGTTTATTTTAGTTATTAAAAATTACTTAATAAAGTGTATTATTTGCATGTAGTTTATTGTTTTAGTCTTTTTTTCGCTACATACGAGTACCTATTCAAGTTTTGCACTTCCCCTGTCATTTTCCACATCACCCGTTTAGTTGGCTAGTAAGGTTTTAAGTCCGTCATTACACTTGTATTTGTGTATGAAGTTAAACAAATACAAAAAAAATATATATGATACCTTCCTACTTAGGTACAATCTGAGCTCACGGGAATCGAACCCAAATTACCCCGCCTACACCGTGACGGACATGGTATAAATAGCACAATGGTCGTGTCACTTGATACGAAAATTACAAAATGGTATAATTGCCCAATTTGCCCGCTTGGCGCTATTGTCTGTGCGTGAGCTCGCTACACGGATTAGTTGCGTGTGTGTGTTATATACGTACATACATACGCTATCACTTCTTTATCTCAAATAGGGTAGACAGAGCGTATTGGATCTTGCGGCTCTAAGTAGACAGAGCCCAGAACTGCAAGACTCCAAAGCAAATAGTGATAGGCTGCTATACGCATCACCTATAGGGAGATACATGATTCTGGGTCCAGTGTTGCCCCCATTTGAAATAAGTTATTTGAACGGAAACGGAGATATCATTTAAAATTTTGTTGGTCGAAACAACCCTTCGAACTATTTGATTGAACTACTGTTTACAGAGTGAGAATATGAAGCTTTTCTTTTGAAAAATCGTCTATTTGCATAAATTGCAAAAATGTAAACTGTAAACAGCAGTTCATAAAATAGTTTGAAGGGTTATCTAGAGACGTATGAGACAAAATTTTAAATGATAACTCCGTTACCTTTAAAAAAGAATTTCAATTGGGAGCAGCACTGGACCCCTGAAAAATCATGTATTAACATGAATTGCATTTTCGCCCATACCCTCGATCGGCTTCCACGCGGGAATATAAAAAGCTGGTACATTCTAAGTTTGAAGCAACTGGTACATTCTAAGTTTTTACTTTTCTTCCGAACCAGGCTGGATTAAGAATTGTACTCCCTTTATGACTAATGCTTAATAATTGTGAAATTTCCTCTAATAGTTCTGATACCACAATTACCCCGATTTTTCTATAATATTGCCATAATGGCTGACTTTTGCCATAACCTCCTAATAATCCAATTACGACCGCCAATTACCCCGTATGCTTACCATTATCGTATCAGCACAGGTACGAAATTGTAAGGTACAGAAGTTAAACTTCATACAATGTGTTATATTTTTATTGCATCTCTAAACATAAACCCTTATTTACATGTACATATAGTTTCTTGTTCAGTTTAATAAATAATATAGTGATTAAATTAACAATACATCAATAAAGTAATTAATAAAAGAAATTAATTAATGCCTGAAAAACTCTTTACTGCACAATACAAAAGTTAAGACCGTCGAAAATATTTATATAATAGCGGAAATAATAAATAACTTACTAACTAAATAGATTATGAAAAATTTGTTGATTATTAAATTTGGGGCCAGATTAATCAGAGTGATTTTACCTTATCAATTTATTTAAACAGATTGATCAAGCCTTGAAGTAAGTTTGCAGACTTTTACATTACCTGCGGGATACTAAGAGTAGGTATATATTTCAACAGTTCTATCTATCTACGGGACAGTTTGAATTGGCCATTTTTCACCTTGCCCTGACTGGGGATTGAACGCTGAACCTACAGAGTGGCAAACTAACATACTCCACGGAGGTTGTTAAAAACAAAAGAATGGGGAAGGGACTGAAAATTTTAAAAACGTTTGAATTTTTTTTTTATTCTTAGGAATGATATTCCTGTTTACCATTACAAATGTATATAAAAAAAACTGTCCAGCCTCATAAATAATAACTAGAGTTAGAATTATAACTAAGAGCACAGAAGTAATATACGTACTACCCAAGAGTTAGAATTTTAACCAGAGTCTTCTTCTTCTGGAGTCGAAACTAGAGTTAGAATTATACTTAACTAGAGAAGAGTTATCCTTCTGTTTTCGTTACATTTGTATCGCGAATTACTTCCCTCACTGGAAATACTAGCATTACCGACCGCGAAATTACAGTTTTGCTACAACTGCAATTATTGCCTGATTTTCGCCTACAAATTACTATAAAAAATTTAATAGCCCTGGACTCATGGGAATCGGCGCATTGGCAACTAAGTGGCGTAGATTGTAAATGACGTGAGCTAATTTGAGAGATTAATATATGTTTCATCAAAGAGTTACATTCTCCCTATGTTATGAAAAGGAACATATATTTGTTTTTTGAACAGAATACATATCAATTTACAAAAAAAAAAGAACATTTATTTATCTTGACAAATACTAAAAGTAACATTGAAATAAAACAAAATTTAAACAAATATAAATATAAATATATTGGGACAAATAACACTGATTGAGCTAGCCCTAAAGTAAGTTCGAGACTTGTGTTATGGGATACTAACTCAACGATACCATATTTTATAACAAATACATATATAGATATACATCCAAGACCCAGGACAATTTGAAAAAGGCCATTTTCCAACTTGCCTGACCGGGGATCGAACCCGGGACCTCTGGGTGGCGGACTAGCATTGTGACCACTACGCCACGGAGGGCATCATAAGGAAGATGTGAAGTTAGTAAAACCAGATAATCCGCTATTTTCCAACAAGTCAAATCAGCTTCTTTTTTCTAAACGTCAAAACAACCATTCTCTATCGGATTTGTATGAATTACAGGCAGATGATGTTATAGTTACTTGGAGTCAATTAGCGCTCTTATTGTCAGTGTTTGTGCTAATAATCTAAAATCACGTTATTTTTCTTATCAGTATAAAATAATTTATTTATGACCAGGGAAAATATCCAATTATCACCACGATATGGTCAGTTTGAAAGTTTCCATTTTAAGTACATAACCTTAAGTAGGTAACCTTCAACTTCCCACGACTGGAAATTGGTCTATCAATTAATGAAATTTCACACGGTTCTAATCTAGCGCTTCGTCTTAAAAAACTTTAAATCTTTGTATTGAAAAGTTCCTTGTTCTTTAATGTTAAAGAAGAAAGTAATTTATTTCCTCCATACAATCAGGTAAAATACAGAAAGAAATAAACATTTTTCGGGGTGGATATCAATGCAGAATGAAAGAAGCTGGAGCCTGTCGAAGGTAGAAACCTGTGTTACAGAACTCCAGTGCTCTCCCACTGAAGCAGCTAGGTACCTTTAACAACCTCATCGTATAGGGATTCCCCCATATTTGCGATGAGTGATATACTTATTTAAATAAATAAATATAAAGGGACAAATGACACTAATTGAGCTAGCCCCAAAGTAAGTTCGAGACTTGTGTTATGGGATATTAACTCAACGATACTATATTTTATAGCAAATACATATATAGATAAACGTCCAAGACCCAGGACAATTTGAAAAAGGCCATTTTCCAACTTGCCCTGACCGGGAATCGAACCCGGGACCTTTGGGTGGCAGACTAGCATGGTGACCACTACGCCATGGAGGTCGTCGTACAAATACATACATGTAAATTATATATAAAGTACAGTCCTAAAACTCAAACTAACTTTACAGTAACTCGGACCATTTTTTTACACTATACAGAAATATGTTATTTAATCCGCAAACCTTTAAAATGTTATATCACAATCACTATTTTATCAAAAAAATGGGACAGACAGAAAATTTTGGGTTTTTCAGCTTAAATCAGACAGAGCCAAAGGCCACAAGACTCAAAGGCCACATTTAGCGTAACGGTGAACCTTTTACAACGATACCTTATTTACTTTTCAGCAGCAGTTCTTCACTTTTTTTTTACAAAGCCATGTCCTGTCTATTTCTAATCTAAGCTACATTTATTCGAATGAACTTAATGGCATGTCTACCCCGTAAGTGGTCTAGAATATAATACCCACCATTACAGGTCGCGCCCCTCAAAGGTGTACTTAACTGCTCATGACATAACTTTTAACTTAATTGGGCATTGACAACCATTGCTTAGGTCTAGTGTTATGAGATTGGAAAATAGGCACTCTTTGTTAATTTTTTATCAACTCCCGACGCAAAAGGAACTGTGTTATCGTTTGACACCCATGTGTGCCTGTCTATCTGTCTGTTTGTTGCATCGTAGCTCTTAAAAGAATGGACCGATTTAAATGCGTGAAAGCAAGTTTTCTTGCGGTGGTTTTTAGCTAGGTTTGATGAAAATCGGGTTAACCGTTCAAAAGTCATGGGAGTTAATTAAAGTCGGGAGTTTCTTAATTTGCCTAGGAAATAAACTTTTACAGTTTTCCGTAGCTTGATTGGTCTTCTAGGCAATAAATACGCCGTCTTATTATATTATAAAACGCAGAGTAAGTTTAGACTTGGTTTAAACCATTATTTACCCAAATTAAGTTGACAGTGACGAAAAAGAAGGTGACTTATTGCGGAAGGTCGTCTTGTCTTGGGCGGGTAACGTCTAAGACGGTTAATGTTTATAATAATTTAAAACAAAAAAAGCCTTTAATATCTGGTCTTCTTGATCACTTCCACTTCAGAAATAATTGAGGAACAAGAAAATATTTGATGGTTTAAAATACAAACCATACACTTATTCAAGTTTTGCAGTACACCTGTCATTGTCCACATCACCCGTTTGATTGGTAAATAAGACCTTAGGCTTTAAGTCTGCCATTACTGTTGTATTTGTGTATACAGTTAAATAAATAAATAATACATATTTGTACAAAATAACCTACTTATTAAGCACAAGGTAATTTAGTCGTGATTCTCTTTTATTGTGGAATTTATTGATTTCTAATGACTTTTTTATGCGTGTTTGTTACAGGTAAGTCAATTTTAGCGGGAAAATGGCGGAAAACTATCGAGACATTATAAAGTTTGTATGAATATATTGTCACCTATTTATTATCTTGATTGAGTCTATCGATATTCTGGATCTTAGAGAAAAGAAGAGCTTAGAGCAAATCGAATTACGGATAGTTTCGTATCCTCCTAATATTAATGTTGACTGTTTATTGGACAAATCCAATTCGGTGTCGTCAGATAATCATGTAAAATTTTCTTCACGGTTGTCGTCAAAAATAGAACGGGAGAAGGACTGAAAAAAACACTTGAATATATATCTTCTCAAACAAATTGGTGAAAAAATACCACGCGAGTTTGAGAACTTTAATTCTGCGTCTTGATTACCCTAAATACCCTAAGCCTAAACACCCTATAAAATATATTTCTTCTGTTGTAAAATACCTTTATTCTTTTGAATCTATCAGATTTTTCTGTTCAGTGAATTAATTATAACCAGAGTGATCCTTCTGTCCGGTGAATGACTAACCGATGACTGACCTATGAATCAGAAATGACAATCCGGAACAGATCTTGGTGTAAATATGAGGAGATCCTATCCAAATATGATGATGACGAAATAACCGTTGTCTGGAAGAGGTCGCTCTAAGCGATAAGATGAGCCGCCCATGTAAGAGAACCTATGTATTTCTTTTTTCAAATTTAAAACTTCCTTCGTATTTTTTTATATTGGTGCAATGAAGAGATTTTCATTCATTCATTCATTTCGTTCATTCCTTCATGAAGTATAAGATTGAGAAACTTAATTACTTGATAATATTAATATACCAGCTTTAACCCGCGACTTCGTCCGCGTAGAAGTCGAAAAAGTTTCTAACAGGATTTTTAAATGGTTTTTTTTCTGTTCCCGTTCCCGTTCTCACTACCGTCATATGCTAGAGCAAAAGAGAGCGACAGATCTATTTAACTAAATGTTTTGCCTCTCACTCAAAAAATGATTAAGTTTCATAATAATATAAATTTGCAACCCCTTATGCGGGATGCATTTCTTTAAAATTCAATTAATGAATTATTATTTTTTACTAACCACTAATTCAAAAATTTCTTGTGTCTCACTTTAAAAATTTATGAAGTTTCATACAAACTGGCAACCCCTATATCACCTCCTTAAGGATGGAGTTTTCAAAAATCCTTTTTTAGAGGACGTCTCCTAGTCACCTTCTTGCCAAATTTCATCTTTATTGTTAAGGTAGCTTTCGAGATTTCGTGATAAGTGAGTGAGTGAGTGATTTTCGCTTTTATATATATAGATTTGGTGATTCTTGCTCCAATCAAGAATCAATGACTTAACGTCATAAGGCCAGGATTTATCAGTTAGACCATGTGTACCATAATTTGGAGTATAACATAATTATAATGGTATAAGTACACCAAATTATGGTATATACCTTGTATACCATAATTTGGTGTGCTTAAACAATAATAATTATGGTATACATGGTATACACCAAATATATAAGGTATAACTGATAAATCCTGGCCTTCTGACCTGAAGTCGTGCCCACAGTATCTCTTTACACCTGATGTCACTCCGGTCGCAGATTATAAATTTCGGTCACACGCACACCATTTTTGTCTCGTGATGTAAATGATACCTTCTGATAAGATGTGATCCGGTTTCATTGTTTAAGTGACAGCTCAGTTAAATAAGATGCTCTTTTGATAAAAATGCGAAATTAAGTTTTGGTTCGTTATTAATTTATTATCCTGAAACGTTTAACTGGTTTTATTTTATTATTATTATTTTACGGCTTTGAATACGAGCCTTTAGAGGTTTATTTCGTTTTATGTCGTTTATTTATTCCTATCCGCTTAATCCTAATCAATTAAAGGTTAGTGTAGCTCCTTTGATTGCCCCAAGGGAGCATCTGGCAACAGATTACGAGTCCACTGGTTTTCATACCCATTTTCACATGTACCTTCTAGTTTGAAATTCTCACTTTAAAAAAAGTCGATATAAACGAGCAAGCCATTCGATACATCGGCCCGGATCGTCTGAATCGATACGATAACATCGGACACGCGGCCACATTTGTCTCTTGTCTGTGCGTCTGTCTGTAACCGCACCCGTTTCTCGAGTAATGAAAACCGATGTGTTTTGTTCTTTTGATTAAAATCTAGAAATAAAATATGTTTTAACTTAAGTAACATTTCATAATTTAAGTCTTTACATAACACTACAGAGTGAACAGTGATTAATTTTAGCTATTACGGTTCAATAATTACAGCCTGATGACACAACGGACGGACAGACAGCAAAGTCTTAGTACCTAATAGGGTCCCGCCCGTTTATACCCTTTGGGTACGGAACCCTGAAAAACACTAAATAACCATTTTTCGAACAATTTATTTAAGACGAAGTGGTAGCTACAGTAGCGCCCTCATTTGAAATAAATTGTTTAAAACTAAATATAGTGATAATTAAAAATTTTATTTGTATCACCGTCTAGAAAGACCTTTATACTATTTTATGAATAACCTTTGAAAGTAATATTGGTAGTCCGTCTAGTTTTAAAACGGGTTTTTGCCAAAAGTGGCCACTTTTGGTGAAAACCCGTTTTAAAACTAGACGGACTATTAGTGATAATTTCAAAGGTTATTCATAAAATAGTTTAAAGGTCTTTCTAGACGGTGATATAAATCAAATTTTTAATTATCACCATATTTAGTCTTAAACAATTTATTTCAAATGAGGGCGCCACGTTAGCTACCACTTCGTCTTAAACATATTTGCCTCAATGATTCTAAAGTATACACTAGTTTTGCTGCGAAATTAAGTATTCGAAATGACTATATGTATTTTAATAAGTAGGTAATAAAGGTATACTTAACATACGCCAAATAGCAACGTGCATGTGTCCCCATAAACTATTTACAAATAAAATTATGTAAACAAAATTCAGTTATGCGGACGTTTGATAGATGGCGCTACTGTTCCCGAAGTATGTTTACGCTCGTTAATTTGAAATTTTAATTGTTTTTTAGTCCGTTGCACATTGCGTCTTGCCGTTTTGCCGATGGGACCCCCCGCGAGGCGACATGTATCAAAATTAAAGAAACAATTGTCTTCTTTTTAAAATTTTGTATAATATTTAGTCGGATTATCTATAGTTACCTATTGGTATAAACAACATGGTGAGAATGAATATTCCTACTACAAATATTTATTTATTTTTAATTTTTAAGAACGTTTATGAAGACAATCGGTGTAAGAAGAGGAAAAATGTTTGGACACCTTATACGACACGATAATTTCATGAGAAACATCATGGAAGGAAAGATAGAGGCGAGGAGAGGACAGAGAAGGCCAAGAAGGTTGTTCATGGATGAAGTAAAGGAAAAGGCAGAAGTCGTGTCGTATAGGAAAGGCAAACATTTATTTAGCTAAAGATCGGGAGGCATGGAAAATACGACAAGATCAAGTTCTTAAATAAATTGATGATTGATGATTTAGTCAGATTATAGTTATTGGTATTCACAAAGGTAAATTCCAACTACTAACAGTCTTAGGAAACAATATAAATTAAAAATATTTTAAAGTTTAAAATAAGTTTGCCGGCTTTGAAATGAGTCGTGTCAATTAGGCTCAATAATAGTAAATTAAAAATTCAGCTATTGAAATTGTAATACTTAATAACAATATACATCTAAATATATATACCTCAAAGGTGACTGACTGACTGACATAGTGATCTATCAACGCACAGCCCAAACCACTGGACGGATCGGGCTGAAATTTGGCATACAGGTAGATGTTATGACGTAGGCATCCGCTAAGAAAGGATTTTGATCAATTCTACCCCCAAGGGGAAAAAATAGGGGATGAAAGTTTGTATGAAACTTTGTCAATTTTAAACCGAACGGGCTGAGACTTTGCATGCATAAAGCTACTATGACGAAGGCATTCCCTAAGAAAGGATTTTGATAAATTACACTCCTACGCGAGCGAAGCCGCGGGCAAAAGCTAGTGTAATATATAATTGATGAATATTTATATACATCATAATTTGCAATTATTGTATTTAGTGTTAATTCTTTACTAAAAAGCGGATCAGTAAGAAGGTAAATATACAGCCAAAATCTCATAATTTACTAAACAACATCAATTAATACATTTTAATTGAATTATCTATTATAAAACTGTATCTATAATATATTTTACTAGAAACAGAGCACAAATCATTATTTTAGGCGATAAAAACTATGATAGCATAATTTTTCGTTTAAATCCGGTCAAAGTGGCGCGTGCGCAGCGGGGGTCGCTATTATAGTGTTGAAATTGACTTAACTCAAGTTAATTATCATTTTAGGCATTTCTATGATTAATTATACTAAAGGCCTCGAACTTGGGATTAACCTAACCTACCATTTCATTAACCACTGTGCTTCATTTACATTCCTTTATCTAGTAGGTAGTTCTTCTCTGCAGAAAGAAAAGGAAACAACGCAAAATGCACCAGTTGCTTATATCTTCCAGCAAAAATTGTTTTGTTTTGTTTTTCGTGTGTGTAAGTGGCCAACACTGATGTCAGATTTTGAGTCTGCCTAAAAGGCATCTGACATAGCTTGGTGACTGCTATACAATGATGACAGCCGGCATCAACGGCTTATACGTGTCTTCCAAAGCACTAAGGAGCTCGAGAAATTTTATGCCACTTGTGGTCAGCCATCCAAGTGCGGACCACTCCTGGTATCGCTTTACTTGCGAAAGCGCTAGTAATGCACACGCCCGCCGGGCTATTGAGCTCCTTATTTACTGTGACTAGCGCGTATTGTAGAAGCTTGGAATCATTTTAATTGGCGATGCTCTTGGCAGTCCATTACTACTTATCACAATCACGCTGAACGTAGGCTTAGGGTCTTATGGCCCTAGGCTGTGTCTGTCCCGTTAGTAATAAAGACGTGATAGTGAATGTAAGCATGTATGTTAAGTTCAGATGTAGTGACATCAACTTAGCCTCCTCCGCAATCCGTAAGTGATGAAGACAAGCTACCTACTAGTTAACTAAGCGAAAAGTTACTAAGTCTATGTAACTTAAGCACCAAATAATAGCAATTAAGACGTGATGGTAAATGTAAGTATGTATGTTAAGTTCAAATGTAGTGACATCGACTTAGCCTCCTCCGCAATCCGCAAGTGATGAAGACCTACTAGCTAACTAAGCGAAAAGTTACTAAGTCTATGTAACTTAAGCACCAAATAATAGCAAAATAATGAATGAACACCAGTTCAACGACCTATAAAACACGCTTTACACCAATAATATCGACTAAATCGATAATCGTTATACGCACATTCATAAACTGACATTTGATTCCTTTGATTCGAATTTACGCGTCCGTCTGCGGGGTCAAACTTTTTTAATTTTGTCTTTTTCTTTTTTTATTCCAGCCGGTTCTTTAAAGCTTAAATTTCCGATGTGATCTCGACGCATACCGAGCATATTTGATGTCTCTCGATACTTTTTTTTCTCGGAGAGATATAAATTTGATTGTGGAACATGGACTGTGCGGGTGCCTGTTTAAGTTTAAAAAAAGTAATCTTGCTTTCTGGATTGCTACGAGACAGTGTAAGCGCGAATTACAACCTCCGCTGTCTCGTAAACTTGGCACCTTACTCAGGTATTTCTGGAATACTTTAGGGCGTGATCAGACGACCCGCGCTGTTCATGCATAGGACCCGCACACGCGTTATGCTTCCGTGAACCTATTTTTGTACGACTAGCCGAAGCGGGAGCAACGCGTATGCGGGGTAAGCGCGGGACGGGCGCGAGGCGAGCGCGGGGTGAATGCGCGGCGGGTGCGTGTGGGCTTCGGTAAATGCAATTTGAGTTGTATTAATGTGTGATAGAATTTTATATATATGCAACGGATTTCAAAGCGAGCTATATGCGGGTGTCGACGTGGCCTAACTCTATTTTCATCTTCTCGGTTGCATCTTCTTAAGCTGTGTTGCTTCGGAGTCAGTAGCGTGCATTTCATACAGACACGTAGACTTTGTCTACCATGTCCACCCTAATATAATGTCGGATACTTGCGAGAAATGTTTTTTATTCGATAGTGCCGTTCTCGTAATTTAGGTAATATTAATGCCTACCCTTTAAAAAATTGTTGTGCTCGTCACTCTTCGGTGTCCAGGGTGTGCTTTCTTGTTCTTTGGTCACTTGAAGAAGATCATTCGAAATCGAGAAGAGAAAACCAGAACCAATAATATTCGTAGATTTAACCTTACAAATTGCATTTGTGCGAAAAGTTTCATAATCGGCCGCCGCTTGACACTCCTTGGGAATGCAGTTGTCATTCCTTTGTCTGATATTAGACTTTCGCATCACAATTGGCTATTTATGACTGCGAAATCAAAATTCAGCTATAGTTTAATATCTAATAATACCGCCTACATGTCGTATGGTGACTGCAAAGTAGAATAGGATTTGTCACCAGCCACTTACCTCTCCAAAAAGGAGTCGTTAGTAGGGACTAAAGGGAGGTACCTATAGGTAACAGAGAACGAGCACCGGCATCCTCTGTGAAAATAATTATTTATGTTATTATTATCTTCTGTAAACTAATTCGTCTGCCTAGCGTAGTTAAAACAGAAAATATCTGAGGAAAATATATTTTTAAGGCCTGTAGTCAACCAGTGGACTTATATAGACTGTAAAGAAATATATCGGAAGTGTCTGGATGAGATTCCCAAAGCAAACAGTGAACGCTGACGTTTAGTGTCATTAAATCTCGTAATAGGATATCATAAATCGCAGGAGGTCGGCGGTACCAGGCGGCGCGGCTGTCATCGTTTGTCAGAGCATTTCACGCATTGTTGGACAATAACGCAGGCCGGGGCGGGCGGCATTGTACGCGGCCGCCCGCCTGGACGCGTCACGTCATGCGCTGACCGCTGCGTTGTGTATGCTGCCCTGGTAACTGCCAGGATATGGCTACTATCTCACACTGACAGTTCATGTGTATCATTCACATAATTACGAGTAAACGTAATTACATTTACGGGACTTACCGCAATTTGGCAAAGGTCCTGACGACAATGATTTACTTAACAAGATCCTTAGTCTCCCAGATGGGGAAAAGGGCTTCGACAGTCTTTCTCCGTCGCAAGCAATCTTTTGCCCAGTCCAATATCAGTCCGCTTATCTACTGCTTTAGTTTTGAATCCGTTGAATTCAGACAAGATTAGCTCAATGTGTCTTAGTCTACTGGTAGAGCTGCCATCTCAAAGTCACGCATTAGGCTCAGAACGCTCCTTTGCCCTGTATTCTTGACAACTACAGCCATAGATGGGCCACGCGGCGGCGTGGCTGTAGCCGGTCCCAGTCCCAGGTGGACGATGGGAACGTGGATAGCTTGGGCAGGCTGAGAATCTGCTTATTTAAGTGACGGCAATAGAATCGTCAACATATCTGGCCCAAACCAAAATGAACCGCCAGTTAATAATAGATATCAAACTAAATACACAGTCTAAACGAGCAAAGAGAACAGAACGGCGCTCGTGAACGGAATACGCTTAAAGCGCGAAGGAGGCAACTGAAAAATTACCATATGCCGTTGTGTAAACAGTTGCCGACAATCTTCCCGTAGTCAGCCACTGGCGTCCGAACTCGTAGCGCCAAATATTTGCCAGAGTCTCATAAATTCAACGGCGCCCCGCGCGTCCTACGGGATAACATACATAATGCGCCGCTCCACGGATCGGTAAACATATTGTAATGGAAAACGCCGTCATTGTTTACACTTTATGATGTCCTCGCGCTGTAAACTGATGCGGTGCAGATTTTCCCTCGCGAGTAAACAAAGAATAATTTCGAGGAAAAACTGATAAGGGTAGCGTCTTAAGGTTGTTGGGTCCAACGAAGCGGCTTGGTATAGCCACCAAGTTCAAACTCAACTTCCAAGTACATACCTTAATTTATCATAGCGGGAAGTATCCATATTTATTATATCTCTTAATATTAATTTTTTTTTTTACTCCTGTACTGTTATCTGTTAACTTTTAAATAGTCGCGAACACTAACATAATAAACATTGGATAATTTATAATTTCAGGAAATTACCAGTAACTGTCTAAGAAGACGCAAAAACCCCCTGCAATTTCAATAATCGAATCACCATCATCTGATAAATCGATCTGTCGTGATGAGATCGCAACGTCTAATTGCGTCGATTTCGAAATACACTATGGTGTAGTTGTACCGTTGGTTTCGGAATCGTGATGAGCAACACAGCTGCCACCTGTGACCTGCCCCTGTGTGCAAAGCCCACTATCTCCATCCTAACTTACCGTCTTACCAGCTAAGAGAGACGAACGGTCCGCACGCACCGCGTAACTCCGCCTAATCCGAACCTGCTGCTAAAATATTCGAAATCCGTCAAAACCGTAAATTCCACCTTTTGTATGTGGGTTGGGGTCGTATTTACGACGGAGAGCTGCAGATAGCCCGAATTAAACTTGAATTTAAAACCATTTTATATTAGCTAAGCTAGCTTAGATCGCGCTGCCGCCGCGCGCGTGAGATAAGAGAATTGGCCTGTCAGACGCCGGATGATATATTTGACCAACATTTCCATACCCACCCTCGCTCCCTTTCCCCTATTTTCATTTTGTACGTGTCTGCTCGGTCGCGTATCTATAATGTATCCTTTCTGTTTAGGAGTTACATTGAATAAAAAACGCGAAGGTGAGAAGGGACGTTTATAATTTAATAGACTACATTCTGGGCTGTCAAATGGTGACGTAGGGCGTTTAGTTTCGCCACTTCGCTTCGGGAGCTCAAGTCCTTTTTTTGCGATGTTTCTGTTTAAATAATGCAGATTCACGTGTTTATCTCCATTCGAAGCATAAAGAGCCTTAGACTGGAGTTAAAGACCGAGAACAAGAGGCTAAAGGGCATTCCGTCATCTAAGAAACGAAATAGTCACATTTCAGTATACTTTCGTTAAATTTCGTTAATCTTAGGTCTGTTTTTTTCAGATTTTTGAGTAATTCTAAGTATTTCGCACTATTTGGATTAGGTTGTTTTTACTATTGTAGACTTATCAATATGTTTAACAGTGAGTGACATGCATTTTTTTTACAATTTTATTATATTTTCACTTTGTTTAATAGTAACCATAAAAAATTGTTCCAGAATGTTTAATTTTACAGCATTCAAAGCCTGGCCATGGCTAGTGCTTGAATAATTAAAAATTTGGCAAGACCCGCGTCTGCAGTGCGCCCATCAGAATGATTGCACAGTATAATGACTGTCTGTGCGTACATAAAACACTTCCTTTCGGTGCGTTTTCGAGTTATGTGTTTTGCTCCACCGGTTTCCTCGCTCGCGTAATCCAGATCTTTACATATTTTTTCTATTTTCTTTTTTATTATTAGCTTTCTTGTTTTCTAAAAAAATGAATTCTTCGATTTTGTTAAATACATTTGGTAGGCGGTATATTACTGCTGGGGCTACCGCGGCGATGTAGTGCGTCGGGTATGTTCGCCGAAGCACGAATAGACGATTTTTATGCAATAATGCGTAAGTGGGCTGCCTCGGCGCTGCAGCGTCTCCGAGGGGGCTCTAACAGTATCCTTAGCACCCTAGCGGCCAAAATTGATGGGCCTTTTGTAAGGCACTGGGCAGATCTGCTCATGCATAGAGGTGTACACCTTATAAATTAAATATTTTTCTCGCTCGTCATTACTAACATTAGGATAAGTACTTTGTGTTTTTACTAATATTGTATGGACCATGGTCTGAAATAAAGAATTTACTATTATTATATTATTACAGTTCAAATTATTGGAACATACTGCCCACCAAAAAATATCATTAGGTACCTTAGAAATTACACGAAATTGTTATACATTTGTGAAAATATATAACTAGATAATAGTTTAAACATGGGTACAAAGATTAGGTATTCATATACCCCACTTCGGAATGCACATTTAAAATGCTAATGCTCCATCGACAACAATCACAACCACAATTACTTCAAATCTTTAAAATCGATCAATGCCTTAAATTTATTCCAAGTTTCCCGGGAAATCCTTTTTCCATTGCCTTATCCCGGCGTCCATAAATCAGGGCTCCATTGTGTCGTGGCGGAGCGCCGGCTAATGTACAGGAGCCATTATACTGCATTGTTACAGCACTCGATTTATCCGGACGCGGACGGTATCAAATTTTGATATGTTAATTCCTTTTTTACGGCGGTAAATGAGAAATTGGCAGTTTCGGTCGATTTTTGTAACGTGGAGTCACTAAACGAACTGTTTTTGGTATGGTTAAATCCATTTATTCGTTTAGTGACTCCACGTTTCAAAAATAGCACTTTGAACGTGAAAACTTTCGAGTTGGATCCTTCCGAATAAATCCTAATATCCTAATCCATAATCCTTCTTTTCTGAAGCAAAGATGTGAGGAACTATGTGGCGGCATTTTAACGCACATGTTTTTTACAAAATTATTATTATAACTCGGTAGGAGATACACATTGCTAGAGCTTTCGCAAGTCAAGCAACATGGACATGGTCCGAACTTTGATGGATGACCACCAATCTGACACCAGTTGTGGCCACACACACACGATATGAGGAATTAAAAAGGTTTGTTTTTTGTTATAAACGTGTGACTTTTTTCTCAATTCTATCAAAAACACAAGCTTAACATCAATACATACTATTTATTTGCTTCCAAGTCCAATACAATAAACAATACAGCATAAATATACTCGTACAACATACATAAACTAATAGATATATTAATCAGATTATAATATCCGGCGAACTAGGAAACTAGGTGCATAATATAGCATCAGCAGAAAGCTCGCGATGCCAAAGCTTTTAACAAAGCTGCTGGCTCGGCTCCAACGAATTGACATGTCGCAGCCCCCCGGTAGATGGCGTTGTGCAAAAAGCAGCTATTGGCGCAAGTTAATACACAATAAAGGGCATCTCAGACAAGAGACGGCTAAGATACAGTTATATTTAATACTAAGATTCGATATTTTTTTTATATAACGTTGAGCGAAGCTAAACAAGAGACCTGGAACGGGGGAGAACTTTGCCCAGCAGTGGGATGACATAGATGCCTTTGGATATATGGCTATACATTTTTTAATCTCGAAACTGAGAGCGTCTCAGTTTTGAGATTGGCCAAAAAGCTGTAGTTCGGCTGTTATCGCCGACAGATCGCATTTCTCAACCGATTCTCGTGAAATTTTGTGAGGTTCTAAAATTATATAAAATACTTTTAATCGATTCAGTTTTTCAAATTTTTTCAAAATGCCGGTAATATGGGCCTTGAAAACTTTTAAAATGTCATATTTTGCAATTTCTTTAACTTTTTTTGCTACCCTTATTAAAACGCAACTTTATTGTCTGAAGTACTTTTTACCCGATAAACTTTAACGAATCGGAGTGACTTGCGAAGTCTACACTCACAGAGCCACTAGTATTTATAAGGTATTAGTCAAATATTTTAAAATATTAGTATTTTCATTTCAAGAAAAGCTCTATAACTATCATTATATTATCTTACTTATGTGTGATCCTCCATTAAATTGTATGGTAAGATTTAATCTTAAGATACAAACTATAGTATCTTCATCGTCTGTAATCCCCTTAAATCTCAAACAAATACATAATAACTTTCCCTCAACTGGCAACATAGGATTAATACTCTTATTGACGTCGCAATACCAGTTTTGACAAGCGCAACAATCGCTTGTCACTTTCTAACGCACAAGAATCAGTCAAGTGCGAGCGAGTGAAATATTGTTTTGGTAGGAATGGCAGAATGTCCATGGCAGTTTTCGGTTTGGCAAACAAAGGAATTAGAGCGATTCGCGCGCTCGAAATTTATTGCCGGTCGCAGTGACCAATTTTCCTTTTTTTCCGTCTCTTTCGCCCCACGGCGTGTGTGGAAAACTGGCAAAACTGGAAAAACTGTTGATGTTACGATGTCTGCTAATGGATAAGAAAAACTAACGCTCAGCTGGTTTGGAAATTAAAGTGCTGGCGAATCCCTTGAGATCGAACGGTAATCAGAATCGGAAATTCATTTGCACATTAGTAATAATTATTGAGTTAGTGTCGAATGGTCGCAAACTCATATAGCCTATATAGAAACTCGTCTTAAACGCAACTTGGAACTCGTTTAAATAGCAATTCGTCTAAGTGAGAAGTAGTTTTAAAAGTTATTTTGCGGGTAGTCTTCATTTTATTGCTGCAAGTGGTCTAAATATCAATTTATACAAAATGCAAGTAGTCTAAAATGTAATAATGAAAGTAAAAGGATATTTAAAAAAAAAAGGAGAGTTTTGGTTCCCTTGAAGTAAAGCAGCTTCCATGGCACTTTTTGGTTATTATTAGTTCTAAAAATACGATTTGGGAAAGTTACGATTTTGTACGAGAAATATATTTATTATAAGTATACTTCTTCTGAAGCAAAACCATATATTTTCTAAAAACCGAACCTTAAGAAAAGGTTTTGATTTTTAAACCTATTTTCTATATAATATCTAATAAAAAACCTCTTATGTAACAAAAATAAAAATCAGTTAAAAGAAACAAAAGGCATTCAAATATTCAAGTGTTTCTTTACATCAATGCTCAGGTTTATTTTTATGTTTTTTTCCCAACGATCAGATTGCGTCGAGTCTATTAAAACTTCGTACTAACTTGACGTACTCGTGCCTTTAAATTCAAACGCTAAGCCATCAGATAAACTTAAAAAAAAGGAAAAAGTTAGACGCACAGAGCGACATTATCTTCGTCTGCTTAATACTCCAATTAAATTAAAAAAATAAAAAGGCGTTCCGATTTTCCTATCCCCAAAGTTTGATAATGGATTTTTTAAAAAAGGAACATAAATTACCGCTAAAACCATGGTTTTAGAACGATAGAAGTTTAATTTGAAATGTATTTGAGTTTTTTTTTTCTTCAAAGAGTGCATTTTGGTGCCAGATTATTCAAGATATCTCTTTACAAAGGTTATCGCGGTATGGGAAGAACCTGTCATGTTCTAAATTTTCTCTTTTCTCGACCAGCATGGTAGCGCGGATGTGAAATATGTAAGTAGGCGATGCGGTTAACAACCCATCAACATTACTTACTTACTACGAGTAGGTACTAAAGTAAATCTTCGCTTTTTTGTTAATAAGATAGCTAGTCTCTGAATTAGGATTTGTACAATACCCGGCACGTAAGTTGAACAAAAAAGGCAGCCGTCAGCGCATGTTTCATTGGAGATAAAAGTATTAAAAGAGATTTTTTGGTCTTTCTTCAAAGCCGAAATCATTTCTATCTGAAGTTCAGATAGAAATGTTATAGAAATGTGATTCTAAACGGACAAACGTATAACAACGACTGCCATTTTTGTTCAACTTACGTGCCGGGTATTGTACATAACATCTCTTCCTCTGGATGTCGTAAGAGGCGACTAAAGACTATGTGCAAATATCTTTTGCTACAAACGTTTACCCAAAGAGTTATCAACCTCAAGAATAAAACAGTATCAAGCAACATTATCAATAAACAACATATTTGAGCACCAAACATTTGACTTTACAAAAATACAGACGTGACACGGACATACTCGTCACATGTACCTGATTACACAGGTAAATTAAAAAGTTGTTTGGTTTCCAAACTTAGATAACACAGTCATTTAAATATTAGTAGTGAATGCCAACAATATTTGCCTATTTAATTCGGATATTATCATAAACAAAATGAACTTTAAAATCATTTTCATCTTGGCTGTTCTCGTGTTTTTTCCAGATATTTAATAAAACAAAAATTTTTTGACGACTTTTGTTGCGTAATGGTTAACACGCTAGACCGCTAAAACGGAGGTTCTGGGTTTAATCCCCAGCCAAGGCAAGTTGGAAAAAGGCCTTTTTCAAATTGTCCTGGGTCTTAGGTGTTTATCTATATATGTACTTATTATAAAATATAATATCGTTGGATTGTTATCCCATAACAAAAGCTTAAGCTTACTTTGGGGCTAGTTCAATCTATGAGAGTACATAGTCTAGTCTCTATATATTTATTTTTAAAAAAAGCAAGAAATCTGCTATAATTTTGAACACGATAAAAATCGTCGTTGAGTATTAGTACATTTACTATTACACTAATATGTCACTTACATTTCCAACAGCAAATCAACAGCGTTTATTACAAATGATAGCTTTATAATAGCTATATAGCTGTATACTTTAATATGACCAGTTTCAGCCGTGACCGCATCACAATAGCGTTTTTAGAGTTGTAATAATGGTTATTATAGTGCTTATTATGGTAGTATTATACTATAATGATAATAATATCATTTTCAATTGGAGAGTGGAACCAATGAACTTGCAGGCGCGGCTCGCAGCGGCGCGTAACACAAAAACAATAGACAATCGGAATGTTGTAACCATAAACTTGTTATTAAAAATGGTCGAAAGTGGTATCTAACGGTGAAAATATTGAGACACCGTTGGTTCTAATTTAAGATGGAAAATAACTGGATTTGAACTTACGCGTAATGGAATATTTTCAATTCAGTCATAAGTGACTTGAATATTCCTTTTGTTGTCTTTTCAAATTCAAATTTTGAACCAATGAATTTTATTATGTGGCGGAAAATCGGAATAAAAGAATTTAGCAAAAATATTTGTTTCGACAGATCCAATGTCTTTTTTCGGTTTTTGAAAATCAGATCCTATATACTATAGAGTAATTTATCTGCCTTTAGACTTCCAACCTTTATTATCGTACATAGGTTATTGATACTTATTTGCCATACAGGCCTAGGCCCACCCGCGGCTGTAGAGCGTTAGATAATAATAATAATATTGCTATATGTACCTTGACTGATCAATAAAAAAGTCAGCTAAGTCAGGCATTTAAAATAATCCTAGTTCCCGTTTTTCTTTTTGTGTTGAACCTTAAAAAATTAAAATATAATAGTAGTCAATTAAAGAAATTACCAGGAAAGCAGGACACGTTAGTAGGTCCAATCACGGTACCATTTGACATGTTTGACAGCTGTCAAAACAATCGCGCGGCAAAATGTTCACGTCACGACGCCGAGTGTCGGGAGACGAAGGCAATTTGCCGTGATTGATGGTGTGATGGTGGCATTAGAAAAAGTTAATAACTTGTCATGGGAACTCTCATTAACACTATGGTTTTAAGGCTTTTGTTAAAAGTAAAGAAAGTACAGAAATAAAGCTCACTTAATTCATTGAAAAAAATTAATGAACATTTTACGAGACTTGAAAAATTGACCAATTCATCGTGTGATCAAGTCTATCTTCTTCTCTATGCGGTCTTAATTTTAAGAAAGTCGAGTCTTTTATTTTCTTACTTGTTTTGAAAGAAAAAGCTATAAACTACTTACTAACGCTTTGGAAAAAAACTACTCCTGAAAAACGCTAAAAGAATGTAAGAGAGAAAAATGTACTCATCTTGATAAAAAGTCTATTAAATTGGCTCATGACGGGAATTTTTTCCCCAGATAAACCTATAGATTTTTGTGTCTCAGCGTCTTCCCGGTTGCATCATTGTTTGTTCGGCTTCGATTCGGATAAGCTATCAACACCTTCAGCTGTGCTGATTTGAGCCCGCTTTTTCTACTCCAAAAATAATAAGCATGTCGATGGTTACTCAATGATGTCGAAGACCTTGCAATATTGAAATATACAGAACAGTTTATGTATATGAATATATAGTACGTCTAATATGTTGATGTCACTCGCTAATCATCGGAATCGTATAGAAAGCGATGATGGGCGAGTGACATTAATATATAAGACGCACTGTAGTTTAATATGGAACTCTTTTCTCTACACTATTTATTTTGTGTTTAAGCTTTGTTTCGTGGCATCCACGAATTATTTGTCTTTCTAATTATCGAGTGTAATTACTTTCCTAATCTGATCACTCGTAATGATAGATGGCGTTTTAAAATGTTATTGTCTGTTTTTATGTAGCTCTACTTTTATATCCGTTACTATCCGGATAAAATGAGTGTAAGAATTCTTTAACATTCGTCAACAACATCTTATATTTAATGTGTATGCAAAAAAATTAAAGGCGATACAAAATAAGGCTTATGTCTACCAGTGGGCCGCTGCAGGCTTACGATTTATGATGTAAGTGTATGTTGAATGTATGTTGAATGTATGTTGTTGATGTAACCTACCTGAATTTGACGGAGTCAGTGCTGCCCCCATTTTAAATAAATCATTTGAAAGAAAACGGAGATATCATCCAAAATTTTGACTTAATCAGACCCTTCAAACTATTTTATGAACTACTGTTTTTAGTTAAAAGTGAGAACATGAAGCTTTTTTACGCACATTAGTCAAAAGTGGCCGTTTTTCGCTAATGTGCCTAGAAAAGCTTTACGTTCGCACTTTAAACTGTAAACAGTAGTTCATAAAATACTTTGAAGGGTTATCTAGGGTCTGGTCAGACAAAATTTTAAATGATATCTCCGTTTCCTTTCAAATGATTTATTTCAAATGGGGGTAGCACTGGGCCCCGAAAAATAAGGTAAATGTTCCTCTTTTTAGAAGCCTTCATTAGTCCAGCAATGAACTGAAATAGTCTGTAAAGAAGAAATAATAACAAATACTTATTTTCCTCCTAGACGTTAGTACTATTATAAACTAAAAGTCTAACTATATCGATAGCATCTGAATCTACTAAATTCATTACATTTTCGAACTATTACTTTGGAGCTACCTCAGTCAGTGTTATTTGTCCTTATCTATTTGTTTGTTTTATTTATTATTCGTACCTAGTGATGTGCCGTTCTTGAGAGTTCCGAAATGGTCTGGAAAATTTCCGAGAAATTTTTCGCACGAAAATTCTTCAGGAAAATTTTCAACTGAAATTCTCGAGAAATGTTGAAAATTTCGGAAATTTTTCGCACGAAAATTCTTCAGGAAAATTTTCAACTGAAATTCTCGAGAAATGTTGAAAATTTCGGAAATTTCCGGAAATTTCCGAAATTTTCCAGACCGTTTCGGAACTCTCAAGAACGGCACATCACTAGGTACGAATAATAAATAAAACAAACAAATAGATAAGGACAAATAACACTGACTGAGGTAGCTCCAAAGTAATAGTTCGAAAATGTAATGAATTTAGTAGATTCAGATGCTATCGATATAGTTAGACTTTTAGTTTATAATAGTACTTACGTCTAGGAGGAAAATAAGTATTTGTTATTATTTCTTCTTTACAGACTATTTCAGTTCATTGCTGGACTAATGAAGGCTTCTAAAAAGAGGAACATTTACCTTATTTTTCGGGGCCCAGTGCTACCCCCATTTGAAATAAATCATTTGAAAGGAAACGGAGATATCATTTAAAATTTTGTCTGACCAGACCCTAGATAACCCTTCAAAGTATTTTATGAACTACTGTTTACAGTTTAAAGTGCGAACGTAAAGCTTTTCTAGGCACATTAGCGAAAAACGGCCACTTTTGACTAATGTGCGTAAAAAAGCTTCATGTTCTCACTTTTAACTAAAAACAGTAGTTCATAAAATAGTTTGAAGGGTCTGATTAAGTCAAAATTTTGGATGATATCTCCGTTTTCTTTCAAATGATTTATTTAAAATGGGGGCAGCACTGACTCCGTCAAATTCAGGTAGGTTACATCAACAACATACATTCAACATACATTCAACATACACTTACATCATAAATCGTAAGCCTGCAGCGGCCCACTGGTAGACATAAGCCTTATTTTGTATCGCCTTTAATTTTTTTGCATACACATTAAATATAAGATGTTGTTGACGAATGTTAAAGAATTCTTACACTCATTTTATCCGGATAGTAACGGATATAAAAGTAGAGCTACATAAAAACAGACAATAACATTTTAAAACGCCATCTATCATTACGAGTGATCAGATTAGGAAAGTAATTACACTCGATAATTAGAAAGACAAATAATTCGTGGATGCCACGAAACAAAGCTTAAACACAAAATAAATAGTGTAGAGAAAAGAGTTCCATATTAAACTACAGTGCGTCTTATATATTAATGTCACTCGCCTATCATCGCTTTCTATACGATTCCGATGATTAGCGAGTGACATCAACATATTAGACGTACTATATATTCATATACATAAACTGTTCTGTATATTTCAATATTGCAAGGTCTTCGACATCATTGAGCAACCATCGACATGCTAAATATTTGGAGTAGAAAAAGCGGGCTCAAATCAGCACAGCTGAAGGTGTTGATAGCTCATCCGAATCGAAGCCGAACAAACAATGATGCAACCGGGAAGACGCTGAGACACAAAAATCTATAGGTTTATCTGGGGAAAAAATTCCCGTCATGAGCCAATTTAATAGACTTTTTATCAAGATGAGTACATTTTTCTCTCTTACATTCTTTTAGCGTTTTTCAGGAGTAGTTTTTTTCCAAAGCGTTAGTAAGTAGTTTATAGCTTTTTCTTTCAAAACAAGAAATTTTTCGCACGAAAATTCTTCAGGAAAATTTTCAACTGAAATTCTCGAGAAATGTTGAAAATTTCGGAAATTTCCGGAAATTTCCGAAATTTTCAACATTTTCATTTTCCGGCACATCACTACTCGTACCACTAATAAAATATAAGTTTTTCCGTTAACTGAACAACAGATGCTAAAAAACTACATTATAAAAAATCCACCCACTAAATTCATTTAACCACACAATCCCATCATTACCCGAAGCTCATTCAAAAAGCCGTGTTTATTAAAGCTTTTAAAAAGCTTTAGTCTCGTCTAAGCTCAGGGGTCCATCCCTCAGCACCAGTGGTCGGCACCTGAGCCTTAGCAATAATTGCTAGGAGTAACATTTGCATGCGATTTATTTATTCATATGACAGTAGGGAAACTTTAGTATCTATGGCAATATTTTAATAATATACACGTCTATAGACGTAGTATCTGTTATGTCAATTGACAAATTCTACGTCTATAGACGTATATATTATTTAAATATTGTCAAGTAGGTTTCATATCATACGACAAGTTTAACAAATATTAAATAACAAAATTGAATGTATGATATTGAATATTCGAAACTGAAAGATCTCCTCCAGCTGGTCTGAGACAAAAGAAAAAACTTGGAATTTACCAGCTACTTGTCATCCCGCGCAAATCGTACAAGCCGATCGAGGGAATAGGCGTAAATGCGAATTAAGTCAGTAGACAATGCGACTACTAACTTATCAGTATTTTGATTCCTTCATCTTCTCATCCATCTTCATAACGGACGATCTCCGTGGCGTAGTGGTCACAACGCTAGTCCGCCACCCAGAGGTCCCGCGTTCGATCCCCGGTCAGGGCAAGTTGGAAAATTGACTTTTTCAAACTGTCCTGGGTCTTGAATGTTTATCTATATATGTATATGTTATAAAATATAGTATCGTTGAGTTAGTATCCCATAACACAAGTCTCGAACTTACTTTGGGGTAAGCTCAATCTGTGTTATTTGTCCCTATATATTTATTTATTCAGGTTAGAAGCGACCTTTGATTCTTGCGGCCCTGGGCTCTGTCTGCTTAGTGCCGTAAGACTCTATCCAAAGCGCTCTATCTGCCCTGTTAGAGATATAGACGTGATTGTGTATGTACGTACGGTTTGTAAAAATATGCAGAAGTAAAGCTGTGGAATTTGAGACTGAAATCATGGTGGAAAGAATCAGATAGCTAGAGACAACAACAAATTGATGGACTATCAAAGAGAGTAGTAGTAGTTTTCAAAAGAGATGATGAAGGGCAGTCAAATTAAATAACAAAACGAGCCAAGAGAACGAGAAACTAGGTTTCACAGTTACCAATTTTTTAAAAGAATTAAAAAACTTTGCATATTTTCCTTTTTAACACCAGGCTTTCATAACTATTCAGGAAAACTCCCAAAAACGCGCGAACAAAGAATACCAAAGACAGAAGAACAAAGATCGTATTTAGACGTAGAACAATGGGTGGAAAAAGGAAACAAAGGACGGAGCTCCCGAAATTTACGTTTAAAAACAACGTAAATACCTAAGCGGGATCCGTATCTATCCTATTTAGATATTAATCTAAACGAAAAAGCAAAAGCAATTCAAAATAGGCAACAAGCTAACAGAAGGGACGGGGCGGGCCGGGCTGTAATTGGCCATTTATCAAACTGCGAAGGGGTTAGGGAACGCTCCTAGCCGCCGCTGCCGCCCTGGTACTTGCTCGCTCGAGGCGGAGCGGCTTAAACGGACAAACAAACAAACAGATTTGTTATACACGCTAACAATGGAATTAAGAGTGACAAAATTTAAAAAAAAATGTTTTTTTTTTACATTTTTCAGGGTAATACAGAAAAAGAAAATGCCATATGTAGCAAAATTTGGCCTACTAGGAATTAGGAATCATGTGACGGGAATCAGAAATGTATGAGAATTTGAGAAATTCTCATACATTTCCAAATTGGGTTGGTTGTCTTGTCTCCTAATTCTTCTTCGCCAGGTGGTCCGATTTTGATTTGTTAGTCAGTTGAAATTTCTCCTTATTTATTGCATGAGTTATTCTTGTCTATCACAGTCTGATGCAGATCTAAATGAAAAGCAATAAATTGCTCAAGTTTGCAACAAAGTTCGTCAAAGTGCTTAAATCTCGCTAACATACTGCACATAAACAAAGCACCAAACACCACGAGTGTAAAGGTCCTCCGTAATTAGAAACCATAATTTAAACCGGGAACGTAAAATTAATCTAATAACCAATACAAACGAAATTTTCGCAAAGTAATCCGCACCTAAATACACAGGTGGGATAGTCGAGGCCCGCTTGATTTCGGATAAACCTTCATAAAGCTGATTAAGCCGGTTTTAAATTCAACATTTTGGGGTAATGAAACTTTCTTATCAGCGAAACTCCTCTTTTGAATTATGGCCGTTGCTTATTTAGATCCGCTCCCCTACTACCTCCTGATATCCTAGTACTTTAATTACTTAACATTTTATAATTATACAATAGATAAAGTTGTAATTTATCAAATACGAGATATGTGCATTGGAATAACAGACAATTTGTCACCCTAGAAAGGGTAAGCGCGCTGCCAATCCACCCGTGTATAATTTAAGCCTTTGTCTATGGTGTTGTGATCGGAAAAGTTAACTTGTAATCTCTATGGTTTGGTTATGCCGCTCAACGCTGGGGTTCGAAATTTAAATTAAAGAAATGGCGCCGTATGTTACTGAATAATTATTATGAATTGATCAACATTGTTACACACTGCTGCATACGTGTTAAGTCGTAGATAAAATAAACGTTTTAGCATATTAATAAGCCCATAAAATTGGATGCTCCAATTAAAACAGACATTTATTACAAAAATCCCGCATTGAAACTTTATGTAGTACACTCAATAAACGAAAATTACTGCTGCTCAAATGATAATTAAGGTTTTTGACACATCCCGATGCATACTTGGCCAGTTTGATGTATCTTAATAACGTTTGTGGCACGTAAAACCTGCATAACGGGATCGCTATAAAAACAAAAACATTACACTTAATGGATGCCGCCCTGGTACTTCTTTGAACATTCTAAGAAAATGATAAGCGACAAGTCGAGATAAAAAGCAAAATGGCGAGCGCCGAAATGCCACGCGGTCGCATCACTATGCAAATATGGTGCTTAATTACTTAAAATATCTTTACTACGATCTCTAGTAGATCGTTTACTTACATTTCTTTTGAAACAATTATGTTAATGGCGGGCGGCGGTTAAATGCGCGCTGGGATGTAATAATTTACAATTAAAACGCTTGGTAGATTCACAGTCACTGGCAACACTGAGATGCAAATGGCAACACCTGACGTCAACACGCTTGCAATGTTGCAAAACAAGACGTGTGAATTTCTTTAGCCATCTCAAGCATCAATCACATTATTGTGGAAAACATACATTCACTGTTTCTTCTTTATCCTGGATAGGGTAGACAGAGTAGTCTTGCGGCTCTAAGTAAACAGAGCCCACGGCCGCAAGACTCAGAAGCCACTTTAGCGTGATTGTGGTCAAAAAAATGGAAAAAAGAATCAAATAGTGATTTGTGCACGACTATTGATTGCATGATGGCGTCTACGATATGCGCGAGAAGTGAAGAAGCGGGTACATTTTAAGTTTTTATTCTTTACTCCCAGAGCAGTATAAAAGAGACTGTATTGTGGAATTGAAAGTAGATACATATTTTATGCAATGTCTCTCTGTCATTTTCTTTATGTTAATAACAAAATTGGGTATTTTTCTAAGTGAAAAATAAATTATTTGGTATACTGTTAAGAAAATAAAACATCACAATATAATGTCACTTGTCCGGATCATATATCCATTTTCAAAGTGATTTGTTTCAGAAAAACTGATATTAAGAGCGCTATTTGATCCCAAGAAACTTTGACGTCATGAGCCTGTATTCTATACAAATTCCATTAAAAATGTTTTGACATTTAGAAAAAGGTATCTGATTTAAGTAGTATGAAAAATAGCGAGTCGTCTTGATTGCTAAAATACAGCACAGCTTCGATCAGCGTCTGTAAAGCCACGCCCTTAATCGGCTTTGCGGTAAAGAAGACTTTAATTCTGCAAATGAGCGTATCTAGCAGTCGCAGCCTACGCTTAGCTTCAAATAACTCGGGTAAATTGCACTGTATTCGGTACCGTGGCAACTTTGCACTGTGGTAACTTTGCCAAATTTCGGCACACACTCGCATGTGCCAGTGAAAGGCTGCATTTGACGCTGTTTCTATATTATTTCGCAGCAGGCAATTTGCTAAGTTGAACAATAACTGCTTCAGAAATTATCATGGGTGGGTGAAAAGTTTGAGAGGATTGGAACTGTTTTATGTCTTAACTAGGTGGTGTTAGCGACCTAGCTGTTGCCAGTGACTTCGTTCGCGTGAAATTTAGGAATGATGATATTTTTTCCTGCACTTGACGCTTTTTTCTTAATTATTTCGCAGCGGGCAATTTGCTAAATTGAACAATAACTGCTTCAAAAATAATAAAGCCTAGGTAAGAAGTTTGAGGAGATTGCAACTATTTGATGTCTTAACTAGCTGGTGGCAGCAACTTCATTTGGATGAAATTAAAAAAAAATGACGATAACTTTTTCCACTGAAATCAGATTGCAAATGCCTACATGCCTAGAATACAGCCTTGAACCAAAGCCTACATGTTGCTCCAAGCTGAACTTAATCTAAGTATTTGTAACGTGAAAAAATCCGTTTACTATTTTGGGAGATTAAATTCAAACAAGGTTACAAACCCAAGGTGTATTACAAATTCACCACTACTCGTATTACCGATGCGTAGGTATGTGAAGAATAACTTTTCCTGTTAAATATCAGGACAGTAAAAATCAGAGTTCAGAAGTAGTTAACGTGCAAAAAAACACAATGTAAAAACAGCTTCATTTATAAAAAACCTAATTGAAGAATGACACTCTCAATTAAGCGTTTATGCCGTAATCGCAAAACATGTTAAAAATAGACCGTCCATAATCAAGATTGACCACAACTAAGATTGGCCGAGTCCTGTACATCCAGATATAGTTGTTAGAGCTAGCAAAGTCCGTAAGCCTCGCAACTGGAATAGCATCAAAACTTGTTAATTTCATAATAAAACTCCCTCACAAACTCCAAACGTAATTAGAGGGCAGATGAAAACTTCACAACGCAGACGGGTGCACTTCTTATGGCATTTAACAAACTTTGATAAAAAGATTAAGTATGACAGTTTGAAATATAGCCACCGCAGTCGGAGGAAAAAATAACAGTGCAAACTTTGCCGGCTCCATTGTAGCTAGAGTTAATTTTGTAGGAAAGAAGGGCGCAGGTGCTGCGTCGCGGGTTGTATTAATTTCAGATGCTTTAATGTTACTTGTACGTATGGCTGCATTTATGAAGGACAAAATAAATAAAAAATTAAACAAATCACACAGACTGAGCTGGCCCCAAAGTAAGTTTGAAACTTGTGTTATGACTTACTCAACGATATTATATATTTTTGACAAAAAGTCCACTGACTGACGGAGCACATCAAATCCAGAACGTTCGGGAAGTGGACTAGCGTAGTCAAATTTCTTCTTCTTTATCGAGTCGGAATTGTTTCAGTGTAGGTTCAATTTCAAACCATCAAAACTAGCAAACACATTCTTGAGGGTTGATGCCAGGCAGGTAGACAGCCATAAAAAAAAAACACAGTCGAATCATTTTATTGAAATGAAAGCTATATTCTCGAAGGAAAAAATATCAGTGGAAACTTGTACGGTTCCATTGTAGAGTTAATTTTGTAGAAAAGAAAGGCGCAGGTGTGGCGTCGCTGGTTGTATTAATTTGAGTCAGTCTACTGCTGCTACGTACGAGGGCAAGGAATGGCGATGGACAAAAATGTTTATTGATTTCGAGATCATTGACATCATTGTTAGATTTTTGCAGAAAATAATAAGTATGCCGTAGAGTTTCTGACATAGGAAGGACATAACTCCAGTCGTGGTGCTCCCTCCGATACTGCTACGTCCGCTGTGGCTGCAGCAACACCATGCATGCAGCGGTATCGGAGGGAGGATGCATCAGCTGTTGGTGGCGGGTGCACACGGGCTGTTGGTGGCAGGTTTGCTGGGACTAACAGTAGTGGGTGGGCGCCGGCCAGCAATAGTTTGCATAAACTAACTGGTGGCGGAATTGCACAAAGTAATTCAAATCATGTAGTATGTAACTTTGACTTCCGCAAAGTAACACCTGAATCTATTAAACTATGTAAGGAGTACCCATAACCGAAGAGCATGCATGGAAAAAGCAATGATAGTCGGCGAAGCAAAAGAGGTTTGCAAGGTTCGTAGCAAGTGGAGGTTCGTAGTCTCTGCCTACCCTCATGGGAAATAGGCGTGAAAATATGTATGTGTGTATCATTCAGATATTTATATTAAAATATGAACCACAGTCAGAGGAAAAATAACAGTGCAAAACTTTGTCCGCTTCATTTTGCGAGAAAGAAGGTAGCAGGTGTGGTTCGTATTAATTTGAGCTACTCTAATGCTACTCGTACGTACGACTGCGTTACGGCAGACACGGCTGAATTTATAAGCGAAGTTAAGCGAGGCTGGATCTGGTGGATTATGACGTCTCGTGTGACGACCGCCCGAACCTAGCGCGAGGGTAACTATGGCCGTGGGCAAAGATACACTTATATAAACCCTGAATGCATTAGACTGCTTTTTTTCTGGGAGCTCGGTGGCCCAGTGGGAGAACGTATTGTTAGCGCTTTCGCAAGTTAAGCAATCACGGGCGTGGTCTGTACTGGGATGGGTGAACACAGGCGGCAAAAATTCTCGTGCTCCTCCGTGCTTCTTGGTCACGGCTGTCATCACTGAATAGCAGTCTTCAAGTAAGATGCCTTATTGTAGTTGCCTTGCCAGAAGTTTTATATAAAGTGATAGTAGTGCAGGCTGAGAAGAATACAATTTTCAACACCTTTCCTCTCCTATTCCTCTCATAAGACTGCTGTAAGAGGCGACTAAGAGAAGCACAGGTAAGATCAAAGGGGCAGCAACATTTTCTGAGTGCGATCCACTGCAATCACCACCCGCGTGGTCAGTGTGGTGAATATGGCAAATTCTTCCTTTATTAGTAGAGGTCGTTAGTCTAGCGAGCTAGGCTCAATACTCAAATATAGTTTGTACCTAAAGAAGAACAAAGATTATATTATCAATCATATAGTATCGAGTTTTTATTCATTCTTCATCAACAGAGATCGGAATCACGGGTGCTATTGCTATCAAACGTATGGATATGACTATATATTCTATAAATAAAACAATCATAACTATGTGATTTCAGGATATATTTAAATCGAAAAAAAAAATAGATTTATCCTGACATCACATAATTATGATTGTTTTATTTACTTAGTACCCAATTAGATTCTCAACAAATCCCGGAACTTTTAGTCATGTCCATACTTTTGATAGCAAATAGCACCCGTGATTCCGATCTCTGTTGATGAAGAATGAAAAAAAACTCGATATTTCAAGCAAGAGAGAAATAAATATGACGAAACAAATACACTATTGTTAAAAAAAAATATTAGAAGCTACTAATTAAAATCCAGCCGTTGTTTATTCAACGTTTCGCAATTCGCAATACCAGGAGAGCAGCGGGGCCTAGGAGCGAATAATTTATATTTAATTTAAACAAGACGACATTGGTATTCGGAATACGAGTGCGTAATTAAAATTCCCGCCGCGGTTCCCCCGCGCCCCGTCCACCCCTCAACCCCTCCTGAGGCCCGTCGCGACAGTTTTCGCGCCAATTTCAACGCGCCCGGAAATTAATTGTGACAGGAAGACGCAGCGGTCACATCCGGTTGCGTTCCATTACTGCATGCGATCACATTATCAGCTCATATCCATTAAACTCAATTAAAATAACACTTCGTAAGCGAAAAGGTTGAAAATGATATGCAAAGTGCCTCGTGGCCCAAATTTTACTTCTTTTTATCAGTTATTGACCATAATCTCTTTTGAAAACACGCAAAATGCCTTAAAGTATTAATTTAAATGACAGTATATCTATACTTTTAAAAGTAAACAAAACGCACTTCGAAAAATATGACTACGCAATCAGTTGAAAGCATTTTCACATTTAAAATAAAACGCTGTATCGTAACGATAGATTCCCACCTGTGATTTATTTGTATCGATTACTTAAACGCCGTCACTTGTCACAAAACTGGTCGGCCATTGATGTAATCGAAGAAGCGACGGATGTGTACGTCGTTAAAAACCTTATAAAACGGTACAACAATTAATAAGTGTCAAGTTTAACATTTCATTAAATAAAAACCGATAAGAATCGTCATAATCTATTGCCGCGGCGCATTTACATAATTCTTTGGCGACCATTTCAAAATCCGAATTTCGAATCATTAATTTTGAAAAAGAAATGTTTAATTTTGAACCGGTGGGTTTTCTATATCGGTGATGTGTTCGATATATGAATTCAAATATTGTGGAGTATGCTTATGAGGTCTATTTTAGAAATTGAAATATCAGTCGTCATACGCTTCGTCGTACAAAAATCATACGACTGTCGATTGTTTATTGTTCTTCTGCTACTGCTTCTTTCTCGCCTTTTTCCTATGTGGTACTGTATGTCAACACCCTCCATAATGTCCTGTTCTCTATCTTCTTCGTACTAAGATTTCGTTTATATCAAAAACACTCAATCCGTGAGTGTTTTTGGTATCATCATATAGTTGGCAAAGAACAATTTTTAAAATCTCAATTCAAACAAAAGTTAAAAAAAACGCGTAAGTTTTCAATATTTCGTTCGAGAATGGATTTCCTCTGTAATTGGTTATTGGTATTTCACGCCGCGGCCAGGACAATTGTCCGATCTCTGGTGGCATCTCCAGTTTGCGAGACACATTCGTTACCTTCGCTAAGGGCCTCTAATGGCCGCGCCCGCCTGAACCCGACCGGCCCTTAAAATTTTAACCGTCCTTTTATTTATGGTCGCTTTTGTCTCTGCGATACAGCTATCAAGCGTAGGATCTAGTCGTTATGATTTTAAGTACACTTTTGCATTAAAAATCTGACATTTTACCGAAAATCTTTTAAAAATACTGCAAGTATCATCTATTTACTATCTAAACGATCAACACTGAACTTTAAAGGTTCTTTCTGTTGAAGCTTAAAGCTGTAGGACATTCTTTTAGACTCTAAACCCTCGGAATTTAGCTCTGAATTTCATAAATTGAATAATTTTGTGAATTTTGCAGACCAATGCAATTTTATAACGAAGAACACTTACTTTATAACGCCTATAACACAATACAAGTATATACAAATAATACAAGAATATTTGAGCCAATAATATAACAAACAAAACTCTTCTTATTTACATTCCTGTCGCAGCCACGCCGCATCGCAGACCTAGTTCCGTCTAATTACAACTCAAATCGTTCGAAAACACGCCCATAAATCTATTTGTCGTTTAAAAAGGCTAATTACTCGTTGATTTACGTCTAGAGGTTGGCAATGCGCTGATTTACGCCTGCAAGGTTGGCAACGCGTCTCCGGCGGTCTAGACGCTGATTTGCTCGTCTTATCTTAGCGAAATTAATATTATCTACACGAACTTCCTGTTGACTTAGCCGATTTCAAATGAATTGATTACGTTATGATTAACTAATAGGTAGGTATATTTTAAAAACTAGTGGGTTTTAAGAATTTTGCTGGGAAGAAGTGCCTAATTTACGTAGCAATTTATTAGAATCTATTTTATTCTGTGGTACGTTATGTTAAGAATCATAATTAACGACAAACACACAACAAATGATCACTTCAAAATATCGTACTATTAGAGTCCCGATCATTCTTTTATCAGCTTCATTACACTATTACTCTTCAAAATCACTTTTTTTTTAGTACACCAGTTCAACAATTCTATGAATAACTTACAATCAATGATTCCAATAATATCAATGCTTAGAATAAGTTTCTTGGAGTATTAAGAAATTTGCGTGCTAATTTTTCATCATATTATTAGTCAATGTAGATAATATATTATTTACTGTCTCCTACTGTCCAATTTTAATTGCATATGTGAACCATACACTTTAAATTGTATAATTTAGTACGCGACATAGCATTAGCAGATAAACCCTTGATCGAGGAGGCTCTCAGGCTAGTATCGCTTCCGATACGTTAAAATTTCGACGCCATTTTGAAGCATTTTAATGGCGACGCCCGATACCGCCATTACGCCACACCTGTAGGTTGTTTACTAAGTAATTGAATCGCGATAGGTTGTTAGGCAGGGTTTTATATATTTTTTTAAATTCTATGTAGGTACGTAGGTACTAAGTAAGACCACAAGCGTGGTTCACCTGCTGGTAAGAGTTACCGGATTTTTCTGGATGCCTGCAAAACCACGCGTTGCAGACCCTGTTTGTTTGTTTTACGTGTGAGAAGCACGTGATGAGAATAGAGGAGGCTTATGTTACTAAAAATGTGTTGAACATGACTGGTAAAGAGGAAGACCTAAGAAAAGATGGAAGGAATGCATAAGAAATGATACTAAAGCCCTGGGAGGAGATGAAGATATGACTCGCCATAGAGCAAATTGGAAAGAAAAGACGTTTGCGCCGACCCCATATAAATAGATGGGAAATGGTAAGGAAGAAGAATAAAAATCAGACTGCAATACAATGATGACAGCCATGACCAGCGGCTAATACTTGCCTTTCGAAGCACCGAGGAGCTCGAGAAATTTCTATGCCACTTGTGATAACCCATCCAAGAGCGCAGCACCCTTATTGTCGCTTTTCTGCGAAAGCGCTAGTAATGCGTACTCCTGAAGAGACCAGACATTTTCAAGTGATTTTAGAATATCCAATGGTCAATGTTAAAGAATTTCAGTGCTTATTAGTTAAGTAAAACTTCAAGTGTATAGAAAATCAAGCCAAGCAGTTTCATCTAAATCTTGGTGAATTTGATAAATAAGGTACTTCTATTTGTTAAATCATTGTGAATCATCATTTACCGTGACTTTGGATACGTTTTGACTGTTTTAAACAAGTCATTATCAAGCTTTTATCTAAAGTGATCCTCAAGATGAAACAAACAAGCCCGAACTCGGTGGGGTTGCGTCGTATCATAACAGATTTCCTTTAGCCACCGCCCAGCTCCATCATCAGATCAGCTCCATGTCATTTCATACAATATTGCATTGTCAAGCGATATAGGTATGCGTGCAAAATTTCAGCGCAATCGGAAACCGGGAAGTGGCTCAAATTTAACTTGCAAGATTCGATTACAGACAGACAGACCGACAGACATCGGAACAAGTGAAACTATATAAAAGCACACGTGTTAGCTACTAATGCATATAAAAGAATAAGAATGATTTCTTATTTCCTTTAGGTCATGATGTCATCGAGAAAGTTTGACCCTTAGATTTGACATTTTAGAAACCTGTTGCAGTCATTACGAGAGACAAATTGGTGATATTATCGAATAGTGACAAATTTAAGAATAGGTTCCTAATTTCAATTAAATTTTTAACTTTATTTTTATCCGTTATATAAATATAAGTATAAGGTTAACAAGCATGGATTACTCACGTAGAGAGTCAGCTAATGTTAAAACTGTCAATTGTTAATAACGTTAGTTTTAATCAAGAAATAATTACATAATTATATTAGGTATTTTAGGTAGGGTCTTTACATAATTGTATTAGGTATTTATATTTTTTCGGGTGTTGTTTCCAAAACGAACGCTGCCCACATTATTTAAAAATGTATATGAATTCCGTCTTATTGTTGACAGGAAAGGATTTAACATCAGCCAGAAATGCGGCTTCATTTATACTTGATCCTGATAACATTTAACATAATTCGATCCTGGAGAGCCTGTTATTACGAAACTCGAGTATTTCTCCGGATCACGCACATAATCGTGATTGCATAATGTTAAAATGATAGCTACAGGCGGGGTCAGTGACCGGAATAAATTGAAAACTGATCATCTGAAATGGGGTGTAATCATCGCATTGCACGCTAGTCGAAAAAAAATGCCATCAAAGACTTTTTCTTTAAAAAAAAAAGTATCGTTTCTCTATGATTGCGAGAATGTTTGGGGATATTGTTTAAAGTATTGCACTTTGACATATTTATATTAATTCTGTGCTTTGACCTTGCAAAAAAGGTTTGTGCTAAGTCCAGTTAACGTACACAAATTTTGGGGAAAGTCAAAGGGTAGGTACTGCTAAAATTGCTTTGAATTTGGTATTTGTGAAATTGATTTTATTGAACTTTATCATTAGAAATTGTGGTAGTTTCATGCAAAACACTCCCGTTTTTATGAATAATAGTATCTAAAATAGTTGAAAGGACGCTCAAATAACGCGGCTATATTGTGGGATTTGTTTTGCGAACTGGGATCTTTAGACATTTTTCACCACTCACTGTGAATGGAAACCAGTGGATTCTTATATATTTGTCGTCAGAATCTCGCTTGACATAAGAATAGGCTTTTAAGGACTTGTATCCAGAGCCGTAAAAATATTGTAAATGAACAGTCTATGATTGCAACATGACGATTATATTCTACGTTTGAGCGCGAATCACGCGAGGCCGCCATTACAAAATTCAAAATTGGAATGCGAGACATAAAAAGCGCATTTCTCACCGGATAGATATGTCTGATGACGTCACACCATCAGGTGGCGACCGCTTAAAATTCTGATCCCTATATCATTAATTTGACGAATGGCCGTCCGTGTCGTGGCCGGCTTACCCCACGCATTCCTTCCTCGATTTATTCGGATTTCCGACGGGTTAAGTTTGTTTTTGTGCTGTCCCAATTATATTTATGATTGCTCTGTTTACACGAGCAGTCAAATTATGAGAATTGTGACGCGCTGGTTAATCAATGTACGAAAGTTTTCATAAATTAACTCCAAACGGAAGAAGAAAAAAGATGTTCAACTAAATTTTATATGGAAATGGGGCTAAAAGGAGAAACCTAAGAAGAAACTAATTAATTCAAAGCTAGTATTCTTCAAATAAAATTACATAAAATCCTCTTTACATTTATTTACGTTTTACATCTACTATGCATTTTTCTAAATCTATTTTTGTTTTTTGCCTCTGCTTTTACAAAATCAAACACACTTATTCAAACACTTCTCTTATTTTTCTTACGTGCCAGTAGCATTATGTCAAACCTCTTTTGACAAACCTCACATACCACCTGACTTTTTGACCTTATTTCAGCATCATGGGGTTTTTGGCGGGAAGTCAAGGGGATCAGTTGGAGTTTGCTTTAAATTATTTTGCAAATTGATTCTAGTGGACTTTATAATATAAAATCGGTGTAGTTTAGTGTTAAAAATGCTCATGCTCATGGACAATATGTAAAATGGTCAAAGTGGACACTCATAGTGCGGCTGTAGTGATATTTATTTGCGGACTGTGGTAGGCGTCTTTAGACGCCGACCGCCACTCATTCGGCTATGAAAACCAGTGGACTCGTATAGATTTGTTGCCAGAAGCTCCCTTGAAGCAATCAAAGGACCTACACCAACCTTTGATTGTATAGTTAGGGTTAGAGTTAGGAATAAAGAAGTGATAAAATAAGGATGGGCTCTAAAGGACTAGTATCCAGAGCCGTAAAATAATTATTAAAAAAAAATCAGCATCATGGAAAGAGATTGCTCCAAAAAAATCTGTTCAATAAAAAGGCATCCATGTTTTGTTTGATAATTGTTGGACACTAGGAGAACATCAGCGCATGGCAGCAACCACTAATGAGTGTGACAGCAGCGCTGTGCGGCTGCTGCGGCGGGCGCGCGAACTAATTTCCAGCGTGATGGATTGCCGCCGCGGCTGACGCCCTGCACGCGTTCACATAACTCTGTCTTATGTATGACCGCCTGGTACTATTGCTGCTAATTACTAACACTATAATTAGTGTTTCTCACTAATTACACTATGTTTATTTTTTGTCATTCGGAAAATCTACTAACATTTAAAAAAAGATTTGTCTGTATCATTTGGAAAATCTATTAAAATTTCAAATTAAGTGTACTTTAACCCAGTTAGTTACGGATAAGATAACAATTTATATGCGTTTTGTAAACAATAAAAGTACGTAGTTTTTCACGTCGGTTATATAATGTACTAGAACAAAACTTTGGCTGGTTTTGACCCACGTGAACATAAAGTTATTTTTATCCTACCATATAAAATACCTTGAGAAAAATTGTTTAGTACCATGGTCTGAATCTGTCCCTAAAAAATTTTGTGCCTAAAGATTTTTGTTATATTTTCTACATTCATTTTAATGTTATCTCATAAACAAGGCTATAAATAAGAGAGTCACACCTCAAGTCAACCCTTTTCGGCTATATTTAATACAAAATAAATTCGGCACGTCAAGCAATCATCTCAATATGGCGCCGGGTCGCCATTATCGCTATTGCCTGTAATTCGCGACCCGTCTCGGATAGGGCCAGGGAAACCAGTGTCGCTCTTACACCCTCGTGGTGTAATAGGAAACACCCTTACACCCTCGAGTAGTAATAGGAAAGTTTGCGACAAGTTCACAAATTAGAAGAAGTTAATTCCTTCAAAATACAAGGGGAGTGAGGTAGCTTGACCGTTGAACGCATGTGAAAGTGCTGCCATATTGCAAAGGAAAACTTAATGTACAAAAACTATATAATATATTAAAATACCTAGGTACCTTTATGTTTTAAATTCAGAAAATAACTTTGAAAAGCATAAAGACTCTACTAGAATTAGAAGACATTTTGCGATTTCAATAATGGAAAATATAAACGATTAGAACAAATAGATAGGGTTAAAACAAAGATATAATAATAAGACCACAGCATAGAATTGAAAAAGAAGTGACAAATTGTGTACTTAATAAATATATTTTTCATTTGCTAGAAATAATAAGTATATCTTTCAATTTTAAACCCTTAAAATTATTAGCTAGTATTAAGTCTCAAACTTAATACTTGATTTCAAATAGTAATAAATGTCCTTATAACCCTGTAAAGAAGTCAAAGGTCATACAAAAGCTGCCCGCGCATGCCGTGGCCCCATGTTAGCGCGTCCTGATGCCATCTGCGACACTTTGAGATATTTACTGCCTATTTATGCCGCCTTGGTGTCTAATTAGTCGAATGTTCATTTTAGGACGGCCTACTACACTAATTTAGTAAGTGTTAAAGCACCTGGACAGTTTATAGTTTACGTATTTGGCAGGAATTTGAAAATACATGTTATGTTTACAATTTATGTATTGGTCTTGTTAGCCAAAATGTGTGCCAAAGTGTGTAATTTGAGCCAATCGACACGAAACGAAGAAGAGTTAGCCAAAATATTTTTTTTTATCAGATGTTACTTACATTAGTATCAATGGTGACTTTCTACATTTACAAAATATTTTATCAACTTTTGAATCAACATCCATTCAAAGTAATTAAATTATTGCAATATTTCCACATGCTCCGAAATGCAATTAAGGGGCTACCTGAATTTTTAGGGGTCCAGTGCTGCCCCCATTTGAATAAAATCATTTAAAAGTAAACGGAGATATAATTTAAAATTTTGTCTTGACCAGGCTCTAGATAACCCTTCAAACTATTTCATGAACTACTACTGTTCTACTACTGTTTACAGTTTAAAGTGAGAACGTGAAGCTTTTCTACGCACAATTGCGAAAAACGGCCACTTTTGGCGTACATGAAATAGTTTGAAGGATTATCTAGAGTCTGATCAAGACAAAATTTTAAATGATGTCTCCCTATCCTATCAAATCATTTATTTGAAATGGGGGCAGCACTGGACCCCGAAAAATTCAGGTATTCCCTTAAATCGCAAAGGATCATAAATCTCATTGGATGTCATTAGATTGTTTTTCATATTAAAGTTTGGAGATCAATAGACATGAATTTAAAATTACTTTTAAAGAAAAATTTTGAGCATGTTTTTGGTGCTTAAAAGTGCTTTTAATAAATATTTAAATGGATAATTAATTACATCCACCTAATTTCTATACTAGAATAGCATGAAAGTGGCAAAAATCTAGCTATAAATTATAACAGTGGTAAACGCGTCATTTTAAGGAGTATTGCTCCTTAATCCTAGCGCCCTGGTAGCCGGTGCGTAATTACGGAGCGCAATATATCGCTTTCGACCCCGACCCCGCCAAATAAAAAGGTCACAGAAAAATCACGCATACCTACCTCTTTCTTCCTCATAACTAAAAAATTGTTATAACAGTACAAAACTAAATTTGCAAATTTAATTTCACTCCCTTCTACAAAAATTGCACATGTATTCAAAACACATTATTTTAAGTAAAATATCTATCTGTGCACTACTGAGAAGACATCATTTTTTTAATTTATTTATTTTCACCAAGTAACATAAAACACATTTTATACCATTCAAATACCACGTAAAATATAATATTTTTAGCGTTTTGTCTATAGCGCGCTAAGCGAAACAATGTTTGGATTTGAAATTAAAAATTTTAATAGTTACACCTCAAAACTTTGAAAAATTGTAATTTTCTTTATTTTTATTTATTGACGCCATCGAGGACTTAAATATGACGTTCGTCGGTCTTCTGGCAAGCAAATAAGCCAAGTTAATACCTTTACTTTTTACAGACATTTTTTTTTTTCACGGAAACAAATGGTTCTATGATTTTACGAAAATTTCAAACAGGTTTCGGAAATAGATTTATCACTGTAATCTTATAATACTTTGACTAAATATACGCTTATTATTCAAAGAAATATCTACTTAATGTGGTTGGCGCTTTGGTTTAATTTAGCTCGCGTGAGAACTCCTCACCTCTTTGTTTATATACCTAAACATCCATTGCAAGCCAAATTCATTCTTATTACTCTGGACAAACGATTCATGTAACTGAATTTTTCCATTCGAAGTGGTCGCCTTGCGCGCATAGTAATGATGTAAACGGGGAGTGACACAGGCCTGCTTATAGTAGCATTGCTAGGTCTGTAATACACTTTAGTTTGCACCTCCTCATCACGCGAAATGACTAACGCAACACATGGTACCGCGTTAATTGTTAGGGCACAGGGTACTAGAGATTCGGACGGATGTTTTTATTCTAATAATTGCTAGGGGAGCTTGATCGATTGTTGTGTGACAGTATTACTGTGATTTTACCGTGAAATTAAGTCTACGAGCGCTGAGTATTGTTATTAATTTAATCCTGAAGATTTTAAGGTTTTTATAGGTAGAAGAAATAAAACGAATGAATTACTTTTTTAAAGATGATGCTTTCCTATTTACAATCACGCCATTATCCTTACTCGCGCTTATTTTAGTGATTGAGGGCCGTTTGTTTGCGACGCGACGATGCAGGATTTCATAAAAAAACATTTAACAAACACAATAATATATTGAAAATCGTCGTCAACTAGAAAGAGAAAAGAAATTCTATAAATAAAAACACAAGGGAATCCATAAAGATGACGTCTTCCCATCAACAATCGTGCCATAGACCATAGATCCCCCGTTAAAGTTACTCGCACCTATAATTGTTTGATCGAGAGCCGTTTCTATGCACTGCGACGATGCAGGATTTCATGAAAAACATTTAACAACGTAAATCATTTATTTTAAACCGACGTCAACTTAAAAGAGAAAAGAAATCGACTTATCACAGTTACATTAAATACCATCACCCATAAATATCACACCCAAACAAAAGGAAATCCATAAAGATGACGTCTTCCCATCGACAATCGTGCCATAGACCATAGATCCCCCGTTAAAGTTACTCGCACCTATAATTGCCTGATTGAGGGCCGTTTCTATGCGCTGCGACGATGCAGGATTTCATGAAAAATATTTATGTAGGACAGACCCCGAGGATTAGACGAATTTGTCGCTACGTGATCTCGTTGGTTTTGTTTGTCCATTCCTGGATAGTCCGGTCGAAATGTTTTGTTTTATGTATAAAAATAAGGTCTGTATATCGTAGGGTAGCGCTTCGTTTTAGAGGGTGGTAAGTTAGTAATTGTGTTAGATTTGTCAGGTCTATAAAACAGAAGGAATTAGAATGGTGATGGCTGAAAACCAGTGCTAGTCACATGCTTTCCCAATGTCACAGATTTAAGTATTACATGCAGACCGGAATCTCCTAGGGTCGCGCAATATGTGTCCCCGTTCCCCGTCCCCGCACATCTCTCCCGTTCTCGCTTTGCCTAGTGTGTTGAGGGTTGAACACACTAGCGTTGCAAGCAATAGTATAAAATATCGACAGTCTATCGATACTATCGTGACCTCGAAAAACAGTAACAATATCGATAGGACTATCGATAGTATCGATACTATCGATAATAATTTAACATCGATAGTTTTTCGTACAAAAAGTAGTTACAGTATCGATACTATCGATAGTATCGATAGTATCTAAATTCAATAGTATCGATTTTATCGATAGTTTTACCTTTCACCAATAGTATTGCAAACTATTGACAATCGATACTTTCGATACTATTTATAGTCCTATCGATATTGTGACTGTTTTTCGAGTTCAACAATCGATAGTCAAACTATCGATGGCTATGCAACGCTTATTTACGTGTGCACGAATTCGTTTAGGCATAAATTATACTACGGTTTTTATGAAGTACTATACATGTGCCTTTGTAGCGTCACAAATAATTTAAGTACAAAGCTATACTTTGTAGTGCTTTCTTCGTTATCACATTTTTTTCTGAAATAACATAACACCACTTGATACAAATTTCCCATCTCATATTTTTAGCTTCGAATCTCATTCAAAAACATTCCTTACTGCTGAACTAAAGTTAAAAAAAATAGCGTTTAACTAAATAATAAATAAATATATACGGACAAATCACACAGATTGAGCTAGCCCCAAGGTAAGTTCGAGACTTGTGTTATGAGATACAACTCAACGATATATTTCAAATACATGTACAGATAAACATCCAAGACCCAGGTCAATCTGAAAAAGATCTTTTTCCATCTTGACCTGGCCGGGTATCGAACCCGAACCTCCGGTGTGACAGCATGGAATGATGACTGCTAGGCCATGGAGGTCATCAATAATAAATTAAAAAATGATAAAAAGACTAGGTCGCGGGTTTATGTCCCGCTCGCGTGGTATTTTTTCATTATTTTGTATGAGTACAGCATCTTAAAACCCTATAAAAGTAACGGTACTTTTCTTTTTAACATGTTTTTTATAACAGGATTACTGACTTATGAAAACTGCAAACAGAAATACTATCTCAATATTCCGCGATCGGCAAAGACATAAATCTCGAACATAATCAAAAGAATGGTCGAAACAGGAGGGTGACCGTATTTATTAGTTGCACAATTTAGGCGAGCAAACACAGGTGCCGCGTGAGGTATTACTGGCCGCAATAAATTACCTTTTTCCCTAATTAAGGTTTAATTCCGTGCGGAAAAACAGCGGGAAAAACTGGAGAACAATTCCCGATATGAGGAGCAATGATAAAGTTTTTCTGCGTCGCGAATCGCCTTTATTATTTTCGTTTGGTAATGAAATCGCATTGTCATTTATGGGGTAGGCCGAAAGTCATACTGAAAAATTCAAAGATTCCAATTGGTTATTAATGCCGTCTTGTCCATCCAAGTTGTGTAACTCACTTTTTTTTTTAATTTATGTCACTGGACATATTTTGCCACACAACTGGTCAAATTTAGTATGAAAAATCGTCATTTTGTTCGTGTATCGACAAATCATTTCTTGGAGAATGTCATGAGTGTCATGTACTGAATTTTCTGCAAAAATATGTGCATTGACATAACAATAGCCATTATTAGGTTTATCTTTAGGTAAAGATAGCTAACTATGATGACAATGTTATGTATAACCAACTTAACCCAACCAGTAATGAGATATCCAGTACAGATAATACCAAAATCGTTTAATTCCAGCATTTGAAATTACAAACACGAAAGGGCCAAACTTTTATCGGACCAGGGCACCGGTTGAATCCCGAAGCCGTAATCCCGAGGTACTAGGAGGACATAGCTTATCGGCGGTGGCCGCAGTCGCGCCAAATGAAGGCATTAGTTTTCATAAAGCCCGCCCGGAGATAGCCCCCGGTCACTCGCCCTTCTATCCTCCTGGCGGGGGCTGCGCTTCTGGTACCTAGATGCTGATAAATTGACGTTGATACGCGTGAAAAAAGATTCGGTGGTATCCGTTATTGCTTTTAAGGTAATTTGATAAAGCTGTTGAAAAAAAAACCGTTCAAAGATCATAAATGACAGTCAGGGGCAGGCAGGTTATGACTGTAAATATGTTGAAATGAAAATCTAAAGAAAAAGGAATCTTAAGATATGGCCAGTCTGTTGAAACGAAAATCTGAAGACCTGGAAAACATCGAAACATAGGATCATGGTCTAGCTAACTTCTAACTTCGTTCACGGACGGATTTTAATAACTTTGTTTACCAGCGTCCATTAACTTTGCCTTTATTCTACTTAAGTAGTCTCCCAATAGGAGGATCTCCTAAAGGAGGGTTTGCTCATAATAAGATGGGCAGGCGAATTGGTGATTGCAGTAGATGGAATAAAGTTGTTGCACAGAGTACTCTGCTGACCGTTCTTTGTGACCTTTACCCTAAGTTGGCTCTTACAACACTCAAAGAAGAAGAAGAATAGAACCGGCCAAGTGCGAGTCGGACTCGCGCACGAAGGGTTTCGTACCTTCAAGAAATATCGTTTGCTGTATGGGAGCCCCACTTAAATATTTATTTTATTTTTAGTATTTGTTGTTATAGCAGCAACAGAAGTACATCATCTGTGAAACTTACAGTTTAGTTATCACGGTTCATGAGACACAGCCTAGTGACAGACAGACGGACAGACCGACAGATGAACAGACAGACGGATAGATGGACAGACCGACAGAGGAGCCTTAGCCAAAAAGGCGTAGTCACAAATAGTATTTCTATTTGTCATTACCACGCGTTAACTACCCTTATATTGTAGGCCATACCTATACTCAAAATCCCCGTCAAATGCAGTCAAAAGCGTAGACAGATCTCCAGCAAATCTTGAAGATTTGTAGCAAACGATCCGGGTTGGGCTCCGGGGGTGAATAATGCTGGACCGCGCTAATGCCGGCAGATCTGACAAATCCAGTGCGGACGGCGCCGCCGGATTCAGCTGATGGTCGGAGATCTGTGATTGATCGCAGACATTGGTACTGCTTTGACATTGGGAGCAACATTTTTACAAGATTTTCGTCTGATCGTCTTGATGTTTCACCTGTTAGATTTATTAACAGGGAATAACAGGGAATATGCAGGTATTTTTTTTATTTGCCTAATAAAATCCTTATTAACCACAGTAAAAAATATGAAAGAATTATAAAAATATTTTAATCAGCGCCGAATATGTGATACTTTTAAGTTTCAATTAAAAAGTCTATATGGACTGGTGACGTCAAAGTCCATATCATCTTTTCATTTATCAAAGAAAATAGCGTTTTTGAGAGTATGGCAGACATATTTTCGTAAAATCGTTATATCTCGTTCTTTTTCAACCAATTTTTATTCTGTTTTCACTGTTAGTAATTACTTTTGAATAATTGTGGATAAACTAGTTAGATAACAAGTATTTTTTCGTGCATATTCCCTATTCGATAAAGTCTACCGTATTGTGGATGGCATCATCTATGGATTATGGTTTAAAAGTTGTCGTAATTTTTTTTTGTTATTTTGGTATTTATTTATATTTTCGTGTAAGTTTATTCAAGATATATACGAGTATATGTATGTAATTACATTATAATAATAAGTTTACTCCTTTTTCTTTGTTTTTTTTTAGTAAGTTCTGATGTACCTACCCCAAAAGAAAACTTTTAAGTGATGCTTACTTGTTAGTTGAGTGATAAAAAAGGCGCCTGTCCTAAAGTCCACCATTTACGTGAAGTCAAATTAATAAATAAATACAAATAAGTAACCATAGAGCTTATTGTGTATGTAATATATGATACGAGTATGATTCTACGAATAAAACTCACAAATATCCGACTCCTTAGTTGCTAGATTTAACTTTAAAACTCTGTTGCAACTTAGTTCTCGAATTTCCCAAGCTGAAAATTTTAAAAAAAAAGCAAAATACACCTCTAGATTTTTACCGCAAAAATATCAAAGCATTTATACTTTAACGCAACATTACCTAGGTCAAAAAGCGTGTTCGCCACAAGTTTTTCGGCCACAGTTTTCTACAACTAACAAACTAAAAACAAGTTAGTAATAATGAGTTATGAGTCCGAAACCGACTGTTTTGTCCCGGGTCGCGGTCGCCTAACTGTAGTTTGTAACTGAAGTGACCCTTATTTCTGAAGCCAATAAACATTATATGTTTTTGTATTATTTGAAGGGCTTGTCTCTTTAAGTTTATTCAGATTATTTCTACATTTAAGAGTCAGGCATTTGTCCGCGTCGCATTTAGCATGCTAAATTCTTATGATTAGTTATATCATTTTTTTTAAATTATATAAAAATTATAAAATTCAATATAACAGCTCATATGTTCGCAATTGGATTAAGTGTGATCAACAACAAAATAAAACTTACATGAATAAGATTTTTAAAGGAAAACACCTTAAGGTCTTAAATAATTTTCCGAATCCAATCCGAGAGGAAGCGGCCATTTTTATATAATATGTATTGGTCAGTGAGCTGTAAAATAATCAATTGTTTCTGTTTTAAATAAGTAAAATAAAATAATTTACATGTTAATAAAGAAAAAGTGGAATACCTGCTACAAATTTAATCAAAAAAAATCGTACTAAAATAGCTATAAAGAATGCAGAAGCTTCAGAAATATGAAGTAAATTCTAATCAAGCCAAAATTATATTTATTATCCCTCTTTTCGAAATATTTACTTAGACTGACGATAAATAATCAAAATTACCCCCACTTTTACATACCGCTAACAGCGTAACAAAATTACGAATTCCCTCAACCCCTTACTCGTTATTTAATTTGCTTTCAACTAATTAAAATCCAAAAACTTGAGACGAAATTAAATTTTATTCTTCCTTCTTGATCTCAAATAGAGCTCAAACTCGCTTGGCATTCCACAACTTGATTCTTAGACCCCTTGGAACGTGTTGGAAGGACTAAATTACCTTTTTAACTTTTCCTATTTAGGGAAAGTCGGGGAAATCACACAATAATAATATTAGGTACTAGGATATCAGGATCGAGTGCTGGGCAGCGGTTATCATAACGAATTTAGTTGGGGTTACTCCTAACGCTTTCTGCTTTCCTAATAAAGTGAACCATAACTGGGATTAAAAAAGTATTGGACGGCTAAGTTAGGTATTCTCTAGGTTGTTTTTGCTACTAGTTTTTTGCTATTAGATACATAAATGGTGTTTCTACATCAAAGAGCATCGGCTTGTTAGAGGTAACTTGTTAAGAAACGCAAGATTGCGTAAAAATATTATTTGTATCTATAGTTTTATTTACTTAATAGAATATAGTCTGGAAGAGATCGCTTTAAGCGATAAGACCGCCCATTGTACCTATGTATTTTAAATTTTATATCTTCTTTTGTTTTTGCTATTTTTTTGTATTGGTGCAATAAAGAGTTTTTCATTCATTCATTCATTCATACAGTCAAGTACCAAGATACAGACAGATTTTGATTAAGTCTTTCTGAATATAAATTTTCATGTTAATATTATTTTTAGTTTATGAGAAAATTGAAGATATACATAGAGTGCCTGGTCAGGTATCCTGGTACTTGACTGTACCTATAAAGGTATATTAGTATTTTAGATCAAATAATGATAAATGTATTTAAAAAGACTGTCTCATTAAAATATTCCTGCAAAATACAATAAATTATAAACTGACACATTTGTATTTCCACTCAAAATAAATTTATCATTCTTCCAATTGAATCCTGCAGATGCGTCTCAAATAATGGTTTTAAAATTCATTACTCTTATTACATGGCCAAAATAAAAGCAAACACGACTAGAGGGGTAAACGCGACACTAAGCTTATCTCACAATTAGTCGCATTTGCATACAAAACGCATATATCTCGGCGCATGCTTTTGAGATCGGCGACAATGCATCACAACTCACAATCACTACGCAACGCAATATTAGGCGGTTTGCAGACTGAGAGTTTTTGAAGCGGTTTTATAGCGCTTCAAACGCATCCTAAGTAGCTAAACAGTTGTATTTAGGAAACTTCTGAATTCTCGTCGTTTTCAAGATTTTCCATGAAAAAATTTGCTAAGGTTTGACTATTATTGATTTTGTATTAAAAATAATAGTTTATTTCGTGATGTTAACGGTTAGCGCTAAACTTTAACCGATGTATTCATAAAAAAATCTGCCCTCTTAAATAAGTTATTACTAGGTAATGTACCAATTTTAGGAGTTCAGACTTTTAATTAATTTTACATAAAAATCAGCATTCTTAAAATCAGTAACAACCTATTATATATACTACAACTGATTTATTAAGTGCAATTTTTTATAAACATGGCTGCATAATCCAAACGTGCTCTACAAATTCATCATTTCCAGCTCATCAAGGTATCTTTTTAACAATATTTTGCAGGAGTTAGATTCAAAAGACAAAACTAAATTATACAATTCATGATGATTGTTTTACAATTTCCACGGTAAAATATTAACACAAAATAATAAATTAGCGTTTTTAATACGCGTCTCAAATGCTACAAATGTCCGCATGTGTGATCGCCCTTACTGGTTATCTGAGCATTGTCAACCCTTCGGCTGCAAAATTAACAAATTCGGCCCGTGTTATGATTTATGTGACGCAAGCAGGGTTAACATTATCCGATATGAAATGTACAGATGTAATGTTTTCGTTATTTATCAAAGGGAGAATTGTACCAAAGTTGTCTGTAACTCAAAATTTATTTTATCATAGTTAGTTATCTTTGCATTAAGGAGCTTGTTTTGAAGTCCTTTGTCTTTTGTTTTAAATATTATTTCTGTTTTATTATTGATGTTTAGAAATTTTTTTTTTCTTTCTTTCTTTATTTTTTGGCTAATTTTATTTTCAATACATTGCGTTTTTAAGCAGACAGAGCCAAGGCCTCAAGACCCAGAAGCCTTTTTTAGCATAATGCTGGGTGAGAAGGTGGAAAAAGGAATCAAAATAGAGTTGGTACAGCTGATATCAATATTAAATCAACAAATAAGTAAAAATAGATCCAAATTTTAAAACATTATTCACTAATTTACAAAGGTTAAGTAAAAAAGTATACATAATAATACTTTTATTAAAATACCCAAGGTAAATGTCAGTGTGGCGTGTCGTGCTATCATGTATGTAATATGTAATTTATTTTTTTGTACTTTGTGTAAGAAACGAAGTGAAACGCCTTAATTTCGCATTATAACTTACTTATGAACTATAATACAAAAATTATTTTACTTATACGTAATAGCATGGAATAAGTAGGAGTTGGTAACAGTAACACGAATTTTACTTAATTAAGAGTAACGACTTGTCTGCTTTCGACGAGGATTGGAAAGAAGTTAGCTAAAGATCGAAACAGCTGGAAACAATAAGGAGAGGCTTTTGCCCAACAATGGGACCTGAATGGCTAGGAAAAAAAGATGGACATTCTGTCTATTTGAAACGATTTTAATACCACAATCAGACCATGAGAGATTGACGATCTGTTGCCTTTATTGGAAGCATAAATGGGAGGCCTGTTCTCAGCAGTGGGAAACTGAAACAAACTTACAAAAAAATCAGTTCATACTATAAGAGAGGAATAAATTAACAACAACAGTGTAAGTTTAATGAAAACCATTCTCGTATTGATCAGTTTAACCCTAAGCTGCGACTAGTGACAACAGCTGACCTCTCCCTAATTTTGTAGTGTGTAATTGCAACAGAAACGTCAAAATACAAGAACCCATGTGTTGTGTTCTCTTTGTCACCTAGGTCTACACTCTTTTAATTGGTAGCATAGATTTTCTATGAATATAGCAGTTTAAATATAAATCCAAATTCACTTATATCTATTTAAAAATGTAGATTCTAACGATAAAACAGTATCCGCTTTTTCGCACTCTAGATAACCCGGGAAATGTATAGTCGTAGTCTTGGGCTGAAAATGTTCCGTTTTTGAAGCAAGGGTAATGAAAATGTACTTTATAGTGTCACATGTTTGGTGACGTTTTACATTGAAACTTTTCTCTGTCTGTCAACGACTGCTCTGGGGTCTCAAATTCGAATTTCCTATTTAAAATAAGTTGAGGTAAGAAACATTTTTGGAGAAAATGCTGCAGTATATAATAGTTTGCTGCCGCTTCTTCTGTACTTGCGCTTAGGAAGCGGCAGTTATCTTAGCTGTTAGTAAATAATCTCAGACATCAACTACCTATTATGAATTTGAAAGAAAAATTTACAATTATCAAGTTATACAAATATCCAAAGATAAATAAATAGTAATTTTTGACTTTGACTATTAGTTAAGATAACTGCGAGAACAGCTTCAATAGATACAACGAGAGCACATCTATTTAACCCCCAACGGCTACGGGCCCCGGATGAAGAGTTAATGAACTAATCCAGATATTAACAATACATTAAGCGCATCGGTCGCTTCGACCCTACGCGTATTGCGGACCTAGTTAATTTGAAATGCCTTTTACGTTTATTTTAATGTTGGAGAAAATTTAAGGATTGAAATTAAACCCTGGGTTTTAAACGGAGTCGATAGACACTCGGTTCGCAGATAAATAAATTAAACTAGTGTTAAAAACTACTACTTATTACTTGTTATTTACTTTAATATAAACATATACCTTTTACAGGTTGACTGGAAGAGAATGCTATAAGCATTAAGTCCGCCTTTGTATTATTTATTATCGGTAAATAAGAGTTTAAATAAATAAATTGTAAATAAATAAAAATCTGTTCAAAAATATGTTATAAACATAATGTGAAAAAAGAGAAATCGTTTTTTGTTCAATGTATTACTTAATTTAAATAAAAAAAACGAAAATATTTGAAATAATAATTAAAGAATGTAAATATCGCACCTATTTCGTACTGTTTATTGTTTTTAACGTTAAAAAACTACGTTCAATTAAATACCAAGTATCCAGAATAAAACAATCCTTAAGCAATATGTTTTAATATAAAGCCGCTGAATAAGTAATTTCCCCGAAAAAAGTGTAAATATTGCTAATATCCTAATAAACAAAAAACAAAACCTTAATATCTAAAGTAACAGGCATCCATAAGAGTGAAACAATTACTTGAGCAATGTGTTATAAAGGCCGGTTAATAAAAATATCCCCATTACTTATTTACTTACCGGCCTTTAGTTATAATGATCAATTTGTCGGTCAGTTCATATTGCCCAACAAAGTATAATAAATATTACCTATATACAAAAACAAAACCCTAAGTTTTCCTCAAAAATAATATCTGAAGTATCAGGCGTTCACAAGAGTGAAGCAAATACTTGAGCAATATGTTAAAATTATAAGGACCGTAAGTAATATCACCGAAAAAGTGTAAATATTGCTAATATCAATAAACAAAAACAAAACCTTAAATTTTTCTCAAAAATAATATCTAAAGTACCAGGCGTCCATAAGAGTGAAACAATTACTTGAGCAATATGTAATAAAGGCCGGTTAATAAAAATATCGCCATTACTTATTTACTTACCGGCCTTTTGTTATAAGGATCAATTAGTCGGTCAGTTCATATTACCCAACAAAGTATTATTTACCTATAAACAAAAACAAACCCTTAGTTTTTCTCAAAAATAATATCTGAAGTATCAGGCGTTCATAAGAGTGAAGCAAATACTTGAGCAATATGTAAATAATAAGGACCGGTGAATAAGTAATGTCACCGAAAAGTGTAAATATTGCTAATATCCTAATAAACAAAAACAAAACCTTAAATTTTTCTCAAAAATAATGTCTAAAGTACCAGGCGTCCATAAGAGTGAAACAATTACTTGAGCAATATGTTATAAAGGCCGGTGAATAAGTAATGTCCCCGAACGGCGCGCGCTGCATTTCCAAATGAACTGTCACTATGAATTTTGCAGGAGGAGCAGATATCCTCCGATTGCTTTGCGATTTGATTAGTTTTTAACTTAATTTTCGGTAATACTGTTTCTGGTGGAATAATAATTGAAACTTTGTCGTCTACTGAAAATTATTTTGTGTATAATTTTCAGCAGACGACAAAGTTTCAACAGTGCAGGTGCAGTGTGCTACGTAGCTCTTTCGAATTCCGCCAATATACCATGGTACATCTGCGGAATTCAGAAGAACAACTGTGACATATTTATAAGAAAATTAAATTGGCACGACATAAAATAAGGAAACGGCATTATAATTGAATAAAAGTAAAATTATGTAAACTGTACCTAGATTAAGTGATGTAACTATAGTATAGTAACTAATACGTAGTATAATGATTATAAAATAACAGCAAAAACTTCGACATTCCCATTCAAATTGTTTCATACAAAACAAAAGTGTTTTATACAAAAGTGGCTGCACACTTTTGTATGAAACACTTTTGTTTCTTCTCAGCAGTGGTCGTTACGAAGCGCTGGTATCGGTAGCTTTTCTTTAAAAATAAATTAAATTTTAATAAACTTTACACGTAACATAAATTATACTTATTGACGTGTAAAAGTGCCTGTAAAGGTCTAATTACTGAATAAACATTTGAATCCTTGAATCTTTGAAAATGTCATTTTTTTTTTGCTTTTTGTCTGTTATTCAAGTTCATTATACTATAGTGATCTAGAATAGCCCGTGGTTCGATTTATTATGGGTATGTCCCTTCTGCGTTGTATGTATTGGTAGCAAAATTGTAAATTAAAATGATAAATAAATGAAATAAAAATTCGAGTATGATAAAAAAATATGATATAAGTTAACTGACTCGAAAATTATTTCTGTTCAAAATTATTCAAGTTACGGCAGTTTCAGCACATAAAACGTAATTGTACTAAAAGTGGTTTGAAATAAAGAAGATTATGTTTTTATTGTATTCAGTCGAGTGTCCTAATATTTATTTATATTTATAATATCTATATTTGGACTGCCTCCGTGGTCCAGTGGTCAAGGCGTTCGCCTTGTGACCCGGAGGTCATGGGTTCGATTCCCACTGGGAAACATACTTTGTGCAAAGTTGTTTCCAGTCTGTATAGGATATTGCAGGCTTGAATCACCTGATTATCCGAAAAGAAAGATGATTCCGTGTTTCGGAAGGCACGTAAAACTGTGGGTCCCGAACGCCACCTAGCGTTTGATCATCAAACTATCCAAGGATTGGTTCCTGGTTTGCCCTTTGGGTTGTGGAGGTCAGACGGCAGTCGCTCTGTGTAAAAACCAGCATCCTCGTCAAATCTGCTTGGTAAGATAGCTGACCCCGGGCTCTGAAGCGTTACTGCTGAGGAAGCAACCGGGAATACGCTCGGATGATGATGATGATTTATAATATCTATATTTTATAATAAATTATTGTATTCCCTTGTTCCAGGTTTATCAACGCGAGACGTAGGATAGTGCAACCCATGATAGACCAGTCAAATAGAGCAGGTAACATTTTTCTTGTACATCTAGCGTCTAGTATTCGCAAATATATACTTATAAATGAGCCCAAAATGGACGTGCTTAAACAACTTCCTGACCTTATGATTTGCTTAGCATGGCACCGTGGATAAACCCAGATAAAATTTTTATCGCGCGATGGACTTGTGCCATTCCGCTCGTAATTATTTCGTTGAGCGAGATAGTGGTAGATGATATCGCATGATAAACGCTGTCGCCGGTGCCAAAGATAAAATAATTACTAACGTAACAGATACCCAACGCTATAGATAGTATTGGAGGCCCCGTAAGTATGCAAAACTGGAGTTGCGGGTAGGCACACCGAGATGGCAGCACACACGACTAACAAAAAAGTGACAAAGAAAATGTTGAATATGCTTTAAAAATATTACTTGAAAGTACTACTTTATTTAAATAATAGTAGTAAAAATTTTTAATGTTTTGATTAATACTTATAGTTCCATCTAGTGACATAAGAAATGGTTAATTATAATTATTATAAGGCGATGAGTAGACATGCCGGTGCCATGCTAGCGCCTAGAGCAGATGTAAAGTGAAGAAAGTCTCAGATCACATATATGTGTAGGCTAGCATTTTATACAAAATATATTTCGTGTGATTTTTTCTCATTTCATCGCGCTGGGTCTATTACGTCCCCGAAGACGTAAAGTGACGTTTTACATCCACGCGTAATAAGCCCTGGCGCGTTACTCCAAAAGCGGAAAGACACTCGTTTCGTAGCTACGTGACCGCGATTCAGCGTCAAGCAACATTGAGCTTTACAAAATGATGATAAAGTCTAATTTGGTTTGACGTTAAAATACGACACTATCGTATGACTGTCGTTAGTCGTATTATTTGATAGAGTAACGGTACAGGTAAAGGCGATGATAAATAACTTACTGACAAACATATGTCTGCTTATTATGTAAACAAGTTATTTGCCAGGCAAATTAAAAAAAAAACTCACCTTTCAAACGTTTACCCCCCATAATTTTTAAACCGCTAAACCGAGTTCTGTCTGACATAGCTGAAAACCACCGCAAGGAAACTTCCTTTCGTGTGATAAAACCGCATCGAAATCGGTCCGTCCGTTTGAGAGCTACGATGCCACAGACACAGACAAAATAGACAGATAAACCTCTTTTTAATCGGGGGCTAATAAGTAGAGCAATAGTTTTAAAATCGTCTTTCTAACTAATGACGAATAAAATCCCTCGAGCAGCGTACAATCGCCTTTGAATTTAAACGAAATGGATTCGTGAAGGAAAATATAAATTACGACGGACTTTGTCCATTTTCCGCTGGCAATAATTCCAATTCAGCCATCGATAGACATTACGTTCACGTGTGGCGGTTTGAAATTCGAAGCTAGCGTCAAATAACGTTGGTACAGATGTAGCGCCGCACTATGTGGGTGCTACATCTGTACCAACGAAGAGTTAATAAGAGTAATGATATCGTAAGAGGCGACTAAGAGAGTAGGTAAGCACACGCAGCAAGTGCGACAACTGCATTTCCAAGGAGGATGGATATATACGACGAGCGTTCAATAATTTATCTACCAAAGAGTATGGTATAACACTGAACAAGTCGAGACATATTCATGCATTTAGCTATTTTTCTTCATGTAACGCGCACGGAATTTCACATCAGTGAGATTAGTACTTTCAGATTGGAAGCATGGCAGGTGCATCGATGACCGAGCCTACAAAAAAATGCTTGATTTATAGCAGCAATCAGTCATAAAGTTTTTCACTAAAGAAGGAAAAAAGCCGAAGGAAATATTTACATTATTAGGAGACACCTACGCTAACAATATGGAAGCATTGAAAGAGTCTATCAAGGAGACGCGGAAAGCTTAAATCAAACGTTCTGTTGTCCGGCGCAAATGTGACACAGCTCAGGCTATCATTCGAGACTGTGGGTTTCAGCAACTCAACCACCCACCCTACAGCCCTGACCTGGCCCCATCGAACTATTTCTTATTCCGAAACATAAAAAAAATCCTTCGTGGGTAGCCATTTTCTAGTGATGAAGAGGTCAGGTTTAGTAGTAGTAAAAGTATACACTTAGTTAGGTGTGAAGTCTTCTAGACAAACTTTAATTTAAGTCCGCACGTTCGAGACTTTGAAGTCGAAAATTGAATTTCGGACCGCAGAGTCCGGCGAGTGCCTTCATACAATATGCAGCCATGCAGCGTCCCATGGGACGCGCCGTCTTCCTAGCTTTTAGCACTGACCAGTGCCGAGTTATGTCCGCCTGGTACTGGCCAGCTGTGCGCTCAAATTATGACTGGATTAAAGAAAGTTACTTACTAAAGGATAGAGGGAAATGATGGGTATGACATGCTCTCCCGAGTTTCCGACCCCACGTAATGTTAAGGTAAAGAAGAAAAAGAAGACTAAAGAAAATGCTCTTCTTATTACTAGAGGTCATCAAAAATAGGCGAGGTATTATGTTGGACTGCCGTATCAGGCATCAAAATTTAATGCGCATTATACCTAATAGAAGGCAAAATTGAAGGAAGAAAAGGGGAAGAGGAATGTCCAGCCCCAGGCACAGCTGTATGGAGCAAGTCAATTCAAGGAAAAGGTGACAGCAGTGTCGTATCAAGATGTCAAGAATTTGGCGAAAAACTAGATTGGAAACATCACCGACAAGAGCACCGCTCCTACATTATGATGATGATGATGTTACTTTTTAACCTACAAAGTATTTGAAGGTAAATGCAGAAAATCATGATGCTGACGAGTAACGGCGTCCCATGGCCCGCGATGACTTTCTTGCTTTCAGCACTGACCATTTAGTGAATTATGTCATCCTGGTACTTTTCGACCAGCTACGCTAGAAAGTAAATTGCCTTCCAATTTTTTTTGCGAAGGCCAGATCTTCTAGTAAACAATATCAGAAACATTCAAAATAAAGAATATACCAGGTATTTTCAACTTTCATCTCTGTTTACACAGATGAAAGTTGAATAATACGCATACATACGACTACGTATTGAAATCACACAAACAAAAAAACGAAGAAAATGCAACGAAAGCAGAAAATATCTGACGAGGAAAAAAACTTTTGTCCGCCGACAATATGGAATAGAATTACAAACGACCAATTCTATTTTTACTTTGTAATTGTAGCACACAGTCCATAAAACGTCCGGGCCCCGCACGCAGCTAACAAAAATTCCGCCCTGGAAAAAAGGACGTCGCAGAAAAAGGGCTTACTCTTGCGAACGCCGGGAACGCAAGAAGGGTAAAAAAGAATAATGTCCGAATTCGTTGACCCGTCCCGAGCGATCCATCACTCCCCCCGACGACTATCGCCGATGTATGCTCGCCTGGTACCTTTATCTAGATGTGTGGATGTATTCGAGGCCCTCGCCTATTCCGGATTAGAGATCTTTTCCCTTTTTGTCTGTCCGTACGAGAAAATGCTGTATAATTCTGTGCGCACGTTTTTAATAAACCGAGACTGATGAGTGCAACACGATTTAATCCACGCGAAAAGCTCAATAAACGATTGGTCGGAAATAGCGGCGATGGCCGCGCTCGAACGAATTGTAATTTACAGGCCGGCGCGGTAATGGCGTCGCATCAGAGAGCAATTTATGCCCTTATAATAAATTCATTAGCCAACGTCGTTCCGAGCTGAAACACCGACTATCCGTATATATGGCCGTCGAACCACTGACAGGGTTATGTCTGACAACACGCACACACGGAACTGGCGACGTATTAATAAACCACGACGCTATTACCCCGTACTGTGGTATATGGCAAAAAGGAGAATTATTGGCTTGCGACGATTAATGGAAACAAAAAGCGAGCGATTGAGACGTTGTTATATATTCTAGTGCCAACGGAACAGGGGAATGCGCGTCGCACGCACCAGGAATACATAAACGAGCAAATAATATAGTGATTGGGAAAGCGCCTTTTGGCTTGACCACAGGAAATGCGGTAGCCATTTTCTTTAGTCCACTGCCAAAACAATTTTCCATCTATCGTCCGCCCTCCGGTTTTTCCATTTTCCGTCGTCGGCAAACTTGGCGCGTTTACATCCGCCGGCTTGGCTCCAGCGTTTAGGAATCTCTCTGTTTTATGTTCTTTGCAAACTCCCACTGAATTATGCGCTCCCAGTATTTTAGATGAATATTTGTCTCGTTGATCCTGGTCGTTATATTATACCTGCTTGAAATTTTATTATCGTGTTTTGAAGTTATACCCACTTGCGATCTTCCCAAGCACTGGTCTAACTTGCAAATATGGAAATCTTTTATTTTGGAAGATTCGAGATATTTTAATTCATAACTAGCTTGGGTTACCAATCTTTATCAAATTTTGAGGAGTTTTTAATTTGATCAATAAAAACATACTAGGATTCCAAGTCATAGTTCCCTGGTAGTAAGGTACACCGTGGCGGCCTCATGTTATGTTTGTATACTCAACTGACACTAGTATAACCCCCACCAATCTACACAATAAGCAAGTTCGAAATGGCTTGATATGATGACATCAATATAAAAGTATTAAGCAACATTTGCATTGAAACGATTAACAATAGCAATCAAGGTCACATCCTGAGTGATCCTGAGATCGCCTCTAAATCATAGTGCCCTGGTAGTCGGGGTGCATCGTGGGGCTCCGTTATTGCTTCCTGTCGTCCTAGTAGCGCACGCTCCACCGGCCACGGAGACGGACCTCCCGTTGCAAGATTGCACAAAACGGGAACTTCCTAAACTGCTACGTGGCGTTTTCTAAACAGGGGTCAGATGTTTTTTTTATGAAAAATAACGCTACAAGCCAACGAGAGTTTATGAAAAGATTCATATTATAAATCTTTTAATAAGTCTTGACTTAATCATATTATGATTACATTATAAGACACTGTCTTTTAATCTCGACAACTAAATAGTAAATTAGGTTAGTTGTTAAGAAAAAGTAATTCTTAAACCTTATAACTTCAGATCTTAAATCAGGTGTGTTAGAAAAATTTTCTGGCTTCTTTCAGTCAAAAAATCTAAATAGAACGTCGACAGTTTCGAATTGACATGAACATGAGTTATCAAAAAATGTACTTACCTACCAACGTATGCAAAAACCGCACAACCAAAACTATTATCAACAATCTATATGCCTTCAAAACGAAATAAAATACTCAATAATGTTCATGTTAAAACTCACTAATCACAATACCAAACCAAAATTCATCATACAACACTATCCATTATTGTACGCCGAATTATTCCTATATCACAGAGACATCACCTCGATTCATGTTTGTGCGGAAATCTCGGGAACCAATGGTGCGTACCACCATAAAGACCCCAGAGGACGAAGGAAATCGGCCACTATAATGGGCGAAAACCATTACTTCGCGATTGATAATGCCAGGGAAATATGGCAATCGGAAACCATAACAGTTTTGTGGTAAAATTGAGCGAATTCCTATCTCCCGCGGCCTGCGAGGGATTTTGCATTCGTTGTTTTTTGCAGCAATAAAAATTTCGTAACTGCGATCCGGCCGTTTTATTTTAATGCTCATGCTCGAGGGATTTACTTTTAATACTACTTTGACGGATAAAAATGCTACTCACGTAATCCTGCGATATTAATGTGTGAACTTTTGTTTTTGTGTATCAAGTCTAAAAATCTACTTAAACGTTCAATCTCTTGACTAGTTGTTATGTTTTTATTAGTTAAGACCAACTGTTACTTACATGATAACCGGTTTTCGGAAGTCAAAACTGGATTGACATATTTATTAACAGTTGCTTGCAGCAACAAGACAAATTTATTAATTAATATATTTAAACTAGTTAACTATTGATTACCATTTCAAACCAGTATTTGTCGGTTTTAACTACTTTAAAACCGCTTTAAACTAATTTGTTCACTTGTAACCGGTTTTTACCAGTTGAAACTGGTCTAACAGCCGGCATAATTAACCGTCCAGTGTTCTATCCCGCAGTGTTCCCGCACGCGGGCCCCAGCGGCGCGTACAGCCCCGAGGCGACGATGGGTTACATGATGGACGGCCAGCAGATGATGCACAGGCCCCCCACGGACCCCGCCTTCCACCAAGGCTACGCGCACTACCCCGCAGAGTACTATGGACACCATCTCTAATGCAGCCTGCACGTTAATGTACATGTAAGTATCTTTTTAATATTTTTGTATTTTTTTTTGTTTGGATTTCGTGTGTATAATCCTGACACTGGTGTTAGATTTTTCATACTGCCGTCATAGCTTGATAAATGCTAAGGTAATGCTACAACCAGGACTAATGGCTGAACTTGACCAAAAAGATTGAGATTTCAACTTTTTGTCACAGAACTTCAAAACCATAAAATTAGATGAAATATGAAATGTTGAATCAAATTTTTGGCCTTTGTCATCATCATCCGCAGCCTTACCTCCCACTAAACTGAAAATCACTGTTCATCAATCATGCGATTCACTCAGAATCACAATATGAATTGTTCCAATATGACATAATAGCTATTAAAAATAGGTTTTAGCAAACTGCAATTGGCGCATTCACGAGTAAATGTAAACAAAACTGAAAAAGCCTTCCCATGCAATAGAAACACTGTTTTGGCGGACACAATGGTTTTCAAAGCCAAGCCGGGCGGATTTCCCCGTGTTCGAACTCTGCCAGGGCATGCTAATGTTGTGGACAGTGTGCCGGGGTTAGCACTACTAGCGCCTTGGGCCTTATTGCTACTGCGCCCCCACTTTCTGTTTTATTTCAGCCTATACTACAGATTTAATATTGTTAATACATTCCGAGCGGAATCTCATAACATCCTTCGCAATATGCGTCCCCGTTCTCCGTCCTCGCACCTCTCTCCGGTCTCGCTTTGTCCAGGGTGTTGAGCTGGCGGCTGCAGGCAAACACACAACATTGCCGTGTGCACGGATGTGTAGTTTCGTTTGTAGTAGTAGCGCAGGCATAAATGATACTCCGATTCTATGAATGTGCCATACCTCTGTCTTTACTGCCTAATCGCATACCATTCCAATTCTTTTATTTGAGTGGCATAAGTTCTTTTTACTGTTAGGTCAACTATCTCCTCCAACTGGGGAAGTCTTGTATTCTAAGATACCCTCTCTGCTTAGTTCAGAAGTAAAAATACCGTATTATACCAAATGATCCAGGTATTAAATAAGTATTGTGCAATAACTTACTGTTTTTTTCGTAAATGAATTATTCCAAATATACCGTCGCATATGGTATACAAGATTGTGGCGAATTGATAACCTCCGTTTTGGAGTTGCACAATTGCGAAAAACGGCCACTTTTGGCGTATGTGCGTAGAGAAGCTTCACGTTCTCACTTTAAACTGTAAACAGTAGTCCATAAAATAGTTTAAAGAGTTATCTAGAGCCTGGTCAAGACAAAATTTTAAATAATATCTCCGTTTACTTTCAAATAATTTAATTCAACTGGGGGCAGCACTGGACCCCGAAAAATTCAGGTAGCCCCTTAACCATGTACCTATGTTGTTATTATGTAAGATTGTGTATAGTGAATAGCTTTTAAATAAGGAGAAAAAGAATTGCCCCTTTTACATACCAGCCCTGGCTGATCGTACACCGCACGTTTGTCTAACACCGGTAATGTTTGGACTTATGTGCGCTGGAATATAACAATGCACTTGTAATTCTGGGGAGTTCACTTAGTTATGTGGGATTCAGTTTAGAATTAGAAATAGGTGTGTTAATGCGTGTGATAAAAGTCAATAAGGAAATTAAAATTACAGTCTAGTAATAATAATAAATAAAGTTATTAAAAGAAGCTCTGTTAGTAAGAATGGCGATCACGCACTGGCAAGCGAAGCGTTGGACACTGAAAAGCGCTAGATGCAGGCCGCTCTAGATCGATCATTTTAGAAATCCTTGGGGTCTCCCAAGGGCCTTTGCTTAGCAGTGGACGTAATTAGGGCTGTGATAATTATGATGAGACTCGGAAGACTATTAAAGAGTGTAGGTAAAAGAAAATATGCAACACCTCAGAATCTAATCCGGTTTTTTTTTGCCTGAAGGTGCTTGAGCTTAGTTATCTATTTAGTAGTAATAATGAGCTTATAAAGTACTGGGCTTAATCTATATATGGACCTTTTATTCAAATTCATCTAAGTAAACAGTTAAAGATAGAAATTAGCATATTTAGTCTATATAGTATAGCAAAAAGATAAAAATGTTTGCCAAATCTATAATAAGCATAAAAAAATTGCCAATACTGATTAATAATTGGACTATTTTTCTTCTTCCAGATATGAATAACAGAGAGAGCGTAGGGGCTACGGCGCAGGGAGCCGTGCACGCGGCGCGGCGCGATACTTGCCGCGTCTACGCGGCGCGACGCGACGCGATAAAGGAGAACGATGCTACACTGTACATAAAACGATACCTTTTGTAATATTTGAAACAGTATACGATCTCCTAACGTAAGGTTAAAGTCAACTCTAATGTTTAATTACTGTAAATGTTTCACGAAACTGGACGTTGTAACATGGTGCAATCACCTATATAAATAATGCGGTTTTATCACTCAGAACAATAGCAAGTTGGAGAATGTAACAATAAAATGGTTTGATAGTTATCGTATATTTATAGCTAATTGTGTATTGTTATTACGTAAATATAAATAAATAATTGAATAGTTGTAAGTTGTAACTATCACAGGAAGTACTTGGGTTGCCGGATGGTAATTGATTTGGGGTTGTAAAGGATGTATAAGTTATTTTGGTATGGTTTTTTTCGTGGCGCGGCGCGAGTGACGCGCGGGCGCGATAAGTTCCGCGCGATATAGGTTGCTGGTCAACTTTAAAGTGTTGTTTTGACATATGTACAATGAAAATTAAAGCAAAGTATAATTTAATTTTTCATAAGCACTTCTTTAAATTATTATTTACGTCTTATTCTATACTATTAGTCGGCCGCGAATTTAGATCCCGCAGTTACAGTGTATATTTTTATTAATATTTCAAAAACTATTGAACCGATTTTGATGCCTAGCAAATTTGAAATTCCTATTGGCGTTTTCTACATGCCTACCAAACATGAAAATCGGACCATCGGTTCAGCAGTTATCGCGGTACAAATACATACATACATACAAACAATGTGTTTTCGCCCCCAACTCGATTTATAGACAATTATTTAAACCAACTCTTCTATAACTAATATAACTACAGAAAACCTGGCAAGAAATTAATGAATAAAAGCCTTTAATATTTACAAGTTATAAATACCAGTAATCATAAACTATTATTCTTTATTTATCAGTCTTACGGAGCATTAAGCTTTTTTTTCTCAGACATAATAAGCTATACACAATGGTTTAAAAAAAAAATTATCTTCACCTTTCCGTCTTGTTATTTGTGTTCAAAAATACTTGTAGATAAATAAACGTAGGTACGAAATTTCTTCTTTCTTAACGCTACATTTTCACGTACAGTCAAGTACCAAGATAACTGACCAGGCCCTCTACTTATATCTTGAATTTTCTCTTAAACTAAAAATGATATTAACATGAAAATTTTTGTTCAGACAGATTTTAATTAAGTCTTTCTGAATGTAAATTTTCATGTTAGTATTATTTTTAGTTTAAGGTATGTTGGTACTGGACTGTATCTAGTGATTTGTACATCTGTCAAACCCGCGTCCGCTCCCGCCGCCGCCTGCATCTTGCGACACCTGCATTCATCACAACGTAAAGTATTTTTGGTAGAATGTGTTGCCTCTGTTACCTTCGCACCACCATTAAGCTCAAATACTTCTACCGTCAATTGCTTAATCTTATACTGTGATTATAGAAGGTTAAATTATTAAAATTTATGTACAAATATTGAATGAAAACGCTTTACCTTAAATGTATCACTTGAAGTTTGTATTTTGTTACATGTTAGTCAATACGGTAATAATTTCATCTTGAGTAGCGACCCTGCCAGCGTTTCTTTATTCAATATAACTATAATATGACTATATTGTAGTTATATTGACATATATATTTATTCATTGATAATACTATATACATTTTAATTTGAATTAACCTACTACAATCACAATACTTCATTGTCTGTACACTAGTTTCGTAATTTTGCGTTACAGGTGAAATAACATATCTTGATATATATATATATATATATATATATATTTATTTATTATAATAATGATATTGTGAATTGAATATCATCGTTTCACCTTGCCTTGGTGTTCAGTAAAGTAGCACAATTTGTAACCGATGTATACGACGACAAAAATGATATTTTACAATGTTGAAAAGAGATTTTTAGGTATATTTTGTCTTGTATAATACCTGACATTTGCCTTCTATGTTACCAGGAGACCATGAAGTTTTATTGTTCTCTCGTGTGCAGAGGCTTGCGAATTTAAATAAATAACTGATTATGTAAGAACATACAGACCAATTATTAAAAAAATTACTTGTAAAGAAAACATTGAGGGAAATAATTTATCCTCGCGACAAGACGCGGTAGTAAGCTTTTAACTTGACACATTTTAGTCTCATAAAATATTTTTAGTTGCACAGTTAGTTAATACGCTGTGTAATAAATAACTATAAAGAGATTTGCACACTGCTGCGTACTCCACTGCGTAGCGCGGGGCCGGACTGTATACAAGTATCTTAATTTCAATAGAAAACACGCATCTAATAGAACGACACACTGACACCGCGTGTACACGCGTCGTTTTAGTGTGGCGGCCCCGCGCTACGCAGCGCGATGCAGAGCAGTGTGCCAATCGCCTTACTCTGCCCACAGCCCATCACTGTCGCCGGTGCCATGCTAAGGGAGAGGAAACGACACTGTAAATAAGTTATCGATAACATTTATGTCGCGCGGCGCTAGCGCCATCTTGCTCAGTTTTACAACACAGTGTTGGTTAAACTATTCGTCAGTGTCGAATCACAAACCTTAGTCTGAAATTATTATACAATCAATTTTTTTATCTTGAAATAGATGTAAATGGGATTCAAACAAATGGATTATATTAGATATAGCAAGCATCGCAATGCTACATTTAACAATATTTTTTACTCTATAACACTAGTGAAGAAAGATTCCAACTTGATAAAGCCGTATTGATTTTAATTCGCAAGCCTGTGCGTCGCACTAGATGTTAAATATAGTACACGATAACACGAGTCGTGGGATTTCTGTGACTGATAAGAATTGTGAGCTTCTCCTAGATTACAAACGTTCATTTCACTGTTCCGTGGGCGAATTTTGAGATATAGTCCTACTAATAAGCCTAGAAAAAATTGGGTCACTGTGTATAGGTAAAGTGAAAATTGCAACCCTATTTTTTAATTTGTATGGTGACAATATGTTGCTATTACAAAATGTACTGGACTTATTTGCGAGACTGTACAATTAAATTAACAAATACATCTAAAAGTGATATAGATGTTTTAATGTAGAGTCTGTTCCAATTTAAGGCAGAAAATGTCAATGACCCTTTAAAGAATGATGTACTACGATTGTTAACAAACTTGTAAAGATATAATTACCACTGACACCGCGACAAACATTTTATCGCGTTGTATTAGAGCTGTTTTGTGTAAGAGACAGTCAACGCGCGATAAAAAGTTTATCGCGCTGGCATGTCGCTCGATAAGAAACGAAGGGTCATTGTCAATTTTCCCGCCTTGTTTTGAGACAGACTATCGCAAACCACGGAACATCGTATCAATGTTTCAATCATGAGAATACGTTAAGTAATGCTTTGCATTACAGCCTTATGCCATGTATACGAACGGGAGCTATAAAGTTGAAACCTAGTTACGGTTAACTTCGATAGCGGAATTATCCGGAAACAAGCTTTATTACTAGGGTAATTGAACCACCATTGTATTTTAAATCACGCGCGACACCCGCTTTTGAGAGGCGACGCGCCGCGGACAAATACTGAACTAATTTTTTATCTAATTCATTTGAGAGTCAGCATTCCATGATTCTGGATTATGCATGCATGGTTTATAAAAACTTAGTTTTAAAATATGCAATCGCTTGGTAAACATACATTGAGCGACTAAAACTCGCGGTTATTTCTCCACTTCGTCCAGTAAATGAGTTTCTCAGTTGATATTTACTAAGTTTTTATAATTCTGAATAAGTTGGTAGATCAATGAAAGTAATTATATATATAACTCTCACTTTGTAACGATACTACCAACTTATACCAATACCATATTTGTGGTAAAATTCTAAACTAATCTGCCACTGCGCCCGCCTCTCGAAAACGTAATAAGTGTCAATTTTAGTGTCTCATATTAGAAAAGGTTTGTTATCTTTTGTAAATATTCTTATCATCAAATTATAACGCCATTTTACTTTGTATAAACCGTTTCGTTTCCAGTTAGGTCTCAGTATTAAATGAATTTCTGAATTTTCCTTCGCTACCAGACTTTGTTGATATTTCACTTTTATTATTGTTATTTGCATTGCGTGTAATATATTTTTATTAAGAGAAAAATCTTAAATAGTAGTTGTTAGGTATTAATGTATTAATTGAAGAATTTTATTTTGATTTTTCTCTTTATTATATATGTATATGTACATTATATATAATGATTTGAAAGTCATCAAGTTATTGTAAATATAGTATACTAAAAAGGACATTGTACGTCTGTCAGCGAGATATTTCAATTATGAACGGTTCGAAGATGAAAAAAAGTTAATTATATATTTGTATTGTATAATTTCGGCGAGGTACATATTATTATAAATATAAAGTATACACGAATAGTGAACTGCCCTGGCGTTATGGCCTTGTCGACAATGTTTATCGAGCTTTATCGACATTTGCTGTCGATAGCGCGTTATAAACTTTGTCGCCGGTTTATCGATGCTATGTCGCAGGGGCTGTTTATAAATTAATAGCAACGCTGACGGAACGTGTGGACACCCGGACGAAACTGTGTCGGCATTATGAATGCTACGATTGTGTAAAAAATATTAAAACCTAAAAAAAAATATTTTGTTTCATTTAATCTTAATATTACCCTGTGTATTAGCTAGCCGAAATGGGCTAATATTGAAATTGAGATTCAATTCAATTCAATTTAAATATATCTTTATTATCATAGGATTTTTATAATATCTCTTAATAATCGTCACTTTGTTTTATTGCACAATTAATTGTTGACGTCAAAAAGTTACTTAGAGCTAAGTTTACTGCCGCCTCCAAAGCGCTAGTGCAGAAGAAGCGGTAACAAACTGCACTGCAGCATTTTCTCCAAGAACGTCAACTCACAATGAAATTAATATTTATAGTTGATATGTGGACAGAGTATACATTGTTTGTTGTCATAATTTAAATTAATTTTTTTAATGTCGAAATTTTGAAATAATGTCAAATCAAGTTGTAAATTCAGTATGTACTTAATGTACCAGATTATGACCATTTCTGAGTATACAAACCTTTAAGAGGGACCCGCGCCAAGCTCAACCCGGACTTTGTTGTCTTTAAGATAGTCATCGGTCCTATAATAAGCCTTCTCACACAGTACCTTCTTTACATAAGCTTTAAACTTTTTCTCAGGCATATCAAGGACCGATTGTGGCAGTTTATTATAAAAAAGTATATATAAGAAGAAGATTCTTTTGAAAAAAATGCATCCGTCGTAAAAGTTTGTTGAACTTTAACTGCTCTTATCCTTTTCGACTTACTTTATACACATAAATATTAGCCACTGAGAGATTGGTAAAGAGTGAACGAGAAAATATAAAAGACATTATAAAATATAGTATCGTTGACTTAGTATCCCATAACACAAGTCTCGAACTTACTTTGGGGCTAGCTCAATCAGTTTAATTTGTCTCTATATATTTATTTATTTATGAAAGCAAAATGTATACACATGTCTTATACTCACACGCACTAAGCACACACCCGTGACGTCACACATGCAAGGCAACAACAAGATTATTCATCACATCGACGAGGTGTTGGCGCTGTCGAAACTTTCCGGAGATATTTATGTAGCAGCGTTTTCATCGAATCGAACAATGGCATAGCGGTAAACATACATTCGAATTACGTTTTCATCCCAAGGGGTAAAATATAAACTTGGGCCTAAAATTTCAAAGACCACATTCAGTAACCAAGTGGGTGGGCATACAAAACAGTGAATTTTATTAAAATTAATAAAAATGTTATTAAAGCTGATTAATAATACTCAGGTACTAAGGCAGCATGGCATGCATAGCGCTTTGACAATAAAAACAGTTAATTTTTTTAGAAATATATACATTTCTTAAAAATATTTAGAAACAAAACAACACTTGACAAACGCTCTCAAATCCAAAGGTTTGACTTTAGAGAATGTTTTAACAATTAAGTCCGCCTGTTGTTATTCTAATATTTGTATATGTAAAGTATAAGTGAATATACAACTGCAATTAGCAATAAACCATTAAAACTGCCAGGGCATCATGAAACACAATGAGTTTAATCATACCAATAACTACTTATATTAAAAAGACTAGGATAAATTGCGTGTCGCAGGTATGTAACGTAATAAACATTAAAATATTTGAATGAAACATGAACTCAGCAAGATAGCCGAAACGTGGCTTTTTCAGAAATTAGTACAACATAGAACATAAATTTAAAAATAACAGTGCTGCATACTAAGGCTGCATGTTAGAACCATTAAACTATGGTTTATTAATTCTGAACTTTAATTAGCAATGAACAATTAAAAAATACCAGAGCACCATGAATCGCAGCGGGTTTGTCGTAGCGCGGCTACGGCGTAGCACTCCGTAGCGGCGTAGCGGGCGTGGCGCCACGAAAATGGCGACCGACAGTGAGTAATGGCACACTGGGACGAGTCCAGTGACGCGTGCCGCAGGGCTGCCGACTACTGCATTCAGTTTATACAATTCCACCAAAAACGTAAATGTAAAAATGGGAGCCAAGGTGGACTTTAGCGACACAAGAATAAAAATATAAATGGAATTACCTATATCAGTAAGTATTACATGGATAGGATAAATTATATGTTTTGTTAAATTTTATGAATAGACTGTCACCGTGGTCCAGTGATCAAGGCGTTCGCCATGTGATCCGGTGGTCGTGGCGTGGGTTCGAATCCCACTGGGAAGCATACTTTGCGAAAAGTTGTTTCTAGTTTGGTTAGGATATTCAGGCTTGAAACCCTGATTATCCGAAAGGAAAGATGATTCCGTGTTTCGGAAGGCATGTATAAATTGTGGATCCCAAACGCCATCTAGTGTTTGCTCATCAAAACCTATCCACGGATTGGTTCTCGTTTACCCTTTAGGTTGCGCATGTCGGATGGCAGTCGCTCTGTGTAAAAACCAGTAACCCCGTCAAATCACCTTGGTTAGGTAAGCAGACCCCGGGCTCTGAAGCGTTACTGCTGAAGATGCAACCGGGAATAAGCTCAGATGATGATGTTGAGGATAAATTATGTTTTCCAATAATCTCATGGCCAAGTACGCCCACGGCCACGGCCACGGCCCACGGCCCACGCTCAAAGCGGAGGAGAAAAAATCGGATCCAGCTATGAGGCAACACAGCTTTAGCAAGGTTTGGTTCTGGTCTACGCTTTGTGTTGCGGAGGTCAGACGGCAGTAGCTCTTTGCAAAAACCAGTCACCTCCTCCAATCACCTTGGTTTGGGTAGAGGAGCCCGGACTCTGAAGCGTTGCCGCTGAGGATGCAACCGGGAGTACGCTGGAATAAGGTTCATGTACTTACTTATTTACCCCATCATCAGTAAATAAGTAAGTACATGAACCTTGGCAAGGTGTTGCGAACTATATTTTTTTTGAGTTTATATACAAATAATGATACAATACGACATAATTAGCTTAAAATCTGATAATAAAATAATAAATAAATATTTAGGGAAAAATAACACCGATTGAGCTCGCCCCAAAGTAAGTTCGAGACTTGTGTTATGGGATACTAACTCAACGATACTATATTTTATAACAAATACATATATAGATAAGCATCCAAGACCCAGGCCAATTTAAAAAAGGCCATTTTCCAACTTGCCCTGACCGGGGATCGAACCCGGGACCTCCGGGTGTCGGACTAGCATGGTGACCACTACGCCGCGGAGGTCGTCAACAAGTACAAAACAATGGTAACTTTGAGTCGGCAGCCCTACGTTTTTCCTCCGCCGGCGCACAGTAAGCAACGCACCGATTGTATCGCTCGCGGATGCTCGGAGCGGCCCATTTGTCAACCTTAGCCCCCTCCCCCCCGGCTCAATCCCCCGCGCCCCGCCAGCTACAAAAGAAACGCTTCAGACGAAATGAAACTGAAGCTATGTCTATTTATGGCACCCTAGTAGCAGATACTGTTTTTGTCAGCCTGGTATAACAAAATCTCGTTTTTTTTCTTCATCATGCGTGTTATTTTCAAACCTGACGTAAAGAAGGTTTAATTTGGGTAAGAATTTTCTGTAAATTTTTCTATTTGTCTGTCTGTGTCATTGTAACTCCCAGACGGTAGGCGCGGTTTAGCAACAGTTTTTTTTAACATGTTAATGTTAAGTGGTATTTTAGAAACTTTTAATGTAATATTTATTCTCATCTATTCGATCAATAAACCGACTAAATTCGAGTCAGACTAGCGCACGGAGGGCTCCGTACCAATATCTTAAATAAACACGTTTGTTTTATTAGAGTTCCCCTTAAATATTTATTTTGTTCTGTTTTCAGTACTTGTTGTTATAGCGGCAACTGTCTAGCTATCACGGTTCAAGAGATACAGCCTGGTGACAAACAGACAGACGGATGGACGTACGGACACGGAGTCTTAGTAATAGCGTCCCGTTTTTACCCTTTGGGTACGGATCCCTGAAAAATATTTCTTTATCCCTTTAGGGATTTATTATTCGTTTTAATCCCGTATGTAAAAACTAGTTTTTACAAATCACGTGTTTATTTATACACACATCACATCGAATCCAAAATCATTTTGGGAGTTTTAAAATCAATAAAATGTCGCAGTAAGTAAATAAAATACTTAAAGCACAATACACAATATTTTACAAGGAAGGATAAATGTAGGTCAGTATTTTTGGGTCCCTTGGATACATAAAAAAATATACTGTGTTCATTGTGTTTGAAATAATGAAAGGAAGTTTCAGGTTAGTACATTCCAATTTATTTCTTCAATCCCAGACAAAGAAAGACTGCTTCTTATCAAAAATTAAATCAATTTACAATAATTTGATCGTAAATCTAGTAAAACTAATTACAGGGTAGTTGTCCATTATTTAGTTAATTACCAGGGCAGCAGGCGCACAGAGGCGAGGGGGGAGAGGCGATCGGGACGCGGGATAAATTGTGAACTTAGCTTATTGTTTTGCAGGCTGTACCGTTCAGGTGTTTTTGAATGTACTGGCAGCAGATAAGGTTCAGAATAAAAATAAATAGGTCCGTGTATACCTATTTATTTTTATTCTGAACTTTTTTTGAACTTGAACAAATCACACAGATTGAGCTAGCCCCAAAGTCAGTTCGAGACTTGTGGTATGGGATACTAACTCAACGATACTATATTTTATAACAAATACATATAATTATAGAAAAACATCCAAGACTCTCATTTTCCATCTTGAACGGACCGGGGATCGAAACCGGGACTTCTGGTGTGACAGCGTGGCATGATGACCAACTAGGTCAGAGAGGTCATCAGACAAAAGAAATATGGTCATCAAAGTTTAAAATTTGTTAATGACCTTATTCTCGATACACACACACACACACACACACACACACACACACACACACATAAACAATAAAAAAACATGTCTACAATATCTAACACATAATATATTAAAAAGTTTATGAAACACTTTTCTTCAAATCTTTATTTTAATAATCTTTAAAAATGTTTGATTGTGCGAGCGAGACAGCCAAACAAAGGTGAAAAGGCTCTTAATTTAAATAATACTGCGTATGGGAAATCTTCTTAACATTCTTAGAGACAATAGACCCTCGGGGCACAGATGCAAAATTATTTCTGAAGGATATCTCGTCGTCTTCTTTTGCAGTCCCTCCACTGATCCTCTGCGTAAGTACTTGTTTGTTTCCGCGTAAAACTTTAATTAACCAATAAACATGTCGCCCGCGGCCGCCTTCATTTAGCCCGTGAAATTGCTGTACCTAGGAGCTCGCTTTCGCAAGTGAAGCAACTCCGGGCGGGGTCCACACTTGGATGGGTGACCACAAATGGCACAAAAATTTCTCGAGTTCCTCCGTGGTTCGGAGGGCTCGTTGGTTTAGGCTGTCATCTTTGTATCTACAATCCGTTATTTGCCAACAAGTCAAATCAGATCCTTTTTTCTAAACGTCAAAACAAACCTTTCCTATGGGATTTGTATGAAATACAGGCAGATGACGTCATAGTTTCTTCGAGTCAAATAGCGCTCTTATTATCAGATTATCTGCAATAATAAATCTAAACTCACGTTAAAATGGATATGTTAAATAACGAGTGACATTATTTTGCGACATTTTACAGAATTTTATGCAACCGTTGTATAAGGAGGATTAAAAAATGCGAGTGGCGCAGGTTACGATGCGAGCCTTGGCGAGCATCGTAAATTGACGCCATCGAACATCTTTTGACTACTTATATAACGTTGCATACAATACTTTTTCTACGACTACATTTACTAAAATAAATACAAAAATAAACAAATAAAAGTATGAAATACTACCATATGTTTGCTAGATACTAAGTATCTATGGAATATTTAATTTTTTTATTGACATCTTCCTAGTGACCAAAAGTGCCATTTTTGAAACATGAAGTCACTTAAACGAATGTTTTTTCATACAAAAAACCGTTTGTTCAGTTACTCCACGTTTGAAAAATGGCACCATATGTTAAAATAACGATTTTATTTATTTAAGTATGGTAGATCTAAAGAAAAAAGTTATAGGTCTATGGTTAGGAGTATCGTTTTGGCGAAATAACGACACATGTGCTATTATATTAGGAATAGACTATAGACTTTTTTGAAATCATATAATCTATGTTCTTATATTTATGTTCGGGACCATTTAAAGGACAGATTTAAAAGACAGTACAGGAGTAGAAAAATTTCTTAACAGTATAAAATATTTTTTTTTGTCCCAGGAAAATGCCCAATTTGACAAGCTACGGTAGATACTCTGCTAGGCAGTTTGAAAAATCTGATACACACGACAGACAAAAAGCTGGACCATTCTACCAGCGGTCTACAGGCCGTGCCTGAACCTCTTGCCACCACCACTTCAAACGAAATTATACTTATCTAACTGCTTCTCCTTATTACCAGCGGTCGGAATTAGGTAGAGTTATTCATGTACTTACACTGATTTCATACAGCGAAAGAATAAAGTGGATATGCCTCAAAGCCCGGGATTAATTTTTAAAAGGCCAAAAAATCCCGTTCTTTATTAAATCAAAAGTTATTCACTTCTACACAATTTAAACCACTGCACGCGCGACGTTGCCAATATGTAAAAACGAATAAAATACTAATAATATATATAGTGATAAAAATTGTATGTTAATTAACTTTGTTCTATTTGTCTCTAAGGTTTTTATTATTACCAGACGACCTCCGTGGCGTAGTGGTCACCATGCTAGTCCGCCACCCAGAGGTCCCGGGTTCGATCCCCGGTCAGGGCAAGTTGATAATGGCCTTTTTCAAATTGTCCTGGGCCTTGGATGTTTTGGATGTTTATCTATTTAAGAATTTATTATAAAATATAGTATCGTTGAGTTAGTATCCCATAACACAAGTGTCGAAATTACTTTGGGGCTAGCTCAATCAGTGTGATTTGTCCGTATATAGTTATTTATTTATTTATCATTTATTTGTAATATTGTTATAATGTTATTATTATGTATTTGTAATGCAACACGGGATTGTTCATAAGAAATTCCAGTAAGATCCATATTGATATTAATAAATAACTCTACCTAATTCCGACCTCTGCTTATTACCTAGCTGCTTCTCCTACAAGTAATTAATAAACAAACACAAAACACATACATACATATTTTCGCGCCTGTTTCCCATGGGGGTAGGCAGAGACTATAGATTTCCACTTCCTACGATCCTTGCAAACCTCTTTTGCTTCGTCAACACTCATTACTCTTTTCATGCATGTTCTCCGGTTTTAGGTACTCCTTACTTCACCTTTCTTCAGAACGTCTGCAATTTGGTCGTAGAACGTTCGTCGAGGTCGATCCGGTCCAGTTTTCGCATCCACATCCGCACGATAAATATTTTTAGTTAGTAAGTATTCTTTCATCCATCCTCTCAAAATGTCCAAATCACCTTAACATTCGTTTTTCAATTTTCGTCACGATATTCGTTGGGTTTTTTTTTTTTTTATATGGCCAAATAACACTAATTGAGCTAGCCCCAAAGTAAGTTCGAGACTTGTGTTATGGGATACTAACTCAACGATACTATATTTTATAACAAATACATATGTAGATAAACATCCAAGACCCAGGACAACTGGAAAAAGACCATTTTCCAACTTGCCCTGACCGGGGATCGAACCCGGGACCTCTGAGTGGCGGACTAGCATGGTGACCACTACGCCACGGAGGTCGTCGAATTTAGTATCCCATAACACAAGTCTCGAACTTACTTTGGGGCTAGCTCAATTAGTGTTATTTGTCACTAAATATTTATTTATTATTTATTATAATTCTCTTTCCCCACACAAAACACGATTGCCTTCCGTCCGTCTGTTAGTCATCAGGCTGTATCTCGTGAACCGTGATAGGCAGTTGAAATTTTCACAGATGATGTATTTCTGTTGCCAAATACTAAAACAGAATTAAATAAATATTTGAAAGGAGCTCACATACAAAAAACGTAATTTTTTTAACGTAATTTATTTATATTTAATAACTTGAAACTCGAAAAATCGTCATTTTCATACGGAACACTTTTGTATGAAAAAGACGATTTTTTCTTCGAGTTTCAAGCATTGGTCCCGTAGGAAAAGTTGATCATATTGACGGTCTGAGATGCTCCTAAAAGAATCGGACAGGGTTTTTGTTACATATTGTAGATAATGGTACGGAACCCTTCATGCGCGATTCTGACTCTTCCCTGGCTGGTCATTCCAAGATTATAACAGTCATTTTGACCGCGGAACTCTAAAACCAGACTAGGTACAACAGATCTAAATGTTATAATGTGTCCACATTGTATTATAGCTCCTCCGTGCTTCGGAAGGCACGTATAAGCTGTTGGTCCCGGCTGTCATCATTGTAAGGCAGTCGTCAAGCTATGTCAGATGCCTTTAGGCAGCCTGAAAAATCTGGCACCAGTGTTCACCACTTACACACTCGAAAAACAAACATTATACTATAAGTATTACTTCTTCTCAGCAGTGGTCGTTACGAAGTGCTCGGTAGTTTTTCTTTAAAAATAAATTAAATTTTAATATACTTTACACGTAACGTAAATTATGCTTAATCACGTGTAAAAGTGCTTGTAAAGGTCTAATTACTGAATAAACATTTGAATCTTTGAATCTTTGAAATGTACTAGGTCTAGGTATCTGTGCGAGGTACTTATTGTGTCTGATAGTCGGACATGGTGTGGTCTGCTGGTCGGTGGTCTCGAGCATGATTAATTAATGTTGTTCACTACATCGACAGTCGACTACTAAGGTACCAGAAGCCCTTACAAGGTCGGTGTAGGTCCAATACTGAACAGCACGCGTAGCATGGCACCTTTGATAAACACAAATAATTAGGGTTTCGTACCCAAAGGGTAAAAACGGGAACCTATTACTAAGATTCTGCTTTCCATCTGTCTGCTTGTCTGTCTGTCACAGATCTCATGAACTGCGATAGCTACGAGTAGACAGTTGAAATTTTCAAAGATGATGTATTTCTGATGCCGCTATGACAATAAATACTAAAAACAGAATAAAATAAATACTGAGGTGGGCTCCCGTACAAAAAACGTATTTTTTTATAGATAATGTTACGGAACCCTTCGTGCGCGAGTCCGGCCGGTTATTTTATATCTCGCGTCGGACTAGTGCCATCCCGCTCATTATTATGACGTAGAGCGAGGAGACCATATATACAGATTTTTTATGTAAGTAAGTTTCGAAAAAAATAACTTTTTCCTTTGGATTATTAGAATGGAGACAAGAATTTAAATAAAATGTTACGATTACTCACACATGCGTGAGAAATAACTATTAAAAAACTTATTAGAAATGAAAATGAGCTGTAATTTCCGTCCCATAATAGTGTGTGTCTATCTGGCAATAATATTAGTGTGAGAGCTCGCTGTAAGGCTTCAGACTTATGCCATAGATAGATAGATAACTCTTTGTTGTACACCAAAAGCAAAATGTAACACAAAGAAATAATTTAATTTAATGCCATCATTATCATTATGAAACAACATCAAGCGAATAGCAGTTAAAGTGCCAAATACATATAAAGCTTAAGTATATGTTGTAGGGTTTTTATAAAAAATAGATGCTAGTTCTTTTTTTAACTTTTAAAAAGTAATTGTAAGCTTAGAGACGATGAAAAATTTTATATCTTAAAATTGCAATTTCTTAAAAAAAATTGCTATAACTAAAATAATAATTTTATTACCGCATCAAGAATCGTTTTTTGTACTTTTGATCCAAGCTGGTCTTTAGCTCACTTTGTCGTCTTGTTACTTGAATGTTTATTAATACATACCTATTCGTATCTATAAAATATACCAACGTCGTGATTTGTCATTGACTTTTCCTAATTAAAAATTAAAAAGTAGGCGTGGGAGTTTAATTTCCACTCGTGCCGTTTTTTTTTCATCACATATTTTTAAGTTATTTATGTATTGCTATTTTTTTACATTCCTAAATAATAAGATGAAAAGCTAGCTGACCAGACATAACACGGTAAAGATAATTGCACAGTGGTCTCCCCGTCTACGAATGCACTCCCGACGCATCCAATCTAATCAATGCAAAACGCTGCGTTATCGCAAGACCAATCAGCTATCTCAACTCACGTTATCTGCATGGAATGAATCACCTATACTATAACATTTACAGGTTGATTCTTTAATCATTATAAATTAATTACTTCTAAATTTATTCATATTTCTAGTACATATTATTTCCTGGAAAGTTCATAGAAATACAAGAAAATGGTGCGTGGTGATGGTGATGGTGACCGCCGCCTTCTTCATGGTGGTGTCCTTCGTCACTAGCCGCTGCGACCAAGTCCTTGGCATCTTCACTCAGCTCCCTTGCAGACACCGCTGCAAGGCACACTAAGCTGAGTGCTATGAAACACTTCATGATTGTAATGTACTTAGAATTGTCACGAACAGTATTTATAGTAAAAAGATCTATAGGTGAGAAAAGTGTGAAGCAACGCGTCTCGCAAGCCTCAGGGACAAGATGCTGGGCGCTCGACCGCTACCGCTGCAATTATTCGTAGTTGCATTGAAATGCAGATTATCCCACTATAGTTAAGTTTAATTGTCACCTATGTATGTTAATTTGGTAAAATCATAAAGGTTCAAAATGTTGTCTTAGTATGCTAAATGGACAGAGTTGCAAGTAATATTTCAATGGTATGTATATTTAATCAGACATATACGCATGATCAACCGCGCATTACCGACAGAGCACAAAGTATCTTGAATAATAAGCGAAGCGTAGGACACCCACCCACAAGGTAGTCAGACAACCACCGAATTCGCTGAAAAGCTCTGGATGCAGGCCGCTCTAAGTTTTAGCGACTTTTAAAAAGGAGTTTAAGTTACGAGTATTCTTTGGAAGCGTTTTAACCGACTTCCAAAAAGCAGGAGGTTATCAATTCGAAGAAAAAACTTTCTTTTTTATGCATGTTTAACGATTATTCGAAGACTCCTAGACTTATTTGGAAAATTCTTTTTTTGTTTATAAGGGAATACTGGTCAGGTGGTCTTGTTGAAATTTTATCAAAATCGGTTGTGTAGTTTGGGGGAAAAGTCGGTTTTTAGTACATACTTGAAATAACTCAAGTGTTAAGGTGTACAATATGGAAAAATTTAAATTTTGAGGGAGTGCAAAATAGTGAATTTTCTCTTAGCTTGTTTGTGGTGGACACCAGTTGATAATGTTCTATGAATTTAATGACATAAGTACTTATTTGATTGATCTTTTCTGATTATAAAATGGCAGAGTTAGTAAAGTAATTTTTTTGTCAGAACATTCATTATTTAAAAAATAGTGAATAAAAGATACACATAAATATTTCAAAAAAATAGATTTGGAGTAATTTTTTTATTAAATCTTACTCCAAATCTATTTTTCTGAAATATTTACGTTATCTTTTTTATTCACAATTTTTTAAATAACACCTAATTTCCTTTATATTTAATTAATTGATAATTTATAGGTACTCATATTAGTAATCCTAATAAATAAATATTCCCGAACATATCGCCTACGGCATCAAAAACCAATAGTTAAGATTTCCGCGAATATCCTCAATAACAGGTCCCCAAGTAATATATTACAGAAGCAATCGAAACGACTACCGCAATAAATATCCGTACAAATCCATTAGCAGCTAATTTACTATCAATTACCAACCAGTAAGAACATTTAAAATTCTCAAACATCTACCTAGGAAACCTGACTTGCATAAATCAAAGTTGTATGGAAAATGTACAGCCTGTATGCAGGACATTAAAACGGGGAATCGAACCGGGCTGGTCAAAGCTGACTTCCCGCTGCGCGAGCGTTTGCGACATGCACCTACCAGGCGAGCAGAAACGCAGCGTGAGTCGGCCTTTAAACCTCTGATGCTGCAATAAATCGCATTTTAAAACCTCCCCCATGTCTCTACGTGTCTGGTATTTACTGTTTTTTTTTTTTATTAAATAAATTTTAATTTTCTGAAGGAAGTCATTAAGTCAGTAACAAGACTTCATGAAATGCAGTTAAATAGGCTCCAGAACGCACGTCAAATATCACACATGGAGGTATCTTCTTGCCTAATAAAGACGCTTTAAAAACCTTCGTTAAACCTTATAACTTAATAGGCTAAAACAATCATCCATAGCCATGTGATAAAGAATCTTTCACAATTCACAATACTTTGTCTTGTGAGCACCAGAACATTTGCGACTTAGGGCAGAAAAACGCATTTTAAAAGTTTTTCGGATCTCTTTTATACTTAAATATTAAAATAAATGGGACTTGTCAAAGAGGAATCGAAGCCACGACAATGCTTTCAGCAGGAGTAAATGCTTAATACCTCAAGTTGTTCTACAACAAAACATGTACTGCACTAACTGCTGTCAAAGAATTAATAAGAGTATCTGATGTGCCAGATCTTAAGAACTATAATAGGTTCTCCAACTAGGAGTAACTATCTCTTGCGACTACCAGGCGAGCAGAAACGCAGTATGAGTAGTCCTTTAAACCTCTAAGTGCCGCAACAGACGGGGCGCAAGTTGCGTCGCATAACACCTAGAGATGGGCAGTGGATAGTACTCAATCTACCCATTTCAGTATTTACTCACTAGATTTAACAAATAGAGTAAATAGAGCGTGCTCAAGTATTGACATCGCGTTTGATGTCTGTTTACTTATTTTTACGTAAAATTACATCTATGCACACCTCCCACCAAAAAATGATAATTAGTTAAAGAAGTCTACTTTTAGTGTATGATTACTATGGTATTTTCTTATAATTTAGCGTCGCATATAACGTTTACCTACATTTTAAGCATATTATGGCGTACGCACACACTTTCCGACAAGAATTGCAAGTGTATACTACATTTAAGTTTCAAAATTGTCATAAAAACATGAAAAAATGAATATGAATATAAATATGAGTCGCAACTCATATAAATCAATCTACTCACCAAATGGATAAATAAGGATATTTATCGGGTATTTACTCAATCTACTGAGTAAATACTCAAATGGCTTGATTAAGTATTTATGCATCGCCCACCACTAGCCGTTACGCGGCGCAAGTTGCGCCGCGTCTGTTACGGCCTTTAAGCTGCAATAAATCGCATTTTAAAAACTCCCCCGCGTCTCGTCGCGCATGAATCGTGATACTGTGAGTACTAAAATATGCAACTGTTTTCTTAATACTAGATATGTCGTAGTTTGATTGTATAATCCGCTGTTTCAAAAAAAACTTCTATCTGTTTTGCATTACAGCTCAGTCTTGTAAAACAGCTGAAAATTGTTCAGCTGGATTGTCAATCTGTTACGTTTAGCAACGCGTTATTGATGTCACGGCGCAAAACGTAAGATTGTAGATTTTAGTCCGGAATTCTGCCACTTGTGGCTGTCGTATAAGGTAAATTCTTCACCGTGTTCCGAAAGTAGCTCATTATGATTTCGGACTGCAAATGGTTGAGAAGAATAAAGCAGACCTTCAGCTTAGTTCCCATATTGTTATTTCGACGCCCACCTTCAGGCAAGATGGAAAATTCACGTGGAACAAATGAAGGCCGTAAGAAATCGCTACGCCATTGAGATGTCGGGTTTCCAAATATTGATATCCAATTGAGTCGAACTGATTTTCATTCCTTTTTGGTGTTCTATGATGTTGGAGACTGGATCACATAGTAAGAAGTCGAATTGAGGTTTTATTTTCATGCCACACGTAATTAAAAAAAGAACTACTATTGGATACTACACAGATTTATTTAATCATGGTAATCCTTCTTCTTCTTACCCAAACGTTCAGTTAACTGTTTTGTTAAACGTAACAAATCCAGTTCAACAATTTCTGAGTTGTTTTACACAACCAAGCTGTAATGCCAAACAGCTAGAAGTTTTGCCAAATAGCGGATTATACAATCCAACTGCGACATATAGACAACAGGGATCAAAGCCAGAGAGCAAGCATACTGTAGTTCTTTACATAGTTCGCAATGCACAGTTACCAGGCGGCCAGAAACGCAGCATGAGTCGCCCTTTTAAACCTCCGATACTGCAATAAATCGCATTTTAAAACCTCCCCCGCGTCTCTGCGCGCCTGGTACATCCACGGCAACTATTTCAAGTTTAATGGACCAAATAACTGCTTTGATAGCCCGCGCTGGACTCTGTCCGGCGTTTTAACGATTTTTGCGAGGAAATTTCCGTTTTCGTTTGGAGTTATTGTTATTGTTGCGGCCGTACTCTGGCCGCCATGGCTCATAATGGTTAGCCCCGTTTGCGACTTCCGGTGAGCTCGTTCCGTTTGAAAATACGACAATTAATGAGCCGAGAGAACTGAAAATAATGGCTGGTTGTTTGACCCGCGAATATAGGTACCTAACAGTATACGATTTCATTCGGTGCATACTCGACATCACTATCCACTGCCTATAATGCCATATGACACGACTCTGAGTTAAATCCATGTCTGACCTACGATATTTCTGATATTCTGATGACCTTGACTTAAGCTACGCTTGCCATTGATGGTCCACTACTTAAGAATGTTCTTCCACTTCTCATCACCACGCCTAGAGGACCTGCCATTGAATTACATAGTCATTTTTATACATTTATTTTAAAGGGGATTTAAACCTCTTATACTTTTATTATCGCAAGTTCAGTAAGTTCAGTAGGTATATAATACTGACCTCTACCATCAACATTAGTGTGACCACACAGATACGCGCGACGTCGCGTTTTTTTCCACAGTGACAAACGCGACCGCTTGTTTGATTGCTACTGGTTGTTTAGAGGGTTAGGTATTTATCCTATCTGCGTATCAGACACACAATCACTTCTATAAGCCTTGCGGGGTAGAAAAAATCCACTGTCAAAAGAATCAAAGACCCATTTCAAGTTACATCAAAGAAATTACATACAAACTAGAAAAACTACGGGTAATATTTCGTAAAAAAACATAATTGAAAATTAAACGTAATGCAACGTGCTTAAAGTTTAAATTTATATAATGCTTATTTTTAAATACCTGCAAACTGCCAGGGTAATAATGTAGAAAAGGATGGAGAGAACTATAGGTATTTATTTCGGGAACAGCATAAGCAAGCATCCAAGATTGTTTGTAATTTCTTTGGCTCACACATGACTCTAAAATAAGGAACGTGAGTCACGAGTCAAGACGAATATAAATTATTGCTTAAAAATATAGCTAAGTTAAATGTATCCATTTTCTACGAACTCTATACGTCTACCATCAACACTAGTGTGACCACACAGATCCGCGCGACATCGCGTTTTTCACCGCGGTGACGGACGCGATCGCGGCGCGACGCGACTAGCGATTTAGTTGCGGCGAGCAAGTTTACTGCGCGCGTTTTGTGATTGATGCAACTGTGTGCCTGACCGGTTGTTTAGGGGTAAATAGATACATAAGTATTATGTATTCTAAAATAGGAAACGTACTCACTATTTTAGAGTTAAAGCAGGCACATATCAAAATAAATTTAAATAAAGCCGGCCAAGAGCGAGCCGGACTGGCGCACGAACGGTTCAGTACCATGATGTATAAAAAATCACATTTGTTGTATTGGAAAGCATATTTTAAATTCTTTTTTTAGTTTTTGTTGCTATAGCGGTAACCGAAATCATCTGTGAAAATTCCAACTGTCTAGCTATCACGGTTTATGAGATACAGCCTGGTGACACACTGACGGACAGATGGACAGCGGAGTCTTAGTTATAGGGTCCCGTTTTTACCCTTTGGGTACAGAACCCTTAAAAGTACTGTCTTCATACACGACGACGGACGGTTATAATAATTTTTTGAGTTTAATCAATTTGAACATCCGAAGTCAATTCCAAAGATTCTGAAATGTTCTTTAGAGAAGCCCGAAATTATTCCATGCAGTATGATATTTAAACATATAACCTGAAATCCTTAAAGGTTTCTCCTGAAAAATATAAAAATCTTTTTATGCATAATTAATGAAGTACCTAATAGTTTTTGTGTATTGTGGTGTAAACTTTGTCATCCATCCATGCCAGGCCTGTGTCACACCCCGTTTAAGGTATCGAAAATATACCTACTTTCTTTCCTTTTCTGAGTGACTGCAAGTGACTTCTGTACGTGAGTACATTCTGTGACAATGCGCTGTACTATCATGGACAAAGCCTAAAAACTCTGCACGCAAATAACTAATTTGGTAAACCTTGGCTTAACACTATAAACTGAAAAAAAAAAAACAGTTGAATCAACGGCTTTTCCGACCGTATTTTCCCGTCAGATCGCTTTCCGCGCGATCGACGACTGAAACATTTTACACACTACCGCCATACGCGTTACACTAACCAAATAACCACTTTACACTTTATTATAACGTACATAAGTTTCATTTTGCTGTGTTTGTATTTCATGACGATAACTCATCGACTCCTGTGGCCCGCTGCTGTCCCAGTACCTTACATAGACTTTGTAATGAACTAGGGGAAGGTACACGGAAAACATGATATTAAAGACCTACCGTCTTGTTAGTACTAGGATAGCATGTACATATATTTTTTAAACAAACAGACACGACTAAATATGTATAACAAAAACGATTTTAAAACTACCCTGCGGCCTACTCTAACCTGCGCGCGCAGCGATTTGGGGTCCATTTTCTATACAGGGTGACTTTTTACCCACGAGCCAAATTGTTGGAACAAGTTCGGTCCACGATACTGGACTACTTTCTACATAAAAAGGTTAAAAAAAACACGATAATACATTTTCTTCCTCTCATACAAAATCCTTTTGGCCGAGAGCTCATCTGTATCGGAAGCCGAATTTCTTTTGTTGTATTTCTTTGAATGTATTATTTAATTTATTTTTCATTTAGTACTTATTTTTAACTTGGTACTAGTTTTTGTTAAATATTATAATTTTAAAACTAACGCATCCTTGGTTCAGAAAGAAGTATTTTGCACTCATTACGCCAAGTTTTGGCAGATAGATATATTATTAGAAATTACAAATTAGAAAATTTGTAATTTCTAGTATGTGAAACATGTCGCTTTTTTTTTGATTTCTCATTTCATCTAATATAACATTAAAAACAAAGGCCTCGAAGTAACAGCGTTGATTAAAACCAGAGGTAATCAAAAACTATTTCAACAAAACCTAGTAAAACCGTTAACAGGAAGACGCGGCGCCCATCTATTGCCATTCCTTTCTGGAATGCGTCTCGAATGAGTCGTTAGGTGTTTGCGTGTTGTTTACTGGTTAGTAAAGTTAATAATTGTTCAAAATTGCAAAAAAAAATAAGTCTTTAGTTAATTAGCGGGCGCAATTTGTAATGAGCCCTAAAATTATCAACTCTCCGCGAGCATACTTTACTTATTTCCAATTGAACGCAATTATAATATTATGGTCCTTCCAGCCAGATTCTCCCGCTACCCTGCTTCAACAGTAGGCGGCGCATTAAAGAGATTATTCAATCAAGCCGTTTTCATTACAGTCGCATCAGCAATGTTAAAAAGGGCCATAAAAGGGATTGCAATTTCTTTATTACCTCATTCCGATTCCGCCTGTGACCGTCATGTCAATATAAGAAACACAAGATAGATGTCGCCACTTCACTCCGCTTGACTAATGAAACTAAAAGTTACGTCCTATGTCTCAATACTTGCTGAAACATTTCCAAATTTATGTCATTCAGCAAACGGTTCAATTTTGTGAGTAAGATAACAATACATTATCAACGACATTCGATTTTCGGATTTAAAAACTACACGCGGAGAAATACGATACTTGTGCAACTGGCTGGAAGACGAAAATTCGAACGATTCCATATTTGAATTACGACCGTTCAATATGAAGCATTACGATTGTTTACATCAGTATAGCTATCTCTTTTGCACTTCTTAGTTTTGTATAGTTGCATCTCGCTTTTTCGTACGTGACTGGACATTAGGATGTTCGCTTGGCAAGGATAATGGCGGTTTGACAATAACATTAGTTCGGGCTACTTTGATTGGATTATTGAAAGACGTCGATATGTACTGATTTATGGGAACCTGGTAGTATGAAATAATTAAGAGAGGGATTTTATAGTTAGGGACAGCTTCCAACACAGCAATTTCCCAAATTAAAGCAAGTTCAGTCCGTGATTCTGATACGGACATTCGTAAAAATATGTTTGATATCGTATACAAACATCACAAATGAAAAACCGACTTCATCCACAAACTACACAACCAATTTTGATAAAATTTCTATAAACCTGACAAGTATCTCTTCCAAACAAACAATTCTTTTTTGTTTGGAATATTATACTATATATAAGAGTACTATACGTATTTATAACGCATTTCCGAATAACCCATGAATATAATTATTATAAACGAGTAATTATTATAAAACCAAAAAACCTGACTGCCGTTTTTTTATTATTGTTATTTTTTTATTTTGGTATACCCACTGTCACTTTCACAGTAAATACGAATCTAACGAGGAGTCGTTAGACTCAAGCTAAAATCCATCGAGCCGTTCAGGCTGCAGAGCGTGCCAAACAATTATACATACATACTCTTGAAAAACATAACCCTCCGGTGAAAAAGCGACGCAATAATAACCCCCTCCTTTTTAGAAGTCGGTAAAAATGCACCTGGCTTGATGGAGTGATGGCAGGTGTCAGGCGGACCCAGGATTTTGATTTGTGAGGCTTGAAAGATGAGAGTAGGTTTAATCAAGATAAAAAACACACTTTCACACTTATTATAGTTTTGACAACGTCTGTGGCCTAGTGGTCATTATGCCAGTCTGTTACACTGGAGGTCCCAATTCGATTCTCGGTCGGGTCAAGATGGAAAATGATTTTTTTCTGATTGACCTGGGTCTTGTTTATCTTAACACTTATTTCTTATGAAATATAGAGTTAGTATCCCTTAACACAAGTCTCGGAACTTAATTTGGGGCTAGCTCAATCTGTGTGATTTGTCTGTATATATCTATTTATTATACTATAGTGATCTAGTATAGCCCGTGGTTCGATTAATTACGGATATGCCCATTCCACGTTGTATAAAAAAATAGCCAAGAAAATTAGAAAAACAAAACTTTCAAGCGTTTACTCATAACTTTGGATCCGCTGAAACAATTTCCATCAAACATAACTAAGAACAACCGCAAGGAAAATTGCTTTCATGTAAAAAAACCGCATCGAAATCGGTCCATCCGTTCGAGAGTTATGATCCCACAGACATACAGACGTTGGCGTCAAACTTATAACCCCCTCTTTTAGGTTGGGGGTTAAAAAGCTACTTTGTCTAACAAAGACGACCAGGGTGGCAGCGTTCGGCAGGAGATACCAGACGTTATGTACTCCGAAGTCGGGTTTAAGTACATTTCCTTCATTTCGAAATTCCCGCTCACAATCATTGTAGCAATTTTCCGGGGCATCCGTCGTGAGAGGCCGCGGGGGCGTAGTACAGGAACTGGAGGCACATTCTCTTTTATAATAGAATAACAAATTTTATCACAATCGAATCTCTTATCCTAGTTTTTTAGTACAACGTATTAGATTTAAATATTCAATTTATTTAACTCTTCTCAAAATAATCACAGTTGGTAACAGATTTAAATTCTAGACGTGGTCTACTTGAGGTTGCTTTTTTGTTTGGCTCAATACGCAATAAATATGACTTTACAGTCATATCGTTAGTGCGTAAATGTGCTTACGCACTAACTAATCAATCACATTTGTTACCTTTCCGTGCTAGAACGAAAAGTTCTTAGAAACATATATGACCTCTTCGCCATCAAAAGAAGTCGTACAATGCAGGTTCCCGGTCACTTTTGAGTCAAATTGTTAAATCATACTATAGAAAATTTAACGAAATTGATATATTTGCCACTTTAGCATCTACTTTCAGAAGTATGTTGACGGATAAACTAGTTTGTATTTATAAACTAATCTGAAGATAGCAGTACCTACTTATAATTATATACACATTATATACATGTTTAAAAATTTTTGCCAACTATTTACATATGTGCTTATTTATAATAATCTCAACTAATTTGAATTGTATGTTGTCTGTAAACCAAGATAATGTGCTTAGTAAGCTGTGGTTAATTTAATACCAGTACTACAATTAGAGTTATTTAAGAAAACTGTATGCTAATTGTCGTTTTCCCTAATAAAGAAAAAAGGAAATAAAACAATATAATTCACATAAAATTTATATTAAATTGTGGAGCTCGTTCGTCTCATAGGCCAAGATCCATTTCGGGTCGCTGAACCAGCGGAGTAAGTAATTCATATAAAATAAAATACGAGTAATACGCGCTGTTGCAGAGGATCGGTATAATATGAATTACAAACATGTTCATGTTTTTACTTAAGACTTGTAGGATTTGCGTGTAAGTATTGCAGTAGCAGAACGGGGCTGCAGTGTCGTCGCTTGAGCGGGTGAAAATTACAGCCAAGTGCGAGTCAGTCTCGCGCACCAAGGGTTCCGTAGCCCTACTTTAATATTTTTTTTCTGTTTATTATTTGTTGTCATAGCGGCAACAGAAATACATCATCTGTGAAAATTTCAGCTGTCTAGCTAATACGGTTCATGAGATTTAGCCTGGTGATAGACAGATGGACCGACGGACAGTACCGTGCAGTCTTAGTAATAGGGTCCCGTTTTTACCCTTTGGGTACGGAACCCTAAACAGAAATTAAAATTAATACTTACTTCCAAAATGTTTCTACGATTACCGTGCCTTGGCCTTGTTGGGAGGCAGCCAGAGGCAATGAGACGGGGCGCAGGGTTGCAATGACAGCGCTTGAGTATGTGAAAATAACAAAAAAAAAACAGTGACGACAGAACTGAAAACTTGGTGTCGGTTACAATAACGGTGTCTCGAGTTCATTGGTTTTTTCACTTCTCAAAAAGTGCTTTCCGTGCATGCCCAACGCGTCTAAAATAGTTTGCACAAACAAAAGAAAGACATCAGAATGAAAATTTCCTAAATTATTTTCCGATCACCCAACCCTTGGACTACCTGGGAGGCAACCAGAGGGGTATGGGGCGGGGCGCGGGGCTGCAGTGACGTCGCTTGAACATGTGAAAATTACAAACAAAAGAAAGAAATCAGAATGAATATTTCCTAAATTATTTTCCGATCACCATCTCCTGGACTACCTGGGAGGCAGCCAGAGGGGTATGGGGCAGGGCGCGGGGCTGCAGTGACGTCGCTTGAGCGTGTGAAAATTACATTCCGGGAGCGCCTCGCGTATCTATCACAGGCAAATTTAACTTTGTTCCGCGCGCGCGGAATCCACAATAACCGAGTGTGATGCAAAAACTATCAAATGCATCTTTCGGTGCTGATCTGGGACAGAAAAAACGTCGAATGTACCAGCGGCTTCCCAAAGTCAAAGGCAAAAATCATTTATTTCTCTTTAGATATTTGTATCACTTGATGATTGTCAATTTTTCTTTCGATTTTATTATAGGTAGTTGTTGACGTCAGATACTCAGATCATTTACTTACAACTAAGTTTACTGCCGCCTCCTAAGCGCAAGTACAGAAGAAGCGTCAACAAACTGTACTTCAGTATTTTCTCCAAAATCATCCACTTAAAATTATGAATACTGATATTAAAATAAGATATATGTGGACTGATAATAATTATGAATTAAGAATTAAAGGTCTGATTTATTTTAATTTTAATTTAATTTATTTTTATTTTTATTTGATGTACCTAATTAATATTTCTATTGACTAAGTTGTCTGACAATAAACGATTTTATTTATATTATTTATTTATTATTACGACAAATTTAAAATTTATGTCAATTTGTTAATTTAGTCCTTGTACTTTCTTCCATGTACTCAAATTATGACATTCCTGCGCAAATCGTAAAAGTATAAGGAATTATGTTAGTGGACCATGTCTGAGGCCCGTGAAAATAAGACCACTCCATCTTTTCCTGTGGATGTTGTAGAGGCGACTAAAGCACATACATCTGGTAAAACAACATTTGGGTAAGAGGGAATAAAGAGTCAAACTATTATAGAAACCCAGGATTATTTCTTGAGCGGGAGATAGAAGTTGAAAACTTGACTTGTGATATTAAGCACATAAATCCCCTGCATCTTCCCTTCCTGAAAGGCCGGCAACGCTTCTGTTACACCCCTGGTGTTGCAGTTGTCCAGGCAGAGGTGATCACTTACCGTCAGGTGACCCGCTTGTTCGTTTGCCGACCTATGACAAAAAAGAATATATATATAAAGCTCTTCCGTTGGTGGATGGGTAGCCATTTAAGCACAGAACTTTACCAATAAATTTAAAAAATCTAATACAATACGATACAAATAAATTGAACAAAAATGGCGAACTTCAAAGCATTTTTGTACAAATTCCCGGCACGTAAATTGAACCAAAATGGCAGTCGTCGACGCATTATTTGTACCTGCGCCGATAACCGCCATTTTGGTTCAACCTACGTGCCGGGAATTTGTACAAAAATGCTTTGAAGTCCGCCATTTTTGTTCTTAACGTAACTTATTGTATAGCATTGTATCGCATTGTACAATTATTATTATACATTTGGAGAAAAAATAGTTGGATATCGCACCCCGGACTCCGAAGCAGCGCAGCTGAAGATGCGACCGGGACCGCACTAATATGAAGAAGAATCGAGTACTAAGGCTGGTTTCACAGCTGCACGAGAGACCGGTACGTTTCGACCGGGGCTGGGACTCGTCTGCCAGCACGGAACGGAACTTCCGCGTAATGCTATCCTTTTCTGTCGCTCAGACCGTCATTTTCTAAAGCGAGAGAGAGTGATGGAAAGTTTTGTGGCATTCCGTCGTCTTTCCTCGATAACGGTCCTAAGCGACGGAATAGGATAGCAGAATAGCAACGTATTGTTCCGTGCTGTCAAAACATCCGTAGAGCGTTGTGGTAAACGCACATTTATCCGAGCCGAACGCGTCGAATCGATCGAAGTTTTTAAGGCCTCGCATATCTATCCGCACCGAATGAAACGACCGCGACGACAGACTCGAGCGCGCCGATAGAATACGGTAGTATCCAGGTTCAAAAATAAATTATTTTATACTGATAAGAGAATAAAACGTCACAAAATAATGTCACTTGTCATTGAACATATCCTTTTCAACGTGATTTTAGATTTATTATTGCAGAAAATCCTATAATAGGAGCGCTATTTGACTACAAGAAACAATGACGTCACGCCGTGCTATTTCATACAAATGTCATAGACGATGTTTGTTTTGACGTTTAGAAAAAAGTTCCTGATTTGACTTGTTGGAAACTAGCGGATTGTTTCCATTTCCTTTACACCTGTCGCACTGTAATAACATGTGTCAGTGCTTTATTAATCAATTATGTTAGAATCACTCATTTTAGTAACATATAAAATAAATCGAAGTAGTTACTCGATCGCATAACTCTCGTTGCTTTTACACACACACTTGTTATTGTCGAAATACAGGCGATTCAATCGATTCAATCGCATCAGCCGCGCCGAATCTGATGACGTCATCCGAATTCGTCTAGGATTTCTGTGTTTCTTCCAGATTCGGACGATTCGACGCGGTCAGAAGTGCCATTTTTCAAACGCGGGTTCACCTAAACGGATGATTTTTCCATACAAAAAACCCGTACGTTTAGGGACGCCGCGTTTGAAAAATCGCACCACAGGTGTGCGAGGTTTCAGAGTTTTATTTTTATTTATTTATTTATTTAACTTTATTACAAAAATTGTAACAGGCGGACTTAAGGCCCAGGGCCTTTTCTACCAGTCAACCTACAGGTGATGCGGATAAAAGCTAATTTTGGACGACATGGTACATTCTAATTTAACTATAATTTAATTACTATCTTCAAGTTTTACCAAAAATAAATTTACCGATAATTTTATTCATATATATACTTATCCATATATTCATATACATACATGGAAAAATACACAAATATTGCATAAATTCATAAACCCTACATAGACTACATAAATATTTATAATACTCTATGACAATTGGTGAAGATAATGAGCGCGCACAGCCCTCTTAAACGCCTGACGACTAGGGGCTTTGAGGACGTCACAGGGAAGGGCGTTCCAAAGCATCACGGCTTGCTTGGTGAATGATTGATCGAAAAACCCACTCCGGCAGCGAGGCACATCGAGAAGAAGATTGTTGGAAGAACGAAGAACTCTGAGATGGGTATCACCCTGAAAAGTGAACTTGTTTTTGAGATACATCGGAGTTTTTGGGATTTTCATACAAGGAATTCGAAAATTCGTTTCATTCGACGCGTTCGGCTCGGATAAGTGTGCGTTCAACTTTATACGGGCTCCACCCGGAGCGTGTTCCGCACGGAACGATCCACGTCGCTGTTAAACGATGTTCTACCGTCTCACGTGTCCCCACTCCGGGAGCCCGTACGGATCTACCGCATAACTGTGAAATCAGCCTAAGTACTCTGAGCATACTCTGAACTAAGTACGTGTATGTGTCTCGACCGTGGGTGCTCCGTAATGGGTTTCTGATTGCTCCACTATTTCAACTGTTGCCAAACGTGGTGTTGCCATTTGAACCAAGTATTTCTTAAAGTTTTATGACGAGATATGTATAAAATATACACCTCTTACTTTTTACAAGCTTTTACTTAGTTTCACCTGTCCGGTTTGTGTGTCTGCAATCAAATCTTGATAGCTGAATGATTTTCATTGAACCACCGCAAGAGAAATTACTTTCGAAATCGTTCCATCTATTCGATAGCTACGATGCTACATACAGACACACAGACAAACAAAGAGATAGATAAATTCGAGTTAGAGGTTTGTTTTTGTTTTTCGTGGGCCAATACTGATGTCAGATTTTTTTCAGGCTGCCTAAAGGCATCTGATATAGCTTGACGACTATACAATGGTGACAGCCGGGACCAGCGGCTTATACGTGCCTTCCGAAGCATGGAGGAGCTCAAGAATTTTGTATGCCACTTGTGGTCACCCATTCTAGTGCCGGCCGGTGTCGCTTTACTTGCGAAAGCGCAAGTAATGCGCAATCCCGCCAGGCCACCGAGGTCCTCAAATCGGAGGTTAAAAAAAAACTAGTCGGAGGTAAAAAACTGTTATGCTGTGCTGAACCCCACATAAATAATGGGTTGAGGATAAATTAAGGCAGAGGAAGAAGTTCGTTCGGTTCCAGGTAGTAGTAGGTTCTTCGAACTAACTACCTAGTCCAGGGTACTTACTCATACGTACATGTGTCTCGGTCGTAGGTGACTTCGTAATGAGATTCTGATCGCTCCACTATTTCAGCCGGAGCCAAACGTCGCGTTTCCATTTGCTTCGTGAACAACTTAAATGTGAACTGAAAATTTTCAGTGTTATGTCAGCATCTAGGTTCTTATTTCTACTAATAAGAATAACAAGTATTATTTAATGGTAAATACACCTCTTTTCTTTAATCTTTAATTTTTACTATCTATAACTTGAATTTAGTTTAGACTTTATTGAATGTCTAAAAATAATGTATAAGAAAAAAAGGGCATGATTTTTGAAAGCATAATCAATTAGTAGAATTCATCGTTTCTTATTATTTCCCATTATAGAATGTGGAAGGGACATACCCGTAATAAAGATCACTTTGGTGTAATGAAATTAAAAAAAAAAAACAACCAAATTACCCAAAAAAATTTCAACATCCATACAAATGGCCGGGCGGCTGCACACTTTTGTATAGAAATGCCGAATTATCTTTTTTGTGTTTTGGATGTTATTTTAGTTTTGTTAGACTATAGTGATCTATTTATTTATTTATTAAATCTTTAATGACCAAAAAGGTACAAAAGGTGGACATAATGCAATTCTCTACCAGTCAGCCTTAAGGAAAAACAGAAATAAATTTGTGAGCGATAGGCGCTTAAAGATATAACTATATTATAGATATACGTATATTATAAACATACACATTCAATACACATATATAAATACATACACATACAATCATATACATACATAAATACATAATATAAAACATAACAATTTAAGATAAGTATAGTCTGTGGTTCTGTTTATTACGAGAATGTCCCTTTCCACGTTGTATATTTGCTGAGGATGCATCCGGGAAAATACGCTCGGATGGCGGAAGGCAGAAGAACTAGGTAGTTGGTTCAGAGTAGGTACTCCGAAGTAACTACTTAGTCCAGGGTACTTACTCATACGTACATGTGTCTCGGCCGTAGGTAACTTCGTAATGAGATTCTGATCGCTCCACTATTTCAGCCGGAGCCAAACGTCGCGTTTCCATTTCCTTCGAACTTAAATGTGAACTGAAAATTTTCAGTGTTATGTCAGCATTTAAGTAATTTTTTGATAACAAGTAAAGGAACCTTTATTCAATGGGGAACCTCTTTTATTTTTTTACTAGATAAAACTTCAAACTAGTTTGGACTTTTTTGAGTGTCGGATTTTTAATCACGAATTTTGAATCTCACAATTCTAATCTTGTATTTTGAATATTGAAATTCTGATCTCGAATTTTAAAATTAAACTTTAGAGTCCAAATATGGATTACTTATTGAATCTTTAATTTCTAATATTTGAATTTCAAATGAAGATATCTCGAAGAAAACCTGCACACCGACTGTCCATTACGTGACGAAGAGTACGGCCATTTACGGCTTTGGAATGCATTGCCCGAGGACATCAGACCAAATCTCCAGTAGACATATATGAGAAAAAACCTTATTTAATTTTTTGAAAGCATAATCAATTAGGAATTCATCGTCAACTATTTTTCATTATATATGTATACAATATGTAACAAAAACCCTGTCCGATCCTTGTAGGAGCAACTCAGACCGTCAATATGAACAAATTTTCGGGACCAATGCTTGAAACTCGAAAAAAAATTTTTTTCGTACAAAAGTGTTCGGCCAGCCCGGCAATTTGTATGAAAATAACGTTTTTTTTTTCGAGTCTCAAGCATTGGTCCCATAGGAATAGTTGTTCATATTGATAGTCTAAGTTGCTTTTACAGGGATCGGACAGGGTTTTTGTTACATATTGTATGTATGTAGGTATATTATATATTGTATTTATAAATGTATTATGCATGGGCTTACCGAGGGGGGGGGGGGCAGAGGGGGGCAGCTGCCCCCCCCCTCGATTTTGTTTACGTCCCTACTTACTATCTACTTTTATCGATAAAAATTTAGGAAAAAGAAGTTTTTGCCATTAGCAATACAATATTCAACTATTAACGAGTTAATTTGCCAGGCAAAAAAATAACCCTGACTTTCAAGAGTTAACTACCCCAATAACTTTTGAACGACTGGATATATTTCCTTCAAACATAGCTAAGAACCACCGCAAAGGAACTAGCTTTCAGATAAAAAACACCGTCGAGGATGTCATAAAATGTATTACCGAAGACCCTTGAAAGTTAATTTTCAAATAGCTATTGTTTAATTAAAGAATTTATTTAAAAATAGATTATTTATGTTGATCTATTTGATTATATGCTTATAAAAAACGTGATTTGCCCCCCCCCCCCCCCCTCCCCTGGCCCAGAACCTGGGTACGCCCATGGTATTATGTATTTAATTATTTTATTAATAAATGTATTTAATATGTAGTAACGCCTTTTTCCGATTTCTTTAATACGTACAATGCGACACAAATAAGTTGAACAAAAATGGCGGACTTCAAAGCATTTCTGTACAAATTCCCAGCACGTAGGTTGAACCAAAATGGCGGTTATCGGCGCAGGTACCAGTAATGCGCCGACTTCTGCCATTTTGGTTCAATTTACGTGTCGGGAATTTGTACAAAAATGCTTTGGAGTCCGCCTTTTTTGTTCAACTTATTTTTGTCGCATTGTACTGTCATATTTGGCATGGCATGCCCTTTCCTCCCCTCATCGCTATGACGTAATGTGTGTGGCCCCTTAACTTAAAAGTACGAGAAAATACTTAATACTGTATCTGCATTCAAAGAAGAAATATAAACCCGGCATTTTAAAGGCGCGCCGTGTGCCTGCATTATTAAGAGGTACACCGGCTTCACCGATTTCCATCCAAACCTCGCCTTAAATATTCAGCCGTGCTACGAAACATTGTAGCAGAGTAGCGATTTTTTTATTAACATTGTTTCTGTTATTCATATATCAGGATACAATCTTTTGATTTATCAGGGACAGGAATACCGATTTTTTTAAATCGATATAGCGATACCCGATATCGGTATATATATATATATTATATTATTATATAGCATTACCCGTAACATATATATATATATATATATATATATATATATATATATATATATATATATATATATCGTAGACCTGTGCCAATCGATCATTTATCGTAACCCGGGTCAATCATGACCCACTTGAATAGTGATCGGTTTAAAATGACTCGATCATTTGGGTCACAGAGTCGCAGTTCATTTGTACGACCGACACGTCATTTTGTCGGTAGTACAGATTAACTGTGATGTGAGAACTGTGACGTAATGTGACCCAACCCAAATGATATGCTATGCAGGTTATTATTGCTAAACAACTTATGTTCATACATAGTCATAGGCATAGGTCACCAATGCAACTACCTATTTTGAAAAACTCAAAAGCGGCAGATCGCGGGTATTGGTCTCGATCACGACCCAAACAAACCGGTTTATTTAATTCACGAGAGAGAGTGCGAGCGAACGAACGCGGTTTATAAGTAAATGACAGAGACAGACACGTTTTGTTTGTTACTTCTCATTTACTTGACGTAAGAGACTCGATCATTTAGTAAGCAAGCAATTAGTTACTGTAACTTTATGACAATAAGGTGCAATTTGGTTTGCTTTGGAATCGGGTCAAATGATCGAATCTTTCAAAGATCCGTGATTCGATCAATCGTATACAGGTTGCGATCGAATTAAAACGATTCGATCAATCGCGATCGACACTTAATCGATATATCGTTAAAAATTAATCGACAATTAATCGATATATTAGAATATATCGATTAAATACTGATATCGGGTATCGATATATCGTTAAAAAATATCGGTATTCATGTCCCTGTGATTTATTTAGTAACTAATACTTGAAGACTTATGTACGTGAGTACTAGTACTTATTCTGTGCCCGTAATAAATCGAACCAGGGGCTCTATCACAAATAAAATAACAACCAAAACACAACAAAAAATTTCGGCATTTCCATGCAGCCGCCCGGGCAATATAATATGAATGGAAACGTAAAATTTTTTTCTTTTTTTTTTTTGTTGTTATTTTAATATCATTAGAAAAAAAGGGACTTCCCTATCTGCTAACAATTTATATGTTAACTATACTGGGAACTAAATTAAAGAACTGTGAATAAATAGGACTGATTTAACGTAAGAAAGAAGCTTACAAAGAGAAGTGTGTCTGAGCCGTTAATGATGTGAATGTGTTAACTAAGGAATTGTAGATTTGAATATTTGAAGTAAGTCCCCGGTGTTGCCCGCGTAGGAATTGCGTTTTGTTTTCTTTATTTTTGCGTTTTGTTATCTTTAACAATAATTATACTGTAGTGATGTAGCCCATGGGTCAATTTATTACAAGTATGTCCCTTCCATATTGTATATTCAAATCTGATCGAATCAGTAATGAGGAAATTCGTCGGAGAACTAAAGTCACTGACATAGCCCAGTGTATTAGCTCGTTGAAGTGGCAGTGGGTGGGACACAGAGCGATGGCTGATAGGGTAAAAAGATTCTCGAATGGCAACCATGTACTGGCAAGCGAAGCGTAGGACACCCAACCACACGGTCATCTGACGACCTGATCAAGGTCGCTGGAAAGCGCTGGATGCAGGCCGCTCTAGATCGGTCATTTTGGAATTCCTTGGGAGAGGCCTATGTCCAGCAGTGGACGTTATGCGGCTGAAATGATGATGATGATATTCACGTCATCATTTCAGCCGACAAAAACAAACACGATTTGAATATTTTCCGGAATCAAAATAAATCATATATTATATAAATAAATAAAAAAAACTGATATAATAAGAGCGCTATTTGACCCCAAGAAACTATGACGTCATCTGCCTGTATTTCATACATATCCCAAAGAAAATTTAGGTTTTGACGTTTAAAGAAAGTATCCGATTTGACTTAAATTTTTGGAAAATAGGCGATAACGCGGAACGTAATTTTATCGGTTTTTTAAGGGTTCTTTAGTACCTTATAGGAACAAGGAACCCATATAGTTTCGCCATGTCTAACTGTCTTTCTGTCTGTCCGTCCGCGGTTTTACTCAGCGACTATAAGTAAGTACTTTGGATTATTTAGTTTTAAAGTGAACATTTTTGCTAGAGTCAAGTGCCCCCTCCCCCCCTTTTATCTGCTAAACGGTTATATATGGACACGTGAAAAGATTCACAGCTATGGTATATATAACGAACTTTATAGGAAAACTAACAGCTTTACTAATTTAAAAACTTATAAAATGAACTCGGAAAAGAAAAAATTCGTACAAATTAAATAGGAAATTAGTTTTTAGTCGTTTTCAGCTGCATAAACTCAGTGTTGGCATTCGTAACTACGGAACCCTATACTGCGCGTGGCCCGACACGCACTTGGCCAATTATTTTTTGCACTTTTAAATTTATAATTAATCATATGCATTCGAGTACTTCATGAGTAAAATCTTCATACAACATGAAACTATTTAAAAAAAAATAGTTTTAGTTTTACCTCCGTGGCGTAGTGGTCACCATGCTAGTTCGCCACCCAGAGGTCCCGGGTTCGCTCCCCAGCCAGGGCAAGTTGGAAAATGGCCTTTTTCAAATTGTCCTTGGTCTTGGATGTTTATCTATATATGTATTTGTTATAAATTATAGTATCGTTGAGTTATTATCCCATAACACAAGTCTCGAACTTACTTTGGGGCTAGCTCAATCAGTGTCATTTGTCCCTATATATTTATATTTATTATTTATAGTTTTTTGCTTAGCTTCTCTGTCCATCCTTATTTTCAACATTTAATTTGATCGAACAAAGAACAACCCATTGTGTAGCACATTCACTAGAAAATATCTTTGGGTATATCGAGATTTTTTTTTAAACTGTTCATAAATCGTAAAATCAGTAATTTTTCAAAACTAAAAACTGATTTCACCCCCAAACTACACAACCGATTTAAATATTTTTTTTACGGGACCACCTTAAGACGAAGTGGTAGCTAAAGTGGCGCCCTCATTTGAAATAAATTGTTAAAACTAAATAAGGTGATAATTAAAAATTTTATTTGTATAAATGTCTAGAAAGACCTTTAAACTATTTTATGAGTAACCTTTGAAATAATGAATAAAAGTTTTAATTATCACCTTATTTAGTTTTTAAACAATTTATTTCAAATGAGGGCGCCGCTTGAGCTACACTTCGTCTTAAAAGTGTTTCCTTTCAAACTTTAATTATCTAATTCGGTTTCCTTTTCAACAAAAAAATAATCGTTTCAGGCGTCATCGAATAATCGGTGAACATACATTTAAAAAAAATCACTACGATTTTACAACCTTGTCCTTTTTGGAAGTTGATGAACAAAACATGAATCTACGAGAAATAAAACAGTTTTTCCACCTAACAGCCGGTTAATTCAATTCAATTCAAATACATCTTTATTATCATAGGATATTTATAATATCTCTTAATAATCGTCACTTCGTTTTATTGCACAATAATTGTTGACGTCAAAAAGTTACTTAGAGCTAAGTTTACTGCCGCCTCCAAAGCGCTAGTGCAGAAGAAGCGGTAATAAACTGCACTGCAGCATTTTCTCCAAGAACGTCAACTCACGATGAAATTATTATTTATAGTTGATATGTGGACAGAGTATACATTGTTTGTTGTCATAATTTAAATTATTTTTTTCTTTCTTTCAACCTTCCTCCGCCCTCTGTTGAGCGAAGGTCTTCTTATGTGCAAGCCATTTTCTTCGGTCTTGATCTTTTCTCATCCAGGTTCTCATTACTTGGGTTAGTCATCAGCCGGTCTCAACGCTGCTCTTCCTACGCTCCTGTGCCCCTGTCTCGGTCTCCATTCCACTTCTCTGCAACCCCATCTTCCTTCTTCTCTTCGGCTTAAGTGACCCGCCCACTCCCACTTTCTTCACGAAGATATGGACTATGACTGGAAGTTTAGTACGCCTGCGAATCTCTGTTTCTTACTCTCACACGCAAATCACGTACCCATACACATACACGCATACATACATTTACATACACCCACGTACTCTTTTACCCATAAAAAAATCTAGGTCTATGCTTTATAACATTTATAATATAATCAAATGTTCTTAAAAGCAAATTATAAATAAAGAATAGTGTAACCTGCTGGCACAGGCATCTTTGATAGCTTAAAAGGAGACACCAACATCTAGTTATGTAAGATTATTAATTACTGTTATCGTCAATAAAAATAAAAATAAAATCTTCGTTTATTTTATTTGTCTAGTATTCCAAGCATAAATCGCTCAAAGATTCAAAGATTCAAATGTTTATTTAAGCCTTTACAGGCACTTTTACACTTCAATAAGTATAATTTACGTTACGTGTAGGGTATATTAAAATATAATTTATATTTAAAGAAAAGCTACTGATACCAGCGCTTCGTAACGACCACTGCTGAGAAGAAACGCCGAAAGAAACTCATTTACACAGTATTGGTCAATTTTGCGTTGGGGTCACCCGGAGGTCGTGGATCATCTGTCTGGTAGGGATTCATGTGTCTGCGCCATACGTCATCATCACGGGTTACTACCCGATTGAGGGAAATGGGGATTCTGGTCCTGAAGATCTCGAATCGGTTATCAATAACGCAGCCTATGCGTCGGTAGATTTCGTTCTGTCCATCCTTATTAATAGACAAGAGTTGGCCCAAATAGACGTATTCTTCCACTCTTTCTATGTTCTTGCCCTCTGTATTGCATACTAAATAGGTTCATAACTAACTTAAAAAAAAAAATATTCGTAAATAATAATTTTACTCCACTGGGCTCTGTTTAGCCCGTTAGAGATAAAGATGTGACAGTGTATATGTATATTTGATTAATATAGGTTAATAAATAGTTACATCCCGAAAAATAATATTATTTCAACTTAAAGAAGTTGCGATAAAACGTTACCAGTAGCGCCATCTAGTATGCGGTAGCGAAACTACTCGGGCTAAGGGTTGCAATTTGACGATTGATGGTTCCAAAAAATGGCTTGCCGGGGTTTAGAAAGTTAGAATCTAAACAAATTAAACATTTCCAAAATCAGAACGTTAAATTCTAATTATTATTAACTACTTAAGCATCCGTTTACGAAAATCTAGCTATAAAATCTTTATCGCTAAAAAAGATGAGTTTAATATTACTTACCTACGTAAGTTTTTTTTTTTACAGGTTTCCATAGACTGTGCTGTGCCTTGTGGATCGTGTATGTTTTGGAGGTAAATTTAAAAATTAACTTTCATAATGATATTTTTTCAAGCGAATCGCCGCGACGCTTCATGCGATTCGACCATTACGAATATACCTTAGGACCAATTCACACTAAACCTGCAGCGAGTGGCAGAAATTAAACTCAATTCAATTCTAATATATCTTTATTATCATAGGATATTTATAATATCTCTTAATAATCGTCACTTTGTTTCGTTGCACAATAATTGTTGACGTCAAAAAGTTATTTAAAGCTAAGTTTACTGCCGCCTCCAAAGCGCTAGTGCAGAAGAAGCGGTAACAAACTGCACTGCAGCATTTTCTCCAAGAACGTTAACTCACAATGAAATTAATATTTATAGTTGATATGTGCACAGAGAATACATTGTTTGTTGTCATAATTTTAATTTATTTTTTAAATGTCGTTTTCAATTAATGTCAAATCAAGTTGTAGGTATGTACCTAATGTAACCAAATTACCTATGTCATTTCTGAGTATACAAACCCTAGAGGGACCCGCGCTTAGGTCAAGCCAGACTTTGTTGTCTTTAAGATAGTCATCGGTCCTATAATAAGCCTTCTCACCGAGTTTTTCTTTACGTAAGCTTTAAACTTTTTGTCTGGCATATCATGGACCGATTGTGGCAGTTTATTATAAAAAAGTATACCGTTCCCCATAAACGTTTTACTAACTGTTTTGAGCCTATAAGTCACACTTATTGCGTAAGTTTCTAAAGGTAAAATCTCTTACTTTATTGTATGAGGAAATATTTTTCCTTACATAGGTACATTATGTTTTTGAAATATATATTGTGATGCTAAGGATGGGATAACCTAATATATTGATAACATGTTCTTTAGCGCTAATATTATGTTACCGATAACTGATATGATATATTCGTAACACCATTAACTCAAATGATGACATTTGTGAGTGTGCAAATACAAACCCTTAAATATGGTTTGACAATAAAATACGCTGCCAACCGCTGCAGTTTCAGTGTGAATTGACCCTTAGTGCCCAGTCACAGACGTCGGCGAGATGAAAGCGCACGCGCCATTCATTGTATCTACTTACATTGTACGCTAATATCCCATTCAAATCTTACTATCCACTGCTTTTATTTTGATTATATTCAATACTGCCTGTATTTTTCCTTTTTGCTTCACTTTAATGTGGTCATTTGCATAGATTTTTGATACTAGTATATGTTTTTTCATCATCATCATCATCCGAGCGTATTCCCGGTTGCATCCTCAGTAGTAACGCTTCAGAGCCCGGGGTCCGCTACCTAACCAAGGAGATTTGACGAGGTTGCTGGTTTTTACACACAGCGACTGCCGTCTGACCTCCACAACCCAAAGGGCAAACCAGAAACAAATCCTTGGATAGTTTGATGTTCAAACGCTAGGTGGCGTTTGGGACCCACAGTTTTACGTGCCTTCCGAAACACGGAATCATCTTTCTTTTCGGATAATCAGGTGATTCAAACCTGCAATATCCTATCCAGACTGGAAACAACTTTTCACAAAGTATGCTTCCCAGTGGGAATCGAACCCATGACCTCCGTCTGACAAGGCGAACGCCTTGACCACTGGACCACGGAGGCAGTCTTATGTTTTTTTATATAGTTGTTTATTTTCACTAGTTATCAAACTGTAGACCTAGCAAGTCTATCTTTGCCACGGATCTTTGCGTAGCTTAAAACTAAACAAATATTTTCCGCGCACATTCAAACTCCCATAGCTCCGCCATTTTGAATTTCCAACGACAAGAAAAAGTCCATATTATATAATTCGAGCCCACAACGTTTCACGAGAATCCGCGGAGAAATGCAGCCTATAGAAAAAAGACAGACAGTCGGCCATACGAAATCATTTTTGTTTGAGCTAAAACGGAGACGCTTTATGAATGGCGGCTTAAGGGGATACCTGAATTTTCCAGGGTCCAGTGCTGCCCCCACATACACATACGCACATACGCCTAAAGTGGCAATTTTTCGCAATTGTGCGTAGAAAAGCTTCACGTTCTCAGTTTCTCAATTTAAACTGTAAACAGTAGTTCATAGAATAGTTTGAAATAGCGTTGCAACCAATAGTATAATATATCGATACTATCGTGACCTCGGAAAACAGTAACAATATCAATAGTATCGATAGTATCGATAGTTTTTAATTTATACAATCGATAGTATCGATAGTAAAGGTACTATTTGAATTAAAAACTATAGATAGTTTTGTGTCGAATTTCGATATTATAATACTATCGATAGTAGTTTAGCTATCGATAGTTTTTCGTACAAAAAGTAGTTACACTATCGATACTATCGATAGTATCGATAGTATCAATAAAAACTATCGATAGTATCGATAGTACTTATCTAAATTCAATAGTATCGATACTCACGATAATTTTACCTTTCATCAATAGTATTGCAAACTATTGACAATCGATACTATCGATAGTCCTATCGATATTGTGACTGTTTTTCGACGTCAACTATTGATAGTCAAACTATCGATTGTTATGCAACGCTAGTTTGAAGGGTTATCTAGAACCTGCTCAAGAAAAATTTTTAAATTATATCTCCGTTTTCTTGCTTGCTTGCTTTTCGAGTGTGTAAGTGGCCAACACTAGTACCAGATTTTTCAAACTGACTAAAGGCATCTGACATAGCTTGACGACTGCCATACAATGATGACAGCCGGGACCAACAGCTTATACATTCTTAAAAAATTTTCATGCCACTTGTGGTCACCAATCCAAGTGCGAACCACGCCCGGTATCGCTTTACTTGTGGAAGCGCTAGTAATGCGCACCGCCGCCGGCCCACCGAGCTCCTCAGCGCAGGCGACATCATTGAACGAGGTGGCGCCGCCACCATCGAACCGCCAAATTGTACCAATCATTTGGGCGAATGAACTGTATTTTCAAATACTATATCTACTTAAACGTTGGAGCCAGGTGATTTCATTTAAAATTCTTGCCTCAGGCATCAATTAGACAACAAATTTCAAACCGCTGAAGGCGAATTAACCTAGCAATTAAAAATATTAGAGCAGCTGTCTTTTTTAATGTTGCGCAGTGCGAGCAGAACTAACATTAACGCTATCCCTATTTAAACAGATCGTAAAAGCCGCTCGCGGGAATGGGCAATCTTGCCAGCAGTGGTCGTTCCGAAACGCTAGTAGTTTTTAGTTTTTGCATTAAAATAATATTTAAAAAAAATTACCTTCAATAAGAGGTAAATTTATTCTACATTGAATAAAAAAAATTGACTTTGACTTTGAGCAAAGATTCAAAGATTCAAATGTTTATTCAGTAATTAGAGCTTTACAGGCACTTTTACACGTCAATAAGTATAATTTACGTTACGTGTAAAGTATATTAAAATATAATTTATTTTTCAAATACAATAGGCATGACGAATGGAAAATTATTTTTAGCCCATCGGTTAGATTATTAAAAAATATATTTTACACGTATTTTTTCTTTTCTTTGAGAAAATCAAAAAGACAAAGATACAGCGCATTGAAATTTCGCGTGACGTCACGGCTACTTAAGATTTTTACGTAGAGGTGACATCGCAAGCCCCCACTCCGGAACTTTGATGCTTCGTATCTTTGTGAATTTTTACTTTTTTGTCAAATTTGTAAAAATACGGGTCCATTATTTTTCGATAATCTAAAAGACGGACTAATTAAAATTATACTTTTCTAACCCTGTCGTCACCCCTATCACGTTAATAGGCGATACGGTCAGCCATCACTATTTCGATTTCATTTTACCACCTTTAACCTTTATGCCCACCATCAGCTAAAAAAGGCTCTATGTATGTAACAGGATTCGGCTCAATTGGAAATGGGTTAACATATATTTTGGTTAACCGAAATAGCTTGTTTACCTATAACTGCGGTTAACTTAATCGAATCGACATATTGTATGATACTACACGTTTTTCATTCCTCGTCACTCGGTCACGGTACCTATCTCTGCAAAAGCGCTTGCATGACTCAACCAAACGGCTGTGCATCACCAAAAACCTAATTAACCTATTCAGAGTTACTATTAAACTTATAGTGTGGGTTTACCGAAACAAAGGATTAACCGAAAAAGAGTGGCACCGTCGCACAGCACGCGTCTGAACAAGTTGAAAACAAACGCCAAAATTAACAACGCTAGTCCGACCACGCAGATTGAATAGTTAGCGCGCTAAAACACTTTGATGTATCGCCACCCGCGCGATAACGAAGACGAAGTCCGAATATTCGGCACGATAACGGCCGGTCACATTTGCGTGTATCGTGTAATAGCACGAAGCTTCGTGACGATAGGCGCAGGTGCGGCCAAGCATCAGTGTCACAGAATGAATAATGCCAGTGTACTCAGCAAATAATATATACAGCACGAGGAGTAGACTCTTTGATGAAAACAACACTGGCGTCAACTTTATCGGACTCCCAACAGAGTCATCATCATCAATCAACAGTAACACTTCAGACCCCGGGGTCCGCTACCTAACCAAGGAGATTTGACGAGTTTACTGGTTTTTACATAGAGCGACAGCCGTCTGCCGTCTAACCTCCGCACCTAAAGGGTAAACCAGAACCAATCCTTGGATAGTTTGATGATCAAACGCTAGATGGCGTTTTGGACCCACAATTTATACGTGCCTTCCGAAACACGGAATCATCTTTCTTGTCGTATAATCAGGTGATATCCTAACCAAACTGGAAATTATTTTTTACAAAGTGTGCTTCCCAGTGGGTTTCGAACCCATTACCTCGGGGTCACAAGGCGAACGCCTTGACCACTGGACCACGGAGGCTGTCAAAAGGGCCCCCAACAGAGTGTTAAAACCAATGGACTGTATAGAACTACGTTAAAAGTACAGTGAGTAGGTACTTACGTACGAAACTCTACACCATACTCGTAAATGAAAACTGGCACGCGCGTTTTTCTTTTTCCGCAGTCAAAGTGTTGAACAATTCGTGTTGCACGTAGTGTAGTAAATGCAATGAAAGGAGTCAAAATGATCAATCTGCGTAACATTTATGAAAAAATATACATACCCACATACATTTTAATAATTATATGAGTAGGTAAGACAGCTATCAGATTTTTGTTCTTATTCAAATTATACCATGAAACTTTGTATTGAGAAGACAACATTTTAAATTTAAGCTAACAACACGAAGATGACCGTGAAAAGACTAGTAAAAAATAGCAGCGTCAATAATAAGTAGTAACATGTGAACTAAACATTCTCAAAGACGCTAACAGCTAAAACAATTCAAAAACGAATTTAATTACTTAAAACGAAACAGGGTCGTCAAACCTAAGAACAAAGCCTTTAGCAGTCGAAGTGATCGTGATCCTATGTAACTCATTATATCCAATTTAATTTTATATTTCGAACCATCCATTAAGCCTCCATTCACGATCAAGACAGCGCGCCCGTGCCTGTGTGCATTAAAAAAAATAAACATAAAAATATAAAAAAGCGCGCGCGTTTTGTACTCCGTCTTGTCTGTGGTCATCTTTCTATCTCGCTCAATCGTTATTTTTTCACTCTCGAGCAATAATAAAACATAATTGGTTTTAAATGGATAGGATTGGCGATGGTGGAATAACTGAAGGAGCAATTTAGCGTCGGCGCACTCACTTATTAAAGCTCCCTTTCGAAAATTACTCTATGCATATTTATAAAGCATTTTGGTGACGAAAACAAAATGGTGTTTAAAATTATACGGGTGGATTATTAGAGGTAAACAACGATTTATGCTCAGAACGTATGTATACCCACAGAATAAGTACTAGTACTCACGTACAGAAGTCTTACTCAGAAAAGAAATTCAAAGAAATATCTACTTATTGTCGTTAGCGCTATGGTTTAATTTAGCTCGCGTCAGAATTCCTCACCTCTTCGTTTAGATACCTAGACATCCATTGCAAGCCAATTTCGACTCATGTAACTGAATTTTCCCCTTCCAAGTGGTCGCCGCGCACATAGTAATAATGCAGGTATATTTTGAACACGAGTGGAATCTATGTAGAATCAAAAATAATGTTAGCAGTCCAGCAAAAAGAAAATATCTTAAGTTGGTGGTCTTTGAAAAAATATTTCTTTATATTTATTGCATGAAAACGACACCAAACAAAGGTTAGTATTAAATTGTCGGTTGAAGTCTGATAACTGATAAGTTATTGTAGGTGTTCTACTGTTCTTTATATTCTGTTTTGTATGTGCTAGTTTTTCTCATAGATGGAGATGAAAAGTAGAGTGTGCTACTCGGGTACGGTAATACTTATTTTTATCTCGGGCGATATACATGAATCCGTTGCTACACTTCGCTCTGGATTCAAAGTAGGTAGCGCCCTCGCCGTCAAATATTACCTTATCCCCTTGTAGCAATCTACTATATGAGTGTTTAATACCTAATTATTAAAGTTGCATACAATACTATATCTACACCCAATACCCATGGTATGAATCCTCTATAAAAGTTCTAAATCCAAAGTGTGTTTTACAATGTTGTAAGAACTCTATGTAAGTTTAATTGCTGAGTGAGTATATAAAAAAAAAGATGTACCTATAGGTATTATAATAGAATTATTTATTGTAATAATTATTTACACTTTGGATCGTACAATTTATTGAATCGCAAATTATACTAATACCTATCGAACAAAAATTGCGGAATACGACGTGAATTCGAATTACACATGAGTTCTTTTTTAAATTACGGAGCTGCGGTAGTAAAACGCGCGTACATGACAATGTTCTTTTTTTGAAATTCACAAAGAATGTGGCTGTTTGATGAGTGGGAAGGGATTGAGTTTGCGTAACATAATGAAATTTAATACAACATTATAACACTCGTTTGGATAATATTATGGTTACTATGACACTGGTTGTTTTAAAGTTGACAATAAGCTGTTTCAGAAACCTTTATAGAGGATTTATAGCACGGGTGTAGTGTAGGTAGATAAATGTTCGAAAGCAGAAGACTTATTTGGCACATTAAATTAAAACTCCTTAGTTTGTTTAGAATCTAAATTTTAAAATGTTGTTTATTAGTTTTATTATTCTCTTATTTTAGAAGTTACGGGGGGGGGACACACATTTTACCACTTTGGAAGTGTCTCTCACGCAAACTATTCAGTTTAGAACAAGATGATATAAGAAACCTCAACATCATTTTTGAAGACCTATCCATAGATATCCCACACGTATGGATTTGATGAAAAATAATTTTAGAGTTTCAGTTCTAAGTATGGGGAACCCCCAAATTTTTTTTTTTTTCATTTTTTTTCAGAAAATCTTAATGCGGTTCACAGATACATATACTTACTAAGTTTCAACAGTATAGTTCTTACAGTTTCGGAAAAAAAGTGGCTGTTCCGTACGGACGGACAGACAGACAGACATGACGAATCCATAAGGGTTCCGTTTTTTGCCATTTGGCTACGGAACCCTAAAAATCGAAATAATTTCACTAAGTGATTTTACATTTATTCTTGCAAAAAAACTGATATTAAGAGCGCTTTTTGACACCAAGAAACTATGACGTCATTAGCTTGTATTTCATTTAAATTGTTTGTTATGACGTTTAGAAAAAAGTATAGTAATAGTTGATAGACAGTAAGTATATATATGTACGCATTAGTGCGCTTGCGTAAGTTATACATCTTGACACTGGTGACTGGCCGTCCGCGTTCCACACTTAGATGTCAAAAAACTGAAAAACAAGTAATTATTACAATAACGAAACCCCGACTACCTTTTTTTATTTTGTATCTTTTTTGTTACTTTTCAATTTTTTTTTTATATTTTGGTTTACCCACTGTCACTTTCACAGTAAATACGAATTTAACGACACCTCTCAAGCTAAAATCCATAGGGCTGTTCAGGCTGCAGATCGTGCCATACATTTGAATAATGCCTACAAAAATCCGCTATTTTGTTTTTTATTTTTATTTTAATATACCCAGTGTCACTTTTACATTAAATACAAATCTAACGACACCTCTCAAGTTTAAATCCATCGAGCCGTTCAGGCTGCAGAGCGTGTGAACATACATATATACATACTCTCGAAAAACAAAACCCTCCTTCTTGCGCAGTCGGGTAATAAACACCAAATTTTGAACCTAAACTAAACACTGTGCTGTGCGTGCTGTCACATCTCGTTCCTATTTACTTGTGACTTTGATAAACTACAATCAGGCGGGAATCAAAGATGGCCAACAGTGAGGGTCAACCCCCGAGGTCAACCCATACTGAAAAAACCAAGGCGTGGCTTCAAAACAACCCGTACTTGCATATTAGTGAATTGTTCGTCGAAATGGCTGCAATTTGGCTGATTACCGGCCCGCCCCCGCCGCGAGATACACCGATAAAATACCTGTTACGTAAGAACGTATCCAAGGGGGGGTCATGCCCCAGCTGTACAGTACAGCCCCCCTGAGCGCTGTGAAAGCTCTGTGAAAAGTTAAGCTTGAATTTGCGAACGGCCCCAGTGTCATGTAACACCCCCTCTCCCCCATAAACCTAAACCTAAACCTGGATCTGCCCGTACCTGTTGCCATTATATTAAAAACCAATTACCTTAATACATAAAACTGTTTTTATAATGATGGGTTGAGTTGGAAGCAAAAATTGAGTTAATAGATACCTTCCTTACACAAGAGGTTTTAGATATGTTGGGTTATTGGGTGTAAAACGAGTTTTGATCTTGATTTGGACTTTTACCACTTTTACCCGGCTGCGCCAGAAGGACGGTTATGTTTTTCGAGTGTACGTAAGTATATTTTTGTCACGTTCTGCAGCTTAAACGGCTTGGTAGATTTTAGCTTGAGATGTGTCGTTAGATTCGTCTTAATTGTGTAATCGATTCAAAGTGCAAAGAATATTATGATGGCTGAACCATCACAATAAATAAGAAAGTAATGAAACAGCGTATCCCCGCCGTCCAATCACGTGTTGGCGCGCCATAATTCAAAAATAGAACGGCCAGGGAGGCCCCTGGCGAAGACGGTGGCTCGTCCATAGCAATTAAAAATAAAAGGAATGTATAATTTGTTGCCAGTTTATGGTATCCTGGTAGGTACGGCGGCCGCAAAACGAACAAAATTTGCATTTTGATTGTTGCATTGCTGATTGAGTGAGGTGTGTTACGTTACAAGTAGGGTGGTAAATGCAGTAGGTACTTACATCGAATATTAAAATACTCCCGCAGTTGTTAAAATAAATAACACCTTTTTTATTGTAAGTATGTAAAATATGTATCTATCAGTATCAAAATATGCATGATGAAGATTAAATTGGAAATGTAAAGGTTTATTGCTGAGTGGTGGTGGCAGTTCAAATATATCTTTATTATCATATGATATTTATAATATCTCTTAATAATCGTCACTTTTTTGTTGCACAATAATTGTTGACGTTAAAAAGTTACTTAGAGCTAAGTGTACTGCCGCCTCCAAAGCGCTAGTGCAGAAGAAGCGGTAACGTCAACTCACAATGAAATTAATATTTATAGTTGATATTTGGACAGAGAATACATTGTTTGTTGGCATAACTATTGTCTATACTATTGTCTATATACTATTGTCAAAGGGGTATTAGGGCTCGGTTAACGAATATTCAAATGACAAACTATAATAAGCGTTTTAAAGAAAGACTCAATAAACACAATCTGCGTAGGTACTCGTAGTTTTAGTTCCAGTTTCCAGTTTCAAGTTGCATCTGACCAACGCACTTGCAGTAATTATATTTACAATAATTATATTTTTTTGTCTGTAAACACCTATTACTAACTTTATGTTGACATTGAACTTATTGTATTTTTAACTATTTTTGAAGTACAAGATTCAAAATCTAATTTATATCTTCTAACCATTGACATCAATTGAACTTACTCTTGATTTATGTTAATTGTCTTCTTGTACTTGATTATTAATACTATTATTATTATATAAACTCAAATAATTCCTATAGGTTCGCAACCTGCCAGGGTTCATGTACTTACCTACTAACCATCTTCTGTATGAGTGCATGAAAGCGAGTAATAAAGAAATAATTTAAATAAAAAATTTTAAATGTCGCAATTTTAAAGTAAAGTCAAATCAAGTTGTAGATTCAGTATGTACCTAATGTACCAAATTATGACATTTCTGAGTATACAAACCTTTAAAAAGGACCCGCGCCAAGCTCAAGACATACTTTTTTGTGTATAACATAGTCATCGGTCCTATAATAAGCCTTTTCACAGAGTTTCTTCTTTACGTAAGCTTTAAACTTTTTGTATGGCATATCATGGACCGATTGTGGCAGTTTATTAAAAAAAGTATACCGTTCCCCATAAACGTTTTACTAACTGTTTTGAGCCTATAATACGGGGCAACTAAGTCACTCTTGTTGCGTAAGTTTCTAACGGTAAAATCACTTGCTTACTTTATTGTATGAGGAAATGTTTTTACTTACATACATTATGTTTTCAAATATATATTGTGATGGTAAGGTTAGTATACTTATTTCCTTGAATAATTATTCGATTGAGTCTCTAGATCCTAAGCCGTAGATAGCACGAATTGCCCTTTTTTGTAAAGTGATAGAATACAATTTACCCCCTTTATGTCAGAAGCACCTACCATTGATCAGTAGGTACCATTTTGTCATCACAACTTTCCTCTCTCACGGTTGTTGTAAGAGGCGACCAGGGCCGAATTTACATTATCAGGGCCCTACGCAATGCAATTCTCGGGGCCTCATTTCTCTATCCTTTTCTTAACTTTTTAAAATTCATTTTTTCTATTAACAAAGTCGTGTCGATCAGATTGACTCCTGGTATCCTGTTATGTCTTCTTGATCCTACAGCATCACCTCACATGCCTGACTCATTCGTTGGATTAAACGTTTTTTTGCTTTGTTCGGGCACGGGGCCCCTAGTCGATGCGGCCTAGGCTAGCCTGATCCGCCTTATGGATGATTATCCATGGCCTGGGCCTGGAGACGACAAAGAGAGATATAGGTAACAGGGAATGGGCAGCAGCGTCCTCTACGTACAGACTTTATACCATTTACTGTTATCACCAACCTCCGTGGTCCAGTGGTCAAAACGTTCGCGTTGTGACCCGGAGGTCATGGGTTCGATTCCCACTGGGAAGCATACTTAGTTGTTTCCAGTCTGGATAGGATATTGCAGGCTTGAATCACCTGATTATCCGAAAAGAAAGATGATTCCGTGTTTCGGAAGGCACGTAAAACTGTGGGTCCCAAACGCCACCTAGCGTTTGATCATCAAACTATCCAAGGATTGGTTCCTGGTTTGCCCTTTGAGTTGTGGAGGTCAGACGGCAGTCGCTCTGTGTAAAAACCAGTAACCTCGTCAAATCTCCTTGGTTAGGTAGCGGACCCCGGGCTCTGAAGCGTTACTGCTGAGTATGCAACCAGGAATACGCTCGGATGATGATGACTGTTATCACCAACCCGTTTTCCCAGCGTGGTGATTATTTGCTAATCCCCCCTTTTATTGGGATAGTGTTTTTAGCAATGAATTAATAAAGGCTAATAAATATTTTTTTCAAAACATAAAACCGTCTTCCAAACCAAACTACACAACCGATTTTAGTAAAGTAAGCCGTTTTAATAAAGTATAACCTCACAAGTTGGCCGTTTCAAACAAAAATGAATTTCCAAATTGGTCCAGGCGTCTTCGAGTAATCAGAGAACAATAAAAAAACATATATACCTACCTACATCTTGACATTGACGTGCTTAGCTGTTCGTTGAAAAATTCACAAATAAGGCATTTATACATTAACTTCGTTTGTTTAATAATGTATAGCTGTGTTGTAAGCATGTAATAACGAGCTGTATTGAGAAATAAAAAAAAAAATCTAATTGATAACCTCATCTTTTTTTGAAGCCTAAGAATTGTAATAAAATTAAATAAATAAATAAATAAAAGAGCTTCGTAATATGCTAGGCAAATCCGTCAACTGTGGTACTAAACACCCAGTGCGTAGGTAGCTAGTAGGGGTAACCAGTACTGTTGGGGTGACACCCGATAAGGCAGACGTTAACTACCTATATCCACACCGGGCCACCCATGCTACTTCCATACACCTCCGTACATCTTGGCGCCTTCTTAATTGCATCATTACCTACCTTTTATTTAGCTGTGCTGTGTGTGATACTTTGGTGCGCTTGGTTTAAAAAATCCTCAAAATGTTTCACGTAATTAATGGACGCCCCTAAACCAACATGGGTGTAGGTTAGGTTAGGCCCATTGCATTTTTCATTACTCTATATTTTGTAGCAGCCTCTTGCGGTCATTTTGATAATTTCGATAGTTTGTAGCGAAATTACTCGTTCAGAAATACAACATCAACTCAATTATTTTAATCGAATATTCACTTTGTGGTTTAGGGAAATAGGTCTTTAATTAGTAGACATTTACATAATCCATTAACTTTATAATTGCGTAGTAAATTAACCAGCTAATTAGCATCTTTTTTTTTATTCTTGTGCTACAATCTATAGAGATAAGACCAGTTTCCGAACGTACGATTGAAATGTCAAAATAAACATGACATAATCTTAGGACCGCGCTGCGCAGTGTTTTGTTTCTTTATTTAATAGCGCTTGATTAATAACCAATTAATGGTGAATGTGTAATAAAACAAGAGAATGAAAAGTGCATAATCATGTCCTATGCATTGATACGTCTTATGCGCCGTGCGGCGTTGCTATCACAACAAATGCGTATGGAGAGTACCTTGACAAACATAACTCAAGAAGATTTCGTATTTAGGCCTCCCCTGGCTCACTGGAGCAAAGTTATCAGAGAAGCTGAGAAAATAGTGGGATATCCGACCTCTTTTATGAATTTACGATGGCTTTTGAGCGATGAGTTCGCCAATCTAGCGATGCATTTGCGTAAAGTCGTGAGTAGATTTTTTTTTTTATTTTTATATAAATTTGTTTTGTAACCAGGCGAAAGGGTGATGAAAATGAGCGTAACCGTGTTCTGTAGCTTCTAGAAAGTGAAGTGGGCAATTAGAGTAATGTTTTAAGTAATAAAGTGCGTTATATAACGCGCGGCCATGTGACCGGTCAAGCTTCAAGGATATTTCCTGTACAGTACGTACACTTACGTCACTGTACTAATTGCCATCAAATAATGCCAAACAACATTTTTTTTTATTGAGACCTGACTAAAGTACTTGTAGATTTCACTGTTCAAATACTTAATTATTTCATCACGATCAATTAGCCACAAATAATCCACTGCTGGTCATAGGCTTCCCCATTAATTTTCTATGTTACTGAAAACTAACCTTACTTACCACGTAACATTGTAAATCAAACAAAAATAATGATGTTATATTACAAAAAATTACTGGCACATAACAGAAAAAAAAATTACTTATAGAAAAACTATGATTGACAGTTTGTATGTTATGATTCATTCACAAATACTTAAAAAAAGTTATTCCAATAAGAGAAAATTATGTACAGAAAAACTTTGATGGACAGTTTGTATGTTATGATCAGAGACCGGAATCACGGGTGCTATCAAAAGTATGGATATAACTATATAATCTATAAATAAAACAATCATAATTATGTGATTTCAGGATATATTTTAATCGAAAAAAAATATACTTATCCTGAAATCACATAATTATGATTATTTTATTTACTTTACCCAATTAGATTCTCGAGAAATCCCAGAACTTTTAGTCATATCCATACTTTTGATAGCAATATCACCCGTGATTCCCATCTCTGGTTATGATTCATTCACAAATAGGTACCTAGAACAAAATAAAGTTATTCCAATAGTTAGTAGAAAATGTACAACAATAGAAATTATGTCACTCCAATGTCCATACACTCCACTGTTTACATTGATGTTAAAATTGGTTCAATCTTTGCTACTAAATAGTAATAAATTCAACAATGTTTAGTCTATATTAATTTATTAGAGATTTATCATCTTTGTCATTATACCTAATTAAAATAAATGTTGGATGGAATTTTTTAACGAGGCTATGAGTAGGAAGGGAGTGATGAACAAACTGAAGGAGATTAAAAAAAACTGACATACTTTGTTGACCCCACATAGTGGGATAGGGTTAAGGCAGAAGAAGAATCTCTGTGTTAATTTATTTCATTTTTTTTATATCTCTGTCTATATTTTAAGGTCCTTTGTAACCTGTGCTTCAAAATGAAGATTTATATTTTGATTTAATAATTTCCAGGTTGACAGCAACCATCCCATCATAAAAACGGCTAAAACAGTCATCTACAATGAGCATAACAACCAGCAGCCGTGGGGCCTGGTCATCCTGCTGCTGTCCAAAGCCATAACCCCATCAAACACATCCCTACAAACCAGCCAAACCACTGAAAACCAAAGAGTATTAGCTGAACTAACAGAGATGATCCGCACTGGCCACTATGTACACAGAGGCCTATTAAACGTCAGTGTAGAGAAACAAAGCGATATTGGAGACACAACAATGTTCGCAAACAAGATAGCAATACTCATCGGTGACTATTTACTCGTAACTGCTAATGGAATGTTAGCACGACTGAAGAACCAAGATTTATCGTACTTAATATCAACAGCATTACGTGACGTCAGCGAAGGAGAATTTTTTGGTGAACGTGATTTACAGAACATGCCGTTACCTGGCAAACCATTGAATAATAATGATGATGAATTTCCAATATGTACAGATACGTTACCATTAGATGTGACGGATACGTTAGGTTCACCAGTTAGGGAGTGGACTTTAAGGACTTTGTACGGTGGTGGTACGTTGCTTGGTCGAGGTTGTCAAGGGGCAGCGTTACTAGGAGGGCAGGGCTTAGAGGAGCAGGAGCAAGCCTTCCTCTTTGGTTGCCATTTATGTTTAGCGTGGCAAGCAGCCAGTGAATTACAAAATTTAACAGCTGAAAACAAAGAACCAATCTCTTTAGTATGCTCACCAGTTCTATTTGCAATAAATGAAAACCCTGAACTGTATCATTTAATACAAAAAGGTAGATTAAACGTAACAGATATAGATTACGAAGAGTTAAAGAGTAAAGTATTACAAACGAATGCTGTTGAGAGAACTAGATTGTTGTATTTAGATAATGTTGCTAAAGCGAAAAGCCATTTAGAAGTGTTCGGTGACAGTCATCCTATCAATACTCTAAAAAGGTTAATAAAGACATTGTAACAATTTTTTTTTATGTAAATTCAAACATTGTTCGTTTTGCATAAATTAATGTTTTACCATAATTTTGTAGTAACAATGGAATTCTTGAGGAATGTATGAGAAAAAGGTACAAGCTAATTTGTAAACAATTCGATAGTTCCTACAAACCAACATTTGTTTTACATTGCGACCTTTTGTTAAGTTGTGAGACTTATTTCACGGTAATTACGGAATATGCATCACCGACCGATCTCATACAATATTAATGAGTAGCTCAGATCAGAGAAACATGAAGATATGGCAAACGAGACTCAAAAAATTACGCTAATTTCGCTTGGCCCTTACGCTTGCAACAAACAATGAGTTTATATAGTAATAAATAGTGCATATGGGCCAAGCCGTAATTTTTGAGTTGTGAGCCTCGGAAAATGAGTTGCGTAATTTCTGCTGCATTCGGTTCCATACCAAAGTTTCGTATCGGTCGCCTTTCTCTACATCTATTTTGTATGGTAAAATGGATGTTGCTTTTACGTATGATTGAGTCCATTTTTGCATACAAAACGTAGATGAAGGTGGTACAAATACTTTGACGCAAATATTTGTACGTGTAAATAAAGCAAGAAACTTGGACAAAAACTCATTTTCTGCGACTCACAGTTACGTTCATTTGTGTACCAGTAACCAGATTTTCATAGTATAATCTGTTGATTTCACATGATCGAGTTTTACTTTCTGAGTTCAGTATTAATTAACTCGACCCAACTGGTAACTTTCGGCCTGGAACTAATAGCATGCATTGTGGAAATCTTGCAGCAAACTGTTAAAAAAATCAAATGTGTCCATTTTAAATAGGCCAATGTATAATCCATATACTTTTATTATTATTAGTAATATATTTTTCAAAATTACATATTTTGCACCTTCTTCTAAAGACTTTTCTCTGCATCTCCAGTGGGTTGACTGGTAGACAAAGCCTATGGGTTATAGTCCGCGTATTACATTTGTATTAAAGATAAATAAAAAATAAATAGTGTATCTTTAAAATGAATAAATAATACGTATGTATTTAAAGAATCCAAAATACACTTAAATATATTCGTTATTTTACTATGTATTATAGATTTATAGTGCTCCAAGCATGTCTCCTTGATTCTTTGATCTGTAGTTTATATTAAGTTTTTATTGAAATTGTTTTGGCGCATTTATGATGTTTAGTTTGTGTACAGGGAGTTTAAGTATGTTAGTATTAATAAAGTCTGTTATTAAAAATATGCAGCTTATGTTAATATCCCACCCTAAAAACGTAGTAAAATTATTTAGTCCTCAGAACATATAATTTTTCAAAACTAAAAACCTACTTCATCCCCAAACTACACAACTGATTGTGATAAAATTTCCATGGTACCACCTGGGAAGTATACCCTTTCAAACAATAAAAGAATTTTTTAAATCGGTCCAGGCGTCTTTGAATAATCGGTGAACATACATAAAAAACATAAAGGATCGCGACAAATTGACAACCTCCTCCTTTTTTGGAAGTCTATTAAAAATATTTCTATAAATGATCTGAGATGTAGTCTGTCGATGTCTACTTAATACATATATACATACTATCACGTCTTTATCCTAATGGGACAGACAGAGCATTTTGGGTAGGGCGGCGTGTAAAAGCGCCCGTTTTTAGCAGCGGCCAGGAATAAACGCATAATATTTTGTAAAAATTGGGAGTTTTTAGCGGGAAGTCAAGGGATCCAGTTGGATTGCTTTAAATTGTTTTGCAAATTGATTCTAGTGGACTTTATAATATGAAATTGGTGCAGTGGGTGTTTTGATTTTATTCATGAAAGAAGACGAAAATTGACCATTAACTCTCCCCCCGATCTCCGACAATTTTAAGACTTAAAAATTTGAAAAAAAAACGAAATGTTTTTTATTACTAGTAGATAACAGGAAAACCTATAAGAAAATAAACTGGTAACCTCAATATGAAACGTTCACTTACAGAAAATCTTAGACATTGTGCGGAACATTCCACGCGTGTTCAATTCGCACTTGGCCGGTTTTTCCACCTCGCCAACCATCATTCCCGTAATGATGGTTAGCGAGAAGGTGGACCTTTGACTCTAGCGGCCCTGAGCTCGTGTCTTCTTTGCTTGGAGCCACAAGAACCGTCCGTAATGCTCTTGTTTTCGTGTGTGTAAGTGGCCAATACTGTGTCAGATTTTTCAGGCTGCCTAAAAGCATCTGACATAGCTTGACGACTGCCATACAATGATGACAGCCGGCACGGCTTATACGTGTCTTCCGAGCTAGGAAATGTTCAAGAATTTTTAATGCCACTCGTGGTCACCCATCCAAGTGCAGACCACGCCCACTTGCGAAAGCGTTAGTAATGCACACTCTAGTCGGACAACTGAGCTCGTGAAATCGCTTTTTCTTCCCCGTAGACTTAGGTAAAACTGGCAGGTTTAGACGAAGACTATTTTCAGCCGCCTAAATTACGGCGCCTAAGAAAGGCACCGTATAAACACTTTTGGCGCCATTTTTTCGCGGCATGCCAGCGCTGGCACAGAATAGAACACGCGCCTATTTTTTGGCGCCAGTGACCTCCGCCCGCGTCTCTCGCTGCCCCCGCGCCTATTTTGCTAATGACTGATACTGAAAAGGCACCATGTAAACGACTAGTGTCGGTTTGGTGGTCACTGGCGGCGAGATTTAGGCGCCTGAAAATAGTAAACGGTCTGAAGATGTGCTGTACGGTTGACACTGGCGCCGTAATTTAGGCGTCTCAAAATAGTCTTCGTCTAAACCTGCCTTAACTCCATGGTCTGCCCCATTGGTACGTGGGGCGCACTATAAGTTTCCGGAATGAATATGAAAAAATACTATTAAAGGTACAAAATTAATTTATTGTTTTTCAAAATAATCTCCCTTGGCGTCTATGCACTTTTTCATTCGATGAAACCAGTTTTGAAAACTTTTGTGCCACTCCTCTGTGGTGACCTCTGAAACGTGTTTTTCATACTCCTCGACAGCCTCTTCTGGTGATGAAAATCGTTGACCGCGTAATTGGTTCTTAATTTTTGGGAACAGAAAAAAGTCACAAGGTGCCAGGTCGGGACTGTATGCAGGATGACTCATGAGTTCTACATTTTTCGCCTTCAAAAAGTCGTTTGTCTGTCTGGCCGTGTGAGAACTAGCATTGTCGTGGTGCAGGATGATACGGCGTTTACGGTTATTTTTACGGAGTTCGTCAATAACTTCCGGCAAACAAATGGTCGTGTACCAGTCACTATTCACTGTACGACGATTCTCTAAAGCAACAGTAGCCACGTGTCCAGTTTTATTAAAAAAAGAAGCAATCATCCGCTTAGATGCACTTTTCACGCGCGCCACTTTGGTTGGTTTCGGCTCATCTTGAAAGACTCATACGCTCGATTGCTGCTTTGTTTTGGGATAGTAGCAATAAATCCATGTTTCGTCACCTGTTACTATGTCCCACACCAAATTTGACGCACCTTCGTTGAATCTGGTAAGCATGGCACTGCACCAAGTGACGCGGTCCGTTTTTTGAGCCTCGGTCAAGTTGTGTGGGATCCACCGCGAGCACAGCTTTCTCACACCCAAATGTTTGTGTAGGATTAATTGTATTTGACTCATGCCTATTTCTAAGGATGCGCGAATTTCATGGTAGGTCACATGCCTGTCTGTTTCAATCATACGGCGCACAGCATCGATGTTTTTGTTGGTCACAGCGGTGGACGGCCGACCATCGCGAGATTAGTCACTGAGATTGATACGACCACGCTTGAATTCTGCAAACCAGCTATAAACAGTTGTCTTGCATGGTGCTTCATTGCCAAAACCTGTTTCAAGCCGAGCGATGCTCTTTTGAGCTGTCAAATTACACTTAAAATCGTAGAAAATCATACTACGAAAATTTTCCCGAGTTAAATCCATGTTGATGCAGACACACAATTTTTTTAATGGCGCCACAAGGTAAAAACAAAAGACAGTCAGATGAAACAAACTGCATTCTACAGCCAAAGAGTTCTATTTTCAAATGTTGCAATAAATTTTTAAATATTGTTTATGTAAGTGGCCAGTTCCGGAAACTTATAGTGCGCCCTATGTATACAATATGATGTAAGTACTATATATATCGGATATAAGTATCGGTGCTGTTAAATAAAATATAACTTACTCGTAACTCCAATTCTTTCAAAACTAACATAGGGTAAGAAAATACTACTAACAAAAAAATATGGATTGACATCTGAAATAAAGAATTATTATTATTAATACTAGTAAGTTGCAAAATAAATCTGTTTCAAAATTTTCTTTTTAATTAGATATTTATACCGAAATAACATTAATTACCGTGTGTCCGTCACTTGCTACGAATTAAATTAAACGTTGACCTAGCTGCGCGGGAAATTGGGATGTGACAGGAGATAACAGGACCGACACGCCGTTGTTTGCTGGCGATGAAAGCTAATGAGAAATTATTATATAGGTACCTACCTACTTTCGTATACAACCTGACAGGGACATATCCGTTATAAATTAAACAACGGGCTATTGGTATTAGATCACTATAGTATAAGGAAAAAAAATGGCATTTCCGTACAAAAGTGTGCAGCCGGTCGTAGGTACCTATTTGACGACCTCCGTGGCGTAGTGGTCACCATGCTAGTCCGCCACCCAGAGGTCCCAGGTTCGATCCCCGGTCAGGGCAAGTTGGAAAATAGTCTTTTTCAAATTGTCCTAGGTCTTGCGTGTTTATCTATGTATGTATTTGTTATAAAATATAGTGTCGTTGAGTTAGTATCCCATAACACAAGTCTTGAACTTACTTTGGGGCTAGCTCAATCAGTGTTGTTTGTTCCTATTATATTTATATATTTATTTATTATACTATAGTGATCTAGAACAGCCCTTGGTTTGATTTATTAAGGGTATGTTCCTTCCACGTTGTATTGTCAGCATTTACTCTCGTATTTTCAAAATTTAGGTACCTCTGCAGAAAGGTCAACAAAAGTAATACTCGTACAATATACCAATAAGAATTCCATTATTGTTGATTTATATTATTTAATTTGCAAAAATCAATCTCTATTTTATTACAGTGGCAATACTAAAGCAATCAAGTTGTTGTTTGCAACACCCACTTATCTCGTTTTGCTCATTCAAGACCTCTATTTAGTTAGTGATTCATTCTTCATACCTTTGCCGACTATGCTAGGTGTCAGTCGGACGTATACACTTCTACTAAAAGTGAAAATAATTTAATTTTATAGTTCACCGGATAAATAGTAGTTTAATAATTTGACTCATACCGAATAAGTAATCATTCCAGAATTTTTTTACAATATTTACATGATTTATTTCTGAAAATTTTAAACTACTGAGGAATCGTTGGATTTGGAGGATTCCTCATAGTTTCACACAGATTTCTTCATTATATATTTAGTTAAAGAATTTCACATAAAAGTTATGCACTCTATATTCGTTAAATAAACTCTAGTCAATCCAATTTCAAGATCGCCCAGCGAGGTTAATTTAAGAGATTAGCACCTTCTATCTGATGGGGCAGCGTAAAAATTAGCAACTTGCAATTTCCATGTCGTAGAATGGGTAAGGTGTCACTTCTCGATGTATTGCTGTGCCTCCGAGTGCACTGCTAGCGCCATCCGCTGCACCGCCAGCCTCGCGTCTTGCACCGGGAGTCGCTCACTGAATTTCAAGATGGCCGCCAGCTCATCATCAATGAAGTCCGACAAATATTCCACCGCGCGCGTTGCCAACACCGCATAATACAGCTGCTTGTATTCTATCTCGGACTTAGATAGTTTCGCTTCCAATATGTGTCCATACAATTGCGGGTACTCCCACATTGCCAACGTCACAGGCGCTCCAACCAAAGAGTATGTATAGGGATGTGTAAAGAAGTCTTTAACATCGAGATGCAACTGCCAGAGTAGAGCTAAATGGCCGCCTAAGATGTACGCGTCATGCTCTAACTGTTCTCCTCTTCTGGCCAGCTTCACGGCTGCTTGGCAGCCCTTGCCGAGGATGCTTCCTGACGTCAGCAAGGTGCGTAGGATCCATTCGTCTTTCCCTTGGCCGAGGTAATCGTTGGAGCCAAGTTTGCCGAGGTTATCTTCGGTTTCCCAGTTGTAGTGGCCTTTAATGTCATCGGTACCTGATGGACAATTGAAGAAGTGAACACGGGAACTGGAAAGTTCTGATGCTGAGGACCTTGAATGAAGAAAATGCTTAAAGCTAACCACAGCAAAGGATTTGACCAGGAAGTACCCGAGAGGAGACGAACTAAGTGCTAAGACAGACGGGTGACGCGTGCCAGAGAGAGTTTATTGGAACGTTCAAAAAACGAGTCAATATCTTTCTGAAAGGCCTGCAACGCTTCTGTTACACCCCTGGTGTTGCAGTTGTCCATGGGCAGCGGTGATCACTTATCATCAGGTAACACGATTGTTCGTTTGCCGCCACAAAAAAATTAAAAAAATCGCAATCCTGCGGAGCCATTTTAGCCCGCGGAATCACTAAACGAATGGTTTTTGTGTATGAAAAAAAAAAAACATTATTTTTGTGATTCTGCGTTTGAGATGACTCTTCTAAAGTGCTACCACTGGTCGCCGACCGAAGCGCGACGTTTTGTGGTAGCAGTGACAGTCAGCGCCAGTCGCCGACCAGGGTTGCAGGGTTGCAAGTTAACTGTCGCTTGTCTATCAAGCCCTAAGTTGTAAAAGGAAAAAAGGCCGCGTTTTTTTTTTCAAAAATAGTTTGCTCACTTGATATGCGTTCTTAGAAGCTCTTTTATAATGCCCAATATTTTCCTGTTACAATGTCAAAAATACTTTTATTAGTTTCAAAACCCTTTAATACCGCCGAAGTCGAAATTATTAACTGTAGCTATAAACCAGAAAACAACACGCAAAAACCCAAACGTGAAACGACTCATACGAAGCGCATTCTTTAACGGAAAGGCAATATAAGGCCGCCGCGTCCGCTTACCCGTTCAGGCCGCGGTTTGTATCAACTGCGTGCCTCGTACCACGCAAACGGCGAAAGCGGGAGACAAGCGACGGTCACCATACAGTTTGCATAAGCAACAGCCACAAGTCAGAGACGAATTATAATTTTTTTCACTCTCAGTAAACAGACTACTTTATTTGTGCTGTTTTTTTTTTGTGCATCTGAATGGCCAACATTGATGTCAGATTTTTCAAGCTGCCTAATGCCGTCCGATTCGTCCGAAGCACGGAGGAGCTCGAGAAATGTTTATGTCACTTGTGGTTAATCAAGTGCGGACGACGCCCGGTGTCGCTTAACTTGCGAAAGCGCAGTCCCTTCGCAACTCCCGCCGGGCCACCGAGCTCCTCTCTCGAGCTAACTGGTCGTTGCAGTTAATAAAGCTTGAACAGGCCATTTTCTCACTGGCAAATTTTACCCGTATACTTATCATCAGCACCATCATCATTTTAGCCGCATAACGTTAGCTGCTGGACATAGGCCTCTCCCAAGGATTTCGAAAATGACCGATCAAGAGCTCAGCGCTTTCCAGTGACGTTGGTTAGATATTCTGACCACCTTGTGGGTGGGTATCCTACGCTTCGCTTGCCAGTACGCGGTCGCCATTCGAGAACCTTTTGCCTCATCGGCCATCGGTTCTTCGCGCTATATATGTGCCCCAGCGGATAACCTAAACTTATCCGCTGGGCTATGTCAGTGACTTTTGTTCTTCTACGAATTTCCTCATTTCTGATTCGATTACGTAGAGAAACACCGAGCATTGCCCTCTCCATAGCGTATATACTTATGCGTAGCGACAAATATGGACTCCTTTAACTTATTAAACAAGGCAAGATCCAAGGCAGAAGGAGGCCTGGACGAAAGAGAACATCGTTGCTGAAAAATCTACGCCAATAGTACAACAAGAGTACGCGATCCCTATTCCGTGCAGCCGTCTCAAAAGTGCAGATTGCAATGATGATTTGAACTGACCTTCGTTGAAGATGGCACTGGAAGAAGAAATTCAACCCAAAACGTACCTTTAGGCATACTCGGCATTGGATTGTTGTCCGCGTCGTGCTCGCCGAAGAAGTCCCCTTCCACCAGGTCCCGCAGGCCGGTGGAGATCAGCTCGGTGACCGCATTGTTGCGGAGGATGCCCAGCTGCTGTAAACACGTTGCCAGTAGGTAATCCCCTGGAAGAATATAGGATAAAATGAATGTAGCGGTACCGAAAGTAGAGGGAAAGACTTATTCTAAGAAGATAATGATAAATACTTACCCACTTACCGTAGACACATCAATCGGTTTTTTGCAATGGGTACAAGTGTTGGTGATGGCGACCTAGAGACGACTGCTTTAAGACGAAGTGGTAGCTAAAGTGGCGCTCTCATTTGAAATAAATTGTTTAAAACGAAATATGGTGATAATTAAAATTTTTATTTGTATCAATGTCTAGAAAGACCTATAAACTATTTTATGAATAACCTTTGAAATGATTACTAATAGTCCGTCTAGTTTTAAAACTGTTTTTCGACAAAAGTGGCCACTTTTGGCTAAAAACAGTTTTAAAACTAGACGGACTACAAATATTACTCTCAAAGGTTATTCATAAAATAGTTTAAAGGTCTTTCTGGACATTGATACAAATCAAATTTTAATTATCACCATATTTAGTTTTAAAGAATTTCTTTCAAATGAGGGCGCCACTTTAGCTACCACTTCGTCTTAAAACGCGCGTCTGTTCTTAAATGCGACACAACTAAGTTGAATGAAAATGGCGGACTTCAAATCATTTTTGTACAAATTCCCAGCACGTAGGTTGAACCAAAATGGCGGTTATCGACGCAGATACAATATCCGGCACGTAAGTTGAACAAAAATGGCGGCCGTCGACGCACGTTTAATAGGAGATAAAAGTGTTAAAGAGATTTTTTGGGTCTTTCTTCAAAGCCGAAATCATTTCTATCTGAAGTTCGGATAGAAATGTTATAGAAATGTGATTCTAAACGGACAAACAACGTACAACAACGACCGCCATTTATGTTCAACTTACGTGCCAGATATTGCAACATTAATGCGCCGACAACTGCCATTTTGGTTTAATTTACGTGTCGGGAATTTGTACAAAAATGCTTTGAAGTCCGCCTTTTTTGTTCAACTTATTTGTGTCGCATTGTAAATCTTTTTAACCCCCGAAAGAGGGGTGTTATAAGTTTGTCGCAATTCTGTCTGTCTGTGTCATCGTAGCGCTCGAATGGGTGTACCGATTTTCGGTGCAGTTTTTTTTACTTGAAAGCAAGTTCCCTTGCGGTCTTTCTTGACCTTGTTTGATGAAAATCGGTTGAACCGTTGAAAAGTTATTGATGTTAACGCTTGAAAGTCGGGTGTTTCTCTAGCAAATAATAAATAGCACTACGGATATTGATCTAGTGATGAATAGCGCAACTACCGATACAACTTAGGTAGTTCTGCTACTCATTACTAGATGGTGTTTTTGACAAACGAGGGTTTTTTTTATTTTGCCTATAGTAAATACACTTGTTACTGAAGTTAAAAGGAGAAAGGTACAGTTTCCACGGACAAAACGGACATAATTCTGAGAACACTCGTTCATCTATATACCTGTCGACCTCCGTGGCGCAGTGGTCACCATGCTAGTCCGCCACCCAGTGGCCCCGGGTTCGATCCCCGGTCAGGGCAAGTTGAAAAATGGCCTTTTTCAAATTGTCCTGGGTCTTGGATGTTTTATCTATATATGTTTTGGCTATAAAATATAGTATCGTTGATTGAGTTAGTATACCATAACACAATTCTCGAACTTACTTTGGGGATAGCTCAATCAGTGTCATTTGTCCTTATAGATTTATTTATAAAATTATATAATATAAATAATACATAATTATATATAACCTGTATATGAACGAGTGTTTTCAGAATAATATAACTTTTTTTTCTAACCTATCTTCCATTCTACTAGTGCTTATGACCTCTCTCAATGTTACCCACCCCGGGTATGTACTTAAGAGGGGTATAAAGGTAAATTGCCCATCGGTTGGATTTTTAAACTCGAGAATAAAACACGAATAACTTGGTTTTTTTAATGTAGATATTACATTATATTTCAAATAATTTGGTCTTGTTAAAAACATAAAATCATAATATTTTAGTAATGAAAAAAAATCGCAAAGTTACGTCTAATTTTCAACTAGAATCCTTTTTTTGACAAAACTATGCGTGTTACTGAGTTAATATTTTTATAAATAATATAAAATTATATTGCCGATAAGCCGTATTACCATTTTTCTAAAATAATTTATATTTCACGTAATTAAAAAAGAACTAATTCGGCGCATTTGGGCGCTTACACGTTTTTACTCCGCGCAGAATGCTCTCGTTTTGTCGCACATGACCCGAGGTAATGCGCATGTTTTGTTTCATCAATCAGTCGTGATCGCTCCATTGAGACGAGAAGACTGTGCTTTTGTGCTCCAGTCCAAGAAAATACGACATCGAAATTATGGCAACAAAAACAATCACATAAAACACTCCAAAAGAGAATACGTATATTAGAATAAGAAGATAAAAATTAAACTCATGGCTAATTGTCGAAGGCATGTATCTCTTCTGTTTCGTTATTTTAGTGGACGAAAGCGGGGTGTGTGAAGTGCGCGGGTGAAATCTGATATTTTTTTAGCTTTATGCGCGCTCTTAAGTACCCGTACTTAACAGTCCCCTTACCCTAGAATTTTCCATGCGAACATAGTCTAGCTTTTATTTTAAAATGACATGTGAGATTTCGACAGTATTTTGTGATTTCAAGGAAATTGCATGTCTAGGCATACATAGGGCGCACTATAAGTTTCCGGAACTGGCCACTTACATAAACAATATTTAAAAATTTATTGCAACATTTGAAAATAGAACTCTTTGGCTGTAGAATGCAGTTTGTTTCATCTGACTGTCTTTTGTTTTAACCTTGTGGCGCCATTTAAAAAATTGTGTGTCTGCATCAACATGGATTTAACTTGGGAAAATTTTCGTAGTATGATTTTCTACGATTTTAAGTGTAATTTGACAGCTCAACAGAGCATCGCTCGGCTTGAAACAGCTTTTGGCAATGAAGCACCATGCAAGACAACTGTTTATAGCTGGTTTGCAGAATTCAAGCGTGGTCGTATCAATCTCAGTGACGAATCTCGCGATGGTCGGCCGTCCACCGCTGTGACCAACAAAAACATCGATGCTGTGCGCCGTATGATTGAAACAGACAGGCATGTGACCTACCATGAAATTCGCGCATCCTTAGAAATAGGCATGAGTCAAATACAATTAATCCTACACAAACATTTGGGTGTGAGAAAGCTGTGCTCGCGGTGGATCCCACACAACTTGACCGAGGCTCAAAAAACGGACCGCGTCACTTGGTGCAGTGCCATGCTTACCAGATTCAACGAAGGTGCGTCAAATTTGGTGTGGGACATAGTAACAGGTGACGAAACATGGATTTATTGCTACGATTCCAAAACAAAGCAGCAATCGAGCGTATGGGTCTTTCAAGATGAGCCGAAACCAACCAAAGTGGCGCGCGTGAAAAGTGCATCTAAGCGGATGATTGCTTCTTTTTTTAATAAAACTGGACACGTGGCTACTGTTGCTTTAGAGAATCGTCGTACAGTGAATAGTGACTGGTACACGACCATTTGTTTGCCGGAAGTTATTGACGAACTCCGTAAAAATAACCGTAAACGCCGTATCATCCTGCACCACGACAATGCTAGTTCTCACACGGCCAGACAGACAAACGACTTTTTGAAGGCGAAAAATGTAGAACTCATGAGTCATCCTGCATACAGTCCCGACCTGGCACCTTGTGACTTTTTTCTGTTCCCAAAAATTAAGAACCAATTACCAAAAGAGGCTGTCGAGGAGTATGAAAAACACGTTTCAGAGGTCACCACAGAGGAGTGGCACAAAAGTTTTCAAAACTGGTTTCATCGAATGAAAAAGTGCATAGACGCCAAGGGAGATTATTTTGAAAAACAATAAATTAATTTTGTACCTTTAATAGTATTTTTTCATATTCATTCCGGAAACTTATAGTGCGCCCCACGTAGAACTAGTTTTCGATAGTCAAATATGAACTTGAAAGAAAATATGAGAGTGTAGAAGTTTTCCATACTGATGGTAAAATAAATGATACACTCTATTCTCATTTAAGTTCATATTTTGACTGTGAATCCAAGTTATATGCCTAAATATAAGCAATTTCTTTGAAATTACATATGTTATATAGAAAAGGTAGACTGCCGTTCCATTGTTTTCTGTTGCAATACAATGCCTTATCAGGATTCACGTTGTACCTACTAAAAGAAGTGACTATGTAGAAAGTGTAATTAATATGAAAGTGACAATGCAAAAAGCATTAAATAAATTGAAATAGACTACGTTTGTATGGGAAAATCTGATTCTATCTAGGGTAAGCGGACTCTTAAATATGAACATTCATTGAGATTCGCTATGGAAAAAAATGTTAATGTAGTTAAGTATACGTGAAACAGACATGACAGACAGTACATCGGGTAAAAGATGTTTGTCTATGATAGCCCTACGTTTTAATCACACACGAACTCTTGTTGACCAACATTTTTAACCGACTTCCAAAAAAGGAGGAGGTTATCAATTCGTCGCGAACCTTTTTTTTATGTATGTTCACGATTATTCAAAGACGCCAGGACCGATTTAAAAAATTCTTTTTTTGTTTGAAAGGGTATACTTTCCAGGTGGTACCATGGAAATTTTATCAAAATCGGTTGTGTAGTTTAGGGGTGAAGTCGGTTTTTAGTTTTGAAAAATTATTTATAGATACGTTGGTTGAGTGACAATTTTGCTCAGAAAGTATGGAATTTTAGATCTGTAGGTATACCAAAAACTCACCACTTAACAAAACAATTTTGTTCCCGTACAGCAGGTCATTGTACTTGTCCGCGTGTTTCTGCTTCTCCTTCAGGTTCACCATGGTCTTGTGGATCATGTGGCCCGTCCTCTTCATCTCGACGATTTCTGCCAAACCTAACACAAAAAATAACAAATCCATTTCTCACGAGATACAGAAGATTCAGCTATTTGCTACTTTCCAACAAGTCAAATCCCTTTAGGTTGACTTTGTCTACTTTCCTAACTTGTCCATTTCCTATCCCGCCACTTTTTTAACTCGTCCATAAGCTATTCTTAAGAGCGGCCTTCCCGTCTTACTTTTCATACAAACGCTCGTACGTGATTATGGCGTTGTATCTGATCTTTCTTGAAAACTTTTGAACTCACAAGTATCTTATGCGCTATTTTTAGGTTTCTATCTAAATAAAAAATTAAAATTTAGAAACACAAAGTCAGTATAAGGCTCCAAAAATCTGCTTTTTTGCACAAATTTTAGCTGAACTTTAACCGTTCATACTCATAAATAAAAAAAGTATAAAAATATTTCGATACAAACCTCGCAAATACAATGAAAGTTTTGAATACAAAACATTTATTTCACACACTTTTAAGGCTTACTGATAAACACGTATCAGCTGGAACAAGTTTTGAGAAATTTCCGAACCCTATGAATAGTTAATGTTCGTTCAATTGATAGCTAATAATAATACTAATTTCGCTCAATAGAATACAAACCGAGCCCTCAAGCGCTATCTCTCTCTTTTTGCTTTGCTTCTTTTTCTTGCATTGCTTTGGATGAAACAACAAGCATTTCAAACTATGTTCACGTTGACGACAGAGCGGCCGGGAAGGGCCGCCTTAATCTTCCTAACTCGTCCATTATTCTAGCTCGACTACATCCTAACTCGTCTTTGTCCTAAGTCATAATCAGATACTTTTTTCTAAATGACAAAACAAACATTTTTTTGGGATTGGAAGGATATGTAGATTTATGACGTCATAGTTTCTTGGAGTCAAATAGCCATCTTAATATTAGCTTTTCTGCAATAATAAATCGAAAACATTGAAAATTTACAACCTTTTGCTAAACCTATTTTGGTTAAAATATTTTTTGTCCTTTTCCCTCTTTTTAATATTTCGCATATTAAGAACTAGACATATTTATAGTAAAACCATATTTTAACTAGAGGTTTAGCAAACGTTCTTTTTTAATTTTTAACCGACTCCGAAAAATGAGGAGGTCATCAATTTACGATGGATAGGTTGACGACCTCCGTGGCGTAGTGGTCACCATGCTAGTCCGTCACCCAGAGGTCCCGGGTTCGATTCCCGGTCAGGGCAAGTTGGAAAATGGTCTTTTTCAAATTGCCCTGGGTCTTGGGTGTTTATCTATACAATGTCCTTTTTAATTAAGTACAAATATTTTAAGGGGCGATTCAGTCCATCGTTTTGAACAACTTTTCCCAATAAATGTATACAGAAAAACGAAAAAAAAATTTTAGGTTCTCATACAAATCGAAGTAGTCACGTGATATAGTTAGTATGAAAAATGCAAAAAAAAATTGCGTATTTCGATAAACACTTATTGGGAAAAGTTGTTCAAAATTATGTTCTGCATCACCCCTTAAAATATTTGTACTTAATTAAAAAGGACATTGTATATGTATTTGTTATAAAATATAGTATCGTTGAGTCAGTATCCCATAACACAAGTTTCGAACTTACTTTGGGGCTAGCTCAATCAGTGTAATTTGTCCCTATATATTTATTTATTTATTATAATTCGAATGAGTTTTTTTTTTATATATACCTACTCGTAAGTAGGTATACTGTTTCCCGAATACTAGAAGACGCCTGGACCAATTTGGAAAATTCTTTTCTTCTTTTGTGTAAAATACTTGCGAGATGGTCTCATGGAAATTTTATCAAAATCGATTAAGTACTTTGTTTTTGAAATCGGTTTTATTTTTATTTTGAAAATTATTATGAATAACGCGGTATCTCGTTTACACCATAAGGAGTCGAGCGAGTGCGTTAAATATAATAGTAGATACTATCTGCGCCCCGCGGTGTTACCCACGCCTAAAGTAAACTATGTGTTTATCCAGCGTGTCAGCTTCCTGCATACCAAATTTCATCAAAATTGGTCCAGCCGTTTGCGCGTAAAGAACAAACATACACACACACTCACAAACTTTCGCCTTTATTAGTGTGATGATGTTATAATATGTCACCCTCACAAGAGGAAAAGCGATAGCGATCAACATTTTAGAAATTTTTTTGACAACTAAGAATTTATTCATAAGTAAATATATAATTTTAGATATTATTAATAATTATATCTTTCAAAATTACATATTTTGCACCTCCTCTAAAGACTTCTTAATCTCGGCATCACCAGTAGGTTGACTGTTAGATAAAGCCATACCATCTTATTATAGAAACAGGACTAACTTTGTTACCAGGTTTAAACCATTATCCGCCCAAAATGAAGTTGACATTGACAGGTGAGATGTGTGATATTACTCGATGTCAACTTGATTTGGTCGGATAATGGTTTAAACCTAGTAACAAAGTTAGTCTGAGTTTTATAATAAGACGGTTTGGCTTTAAGTCCGCCTGTTACATTTGTAATAAAGTTAAATAAATAAATATTTTTCTGATCCAGTTCGTGCATTTGTAACCCTTACCTCTCTGAGCGTGCAAGACTCCAGAATCGTACTGATCCCGTGTGAACTCTAGTGGGTTGAAGCCAGCCGCCTTGGACACCAGCAGCACGATGAGCCCCACCGACTGCAGGTCGCTCTTGGAGCCGATGAGCAGGTTCTTGGCGGACTTCAGCAGCGGGTGGTTGGTACCGACCTAGGTATTACTGGTTGATAAGTCTTTGGACTGCCTCCGTGGTCCCGTGGTCAAGACGTTCGCCTTGTGATCCAGCCAGAGGCACAGAATAAGTACTAGTACTCACGTACAGAAGTCTTACTCAGAAAAAAAATATCTACTCAATGTGGTTAGCGCGGGGGTTTAATTAAGCTCGCGTTGGAACTCCTCATCTTTACGTTTAGATACTAAGACATCCATTGCAAGCCAAATTCATTCTTATTACTCTGGATAAACGATTCATGTAACTGAATTTTCTCCTCCGCTCCGAAGTGGTCGCCGCGCGCATAATTTAAGTAGGTATATTTTCGATACCTTTACGGGGAGTCACACAGGCCTGTCATGGGTCGTGAGTCTGAATCCTACTGGAACGCTTACTTTGTGAAAAGCTGTATCTTGTCTGGTAAGGATATTACAGGCTTGAATGAATCACCTGGTTATTCGAAAAGAAAGATGATTCCGTGTTTCGGAAGGCACATTTTCACTATGGGTCTCGAACCCCATCTAGCGTTTACTCAAACCTATCCAAGTGTTAAGGACTGCTTAATAACTTAGTTGTATAAAAAACTAAACATGCACCAGTTTCCTGAGATGGTGGGCGGTGTTGGCGATCTCGTCATTGAACAGCCAGCGAAGGTTCAGGAAGGAGGGGGGGTAGCCCACGATCTGCTGCGCCTCGTTGAGCACCGTCCGCCAATCCAGCTCTCCTCGCTGCCCGAAGCCAAGCCCGGCCCAACGAGAATATTCTCTGAAATTTTTTATTCTTTCCTTAACTTAGAAACATGTTAGAAACACACGTGCACACCAAGCCTATGCTTAGCGCAAACCTAGGCATGCCTAATTTTTTAAAATTTATTCATGTGATTTGAATCCTATAAGTCCTATAACACATCAATACAACTCAAACCGAAGTCAACACGCGCACGCCTCACCTACGTCACGCGCTCGCTTTGCCTCCGCTTTGCTTTTCAAAGATTCAAAGATTCAAATGTTTATTCAGTAATTAGACCTTCACAGGCACTTTTACACGTCAATAAGTATAATTTATGTTACGTGTAAAGTATATTAAAATTTTATTTATTTTTAAAGAAAAGCTACCGATACCAGCGCTTCGTAACGACCACTGCTGAGAAGAAACGCCGAAAAAAACTCATTTTCACAGTATTGGTCGCCTACTCGCCAGAAGGGCTTTGTCATTTTATTATAATTGTCTTTTAGTTAATAAATACATAATATAATACAATGTTGACACATTATAACATCTAATGCTTGCGAACAAGTAAACAAACATAAATTGCGTAATAAAAAATATTAAGTAGTCAAAAAAGCGAAGCCAAGCTGACCAGTCCCTCCCGGCAGCACCCCTTCACGAGTTGACGCACGGATCAGCCATCGTTAAACTCAACCATATTAGAGGGAATCCAACGACCCGACCAGCGACGCCACCACCGGATTGGACATTTTAGTGAGCATGAAAAACCCGAACTCGCAGACCTTGTCAAGAAAGGCTTCCGCCTTGCCTCTGCCTTTCACCCTCTCGGCGCTTGCCCCGACTGGACTTCGGTAAATGCAATTTGAGTTGTATTGATGTGTCATAGGATTCAAATTAACGCAACAAATTTAAACCGCGCATATCTTGCGCAAGGCGTGAGCTTTGTATGGACGTGCCCTAAATGTCAGGTCTTCTGATAAGACACGACAATTTCATAAAGACTATCAGTTTTTGAAAAGAGGACCAAGACGACCGAGGCCTAGCTACATGAGGACAAATTGATACAAGGGAGGAGAACGTCGTATCACTGTTTCTTTAATATATTCGGACAAATTACACAAATTGAGCCCCAGCCCCAAAGTAAGTTCGAGTCTTGTGTTATGATGAGATATCAGATTTTATCATTCAACCTTTTGTGTGTTGCAAAAACCAGACATAACAGTTAAACAATTGATTTATACCGGAATCCAGTATAGCCACACACAAAAGGTTAAGGTTCAGGTAAATCTGACAAAGGTCATTTTCCATCTTGACCTGACCGGGAATCGAACCAGGAACTACCAGTGTGATAGTCTGGCATGATGACCTAGGTCACAGAGGTCGTCGAAACTGAATGAAGGGCAGTTTTTTTTTTCAATTTATTACTCTTATTTTACCATCCATAGGCAACTTTTTGCCTCGATATATTTTGCATTATTACAAGTGTTGTTAAAAAAGCCGTAATTTGCACCAGTTCAAACCTTGTTTTCAGTTGGCACACTGCAATTTGATTTAATAAGCTGCGACCCCAGCCAAATGCATTCTTCAAATGTAAAGGTATCAGAGCAGACTGCATTATCTTGAAATTTACTGCGTTTTAATACAATTGTTACAATTAAATTCATACACCTTGAATTTTTTTATTGATTAAATTTACAGATATTTTCATACTTCAACTTTATAGTAATTGATTAGTGAAGACATTGACAGCTTGAGTCAATATGTCTTGCAGACGAATAAAAGGATGGTGGCCAGTGAACATTTTGAGAGGAAGTTCAGTCTATTCCTTCAACTTCATCATCTTTAGCGCTACAAACGCGTTAATAATTCAGCACCTGTGTTGTTTTTACAGTTATGTTCCCAAAGGGTAAAAACGGGACCCTAATACTAAGAATCCGCTTTCCGTCTGTCCGTCTGCCTATCTTTCACCAGTCTGTATCTCATGAACCGTGATAGCTAGACAGTTGAAATTCTCACAGATGAAGTATTTCTTTTGCCGCTATAACAACAAATATTGAAAACAGAATAAAAAAAAAATATTTAAGTGGGGCTTCCATACAACAGTGATTTTTTATAGATAATGGTAAACGAAACCCCTAATGACTCGCACTTAGCCGGTATTTGTTTCGTTCAACAGGGAAATGTTCCTGGACCCTTACTCCAAAAGTAACACGACGTACGTACGTAGTTACGTTTCCGCGTTGCAGTGTCAAGCAACACTGAGTGCGAAACCAAATACCGCAGGCCACTCAGAAAGTATTGCAAAAAAAAAAGATTTTATGTATGTGAGACTGGCTAGTTACAATCTATTTTGAAAACATAATTATTTATAAGTAAAAATAGGAACGTTCAAATTTTAAATTTTCCCTCCTTATTTTTCCGGACTAATTCAAATTATCGTGTCTCATTGAAAAATGAATCTGAGCCGAGAACATTTTCGCGCTATGAATTTTTGCGATTTCAAGTGTAGCCTGAAACCGAATGAATTGTACGATAGGCTTTAAATGACATTTATGAGTGAAGCAGGGGCGTAGCTACCGCCGTATCTGCCGTATCAATTATACGGGGCCCCCGGGCCATGGGGGCCCCCCAACGTGCGTAAACAAAAATTAATAAAAACTTCCTAATTATTTTCTTTTCAGCAATGACAAAAGTCAAAAAAGCGATTTCTTGTTTTTCCCGCGTAAAGCGTGCGTTCAAAAGTTGACAAAACTCTACATCGGTTATCGCAGGCTGCGGGATTTCCCCGTTTAAGTCATTTACTTCAGCAGGGAATTTTGGGGATTTTCAAAATTTCGAAAAAAGTGTCAGATGGATGGATGGATGAATTATGATGAATAAATATTTCTTTTAATTTTATGCAAACCTTTTATTTTCTTTTGTGAGAAATCTTTGCCGTTCCTAAGGGCCCCCAAACAAATTTTTATACGGGGCCCCGCCAAGGCTCGCTACGCCACTGGAGTGAAGGCTTTTCCAAGGCAACCGTGTATCGTTAGTGTAACGAATTCAAGCGCGGTCGACTAACTTTGGAGGACGAGGAAAGAAGTGATCGCCCTTTGACGGTTACGGAAGAAAACGTGCTAGTAGAAAAATTTAATCCACGACAACAGGCGAGTTACGAATCAGAAGATTCAGCACATCCTGCAGATTGTATCAGGAACCGTTCACGAAATTCTACACGTGCGGGCTACTGCTCCACCACGACAACGCGCCCGCCCACACCGCGCTCAAAACGAGGGACATCCTGGACAGCACGCCGGTCAAACTCCTGGGTCACCCTTCCTTCCATCCGTCCTTACAGCCCTGACCTAGCACCATGTGACTTCATGTAATTCCCGAAAATAAAAAATCTACTCAAAGGGAATCAATTTTCGTCGCCGGAAGATGCGCTGTCAGCGTTCGAGCAGACTATAAACAAGGTGCCTGCAGCGGACTGGAAAAAGTGTTTCGGAAATTGGTTCAGACGCATGAAACTTTGTATGGAGGCTGGTAGAGTGTACTTTGAAAAGATTTAATAAAAAAAGTTACCATTAGAACTCTATTTTTTATTTTCGCAAAACTTTCTGATTGTCCCACGTAAGGTAAAACTTCCTTACATGGGACAGTCAGAAAGTTTTCAAAAATTATTTATAACTTAGCAGAATAATGTCACTGGTCTTCGAACATATCTATTTTAAGACGAAGTGGTAGCTAAAGTGGCGCCCTCATTTGAAATAAATTGTTTAAAACGAAATATGGTGATAATTAAAAATTTGATTCGTATCACTGTCTAGAAAGACCTTTCAACTATTTTATGAATAACCTTTGAAAGTAATATTGGTAGTCCGTCTAGTTTAAAACGGGTTTTTGCCAAAAGTGGCCACTTTTGGCGAAAACCCGTTTTAAAACTAGACGGACTATTAGTAACAATTTCAAAGGTTATTCATAAAATAATTTAAAGGTCTTTCTAGACAGTGATACGAATCAAATTTTTAATTATCACCATATTTCGTTTTAAACAATTTATTTCAAATGAGGGCGCCACTTTAGCTACCACTTCGTCTTAATGTGATTTCAGATTTATCATTTTAGAAAAAACTGATTTGACTGAACGAGCAACTATGACGGCATTTGTCTTTATTTCATATAAAACCCATAAAAAATGTTTGTCTTGCCGTTTAGAATAACTGGCCAAGTGCGAGTCGGACTTGTGCACGAAGGGTTCCGTACCCTTCGTGCGCAAGTCCGTTCCCTTTGGGTACGGAACCCTAAAAAAGTATGTTATTTGACTTGTTGGAAACTTCATTATTTCTAACGCTACGCTACTAAGCGCTACGAAATGATGATTTGGAAAATCTAATTTGTTTTGACATAAATCCTAAACTGGCAGAAGTTCGCAGAAGAAGGGCCGTAACAGACGCGGCGCAAGTTGCGCCGCGTAACAGCTAGTGATGGGCGATGCATAAATGCTCAATCAACCCATTTGAGTATTTACTCAGTAGATTGAGTAAATACCCGATAAATATCCTTATTTATCCATTTGGTGAGTAGATTGATTTAAATGAGTTGCGACTCATATTTATATTCATATTCATTATTTCATGTTTTCATGACAATTTTGAAACTTAAATCTAGTATACACTTGCAATTCTTGTCGAAAAGTGTGTACGTACGCCATAATATGCTTAAAATGTAGGTAAACGTTATATGCGACGCTGAATTATATGAAAATACCATACTAATCATACACTGAAAGTAGATTTCTTTGTCGTAGTAGACTAATTATCATTTTTTGGTGGGAGGTGTGAATAGACGTAATTTTACGTAAAAATAAATAAACAGACATCAAATGCGATGTCAACACTTAAGCACGCTCTATTTACTCTATTTATTAAATCTAGTGAGTAAATACTCAAATGGGTAGATAGAGTACTATCCACTGCCCATCTCTAGCTGTTACGCGACGCAACTTGCGCCCCGTCTGTTGCGGCACGAAAGGGACGAGTGGAAAAATGAAGGGAAGACCTTTGCCCCGCAGTGGGACACAATACCTACAGGCTTAAAAAATATCCTAAATAGGTCAACACTATCGAACGACTGCGTTGTGTTATTAAATAGAGTAACGTCCCTTTTTATATGAAATCAGAAATTCAGTTCGCTTTCGTCTTTTTCTCGACTCGAATCACCCCCTGCGGGCATGAACCATCCTCACAATTATTCCAATAAAACAACATTTTAAATAAAATGTGCCGCAATTAAAAACGCGAAGCCTATCTTTACTCAAGGGTTTAATTGCTGTGATAATTACCAGCCTTCGTGGGCGTATGTAAGGCAGGTAGGGTTAGGTTGGAACAGGACACAAATGAAAAAAATCTCTAAGCAAATAAAAAGATACAGATTTTATTATTTGTTGTTTGTTTGTTTATTTTTGTGTGTGTAAGTGCCCAACACTGTTGTCACATTTTTCAGACATCTGACATAGCTTGACGTCTGCCATACAATGATGGCAGCCAGAACTACCGGCTTATACGTGCCTTCTAAAGCTTCGAGGAGCTCTAGAATTTTTTATGCCATTTGTGGTCACCCATCCAGGTGCGGACCACGCCCTGTGTCACTTTACTTGCAAAAGCGCTCGTAATGCGCATTCCCGCCAGGCCAGCGAGCTCCTCATTCATTATTTGCTGGTCTGAGAGAAAAAACTTTGAATGAACAAGCTGCTTGTCTTTCCGCGTAAATCGTTAAAGTCTTTGAATTTTATGGCCCTCTCCTAGGCTCTCTGTATGATACAATATACATTATTATACGTTAAAAATAACAATACTTGTAAGCATTTATTTTCAGTGATTCATTAACTTTGATTTTTAGTTGATTGAAAAAGTCAATTTTAGAAGTAAAGTCAAAGTCAAAATTTTTTTATTCAATGTTGGATAAATTTATCTCTTAATGAAGGTCATTTTTTTAAATATTATTTTAGTGCAAAAGCTAAAAACTACTAGCGTTTCGGAACGACCACTGCTGGGAAGATTACGCCGAAAGAAACTCAGTTCAATATTGGTCCCTACCCAGCCTGATGGGCTATGTTTCAGTTACAATACAGATTTACACTTAAGCTCAGTATACATTATATTATACATCTAAATAATACAATTAAAATTTACAGTCAACTTTTTCCAAGAATTTTGATCAGATAAATAGTCATTTACACACAAGACTTTTTTGTTTTTTCTCATAATAATAAAGTATAAAAATAATAATACCATAGGGTTAAAAAAAAACATAGCCACTTTTGCTATGTGGCCTATCCTGTATACGCAATAATTGACATAGCAACCGAACAAATGTTCTCATCACGCCTACAAATGCGACATAAGTGATGTCACCGCTGTCCGGTCTTTCTAAGACCCTCCGAGACGGCCGCCGTCTAGATGTGACTTTGTAACCTTAATATCTTAAAGAGATTTAGGGTTAGCAAGGTAAATAAATATAAAAAAAGCAAATATATATATATATATATATATATATATATATATATATTTATAATTATATAAATATAAATAAATTACAGACATTTGACCAAACGAAAAAGGTTCATGCTAAGTCCCGTTCATGTAATAATTTAAAATAATTTGAATGCGCAATAATTTTAAATGCAATTAATAAAAATAAAAACTATATCGGTATTATGGATGTTTCTCTCCCTCCGCAATAGGAAACTATATCTACGCCCATGCGAGTCAGCTGCCCCCGTTCGAATTGAGATCATTTCATCCTGTATTTCATCCTGTAGTTTTATATGGACACCTCCAGCCTATTTGATATGCAGAATGCAGATGTATTTTAATCGAGTTAGTACAAATAAAATTGGCCAAGTGCGTGTCGGGCCACGCTCAGTGTAGGGTTCCGTAGTGACGAATGCCAACTTTGAGTTCATGCCACTAAAAACGTCTAAAAACTAATTTTCTATTTAATTTGTATGAAATTTTCCTTTTCCGAATACATTTCATAAGTTGATCGCCTATAACTTTTTAATTTGTAAACCCTACTTAGCTCTGATAGTTTTACTTTAAATTTCGTTATATTTGCAATAGCTGTGAATTTTTTCACGTCTCCATATTTAACCGTTTAGCAGAAAGAGGGGGGGGACACTTGACTCTAACAAAAATTTACACTTTAAAACTAAATATTTCAGAAACGGATTCCTAAATCGAAAAACGTTGTTTGCAAGCTTATAATATTTTTGAGAGACCTATTCAACGATACCGCACATGATTGGTTAGTCCACAAAATAAAATTGACTTTTGACTTTACTTGTATGGGAGCTACCCTAAAAAAATTTCTTTTTTCAATGTTTTACTTTACCCTTTTTTTCCGCATAATTAATATACATACATATACCAAGTTACAGCTTTCTAGTACTTATAGTCGCTGAGTAAAACCGCGGACGGACAGACAGACAGACAGACATGGCGAAACTATAAGGGTTCCTTGTTTACTACGGAACCCTAAAAAGGAGAATACCTAAATGGAGTAAAGCAAAAAAATATGTTTTTTTAATTTGAATATTATTTCCACTAATATATAAAAGTAGCCTGTAACCGCCTCTTCATGAGGAGCCCTTTCTTCGCTCTCAGTGGGATCCGGTGTGGCAAGAAATGGTGGTCTTCCAATTGCTTGGGGATATTGGTGCCTGTCTCTTCTTTGTTCTCGGTAAACTAAGTAAATGATCTGACCTCAACAACTACCTATTAAGAAATCGAAAGAAGAAAAATGACAATTATCATGTGATACAAATATCCAAAGATGAATGAATGATTTTTGACAGTTTGTACTTTGCAGACTGAATTACAACAGCTTTGATTGCCGAAAATGTAAGTTTTAATGTAATTTCAATCAGAATGTAATCAGAAAATATAAAGAATTTTTCTTGGGAGATAATTATGTCTCAAAAAAGAACTTGAGATGTGTCAAGGATGTAACGAAGTTAAATATAAATAGGTCTAAATTACATTCAAACTCTTTTCTGCGTTCTAAAATCATGTTTTTATTATCTTCATAAATTTGAATGAACAAAAAGTGTCGTTACAACTTTTGGTCTTAATTTTTTCCGTCTAGCTCCCTTTCGCAACGCGCGATAAGAAACTTCGTTCCAATAGATGCGGCAAATCTTGCTGACATTGACATTTGTTTATAACAGTTTACTTTTTTTGTTATGCGTGAATAATTGCGTAAACAATGGGATTCTATTAAAAGGGATCAGTGGAAAAAGGATGCGGAGGCCTTTGCCCAGTAATGGGAATGGGACACATAACCTGAAAAAATATGTTGTCAGATTCAGAACCATCACACAAAAAGTGGTCTTCGAGTCTTGCGGCCCTGAAGTGCCATTTTTTAAACGCGGAGTCACCTAAATGGTTTTTCCATAAAAAAAAACCATTCGTTTAGTGACCACTGGGATCTGTCTGCCTAAGCCGAAAGCGCGCTTGCGCTTCGAGTACATATCCAAAGATATGTACTCGAAGCGCAAGTAACAAAATGCTCTTTCTTCCCCATTAGGGATGATAGTATGTAACGTACCTTTGTACGACCACATGTTAAAAACTTTATTTTTACGCAAAAATAAAATTATTATAGAAGGGCGTAAACAGAGGCAACACAGCAGACCGGCCAAACATCGGAGCAAAGTGTTCCGCTGAAGGCATTGTGGGCATGGCAATGGGGTGTTTTCCCTTTTAATTTTAACGGCATATTTATGCAGATTATTTTAAAATAATTTTGTACTAAATTAGCACACAAACAAAAAGCAGCAATCAAAGGGAAAACACCCCATCGTGGGAAAACTAAGCCTACTTCTGTATTTTACCTTAGTTTAGTGTTACGGCTCCGTTTCTGCCGCGGGGCGGGCGTTTTCCGGGCCGGGAGTGGCATTTTCCACTATAGGACGGAGCGCCGGGTACTGTCTGCCCCGTAGTAGGACGGAGACGTGACTTCTCAAAAATCCGTGAGGCATGTTTTCTGCTTTTAGGAAGTCATCCATGTAGGCGCTCAGGTGGCGAGTTCGAACAGTTCGAAGGGGGCTTTTCGACGTGTTCGGCAGGGCTACCGGTGCATGCGCCGGTGGCCATGTCGAGCATTTCGAAAAGTATATAAAGTATTTGGTATATATGTATGTATATTAAAAAAATGGCATATTTATTATATTTAGTATATTATATTATATTTATTTATTTATTTGAAATATCTATAAGCTATAAAAATATTTTATTGGCTAACACAGTCCCTGATAATGTCAGCGGGTAGGAAAAAAAAAACGTACCTTTGTAGGTATGACACACTAATTCGGACTTTTGGTTAAATTAGTAAAAGCAAGGAAACGAGCATAACAGTTCTGAATGCCCAATTTCATCATCATCTTCACTTGCATCCTCAGCGGTAACGCTTCAGAGCCCGGGGTCCGCTACCTAACTAAGGAGACTTGACGATGTTACTGGTTTTTACACTGCGACTGCCGTCTGACCTCCACAGCCTAAAGGGTAGACCAAAACCAATCCTTGGACAGGTTTGAGCAAACGCAAGACGACGTTCGGGACCTATGGCTTATACGTGCCTTTCGAAACACGGAATCATCCTTCTTTTCGGATAATCAGGTGATTCATGCCCGCAATATTCTAAAAAGACTGGGTTTTTTTTTTACAAAATTATCTTTCCAGTGGCATTCGAACCCACGACCTCTGGATCACAAGGCTAACGCTTTGACCACTAAACCACGGAGGCAGTCAAGAGACCGAGGTTTGAATGACTAATTTATAAGACATAAAGGCTAGTCGGCGCTAGATCACACATCTGCGACATCAGGTTTGCGCAGCCTATTTTTTTTCTTAGTCAAAAAGAAAACGTTAAATTACATCATGTTTAGAATTATAAACGAATGTATGAGTGTCTGGATACCCTTCGGATGACATGCCTAACCCATGCCTAGCGCGCTTTGAATTTGTTTCATATAATTTAAGTCCTATCAGGCTATCACACATCAACAACTCAAATTGCATAAACCGAAGTCACCACCAACAAAGACACCAATACCAAAAACATAAATGTGATATTAAAAAGTAAAAAAACTAAAACCCAACTACGACAAAAAACGACGCTGAAAAAGTATAAAACAAGATTTTCAGAATACTGAACTGAACAAAGTTGCTAATGTAGTTGCAAGTAAATGAACACAGTAGACTCTACCAAGATGCCTTCGTTGTAAATTGACAATAATGTCATACAATACTATTCTGAAGTATGCAATATTCACTATGTACAGATAAATTTTCATGTTTGGAAAGGCGTAGTCACACGTTGTCGTATATGTAAGCAACTTTGTTCAGTTCAGTATTCTGAAAATCTTGTTTTATACTTTTTCAGTCTTTTTCGTCGTTTTTTGTTTTTTTTTTGTTCAGGTTGTATTGATGTGTGTAGGACTCAAATTATGTAACAAATTCCAACCGCGCTTGTCGTGGGCTCGACGTGCATGGTGCGTGTCGCCTGAACGCGCCCTAAAGTACTACTGACTACCCAGCTTCACTCTCGCTCGCGTACGAAAATAAATAAGAATAACTTTTTAAAACATTTTTGGTTGCGAGGCGACGCAACGCCTAAAGCCGGGTCCGCTGCCACCGTTTTCTAACATAACATTGATAAAAAACATGAAATTTCATTCATTTGAATGAACAAAACGCCCATAATGTTCATTCAAATTAATGAAATTTCTTGTTTAGCGGGGTTCAGGCGCGTGGCCGTCGCGTCGTGACGCGAACCAGCGCCGCCGCCACTGCGTAATTGTTTTGGCACATTGAAGTGCCATTTTTCAAACGCGGAGTCACCGTAACGAATGGTGTTTCCATACAAAAAAACCGCTACGTTTAGTGACTCCGCGTTTGAAAAATCGCACCACTGTATACGTACGCATTACAAATATAGATGTCTCTGACTCATCTTTTTCTTAATAACTCATCTTGGAAATCCCGCTGGAAACTCTTACGCTTAGTCGCCAACATCCAAACATCTAAACTTTTATATTTATAATATTAGTAGCATTTATAAAATAGAATGTACATTTGTGGGGGGATACAAAGTGTGTTTGAAGTACAAGGGTGAATTCACTCTATGGTACTGAACAATTTTTATACACAACGTGAAAGGGACATACCCGTAATAAATCGAACCAGGGGCTTATGCTAGATCACTATAGTTATTAGTTACTAGTAGAAATTAAAATAAACGTAAAAAAGAAAAAAAATTGCCATTCCCTTATAAAAGTGTGTTGCCGCTCGGGCAATTTGTATGGGAATGTCGAAATTTTTGTTTGCTTTTTGACTGTTATTTTAATTTCATTATACTAAAGTGATCTAGTATAGCCTGTGGTTTGATTTATTATGGGTATGTCCCTTCCATGTTTTATACCTACTTAAGGTTAGCAAAATACGAAAAAAAATGCGTAAGCGGTGTGGAACAAAGTTTAAATAAAAAAAAATCGTGCCGGTAAATTCTTACACTTCTTTTGTCGCCTAGTCCGCCAAGTCCATGCCGTCCGAAAAGGAACTTCGTTCCAAAAATGTTGACATCCCTCACAAGTTTGCCGATCAGCTGATCTGAGATCGAGAGAACATTTTGTTTTCATATTTCGATGTACGTTCTTCGAGGAAAGTTCTTTAGTATCATGAATTGACTCTGTCCTAAGCAGTTTCAGTACAATTTACACGATATACGAGTATATTTTTGATACTAAACTTCTCATAGTGTTTACCGCTCAACTCATGGGAAGCGAAGCGCTCCCGTCCCGGTGTGAGTTGAGCCTTACGGATTATAAATAGGTGAACGAAAAAAAACTTGCATGATTGTGCGAACCGAACTGAAACTGTAAACAGTTTACAAAACTGTTTAAAATAGTAAAATTTACGCTAGTATATAGTACTCTGTGGTAAAATATAGTTGCTAAGTGGTTTTTCGTGTTTTTCAAGTAAGTGCATATCTGGTGTTGGTGTGAGATCATAACAAAACATAAGTACTTACAGAGGAAACTCCGTGAAATCAAACAGTACTGGGATTTCTAAAGAAAACTGAAGACTTTCTTATACAGAAGGTACTTACCTTTAGTGTTTCCTTGTTTTAATTTGTATGATTTTTATGTAGGAGGCTTACTTTAGTGGTAGTAGGATAATTAATTTAATGTAGATACTAGAAAATCTTAACCTTTTGCCTACAGGAGTCTAGAAACCAATGTTACCTCTCAATACATACATTTGTCGACCTCCGTGGCGTAGTGGTCACCATGCTAGTACGCCAACCAGAGGTTCCGGGTTCGATCCCCGGTCAGGGCAAGTTGGAAAATGGCCTTTTTCAAATTGTCCTGGGTCTTGGGTGTTTATCTATATATGTATTTGTTATAAAATATAGTATCGTTGAGTTAGTATTCCATAACACAAGTCTCGAACTTACTTTGGGGCTAGCTCAATTAGTGTAATTTGTCCGTATGTATTTGTATGTATGTATTTATAATACATCTGTTAATCAATACCGTGCATTTTTAACAAATCGAAAATCTTATTTCACTTTACAGGATGATATCTCAAAAACATTAATGCCTAATGAATTTAAATTTGGACACACATAAAACCACTAATGTTATTTTATAAATTATAATGGTATATTATAGGCAGGCTTATAAACAGCGATGAGCTTTCGAATAGAAAATTGCAGTCCCTAGAGCATCGTCGCAAAGTAGCCTGCTTATCGGTTTTCTATAGGATACATTTTGGAGAGTGTTCGAAGGCTCTTTTTGATCTCGTGAAACCCTCACCATTTCTCTATCGGACTACGAGGCGCGGACAGGGGTTTCACCCCTTTGTCGTTGAAATACCTAAGTCTCGAACTAAACGCTTTGACAATTCCTTTTTGGTTCGAGTAGCTAAGATGTGGAATGAACTGCCTGCGTCTATATTCCCAGAGAAGTACAGCCCCCCGACATTCAAAAGTAGATTGAATGGGTATCTTTTGGATAGGCATGCTTCATCCTAGTCTTTATCGTCGCTTTCCATCAGGTGAGATTGAGGACAAATGCCTAAACCAATATATTGTAAAAAAAAAAAAAAATACTCACGAAAAAAACTTCATTTCTCGCACTATGACACTTATTTCTATTTGCACAAAAATTGTCTACGTCCGAAATTTTATTATTTATCTTATTTCACCATAAAAATAACAATAAAATAGTGTAAAATCACAAAAAAATTATCACTTACAATCGCGTAACACAACGTTACATTTTAGTGTCGAGCCTTTGTCGATAATGGTATTGAGAGATGAAGCGTACGATAAAATTAAATTCGATAAATTTTAATACTTCATCGATAAGTTTGTACTTTTTGTGTGCAATTTGATTGTAGTATTTAAAATATATTTTTTATTTTTAGGGTCCCGTTTTTACCCTTTGGGTAAGGAACCCCAAAAATAAAGAAACTATTTTGAAGTTTCAAAATTGATACATACATATATATCACATATAATAAACCTAAAAAAAATATACATATATAAATTATTCCTTAATAATATACAATATGTAACAAAAACCCTATCTGATCCTTGTAGGAGCACCTCAGACCGTCAATATGAACAACTTTTCCTTTGGTACCAGTGCTTGAAACTCGAAAAAAAACGACATTTTCATAGAAAAGTGTTCGGCCGGCCCGGCCATTTGTATGAAAATGTCGACTTCTTTTTCGAGTTTCAAGCATTGGTCCCATAGGAAAAGTTGTTCATATTGACGGTCTGAGTTGCTCCTGCAAGGATCGGACAGGGTTTTTGTTACATATTGTATAACCACTGACAGTTTTCGGAATGTAATAATTGTTATATTTTCATGCTTTCAGATTCACAAGTAAATTTACTTTTATAAGAAGACGGGAATGGTGCCAATAAAGGAAATGGGTAAATAGACATAGTCATAGATTTATTTGATCTAAAAACACACATAATACATAATAATTGGCCAAGAGCGTGTCGGGCCAAGCGCAGTGTAGGGTTCCGTAGTTACGAATGCCTACTTTGAGTTCATGCCACTAAAAACGTCTAAACACTAATTTTCTATTGAATTTGTGTAAAATTTTCATTTTGCGAGTACATTTTATAAGTTAATCGCCTGTAACTTTTTAATTTGTAAGCCCTTCATAGCTCTGATAGTTTTCCTTTAAATTTCGTTATATATCCTGTAGCTGTGAATTTTTTCACGAGTTTATATATAATATAAGCGTTTAGCAGATAGAGGGGGGGACACGACTCAAACAAACATTTTCACTTTAAAACCAAATATTTCAGAAACGGATCCTTAAATCGAAAAATAGTGTTCTAAACCTCATAATATTTTTTAAAGACCTATTCAACGATACCCAACATGACTGGTTAACCGAGAAAAAAAATTGCCTTTTCACTTTCCTTGCTGAGGTAACCTAAAAATTTATTTTTTAATATTTTATGTTACCACTTTTTCCGCCTAATTAATATACGTAATTATCCATGCCAAATCCCAGCTTTCTAGTACTAATAGTCGCTGATTAAAACCGCGGACGGACAGATAGACAGACATGGCGAAACTATAAGGGTTCCTTGTTTACTAAGGAACCCTAATAAAAAACATTATACACAAAGAGGAAATAACATAATTTTTATTTTTATTTTTATTTTAATTTTTTTATTTTCATTAATAATAAAACACCGTATTAGCTTGATAGAGAAGTTAGATTTATTGAACACCTCATACCTTATGTGATACCGTGCGAAAATCTGCAAAGCGCGTTTTAAATACAGGGTAAACATTACAGCGCCATCTATCGGTATCCAGCTTAACTAAACGGGAAACAACAACATTGTGTAGGAATTTGACCTTATTACCTGTTTATCATTAAACTATTTAATACATTTGACAGACACAGAATAAGTAAGTAGTACTTACGTACCAAAGGCCACTTGTGTGTGATCGTAAAAGGTAACAAGTCACTATCAAAAAATAATTGGCCAAGTGCTTGTCGAGCCACGCGCAGTGTAGGGTTCCGCAGTTAAGAATGCCAACTTTGAGTTCATACCACTGAAAACGTCTAAAAACGAATTATCTTTTGAATTTGAACGAAATTTTCCTTACACGAACCATTTCGAGCTACTTTTGATCCCTTCACAACTCGAAAGAGAGAACGTGAAGCTTTTCTACGCACATACGCCAAAAGTGTCCGTTTTTCGCAATTGTGCGTAAAAAAGCTTCACGTTCTCACTTTAAACTGTAAACAGTAGTTCATAAAATAGTTTAAAAGGTTATCTAGGGTCTGATCAAGGCCAAATTTTAAATGATGTCTTCGTTTCCTATCAAATGATTTATTTCAAATGGGGGCAGCACTGGACCCCGGAAAATTCATGTAGCCCCTTAACCTAAACAAATGAAATTTGGCACATGTATTAAATTCATCTAGCTCATCTCGAATCCAAAATTTCATATTGAAAGTAAGTTGATATTTGGCATCTAGCTAGACTATTATGCGTATACAAAGGAAAAATTAGCTCAGCAATAACTTTACACAGAAAAATCTGATAATAGATACTAAAAAATATGTGAAAAAACATTGTGCGTGCCTTTGAAATCTGAGGGTTTCCCTCGATTTCTCCGGATTCCACAATCAGATCCTGACTTGGTCCCAATGGGACCATCTCGGAAGTGCACTCTTTCAAATAAAAAAAGAATTTTGAAAATTCGTCCACAATTGACAGAGGAATCGGCGAACATACATACATAAAAAAAATATACAGTCGAACCTCCTTTTTCGAAGTCAGTTAAAAATGGGAGCTAAGTTCAAACTCCGACAGAAGAATTGAGATCTAAATGGCCGTCAAGTTCTTTAGAGAATGCTAGCTTTCGGGTTCCCTCTATTTGGCAGAATCTTAATGCTTCGATTTTTATTTCGCGTAACACACATGGTAGAATATTCTTTGGACGAACATAGAAAAGGCATTTTTTTTCATAGAACCAATATTTGGCTGAGTATTCATGTGGTAGAATTTTCAATAGCATCCTATTTAGCTGGCAGAATTTTAGTGAGCATAATTGCTTTTAACATACATTACATTATACATAATTTCAAATAGAATAACCTTTATTTTGTGCAATAGTTATTTGATATAATTTCACTTCTCCTTTTACAAAGACGGCAAAATTTAAATTAGAATAATTTTAATCCCAATAATTTCATTCGCAATCATGATTTTTGCGTAATACTAAAATATGTTACGCAATTATAAGCTGCTGGCAAATCCAACTTAGAGCACCCCGACTTCACGTGGCTCAACTTTATCATATACTAGAGTGTTATTCCTTAGCGCGGAACCAGAAGGCGAGCGCAGCGAGGTCGAGTCCCCGAATGAAACGAAGGGCTGACGAAGCGAGTCTTCTGGTGGAGCCACCCAGACATACTTGCATGCTGCATGCTGCATGCCTGCTTGCATGCTGCATGCCTGCTTGCATGACTGCTTGCATGCTGTATGCCTGCTTACATGCTGCATGCCTGCCTGCATGGCTGCTTTCATACTGCATGCCTGCTTTTATTCTGCATGCCTGCTTTTATTCTGCATGCCTGCTTGCATGATTTACCTATGAAATACACATTTTTCTTATACCTTATCAGCAATATGAACACTTAAGCCAAATGATGATTCTTACTGTACATATTATAAGATATGATGGTTCTGCCTTATAATGACATAGAAATTGATTTTATGCCAAAACGACCTTCTAGCTGTGAACTGTCTGCGACATAATGATTCTTCGTTTTAATTATTATAACTATCAAGTTTATGCCATAAGATGAATATTAATTTAAAAATTATGGATTCTAAATGTATGAGAAATGCCAATCTAAATTCTACGAAATGAGGTTTCTACTATACGCTGTTATGCATGATAATATTCTTAACTAAAAAGTTCTACCATAAAAGGTAGACCCACTAGCTTTCACTTCGTCCGCGTAGAAGTCGAAAATGGCTCTAATAGGATTATAATTGTTATTTTTTATAAATCCCGTTCCCGTTCGCGACGGAGACCGACGGAACGCTTTAGCATGGCCTAGGTGATAGGTTTCTCATGTCATCCCTCTAGGAGTTGAATTTTGAAAAATCCTGAAACACGTACTTACTTATTACCGCCGGAAGTACTCTTGCGAAGTTTCGAATAAAATAGTCAAACTAATCTTGATTCTCGATACAAATTTTGCATCCTCGTTTCACCCCTTTTTATTTTGAAGAATTCTGAAATACGTACTTACTTATTTACCGCCAGGAGTGCTCGTGCGAATAAAATGGTCTCAAGCTTATATTTTTTCTCTATACAAACTTTGCACCCCCTAAGGGGGTTTATTTTGTCTAATCCTGAAACACGCTTTTACTCATTTACTGCCGGGAGTACTCTTGCGAAGTTTCGAATAAAATGGTCAAACTAATCTTGTTTCTCCATACAAACTTTGGACCCCAATTTTACCCCCTTAGGGGGTGAGTTTCGAGAAATCCTTTCTTAGTGCACCCTAGACCTCATAAAACCTTTGTACCAAATTTTGAGTTTTTAGAACCAGCGGTTTGGACTGTGCGTTGATATGTCAGTCAGTCAGTTTCTTCTTTAATATATATATATATATATATATACATATATATATATATATATATATATATATATATATATATAATATATATATCGGTCCTTGATATGTCTTGAATTAGCAAAAGCCTTGATAAACATTTTTGTTTCAGGGATATATATATATATATATATATATATATATATATATATATATATATATATATATATATATATATATATATATATATATATATATAATAAATATATATATCGGTCCTTGACATGTCAGATAGAAAATTAGCAAAAGCCTTGATAAACATTTTTGTTTCAGGGGTATTTGCTGTATTTATGGTCGTGTTTGCCATGTTCATCACCTGTGTCCAGTGTATTAGAATGTGCATAAGTGGAAGTAGCAGCTGCATCGAAGAACAAGATGAGCACGACCGGCCGGCGGCAGTCCAGGTGGTACCATAGGCAGAAAAAAAACGAACTTAACTATTTAGTAAAAGAAAAAATGATGAAAAATATATTTATTACGAACAGTATACAGCACATTTTAAAAACATTATGTACGTGACACCTGCAGTAGTAAAAAAAACTGTGTCGCAGGCATCAACGCCAACCTCCGAAAAAAATCAATCAGTATGTTCCTGTACATCAAAAATTTTTCAAAATATAATTCCATTTAAAATAATTATTATTATAAATTACGATTTAGTATAAAAAATATGTAAGTTAGGTACTTGTAAATTTCAGATAACATGGTTTCGCAATGTTAGGTACTATTTGTTAAATTATAATGTTTAGGTATAACATAATAACAATAGATTACAAATTAATGAATTGGAAATAAAAATAAATCTTGAATTGGAAGTAAGATTGAAGTGTTTGTGTGTGTGTGTGTGTGTTATACATTACTCTTTTGTCTTTATAAGGGCTTCGGTAGCATCATAGGATAAAGAGTTTAGCCATTCTATGCATACCTTTTGACACGTGTACATATTAAGTGGATAAATATTGAGTTGTTCGTTTGTTCTGTTGTACAGTGTGCTAATGTGGTAAAAATGTTTGGAAGCTAGGTCTGTTCGGCGGCATTCGACAGTACATACTAAGTCAGATCTGCGTTTGGAACGAGTAAAGTTAGGATCAAAGTGTGATACATCTAAACTTATTGAATTATTTAGTAGTTCGTAATAGGGACGATGCATAATTTTTTTAGGTTGTGATAAGGAAAGTGTACCTAAAAATAGGTACGTCCAAGCCCTCTGTAACTGATTGTGCCCGTTCGGGTACAACGTTTATAGAAAAACTATTATGCTGGTATCAGCTTCATTGCAAAAGTAGTGTAGTTCGCAACCATAGACTTATGTTTATTACATCTATGTTCATGCGAAGGTGTGGATTAAAAAGGATTAAGAATCAAGAATCATTTATTTGCATTGTACAATAGATTTTTGTGATGTTAGTAAATATTAGTATGTAAGAGTACATTGTATAAACCTGTAGACAGGTATGCAAACATTGTTATCATTTATTTAAAATTAATAACTCGTAGTAATTAGCTAAGAAATGACGAGGAAATGAAAAGATGCAACATTCTAAGTGTATGTGTTAACGACAATCTGTATAACTTTGCATTACATACAATGCCTAGGTTACGTAAAGACTGCCTAAACCGTCTAGGCAATGCATGAAATATTATTTATTTCACACTTGGCCTAGGCATTGTGTACAATGCCGATTGAAGTTGAGCCAAATACTTTTAAATGTTCATTTTATTGTGATATTACTATTGTAATACGAAGGTAGTATAAGTTACTTTTTATCTTCTTCTTCTATCTTTTATATATATGTATATATATATATATATATATATATATATATATATATATATATATATATATATATATATATATATATATATATATATATATATATATAAGCGAAAATCACTCACTCACTCATTACGAAATCTCGAAAACTACTTAGCCAATGAAGATGAAATTTGGCAGTAAGGTAGATTGTGACTAGGAGACGTCCGCTAAGAAAGGATTTTTGGAAATTCCATCCCTAAGTGAAATAGGGGTTGCCAGTTTGTATGGAACTTCGTAATTTTTAAAGAGAGACACATGAAATTTTTAATTTATGTTAATAAATAGTAGAAAATAATAATGCATTTATTAGATTTTGAAAATGACATCCCTATAGGGGTGAAATAGGGGTTGCAAGTTTATATGAATCTTCGTAATCGAGAAAATGAGACTGTCGCTGACCCAAATTATTTAAAGTTAAAGTTTTATTAACATTTTATTCTGTATTACTTAGTTAAGTTATAGAAAGGTACCTACACTAAGTTCTTTTATCATGAGTGTTGCAAATTTGAAACAGTTATTTTTTTATACATCTAAAAATACGTTTGATTGTAACAATTCTAATGCAAGAAATAGAAATTCTCTAACATTATAATTTAATAAAGTTGATTTTGAGCAATCTGATGATATTAAATGGTGTTTTATTGGTTCGTTATTTTGTATTTAAGTGTAGGGACAGTCAGCAGCAAAAGTCACTATACGCTCCAGGTGCTCAAAGAGAGGTCTACGTTTAAACCATCAAAAAATTGTTAACTGTCATGGCTGTATTTATCCGTGAGCACTTATCGTGTCACAAAAATCTTAACAGTCGCTATTCAATTATTTCTATACTTACAAATAGTCATTATTACCGAAGCTGTCAAAAAACCAGTAGTATCTAAGCAGTCAGTGTGTCAAATATATCTGGACAACATGGGAAAATGGACGTTTAAGGGCATATAAATATAGTCGTATATTGAATGAAAAGTTGCCATACTAATTTTAGGTAAGCGTTTTGACAATCATCGAAAGCAGTACAGTCTTGTCATCACATACATCCATCTCACGTTTTTCTCTTTAATCGTTTGACAGATGCCTTTCAATAAACTTACTGATAAGTGATGCTCCCATTAAATTGAAAATAAACGAGTGTCAAGTGAAGCATTACTAACACAGTATTTCGTCAATCGAAATAATCGCTCTGAAAGTCTAGAAAAGTATGTCATCCCTCTAATTTTTGAACGGGAGCTCCAAATATCTTTATAAAACCATGAAAATTATTTTGATCATATTAGGTCCTGCTGCATTTGAGTTTTTTCATTTGTGTTTTATTATCTATCTATACTAGGGTGATTTCTGGGTCGTGATCCAAAACCATTTTTTCGGACCCATAACTGATCAACATTAACATACGGTAGTATTTAATCAAAACAGAATTACTTTTTTTCTTATTTTTAAATACAAATAATGGCATAGGCATCACCCTATGACTTTTGACATCCGATCCGATAGGTTCACCTGTAAATTCTGCAGCATGTCCTTTTCTCTTGCTCCACGACCCCGAAATCACCATGTAGGGTAAAATGCCAATTACTGGCCACCTTCCAATTACTGGCCACCTAATATTAAAAATGAACTCTATTCACCTATAAACAGAATTCATTTTCAGTATAAAATGTTAATACTGGCCACCCTTCAATTACTGGCCACGTTGTACTAAAATGAGCTTTGTTTATAGGTGAATAGAGTTCATTTTTAATATGAGGTGGCCAGTAATTGGCATTTTACCCTATATAAGAAGAAGAAGAAGTCCTGACTGATGATCAACGCACAGCCGAAACTACTGGAACTAGAAACTTGAAATTTGGACCACAGCTTTCTTTAATGACGTAAGCAAGGGATAAGACGGGATTTTTGGAAATCTCACCCCTAAGGGGGTTAAATAGGGGTGCAAAGTTTGTCTGGGGGAAACATATTTTTTTGAGCAGGAGACTTAAAACTTTGTAAAAAGGTTACATTTTAGAATACAAAGAAAGTTCTTTCAGCGTTTTGGAAAATTTTACCCTTGAGGGGGGTTAATCTATATAATATAAAAGAAGAAGTCCTGACAGATCATCAACGCACAGGCAAAACTACTGAAACTAGACACTTGAAATTTGGACTACAGCTTTGTTTTATGATGAAAGCAAGGGATAAGACGGGATTTTTGGAAATCTCACCCCTAAAGGAGTTCAATAGGGTTGCAATGTTTGTTTGGACTCCAAGCCCGTTCGGGCAAAAACATGGGACAAACGCTAGGAATCGCGATGATTATGACGTAGAACTTAGGGACATATTTGCTGTCTCAAAATTGACCCTTGATGACAAAATACTTCTTTGGAGGAGAAGGTGTTACATACTCAAATTTAACTGCCTTCTTAAATAGAAACATACCTAAATAAGTATTATGACAAACACTTGCAGCAATATTTTTAAAAGTTAATCATATAAAACGTTTATGCTTAGTTACCTTTGAAATAACAACTGCTTATCAACTTGTGGCACCCTGGCTGCTGACGTACGTATTTGAGTGCTTAGTTACCACTGACGTTCTAAACGTTAATGTCATTGTGATTAAATAAAGGTGTATGTATTAAAGAACAACCCAAAAGTTAAGACATATGTGACGAACTGAAAGCCTACGTGAAAATGACATCTTGGATGTTCATATTTTTCTGACGATTGAAGTGTGTATGTTTTATTGGGTACCCTGCCCGCTCAGGTATATCTGCTGCTGACTGGACAAATCTGTGACACGCGTGTAATGTATTTTACGAGTGAGTTACGTATGACACACTAAGCTGAACTATCCGCTCTCATATCTTTAGTAATTTTGCGCTACTGAACTTTCCGCCTCCGAAAGTATAATAGATGTGTCCCTATACTAAGTAGGTAGGTAATTAATAATACTCATAATTACAGACTAATATCAATTTATATGACACATTGCCCGTGCACCATCAGACATTCTATACAATACCGAGGCATTATGTACAATGCCTAGGCAAAGCATATAATAGATATAAATATCCATATTATTTCGTACATTGCCTACCGGCCCAAGGCATTCTATAAATATTCTAGGCATTGTATAAAATGCCTGTAATATACAAATTGCCGGTTACATATGAATTGTATTCAAACTAAAGAGAAACATATATTTCCAAAAGTTTGTAATTTCATTTGGTATTTTGTTGTAAATTGTTTTCATCTCATCTATTTGAATGAAATACGATGTTTTCATCCCAAAACATTTGGAGCTAAAGTTACTGATATAAACCTACATTACCACTGACTGACTCACTAATTGACATAGTTGTTTGGTTTGTTCCCGGGTGACAGGTGTCATAAACGATATACCATCGTATGGAGGGTGCTCCAGTGAGTACCAGAAAAATTTCATTTCAAGAACTGCGGAAACCTCATGTGGAAGGTGTACGGCCTGCAAAAACGGTTGGGGTTAGGGCGTGATTTTTTTTCCAAAACGTAGGGGGTTGTGAGCAATTTGACGACTGTCATTTGATTTTTTTTTTCAAAATCCAAGACGTACAAGGACAATTTTCCTCCATACTAATTTCATACAAAAGTGCCCCTTAAGTAACTAGGCGCAGCCTGAGGCCGAAGGCCGAAGGCGCAGGCCTCCGCGAGGTCGCAGGCCGAGCTGCGTTGCGAGGCCGAAGGCCGAGCCCCTCCCCCTCCCCCTCTGACCCCTCCACCCCCCAAGTAAATTTCGTAAGGCCGCAGGCCGAGTGATGCGAGCCAACCACTTCCACCAAGCGCTGCGTTTTTTTTTTATTTTTGGAAATCCATGTTGGCCGCCAAAAGTCGACTGCTTCCGATTTGGCTCAAAATCGATATCTATATATATTTTGAGCCGAAAAATCCAAATATCATATTTTTTATTGGAATCCAAGACGCCAGTCTAGATTTTAAAAAAATTCAATTCTTTCGTTCATTACGTCTTCATGGGAGTCGAAGGGGTCTGAAATTTTGTATCTATCCTATATAAAGCACCCCGCGAAACTTGAAACTGCAATCAGATTTTGGATCCAAGATGGCCGCCCACACATTTTTTCATGTTTTCATCCACTCACACAATTTTTATCCACTTTCTGAACTGGAAACATATTTAGCCTACCTCAACAGCTGCACGAAAAACCGCAGGCTGCTTGCAGCCCGCGCAACGCCCGAAAAGCTAGTTTGGAGCTAAAGTTACTGATTATTCTCTCGGGACTAGTTAAAAAGAAAATCTCTTGGGATTAAAACCAATTTGAAAACTGAACACGAGTGTACCTAATCTATATAGAATCAAAAATAATGTTGGCAGTCCAGCAAAAAAACAATAAGAAAAATAATTGGCACAGACGTAGTGATTTTTTAAATTTAGAATACATATCGTCGCGTCGTCAACATGGATGAATGTAGGTAAACATTTTTATGTTCTTCGCTTCGGAAAAAGAAATAAGTATATTTAAAAAAGCGCAATTTTCTTTTTGATTTAGCTAATTAGGTACAGAAGTTTTAGGTTATTTGTAATTACATGTCATTATTTGTGTAAATTTAAGCCGATAGTGAATAAGTATCTACCTAACCCACGCAAACAAAGTTATGAATGAACATTTTATCGTAAGTTGGTGGTCTTCGAAAAATTATTTCTTAGTATTTATTGTATGAAAACGTTAGTATTAAATTGTCGGTTGACGTCTAAAAAGTTAGTGTAGGTGTTCTACTTTTCTTTATATTCTGTTTTGTATTTGCTAGTTTTTCTCATAGATGGAGATGACAAGTAGAGTGTGCTACTCGGGTACGGGTAATATTTTTATTTCGGGCGATATCCATGAATCCTTCGCTTCACTCAGGATTCCACCGTAGAATCACTCGCTCCGCTCGTGATCCAACTGTGGAAACCTTCGTTTTGCTCTGTACTGGATTTAAAGTAGCGCCCTCGTCTTTAAAATATTACCTTATCTCCTTGTAGCACAATCGACTATTAATCATGGTAATTAAAATAGGGCTGAGAACTGGTTAAAAAATATAGTATTCCGTCAATGGTATGGTAATTAAAATAGGGCTGTGAACTGGTTCAAAAATATACCGTCAACTAGATTACACAAAAATATAATGGAGCCATATTTTTTTTCGTTTAGCAAAATATTGAAAATTCACAAAGATACAGCGGGCGACTTACGTCACCTTGGTGATAGTGCCGTAACAGACGGGGCGCAAGTTGCGTCGCGTAACAGCTAGAGACAGATGGGTGGTGGATAAATACCAGTCTACCCATTTGAGTATTTACTCACTAGATTAAATAAATAGAGTAAATAGAGCGTGCTCATATATTGACATCGCATTTGATGTCTGTTTACTTATTTTAACACATAATTACGTGTCGGATTCATTTCATCGTTTTGTATGCAATCTCAGTGCAAAAATAAAGTCAGTACAGTGAAGACGTGCATCTTATTTATTTAAATTCTCTACACCCGCTCCATTCGATATTGAACCTTAATATCAAACATTACGTCTTTGCACACCTCCCAGCAAAAAATAAATATAATAAGCCAAAGAAGCCTATTTTAAATGTATGATTAGTATGGTATTTTCATATACTTTAGCGTCGCATTTGACGTCTACCTATATTATAAGCATATTGTAGTGTATGCACATACTTTTTGACAAAAATTGCAATTGTAAACTAGATTTAAGTTTCAAAATTAACATGAAAACATGACATAAATGTATATGAATATAAATATGAGTTACTACTCAAATCAATCTACCCACCAAATGGATAGATACGGATATTTTTTGGGTATTTACTCAATCTACTGAGTAAATACTCAAATGGGTAGATTGAGTATATATCCACCGTCCATCTCTAGCTGTTACGCGGCGCAACTTGCGCCCAGTCTGTTCCGGCCCATAATCGTACCTTCGTCACGCCGTCACACGAAATAAATGCGCTGATTTTCGTCATTATTTGCTGATTAGAGAAAAAATATATACGTAAATGTACCATACTATTTAATAATTTACCTAATGAGCCAAACATTTTTTATTTAGTTTACATCCGTAATTTGTATTCAGTCGGTTATAGTAATAGATAGCTTTATTATGTCACTATTTGACCGATTTAGGCCAGAATTATCATGAATATGAAGTTGATATGGAATTCTTATGAATATTCTCTAATGCACTCGTTTACATCCATCTAGCTTCAAAACGCGTTACCGCCAAAAAAAATATAAATAAATTGCATAATTCAATACATAACTTAGCACACATTTGGATTTTTGTTTCGGACAAGTCGACGGTCATTCGCGTCTATATTTAGATAGGAAGAAAAGGAAAATGAGATATTTACGAATCATAGTTAAGTACCTACTTATAGGAACTATTATTGTTTTTAATTACATGTATATTTACATTTTAATCCGCTAGTTTCCGACTAGTCAAATCAGAAACTTTTTTCTAAACGTCAAAACAAACATCGTCTATGGGATTTGTATGAAATAGCACGGCGTGACGTCATAGTTTCTTGGAGTCAAATAGCGTTCCTATTATCGTTTTTCTGCAATAATAAATCTAAAATCACGCTGAAAATGGATATCATCAATGACAAGTGACATTATTTTGTGATGTTTTATTCTCTTATCAATACAAAATAATTTATTTTTGACCCTGGATACTACCCGAATCGGGTAGTATTCAGGGTCAAAAATTAATTAATTGTTTTTACTTACATTTTTACGGTGTTGCCAAATACCGCATGTATTTACAATAAAAATAATGAATACCTATGTACCTCACATCAATTGCATAGTCACATTGCTTATACATTAACCCCCAAATTCATAAAAAATTACAAACGTTTGCTCAACCTGCTTTAGTTAAAATATGTTTTGTCTCGTTCTTTCAATGTCAAATATTAAGAAGAGGAAAAGGGACAAAACATGTTTTAGCTAAAATAAGTTTAACAAACGGTTGTATTTTTTTATGAATATGAGGGTTAAAGTTTGCCCTAATTTTAACCCTAGGCTTTTTTTTATTGAAAACTTCTTTAGACGCGTTTTGCATTTTTTGAAATGGAAAAAACCCATTAAACTCGCCACACTGTAACTGTGACCAAAGATAATATAATTTCTAACGTAACAGATACCTAACGCCATAGAAACGATTGAAGGTCCCTAAAGTAGGCAAAACTAGAGTTGCCGGTAGGCACACAGAGATGGCAGCACACACAACTAGCGGTAAGTGACAAGAAAATGTTGAATATGCTTTAAAAATATTTATTGCATTATCATTTATAAGTCATGTTTAATTAATAATAGCCCTCTTTTATTTAAATAACATTAATGAAAGATTTTAATGTTTTAATAAATAGCTATAGCGCCGTCTAGTGGAGAAGGAAGAGAAATCATAATGTTTATAAGGCGATCGGTAAGCATGCTGTAACCGACACTAAGTTTTCTTCTGTCGGCATTCCCGGCAGTGTCACTGTTTTTTTTTCTGTGGTGGCGTCCAAGCTTTTTAAATAAAATAAAATACATTTATGCAACAGCTATAGAAAATAATAAGCTATAAGAAGGTTCAAAAAACGCGAGTGGCGCAGGTTACGTTGCGAGCTTTAGCGAGCATCGTAAGGATACGCCATCGAGCATTTTTGTCATACTTATACAACGTTGCATAAAATACTTTTTCTACGACTACATTTACTAAATTAAATAAACAAAGAAAGTTATGAAATACTACCATATGTTTGATATTAGGTACTTAAGGTAGACTTTTTTTTATTGACACCACGTCTTCCTATTGACTAGAAGTGCAATTTTTGAGACATGGAGTCACCTAAACGAATGGTTTTTCATACAAAAAACCGCTCGTTTAGTGACTCCACATTAGAAGCCTAAGCATGTGAGTTGGGGCTGCGTGTGCGAAGACAACGCTTGCGTAGGTCAGGACTGGGCGAATGCAAAGTTTGAAAAGAGTTAACTTGTTACCAAGGGAAAACATTTCATTGCGTATCATGGGGTTGAGACGGCTCAAATAGAAGCATGCAGTGTTGCATACCCTTTTGATGTGAGGACCGAAGGTCATGCCGCTGTCGAAGGTGACACCCAGATACTTGGCCGTGCGTGTCCAAGGAATGGGTTTACCGTATAAAGAGATTTGCCTGATTGGCTTGGGTCGGTGTTGTGTGTTGTTCTGAGGTACCTTGCGACGCACCTTGTGGGTCCTTCGTAAAGTAAACTGCGTTACTTTTCTCCGGATTCACTTCGATGCGCCACTTCCTGAACCACTCGCCTAGTGCGTCGACAGCGCACTGGAGTCGATTGAGAGCGAATGGCTTTTTTTTTTCGAACGAAGATTACGCATTTGCCAGAATGGCAAGATGTTGTCCACACCGGAAAAAGTGACAGAGAGCGAATGGCTGTGGCGCAGCCCTTTTATAGTAATGCTTCGAGCCCACGTGTCATTTTCGTTTTAGCAACTAAATAATACAATTTTTGCCGAAACGTCTTAAAAAAAAAAAAACTTCTACAAATTATATTTCTAATAATAATATTCTATATAAATTAAACAAATGCTAAAATTAAGACCGTGTTAATTTTATTTGCAAGAAAATATTTAAGTAGTTTGTCAATTCAACAACTAATTACAGATTTCGTCACAAAACTAGCATTTAACTTTGTAGTAATATTTTAAACATTTATTACTAAATAAAAAATACAATTATACATAATAGAAAAGTAACCTAATAAACATTCATTATAAAATAGTAACATCCGGCATTCAATATTTCGAAACAATGTCTTTTAATAATGGCAATATTTCAAGAAATATTTATGAACGTGAAACGAGGTTGACACATTTAATAATTCCACAGACTTAAATTTAAAATGAAACAATTCAGTACCTATCTATCTTTAATTTCTCCGCGTGTTGCCATATTTCCAGGCAAGATAAGGAAACATTATCAAAATCACCTTAATTAACTTATTTGGGGAGAGTATTTTAATAATAATCTATCAACTTCGAGTTTCAAAAATGGCACCTCATTTGAGTAGGCATGAGTCATGACTCTAGTCTAGAGTCTAGACCAGAGGTTCCCAAAGTGGGCGATAACTCCCCCTTGTGGGCGCTAGAGGCCTAGAGGGGGGCGAAAAGGGGCACAAAAAAAATTGGGGGGCGTTGATATGATTTAAGGGCCGACTGGTGATTTTTTTATGTACTTGATTTCTAATCCTAATTTATTAAAAATAAAGAAAACATATTCAATTTATTACAAGTTTCAATTCAAATTCCCATCGCCATATTTGTGTGAACGTAGCTTTTGTGCTGTTACAATGCTGCTCTCAATTTCAATTTCATTTTATTTATTGCTCACACATTGTACATATATTACACTTTCTACATAGTCACTTCTTAAATTAGTAGGTACAACATGAACCCTGATAGGCCATTGCAACAGAAAAAAAATGGAACGGCATGCGGATTTTTTGTTAGTATTTATCAATGCTAAATAAAAGTAATTAATAAAATAAAGATCAATTTGTATGGTAGTTTATTAGATAAGTAAAATCAAGTAGTTTTTTATACAAAATCAGTTTTTTTTTACTTATTTAAATACTTGCTATAATTGTTTATTTGAATATATTTTATTTATAATGAAACGTCATTTATTTTTGTAATTTTATAATATTTTTTTTTTGTACTTTTCTATTTATTTATTTATTACCTATGTCAATATTTCAGATAATATACATACAATATTTTACATGTCAAGTTATTTTGTTATATTTATTAATAATATAAATGTCAATTTCTTAAATTTTATTCGACATTTATTTTATATTTTTTCAAATCTTTATCATTAAAGAACTCGTCCAATGTGTAATAATTTTTATCTACAAGTAATGTTTTTAATCTTTTATTAAAAATGGAATCCTTCGTCTCTGCTCTTAGCAGATCTGGGAGGGTGTTATAAACTTTTATTGACATTGAAAGCGGTCCGGAGTTAAAGATTTCTAAATGACGAATAGAATTCGGCCTAGCTAACATGTTCTTCTTCCTTGTAGGATAGCATCGCGTGTTTTTCCGTGTAGTATTGGGGGAACTTTCGTACCCTGTTAGAAGTAAAGAAGAAAGAACCATTGTTCCTGCCTGCGGGGACTGGTGCACGGGAGGCAACAAGCTTCTCAAGGCGTTGGCATTAGGGATCGGATTAGGGATTCGAAGGACGTGTTGCGTGCGCTGCGCTCTTATTTTGTATTGTAGGGTTTTCATTAAAAATATTTGTAGTAGTTCGCGTTTTTCATTTCACTTCTGATAATTTTATTCTTCTAAAATTTGCTGGTTTCTAAGATATATATGCATGGCAATGTCAGTATTTTTAAATCTTTACAATACGGTTTACAGCTATCTCTCTCTTTAGTATTAGCAATAATTGCTAACTAAGGGCCGTAACAGACGGGGCGCAAGTTGCGTTGATGGGAGTTGCATAAAGACTCAATCAACTCAATCAATCAACCATATTCATATTCATTATTTCATGTTTTCATGACAAATTTGAACCTAACTCTAGTTTACACTTGCAATTCTTGTCGGAAAGTATGTGCATACGCTATAATATGCTTAAAATGTAGGTAAACGTCAAATGCGACTATAAAATATATGAAAATACCTCTGTTCCGTGGAAAATACCATATTAATCACTCCTGAAAGTAAGCTTCTTTGACTTATTATGATTTTCTTGCTGGGTGTGAAAAGACGTAATCATATGTTAAAATAAGTAAACAGACATCAAATGCGATGTCAATATATGAGCACACTCTATTTACTCTATTTTTAAATCTAGTGAGTAAATACTCAAATGGGTAGATTGAGTTCTATCTACTACCCATCTCTAGCTGTTGCGCGACGCAACTTGCGTCCCGTCTGTTCCGGCACTAAGAAGAGAAATCGTTTGCACGTTACCAAACGCGGCGACTTGCGGCTGTTCTTGATTCAATGGAACCTGATTACCTGATATTAAAAAACTGGTTAAAAATTATCAGATTCATCTTTCGCATTAGATTAGTTTTGAAACAACTGTTGAGTATTGGTAAATGTTTAATAGTGGTAAAACATACCCTTAATATTGTAAAGTTCTGGTAAGAAAAGTCTCGTTTAGAATATATGTTTAGTTAAACTTCAGGGGACGTATTAGTGAAATAACTTGTCACATTCCGAATGGTTTACGCGAGCGTTTAAAATCGGGCGCATTTTTGAAATGATCGTATGCGAAGGATTTGCAACGAGTGGTCTCGTCTCGAGTTCTCGACCGCTCGTAATTTTGACATTGGTGGGGCGTAGATATGACAAAGAAACCTTTCATGGAGAATCCGTTCCGATTCATGCCGCTTTTTTCTTCATGGTGAAATTCTTAGAAAACCATAGACATATTTTCGATGTTTTCTGCGTAAAGCAATATTGTTTTTAGCTGACGCTTTCAAAAATACGGCCAAATGGTTTTTTACGCGAGCGGTGAGTTGGAAAACTACAAGTTCTGTATTTCGGTGAGACCTTAAATGAAAAATAGCACTCCAGGCGAGACTAATATTTTATTGAGGATTTTAAGGTGAAAAAAAAAATGGGGGGCGCTACAAAATAATAGATTTTCAAAGTGGGCGTTAGACGAAATAAGTTTGGGAACCTCTGGTCTAGACGCTACACTTATAAATTATAGTGCAATCGTTATAATCTACTTAGTTATCTACTTAGACTGTCTAAGCGTAAGATATATAGATAGATACTTACTTACTGTACATAATATATACCTACATACAATTAAGTCGTAACCGATTGCTTTCTGTAAGTACATGGAAGATTAACGAGAAAAACCATTATTGGAGGCTTTGATCAATGCATTAGAAGAACCCAAAACAATTCTTTTTCAAATTCTTATGTTTTCTGCTGCGTGTACAAACGCAAATCTCAGAATCAACTAAAGGACGTTATTTTTAAATATCGACATTGGAAAAATTATCCACATACAAACTTTAAATATCAATGAATCCTGCAGTGCAGTGTTTGCAGCCATAGTATAATAATAATATACTTCCCTGGTATTCTCTTAAGCGTTGACCTAAGAATACGTCATCAGTTGGAAGTGTTGCCACTGTGTGTAATTGAATTACCCGAGCAACATGCATTTTTAACTTAACTAATAATTCAATAAGTATATAAATTTATTAAAAATTAAAGATTAAATAAATGAATCACTCGAAATACTAAAAAGTCAAGTAAGTTGGTATTTTATTTTATATTTATTACCTAATTGAGAAAGTCCCTAAATTTAATAAAGTGAAAAATTTGCGGTAACACTTATCGTAACGCAGTCTTAAGGCGGCCCTTCCCGGCGGCTCTGTCGTCAACGCGAAGATAGTTAGAAAAGCTTGTTTTTTCATCCAGGGCAATGCTAGAAAAAAAGGCAAACTAAAAAGAGAGAGATAGCGCCTTAGGGCTCGGTTTGCACTGTATTGAATGAAATTAGTATTATTATTAACTATCCATTGAACGAATATTAACTATTCATAGGGTGCGCGGAAATTTCATAAAACTGGTTCCAGGATATACGTTTTTAGATAGTTAATAGATTCAGGTGTTACTTTGCGGAAGTCAAAGTTACCTACTACATGATTTGAATTACTTTGTGCAATTCCGCCACCAGTTAGTTCATGCAAACTATTGCCGGCCGGCGCCCACCCACTACTGTTAGTCCCAGCATACCTGCCACCAACAGCCCGTGTGCACCCGCCACCAACAGCTGATGCATGCTCCCTCCGATACTGCTGCATCCGCTGCGGCTGCAGCAATATCGGACACCGCATACGCGACACGTGTTTCGCCTCTCCACGAGGCATCTTCAGGCACCAAACAAGTTGTTGATCGTTCGGCAGTCAAGCGTCGAATGATTCGACGCTTGACTGCCGAACGATCAACAACTTGTTTGGTGCCTGAAGATGCCTCGTGGAGAGGCGAAACACGTGTCGCGTATGCGGTGTCCGATATTGCTGCAGCCGCAGCGGATGCAGCAGTATCGGAGGGAGCATGCATCAGCTGTTGGTGGCGGGTGCACACGGGCTGTTGGTGGCAGGTATGCTGGGACTAACAGTAGTGGGTGGGCGCCGGCCGGCAATAGTTTGCATGAACTAACTGGTGGCGGAATTGCACAAAGTAATTCAAATCATGTAGTAGGTATATACGTTTTTGTCAGTAAGCCTTACAAGTTTGTGATATAAATGATTTTAATTTATAATTTTCATTACATTTGCGAGGTTTCTATCGAAATATTTTTTTATTTTTACAATTTATGAGTACTTTATGAACGGTCGAAGATCAGGTAAAATTTGTGCAAAAAAAAACAGATTTTTTAAGGCGTATACTGAACTTGTTTTTCCAAATATTCATTCTTTATTTCGATAGTAACCTAGAAATAGTGCACAAGATATCTGTTAGTTCAAAAGTTTTCAAGAAAGATCACTTACAACGCCCTAATTACGTACGAGCGTTTGTATGAAAAGTAAGACGGGAAGGCTGCTCTTAAGCCACCTCGGGAAGAGAATACATTGTTTTATTAGGGTTCCGTTCCTAACGAGTAAAAACGGGACCCAGAGTCCGCTACGCGCGTCCTTACGTCTGCCTGTCTCTCACCGGGTTTTATTCATGAACCGTGATAGCTAGACAGTTAAAAATCTTCACAGATGATGTATTTCTATTACCACTATAACAACGAATAGATACTAAAAACAGAATAAAATAAAAAATATCTAGGGTTCCTATACAACGAACGTGATTTTTCATAGATACTCGTAATGGCAGGCCTGTGTTACTCCCCGTTTAGGTATCGAAAATATACCTACATTATTAATATGCGCCCGGCGACCACTTCGAAGTGGAAAATTCAGTTACATAATTCGTTTGTCCAGCTCCAGAGTAATAAGAATGCAATTAGCTTGCAATGGATGTCTAGATATCTAAACGAAGAGGTGAGGAGTTTTGACGCGAGTTAAATTAAACTATAGCGCTAACCACATTAAGTAGACATTTCTTTGAATTTCTTTTATAAGTAAGACTTCTGTACGTGACTACTAGTACTTATTCTGTGGCTTCAGTGGCAAGAGGCTCGCGATGTGGGTCTTGTGGGTCACAACGACTTATAGTAGTATTTGTTTGAATTTATTTTCAGAGCAAGACTTCTGTACGTGAGTACAGTACTAGTAAGAATATACTTATTCTGTTATAATGGTACGAAACCTACGTTCGCAAGTCCGACACGCACTTGGTTATTTTAGAATGTTTGCCGAGGCCGAGCAATGGCGAACGGTCTCCGACAAGCTGTCCCATTCAAAAAATGTTACCCTTTAAAAAAAACTTTTGCTTTCAGGTGCTCATCCACTGCCCATCGATGAAGTTCACGGCAATGCGCAGGAAACGGCAATAACTCAAATGTTTTTAAAACAAATGGCAAAGGAGGAGGCTGCGAGGAAGGTATATACGAGTATATGGCCTCCTACGTTGTTTTTCAGAATTTTCTTCAATAAATAAGTTTAAAGGTTTTTAGTACAAATTTATCGGGAATTTATCTACTTATCAGATACTTAGCTAGCACTTAATTCAATTCTTTTATTTCAGATAACTAGGATCCAATTTGTTAGTATACAGTAACTTAAAACTAGTGTTAGTACTTACAGCTATACATTCATTGTACATTATTGTGCACACAGTGAAATGAAACCTCTGTGTACAGAGGGCCTAGGCGGCGTTGCCTTCAAAATTGACCGTATAGGGCCACCGGCATGGTCCCCTGCACAAGGTGTTTCATTATAGGCGAATCCAGTGTATCCGCCACTGTTTTTAGGATGCTGTTGTGACTCGACCTTACTCTTTTTAACAATGAAGTTAAAAAGGGTTAGGTCGAGTCACAACAGCATCCTGTTGTAACTCTTTTTAAATACCATTTTTTCCGGATCACGCGGCATGGAATCCATCGTTCTAGCCTGAGCAAACATTTCAGAAGCACTACAGAACCGGGGGAGTCTCAGCAACATTCTAAAAATATCATTATATTGATCATAATAACATTTAGTGATCTTTTGGTGCAACAGACCCACAGACCACCCGCGTAGAAACCCTGACATAATGCCTTTAGTAAAGTTATCTTGACTTGATTGCCACAGCGGGCGAATCTACGGGCCAGCATGTTACCTCGGATCGCCAGAGCCCTCAGCTCCCTTTCCACATCAGCATCGTCTTTAAGGTCATCGGCAAGAATATGACCTTAATATTTAAAAGTATTGACCTTTTAATTAATCCTATTAAGGGTTAAAGGCTATGGCAGGTTATTTTCAGAACACTTACCGTTGGCCTTAAACACCATGTACTCACACTTTTTTAAATTGTATGGGAGTCTATGCGTGGCTGCGAATCTCTTATATACCGTCAACATATCCTTAATAGATCCCGTAGTTGGTCCCAGAAGTACCATATCATCCGCGTATGAGATGTTGTTGACGGCAACCCCAACCACACTGCAACCAACTTTCATACTAGGTACTCAGGTTTAAAATGGCCATTTCGATGAATTGCTCCGAAATCAATTCATCAGCCATATTCCTCGCAGAACTGCTAGAGATTCTCTAAAAATCGTAAAATGGTCACAAAATCTCCCAATTCCTCTTCAATTCAATTCAAATCGCAATACATATTTGGCGAGAAGGTTGCCGCACGAAATAATTAGAAACCGGTACTCTACCGGTTCAAATTTTTGTTCATTTTTATACTTTTTTTAAAGTATTAACATTGTTTTTATGTATATTCAACTATAATATAGCTCAATCAAGTAAAAAAACATGCATTTATCTTAGAATTAAACAGATATTTAATAAAATGTGTTTTCTTTTTGTTACTGGCTATAAAAAGTATGCCATGTGACATGACAGTGACACTTCTCCCTATTAATGTCAGGGTAAATAACAATAGTTCGTACTTCGTAATTCGTTTTCAATGGTTTTCAGTTGTGGTTTTCAGTATGTAAAGGTTTTCAATTACTTTTGCAATAATTTACTTTGATATTGTCTTGTAGCTATAGGAAAGTAGAAACAGGAATACGTATTGAAAGAGTGTCACAAATTGCGCTAAAGGGCACACGCACGTAAGTACTCACACCTTTTTATTGTGATATTTATAAAAAGGTTACGTACGTTGTACAATTAGATTTATTTAAACCCTTTAATTTAGGAAGAAAGAAAAGAAAGAAAGAAAATCTTTATTCGGCAAACAAAAATCTTATCTACTAGACTTTTCGCTCGGCAGTATGTTTGACCTGGCTTTCAATAAAGGTTAAATAATAATAAAGATTTGTAGTAGGCATATATTATATTAATATTCTTGTAGTATGACAACCGACTGAAATTTTGTAGTCTCAAACAATATTTGTAATGTAACAAAAAATCTAAAACAAATATATCCTTTTAAAGTGCCAGTATGTCTTCTAAGTATTTATTGTATAAGCAATAAATGATTTATGATGTTTGCAGAGGCTGCTTGAAGGCGAAGAAAGCAGCAACGAGTTCACTGCTAGAGCATTCTTGTATCATTAAGAGAGGAATTCCAGCAAATACATAGGGCGCACTATAAGTTTCCGGAACTGGCCACTTACATAAACAATATTTAAAAATTTATTGCAACATTTGAAAAAAGGACTCTTTGGCTGTAGAATGCAGTTTGTTTCATCTGACTGTCTTTTGTTTTTACCTTGTGGCGCCATTTAAAAAATTGTGTGTCTGCATCAACATGGATTTAACTCGGGAAAATTTTCGTAGTATGATTTTCTACGATTTTAAGTGTAATTTGACAGCTCAACAGAGCATCGCTCGGCTTGAAACAGCTTTTGGCAATGAAGCACCATGCAAGACAACTGTTTATAGCTGGTTTGCAGAATTCAAGCGTGGTCGTATCAATCTCAGTGACGAATCTCGCGATGGTCGGCCGTCCACCGCTGTGACCAACAAAAACTTTGATGCTGTGCGCCGTATGATTGAAACAGACAGGCATGTGACCTACCATGAAATTCGCGCATCCTTAGAAATAGGCATGAGTCAAATACAATTAATCCTACACAAACATTTGGGTGTGAGAAAGCTGTGCTCGCGGTGGATCCCACACAACTTGACCGAGGCTCAAAAAACGGACCGCGTCACTTGATGCAGTGCCATGCTTACCAGATTCAACGAAGGTGCGTCAAATTGGGTGTGGGACATAGTAACAGGTGACGAAACATGGATTTATTGCTACGATCCCAAAACAAAGCAGCAATCGAGCGTATGAGTCTTTCAAGATTAGCCGAAACCAACCAAAGTGGCGCGCGTGAAAAGTGCATCTAAGCGGATGATTGCTTCTTTTTTTAATAAAACTGGACTCGTGGCTACTGTTGCTTTAGAGAATCGTCGTACAGTGAATAGTGACTGGTACACGGCCAGACAGACAAACGACTTTTTGAAGGCGAAAAATGTAGAACTCATGAGTCATCCTGCATACAGTCCCGACCTGGCAGCTTGTGACTTTTCTCTGTTCCCAAAAATTAAGAACCAATTACGCGGTCAACGATTTTCATCACCAGAAGAGGCTGTCGAGGAGTATGAAAAACACGTTTCAGAGGTCACCACAGAGGAGTGGCACAAAAGTTTTCAAAACTGGTTTCATCGAATGAAAAAGTGCATAGACGCCAAGGGAGATTATTTTGAAAAACAATAAATTAATTTTGTACCTTTAATAGTATTTTTTCATATTCATTCCGGAAACTTATAGTGCGCCCCACGTAAAGGGAGTCATGAGCGAACTCTTTGGTTCACTTGATGAGATCCTAAACTTGCATGACAAGCTGGGTTTGCTCAGATGAAATGAACAATAAGAAGCAAAACAAGACTGAAGACAAAGATTAAAGCAAGAACAACATACATTTATCAGAATAAATCATTTTTATTTGTTATATTTATGTATAGAATTTTATTTAAGTACCTACCCATTTTGTTTTATTTCTAACATTAACTTATACTGATTTAAAAGTCTAATATTAAAACTGAATTATTCCCGGCTGGCATAAGATGCCAGTCAGAGATAAGAGAGAGAAAAATTTACCAACTGCTACTACTACTGTAGATAAGTAGTTATTCTTAGAATTCTAAATAGGCAATGAGCAAACAACCTATCATAATAATAATAATAAACGTTTATTTTCTCTTCACAATAGCACAGAATTGACAAAAGTGTTACATTACGATAGGTATCAAGTAACTAATTACTTATCTCTATTTCCCAGTCTTGTTAAGTCATAGTAGACTTTGTGAAGAGACTAGTCCCTGAAATAGGTCCCGTGAGGACCTGTGCTACAGGTGACTAGGCTCCTCCCTTGGAATACTTTTTATAGGAATTGCTACAAGTTTTGCCTAATAAATTAGTTTATTGTATGTGCTAATTGAGTTTAAGTATTTTAAATTGTAGGCGGAAGCACTATTCTAAATACTAAATTAAATTATGGCTGTTTAGTTAGCGTGAGTGTCAGTGTACTTGTGTGATTTGTATGTGTTTCTGTAGGCAAGGTTGATGTGTATGGGAGTGAGTTAGGACAATCAGGGATAGTGTAGGTAGGAGATAGCGTTATTAGGGGCAGTTGTTATTAGCTGATTGAATTTAGAAGGGTTATCATGAGTTTTGATCATGACCTCATCGAATTGCTAAATATGGTCTTTGTCTTGTAATCATTTTATTTGCTGTATACCAGTCATAAAGTCATTCATGATAAGTATGTCTGTATGTACTTAATTATTTATAAGGAAAACCCCAATAAATAATGTAAAAAGCAAGTTTTAAGTAATAAATAACTTTTGCCTTTTTGACAAAATTGTGCTTATATAAGTACCACTATTGGACATGAGATGGTAAAAATAGTTCAAATTCCTTTAAAAGAATCCGCCAATATAAGACTGCATAAACAAATTCACTTGTAGGCATTTACCTCTAGATGCCATGGCTACACCCCATTTGGCCCTAAGACCCTCTGCGAACTAAACAAAATATTCTACAGTACCAGAGAATGCTTCAATAAGTTATGAAGGCCTTAATCCTTATTTTTATAGGTTAAGAATACAATTTATTTTCTACTTCAAGTGTCATTACGCGTAGATATTTCGTAAAAAGTTACTCAAGACTAACTTTTTATGATTCTCCTATTTGACACAAAAGCAATTCGGGCATTGTGACCCATTTTACGAATTTGCAAAGGAAACTGTCAAAAAAATGAATTGGGAAAAGTAATGTCGCTCGTGAAACATATATTTATTGCGCTAATGTGGCCATTTTACGATTTTCGATTTAATTCATATCTGTATAGTCTGGTGAAAAAGTCAGAGTGGTGGTTTTAAACCCCATATGTACCAGTACTTATAAATATTTAGCACTTCCGCTGGCACATTTGTATCCTTAAGGCGGCCCTTTAGCCGCTCTGTTTTCAACGCGAGCATAGTTTGAAAAGCTTGGTGTTTCATCCAGGGCAATGCTAGAAAGAGAAGCAAACCAAAAAGAGAGAGATAGCGCCTAGGGGCATGGTTTGCATTATATTAAATGAAATTAGTATTATTATTAACTATCCATTGAACGAATATTAACGATTCATAGGGTGCGGAAATTTTATTCCAGGAGATACGTGTTTATCAGTAAGCCTTACAAGTATGTGAAATAAATTTTTTGTATTTAAAATTTTCATTATATTTGCAAGGTTTGTATCGAAATTTTTTCTTTACTTTTACAATTTATGAGTACTTTATGAACGGCCCAAGTTTAGCGTATCATATTATGTTGAGTTTAGGTACCACTTCATTTTTCGTAACATATTATGTTGAGTTTAGGTACCACTTCATTTTTAATTGATAGAATTTCTATAGATTTTCCTATAATCTACAAGTTATGAACCATATTTTGTAACTTTTTCAAAATTTCAGGCTCCGTTGTTTCGGAGACTCAGTTTTCGTGTTCTTTCATGAATAAAATCAAAACTATTTATTTTACAATAAATACAAAAATATATTTGAGATCCTTGGGAGAGGCCTATCTCCAGCAGTTATGTTGACGACCTCCGTGGTGTAGTGGACACCATGCTAGTCCGCCACCCAGAGGTCCCGGGTTCGATCCGAGGTCAGGGCAAGTTGGAAAATGGCCTTTTTCAAATTGTCCTGGGTCTTGGATGTTTATCTATATATTGTATTTGTTATAAAATATAGTATCGTTGAGTTAGTATCCCAATACAAGTCTCGAACTTACTTTGTGTATATATATATATATATATATATATATATATATATATATATATATATATATATACATATACATATACATATATTTATTAGTTATGCGGCTGAAATTCTGATGATTTGAGATCCTCATAACGAGCGATTTCATTTGATATATGACACAGTAAGGTTTAAACTTTTCTTTTAATTTCCTAATACCCCGTACACCGAGAATGACCATATTTAATTTTTTTTTGCGTATCTGTTTATCAGTCATAGGATTACACCATCCTACCAAATTTCACCTGATTTGGTCCAGTAAATTCGGATCAAATTGATTGTGTCAGAAGGACGGACAGACAGACGCACGAGTGATCCTATAAAGGTACCGTTTTTTCATTTTTGTAAGGAACCCTAAAAACCCAAAAAATCAATTGAGATACACAGAGAATTATAAAATATGTCCACCAGGGGGGGGGGCAATTTACATATATAACAATAAAGTATGTAGGTATACTTAGTTATTTTCGTAGTATTTTATTTATTTTGACGGAAAATTATTTTTAAATATAAATTAAATAATTTATTATTTTATTTAATTTGCAATGTATCTTGTATTTTATTCTTATGTTTATCTAACTCAAGTTCAACCAGTCCTCAACAGATTAACCTGAAATTTTGCATACTTTTTTTACGTCGGATGACAATGCTACGTTATGCAGTCAATGAGCTGTTCTGATGATGAACCCGGGAGATATACAACGGAACTAAGTTATAAACAGAGATCGGAATTGGGTGCGTGAAAATACCTAAAGCAGGGGTCGCCAAATGGCGGACCGCGGTCCGCTTTCGGATCGCCGACCCAATATGGGCGGACCGCGAGAACACAGCAACTTTTTAACTTGCACCGTCTAAATCAGGGGTCGTCAAATGGCACACAGCGGTCCGCATCCGGATTGCCCACCCATTTTGTGCGTGCCGCAAGAACACAGCAACTTGTCTTATTTTTCTACATAGTAAGTAATTTAATAAAAATGTATACCCCGCATTAACTTTGTTGACGTCAATTCAAAAACGACCGGGTGAAGTAACGAGCTACCAAGCGTGAGAGAGTTGGCGGATTGCGAGTGGGTTGATCGTCGCGGTGAAGAGTTCCAATGAAGGGTTCTGGATAAAATTTGTGTGTGGTAATAAATATCCAGAACTACAAAAAATAGCTTTGAAACTTCTTACTTCGTTTGGGCCAGCATATATCATATATTTGGAAAGCAGTATTTTCGAAGATGAACTTCATTAAGAATAATTTTCGATCTCGACTTACTGATGTATATCTCTAGAATTTAATGTGCACAAATACGACAAACTTTAGACTGATAGCCCGCAACAAAAAATTACATTTTTCTCATTAATATGTGAGAAAATACCTTTGTTATTTCCGTAATTACATTTTTTCTTAAATATATATTTTTTGAAGTGTTGTGCGGACCACGCTGGTCATTTCGTTTCCACTACACCGTACCGTACAACGGACCCCGAGCGAAACTAATTGGTGACCCCTGACCTAAAGTTTGCAGCGGGACATAATATGGAGCTGTTACAACCACTTAAGTTAAACCGGTTTTGGATTTTACCGGTATAGTTTCGGTTTTTTTTTTGTTTTACATGTTCACACACCCAATTCCGATCTCTGGTAATAAAACAACGTAACCAGTAGGATTCGTTTGTCTTGACGAGCACTTTATGGTACATGATGCCTCGGGTCTGATCAAGGAAACTAAAGGTGGTCGATGGAACTCACAGTAATAAGTAATAAAACCACGCAACTACATCGATCGTTTGGGCTTATCGCATTTGTCTAATGATCTATATAAGAACTTGCCTGACAATAAAATCCTGTACAAAAAATATTTTTTATTAAATAGTTAAATTTTAGCAAATTGGAAGTGAATCTACGGAATTCAAAAATATATATCGTTCTGACTTTTCTCAAAAAGGGTTAGGCTACAGCAGTGTTTGTTCCGTGAAACCCTTAACCCGATCGTCTTTGTTTTTTAGCTCAAATTATAGCTGACTAAATTGTATAGAGGAGTTTTTCTCAAATTTTTGATATCATTCTTCATTTCCAAAACATCGAGTCCCAAAATCAAAAATTCATACATAATAAGACATAATTTACTTTTGTTTCTAGGAGGTCAGAATTGGGAGTAATGTTATATCAAAAATCCGATTTTCCCCAATTTCTGATACTCTTATTTGTAATTATTTATAGTAAATAGCTTCTGTGCAGGTTTTTTTTTTTAATTTTGTGTCATAAAATGATGTAATCAACCTTCAATATCAAAACAAAATTATATTTACCTTTATACCTTTTTTATCTATGGAGATATAAAGATTTAAGTTACCATATTTCCCATAAATTGTGTACTGCGCGCATTGTATGGCGGTATACAGTCCCACAACAAATATGTTAATAAATTCATTTCTTTAAGTAATTTAGCAATGATGTAAAAAGTATTGGTAAGGTAAGGTAAGGTTTGCACATCGTTAAACTGGTATTTGAAAAAATTGAAAACACCTAATTGAATTTATGATATAATTTAGAAATTACCGAAAAAATAAGAAATTTGAATTTTACCGGGTTATATTTGAAAATTTAGACGTCCTACATATTTTTGAAATAAAAACTTCTTTAGCGGAGTTGTACACTTTTTTTGTAATGGGTAAAAAATGTTAAACTCGCGTCAGGACACCAGGCCTTATCGAAAATTCGTAAGACGGATGGAGAGTAGACAGCCGGCGCGGTGTAGGAAAGGAAGTATCAGTAAAATGTATGCCTGCGCCTGCTGTTAATATTCAAGTTTTCACTTCTGCCGGCACTCCCGGAGTGCAACCCGTCGTTCTCTTTTTATTTAGATTCATGTTTTGTGTACTGAATTCTTTTAGAAATCGCTGCAAGTATACTGTTCGGAATCCTTCTTTTGGTTCAATAAAAGGCGGACTGTACTGATTAATGCTGGTTATAATGACTTTGAGAAATAGGTACAAAATCAGACTTATAGATCACACACACAGAACGCACGCGCATACGCCGGCGGTTATATGGGAAGTAAAGTCCGGGGACGGCACGGCCTTCGGCAGCTTTCGGGCGCTTTCGGAAGTCTTCGGCGTAGGTCCTCGTTCGCGAATAGTATGGGCGCGAACAATACTAGTGGCAAAATCTCTTTGTCCAGTGTAATTCATCTTTTGTAAGTAATTTCATCTAGGGAGAAAATTTAAAAAGCTGTCGAGAATATCATTTATGTACGATTTCGTAATGTGAACAGGAAAAAAAAGCACTTTCTTTTAAACTCAGATCCGAACATATAAAAAAGTCGGCTACTCGTAAAAATGATTCTTTATTTTCAGAAATACAGCCGTCATCCAGGAACCAGACATTTTTTTTGAATTAAAAAATAGGATAAATACCTGACTGAAAAGTGGACTGGAAAGCCCCGGCCCCAGGGGATCGCTTTGCTGCACTCCTGTAAATGATAAAATAGTGTTATTTTCGTGAAGTAATTTTGAAGGTGATGAATGTCATTGATTAATGCAAGGAAAATGGATTGATATTTATTGAAGCAAGGCGTTCCTATCTAAAGAATTAAAAGCATCTTTTTAGGGTTCCGTAAATGGAAAAACGGAATCCATAAATGTTACTCGTGTCTGTTTGTCTTTCCGCCTGTCACAGCCAATTTGCTCGAAATCTACTGAACCAAATCAGGTGAAATTTGGTCTAATCAAGACAAAAATTTAAATGATATCTCCATTTCCTTTCAAATGATTTATTTTAAATGGGGGCAGCACTGGACCCCGAAACATTTAGGTTGGACCTTGCCAATTTTTCTAATTTCCGTATTTCTATAAATAAATAAATATGTAGGGAAAAATTACACTGATTGAGCCAGCCCCAAAGTAAAGTCGAGACTTGTGTTATGGGATACTAACTCAACGATACTATATTTTATAACAAATACATATATAGATAAACATCCAAGACCCAGGACAATTTGAAAAAGGCCATTTTAGAGCTTGCCCTGACCGGGGATCGAACCCGATTCTATATCGATCTCTTGGATTTATCCCCAGCATACTTCTATTGTCGCTCTTTGAAATACCTGAATTTTTGATATTGTTTCTTGTATGAGTCTCCAGGTTTGACAACCATATAATAGCTTTGTGAGGATCGTAGACTCCATTACATTTTTCTTTAGTGTCATTGAAAGTTTTGATTTAAAAATATGTTTCATATCCTTAGTACTTGTTCTAGACGAATTCAGGCCATCCTTATTTTTATATCAACCTCTTGTTTTGTGTATCTTCTAATTATATTCTTTGATCCAGAATAGACATACTCGTTTACGTATTGAATTATTTCACACTGTAAAGCCGTTGTAATTACGTCACTATTTGTCATTGTACAAGTTTTGGTTGCATTCATTTCCAGCCCGCATAGTTTACTTTTTTCGTCAAATGATTTTAGTATTATATACAGGTCTCCGTAGGTCTCGTATAGTAGCACAATGCCATCGGCGATTGTAAGGTGATTTAAGTATTAGCCGTTGATTTTCGAGTTCAGAAAAGATGTATTCTAGAAGGGCAGTGAAAAGGCCTGGTGATGCTGGGTCTCATTGCCGTAATCCTTTCTCTATCGGAATTCGGAATTAGCTCTCCTGTTCGTTCAAGCTTCACTGCTGCTTCACTTTTCTCGTATAATAGCCTTCAAGATGTTAATATACCCCAACTCTATGCCTTGTTCTTTAAGATCTTCCCATAGTCTCGTATGATATGGAGTCAACAGCTTTCGAGTAATTTATAAACGGTATGTTGAGTGGCTGGTTGTATTCGTTGTAACGTTCAATAATTTGGGTGAGCGTATTGATGTGGTCAGTTGTGCTGTATTTTTGTCTCAACCCGGCTTGTTCTCTAGGAAGATTAAAATTTAGTTTAGATTTCAGTAGCTTAAAGATAAGAGTTTATAAATAAATTAACTAATATATAGGGACAAATAACACTTATTGAGCTAGCCCCAAGGTTAGTTCGAGACTTGTGTTATGGGATACTAACTCAATGGTACTATATTTAATAACATATACATATATAGATAAACAACAACAGTTTATAAATGCTTTGAAGTAAACATTTGGGTCTGTAATTTCCTATGTCTAGTGGACTACCCTTTTTGTACAAAAGAGTTATAATGGCCAGTTCTTATTTTTCTGGTACTGTACAAGTGAAAATGATCTTATTGAACATTAGTGTTAGTATAGAGGTTAAAGGCTCTATCAAAGTGTGGCGACCTCTACGGCCACTATGAGGAACTACAATCAAGAGACAACCGACAATATAGTTCACAAGAAGCATATGAAATGGCGCCAGCAGTATCCTACATCTCGATCTCAGAGTTCGCCCGATTCGTTGCATATATACAACTTCCGACGATACACCGTCGGAGCCGCGGTTCCCCAGGCGCATCACCATGCCTGGCGGGAAGATCTTCCCTTTGTGGCGGTCGAGCATATCACCTCCCGCTACAAAAGTATTCAAGATATCATTACTAATTCCATCTTGGCCAAGGCACTTACATTATTTTTAACGCTTTTATTCCATCTGTAATTTCGGTTTTTAAGAATGGTGGGATAGTTTCACTATTCTCTTGGTGTTTGTTCTTATACACGGTTACATTGTCTGACTTCTTGTAAAGTTCTTGGGATGGGAGATAGGGATGCAATCTCTAGCATATCTTTTTTGTTGCTTGTAACCTGGCTTTTACTATATTTTTTATTAAATGAATTTTTATTAAATGAATACATTGATTTTTTTCATTTTCAAGTTCTTCTATATTTAAGTGTTGTCTTTTCAATTTATTTTTGTAAATTTCCTTTTATATATTTCTGTAAAATTTTGCAAATTTAAGAAGTTTCTTCTTTTGTTCTGTATTTTTGCAAGATTTCTTTTTGTTTAACTGCCTATAAGCCTGTCTATATCTGGCGTGATTATATCTTCGTTCTCAGTGGTCTGGTGGTATGTCACACGATAGATAGATAGACGAAAATTCCGTACTTCTTCCGTAGATAATAAGCAATGCATTTACCTACTATTTATTCTGTTTCAGTTTTTTATTCCAAAACCCGATGATGACCCATATGCGGCGACTAAAACGATGAATGATATCATTAAAAAGAATAATAATGCCAGTTATTATGGTAACTATACCACTGATTACTTAACTTATAAGTATAGCGTTTTGCAAAATCTTCACCCGTTACTTTAACGAGTGAAGATTTTGCAAAACGCTATGCATTAGATAGGAGATCCCTTTTTTTGCATAATTTGTTTTGTCCTAATGTTCTTTGGCATACCGGTTTTGGCATTTAATATTTTAGCATAATAGTTGATAGGCATAATCATTTATTGGCATACGGGTAATATTGGCGTAATTAACTTTTACGCTAATTTGTTTTGGCATAATGTTAATTCGCATTAACTCCGTATGCGTAATAACTATAAGATTAATAGTATTTAGGCATAATATTTTTAAGAATAACAGAAACAAAATTAAGTTATGTTTAACTGCTTATTTTTTTAAAATTGATGACGACCCGAAACAACTGTAAGGGCTGAAGGAGAGTTAGGGACAACTGTGATTTAGTATCCGCTGTGCAACGCTGGCAGTATGATTATAAAACTTAGCCTAAATATTATCCAATTGATGAAGTCCAAGTATTGTAGCCAAGGCGTCAGAGTGCAGTAGAATCGGAATCCAAACATAATAGCCAGGTCTTCAAAGGTTGGTTGGAAGAGATTGCATTTAAAGCGATAAGTCCGCCTTTGTGCCTATATTGTTTCTTGTTGTTTTGTATTTTTTTGTGTCTATTATGGTGCAATTAAGTTGATTTGTATTGTGTTGTAGAGTCCAAATATCATATAAAGCGGAAGAGTCCAAAGAAAGGGGTCCAAAGTCAATAGAAAAGAAACGACGGGTGAAAACGTGAATATTAACAGAAGGCGCAGGCATAAATTTTCACCGCGCCGTAAAAAGTGAGGGGGGATACTTCCTCTCCTACGCCACGCCGGCTGTCTACTCTCCATCCTTCTTACGAATTTTAGTTCAGGTCACGTGTCCTGACGCGAGTTTAAATGTTTAAATGTTTTTTCTAGTTTTAAAACTGTTTTTCGCCAAAAGTGGCCACTTTTGGCGAAAAACAGTTTTAAAACTAGACGGACTATTAGTAATAATTTCAAAGGTTATTCATAAAATAGTTCAAAGGTCTTTCTAGACATTGATACAAATCAAATTTTTAATTATCACCATATTTAGTTTTAAACAATTTATTTCAAATGAGGGCGCCACTTTAGCTACCACTTCGTCTTCAACAAGGGAGCTTCTGGCGACAAATCTATTAAAGTCCTAACGCCTACAGAGCGCCAGCGTCACACAGCGCCATCTATTTGATTTTTAAGGAACGTGGCCTGGAAAGCAGGGACAGGAATACCGTTTTTTTTATTTATACCCGATATCGGTATTTTATATCAATATATCGATACAAATTTCAATATATCGATGCTAAGTACTGGTATTATATCGATATTCCGTATAAAATACCGGTATTTTATCGAAATTTGTATCAATATATAAATATATCAATAAGATACCGATATCGGGTATCGATATATTGATAAAAAAACGTGTGGCACTCGGGGACTGCCGCGATAAAGCATTTTTCATCAACTTATGCAATTGTTATTATTTATTTATTTTTTTATTTATGCAGTATTCTTTTTTTCTTTTCGGACGGTACGGACTTGGCGGATGGGCTAGGCGAAAAAAAGTGTAAGATTTTTTCCGTCATGTTTTTATTTCAAACTTTGTTCCAACCAAATGTTCCACGAAACTCATGCATTTTTTTATTTTTCTGTCGTTTATTTTTATTTAAATAATAATTTCTTTCGTTATTTAAATAATTATAATTAATAAATTTGTCTTAAAAAAAACAAAACGGAACACGCAATAAAGTTAGCCGAAAAGTGCTTAACAATAAGTGACATATAACGAAACAACAGCCCCCGTAGCATGGTACCGTTGATAAACCCAAGTAAAGTTTATATCGCGCAGCGATATAAACGCCGCTGTAGCCGGCACGCGTCAAAATTTTTGCGTTGCGACGACGCCCGCCTCGATCCGCTCTTAGGCGATTCTCACACTGCTCCGCACCCCGCTGCGTAGCGCGGGGCCGCCATACAAAAATCATGCGCGTAGACGGTGTCAGAGTGTTGTACTATGCGTGTTTTCTATACAAATGAGGTACTTGCGTACGCGCTCCGCAGCGGGGTGCGGAGCAGTGTGAGTATCGCCTCAGGGTATCACCGCATCTGTTATACTTTCGGACGCCAAAAATTTTTAAAGTTCTTGCTGACATTTCAGTGCTACCTTTGACATGTTTTGGGGCAGAATTAACAATGCAAAATAACAGCGATCGGTTTGCATGTCGTGACGATAGAAAAGGAAACAGCATTACGAATATATGAAAGATACGTTACCACTGTCGGCTTCGATAACTGGCACGTGTGGCGAGACCCTCGACTAAACATTCAAAGGGGCCATCCACATACTACGTAACAGCGATGGGGTGAGGGGCCATGCCAAATGTTACATAACGTGTAAGAAGGATGGGGAAAGAATTATTAAAAAACAATAAAACCCGACTGACTTTTACACTATCAGAATGACCCAGTGTCACTTTCAGAATTAAGACGAATCTAATGACACCTCTCAAGCTTAAATCAATCGAGCTGTTCAGGCCGCAAAGCGTGCCATACTCTCGTAAAACATAATGCTTCTTCTGGTGCAGTCAGGTAAAAAGCGTGACAAGGGAGAAGGGGTTGGAAAATTCAAGTCTGTGTGACGTAATTTGTAGACGGCCCAAAGAACCTGCTTTAACAAAACCGTATTTTCGGAACACAATTTGTCATTTCACAAATGATCGGAGTCCACTGTGATACGTCCTCAGTCCTCACCATTAGTTTTACAGTTTAAATAGTTTTACCATTAGTTTTAGTTAGTCACAGTTTTTTGGCATATTTGTTTTTTATCTGTATGTATGTAAATATCTAATTAAAAAAAAGTGTGGCACTCGGGGACTGCCGCGGTAAAGCTATTGCATAGCATTTTTTATCTTTGCAGTATTTATTTATGCAGTATTTTTTTTCTTTGATATTAATTCAAGTTACACTTTTTGAGCGTGGTGACCGATAAGAAAACAATTTTTTTTCTTTTATTGAATAAATGAGAAATTAATATCGTTTAAAATATTTTTATTATCTTACAATACTTGTAGGTTATTCAGGATTTTTTATTATGAGCAGTTAGCAGCTAGTCTACACGCATACGTCTAGTCGCACGCACACAAACACCCCGCCGAAGTCTGCCGAACTGAAACGACGTTAGACGATGTACGGCTTTCAACGCCGCGCCGCTGTGCCGGTCGCAGGTGGAAAAAAAATCTTAAAATTTTTAAACGTTTAAACGTTGTACTATTTAAATTAAGCGTGTTTTCAAAGCTGCTTATCTGCTTAAACGCTTTTTTTCTTTTCCGCGTTTTTAAACCATTTAAGTAATAAGTATAGAACGTTGTGATTAACACCTAACTACCCGGAGACTTTTTAAACACAATGAAATTGCTATATTCAAAATAAACATTTTTAAGTATGTACTACAAAATACCATTTTTTTATATGTCAATGAACTTCCCTTCGTACTTACAGGCTTTGGACTGTCTAACATAAACAATAAAAAACATAAACAATAAAAAACGTAACACACATTATAATAAATCGCGCACGCAACTCACGCAAACGCGCCAAACAACCAAACAACGCGTACTCACTCGTTGACACAAATAAGTTTACTGATTTTTTTTATTTTAACCAAGTCTATAGTCTTAATTTTCGCGCCCGTTTTAAGCACCCATATAGGTAGTTTAAACGTACACAACTCTGTTTAGGTACTTTTGCCGTCGTATCATGTCATATGTAACCCTCAGCGAGTCCCGTAGATTTTCTCAAAAACCATTTTATTAACTAATAGATCCCATAAAAACTTTACACTTTTATAATTTTCCTCGCATGAACTACAGACCAATGAACGTTTGACCAACTAATCATTTGGAGTGCTGAACATTTTTTCAAAAACAATTTTACGAACTAACATATCCCATAGAAACTTTACACTTGTATAATTTTCCTCGCATGAACTACAGACCAATGAATGTTTGACCAACTAATCATTTGGAGTGCTGAACATTTTTTCAAAAACAATTTTACCAACTAACATATCCCATAGAAACTTTACTCTTTTATAATTCTCATCGAATGAACTACAAACCAATGAATATTTTGCTTCGCTATATATCGCTTGAATTATATGCAGTTCACCGAATGAATCTAAAGGTACGAGTATCTTATCTCTATCAAAATCCATTCAGCCGTTTGGAAGATACGAGGTGATCAAGAAATTTTTCAAAAAACATATTTACAAGCTACGCGCAATAAACATAACCCTTCCTTAGCAGTTGGGTAAATAGGTAAAAATAATTAAATATTGATTTAAAAATATTAACAACATTTATTAATTAACAATAAAATTTACTTATTTTTTTATTTTCGCTTTAATTATTGTTATTCCACGTGACTTGATATATTTACTTGATTATTTTACTCCTCGTAGGAGTTATCTAGTCTTCCGGTTGCAATATCAATAATTGCCGCCCACGTATTTTATTCAAAGATTTCGTCTTTCGTTCGCGTGGACTTTATGACTCCGGCGTATAAATATGCTCGTCAGGCTGAACAATTTTTGCTAATGCGTCATTCATGTATATTTCTAACAGTTTAGCTGGCACTGTCGAATAAAAGTCGAAGATCTGGAACACCTAATTCAGAAACGTAATGGGTTTCTGAATCAGGTGTCTGGAACACCTGATTCAGACGACTTTCTTCAACTTTTATACCTCAACAAAAAATGCTCATCAGGCTGCACAACTTTTGCTAAGGCGTCATTTTTATATTTCTTATAGTTTAGCTGGACCATTATTGTTCTGCATCATGTGTTCCAGATCTTCGATATTTATAAGTCAAGTAAAAAATTCTTAACAGGCTAAACAACTTTTGCTAAGGCGTCAATTTTTATATTTCTTGTAGTTTAGCTGGACCATTATGTTTTTGCATCAGGTGTTCCAGATATTCGATTTTTATATCTCAACATAAATTTTTCATGTGGCTTAACTACTTTTGCTAAGGCGTAATTTTTATATATATATTCAATTTACAGACACAGTTGTTTTATTGTTTTATTATGTGTATAGACTAGACGTACGTAGTACGTAGCCATTAAATATTCGTATTTATTACAATACACATATTGTAATAAATACGAATATTTAATGGCTCGCGGTCGCGCTGGCCCAAGTTAGATTATTTTAGTTACAAATTGACGTTACCTACATTTACATTACACATACATATTGGTTTTGAATTCAAAAATGGATTGGATACTATGAAAAGTGTGTGTATTTATTGGGAAGTAATTTGTGTTAATATTAATTATAAAAAAAGAACATATTTTCCAAAATCATACATTTTTATTTTGGCATAAAAATACACTTTTGTATACTTATTTTCGCTATTTCAAGTCAAGTTTGTATTTTATTTTGCAGTGTATGTATGTACGAATATATGTATGTGTAGGCTAAATCTTGCAAGTTACAATTTAGTTAATTGAACATAATGTCAATGGTACTACGATCAAATAAATATTCATTCGGTGAACTGCAGACAACTCAAACGATCTGTTGATCAAAATGTTCATTGGACTGTAGTTCATTCGATGAGAATTATAAAAGTGTAAAGTTTCTATGGAATCTATTAGTTGGCAAAATTGTTTTTGAAAAAATGTTCAGCACTCCATACGACCAGCTGGTCAAACGTTCATTGGTCGTTCATTCGAGGAAAATTATAAAAGTGTAAAGTTTCTATGGAATCTATTAGTTGCTAAAATTGTTTTTTAAAAAATGTTCAGCACTCCAAACGACCAGTTGGTCAAACGTTCATTGGTCGTTCATTCGAGGAAAATTATAAAAGTGTAAAGTTCCTATGGGATCTATTAGTTGATAAAATGGTTTTTGAGAAAATGTACGGGACTCACCCTCTGCTGCCATCTCAAGGCGGATTTAGGAATCATTTGATTAAAATTTTTGTGTTTAGTTACACCATCCCGATTGGCATTTTTTGTTCGCAGTCGAGATTTTTTATTTTATTTTTTAAAATATAAATTGTAATTTCAGGTGCAGGTGGAGCATTGGGTTTATTGTTAATCTTCGTGCTCCTCTGTCGCTTTGCTAGACTTATCTGCGCTTGTATGGAATGTTGTGACACTTTGAAGTCTTGTAGTTGTAGCAGTTGTTGTGACCCACATCGCGAACCTCTTGCCACTGAAGCCACAGAATAAGTACTAGTAGTCACGTACAGAAGTCTTACTTATAAAAGAAATTCAATGTCTACTTAATGTAGTTAGCGCTATGGTTTAATTTAGCTCGCGTCAGAACTCCTCACCTCTTCGTCTAGATATCTATACATCCATTGCAAGCCAATTTCATTCTCCTTACTCTGGACAAACAATTCATGTAACTGAATTTTCCCCTGCGGAGTGCTCGCCGCACGCATTGTAAATAATAATGTAGGTATATTTTCGATACCTAAACGGGGAGTGACACGGGCCTGATGCTGGAACAACTGCTTAATAAGGTGATACGTAGAACGCTACTTTCAACGGCTGTTTAAAAGTCTACCTAATGCCTGAAGATAAGCAAGAGGTTAATTATCACCATATTTACGATTAAACAATTTTAAGGGCCACTTCTCGTTGTATTAACCTTAAGAACAGAATAAGTAGTATAAGTAAGAATTCTGTAAAGAAAAAGAAAATAAATTTAAATAAGTATCTTCTTGTTAGCGCTATGGTTTAATTTAGCTCGCGTCAAAACTCCTCGCTTCTTCGTTTAGGTACCTAGACATCCATTGCAAACTGTGATTGCAAGCCAATTTCATTTTTATTACTCTGAACAAACGATTCATGTAACTGAATTTTCCCGTCCGGAGTGGTCGCAGTGCGCATAGTAATAATGTTGGTACATTTTCGATACCTAAACGGGGAGTGAGTGGCACAGGCCTGTCTTGGCAACGAAGGGAAGCATAACCAAGTGACTAAATACGCCGTTAAAATGCATTCAAGAAGTTGTACCTACCTACATCTTATATTCATGTATGTGTGGATGAAGTTTTTAAACTTAACAATAAATTAAATAAAATGATCGACTTTATTCTTTCAACGTCTTTATTATTTCAAGATTTAAATCGTAGCGGTGTATCTGAACTCACCGCCCCGTGGGAAGCGATAGCTGTTCAAACCATGGTACATATATAAGTACTTCGCGTATATTCTTCACGTGATTGGTCTAAGAATACGTCATCAGTTGGGAGTGTTGCCATTGTGTGTGATTGAATTACCCGAGCAAAATACATTTTTGAACTTAACAAACCAATTTTTTTATTTCAACACACTTGCTTGCAAAGTTCGCCGGTTTTAGATAAATAAAGCAGCTCATAAAACACGCGTGTGTTAGAAACGCAAATAGTGAAGTTATATTATATAAGCACTATTTGCAAAAATTTAAGTTTCGCTTACCGCGCTTGTTTTAAAAAGTAAAACGGAGGCAGTAAAAGCAACATTGTGCATTACTGGTCGAATTTATTTATAAGCAAAGAATTCAGTTCATAAGGTATTATTCTCGCAAGTGTGTTGAAAAACGTCGAAAGATATACGTGCGTACACACTCGGCTTTATGACGCCTTCGCCTACGGCTCAGGCTGAAATTCCGCCTCGTGTGTTATAACCACCATAACGCACTTATATCGTAATGTACTATTTATTAAACTCTGGCCAAGACTACGTCACGAAAGTCGTGGCTTAGTCTTGACCACCTGATAAGCAGGCCTTATCAAACAAAAAAAGAAATTTTCCAAATCGGGACAAATGTAAAAAATTTTTTTTGTTAGTTTTTGTTAAACATTTATATTTTTGTACGTTAAATACTTGTAGTTCCTTTGTTTATTCTCTATAATTTCACAGGGCTTAGACTCAATCCTTGCTTATGTACGGATTTAGTAGCTATAAAATCTACAAGACAAAATAACCCTCTTCAAAAAAGAACATAGGCTCAAAATTGAAAAATTAAAAAAAAATCATATTCATGTTGTGTACAAGATTGTAAGTGATTAGTTTCTCTACCCATTTATCATCTTGATAACAAGTTGATTTGTCAAGCAAATTAAAAAAACCACTTTCAATTTCATATGTAAACGCCATCTAGTGATGGGCGGAGGGACTACATAATATAATTTTAATCCGAGGCGCCATTTTTATTGACACGCGAACTATAGAACTCCGAATTTCAAACGTTAATCCGTAAAATAACGTTAATAATAATTTTTAAACGGCTGAGTCGATTTTCATCGAACGATACAAGAACTACCGCAAGGAAATTTTCTTTCATGTAAAGAAAACCGCATCGAAATTGGTCCATCCATTCGAGCGCTACGATGCCTCAGACAGACAGACAGACAGCGTCAAACTTATGATACCCCTCTTTTTTGTCGGGGTTTAAAAATATAAGAAAAAGTACCAAATTAACCCGCATCAACAGTACGAGAAGCTAAAATGGATTCCCTACGTACTTGCGAGCGCCGCTGTTGCGACGCACGCTGTTGCGAATTTGTTTTCCACTGCCTCATAGGCACAGAGTACTTTTGTATCTCATAGGTTCGAAAGCTTGTGGACTTAAAGGATGTGGTCGCGAACGACACTTTTTCCAAAAACATTTCCACATGAAAAATATTAGCACCAACCCTTCAACTGTCTAAAACCGGTGAGCCAACCTATGAGCCAGTGGAAAAAAAATCGCAACTGCGTGCGTCGCAACAGCGGCACTCGCAAATACTTAGGGAACCCGTTTTAGATACGTTGAGTCTGATGCATTTTTATTTGGATTTTTGAGGTGCATCATGTATGTATCGAGTGAGATACTGCATCAATTGGATTGCACTTTTCAACTTTGCATGGATTAACCACATGCAATGCAATATGCACATCTTACTTCTTACTAATATTTGACGACGACCTCCGTGGCGTAGTGGTCACCATGCTAGTCCGCCACCCAGAGATCCCGGGTTCGATCCACGGTCAGGGCAAGTTGAAAAATGGCCTTTTTCAAATTGTCCTGGGTCTTGGGTGTTTATCTATATGTGTATTTGTTATAAAATATAGTATCGTTGAGTTAGTATCCCAACACAAGTTTCGAACTTACTTTGGGGCTAGCTCAATTAGTTATTATTTTATTATTATTTTTATTTTATTATAAACGCGAAAGTTTGTATTCTATTACTCTTTCACGCAAAAACGGCTGTACGGATTAAAATGAAACTTGGCATGTAGATAACTTATTACCTGGATTAACACATAGGACACTTTTTATCCCGGGAAAATGTGAGGCTCCCGTGGGATCGTCAAAAATATTCCACGCGGGCATCGGCTAATAATCTATATGTAACTTTAAAAAACTGGCCAAGTGCGAGTCGGATTCGCGCTCGTAGGGTTCCGTACCGTTAAGTATCCATAAAAAACACGCGTTTGGTGAATGGGAGACCCACTTAAATATTTATTTTATTCTGTTTTGCTTTTCATGCGATCACGGTTCATGAGATACAGCCTAGAGATAGAAAGACAGACAGACGGACAGTGGAGTTTTAGTAATAGGGTCCCGTTTTTAGCCTTTGGTTACGGAACCCTCAAAAATAAAATGGCTACCTCAGTAGTCTGCTTTCAAAATACTTATTTCAGCCTTCGGTCTTTCACATACGATTCCTCGTCGCATGTTAGGGATTATGAAATTTAAATTACTTTCCATAAAAAACAGCCATTTTGCAACCGTAATTTACAGGTCGCGTGGCCATTGGCCCGTCGTAGTGACGTCACACAATGGACAGCCAATCGTGAATGCGAGATGCAATTATTGTTATTTGATAGCAAAAAGCTGACATTCCGTCGGAAAATGCATATTTTTGCTGTAGTCAGTGTAACATCGCAGATGTAAGCATGACGTCACGAAGGATGATTGGTAGAGAATGCCTCCTTTTGACCATTTATTATTGGTAAATAAATAAATAAATTAGCAGTTGTATAAGAAGGTTCAAAAACGGAGAGTGGCTAATTACTGAACAACTTTCGTCAAGGAACTAATTAAATGTATCGAAATAACTTTGCAAAATATTTTTGGCCTTCTTTCCAAGTTGACCGATGAGCTGATTCAAGATTGTAAGGAAAACAAAATTAATATTTTCGCATTTCGATATAAGTACATATGTTCCTTGGGGTGTTCAATTAATTAATCTAATATTAGGACTAAAGTATCAGCATAAGGGGGAATACTGAAATCGGAAATGGGAATCAGGAAATCGGAACTCAGAAGCTACAAGCGAGAAGCCTAAAGTCCTGGACAAATGCAGCTCCACCATGACAGTAATCGATTAACTACGCATCTTACAAAGAAGAACCGAAGAGCACCCCGACGGACGCGTAACAACAAAGCAGTCTAGTATCCTTCCAAGTATATATTACACACCAAGTATAATATCTATCCTCCCCATACTGATTTGATGCAAGTATTCGGTCGGTTCTTACAACTCCCTCTCTCTCCTACTTCCTGACTACGAATATCTCGCACACTCCCTATCCGTATCTACGAGTCCAACTGGTTTCTCGAGCTATGAGAGTGGTGTAACGAGGTTTGGCATCGCCAAGCTCGACGAACTGAAGACGGTACACATACCGGCTTTGGTCTGCAAGCGTGATGATGCACTTTCCAAGGTAGACCTCATTCATAAACTCTTGCAGCGTAACTGCTTGCTGGGCGGACTCAGAATAGAACAGAACAGAACAGATGTTCCTTGGGGTGTTCAATAAAAAGTGAGAATGAATATGACGCATTTATTTTTTCTTAAATGTTTTTTTTTATTTTTCAACGTAGTCACTTTTCAGGTTTATACACTTGAAATATCTTTTTCTAAAGCTGAAATTCCCTTTCAAAAAAATCTTCTTCCTGATCCCTTAAAAATCGTGTACGGCAGCGACAACTGCGTCATCATCTTTAAATTTCTGGTCACTCAGATGTTCCTTTAACCGCGGAAATAGGTAGAAATCACTACAAGTGAGGTCCGGTTAATTTGGAAGATGTTCCATGAATTCAAAACCACCTTCTTGAATTGCAGCCATTGCAACTCTTGACTTGTGCGCGGGGGCGTTATCTTGATGAAACAAAACAACTTAAGCAAAGCCTTGATGTTTCTTGCGTATTTCCTCGCGTAACTTTGCTATTTGTTCTGCGTACATAGTATCCGTAATAGTGGCTCCATGATTAAGGTATTCGAGCAATACTACCCCTTGGCTATCCCACAAAAGAGAGCCCATGTCTTACCGGCCGATGGAATCACTTTAAATTTCTTCGGTGTTGGAGATGACAGTCTGCCAAGTCATGGACTGTTTTTTCGTTTCTGGGTCAAAATGGTGAAACCATGCTTCATCCATAGTAATGAATCGAGACAAAAATCAGTCAGGACCTTGTTGTAACAAATCCAAACAGCTTTGTGAAATTCTCTGTCTCGTTGGTTTCTGCGCGTCAGAAAGCATTCTGGGCACCCAGCGCGCTGACACTTTTTTCATACCCAAACGGTCGCGTATAATATTATGCACACGTTCTATCGAAATCTTTACTTCTTCTATAAAACCAACAGTAACACGACGATCCGCCAAGACAATGTTTTTAACTTATTTAATAATTTGTTCAGTCACTGCCGATGTAGGGCGCCCCGTGCGTTGGTCGTCGTTAGTGGAAGTTCTTCCTCGCTTGAACTCAGCACACCAACGCGCAACAGTAGAATATGGAAGAGCATGAACCCCTAATGTTCGTCTCAAGTCTTGATTTACCGCTCCGTAGTATTTTTTTTTTCATGCAGAGATATTTTATTACCGATTTTTAAGAACACGTTCCGACACGGCGCAAACGCGACTTCTATTAAAAATAAACTAACTAAAAAAAATTATTTCTTTTTTATCATCATTATACTAATGTCTGGGCAATGCCTACCCGTATTAATTTTTTTTTCCAAGGAGAATGTATCGCATATTGTATATTCATATCTTTGATCGCGTCTCCAAATATTTACCCTCTTATTCATAAAAAGTTACAAACGTTTGCTAAACTTATTTTAGTTAAAATATGTTTTGTCTTGTTCTTGCAATGTTAAATATTGAAAAGAAGAAAAGGGACAAAATATGTTTTAGCTAAAACAGGTTTAGCAAACGCCTGTTATTTTTTATGATACGAGGGTTAGAATATACAAGTAGTGCGCTTATCACTATTTATTTAACACCCTAAAAATTGTTTTAATACGAGTAAGTATATTGTTGACGTTATATATGAATGGGCGATATAGTGAACTTGTAACACATGCTATCTTAATTCAGCGATCAAACGACTCAAGGTTTAAAACGCGTGGGAACGATGCTGCGATGTATGTAAAATCGAGAAAGGACATATCTCGCCGAAGAGCTTGCAACCATTTAGACTACATTTAAGAATCAGAACCTAACATTAGGCAAGAGTCCAGCATTTAAGTCAGTTATTGTTCAGTTATCGTTATTAATAAATTTATACTGAAAGTAGATATTTACATAAGTAATAAAATATGTACTTATATGAATACTAAAAATATTAAAATCGTATTTACCACATACAAGTAGATTGTTTAACAGGGGTTGTAATTGATACTTACACTAGAGTCGAACACTCTACTTTTCATCATAATAGAAAGGAAATAATAAAAAAATCTGTTAACACAGATTTGGAATTAAAGAAGTTTCTATCTACTTAAAATTAAATGATTAAATGATAATTCCTTTGAAATCGGAGGTAACAAGTTTTCTATGCCTAGCCTCCATTTTTACCGATTCAGGCGTCAAAACCAAATCTTCACTGGAACTTGTAAATTTGTGTTCAAGAAAATTTAGCACGCCAAGCCGTATTTTTTATGGCCTTGCGCTCTTGGCACATACAGCCACTCGTGATTGCCAGTGCGCATGTTTTAAAAGTAAATCTAAATTTTGCAATTTCTGCGATAAAGATTTCCGCATTTTTTAATGGCCTTGGCTTTTAGTGTATTCAGCCCTTCGTAGTGGCCAGTGCGCTTGGTTTAAAAATAAAACTTAATTAATGCTTATTATACAACGTGGAAGGGACATACCCGTAATAAATCAAACTACGGGCTTTACTAGATCACTACGTGGGGCGCACTATAAGTTTCCGGAATGAATATGAAAAAATACTATTAAAGGCACAAAATTAATTTATTGTTTTTCAAAATAATCTCCCTTGGCGTCTATGCACTTTTTCATTCGATGAAACCAGTTTTGAAAACTTTTGTGCCACTCCTCTGTGGTGACCTCTGAAACGTGTTTTTCATACTCCTCGACAGCCTCTTCTGGTGATGAAAATCGTTGACCGCGTAATTGGTTCTTAATTTTTGGGAACAGAAAAAAGTCACAAGGTGCCAGGTCGGGACTGTATGCAGGATGACTCATGAGTTCTACATTTTTCGCCTTCAAAAAGTCGTTTGTCTGTCTGGCCGTGTGAGAACTAGCATTGTCGTGATGCAGGATGATACGGCGTTTACGGTTATTTTTACGGAGTTCGTCAATAACTTCCGGCAAACAAATGGTCGTGTACCAGTCACTATTCACTGTACGACGATTCTCTAAAGCAACAGTAGCCACGTGTCCAGTTTTATTAAAAAAAGAAGCAATCATCCGCTTAGATGCACTTTTCACGCGCGCCACTTTGGTTGGTTTCGGCTCATCTTGAAAGACACATACGCTCGATTGCTGCTTTGTTTTGGGATCGTAGCAATAAATCCATGTTTCGTCACCTGTTACTATGTCCCACACCAAATTTGACGCACCTTCGTTGAATCTGGTAAGCATGGCACTGCACCAAGTGACGCGGTCCGTTTTTTGAGCCTCGGTCAAGTTGTGTGGGATCCACCGCGAGCACAGCTTTCTCACACCCAAATGTTTGTGTAGGATTAATTGTATTTGACTCATGCCTATTTCTAAGGATGCGCGAATTTCATGGTAGGTCACATGCCTGTCTGTTTCAATCATACGGCGCACAGCATCAAAGTTTTTGTTGGTCACAGCGGTGGACGGCCGACCATCGCGAGATTCGTCACTGAGATTGATACGACCACGCTTTAAACAGTTGTCTTGCATGGTGCTTCATTGCCAAAAGCTGTTTCAAGCCGAGCGATGCTCTGTTGAGCTGTCAAATTACACTTTAAATCGTAGAAAATCATACTACGAAAATTTTCCCGAGTTAAATCCATGTTGATGCAGGACACACAATTTTTTAAATGGCGCCACAAGGTAAAAACAAAAGACAGTCAGATGAAACAAACTGCATTCTACAGCCAAAGAGTTCTATTTTCAAATGTTGCAATAAATTTTTAAATATTGTTTATGTAAGTGGCCAGTTCCGGAAACTTATAGTGCGCCCTATGTATAGTGCAATAAAATTGAAATAACAGTCAAAACACTAAAAAAAATTGTCATTTCCATACTAAAGTGTGCTGCCGCCCGGGCAATTTGTATGGGAATGCAAATTTTTTTTTATTCTTTGACTCATATGTTAATTTCATTATACTACAGTGATCTAGTATAGCCTGTGGTTCGATTTATTACGGGTTTGACCCTTTCACATTGTATAGTAGCCGCCTGACCACCTTCGATTTTCAAATTTACTTACCGCTAAGGATGTAAATCAAACTTACGACCCGGATTTTAAGTTAAATACAACCTATTTTCAGAGCTTGTGTGATGGAAAATAATAAAAATAACATGAGGCAAAGTTATACTCCATTTATCTCTAAGCTCTCGTGCGAGAGGCACAGGCGGGAAAGACATGTCACGTGGTGTGACGTAGACGGCGGCCATGTTTTATTCCAGGCTGAATTAGACAGATGGATGGCTTGTTCGTACTGATGGTTGCTGACGGATGATTTACAGGTATTTAGCTCACAGCTGCTAAGAATGTAAAATTTTCATCATATTATTGAACGAGTAAGCGAAGCGAGCGAAGTTCTTCGTGTCTACTAGAACCTGTGACTAGAACCATCAGGCGTTTTTATATAACCAAGAGCCGTAAAGGTGCCAGACCTTAGACACGTGTACAGCTGTACCTAACTGCCTACGCTACGCGTATTTTACAGAGTGTGCGTCTGGCGTTAGGATGTTTGGCCCGTCCAATTGGTCTGGCTGTTTACAAAACTATTTAAATATTTGCCATAGATACTTATAAAAAACTGCCAAGTGCGACTAGGACTCGCGCACCCAGGGTTCCGTACCATTTTTTATAAACAAAATCACGTGTGTTGTATGGTTGCCCCTTAAATATTTATTTTTTCTGTTCCTAGTATGTTATAGCGGCAACAGAAATATCTATGAAAATTCAAAGTGAATAAAGCTATCACAGTTCATGGGATACAGCCTGGTGACAGACAGACGGACGGACGGACAGCGGAGTCTTAGTAATAGGGTCCCGTTTATACCCTTTTGGTACGAAACCCTAAACCTCAGCTCCGGGACTATTAAGGGGCTACCTGAGGTCCAATGCTGCCCCCATTTGAAATAAATTATTTGAAAAGAAACGGAGATATTATTTAAAATTTGGCTTTGATATAACCCTAGATAACCCTTCAAACTATTTTATGAACTACTGATTATATTTTAAAGTGAGAACGTGTAGCTTTTTATAGCATTTTTGCTAAAAGTGGCCGTTTTTCGCTTGTTTCAAATGGGGGCAGCACTGGACCTCGGGTAGCCCCTTTAAGGAAGTGAGTTAGGGCCCCGTTTTCAATTCAAATTCGAGTGCTATGCGTAAAAATAAAATTTAAGTACTAACACTATTTAATCGCACACAATTGTTCTGATACCTGGCTAAGTGTGCTCTATGTCTCTTGGTCCATAATGTATGTAGGTTTGTTCATCGATAACTCTGCTATCTTTGATCAAAACTTGATGAAATTGGTAAGTGTGTAGTCAATAAAAATTATAAGTTTAGACATGAGCCAAATCCGTCAAGCGATTGCCAAGATATAGTGTACGCGAGTTTACAGTTCGGAAAGAACTATACTGTTGGTCATGGCATAATGGCAGGGCCGGACCGTGAGTTTAGAGGGCCCTGGGCTAATACTACTTATGCCCACCTAATTACTCAAAGTATAGAAGACAAATAAGGCAATAAAATATTTGATATATATTTTAATATATTACGCTTTAGTGTTTGTTAATAATTATAATAAGTAAAACACTCGCTCATGTTTATGATAGCAAGATATATGAGCCAAATATGCTTACTTACTCTCGAACGAAAAAATACTCGATGTGGGTATTATAAGTGGAACGTAATTATTATCACAATGGTATTTAGAAATATGTTAGAAGTATAAATAAATTAAAAATACTTATTAAAAATTATAAATAATGGTACTATAAATAACTGTAGCAAAAAAGAAAGAGACATAGTCTCAAAGGGAAACAGCGAAGCAAGATCAAGCTCGAATGAATTCGTAATATAATGGTTGCCGAACATTTTAACCGTCAGTTCGGGTACCAAAACCTTAACGTAAACTTGAAATAAATTAATTGAATGGATTTGATTAATCGCAGGATTCGCAGGGCTGCAAACCTAACGATCTGTTTAATTTAATAAAATTATAGATTTCGCATTATCTTCTATTTTTGACTTGACTTAGCTGGGGGGCTCTGGAATCTACGGGGCCCTGGGCTGAAGCCCAAAAAGCCATATGATAGATCCAACCCTGTATAATGGCCATGTAAAAAGCTGGTGATGCACGTCATTTGGTTTAAAATCCACATTGCTGAATCGATTTTCATAAATGGCTACGGGGCTCTTCTGAAATAATTATTTATTTATTTATAAAACTTTATTGATCCACAATATACATTGTTAAAAGCGTTCTCTCCCAGTCAACCATAAGGATAAACAGAGATTTAGTTGCGGCGCAAAATAATTACTAAATAAATCCTAATAAATATACCTACATTTATTATATACATACATACAATATATAAATAATGAATGATGATGGTAAAAATGAAATATACACTATTTTAGAAGATGAGAGTGTACTTTTCTTTTAAAAGAAAATTTAGTTGAAATGTCCTTTATGTCAACGGGTAAAGCATTCCAGAGCCGTGAAGCTTGTAGGATAAAAGAGTTTGCCATAAAATTTGTGCGATTCTTGTAAGCATAATTTTTCAAACCTAAAAACCAACTTCAACCCCAAACCACACAACCCATTTTAATAACATTTCTATGAGACTACCTGACAAGTACCTATACCCTTTCGAACAAAAACAAAATTATTAAAATCGGTCCTGGTGCTTTCGAATAATCGGTGAACATACAAATCGCAACAAATAGATAACCTCCTTTTTTGGAAGTTGATTAAAAATAAATCCAATCGGTTAATAAATGACGATTTGATGACTCCTTCTTACGTCGGTTTTTATGAAAGAAGTAAAATGTTCATCATCATGACGAACCCCGTGGTGTAATGGTCAACACGCTAGTCCGCAAGTCCGGAAGTTCTGGGTTCAATCCCCAGACAGGACAAGTTGAAAAATGCCCCTTTTCAAGTTGAACTGAGTCTTGGGTGTTTATCTGTATACAATGTGTAACAAAAACCCTGTCCGATCCTTGTAGGAGCGACTCAGACCGCCAATATGAACCACTTTTCCTATGGGACCAATGCCTGAAACTTGTAAAAATATCGACATTTTCATACAAATTGCCGGGCCGGCCGAACACTTTTGTATGAAAATGTCTTTTTTTGCGTTTGTTGACACTGTCGTAATAGTGCAGCCTTCTGATTGAATATACTTATATACTAAGGCGAACTTATCCCATATATTTATAATAATTATGATATAAATAACCAAACCAGTCTACGTTTAATCAAGTTTTATTTTAAACTTGACATTTGGCGACGCTTGTACCCAATTAACTAGTCATTGGGCGGCGCGCGCGCATGATAGCTATCATCAGACAGAACCTTCGTGGATTGAATGCATGTCCCTTTGCAGCGCCGCTTCTGAATGTAGGGAACTATCGAAGGACCAAGGCCGAGACACACTTAGACTTATTATGCAAGATATTTTTCAAAACTAAAGCAGACTTCAACTCTACACAACCGATTTTGATAAAATATGTATGGGACCACCTCGCAAGTATACGCTTTCGAAATCAAAAAAAAATATAGTTTTGCAAATTAGTCCAAGCGTCTTCGAGTAATCGAGAAACACACATACAATATGTACAAATATACATTCGAATTGATAAACTCCTTTTTTCGATAAGTTTAAAAATGCGGACTTACTTTAGTAAAGAACCGAAAATACAAATGTACCTACCTACTCACCTATATACCTATACAATGTGTAACAAAAAGGAATCCGAAAGGGAGTAAACATAGAAATCAATGTGAACAACTTTTCTATGGGACCATAGCTGAAGTCACAAAAAAATAATCTACAGCTCCATTCATTTTGGCACGGTAATTTCGTATGGAGCGGCCAGATTTCAGAGAAAAAATGTCTACATTGATTAGTATGTTTACTCCCTTTCGGGTTTATAAATCCCTTTTGTTACACATTGTATAAGTATACAATGTCCTTTTTAATTAAGTACAAATATTTTAAGGGGTTATTCAGTCCATCATTTTGAACAACTTTTCCCAATAAATGTATATCGAAATACGAAAAAAAATATTTAGGTTCTCATATAGATCGAAGTAGTCACGTGATATCGTTACTATGAAAAATGCAAAAAAAATTTTTCGTATTTCGATATATATTTATTGGGAAAAGTTGTTCAAAATGATGGACTGAATCACCTCTTAAAATATTTGTACTTAATTAAAAAGAACATTGTATAGGTGAGTAGGTACAATTGTATTTTCGATTCTTGGTCATACCGGGATTTCTTCATCCGACAACTTTACGAGCCTCAAAGACTCTTTCCACAACTTGTCCGCCGCAATATCTTTGACCACGTGACAGTTCCTGAAGTATTTCCCGCTCACCTTCCCAGCACCCTCGTCCACCTCCACGTGGATAGCGGTCTGCGCACCCTGCCACGGCGTTTTGAAGATCACTTTGTACATTACTTCCGTCCCAAAGCCTATGACTTGGCCAAAGTTATAATACGTTTTTGTCCCAACTGTACCAGGGTTGACCGAGTTAGCAACCACATTAGGTCCCAGTCGCTTAGCAAGTCCCCTGGAGAACCATGCCATACACAACTTGCTAGTACCATAAAGTCTTCTATGGTATAAGACACCGTGATAACCAGGTTTTCCATTTATCAACTCGTAAGATCCGAAGTGGTGGAACAAAGAAGCCGTGTTTACGATTCTCGCAGGATCAGTGGGTGTCCCGGTCTTTAATATCAGTGGAAGAAGAAGAATTGTGAGTAGGAAATGCCCGTAGTAGTTGACTTGCATCAGTAAATTGATTCCATTTTCAGTGAACTTGTTAGGAGCATCAGGAATACCAGCATTATTTACTAGAATGTCCAGTCTGTTTTCAGTTTGTTTAATGCCTGAAGCGAAGTCCCTAACTGATTTCAAAGACGACAGATCGAGGAGTCGAAATTCCACATTCTTGTTTCCTGTGTTGAGTATTATTGTCTTCTTTCCTTGTGCTCCTTCTTCTGGGAAGGGGCAGGCCACGATGACCTTGGCTCCTCTCCCTGCCAGGTCGGTTGCTATCTCCAGGCCCATGCCAGAAGTCCCGCCTGTCACTAAAGCAGTCTTCCCGTAGAGGAGTCTTGTAGATTTATATATCCTGTGGTTCTTTTTATTATACAAGATGAAGAAAACACAGCAGTGATCATTATCAGAGACATTTTCTACAAATGCGTTTTTAAATGACAATGTTTTTTACAATATGTATTTCTTTTATACTTATATACCTGCTTACATTTTTCAAATTTTAATGAGTATTTTTTATTTGTTTAAGATCAATGATAAATTGGTAAGTACCTACTTACTTAGGTACGTAAGTATTTTGCATTATTTGTATGCAAATTTTTCATTATTAATTTTTTGACTAAAGGTCACGTGTTGTATAATGTAAATGATAAATAAATGGCAAGTTGTAAGGTGCAACTATAAACGTGACCTCGTGAAATAAACAAGTAATTATTTAAAAAAAAAATTTAATCAAGCTTTTTTTCTAAAACAATGAATAAAAAAGTTTGAAGTGCTCCTCAAGACGAATCAAACGAGCCCATACTCGATAGAGTTGCGTCGTTTCATTACAGAGTTCCTATGGCCATCTTCCGGCTCCATCATCAGACAAGATCCATGTTACCTTAATATTGCATTGTCACGCAATATACGTACGCGTGCAAGATTTCAGCTCAATCGGAAATATGAAAGTGGGTCAAATTTAACTTGCAAGATTTGAAGCAGACAAATTCCCGTCAAGTAACACCGTGTCTTAAGTGGTACTTGGCGGGAATACGGCGCGCCGTTGGAGAGCCGATAAGACACAGTGGTACTCATCGGGAAGAATGTTAGTTGCAATGAGTAACACTGGAACTCATCGGGAAGTTTTTTCCCCTTGAGTAACAGTGGTACTCAAGAGGGTGTTAGGGCCGTAACAGACGCGGCGCAAGTTGCGCCGCGTAACAGCTAGTGATGGGCGATGCATAAATACTCAATCAACCTATTTGAGTATTTACTCAGTAGATTGAGTAAATACCCGATAAATATCCTTATTTATCCGTTGTTTGTATAGTTGCGACTCATATTTATATTCATATTCATTATTTCATGTTTTCATGACAATTTTGAAACTTAAATCTAGTATACACTAGCAATTCTTGTCGGAAAGTGTGTACGTACGCCATAATATGCTTAAAATGTAGGTAAACGTTATATGCGACGCTAAATTATATGAAAATACCATACTAATCATACACTGAAAGTATACTTCTTTAACAAATTCTCATTTTTTGGTGGGAAGTGTGCATAGACTTAATTTTACGTAAAATTAAGTAAACAGACATCAAATGCGATTACAATACATGAGCACGCTCTATTTACTCTATTTATTAAATCTAGTGAGTAAATACTCAAATGGGTAGATTGAGTACTATCCACTGCCCATCTCTAGCTGTTACGCGACGCAACTTGCGCCCCGTCTGTTGCGGCACTTACTCATCGGGAACAAACGCAGACAACGGGACTTTCCCGAAATCGAAAAAAGAAATCTTCACCTCCATACAAAATTAAATACTTACTTACCGTGAAAAAATGTGTGGAGGTGCAGATTGTTTTTTACAATTTCAGGGATTATCTTATAGTAAAAGTTGTTCACATTGATTAGTATGTTAACTCCCTTTCAGGTGGATGCCCCTTTCCGTTACACGTTGTATAGGTACCTATTTAGTTTTAATTTAAGTAAAAAAAAATATTTCGCAATAAATATATGTTGAGTTGTTTTTGTTTTATTTTTTGTATTTTCTGTAAACGATAGACAGTTGAACGAAAAACTGTGGTTGAGTAGACTTGCGGTCGACGCCATGCCCTTGCATAACAAACTCAACCACATCAAACCTGTTTGTTTATTTGTTTATAAAGCTTTATTGTACATTAGAAAGAACACAGTTTCAAATCAGAAGAGTAAACATACAACGGTGGACTTATCCTTTATAGGGATCTCTTCCAGTCAACCGGCCAGTAATTGAGAGGAATTTTTACTTATTTATTATGCGTTTGGACCTGACCTGTTCAGAAAAGAATAAAAATAAAAGAGTCTTTTGGTTTTTTTCGCACCATTTCGTGGTGAGTCCTTCATTACATGCTTACGTGCCCGTGTTAGTGGCAAGCTACAAGCAAGTTGAAAATCGACGGCCATCTTGGATTAGTGAAAAAAAGACTCCTCAGCAAGTGGGAGTGGCTCGGCCTGTGGCCTCGCGGGCCTGCTCAGCCTTCGGCCCAGGTATTCAGGTCATTTAGATGCTCAACGAATAAACATAGCTATTCCGAAGAAACACAGTCAGCGTTCTTGGCATCATACCGCACGGGTAGATTTTTAATCAGGAATTAAGGCTTAGATGTATACTGAGCTTAAGTGTAAATCTGTATTGTTACTGAAACATTGCCCATCAGGCTGGGTAGGGACCAATACTGAACTGGGTTTCTTTCGGCGTAATCTTCCCAGCAGTGGTCGTTCCGAAACGCTAGTAGTTATTAGATATTAATTTTAAATATTATTAAAAAAAAAAATACCTTCAAGAAAAGATAAATTTATCCTAAATTGAATAAAAAAATTTGACTTTGACTTAGCTTAATTCGTGAATTCGTATTTTTGTCTCCATAAACTTCGTTGCTAAAAAGATCTGTGCTTAATGTGCCTCAACCTCAATCCTGAAAAAAAAGCAAGACGGATCAACGCGATCTCGGATGCAAATGTCGGACAAAAGCGCCGCCGCACATTTAAATGTCTCGTTGTGATGCGAAAAGTTTTGCTCTATTTACTGCATTGTTCGACGCAAGGTCGGCATGGCAATGCGTTGAGGTACGGGCCGCTACTTCAAAGAGATGGTAATGGATAGGATTTAGCAGGGCTGTATTTAGAGGTCTGAAGGCCCTGGGGCAATTGAGGTGCGAAGGCCCCTGAAAGGGTAGTATCTGTTGATTTATATTATTTTATTTGCAAAAATCAATCTTTATTTTTGTACTATGGCTAGTATACTTTTTGGTGCTGGCAACCCCCACTTATGTCATCTCTCTTCTCTATGCTGTGTGCTAGGCTAGGTGTCAGACATATTACTTCCAAGTAAAAGTTAAAACAATATAATTTTATACTTCACCAGTTAAATAGTATTTTAATTCAGCCCATACCGAACAGATATTCCAACAGTATCCAGAGTCAAAAATAAATTATTTCGTACTGATAAGAGAATATAACGTCACAAGATAATGTTACTTGTCATTGATCATATCCATTTTTAACGTGATTTTAGATTTATTGATGCAGAAAAACTGATTATAGCAAAGAATTCCTTTATCTCTAAATAATAGAACAAGGGTCTCGCTCTATCAAAGTGTCAAGGACACACTTTGATAGAGCGAGATAATCATAAAGAAGAAAAAGAGTGCCGTGTTTTGTCCTTTTCACCGACCGAGCATTTGTTCATGTTTCACTTCAAAATCTTCAAATTGCATATGTTTTAAGTGTGAAAAAATATACGTAGTATATCATTAAAATATTTTTGTCCCATCGACGTTCAAAGTCTATTATATATAATTAAATTTTTGAAAAAGAGCGCTTTTCAATGCAGTTCGTTAAAAAAAAATTAAAGGTTTTTAGGTATTCACGATGAAGTACTAAAGTACTCAAACTAAATAATAAATTATTAGTTTTCTCTATTGTAAGGGCCAGCCCCCGGGCCCTTACAATAGAGTACCCTTACAATACGTAGCCCCCGTAAATCCGGCCCTAGGATTAGATCTTTAATCTTTTATTAAGATTCGCCAATCACTTGTCCCGGTGTTTTAGGTGAATTCTTAACACACACTAGTTTTGTTTGTTTGTTTGTTTGAACTCTTTATTGCACATTCAAAAATAAAAAGTTACAAAACATATAAATTAAAAATAAAATGTACAACGGCGGGCTTATCCCTTTGAGGAATTTCTTCCAGCCAACCAATCATCTAAAAGAACAAGGAGAAAGCATCTGGGTAGTAGTGCAACAAAAATCTGACACTAATAAATACCTAATACCTATTATAAACTAATATATATAATACCAATATTATCTAAAATACATCATACATATACATACATAAATAAATATAAATTGCTCAATGTGCTGAAGAATCGAAGTAAAATTTCCTAACTCGAGATTTAAAAGAATCTGAAGAGAGTGCCATCTTTATATCCAACGGCAGTGAATTCCACAGTTGTGCCGCATGCACAGTAAACAACTTAGAGAATGATCGTGACGTATGAGGGGGTATGAATAGGATTGTTACTCGCACGCAAACGACTATCAATTTGGCAAAAAGAGAACCTATCATGGAGATATTTCGGGAAGGAAGATTTACAAAGCACGTTGAATAGCAGTGAAAGGGTGTGTACGTTGCGGCGATGCCTGATGGGAGCCAGTGAAGCTGACGACGGAACTCTGAGATATAGTCAAACTTGCGAAGACCGAATATAAAGCGAATAGCTTGATTTTGTAGGCGTTCTAACATGTCTAATTGTTCCTCAGTAACATCTAGAAAAGCCACATCGGCATAGTCGAGAATAGGAATGAGGAGAGACTGCGCAAGAAGAATCTTAGTTTCGGTAGGTAAAAAGTTCTGTGACCTACGAAGCGAATGCAAGGAAGCATACATCTTACGGCCAATTTCACTAACATGAGGTATCCAAGATAAGGTCTGGTCCATGATGATCCCCAAGTTAGTGACTGAAGAGGAGAAAGGAATAATGCTGTTTTCAAACACTACATTAGGCACCACCATGTCGTTGACCTTAGCCATGAAGTATGGGCTTCCAATTATGATGGCCTGTGACTTGGCAGCATTAACCAGTAAACCAAAATCATGTGACCATTTGGCGATCTGAACCAGATCAGAGTTGATTGTATCAATAGCGACATTTAAGTTATCGAAAGAGGAGGCTGAATAAATCTGCATATCGTCAGCATACAGGTGGAAATTTGAAGAAAGTGAGGACGTAATACCGTCAATAAAAATAGAAAAGAGTAAGGGAGAAAGTACTCCACCTTGAGGAACACCGGCAATGAGCTCCCCCCAGTCTGAACGACTGTCGTTGAGTTTGACCAACTGTCGGCGTCCCGTCAGGTAAGAGCGAAACTAAGCAAGAGTTAGAAGAAAAATTTGTTTTGTTTTTCGTGTGTTAGTGGTCAACACTTGTGTCAAATTTTTCAAGCTGCCTAAAGAAATCTAACACTCTTGTTGTGAAACATTTCCAGAAAATCAAACACAACTTAATACCTAAATATTCTAGGTCGGAAGTTACACGGCCCACGTGTAACTTGACCTCTAATATTTATGTTAACACTCCATCTCTCTCTAGGTAGCTTTGGATGTCGTAAGAGGCTTTTCACATTTGGTTGGCTGTCTCGCCCGCACAATCAAAATTTTTTAAAGATTATAAAAAATGTAACTCTTTTGAAGAAAAGTGATTCATAAACTTTCAATATAATTATATGTTAGATATTTTAGACATGGTTTTTTATTGTTTATGTGTGTGTGTATCGAGATTACGGGCATCAAAAATTTAAAATGTTGATGACCTAATTTTCGATGTAGTCAATGTCTACACAATATACAAACACGTCTAAAGTATCCACAATATAATTATATTGAAAGTTTATGAAACACTTTTCTTTAAATGAGTCACATTTTTAAAGTGAGAACCAATATACATACATACATACATACTCTTGAAAAACCTAACCCTCCTTCTGGCGCAGTCGGTTAAAAATTCAGTTATATGAATCGTTTGTCCAGAGTAATAAGAATGAAATTACCTAGACATCCCTAGGTATATAAACGAAGAAGTGAAGAGTACTGACGCGAGCTAAATAAACCACATTAAAGGAATACCTGAGTTTTTCCGGGGTCCAGTGCTGCCCTCATTTGAAATAAATCATTTGATACGAAACGGGGACATCATTTAAAACTATTTTGTGAACTACTATTTACAGTTTAAAGTGAGAACGTGACGCTTTTCTACGCACATACGTCAAAAGTGGCCGTTTTTCGCAATTGTGCGTAGAAAAGCTTCACGTTCTCACTTTAAACTGTAAACAGTAGTTCATTAAATAGTGTAAAGAATTATCTAGGGTCTGATCAAGGCCAAATTTCAAATGATATTTCCGTTTCCTTTCAAATGATTTATTTCAAATGGGGGCAGCACTGGACCCCGGAAAATTCAGGTAGTTATTAAGTAGATATTTCTTTGAATTTCTTTCCTGAGTAAGACTTCTGAACGTGAGTAGAGGTACTAGTACTTATTCTGTGCTATAACTTCAGTGACCGTTGACATGCATACCTATTATATTAAGAGAAGAAATATTTTTTGACAACTAGAAACCGACTTCACCCCAAAAGTACACAACCGATTTTGATAAATTTTCTATGACCGTCTGACAAGTACACATTTTCAAACAAAAAAAAAATTCAGTCAGTCCTGGCGTTTTCGGATAATCAGTGAACATACATGAAAAAATAATCGCGGCGAATTGATAACCTCCTCCTTTGTTGGGAGTCGGTTGAAACTGGAGGGAAAATAAAATTTTGTTTTCTGTATGTCTGGCATCACTTTATCTCATGAACTGTGACAACAAGACAGAAAACTTTTTCACAGATGATGGATTTCTATTGCCGCTTTAACAACAAATACTAAAACAGAATAGAATAAATATTTAAGTTGGCTCCCATACAACAAACGTAATTTTACAGATAATGGTACGGCAGTCGACAACCTTCGTGCGCAAGTTCGACCCTCACTTGGCCGGCTACAAACAATTATCGTTTTGGAACGTCCACTCCAACGGGAAGATTACGCCAATTACGCCCGTACTATAGACTCCAAAGATCACGTCTCTGGCCGCGCGGTTGCGGGTTCCGAAGCAGCAGAGCTGAGGATGCAACGCTCTAGGAGGAAGAATCAAAAAACATCTACTTGCAACATGTTTATTGTTGTCATATGACCTTGGAATATTTGCTGACGACGTCCCTACAGAATCCGAAGACCACGTCGCTGGCCGCGCGACTCCGCTCCAGCGCCTCTTTGTATGTGTCCTCGCTGAAGGAACCCTCTGTGAAACCTGAAAAGAAGAATATTATATGTATATACAAACTCTCGAGACCTAAGCTTTTGCATCTGTGTGACCCATCGACCTGAGGAACGGCACGGCACGCACCGGTTTATACTGGTTTTTAATCTTGGCCTGATTCGATCCTCGCGCGTCATGTCGCGTACTTTCCCTTGACGTTGCAGTGTTGTTATGTTTGGAATAATTAGTAAAATAAACTTACATTAATAATAAAATAAATTAACATAATATAAGTGCAGTAATACATGTACCCATTTTGGGTGTGGCGATGCAAACATTGAATAGAATTTAACAATATTAGTATATTTACCCGTTAAATACATTTTTAAATTTTAAGATTATAATATAAGATTTAAAAGTTTAATAAATTGACAACGAAAAAAAAAAGGTTAAAGTATGTCAAGGGCTATCATGCAGGTAAAAAGAAGTACGTAAGCATGCTTAGTCAAAATTCTTAAGTTCTTAAAACGTCCTAGGTAGTCAAACAATAGGTAGCTACTTATCTATTTAGTCACATTTTTAGGTTTATGTAAGTCAAATATAGAACGAGAGATTGAGAACAAGTCACTGTAAATGTCAAGTATAAATGAGATGGTTAGTGAATGTGCTAAAGTTTATCATTTAGGTATTCGTCTACTGTGTAATATGCTTTTGAAAGTAATAGTGATTTAACTTGTTTTATAAATGGAGTGTCATTTTGTTCATTTTTTATTTTGTCGGGTAATTTATTGTAAATTTTGATGGACATTTCGTACGGACTGGTTTGAAATATCTCTAGTCTAATTCTATTTACAGATGTCAAGAGGTCTTTTTGGCGCGTATTTCTGTTGTGCGTGTCTTTAACTTGTTGAAAAAGGTGAAAGTTTTTTCTGACAAACAGACATATTTCTAAGAAATACAATGAGGGCAAGGTTAATATATTTTTCTCAATAAAATACGGTTTGCAGCTATTTGGACGTCTTGCGTTTTTGAGGACGCGAATGCATTTTTTTTTGCATTACAAATAGGGCGTGGGCATCCACACTATTTCCCCAAAGTATTATTCCATATCGTAACCACGAGTGCGCATAGGCATAGTATGCTGATAATGCAGTTTCGTAGTTAGTGTTTGTTTTAAGTACGCTTAAGGCGTACACGAACCTAGCCAGTTTGGTCTTAATATTTACGATATGGTTTTTCCAAGTTGCATTTTTTTTTTGCTATATATTGGTTTAGGCATTTGTCCTCAATCTCACCTGATGGAAAGCGACGATGAAGACTAGGATGAAGCATGCCTATCCAAAAGATACCTATTCAATCTACTAGGAAAGTTTGAAGGGGTATTGGGCTACCAAGGGTATTGGCTGTCAATTGTTATCCCTAAAAGGTTGAAGTGTTTTACTTCTTCTATAGTCAAGTTATAATGTCTTGTCATTGCGCCGGTCTTCTCCTTCATATGTGGTTGAAGGGACTTTGAACTGAAACTCCTTGAACTGCTACCTAATGGTATAATTACTTGAATTTAAAATATATACAATAAAAAACAGATGTTACCAGTATAGATCTACTACACAATGATGATAGCCGCTGCACAAAGCTACACTTAAAATATATCTGCTCTTAAAATTTATCAGACGTAGCCTAAACATCGTGTTTTTTTTTAGTTATCAATATGGATCATTTTTTTCTCATAGAACATTGATTTAATTTTTATGTAATTTTTGACTAACATATGGTTTGTCTCCACCTGGTGAGTGATTTTAGAATAATAGATTGACCCCCTTATTCATAAAAAAATACAAACGGTTGCTAAACCAGTTTTAGTTAAAATATGATTTGTCTCGCTCTTGCAAAGTCAAATATTGAAAGGAGTGAAACGGACAAAACATATTTTACTAAAATAGGTTTAGCAAAGGTTTGTAATTTTTTATGAATAAGAGGATAGGTATATATAGTCAAAAGTCCAAACAAAGGCTATTATTAACCTTTCGTGAGTGACCGCCGCTCGGGTGTCAAATTACGCCAGACCTGACACTAACAGTTTTTTTAGCGCGTAAGCGCGTTATCGCATTGTTTACATAATTGAGACCAGATGTTTAATAGAAGTGACTTACTAGTAACAAGCGTCTTCGCCCGACTCTCAAACACGAAGTTCATGCTTGCTCTAGCCGTCTCAAGCTGCTGCCTCCCCGGCTCCAGCACCACGTTTCCCGTATCGTCGACGGCACACGACACGGCCGCGAACACGCACCGCATCGACACACCAGAGTTTAGAAGGGCAAGGCACACGCAGTTCAGAGCGCAGGATAGAAACTGTAAAAAAAAATATATGTATAATAACATAGTAATTATTTAAAAAGAAAAATCAGACCAAGGTTTTATCTAAAACAATAAATTTAAAAGTTCAAAGTGTTCCTCAAGACGAATCAAACGAGCCGAAACTCGATGAGGTTGCATCGTTTCATTCCAGAGTTCCTATGGCCACCTTCCAGTTCCATCATCAGATCAGCTCCATGTCATCATAATATTGCATTGTCACACGATATATGTATGTATGCAAAATTTCAGCTCAATCGGGAACCAGAAAGTGGCTCAAATTTAACTTGCAGGATTTGATTACAGACAGATAGACAATGTGACAGGTGAAACTAATAAAAGCTTGAAGTTAATAGTTAATTGCCTCACAAAGTACACATCTGTACTGTAAGTTTAAGTGCCGCAACAGACGGGACGCAAGTTGCGTCGCGTAACAGCTAGAGATGGGCAGTGGATAGTACTCAATCTACCCATTTGAGTATTTACTCACTAGATTTAATAAATAGAGTAAATAGAGCGTGCTCATATATTGACATCGCATTTGATGTCTGTTTACTTTTTTTAACATAAAGGTCTTTGCACACCTCCCAGCAAAAAATGATAATGAGTCAAAGAAGCCTACTTTCAGTGTATGATTAGTATGGTATTTTCAAATATTTTAGCGTCGCATTTAACGTTTACCGACATTTTAAGCATATTATGGCGTATGCACACACTTTCCGACAAGAATTACAAGTGTATACTAGATTTAAGTTTCAAAATTGTCATGAAATAATGAATATGAATATAAATTTAAGTCGCAACTCATATAAATAAATCTATTCACCAAATGGATAAATTAGAATATTTATCGGGTATTTACTCAATCTACTGAGTAAATATACAAATGGGTTGATTGAGTATTTATCCAACTCCCATCACTAGCTGTTACGCGGCGCAACTTGCGCCCCGTCTGTTACGGCCCTAAATCAGCAATAATTATTTTATTTAATCTTTATTGTTCATCAGATACAAATTGTACAGAACAATAATAATGAATTTACTACTGAAGCTCTTTAAGCAGAAAGAGTATGAGATTTATTATAAACTATACCCCTCCGTAGTCCTCCAGCTCCTGTATGGTCACCGTAATGGCTGTCCGCGGGTACAGGCAGCCTAGTATGGCTGTCTCACAAGTCTGTTTTATTACATTCTCTTTGTATCTGTAATTAAAATAAACTGTGTTTTATCTTTATTGTTATTCTATTAATAATAACTCAAATAACAATATTAAAAAGTAAAACTAAATTCGATAAATGCATATAAAAAAAGCCTCAACAATTTCTGTTATTATTTAATGAACTGTGAAAAAACTTTATGGTATCTCAGCACTGTGTGAAATAGACATATCAGCTCCAAGCTGCTCATCACACTAATATTATAAAGGGGAAAGTTTGTGAGTGTGTGTGTGTTTGTTGCTTCTTTAAGCGCAAACGGCTGGACCAATTTAATTAAAATTTTGTATGCAGATAGCTGACACCTTACACCGCGGGTAACACCGCGGGGCGCAGCTAGTCTATAATAAAGAAATAAAAATGATTATAATAACTGAACTACCAAAACTTAATTATTTCTAAACATATACTATGAAAAAAAATTGTTTTGATTTGGTCTTACGGTCCTGGGCTCTGTCTACCCCGTCAAGGATAAAGAAGTGAAAATGTATCCGTAACTTTACCTGTCTCCAACTGACGGTTTTCCTCCTTTACTGCAAAAGAGTACTTCCAACGTTGATTTCTCTATGCTCTGACTCTGCATTTTGACATCCATGGGTCCGTTTACACTAACTAAAGCCACTGTTTCTCCTGAAAGCAAGAACCAAATATTGCCTATTATTTTGAATTTTTAATGATACAAGTGAAGAATTTTAATTATAATAATGGCTAGAGACATTTGGAAGTCAGTGTGATAGTTATATGGTAAAATATCATAGATTTGTTACAAAAACAACAAACTAATGTAACCTTGTGAGAGAATCGCCGAACCGTCTGATTTACTAAGGAAGTTCAGCTCGCATTTCATTGGCTTCAGTTTGAATTCTTTGGTTTCTGATTCTTCAAAACCCATTTTGGAAATGTGGTATTTTAATAATTTTTAACGGTTTATTTATATTCACTAATCATCAAAGGAAAACATTAGACAACAAAACGACGAAATCGAAAACACAAAAACCACAGACGAAGTAGTGATAAGATGACAAAAACATGTGGAAATGACATTGACATTTGTAGTAGATGACGGACTCAGACTTCTTTTTATAATTAATTTACGGCTCTTGATACTAGTCTTTTAGAGCCTATCTTTATTTATCCACTTCTTTATTCCTACCTAACCCTAACTATACAATCAAAGGTTGGTGTAGGCCCTTTGATTGCTTCAAGGAAGCTTCTGGCGACAAATATATACGAGCCCACTGGTTTTTATAGCTGATTGAGTGGCGGACGGCGCCTAAAGAAAGACTCATCACAGTCCGTAAATAAATGTCGCTACAACCGCACTATGAGTGTCTACTTTAAACATTTTACATATTGTCCATGAGCATGCATGAGCATTTATAATATAACACTAAACTACACCAATTTCATATTATAAAGTCCACTAGGACCAATTTGCAAAACAATTTAAAGCAAACTCCAACTGAACCCTTTGACTTCCCACCAAAAGCCCCCCCAGACACCCCCCAAACTCAGACTAAACATACTTTGGTAGCAAGCACCTTTTTTATACCTATTTTACCTAGACTCTTACATCAAGGTAAAAAGCCGTTAATTTGCTTTATGAAGGCGGTCGCCGTCAATGTTAATACGGAAAAATAATATGTCAAACTTATGTCAAAGTCAAACGTTAGCTACTACGTGTTTTTCATCATTGCATGTACATATTTATTTATTATATTGATGAAATGAAACTATTTGCTAAAACCTAGTGTTTTATTAAATAAGTGGTTTTAAATAACTTACAAAATGAAGACACGCTTTAATACATACGATATAATATGTATGGTCACAGAATTGCAGAGGTAAGGTTATTTAACAATTTATGTTTACAAAATCTTGTAATACAGCATACATTTTACGGGTCACTACCCACACCACGTCTCCTGAAAATTGTGAATAGAGTCAATATTATCTTTTTTAACAGGTTGATTGGCATGCGAGTGAACCAAGTGTATGACATAGACAACCGGACATATGTCATCAGATTGCAGCGGTCTGAGGAGAAAGCAGTGTTGCTTTTGGAATCGGGGAACAGGTTCCACACCACACAGTTTGAATGGCCCAAGAATGTAGCACCATCTGGGTTCACTATGAAGGTTAAAACTATTATTCTTTTAACAAGCTTCTATTTAGTTTCACCTGTCCCGTTGTCTGTCTGTCTGCCTGCCTGTCTGTCCGTAATCAGATCTTGCAAGTTAAATTTCAGCCACTTCTCGGTTTCTGTTTGAGCTGAAATTTTGCATGCATACGTAAATTGTGTGTAAAGCAATATTATGATGACATGGACTTGGAAGGTGGACATGGCATCTCTGTGATAAAAAAAATATAACCCCACCAAGTTTAAGCTATAAATAAATAATAATATAAATAAATATATAGGGACAAATTACACTGATTGAGCTAGCCCCAAAGTAAGTTCGAGACTTGTGTTATGGGATACTAACTCAACGATACTATAATTTATAACAAATACATATATAGATAAACATCCAATTAAGCTGTTTGATTATAGATAAAAGCTAGATTTAAAAAAAAAATTAAATAGTTACTTTTATAAGAAGTACTTACAAGGTCATCAGAAGACCTGACCAAGGTTGCTAGAAAGTACTAGATGCAGACTGCTATGGATCGGTCATTTTGTAAATCCTTGAGAGCAGACATTATGCGACTGAAATGATGTTGAGACAGGAAAGGCCAAGAAGGAAATAGCTAGATTGAATGCTATCTGAGTAGATGGCATCAATTTGGCCTAGATCTAGAACTGTGGAAGCAAAAAGGGGAGGCTTTTGCCCAACAATTCAACCCTAAAAAAATTATCTATATAATCGTTTAACATACTGACATACTTACGGTTTTGACACATCTGTCTCCTAGAAGTAAACCAACCCTCAAAAGCAAACAGGTTTACTGATATAGTTTTGAAAATGATAAAAAACATTCAAGTTAAAAGTGTTTATTAACAAGCACAGCTACAGTCAGGTACTGGCCGACATGTTTCGACCTCATCCGGAGGTCTTCATCAGGGCGAATGTGACGCGCCTACACGAAGTTGCAACGCACTGATGTTAGTCGTGCGTCACGTGAGCGATTGCTCGCTTCGCCTATAGCAACAATCGTGGGGATTGCTGGTATCCTACGTTGACGACCCGACGACCCGACGACCCGTGCTTGTTAATAATGTCTGTGTCTCACGTTAGTTTTAATAAAAAAATAAAAGCTTTCTTTATATTAGGTAATTTATATATTCTCTTCAATTCCAGCTACGTAAACATCTCAAAAACAAACGTCTAGAGCGCCTCACACAGCTCGGAGTGGACCGTATAGTGGATCTTCAATTTGGCAGCGGTGAGGCTGCTTACCATGTGATATTGGAGTTGTACGACCGGGGTAACATAGTGCTGACTGATTGTGAATGGACTATATTAAATGTTCTTAGACCTCACGTGGAAGGTGATAAAATCAGGTACATCCAAAGTTATCCGCTAGTGTTATTGACAAATGTATTGACGATCAAAGTGCAACAAATCATACATATACAATGCCCTTTTTTATTTAGTACAAGTATTTAAAGGGGCGATTCAGTCCATCATTTTGAACAACTTTTTCCAATATAGGAATATTGAAATACGAAAAAAAAATTTAGGTTCTCATATAAATCGAAATAGTCACGTGATATTGTTACTTTGGAATGTTTTTTTTTTTCGTCTTTCGATATACATTTATCAGAAAAAGTTGTTCAAAATGACTGAATCACCCCTTAAAATATTTGTACTTAATAAAAAAGTATATTGTATACATATTTTCACGCCTGTTTCCCATGCGGGTAGGCAGAGACTTATGGATCTTAACTGGCTACGATCCTTGCAAACCTCTTCTGCTATGTCACACTCATTACTCTTTACATGCGAAAAATCATTCAATTACAATATCATGTAATGTAGTGAGGAGCTCGGTGAACTGGCAGGAGTATGCATAACTAGTACTTACTCCACTGGCTTAGCGACCCGAAGTCGATCTTGGCCTTTGAGATGAAAGAACACCACAATTTACTGTTCTGTGCGATATCTTTCCAACTGAAAACTTCCATCTCCCTCAGATCAGCCGGTACCGTAATGCTCCAGCGATATCAGGGTCGACCTACTGGTCTTCGGCCCGATTACTACTCATTACTACTACTTTTGCATATTAAGCTACAGCGAGCGAGGTTCACTCTTGAATGGGTTACCACAAGTGGTATAGGAACTCATGCTCCTCCGTGCTTCGGAAGGCACGTGAAGCCATTGGTTCTGGTAGTTAACATTGTATGGCGGTCGTCAACTTCAAAGTATGTCAGGTGCATCTAAGCAGCTCGCATACATCAATTAATATTTCATCTTGACATTTTAATTTACGTCATAGGTAATTTAAATTAATTAATCCTACATCTTAATATTTTCGTTTACATTGGTAATTTTATTATTAGGTTTGCAGTAAAAGAAAAATACCCATTAGACAGAGCGAAGACAAACTACCAAGCGCCGAACAGCGACGCTCTGAAGGAGATACTGTCGAGAAGCAAACCAGGAGACAACTTGAAAAAAGTGCTCAACCCAAATCTAGGTATGAATCAAATAGTTAATTTATAAAATATATTGAAACATCGATTTTTTTGATAAAGTTACACAACGCATTACCAGTGCTAATACATGATAAGCAATCTGGTACTGTTCCGCACTTGGATTTATTACCACAGTCCTCAACTGCTTTAAAATATCTCTAGATCCTCCTTGCTTCAGAAAGAACAATAAAACATTGGTTGTTTAAAAAAGTGACACCAATTTTGGCTACATACCTAAAACACCCACGTAAAACAACCAAACTTGGGTGTCAAAGTTAACTTAGTACCAGAACTTAACTGGCTATTAAAAAAATTCTTCACAAATTTTTTTTTTCTGAACAGAATTCGGTGCAGCTCTAATAGACCATGTTCTTCTCCAAAACGGTTTGACGGGCAACATGAAGATCTCCAATGACCCCAATAAAGGATTCTTCCTTGAACGAGACTTGGAAAAACTGACTACGGCTCTGAAACAAGCCGAACAACTAATGGATGCCGCTAAGGAACAAGTTGCTAAGGTAATATAGGCCTTAATTTCTTCAGCAGAGGGTTTATATTATATGCAGTAGCTTGTCTGTCTTAGTTAGGGATCCATTCCAAAGGGTAATGGGACCCTATTACTAAGACTGCTGTCCGTCCTTCTGTCTGTCTGTCACCAGGCTGTATGTTATGAACCGTGTGGCGGCGACCTCTACGGGGCCACTACGAGGAACTGCAAATCAAGAGACAACCGACAATATAGTTCACAAGAAGCATATGAGATGGCGCCAGCAGTATACTACATCTCGATCTTAGAGTTCGCCCGATTCGCTGCATATACAACTTCCGACGATACACCGTCGGAGCCGCGGTTTCCCGGGCGGGAAGATCTTCCCTTAGTGGCGGTCGAGCATATCACTTCGCTCCCGCTACAACAGCTATACCGTTGAAATTTTCACAGATGATGTATTTCTGTAGCCGCTATAGCAAAAATATTAAAGTGTTTTTTTAAGAATCCGTATGTCCAAGTGTAAGTACGGTCTGTTGTATGCCTGTCACTGCAAAGCGTCAAATCTACCAGCCCGATGACGTTGAAAGGAACCCTTATATGCATTTTCTCAGTAGTGATCTTTCCAAAATGACAGTTTAGCTTTTGAATTGAATAGTTTCTAATATTACTTCAATAAATAAATAATTTATTTTATACTGACTTACCAGATTCAGTTTTAATAAAAACTAAAACCCGACTACGGAAAAATTCTTTCTGAAAGGTACTTTTATCAAATAAATGCAAGCATAGCAGGAAGCAACAGTTAATAATATATATTTTAGAAATGTGCACTTTAAGCTCATTTGATACCCCACACAGTAAGATTAAAGATATAAAAATTTTTTGCTTCATTATTTTATAGCTTATAGAGGGCGCCACGGTGAATCCACTGTGACGTCACATAACCCTATAACCAGCTGTCAGCAAAGACACTTCCGACGACACCTCATCTGTCAAAGAATCATGGATATCTTTGAAATAACAAATGAACATACATAGCGTAAGCGGGGAAACACATAACCCTCCTTTTGGCTTAGCTGCAGTCGGATATTTGATGAATCTTGTTGCCAGGGCTACATAATCCAGAAGCGAGAAGAACGTCCCGACCCAACAGGTGGAGGGTCCTCGTTCCTGCTGACCAACCAGGAGTTCCACCCTCTGCTGTACGCGCAGCACCGCGAGGCGCCGCACGCGGACTACGACACATTCGACAGGGCCGCAGACGAATTCTTCTCCGCTTTAGAGGGGCAGAAGATTGATCTCAAGGTATTTATACATCTCCCCCCCTCCTCATTAATGTCCTCTTATGAAGCTGGGCACTGTCTACTTCATTAATAATAAAGACATACAAGTTTATACAACATAAATATAAGCACAGATAAGTTCCTACTCACCAACTATGAGTTCCAAACGCTGAAGATTGATCTAAACGTATACATCCCCCCCCCCCCCACCTCCTAATTTAGCTCACCTTATGACGCTGGACACTGTCTACCCCGTCAGGGATAAAGACTGCCGAAATCAACAGGCATTTGTAATCTCACTTAATGATTTTAATAATATTAACTTACTCCAATGGCCTGTAAGGCTCGGCCGCCGAAACTCTCTGGGGTTTGGAGTGTGAATTTTAAGTACAAAATCTTTTCTTGACCGAAATCACCAGGCATTTTCTATTTGTAATGTTGCTTCACCGCCCATTATGTGTTTCATTCAAATGTTACCTACTATATTATTTAACCTTTTGAGCATCATTGACCACTTTAGTTGCAAAAACGGTCGCATGACAGACGCCATTGCGAACTAAAGTGGTTGAAATTGTACTATTTTTACTAGACTTGGCGCCGGGGGGAAAATTTAACGTAAATAAGCGCTGGCGTGCAAAAATTTCAAATTATTTTCTCCTTCCAGACAATCCAAGTGGAACGCGAAGCCATGAAAAAATTGCAGAACGTCCGCAAAGACCACGAGAAGAGAGTGACGGAGTTAGAACAAGTTCAGGTGCAGGACCGGCGCCGCGCAGAGATGATCTCAAGGAACGAGCCGCTCATTGAGAAGGCGAGGCTTGCTGTACAAGCGGCTATAGCTAACCAGGTAACTTAAGTCGCAGACAAGAACCACGAGAAGAGCGTGACGGAGTAAGAACAAGTTAGCGCAGAGGTGATCTCAAGAAATGAACCGCTCATTGAGAAGGCGTGCCTCGCTGTACAAGCGGCCATAGCTAACCAGGTAACTATAATTACAGTCAAAGACCACAAGAAGAGAATGACGGAGTTAGAACAAGTTAGCGCAGAGATGATCTCAAGAAAGTAAGCGCTGATTGAGAAGGCACGGCTTCATGTACAAGCGGCCATAGCTAACCAGGTAACTAAAGTTACAAACAAAGACCATGTGAAGAGAGTGACGGAGTTAAAAACAAGGTAGCGCAGAGATGATCTCAAGAAAGTAACCGCTGATTGAGAAGGCACGGCTTGCTGTACAAGCGGCCATAGCTAACCAGGTAACTAAAGTTACAGACAAAGACCATGTGAAGAAAGTGACGGAGTTAGAACAAGGTAGCGCAGAGATGATCTCAAGAAAGTAACCGCTGATTGAGAAAGCACGGCTTTCTGTATAAGTGGCCATAGCTAACCAGGTAACTAAAATCGCAGACAAAGACCACGAGAAGAGAATGATGGCGTTAGAACAAGTTAGCGCAGAGATGATCTCAAGAAATGAACCGCTCATGAAGAAGACGCGGCTTGCTGTACAAGCGGCCTTAGCTAACCAGGTAACTAAAGTTGCAGATAAAGACCACGAGAAGAGAGTGACGGAGTTAGAACAAGTTCAGGTGCAGGACCGGCGCCGCGCAGAGATGATCTCAAGGAACGAGCCGCTCATTGAGAAGGCGAGGCTTGCTGTACAAGCGGCTATAGCTAATCAGGTAACTTAAGTTGCAGACAAGAACCACGAGAAGAGCGTGACGGAGTAAGAACAAGTTAGCGCAGAGATGATCTCAAGAAATAAACTGCTCATGGAGAAGGCGCGGCTTGCTGTACAAGCGGCTATAGCTAACCAGATAACTAAAGTTGCAGACGAAGACCAGGAGAAGAGAGTGACGGAGTTAGAACAAGGTGGCACTGGGCGTGTCCGGATGGGTGACCACAATTGGCATACAAATTTCTCGAGCTCCTCCGTACTTCCGATGGACGTATAAGCCGATGGTCCCGGCTGTCATCATTGTTCAGTTGTCAAGCTACGAGTATGTCAGATGCCTTTAGACTGCCTGAAAAATCTGACACCAGTTTAGGCCACTTAGAATACACGGTGATTTTTTATTGGTTCTGGAGCCTAAAGGCCACTTCATAAGGATCGTTACTAAGGCCTAATTAGCTAGTCAAAATAGAAATTCAAAAACAAAAAATGTTGACTTAAAATCGAAAGTAAAATCGTGACATTAATTAGTAGCACCGGCGCCTAGCAGTGGCCGGCTAGATTTCGAGTTCATAATCACGCGGCAGCTTTGGACGGGCGTAACTACGTGGTCTCGATCGAAAAACATTTTTGCAACTTTTTTTATCTTATGTCATATACAAATTTGGATTACGTATATCGATAGAGGAATTTATTTACCATACTTACAGTAAATTTAGCTGTAAGTAACTTTTTGATATCAAAAATTGTAAAACAAAACAAAGTGACGATTATTAAGAGATATTATAAATATCCTATTATTAAATAAGATATATTTGAATTGAATTGAATTGAATACGACCTTTTTTTTCCAAACCCAATGAAAAGACGGCGTGTGTAATAATATTCATTTATTTCGGTCAGTGAACCATATTATTGTTAGTAAGAAACTAAAACTTGGACGAAAAACAAAAACATTAAGGTACGCCTTTTATGGATCTGGATAGGCCATTGGATTTTAACCCACTTCCAAATAGGAGGGGGTTATCAATTCGTCGGAATCTTGTATATATTTTTATGTTGTTCACCAATTATTCGAAGAAGCCTGGACCGATTCGGAAGATTCTTTTTTTGTTTGAAAGGACATACTTGTAAGTTGGTCCCATATTTTTTTTATCAAAATCGGTCGTGTAGTTTAGGGGTAAGTCGGATTTTAGTTTTGAAAAATTATATCAAGCTCATTTTATTTTTTGTTATCAGATGTCCTGGGACGATATCAAGCTCCTCATCAAAACCGCTCAAGACAACCACGACCCGGTCGCGTCCTGCATCAAGGAGCTGAAGCTGAACACCAACCACATCACTTTATTGCTCACGGACCCTTACCACAATGATGATGATGATGAGGGAAATGATGATGAAGGTGATAAACTGGAACCGATGATGGTGGACATCGACTTGTCTTTGACAGCTTTCGCTAATGCTAGGAGGTAAAGTGATTGCTCTTTTTTACCAAGCTGCTCTATGTTTGTTTGTTTTGTTTCGTGTGTGTAAGTGGCCAATACCACAGAATAAGTACTAGTAATCAAGGACAGGAATACCGATATTTTTTTATCGATATATCGATACCCGATATCGGTATTTTATTGATATATATTTTTTTATCCTGAAATCACATTATTATGATTGTTTTATTTACTTAACACCCAATTAGATTCTCTACAAATCCCGGAAGTTTTAGTCATATCCATACTTTTTATAGCAATAGCACCCGTGATTCCGATCTCTGATTATAGTCCCATATAAAAAGTTTAGGCTGAAGTTTAGGCGTTTGTTTGTTTCTCGTGTGTGTAAGTGGCCAACACTGGTGTCAGATTTTTTAAGCTGTCAAAAGGCATCTGATTTAGCTTGACGACTGCCATACAATGATGACAGCCAGGATAAACGGCTTATACGTGCCTTACGAAGCATGGAGAAGCTCGAGTAATTTTTATTTTAAAATTTTGTAAATGGTTTTAATAGAAAATATAGACCATTTTAATAAAGTAATTTGAATAAAAGAATTCTAAGTGTTATCAGGATTTTTTTATATAATTTTAAACTTCGCACCGGAAGTAACGACACACAGCAATCAAAGTTTACATATTTCCTATGCCTGCACAAAAAAAAAACCAATGACAACGATCATCTGTCAATGTCACCTGTTTAAATTATTTTTGTCATGTTGGTTGTAGTCGTTTGACATATATTGTTATAGGGAGATGACAGTGACAGTGACAGTACCATAGAATTATATGTACTTCATTAAAAGCGGAAATTGCCAACCTTCATCGTGACTTCACTTCCTCAAATAAGTTGACCTTGCTTGAAAATGAAGGTCATTTGGACTTTTGCAAATATCTAAATAACAAAGACCTTATTTTAAAATGTGATTAGAGAAAGTTTCGCCTAGAGGCTATTCCTCGAAAAGGTTTGCGAATTAGATCTTTTTTCAAATTACTTGACAAGCGAATTGTGTCAGCCGGGACCGACAGCTTATACGTGCCTTCCGAAGCACAGAGGAGCTCGAGATTTTTTTATGCCACTTGTGGTCACCCATCCAAGTGCGGACCTAGCCCGGTGTCGCTTTACTTGCGAAAGCGCTAGTAATGTGCACGCCCTCTGGGCCACCGAGCTCCGAAGCTCCGAATTTAGGCGTGAAGTTGGGTTTTTAGTTTTAAAAATATTAAGTTTTTAAATTGAATTTTACGATACGATACGAGAAAAACGAGATTTTCTGAATTATTCGTCACCAGGTATTACGACCAAAAGCGCAACGCCGCCAAAAAACAGCAGAAGACGCTCGAGTCAGCGGACAAAGCGCTGAAGAGCGCTGAGCGGAAGACCAAGCAGACGCTGAAGGAGGCCCAAGCCATCAGCAGCATCAGTAAGGCTCGCCGCACCTACTGGTTCGAGAAGTTCTACTGGTTCATCTCCACTGACAACTACCTGGTGAGTCACTTTACTGGGTGGCTGGAAAATATTTTTCTTTATGTTTTAGCGGGCGCGGGCGGCCGGCATACAAAAGTAGACTATAAAATACGTGAAATCGAGTGTGGATGGGTGAGGTCACACGAACGCTTGAGGATAGTAGGTTATTCAAGGTTACGTTTGAAGTAGGAATAGTAGATTATTAACCAAGGGGATAAAGCAGTGTCTTCTGTCGCGGGTGACGACTTAAATCGCGAGCGCAACGAAGGACTCGAGGTTTACTTCCGAGCTGAGTGAGGGTGTTAAATACTTAAATCACGAGCGAAGCGAGGGATTTAGGACGAGTCCTGAGTGTAGCGACGGATTTATGTTCACCCAAAACTAAGACAGCTTTATTACCGAGGAAAATACTCTAATTTTCGTACCATTTGCGAAAAAAAAAGACAATAATAACAAGAGATCAGCATTTATTATATGTTTTACGTTGTAAATAAATATAGGTACGCAGAAAACTAGGCTGTTTGTGTGAGACGCAAATGACCCTTTTCTTTTTCTTTTTGGAAAACTAAACAGCTGGTGTAAACAAACAATGACATGACTTGATTTAGTTTTTTATTTTATGAAATTTAAGTGGTTTTGTGGATTTTTTTGTGGATTTTTTTGTGGACACATGTTGTCGATTCAAAATCGTTATTTTTTTACGCTTAACAATATAGAAATGATTTCAGTTCAGTATAAATTTCGGTAAGTATTCCAAACTGAAACCACATTCTCCCTCTAGAGGATGAATTAAATTCAATACAATTTTCTTTCCCTGTTTTTAACAGATTAAAAATTACTATTGTTATGTTCGCTTTTTGTGCCATAGAATGTGATATTTTTGAGCAAGTGGTACGAAAAGCATTTTAGTACACTACGGCGCGACGAAATTGATACTATTATAATTAATTTCTTTTTCGTGAGTTTTATGACGCTTAGTTTTTTTATTTATAATTGCAGTAATGGTATCTATCAAAGAGTCTAACGCATTTTAGAGGTTTTCTTTGTCAATTGATTGTGATTCAAAAGTGAAAAGTCAAAAATCATTTATTTTCTCTTTGGATATTTATATCACTTGATAATTGTCACTTCTTTTTTCTTTCGATTTCTTAATAGTTAGTTGTTGACGTCAGATCATTTCACAGAACAAACTGTACTGCAGCATTTTCTCCAAAAACGTCAACTTTATAATTATACTGATATTAAAATTAGATGTGTGGACTGAGAATACATTGCTATGTCATAATTATTAATAAAATATTGTCAAATTTGAAATTAATGTCAATTTGTATAAAATACATGTACTGATTGTACTCAAATTATGTCATTTGTGAGTGTACAAATATAAACCTTTAAAAGGGACCCGCGCCAAGCTCAAGCCAGATGTTTTTGTCTTTAAGATAATCATCGGTTCCGTAATAAGCCTTCTCACAAAGTACTTTCTTTACATAAGCTTTAAATTTTCTATCTGGCATATCAAGGACCGATTCTGGCAATTTATTATAAAACTTTATACAGTTTCCCTTAAACGATTTACTGACTATTTTCAGCCAATAATACGGGGTAACTAAAACATTTATGTTACGTAAGTTTCTACCATGGATGCCAACGAATTTTAATCCACCTATCCATTGACAGGTGATCGGTGGTCGCGACCAGCAGCAAAACGAGCTACTAGTGAAACGTTACATGCGTCCTACTGACGTGTACGTTCATGCTGAAGTTACAGGCGCTTCGTCTGTCATCATCAAGAATGCTGGTGCGGGGCCCGTTCCGCCTCGCACTCTGGCTGAAGCGGGACAGGCAGCAGTGGCTTACAGGTAACATTATGATCTGCTAGTAGGTAGTTAACACAGTAGTGTCAGATTTCTATATTTTACCTGACTACGGAAACGCGAAAAGGAAGGGTAACGATTTTAGCAGTATATACAATGTGACACAAATAAGTTGAACAAAAGACGGACTTCAAAACATTTTTGTGCAAATTCCCGGCACGAAGGTTGAACCAAAATGGCGGTTATCGGCGCAGGTACAAATAATGCGCCGACGACCGCCATTTTGGTTCAATTTACGTTCGGTCTAATAAGTACTCGTACTAGTAGTCACGTACAGAAGTCTTACTCAGAAAAGAAAATCTACTTTAACTCGCATCAGAACTCCCACCTCTTCGTTTAATACCTAGACATCCTTTGCAAGCCAATTTCATGTAACTGAATTTTCCCCTTTGAAGTGGTCGCCGCGCGCATAGTAATAATGTAGGTATATTTTCGATATCTAAACAGTGAGTGACACAGGCCTGACTGTCGCTTACGTCTTGCACTGTATACCCAATTGTTCGAAGTTTATTTTTGAGTGTCATAAAAAATACTTTCCGCTGGGCTACCCTCTTCCTAAACTGACCCTATTACACAATTTTTTTTTTCAGTGTGTCCTGGGAAGCCAAAGTGGTGACCCGCGCGTGGTGGGTGTGGGGACAGCAGGTCACCAAGTCAGCCCCCACCGGCGAGTACCTCACCACGGGTTCGTTCATGATCCGCGGACGTAAGAACTACTTGCTACCCGACCAGCTTGTCTTCGGGTTTAGCCTTATGTTCAGGGTAAGATTAAACTGTTTTTCTTTTTAATATAAAGCTTTTCCTAACATTAACGTCATCACTACAGTCACTAGAGTTTTGATTGTTTGGGAGTCACCGGTGACCCCCATGGCGTGCAAGGTGTTGAAATTAATGGCAGTAAAAAATTTCATTTTTTTATTTAATCAATTCCATTCTGTGATAATGAGTAAGGTCTGTTTAACCAAGCTTATATTAAGGGGAGGAGAGGGAGGGAGACAACACCAACCGGTGTCGTTGGATCGGTATCCAATCCATCCAATCAATCCATGGTCACTGCGCGTGGTGGGTGTGGGGCCAACGGGTTACCGAGTCAGCCCCCACCGGTGAGCACCTCACTCTGGGTTCATTCATGATTCGCGGACGTAATCACCACCTTTTTCGTACGAACACTACGAGGACGGCCAGATCTTTTTCTGTCACAGATGAGGTCTTATTGTACCTATTAATATTAATACACAAACATTTGACTAAAACCAAGCATATGTAGAGTTTTAAAAATTGCATTTGGCTCCATACCTACTTTGTGTAATGCAATCACAGCGATTCGGTTTTCTTTATCATCCCACTCCATTTTAATATCGCAAAATATTGTACAATGTATTGGCGCCAAAATAAGAAAAGACAATGAAAAAATCATATAAAAATAACGGATTCCAAATTCAAATGTAATATTTTGATTATTTTTAACTGTAACAGTATTTATGGCCAGGCCAAGTATATACGGACCAATCACTGATTTAAGTGACAGATTGAGATAGCCCCAATGTAAGTTCGAGACTTGTGTTATGGGATAAAAACTCAACTATGCTTAATTTTATTACAAATATATAGTATATAGATAAACACCCAAGACCCAGGTCAACCAGAAAAATATCATTTTTCATCTTGACCTGACCGGGGATCGAACCCGGGACCTCCGGTGTGACAGCCTGGCATGATGACCACTAGGCCAGATAGGTTGCAAATATAAATAAATATAAGTAATATAAACATTAACTTCCAAATTCATAAAAAATTACAAACGTTTGCCAAACCTATTTTAGTTAAAATATGTTTTGTCTCGTTCTTTCAATGTCAAATATTACGAAGAGGAAAAGGGACAAAACATGTTTGAGCTAGAATAGGTTTAGCAAACGGTTGTATTTTTTTATGAATATGAGGGTTAAACTTTAAACGTCATCACTACAGACACAATAGATTTGTGATTGGTTGGGGGTCACCGGTAACCCCCATAGCATTTAAGTTGTTGTAATTATTAGCGATCAAAAATCCTAATGATCTATCTAAATTGCAGTTAGAGGACAGTTGCATCGAGCGGCACATCGGGGAACGGAAAGCTCCCGTGCAAGAAGACGCGGTGTCGGAAGTGACGTCAGTGGAAGAGGAACAGGAGATCATCGTTTCTGATGATGGTGAGTGACATCAAGAAGTTTTGTGTACAGGTTAATTTTGCAGCTCATTGCTATCTATATATATTAAAGAAAAAGAAACTGACTGACTAACTTACTGACTGAATGACTGACTGACTGACTGACTGGCTGACATATCAACGCACAACCCAAACCGCTGGGTCTAGAGACTCCAAATTTGGCATTTAGGTTCCTTAAAAGTTTTGGGGGTGCACTAGGAAAGGATTTTTCAAAACTCACCCCCTAAGGTGAAACGGGGGTCCAAAGTATGTATGTAGAAACAAGATTAGTTTGACCATTTTATTCGAAACTTCGCAAAACTACTCCTGGCGGTAAATGAGTAAATACGTGATTCGGGATTTTTCAAAATTTAACCCCTAAGTGAGTGATAAAGTGGTCCAAAAATTATATGAAGAAACAAGATTAGTTTGAACATTTTGAAGCTTTCCGTCGCTCTCTCTAGGTCGGGACCGGTAGAGGGAGATGGAGATTGACAACAAATCTCAGCCGTTCAGAAGTTATTGTGGGTCATTGCTTGAAAGTCAGGGTTTTCCCTAGTAAATAATAGATGGCGCTACGGATATCAATTGGAGTATGTAGTTCCGCTACTCATAACTAGATGGCGTTCTTGACAGTGGAATTTTTTTTTTGCCTAGCAAATAAACTTGTTTGAAAATCACACTAATATTATAAAGGCGAAAGTTTGTGGGTGTGTATGTTTGTTACTTCTTCTCGCGCAAACGGCTGGACTAATTTTGATATTATTTAGTATGCAGGAAGCTGACACCCTGAATCAACACATAGGCTACTTTTTACATATATCGCGCGTAACACCGCGGGGCGCAGCTAGTAAATAAATAATAACAAATGAAACAAATACTTTCTTTGAAGATAAACTTATACCTAGCCTATAACTTTATTTCACTTAGATGAACCAGATGAACCATCAGACAAAGAAGAATCCCAAAAATCCGAAAGCCATCTTAAAACGATAAAAGAAGAGACACAATCCACACAAGTGGAGATCTCGGACAACGCAGAGGGCGACTCTGAGCAGAAGAGTGGAGATGAAGAAGTAAAGGAAGAACAAGATAAAACAGAAGATGTGTCGGAGAGTGACAGCTCTTCTGATGATGACTTCCTCGATACACATATCAAGGTAGCTTTTGTCATTATTTTAGTCGCATAACGTCCGCTGCTGGACATAGGCATCTCCCAAGGATTTACAAAATTACCGATTCTTAGTGACCTGAATCCAACGTTTAAAACACAAGCGCCATCTATATAGCTTGCATTGCATTATTTACCTAGAACTATCATACTTGATGCTATATGCATCCCTTTCAATAAGTGATTCGATTAGCCGCCACTAGATGTCATTGTACGCACACTCAACAATTTCTTTGAATTTTCGTCATCTGTTTCAATGCGCTTTAGCTATAAGCAGTTACTTCGAAATAAATCGATAGTTCCGAATTTCCCTCTTTCCCTCGGGCACCTTTTTTACACAGCGCTTTTTTACTTTGGTCAGGACGTTTGACCACCTTGTGGGTGGTGGATGTCAACTACCAAGGTACAGTCAAGTACCAAGATACCTGACGAGGACCTCTACTTATATCTTCAATTTTCTCTTAAACTAAAAATAATATTAACATGAAAATTTATATTCAGAAAGACTTAATTAAAACCTGACACAATTTTAGATACATTAGTTAAACTTTTATCCTCTTATATTTAGCCGTTCATGTGCCACTAGATTCAAAATCTCTTTCTTTGCAGTACCATGGGGGGTTTGGACATCTTACCCTCTTTTGCTATACCAATTTCAGTTAAAATATGGTACATATGTTTTTTTTTAAATCTTGTTAAAGTATGTTATTTTTTTTTATGAATAAGATGCCTTTTAACCACCGACAACAAAGGAGTGTTATAAACTTGCCGCTTATGTCTGTCTGTGTGTCTATCTGTGGCATCGTAGCTCTCAAGCGGATGGACCAATATTGATGTGGTTTTGTTTACGTGAAAGCAAGTTCCCTTGCGGTGATTCTTAGCTAAGTTTGATGAAAATCAGTTCCGCCTTTGAAAAGTTATTGGGGGTTAAAGCTTTAAAGTCGGAGTTTTTTAAGTTGATCTGGCCAATTAACTTTCTATCACTTTTTAAGGGATGATTTTACACGAGCTTCTATCCTTTCAACACTTAACATAGCAAGAATAAAATACAGCCCTTAAAAAATGTGTCACATATATTAAATATAAATACCGCATACGGCCTAGGCAGCGAGAAGGGCGTAGGAAATCAAATTGTCATCTATTAATTACAGAAGATATTAAGACTTCACGATATTTTCTCTATATAAAACTATATATGACGACCTCTGTGGAGTAGTGGTCACCATGCTAGTCCGCCACCCAGAGGTCCCGGGTTCGATCCCCGGTCAGGGCAAGTGGGAAAATGGCCTTTATCAAATTGTCCTGGGTCTTGGGTGTTTATCTATATAATGTATTTGTTATAAAATATAGTATCGTTGAGTTAGTATCCCATAACACAAGTCTCGAACTTACTTTGGGACTAGCTCAATCAGTGTTATTTGTCCTATATATTTATTAATTAACGTGGAAGGGACATACCCGTAATAAATAGAACCACGAGCTCTGCTAGATCACTATAGTATAATTAAATTGCAATTACAACAAAAAGCTTTAAAAAATTGACATTCCCATACAAATTGCCCGGGTGGCTGCACAGTTTTGTTTGGGAATGCCGTTTTTTTTTTTCGTTTTTTGACTGTTATTTTAGTTTTATAATACTAAAGTGATCTAGTTTAGCCGGTGGTTCGATTTAGTATGGGTATGTCCAGAGTTGGGAAAAATGTAATTAAACTACCAATTACTAACTACAATTACATTTTGTAGTCATTAATCGCAACTACATAATTACAAAAAGTAATTGAAAAAGTAGTTGAACTATAAACTACAAAAAGTAGTTGTAATCACAATTACAAACTACTTTTTGAAACTACATATTTTATAAAGATTTACTTACTTATAAATTTTCGTTTCTTGCTTACAACTTCTTACACTTACAATTTCGAAATATAACACCTTTAACACACGCCCGCGGTAATAAATTCTTATTTTAATATGTAGTTATAACTACTTAATTACAATTACAAATTACAACTACAGTAGTTGCAATTGATGTAGTTAAATTTAATGTAATTTCAACTACTTGTAGTGAACTACATGTAATTGTAATTTGTAATCAAACTAATAGTAGTTAACTACGCCCAACTCTGGGTATGTCCCTTTCACGTTATATAAATGTGTCGGATATTTTGATACAAAACCAATTTAATTAATTTCCACAGGTTGACCACGGCACTGGGCAGGTTATCATTGAATCTAAAGCACGGACCTTATCAGAGAGGACGATGTCGGAAACATCTGACAGGAGTAAGTTTTTTACTATGCTTACTTTTCGTGTGTGTAAGTGGCCAGCACTAGTGTCAGATTTATCAGGCTGCCAAAAGGCATCTGACATAGCTTGTCGACTACCATGCAATGATGACAGCCGAGACCAACGGCTTATACGTGTCTTCCGAAGCACGGAGGAGCTCGGAAAATTTTGATACCCATCCAACTGCAGACCACGCCCGGTATCGCTTTACTTGCGAGAGCGCTAGTAATGCGCCCTCCAGCCAAGCGCCGAGCTCTTTTGTAACTATGGTATTATATTGTACTTATATTTTGTGGGTACATAATATTATTGTAATTTTTTTTTCTAGCTATTCATGTCCCATTGTTGGGCAAAATTATTGTAATTATATTGTAAAAATTCCTCTCAATGTTTTTGCTACACTCAAACTGGGTACATGTTGATTTGCACAATATATTGTCAACTTTTTGCTTACATGTTTGCTAATAAATTACTTATAACAACACTAGCCGATTGACTGGAAGAGATGTCTATACGGAATAAGTCCACCGTAATTCGCTACTGTCCAACAAGTCAAATCAAAAACTTTTTTCTACACGTCAGAACAACCATTTGCTATGAGATTTGAATGAAACATAGACTAATGACGTCATAGTTTGTGGTGTCAAATAGCGCTATTAATATCAGTTTTTCTGCAATAATTAATCTAAAATCACTTTGTAAATGGATACGATCATGACAAGTTACATTATTTTGTGACGTTTTACTTTCCGTACATATAGTCGTATTTTTAATTAGACGAAGTCAACTGACGTTTACTGTGTTGTCAGTTTTTAATTAAATAAAAATAGTGTTGTGACAAAGTGAATGATTGAAAAAACTCCGGAATGAATGAAATTGCCTCGATTGTCTAGTGAATAGTTAGTGTGCCGAACTGCCGATATCGGGTACGGGTTTCGAATTTTAGTCGTGCTTTGTACATACCAACGAGTTTTCGATGACTATGTTTCTATAGTATCTACCTATACTGAATACCGAGAGTTTCAAACATTAAGGAAAACATTGCGAGGAAACTTGTAAGACTATCCTATTTTCAACACATCATGCAGTTAAAACTATAGATGTATAAAATATAACAATTATAGGTAGGTATTGAAAATAAAAAACATCGCTTATTACATTTGTTCATTCATCTGATTGAACGAGAACTGAACGCATCACTATTACTTTAAATATGGCAACATTTTTTTACAAAGTGACATTAGTTACTGTCAGTTGGCTTCGTCTAATTAAAAATACGACTTTAATTGTATCTTAACTTTTTTAACAAATACCGACATAAAAAGTACGAATGAGTTTTTGAAACTCATTCGTCGGTAAGCCTTTTAATTTTGTATCATTTCTTAATAAGGTGAAGACAAGCCTCTGTCATTCCCGTCGCTACCGAAGCGAGGCGGCAAGAAGCCGCAGAAGAACAGCAAAGAACAGAAGAAGCAAGAAGAGAAGCAGAGGGACGGCGTGAAGAGAGGGCAGCGGGGGAAGCTTAAGAAGATAAAAGAGAAGTACCGCGATCAGGATGAAGAGGATAAGGCGATCGCGAATGAGATTTTGAAGGTGAATAGAAAACAAAAGGCCACTGTAAATTACTTTATTTTTATTATTTTAAAAGCTTTATTTAGCCAAAAGCTACAATAGGTTGACTTAATGCCAAAGCATTATCTCCCTATCAAGCTTTAAGAAAAGATAAACAGATAAGAAAGTTGGTATCTAAAGATACTTAAAAGATATTAAGCCAGAATCTTAATTAATTTAAATTATCATAGATACAATAAATTGATAGTATATACGAGTTTAACTAAAATATAATATACAATGTTCTTTTTAATTAAGTACAAATATTTTAAGAGGTGATTCAGTCCATCATTTTGAACAACTTTTCCCAATAAATATACAATGTCCTTTTTAATTAAGTACAAATATTTTAAGAGGTGATTCAGTCCATCATTTTGAACAACTTTTCCCAATAAATATACAATGTCCTTTTTAATTAAGTACAAATATTTTAAGAGGTGATTCAGTCCATCATTTTGAACAACTTTTCCCAATAATCACGTGACTACTTCGATCTGTATGAGAACCTAAATATTTTTTTTCGTATTTCGATATATATTTATTGGGCAAAGTTGTTTAAAATGATGGACTGAATAACCCCTTAAAATATTTGTACTTAATTAAAAAGGACATTGTATACCTACATACATATATAGAAAATAGTAAGAAACGTTGAATTCTGCTAATTGATTATGCTTTCAAAAAGTAAATCATGCACTTTTACCTCACACGTTAAGGGGGAGAGTGAGGGTTAATGAAGTCTGACATTGTTAACATCGTGGGTGGGGTCGTATGGTTCGAGACGTCGCAATACAAAATCTATGTTTAAGGGGCTACCTGAATTTACCGGGGTCCAGTGCCGCCCCCATTTAAAATAAATAATTAGAAAGGAAACTGATATATCATTTAAAATGTTGTCTTCAAACTATTTTATGAACTACTGTTTACAGTTTAAAGTGACAACTTGAAGCTTTTATACGCACATATGCTAAAAGTGGCCGTTTTTCGCAATTGTGCGTAAAAAAGCTTCACGTCCTCACTTTAAACCAGAGGTTCCCAAACTTATTTTGTCAAACGCCCACTTTAAAAAATCTGTTATTTTGTAGCGCCCCCCATTTTTTTCACCATAAAAACCTGAATCACATATTTGTCTTGCCTGTAGTTTAATTCAAACTATATTCTAAACTAGACTTTTTTTACAAGAGAGAGCAATAATAATACATACACCAGTACATTAGAGTATCTTTTATAAAAAATAATAATAATCAACATTGTTAATTTTAAATAATAAATAGCAATAATAATACAATTATACAATAATAAAGAGTATCGGAAGTGGGGACCTCACCTGCGAAACTTTAAAACACGAAATTTTTTCAGTGTTTGATTCCTTTAACGATATAAATAGCGTTGTGAACGCATTAAAATAATAAATATTAATTACATTTTTAGTTTATATTTGTACAATAAAAAGGGATATAAATATGAACTAATAAATGGATGTTGTGTAGTAAGAGGGTTTTAATTTCAGTGAATTTTAAAATATGAAATAGCTGAAGTTATAAATCACTCATTGCTTAAATCACATCAGCGCCCCCCAACTTTATTCTGGGCCCGTTACCGCCCCCCTTAAAGCCTCCAGCGCCCACAAGGGGGCGTTATCGCCCACTTTGGGAAAGACTGCTTTAAACTGTAAACAATAGTTCATAAAATAGTTTGAAGGGTTATCTAGGGTCTGATCAAGACAACATTTTAAATGAAATCTCCGTTTCCTTTCAAGAGATTTATTTCAAATGGGGACAGCACTGGGCCCCGGAAAATTCAGGTAGCTTCTTAAGCAATATAAACACAAAATTTGTAACCAACTGTCACATGGAGTAAAGTCAACTAAGTCAGTCATGTAACGTAATTTATGGAGGGTCCCTAAAAGGAGTGACTGAGTGTCAGAAAGAGACTAGAGTTAAAATCATTAATTCAGGAGTGTTATTAGATATAATATTAAAACTTGGTAAGTGCCTATGTTAAAAAAAATCGTATGAATAGTCAGTGAGACAATCCCCATATTCATTTGAGAAAAGTGCGAAGCACGGAGAACCTCGAGAAATGTTTATGCGTCTTATAACCATGCCCCGTGTTACTTAACTTGCAATAGCGCTGGGTAATACGTATTCCCACCGAGCTCCTCAAATCCTCAAAATCAAAACCATCAAAATTAATAGTAGATTGTGCTACAAGGTAATACAATGTACTATAAGGTAATATTTTGAAGGCGCGGGCGCTACTTTGAGCGAAACGAAGGATTCCGCAGTTGAATTCTACGGTGGAATCCTGAGAGAAGCGAGGGATTCATGTATATCGCCGGAGGTGAAAGTATTACCGTACCCGAGTACAGTACGCGAAGCACGGAGAACCTCGAGAAATGTTTATGCGTCTTATAACCATGCCCCGTGTTACTTAACTTGCAATAGCGCTGGGTAATACGTATTCCCACCGAGCTCCTCAAATCCTCAAAATCAAAACCATCAAAATTAATAGTAGATTGTGCTACAAGGTAATACAATGTACTATAAGGTAATATTTTGAAGGCGCGGGCGCTACTTTGAGCGAAACGAAGGATTCCGCAGTTGAATTCTACGGTGGAATCCTGAGAGAAGCGAGGGATTCATGTATATCGCCGGAGGTGAAAGTATTACCGTACCCGAGTACAGTACGCGCAAAATAACTCGACGGCTCTGAACTTCGCGCGGAATCTGCGCAGTAGATACCTATAGCTTCTCCACTTTTTTTTTTTTTCATTTATTTATCTTTGGATATTTATATCACTTGATAATTGTCATTTCTTTTTTCTTTCGATTTCTTAATTAGTTGTGGACGTCAGATCATTTACTTACAACTAAGTTTACTGCCGCCTCCAAAGCGCAAGTACAGAAGAAGCGGTAACAAACTGTACTGCAGCATTTTCTCCAAAAACGTCAACCTTACAATTATACTGATATTAAAATTAGATGTGTAGACTGAGAATACATTGCTATGTCATACTGTCACTTGCAGCTAACTTTCGAGCAGCTAAGTTATTTTGCGCGATCCGTAGCACACTGTACTTTTCATCTCATTCTATGAGAAAAACTAGCAGATACAAAACAGAATACAAAGAACACCTACAATACCTAATCAGACTTCAACTAACAATTTAATACTAACCTTTGTTTGGTGTCGTTTTTATGCAATAAATACTAAGAAATAATTTTTTAAAGACCACTAACTTATGATAAAATGTTCACTCATAACTTTGTTTGCCGGGTCCTTCATAGCTTTTTAGAAGTAAACTTGATACTTATTCACTTTAGGCTTGAACTTACGAAAAAGGTATTCATATTTACAAAAATAATTACATGTCAATACAAATAGCCTAAAACTTCTGTAATTACCTACTTGAATCAAAAAGAATAAATTGCGCTTTTTTAAATTATACTTATTTTTTTTCCGAAGCGAGGAACATACAAATGTTTACCTACATTCATCCATGTTGACGACGATATGTACTCCAAATTTAAAAAATCACGGCGTCTTTGCCAATCATTTTTTATTTTAAAACGAAATTATTATTATTTTTTTGTTGGACTACCAATATTATTTTTGATTCTACATAGATTACACTCGTGTTAAGTTTTCAAATTGGTTTTAATCCCTAGAGATTTACTTTTTCACTTTTTAGTCCCGAGAGAATAAGCAGTAACTTTAGCTCCAAAAGCATTGGGATGAAAACATCGTTTTTTGAGTAAATGAGATGATTTTTTTTTCTATAGGCTGCGAACATTGCCAAAGACTCGAAGAAGGCCCAGAAAAAGGCGGCCGCGGCAAAAGCAGGCGGTCGCGGGAAAGGCAATCAAAAGACGAAGATACCGCAACCAGCTCCGATGATACTAGAAGCGGAGTCTGATGCTGAGGAACCGGAGCCTGAGGTAAGTAGAAAACAAGAGGATTGCATGGACGTACATTGCCGATTATTGTAGGGTAGGTGAATTGTGAACCCGAGGGTTTAAATACAAGTTTTATAGATAGGTATGATCTCAGCAAAAAAAAGTTACCTAAATTACGAGTGATGATCTCTATTATAGCTATTTATGCAACTGTGGTATAATAAGGGGTATTAAAACACTAATGTGGATAATAGTATCACATAAGTGTTTTAATATCTAATTATGACGGTTGCATACAAAACTTTATGTACGTCCTTGATATAAATCCTCTAAAAAGGTTCTGAAACAATAGGGTGTTTTACAGTGTTGTAAGAACTCTATGTAAAATCATAGTCAGTATTACTGAGTATTAAGTTGTAATAATACAAACAAACTATGTATAGGTAATAATATAATTATTTATATAGTATATATTTATGTAGTAATAATTATTTACATTTTGGATCGTTATTTTTTTCCCGTCACAGACCCTCCAAAAGCATAGTATCAGCAACTATGACAGGCCTAATCGAAGTTTAACAATTTTTTTATCTAGTACATCTGGACAATCTACAATTTCTATAATATCACGTCTCTGTCCATTGCGGGGCAGACAGAGCCCAGGCTAATAGGCCTGGCCACACCCAGCACCGGAAACTGTCGCATAGCGATGGACAGGCGCTTTTTAGGGATCAAGTTTGTGTTGCATAATGAAATTTAGTACAACATTATAACACTCGTTTGGGTGATATAATGGTTATAATGACATTGGTTGTTTTAATGTTGGCAATAAGCTAACTGTTTCAGAAACCTTTATAGAGGATTTATAGCATGGGTGTAGATAAATACTATTAAATGTTCCTTATAACTCACCACTTGTTTGAACTAAAGTTTGAACAAAAAGTGAGTATTTTACGATTTTTATTTTTTATTTTAGGTGTATATAACTTGTTTAGTTGGAGTATGTCAATGTGTTTCATAATTGCAGCCCGACCAGTCAGAAGCGGGACCAGGTGGTGCAGACGGGGTGGAAGAACTGCTCAATCAGCTCACAGGGTGTCCGGTCGCAGAAGACGAGCTTCTGTTCGCTGTACCTGTGGTGGCGCCTTATTCTGCGCTCAGCAACTACAAGTCAGTACAAAGTTTAACCTGATTGAATTTACTGATTTTCATAAAACTTACATCGTTATGGTCAATGATAGTCCAAATAACATGGGAAAAATAATTAAAAAAATATTTGCTTTGTTATATGGCTAAAATAAAATTAAAAAAAAAATTTTGAATTAAAAAAAGCTTGTAATTTTTTTTTATTATCAATTTATTTCAATTAATTAATTATAAAAATATGTTTAATTTCCTATCCAAATCGACCTATTGTAGTATATAAAATATTTTTATAATGTAAAGAGCTGTAACCCGCGACTTCGTCCGCGTAGAAGTCTGGAAAATGTTTCAATTGTGATTTTTATTTGTTTTTTTTTTTATTTACGTTGCCTCTCATATCCTGGCCGGACCCATGGGGAAAATCGTAACAGACAAACTTTAACCTTATTACATTGACATAAAGTTTCAGTTTTTCAGGCAATTTTTGACTTCTTCCTAAACAGGTTTAATTTTGTTATGACATATGAATTATTATGTAAAAAATTTAAAATTCTTCAATGTAAAAATCTTTATAAAAGTGTAGAGATTTAAAGGCCTAGCGAGCGGACCCGACGAACCTTGTCGAGCTCCCGCTGTCACTCCCGCTACCGCTCCCGCTCCCGTTCCCGCTCCCGCTCCTGCTACCGCTCCCTCTCCCGCTTCCGCTCCCACTCCGCTCAAACACGTTTCTCGCTTCAAAAATGTCGAAAATTCATACACAACCCCTATTTCACCCCTATAGGGATGTTATTTTCAAAATCTAATGAATGCATTATTATTATCTACTAACTACTAAAATAAATAAAATAAATGATGTCTCTCACTTTAAAATATACGATGTTTAATACACACTGGCAACCCTTATTTCACCCCCTTAGGGATGGAATTTCCAAAAATCCTTTCTAAGCGGACGTCTCCTTGTCACAATCTACCTTCCTGCCAAATTTCATCTTCATTGGCTAAGTAGTTTTTGAGATTTCGGGATGAGTGAGTGAGTGATTTTCGCTTTTATATAATAGGTTGGGGAAAAAGTCTTATCGCATTTTATATTCAAAACATTTTTTAATATAGTTTATTTACATTTAACTAAAGTATGTAGGTACCATTTTGTTATAGGTAGGGACATGATCCCATTGCTATAGAAATTTTGGGGCTTCTGATCAAAAAACTGCGTCAAGTAGTTTTGGCAGTCCTCTCGTGATGTTAACCTGACACTGCCTAAAGAATTCTGAAGAGACCGAAACAGGTAGAAATCTGAAGGTGCCAGGTCAGGACTATACGGCGGATGCATTAACACCTCCCAGCCAAACTCTCTTAATTTTTGCTGAGTGGTTAAAGATGTGTGACGTCTAGCGTTATCATGATGAAAAACCACACCCCTTCTGTTGATTAATTCCGGCCGCTTTCTCTCAACTTCTTGCTTTAATCTTATCAGTTGTTCGCAGTAGAGTTCTGAATCGATGGTCCTGCCTGGTGGTAACAGCTCATAATGAATAATGCCCTTCCAATCCCACCACACACACAGCATCACCTTGTTGCGAGTTAACCCATGTTTCGCCACAGTCTGTGAAGCCTGACCGGCCTTTGACCATGACCTTTTTCGCACGTTCTTGTCGTACGTGATCCACTTTCATCACCAGTTATCAATTTCTTTAAAAAATGGTTCGTTCTCATTACGTCGTAATAAAGAATCACAAATGAGTACACGGTTCATTAGGTTTCTTTCAGAGAGCTCGTGAGGTACCCAAATATCGAGCTTTTTTGTGTACCCATTTTTTTTTCAAATGCGCCAAAACTGTTTTGTGGTCAATTCCCAGTTCTTCAGCTACGTCGTAACTACTGATATGCCGATCATGCTCCACTTTTTCAAAAATAGCATCCATTTTATCCGTAACAGGGCGACCAGAGCGACGTGCATCTTTGACATCAAAATTTCCGGATTGAAAACGCTTAAACCAAATTTGTGCTACTCTCACAGACACTGCACTAGGTCCATAAACATCGCAAATTTTTTTCGCGGCTTGCGTTGCATTTTTACATTTTTGGTAGTAAAATTTTAAAATGTATCTAATTTCTTCATTTTTATTTTTATTTATTTTCCTAATTTGAATTTGGAATTATCTTCTTTAAAATTTAAACTTTTAAATGATACCAAAACCAGCCAGGTAAGAAATAGTATAGCCAAAGTGGTTTTATTACAAGTTCATACATGCTATATGCGAAAAGACTTTTTCCCCAACCTAATATACAGGGTTACTGGCAACTAACGCAAAACCTTTTAACATCAGAATCAAACTCCCCAACACATTATAGATCTGCAAGAAAAAAAGGCAAAAATTGCAGAAAATAAAATGGGCCTCCCATACAAATTCACTGATCACCTGGTCGAGTTTCTATGGGGATTCCAATTTCTTTTCTTAGATTTTTTTATTTTTTTCTTGCAGATCTATATTATGTTAGGATTTTGATTCCGATGTTAAAAGGTTTTGCGTTAGTTACCAGTAACCCTGTATAGAAGATAAATATATCCCGTTTTCCAGGTACAAAGTAAAACTGACCCCCGGCACCAGCAAGCGCGGTAAAGCAGCCCGCACCGCGCTGCAAGTGTTCCTGCGGGAGCGCACCGCCACCCCGCGGGAGAAGGACCTGCTGAAGGCCGTGAAAGAGGAGAACGTCGCCAGGAACTTCCCCGGGAAGGTCAAGCTGTCCGCGCCACAGCTGCACAAGCATAAGAAGTAAACATTGTAAAGACAGACAAACTATAACTTTATTACAATCCTCGACACGCAAACTCAGTGTGAGTGAGCGCCAAAAGTAAAATCAGTCAAAAAAATTACTAAAATCAGTGTTTTAGTAGAAGAAATGAACCATTTTGATTATTTAAAAAAAAACACATTTTTTTTTGTTATTTATTATTCTTGTTAGTTTATTACACTAATAATTCAAACAACAACACTTGAACGTCAAGCTGCTAGCGGTACCAAAGGTGTAGGTGAAGGTGGAAAGTGCGCGGGATCCCGAAATGACGCGCAAGGGTCGTGCCGTGACTCGGGCCGAGTTTCAAAAACCTGTGTAAACCGGTTTAAACCATGCATGGGTCGTGCCGAGCCTCAGGCCAGTATCTCACCTACACTTACTGTGTCCCCTCACACAAAAGCGTAGAGTTGTAGGTACTAGCTTAACCATTACATACATACATTACAATCACGCCCGTTTCCCACAGGGGAGGCAGAGACTATGGACCTCCACTTGCTAAGATTCTGACAGACCGCTTTCGCTTCACCTACACTCATCATTCTTACATCATTTAAACCATTACTCTCCCTAACGACGGGACATATAGCAACATGGCACTATCGCCTCTGTGATTTAAACCTGTAATAAAGTTAATCTGTGCTGTATAATAAGACGTTCTTTTCAACGTTTTATAATAAGTCGAGTTCACTAAGTAAATTCCTTTTAAAATAACAAGATGGGTAAAAAACCATAGACAGAAAGAATAACAATATCTTGTCATTAATCAAGAAAACAAAAAATCAACTCATTCAACGAATCTACACTATCAACTCTTACATACAAGTCACGATGAATGATTTATGGCTTGTGTGGGTATATCACCCACACAAGCCATAAATCATTCATCGTGAATGATACACATGTTAGAAATAAATAACTAATAATTTACACAGATTCTAACAAACTCAAACGACATACTTAAAATAAACCTAATGTAGGCAGCGCTATATAGTGCTTCACACAATGGCTTGTTTGAAAGAATGATTTGATTTAAAATTACAATACCTACCTTAAAGTTGAACTAGACGATACTTTTTCTATACAAATTTCGGAGGGGATTTCCTCCACTGTTTGACATTGTACAATGTACATCCAAAGTTTAACATGCTATCGTTTTGTCTCATTATAAATTTTGTCTGTACGGATACAGATTTGTAAAATAAAAAGCCATTTAAAAGTTATGAGCCATCAAAGATTCGTTTTTTTTTTGCTTATTTTTGTTAAATCTCCAAAACAAAGTCCACACCGACACGGCTTATTTATCGAAGATTTCAATAAACTTAATTTTTAATCAAATAATGCGGTCGTTTTTGCATGAAACCGCTTCTCCCAAAGGACTTTACGTATTTTTTAGGCGCTCGGTTAACCATAATTATCGTGCCTTTTTACCTTACTGCTTCGCCCAAACAAAAGGTTGGGAGAGACAGCTTGCTTTTAGGCCGCGCCCACCCGTGAGTTCGAGCTCGCGACTAGTTCAACTAAATCAAAAATGTGTCAAGTAAAATATTGTAATATATATTGATCTGAATTTTCTACAATATGCTCGTTTACACTACCTACATCTCAAAACATAAAACACCTTTATGTCAATATCTACATTTCATGTAAAAAGTGATATTATTTGTTATTATTATACTGTAATGTTATGTATGATTAATAAATGTAATAAATCTTTTAATGTTGAACAATATCGCCTATAATTTCTACCAAACTAAGATATCCGTTTATTTGAAGATACAACACGAAAAAATAAATACAACAAATCTTCTCGGGTCGAAAGGCTATAATAAATTTGACCAGTGTATGGCCACGGCGCCTCCCCGGTCATTTGCCTCATTAAGGTCCTGCAATGTGCAGGAAGTGGAGCTTTTTGGTCAGGACAATAAGTGGGTCATTTATTGGACAGCACCACACTCGCATTTTTCGTTTTTGGAGAAACGCCACCTTACTCGGTTCTCTTGACATCTCCCAACGCCAGTCCGGAGTCTATTTAACAAATCTAAAATAATACATTAGACTTTAAACCTGTTTTAAACTTTAAACCTGTTTTAAACTTTAAACCTGTTTTAAACTTTAAACCTGTTTTAGTTAAAGACATTTTTTTTCCCTTTCCCCCTTTCCAATATGTGACATAGTAACAACGAGACAAAACACATTTTAACTAAAAGGGCTTTAGCAAACGTTTTATGAGTATGGGGGTGATACACTGTAACATCCTTATCCCTGAATAAGCCACAGAAGCTGTAAGACTCAAAGGCCACTTTTAGCGTTATGGTGGGCGATAAGATGAAATTAATATACTTTACCTGTCACATAAATTATACTTATTGACGTGTAAAAGTGCCTGTAAAAGTCCTAATTACTAATAAATAAATCTTTGCAAAAGAGTGAAAATAGTGATGGGTTGCTAGCCACATCGCTTATTTACGTGATTCGGATCGCCCATTCCCTCAATCGACTTTTACGATCTACGCGATATAATATTTGTAAATTAAATTGTTCAGTTGAAAGTTTTTTATTATGAATTGTTTTTATAATATCCAAGAATAACATTAACAAATAAGCAATAACAATAGCAACTAATATTAATCTTCATCTTCCTCCTGTTCTTCGCCAAAGCCTTCCCCTTCGCCCATCATAGCGGGGGGCGGGACGGGGGGTAAGTGCGCGATGCGGTATGCCTGCAGGCAAAGATATATGTTATGGACCAAGAGATAAATTGGGACATTATTCATAATAATTACAAGCTACTTTAGGCTAAGTATGATATTGTTACGAAACTAGGGTTCGAGATGTGGGAAAAAACGCCAAACTTCGTATGAGGGTATTATTTCACTACGGAACCCTAGAATGACACGTTAAGATGGTCTTCCTGATGTCCAAGTCCAAGTCGCGTAGCAGCCAGATCCAGGTATCTTGCCGAAGTTTTCGCAGGTACTTCCACTTTTCGCACTGAGGTAGGTTTCCTCCGCTTCGAAGTGATCGCTTTTGTAGCTCGTACTGAACTGCCGTGGTGCGCACACGATCGCCTTTTTATATGCGCCGGTATAGAGGTCTACATTATTCTCGAATATTCTCCATACTAGACGAACGATGCCCGGGCATTATGGCTAAGTATGATTTATGACTGAGTCGGTCCAGTGGTCAAGGCGTTCGCCTCGTAATCTTTGAGAGAAGTTGTTTCCAGTCTGGTTAGTATATTGCAGGCTTGAAACCTCTGATTATCAGAAAGTAAAGATGATGAGGGTCCAACACCATGAAGCGTTTGTTCAAACCTATCCAAGGATTGGTTCTGTTCTACCCTTTCGGTTGCAGAGGTGAGACGGCAGTCGCTCCGTATAAAAACCAGTAACCTCGTCAAATCGCCTAGGTAAGGTAGCGGACCCCGGGCTCTGATCGCAAGCATTACATGTTATAATGTGTCAACATTGTATTATATTATAAGTATTTATTAATTAAAAGAAAATACGTAGTAAGTAGGCGACCAATACTGTGAAAATGAGTTTCTTTCGGCGTTTCTTCTCAGCAGTGGTCGTTACGAAGCGCTGGTATCGGTAGCTATTCTTTAAAAATAAATTAAATTTTAATATACTTTACACGTAACATAAATTATACTTATTGACGTGTAAAAGTGCCTGTAAAGGTCTAATTACTGAATAAACATTTGAATCTCTGAATCTGAAGCGTTACCGCTGAGGATACAACCGGGAATACAGGAGGTGATGATGATGATTGGGAACGTACCTCCTCGTCCGCGAAGGTGGGGTCTGCCATCTCCAGGACTTCGGGGCCGATGATGTACTCGTCCTGCGGCCGCGGCAGCTGCAGCGGCGTGAAGTTCGGCGGCTGGAACTTCAGCGCCCAGCCCACGTACATGCACTCCGATCGCCTGAAACATACTCTCATGTGAAGAAGATTCTTCTACGCTCGCTTGCGAGAAATAAATTAAAATAACGAGCCAAGTGCAAGTGGGACTCGCGCTTGGTTTCCGTATCATTATCTATAAAAAATCACGTTTGTTGTACGTGAGCCCCACTTAAATATTTATTTCATTACATTTTTAGTATTTTTTGTTATACCGGCAACAGAAATACATCATCTGTGAAAATTTCAACTGTCTAGCTATCACGGTTCATGAGATACAGCCTGGTGACAGATAGACGACAGCGGAGTCTTAGTAATAGTCGTTTTTACCATTTGGGTATGTAAGAGACCCTAAAAACTAAGAATGTGCTAGCTGCTTCTGTTCCCGCGTCGAGGTGAATATGAAGAAAGTGCCCCATTCTCACTCTGGATTTCTTTTATTGTTTCTTGTTGTTTTGTAATTTTTGTGTGTCTATTATGGTGCAGTAAAGTTGATTTGTATTGTATTGTGGTCTACTCCAGATTGGTGACCACCAAATGGCATAAAATATTTCGAGCTCCTACATTCTTCGGGAGAAGATATTTTCCACTTAATCCCTTCCGCGCACCCCCGCTTTCCCATTTACGGTACAGAGTGGGGATTATGATTAGCCTACTGGCGGCAAATCAAATGGGTGGCGCAAAGAAGAATTTCACTTAGACAGTAACTTAAGCAGAAAGTTATTGACCGTAGGAATAGAGGAATACCAAGAAAAAGGCGAAATGAGTGCGTAAAGAAAGATATATGGATAGGTTTAAAAATGTAGAAAATGCGATAGCAAAAGATAAAGGAAAAGACTTACATGCGGTCCGGACACCACGTAGAGTGAGAAAAGGAAGAAGAGAGAGAAAGCTAAAAGAAAAAGTAATCAACAACTCACTTCCGCAAGCGCTGCGTAGGACACCCACCAACTTAGGTGGTTGGACGACCTAAGTAAGGTTACAGGAAAGTGCTGAATGCAGCCGCTTCCAATCGGTTATTTTGGAAAACCTTGGGGGAGGCCTATGTCTAGCTGTGGACTTCCTGCGGCTGAAATGATGATGGAGACAACTCAAAGAAGCAAGAAAACAAACAAATGCATTAATTTTACTTCTTACTTGCTTCTCTTACATAATTTTCTATGCTCGGTGTTACTCTACGAATCAGAAATGAGGAAATTCGTAGGAGAACAAAAGTCACTGACATAGCCCAGCGGATTAGCGCGTTGAAGTGGCAGTGCGCGAGACACAGCGCGACAAACCGATGGCCGATGGGGCGAAAAGGTTCTCGAAGGGCGACCGCGTACTGGCAAGCGAAGCGTAGGACGCCCACACACAAGGTGGTCAGACTTCCTGACCAAGTTCGCTGGAAAGCGCTGGATGCAGGCCGCTCTTGATCGGTCATTTTGGAAATCCTCGGGAGAGGCCTATGTCCAGCAGTGGACGTTATGCGGCTGAAATGATGAACCAACTTCATAAACTAGGGTACAATGTTAAAAAAATTACAAATTAAAGCTAGAGTTCACTTACTTCCCAACATCGGCATACGCCACAGCACCTGGCCAGACGTTGCTCCTCAGTATCGCCAAGGCTTTATCAGGCAGGAGGTTCGTACTGACGCGCGCGGTCCACGCCGTCAGCCCCTCCACTCGCCCGTCTTCCGACAGGGGGGTGAAGAGTGGCGGGCCCGTCTCCGGTTCTATTGGTGGAGGGCCCTCGTCATCTTCCTCCTCCAAGGCTTCGTCCTGCAAAGTAGGAAAACTTGATTGACTAGAGTTGAGTTACATCTGTCAGGATGGAGCAGATCTTTCGCATGCTGCTATCCTTTTCTGTCGCTCAGAACCGTCATTTGCCAGAGCGAGAGAGAGCGATTGAACGTTTCAGCCTGGCCCTAGAGTGTGCTGTTATACATTTTTTCTACTCCTGAAGTGCGATTTCTTGAAACGCGGAGTCACCTAAACGAATGGTTTTCCCATACAAAAACAATACGTTTAGGTGACTCCGCGTTTCAGAAATCGCACTTCTGTACTGTTATCTGTCTTTTAAATGGTCCCGAACACTAATATAAGAACATAGAATAAATGATTTCAGAAAAGTCTATAGTCTATTCCAGTCTTTCCCAAAGTGGGCGATAACGCCCCCTTGTGGGCGCTGGAGGCTTTAAGGGGGGCGGTAACGGGCCCAGAATAAAGTTGGGGGCGCTGATGTGATTTAAGCAATGAGTGATTTATAACTTCAGCTACCTATTTCATATTTTAAATTTCACTGAAATTAAAATCCTCTTACTACACAACATCCATTTATTAGTTCATATTTATATCCTTTTTTATTGTACAAATATAAACTAAAAATGTAATTAATATTTATTATTTTAATGTGTTCACAACGCTATTTATATCGTTAAAGGAATCAAACACTGAAAAAATTTCGTGTTTTAAAGTTTCGCAGGTGAGGTCCCCACTTCCGATACTCTTTATTATTGTAAAATTGTATTATTATTGCTATTTTTTTATTTAAAATTAACCATGTTGATTATTGTTATTTTTTTTATAAAAGATACTCTAATGTACTGGTGTATGTATTATTATTGCTCTCTCTTGTAAAAAAGTCTAGTTTAGAATATAGGTTGAATTAAACTACAGGCAAGACAAATATGTGATTCAGGTTTTTATGGTGAAAAAAATTGGGGGCGCTACAAAATAACTGATTTTTTAAAGTGGGCGTTTGACAAAATAAGTTTGGGAACCTCTGGTCTATTCCTAATATAATAGCACATGTGTCGTTATTTCGCCAAAACGATGCTCCTATAATTTTTTTTTCTTTAAATCTTCCATACTGCCAACATAATAAAATCGTTATTTTAACATATGGTGCCATTTTTCAAACGTGGAGTCACTGAACAAACGGTTTATTGTATGAAAAACATTCATTTAAGTGACTCCATGTTTCAAAAATGGCACTTTTGGTCACTAGGAAGACGTCAATAAAAAAAATTAAGTCTTCCATATTACCTATTATCTATCAAACATATGGTAGTATTTCGTACTTTTCTTTGTTTATTTTTGTATTTATTTTAGTAAATGTAGTCGTAGAAAAAGTATTGTATGCAACGTTGTATAAGTATGTCAAAAAATGCTCGATGGCGTCTCCTTACGATGCTCGCCAAGGCTCGCATCGTAACTTGCGCCACTCGCATTTTATGAAACATCTTATGCAACTGTTGCATAAAATACTATTGTGTAGGTACCTACACACAAAATGCCATTAAAAACAAGTAGTTAATAAAATAGTTTGAAGGAATTATGTAGAGTCAAAACAAAATTTTAAATGATGTCTCCGTTTCCTATCAAATGATTTATTTCAAATCGGGGCAGCACTGGACCCCGGAAAATTCAGGTATCCCCCTAAAGGGACCTTCTGCCTTAAGTTATAACGTAATTAGATAACTTAACAACATGTGACCACAATAATATTAAATCTTTTGTTTTAAATAAATAGATTAATTTAATAATATAAAACGGTAAAAAAAATATGTTTAATAAGGCCTTACAACGACATGGAGTACTTCTCATGAGAAACTATAATTTTTAGATAATGCGCCCGATCCTCGTGAATGTGAAGAGGGGGAAACTTACCATTCCCGCGTTGGGGTTCCACCAGATAGTCCTTCCTTGCTTGAGGATGTGCCTGCCGTGGTGCACCCAGTACGTGAGGTTGCTGTCCACCAAGTCTTTCAGGATGTGCCCCCGGTAGAACGGGTTAGGGTTGAAAGCCATGTCACCTGGAAAGAACAGGACCTATACTCCCAAAAGTGGCACGATATACGTACGTATGTGGCGTCCGTATGCCACGTAGCCGCGTTGCAGAGACAGCAACATTGAGGGTTGCGAAATGGTGATTAAGTCTTATTGAGTTAAAACAGAAAAGCGTCCGATAGATTTGTCTTATTATGAGCGGCATTTGGTTGGCAAACATTTTCAAAGATTAAATTTTATAAAAAATGGTTCTCATTTTTAGGAAAGTGTTAAGTACACAAGTACACTAACATTCAATATAATTATATCGTGGATATTTTAAACATGATTTTATATTGTTTATGTGTGTGTGTGTATCGAGAATTACATTATCAAAACTTTAAAAGATTTGATGACCTAATTCTCGATGTAGTCGATGTCTACGCACAATATAAAAACATGTCTAAAATATCTACAATATAATTATTTATTTTATTAAACTTTATTGCACAAAAAAGTGTACAAACGGCGGACTTAACGCCATATGGCGTTCTTGACCAGTCAACCATTATACATATATTAAAATTATATTTAATGTTATTTCAAAAAATTTCTAAAAATGGGACAACTTTTTTAATACTTAATCTTTAAAAATGCTTGATGCGAGCGCGCCGGTCAACCGAACGTGAAATGAATGCCTCTTAATATCAAACGAAATTAGACGTATTATTACGTCGTTTTGCTACAGTGCGTCAACTCGTGAACGGGTGCTGCCGGGAGGGACTGGTCAGCTCGGCTTCGCTTTTTTTTGACTACTTAATATTTTTATCGCAATTTATGTTTGTTAACTCGTTCGCAAGCATTACATGTTAAATGTGTCAACATTGTATTATATTATAAGTATTTAATAATAAAAAGACAATATTAATAATATGACAAAGCCCTTCTGGCGAGTAGGCGACCAATACTGTGAAAATGAGTTTCTTTCGGCGTTTCTTCTCAGCAGTGGTCGTTACGAAGCGCTGGTAACGGTAGCTTTTCTTTAAAAATAAATTAAATTTTAATATACTTTACACGTAACATAAATTATACTTATTGACGTGTAAAAGTGTCTGTGAAGGTCTAATTACTGAATAAACATTTGAATCTTGAATTTGAATTTGAATTTTTGAATCTTTGACAGCTGCAACAACAACATTATGTTGTGTGTCTTCTTCTGTCTTTTTAAAAGCGAAAGCATTGGTGGATGTCTTGAAAGTGCGTACGTTGAGCAAAGTAAAGTGTTGGTAACAAAAAGTTTGTGGGCTACGCCATATTGTGACGAAAATCGGAACTAAATTTAACATGAGTCCACCCATAGTACAGTTTAAAAACAATCGGTGCCGGTGGCGCCATCATTTCAAGCCTAGGACTTACTTAATTTACCTAAGTAGTTGTCAGTTTTCGTAAAGAGGAGAATGCTAACCGGCTCCCTCCTCCATATCCAAGTCCTCTTCTTCCTCTCCCGAGCCGAAGGTGAAGAAACCCTGAGGTGATATGGAAGTCGAAGCTTGGAGGCGGGCGATCTGCGCTCGCAAGTAATTTTTCTCCGTGCCATCGAAGGGCGGGTACAAAATAACCTGAAATATTAGGTATTAGGTACTTTTGCGGTGGCTTCGCCAGAGGAGCAGCTGTGGCGAACGGGGGCTCAGGAATACCGAACGCAGCCCCACCTAGCGGCTATCCACACTCATGGCTTTAAATTGCTGATATCATCGGCGTACATATATATTAAATGAATTAAATATAAATATACCTAGTTGTACTGACAAATAACACAGATTGAGCTAGTCCCTAAGTAAGTTCGAGACTCGTGTTATGGTATACTAACTCAACGTTACTATATTTTATAACAAATACATATATACCTGCGGCAAACCAATATTTCTTTATAGAACCGCATTTAGAGACGAAGGGTTTTTTGGTTGTTGGTCGGTGAAGGAAATGTTTAACCATAAATAAAAGGACTAACGGTGTTTTTGTTCAACCGTTCACGTGTTCAATGTAATGATGGATCACTTACTTCAGAATCCAAGTCTCCAGTCATGCAGCGCACAGTGAGCCTTGCGACGCGGATCTGGTCGGGCGTGACGTCGGGCAAACAGATCCACGGGTCGCCGGGCTGGTTGCAGACCCAGAACACCTGGAGGAGGGAATTGACCAACAGAAATTCTACAAATTTAATTAATTAAGTATTGTTTTTTTTCTTAACAGCATTACAAATAATGACAATGCTCGGATTATTTTCCAAATTAAAACGTGTGATGAATTTTGCCACGAGTGGGATTCGAACCCACGACCCTTACGTTAACGCCGTGAGTGAACGAGAAAAAGGAGAAAAAAGAGAAAGAAAATTACTTTATTTGGTGCATTTACAATTTACAGCAGTTTATTTTAATTTCTATGTCAAACCAAATTAGAGGTAGCTATTCCGCAAAGCTCATTTAAGTAGGTTATTTTGCTTCATTTCAGTTTAAGAACATAACGGATGCGTACCTAGGTACGTCTGTCGTGTTAATTTTTGAGAACCTTTATTTTAAATTTCTCAAAAATTAACGCGACCATTTTTATTTTTTGATAATATTTGTAATATTTTCAATTTACAGTAGACTTATTTTTTACTGTTTTATAATATGTATTGATATCAGAAAAATCATCTATTAGTAGGTACCTTCTTGTTAGCCCCTTGGCCAGGTCGCTCGACAGGAATAGGCGCCGGAGGCTGCCACGTGGACTCGGGCACTGGGGGCAGCTTCGGCGGCACGGGCTCTTTTGGCTTCTCCTCTTTCCCTTCGCCCTCGGGCACTACACATCAAATCATCATCATCATTCAACCACATCAACCCACTGCGGGGCATAGCCATCTCTTTTTTGCGCCATTTCCTACGATCCTGTGCCATTCTCATCCACTTACCCGTCAACCTTACAATATCGTCTGACCAACGGACCGGTGATTTCCCTACTGATCTGTTTTCCTGATTCGGCCACCACTCGGTTACTGCTTTGATCCATCGGCTGTCTTCTCTCCTAGCCAAGTGTCCCGCCCATTCCCACTTCAACTGCGTGATCCATCCACCTACATCTTCGACCTTTGCTCTGCGGCGAATCTCTACGTTTGGTACACGGTCTACCAGCGTGATGCCGAGCGGCATTGAATGATTGCGCAATAAATAGTCGGTTTGTTATTTTTTGTGTGTGTAAGAGTCTTACTGGTTTCAGTATTTCAAGATGCCTTAAGACATCTGATTAAGACAAAGGAAAAAAATGACGTATTATGAGTTTTATATTTCCGTACAATGACACTAACAAGAGCTTGGCTCTTAGGTAGAAATAATGATAGCCGGGACCAAGGACTCAACCGACATGCGTTTTTGATGCAGAAGCAGGAATGAACCTGACATACTTATATATTATGTTATCTACTTGTGGCGACCAAATTCAATACTGATCCTATCCCGCCAAACTGGAGGAGCTATAGGTTTTAGGTCTGCGAGGTACACTACAGCTCACAGCGCCGCTAGTGACTACAGTTAAGCATATTATATCGTTTCGAACTTATGCAGTCAAATATAAAGAATTTGTCAATGTAAACATTTACTTATTTCCTGTTGCTCCTCAGCCTCTGCCGGGTGATCTTCTTCACCTTCTCCCTCGCCGGGCATATCTTTCATGTCGAACTCCTGGCCAAGAAACAATGAGGGTTCAACTAAAAGTCCACGAGAAACAATTTAGGCAAGCAACGTTGTGTCATCTTTTGGTGTGCTTCAAGGAAGTGTATTGAGTCCATTGTTCGAATTAAATATACTATTAACGACAAATTGAAGACGTTCTTAACTCTCTAACTTTGCTGCATATTATGGATCATTCACAAAGCGAGATTAATAGTATAACTGAGAAAATAGGTATATAGAGCGATGAGCGTAAACATTTTACTTTACCCTAATTCTTCTGTCGAGTTCTTCCAGTGTCAGGTCTGTTTCAGCCACATAATAGTTCGCCTTAGTGCCGAATATCTTCCCAAAAAATCTACCAAAATAGGTAATTCAGTTATAGTGTCAACAGTAAACAATACTATGTTAGAAGAATCTGCTGGAAAACGGAAAATTACTGTATTTAATTACTCTATTCAAAAAATTGTACAGGTAAGTGTAGAAGCTTAATTACTTCTTGTGTCTGATTTGTGTATACTTTTTTGTACATGTGTGTTATAGCAGCAAATATGAGCTTATCTATCTATCTATTCTAGACGCTCCACAGGGATGCTAACTCGGCCCACTACAAAAAAAATAAATTCGTTATTTTAAATTTTAAATAGCGACCCGCATCGTCTTTATCTAAGTATACATTTATATGGTAACATTCTTAAAATAATGTCGTACATGATAGTGAAAACCGCATCTAAATGCTTTAAGTGGTTTAGAACTAGTTGACAGAAAAAATACTTTATTATTTGTACATAAACGCGACCAGCAACCATTATTTAACATCGCCCAGACTTACCGCACCGTCGATACAGGCTCTTTGATCCCTAGCATGTTGAGGGCCAGGTAGACAGCGTAGCATTCACTCTCAGGTAGACCATAGCCGGCCTGCAAAGATGACATGGAAGACAGCAACATTATTGAAGCGAAAAGAATAAGTAAGATAATAGCTATTAATTGCTTAGCATCACTTTTATAATATGTGAATGTTTACGCAAAAAGAGAACTCAAGGGAAAATAATGGATTGACCTGGGTCTTAGATGTTTATTTCAACATATATCATAAGTATATATAGGTATACTTATACTCTCATTTTGTGATTGGTGCAGGAATTCATGAAAAAAACATAGGTACATAGTTCCTGGGTCTCCTACAGTTACCTACTACAAGAAGTGTAGTGACGATGGTGTGAATTTGTCACCACTTCTTTCCTCTTCGGGACTTCGAGAGTCGTCAGAGGCGAAAGTTACAGAGAACGCGCTGCACTGCAGCGTCCTCAGCATAAAGTAGGTATTTAATTTATGTCATGTACTGCGAATACTGCGATCATCAACCCGTCTGGTGATAATAGGAAAATCCTCTCTTTAAGGGAGTGGCCTTTAATCCAGCGGTAGACTAATGGTAAAAAAGAAGGGTATGTTAAAAAACTTATTGTGCCTTTACTGTAGAAAAACAGTAACTACCTGTGAGGGAAATCATCTTGAAGAAACTTGCATGCAGTTCACTATAGTGTGTTATGTGTAATAAATAATTACTGTTATATATGTGACTAGATGACAGTAATTAAGCTGCATCAGATGCTTTTAGGCAGCTTGAAATCTGACACTAATTTTTGTAATAACATACTCGGTAAGAAGAAAAAGAAGACAACCTGTCTAAAGTAATAGTTGTGGTCGATGAGATCGGCTATCCTAGGCTTCATAGACTCCTCTTCCAGGTCTAATTCCTGTTCTTCTTCACCAAGGTTTTCAGTCTTACCATACTTGCTGTCTATCAACTAAAATAAAATGTAAATAATAAATAATAAATAAATAGCATGAAAATTTATAAACTTGTGAACCTAAAATAGAGCCCTGCGGAACTGCAATCATTGCAATTTTTTTAAGCTTAGAAAAAGGCAAACTGGCTTACTGTCTTCCTGGTTATAAGTGGTTTAAAAAGTCTAAGACCCCAAGTACCTATGCCTACAACATCTACTACACGTATCTACTATACTATCAGAGGAAATCATATTAAACACTTTTTGAAGATCATCATGTTGTAGTCGTGGGAAAACATAGCAACGTTTGCTACTTTAAATTGAGATATCAATACTTCATAAGAACTTACTTTAAATATCTCGTCTAGCCTCTTCAACAGTACGATATCATCTTAATAATGTAAACGTGCTGTTGAAAGAGGACTTACAGCTGTGAGGGTCAGAGACCTAGGTTAGAGCCTTACGGGACTTCTTCAGGCAGAAGTTAAACCTACCTATAGAACGTTAGGGCCTTCGCATATGTTCTCCACTTCTTATAACGGTGGTTCGGACTGCGGCAGCTCTTATATCAAATACCTACATGGATTTCTAGCAGCCAATCACATTATCTTACCTTTCGCGGTGAAAACGATGGGTCCTTGGATAATATTGTAATTGGTAAAATGTGTCTTTTTTTTGCATAAAGATTTTAAGGACCAAATTTAATAATAATAAAAAACCGGTAAATTGTGAGTCGGACTCGCACACGAAGGGTTCCGTACCATTGTGTAAAAAATATATATATTTAGTATGGGTGCCCCTCAAATATTTATTTAATTTAACAAAATTAAATAAATATTTGAGGGGCATTAGTATTTTTTTGTTATAGCGGTAATAAAACATCATCTGTGAAATTTTCAACTGTCCAGCTATCACGCTCGGTTCTTAAGACACATTCAGACAGACGGACAGCGGAGTCTTAGTAATAGCTAGTACTCTGTGGTAATAGGGTCCCGTTTTTACTCTTTTAGTACAAAACTCCAAAAAACTTATTAGAGGACCATACTCTAAACATCTCGTCCACCCTCTGGACAGTCGACAGCTGCGGTGGCGACAGATACACATCGTTGAGAAGGTCGAAGTTCGGCCGGAACTTCTCCTGCTTGACCTGCCACGAGTACTGCTCGAAGTTATCCACGACATCCGGTGGTTTTTGGGAGACGATCTTGTGAATCACGTCCACTAGGTGGTCATATCTGTTATACACATACACAACACACTCGAAGAAAAAATCAACACTTTCATACAAATTGCAGGGCCAGCCGAACACTTTTGTATGAAAATGTCGATTTTTTTCTAGTTTCAAGCATTAGTCCCATAGGACAAGTTATTCATATTGACAGTTTGAGCTGCTCCTACAAGGATCGGACAGGATTTTTGTTACATATTGTATAGCTAGTCAAAGACTACACAAAATTGGTTACATTACAGGTTCTTTCTCAAGTCCATATCAATGGCAACCAGTATCAGTATATTCTAATGCTTGGGCCGGACCTGCGCCAATCGTCACGAAGCTTCGTGCTATTACACGATACACGCAAATGTGACCGGCCGTTATCGGGTATCGTCCCGAATATTCGAACTTCGTGTTGGTTATCGCGCGGGTGGCGATACATCAAAGGATTTAAGCACGCTAACCATTCGCTCTGCGTGGTCGCACTTGCGTAATTTATTTTAACGTTTGTTTTCAACTTGTTCAGACGCGTGCTGTGCGACGGTGCCACGGTTGTTAATGCATAAAAATGGAGTGGAACGATAAAATGGTGTTAAAATTTTTAACTTTTTCTTTCTAGGTTTCAATAAATGCATTATATAAATGTTGGCACACATGTTAAAGAAAAGAAAGTCGTCGTCCATATTTAAAACACGTACATGACGCCATCTTGGATTATTGCCAGATAGTTCGTGAAAAATAACGAAGCCACTAGTGTGACCAGCGCTTTATCGCGATAACTTTTTAGTGTACAAAACGTACGGAGTATCGCCGCGAATTGCTTCGGGACGATAGGCACGAGTGCGGCCGAAGCATAACGCATATTTACGTCAGAAACTAGCTAAAGTTCTTGAGCTAAGTATATCTAGACATAGGTTCGCTCGACCAAGAGCAGTCTGAAGTCTAAATGGTTTGGCAGGGTTTCGGTTGCGAAATAAGGTGGTAAGTACTAACAATGTATCACCAGTAGCGGCGCTTTGCTGCTTTAAAAAGTTCTTGGCTAAGACCAGATCGTTGTTGAGATCTGGCATAACATTTTCGGTCGCCGCTATCAAATCCGGCTCTAGTAAAAATGTTTGAGACATGTTTGATGATTTTAAATAAAATTACGTTAGACAAGCACGGCCATTTCGGTCCAGTGTCAGTATATGACACAAATTAGATAGTTATTGTCAAGACAGATAGGAATCGAGCTTTGACAACGTCAGTTCATACTAACTTATGACATACGTAATGTATATATAGGTATATGACATACGTATGTACACTTGATATAGCTACACTTACATATTAACCTAATTTTTGAGCTCCGTACAAAAAAGAAAAAACGGAACCTTTCTAGGATTACGCGTGCGTGTCTGTCACAGCCAATTTTCTCCGAATCTACTGCACCAAATCTCTACTGCAGCAAATATTTTTTTTATATAAGGGTCATGTTTGGGGGACAAATAATTAGGAAATGTAAAAAATAAAACAGTTTTGCAAACCTTTCTGTGTCATATTTCAAATGAAAGAGGTCGTTATGAGGATCTCAATATATTTTTGTTATTATTGTAAAATAAATAGTTTTGATTTTAATAATTAAAGAAGACAAAAATTGACCATCCCCTGATCTCCGAAACTAAAAAGCCTGAAATTTTGAAAAGATAACAAAATACAGTTCATTGCTTAATTACTTTAAGAATTCTATCATTGAAAATAAAATGGTAAACTCAATAAAATGCGTTTACTTACGGAAAATAGTTCACTAAAACACCACTAGTTAGCGCTTATTAGTCAACGTCGCCGCGTCTAATTATGACGATTTCAAATGTGATATTTTGTATTAATTAAAAACATTGGCATTGTACGGATCACTCTGCACGCAAGTTCAACTCGCACTTGGATAATTTTTGCCCTTATAACCTTCTTGATGAAATCGTTCAAATTGAAACGCATCTTTGATTGACCTCTTTGCCCCTTTGCCTGACTTTGACAACCAGCTGATTTAAAACGTCACTGTCAGTTTTGTTATGGTTTCAGTTGTTGAGAAATGTTTTAATTTATTTTAAATTAAACAGAATATTATTATATCAATAATTTAATCTGAACTATACAGTGTTTGTGCTACCATTTGATGATTCACAATGATACTTTGACTATAACAGAAACAAGAATCATCTATCAAGCATCTCACAACATAACCTCAAAACCTAAACAAAGCCGAAATGGCTCTTAAATTCGACGCTGCGGCGTACAACTTCCGCAAAAAGATGCCGTACATCAGCAAAGACCTGCTGCGATGGTTCCCCGGCCACATGAACAAAGGGCTAAAGCAAATGCAGCGAAAATTGAACAGTGTTGATTGTGTGATCGAAGTCCACGACGCAAGGATACCTTTCTCTGGTCGAAACCCCATATTTACGAGTACTTTAACTGGCGCTAAGCCTCATATACTAGTTCTAAATAAGAAAGACTTAACGATAAGTTCGTTAATACCTCGAGTTACTGACCAATTAAAAGCTGAGCAGAGGATAGACCATGTGGTGTTTACGAATAGTAAGGATCAAAACTGCCGCGGATTGAAGTCTCTCAGGCCGCTTATGGTGGACTTGATCAAGGTATTTGTATTCGTAATTCATCAAAATTTTTGTATGCAAAAATTTATTACTTAAATTTGCAACTAAATGGGGCATTATGTAGGGGAGGGGTATGGTTTTTATGCATATTATTTGATTATGTACAAAGAGGGTAAAAATTATGCACTTCTCATCACATTCAGGCAGGCCACTGCTGGTTAAAACACAACACAACCAAGTTTTTTTATTATTTATTTACAAAACCATAATTTAGTACATTGGAATGGAATGAGCAAAATACATTCAAGGTTTGATGCACATCCAACTGGCAAAGATTTAATTGGTACTGGGTACTTTTGGACGACCTCTGTAGCCTTGTAGTCTTCATGCCAGGCTATCATCTGGAGGTCCTGATTCAATCCCCAATCAGGTCAATGGAAAATGATCTTTTTCAGACTGACCTGGGTCTTGGATGTTTATCTTTATACATATGTATTTGTTATAAAATATAGCTTCATTGAGTTAGTATCCCATAACACAAGTCTCGAACTTACTTTGGGGCAAATTAAATCTGTGTGATTAGTAAAAAAAAATTTTGTTTCTCTGTTCCTTGAGAAAAATTTAGAAAGCAGACCATGAATGAGGCCTAAAGATCATGCTTTCACTATATCCAATACCTTTATAAACCTTTACAAATAAATGAATTTCATCTTACACAGGGTTCAAACAGATACAACAGGAGTGAGGAGATAGATTTCAATGTTATGATCATTGGAGTGCCGAACGTTGGGAAGTCTTCGCTCATCAACATGTTGAGGTCAAGGAATTTGAGGATAAAGCACGCATTACCAGTGGGGGCGGTGGCTGGTGTCACCAGGAGCCTCATGACGAAGATCAGGATTAACAACGATCCTACTATATTTATGTTTGATACACCAGGTGATAAGTTTGAAATAATAAAAGTTTATTGCACAAAAGTAATATGTAGTTTCACACGTTTTGTCATCACGAACATGCAACAGACATTAATAATATGTCAATTGGAACAGATGCAGACAGTAAGGGTCAGTCTGCGCTATGTATCTCGGTCTCGCCATCCCATTCTGTATTTTGCCGCCCCTCTGACTTCGTCGCGCGGGGCAAGTGCAGATGATGCGGCCCTGAAGCTATCATCCATGTTTTTAATTTCAGGTATCCTAGAGCCGTCAGTCACAGACGTAGAGATGGGTTTGAAACTGGCACTCTGTGCATCGCTTCAAGACCACCTAGTGGGCGAGGAGGCTATAGCGGACTATCTGTTGTTCTGGCTCAACAAGCACGCCAAGTTCAAGTATGTGGAGTACATGGGGCTGGAGGAGCCGTGCGATGATATTAACAAGGTAATCAGGTTTATTGCGTATGTAGATTCTAGTGTAGAATTAGACCACCCAATCTCATCATCATGATTTAGATTAGTCGGCTGCTGGAAGCACTATTACTAGATGAACTAGCTTGATTAATAAACTGACTTGCTGTGTTTATCCCACATTATAGTGTGATAAGTATAGGCAAGGCCGTAGCCAGGGGGGGTTTGGGGGTTCACCTAAGGGCACTTACACACAAATGACAGTATGGTGTCGCGCGACACATGTCGCCGACAATATCACGGGCATAAGAGCCCTAACACTACTTACTACAACGTATCTCATTTAACTCGTTACAATTAAATATAAAATTTAAGTTATCTTTGCTTTAATACAGGCCCGGATCTAGAGGGGGGCAAACCGGGGCACCCGCCTCGAGCGTCAGTTTCAGGGGGCGCCAAAATCGTCAAATATTTAGGGCGGAAGAGGGGCCCGATGCCCCTCCTCTTGGACTTGAGAATAACTGGACATGGGGCGGCATATTTAGATTTTGACAAAAAATGTTGTAAATAATAGAGTCCTATCCTATTTGGACCCCCCCCCCCCCCCTCGTCGCCAGAAATAACTGGGACGCTAGGGCGCCATATTCAGATTTTGCCCCTCTTGTAAAAAGTTCTAGATCCGAAAAAATCGATTTTTGGAAACCCATAAATCCCTTCCCACCCCTTTCCCTCTATAATTCGAAGTACAAAGCGATTTTTTAATGTAATTGATGTGTAATCGTTTTTTTTTTTAATGAAGCTATATTGAAACCATTTCGACACTATGAGAATTTTTTTCATGATCAATTATTTTCTTTACATCACAATGGAGTTGACTGATTGATGCAACGTTTCCAGGTCCTCATCGCCGGCGCCATAAAATTCAACCGCATCCGCAAGACGCGGGACTTCGACGGCCGCGTGCGGGAGGTGCCCGACCTGCTCGAGGTCGCCAGGACCATGGTGAAGGCTTTCAGGACGGGGGAACTGGGCAACACTTTGTTAGATGTGGACATGTTGAATGCCATGCCAGCCAGACAAGAGAAAGCTTTAGCCTAAGGCTCAATTTACATCGCGGCGGAAGCGAAGCTCCTACTTCGCCGCTTTCGCTAGAGACACGCGAATTCGCCTCGTTACTGTGTACAATGTGACACAAATAAGCTGAACAAAAATGGCGAACTTCATACCATTTTTTGTACAAATTCCCGTCACGTAAATTGAACCAAAATGGCGGTCGTCCGCGCATTGTTTGTACCTGCGCTGATAACCGCCATTTCGGTTTAACCTACGTGCCGGGAATTTGTACAAAAATGCTTTGAAGTCCGCCATTTATGTCTTCTTTCTTCTTCAGACACTTTTTTCTAAACGTCAAAACAAATATTGTCCATGGGATTTGTATGAAATACAGGCAGATGACGACATAAGTAGTTTCTTGAAGTCATATTATTAGTTTTTCTGCAATAATAAATCTAAAATCACGTTAAAATGGAAATGATCAAAGACAAGTGACATTATTTTGTGATGTTTTTTTTTTCTTAACTACTCTAAAGAAAATAAACCGACGGGACTCAGTTTGGGTATTTTCCTGGGTCAAAAAGAAATTATTTTGGCATCCAAAATAGTAATTTTGGATCGCTTAAGTTCGGCGCGAGAATCCGCTTGACGCGCGACATCTTTATGAGCTCAAATTCAGTTTGAGCATTATATGATTGACATAAAGTTCATTATGCTACGTACGATTTCGTTCCAAAGAGTCGCTTCCTACTATTCTGCCGCAGTGTAAATTAAGTCTCCGACTCCTGTACAAGTTGGGATATACCCGACCTCTATGAAGTCTGTGTTGAACCAATGGGTTCCGGATTGGCCAGCTCGATAGAACTCTGGTTGCAAGTTATGGAGACTTTATCATTATCATACCAGCCACAAGGAGTTTACTGCGGGACATAGGCCTTCATCAAGGATTTCTCAAACGACTGGCCTGCATCCAGCTATTTTCTGCAACCTTGCCCAGGTCGCCCGACCACCTAGCAGGTGGGTGTCCTACGCAGTTGAGAAGTGAGAGTTGAGGCTCAGAGTGATTCGAGGTGTGACATGTTTTGTAAATAATTTTGTAAAGTTAGTCTTAAGAGTTATGTAAATAAATATTTGTTGCATATACGTATTGTGAAATACTTAGTACGCATATTAAAATTCTCTATGGTCTCGTGTATTATTATAGAAACCAGGCGCGGTCGCAGCCTGAAATTTTGGAGGGGGTCACTCACTACACTAATAAAAAATAGGTATACTTGATATCATTTCCAAGTTATTTTGGCCATTGTACGTAGTTCATAAAAACACCACTGGATGTCAGCAAAATATAAATTTATCGCTGTTAGGGGATAGCTAAAAATTTCCTTTTATTATTTGGCAAATTTTTGAGATTTTTCAATTTGACCTTAAATTTTGGGATGTCCCCTGTGACACCCCCCCCCCCCCCTTCGCCCGCGCCTGTTATTGGTACTACGGGTGTTTGTTGCCTAAGTCCCTAAACCCAACGCTGACGGTGTCCGTTCGGGAATTGCTTTACCGCGAAACTCTAAAAGCATATATTAATTCGACGACCTCCGTGGCGTAGTGGTCACCATGCTAGTCCGCCACCCAGAGGTCCCGGGTTCGATCCCCGGTCAGGACAAGTTGGAAAATGGCCTTTTTCACATTGTCTTGGATGTTTATCAATATATGTATTTGTTATAAAATATAGTATCGTTGAGTTAGTATCCCATAACACAAGTCTCAAACTTACCATGGGGCTAGCTCAATCAGTGTTATTTGTATATTTATATATTACTATATATTTATTTATTAATAGCACCCCGTCCAAAACCCGTCTCTGTCACGCAAAGATATACCTAATATAAAATACAAACATTTGCTGAATCTATTTTAGTTAAAACATGTTTTGTCTCGTTCTTTCAATGTCAAATATTGAGAGAAAGGGGCAAAACATGTTTTCACTAAAATAGATTTAGCAAACGGTTGTTAATTTTTATGGATATGAGGGATAGTATATACAAAAAAGTAGTTATAGATTTGCCACCGAGCGACCGGGCGTAAGAGAAAGACATTGGTGATACTACGTATATTTTTTCAAGGTCGGGTTATAGGCAAGTGTGTATATTTATTTATTTTATTTTTTTATTTATTTATTCATTTATTTCAGGCAACAAAAGAGTTTACAAAAAATTAAACATCTTGGCCCATATCAATATATACCTTAACCCAAAATACATAATAATAAACTTCTACGTCATAAACTTCTACGTCACACGTTGAGGCGGCGACGTGTTGCGCGTCATCGGGGTGTCCGGTATCGTTCCTCGAAAGCGACGATACTTAACACCCTTCGGCCAAAAGTCAGCCTGTATGAAGGTCGCCAGCTTTTCCGTCGGGACTCGCACTCCGAACCCGACCATGACATATAAAACTGTTCAAGAGGGAGTCGTATTCAGTCTACTGGTCAATCCTCTACGCGTTACACGTGACGTTAAGGAATTCAAGAACAAGACAAGGCAAATCAAAGTTGTGTAAGATTTTATTTGAATTTTATAGATTGAATAAATCCCCGACACATAAGTTGACCTGTGTGCAGAACGACGTTTTCAGGTATCAACGGGGGTGCGGTATGAGGTGGAGACGTGTAATAGAGCCCGTAACCATAGCAACGTAGGGACGCCGTCCTCCCGCGCTCGCGCGCAGTAACTGCCTCTCCCTCCGCGCGCTCCCATGCCCCGTTGTCTTAGAGTACAGTCGCGCGCAGTCTTTATTTAAAATAAAAGTTTTGTAAGTTGTGCTGTTTGTTGGAAGAAAACATGCCTCATTAACAACCAAATTATAATGAATAAAAGTGACAAAAAATATGTATACTGTCATCATCATCCGAGCGTATTCCCGGTTGCATCCCTGGTTTTTACACCGACTGCCGTCTGACCTCCACAACCCAAAGGGTAAACCAGGAACCAATCCTTGGATAGTTTGATGATTAAACGCTAGGTGGCGTTCGGAATCCACAGTTTTATGTGCCTTCCGAAACACGGAATCATCTTTCTTTTCGGATAATCAGGTGATTCAAGCCTACAATATCCTATCCAGACTGGAAACAACTTTGCACAAAGTATGTTTCCCAGTGGGAATCGAACCCATGACCTCCGGGTCACAAGGCGAACGCCTTGACCACTGGACTACGGAGGCAGTCATAAAAAAATACAGTATACAAATAAAAAATATGTATACTGTATTTTTAAATAATGATGGTTCAAGTAGATTTTTCAGTTATCTTGCCTATTTTAATGTTATTGTTACGGGGTTCGAGATTTGGAGAAAAACGCCAAACTTTGTATGAGGGTCTGTATTCACTACGGAACCCTAAGTTGACACGTGAAGATGGTCTTCCTGATGTCTAAATCCAAGTCGCGTAGCAGCTGAGGTCCAGGTATCTCGCCGAGGTTGTCGCAGGTACTTCTACTTTGTCGCACTGAGGCAGGCTTCCTTCGCTTCGGTTCGTCCGAAGTGATCGCTCTCGTAGCTCAGAATGAACTGCTGTGGTGCGCACTCGGTCGTCTTTATATATGCGCCGGTACAGCGGGGTCTACATTATTCTCGAATATTCCCCATACTTGAAGAATGTATTTCGATGCCGGGAAACATCGAGGCGCCGGTACGTGTGTGTAAGTGCAACCAGCCAAACAATTCTAGACTTTATGCTGTAAGGACATAAGGCCTAGTTTCGCTTGCGCCATACCGATGTATTCTACGCGATTCTTGCTCGCGAACATTCTGCATCTATCTCGTTCGCGACATTATATTTATTAAACATAAAGCTTTATTTTGATGATTTAATTGGGAATTTTAATTTTCGCGGGCAACGCCCAAGAATCCCTATTAGCACTATTGCCTCCAACTATACCTGCGCCTACGACCGCCATTTTGGTTCAACTTACGTGCCGGGGATTGTAGATACTTAGATAGATAAAATCTTTATTCATAAATATACATGGTACGTGAATAATACACATAATAATTAGACAAAATCTAGTATATTATTAATATTAGTGCATATTATGCATGTATGGTGCATAACCATGCAGTAAATCAAACCTTTATAAGGAAATTGTCACTAAATCCTTATTTATTGCAATGCTAGGTACAAACCTTTATCCCTTGTCATATTATATCAATCAAGTACTGTCAAATACACGCAAACAAAATTACTAAACTAAAAATAAGTCACACGTTTTCATGGACAATTAACACGAAAAGCAAACAATTCGCAAGCTGTTAGAAGACTATGCTTCTCTAGTTTCCTCGAATCAGGCATATTATATTGCCTGAACATGAACCCTATAGAGTATTTGGTCACATTAATGGATTCCTTCGAAGAATACCGGTGGCTGCTGCAGCTGGCCACCGACTGCTACCCCATCAAGGCGATGTCCACGTTCCACGCTACTTAACATGATCAGAGTCCCCCACCACAGCCGCAAGAACACGTGCATTGTGACCGGCAAGACTTTGAAACCAAAGGTGCGGGCGTCTTCATCATCAAGCGTGTATTCGACGCAAACTTACTCTACGTCAGCTGTCGCGAATGCAGGCAGTGTGGACAGCCGCAGCGTTCTGACGACGCAAGACACCCTCAGCATGATCAGCACGCCTTGGAGTACAGACTACAACTCCTACGCTTCATATACTTGCACTGTATGTACTCAGGCGAATGGCTCGCGGTGTAGGTTCTCATCCGAGACGATAATGCCTAAAACCTCCACCTCTTACGGCGCCCCCAGTCCTGATTTGACGTCCAAGTCTCATACGACCATCACACTGTATAATGTGCACAGTGTAGTCTCCGTGCCGACACCCGTCTCCCACTCCACTCGGGTACAACCCCCAAGCAGCAATAAACATAAAGATTCCTCGGAAACCTTGAGCTCTTGGACTATAGAAACCTTCACGAGCAATGGAATTACGAGTGACTCGGCTATACTGAAGCCTAAGTACCCTTGGAGCCCCAACAGTGTGTTCAGTGGAACAGACAACTACCCCTCCACAGAGACGTTGGCATCTCGGAAAGGCAGTCGGGTTTCTTCGATAATATTCGGCAAGTCCACGTGGGACAGCATGGTGCCTATGAACTTAAACACGAGCATATCGGAGGAACACTTCTTTTTAGATTCAATTCTCATCAAAGCCCAGGGAGTAGCGTATGTGGCAGAACATAAAAAAAAAATGTAAAATCAATAAAACTATTTATTTGTAACAAATGTTGTTTGATGTTACACTTCACTACCGTTTCACAACACCATTAAATATCCACCGTTATTGAACTTAATAAGTAAGACATTACACTAACAGTAAATAAATTACACATTTTATGATTTCACTAACCTCTAAAGACTATAAACTCATATCAATTATGAGGAATTCATTGCAGTGGAAGTTTTCATATCTAAATAATACTAGTTAATACAAAAATATATAACGTAAAATGCTTTATATAAAGCTGCCTGAATAACAATTGCGCTTACGCTAAAATACTTTTTAGGAAATCTAAAAACTTGTAGGGCTTTCAGAGCAGATATTAATATTGGAATGATATACCTATGTAGTGAGTAGTTGAAATCTAAAACAAATAATGTCGATCGCTGAAATTATCTTCCGGAACTAAAGGAGAGGATAAAAAGATGTATACAACATAATACAATATGGAAGGGACATACCCGTAATAAACCACGGGCTATATTAGATCACTATAGTATAATAAAATAAAAATAATAGTAAAAAAAAAAACATATTCAGCCTTCCCATTCTAAAGTGTCCAGCTGCCCGGGCAATTTGTGTGGGAATGTCGAATTTGTTTTTCATTCTTTGGTTGTTATTTTAATTTCATTATACCATAGTGATCTAGAGCCCTGGTTTGATTTATTACGGGTATGTTCCTTCCACATTGTACATATATTATCCAATATTTTTTTATTTTATTTTAAAGGGAAGAGTGGACAATGTGGAGGCCTTTGCCCAGCAGTAGGATACAATGCCTACTTAGTATTCTATGGCTTTTCTGCTCCATTTCAACATACTTGGTTGTGAGACAATAGACAAACATCTTTGAAAAAAAAATTGATACAAAAATTCGAGCTCTACTCTGTCTTCCTTACAAATTGGTTCATAGGCAATAGATTCACTTCTGAGGGACATTACAGAGTCCGATAACAGACTTGTAATACTTGGGCTCAGTGAGGCAGTCCACGAAGAACTGTCCGAGGTCCCACTTGGAAATGGCGCGCCCTGGGGACTTCTCAGGGTTCACTTCCACGATGATGTCCCTGCTCGGCTCATCTGAAAGTTGAAATTTTTTTTTTTCAAACGTAACCATCAAAAATTTTATGTAAGTTATGATGAGGATAATTTTTAATCAATATTAAAAACAATTTTTAACTCTTAAACTTCACAACAGATTTTGAAAAAAAAAATCTATGGTACCACATATACGGGGCCCATTCAAACAAAAATAAAGAATTCTATTTGGTCTAGGCGTCCTCGAATAATCAGTAAACATACTAAAAAAAATATTCCAGTGAATTGATAATCCATCCTTCTTATTTTCTTAATGAAGTTTGAATTTTTTACTAATTTTACAAGGATACAAAAGGATACACAAGGATACAAATTGTCATCATGCAGCCCTCTGAATTCCACTGCTGAGACTAGGTTATTTTTGCCCACCTAATCAGTTTTAAATAAAAAAAGTATACCTGATATATGTGGAGAAAACACAGCGATCCAATCGAACGGGCAGTCCTTCACAATCTCAAACATCCGCTCATGATCGGCAGTGAGGTCAACAAACCTCGGAGGAACCTTATCTGGCTCGTAGAACAGGAACGCAGACATACAGACAGACAGCTTAGTCACATTCTTCTCTACCATAGCATCTATAATGTTCTTCGTGCCAACAGACATATCTGTAGTGGGTTCTAAGGAGTTCCTCGTGCCAAGGATGATAATGACCCCGTCCATGCCATCAACGGCATCCTTGACCGATTGAGGATCAGACACAACGTCTCCTTTGACAATTTCCACCTTGTCTTTCAGATGCTCGGGGACCTTGGCAGGGTCCCGCACAAATGCTCGCACAGTGAGACCTGCAAAACATTAGGGTTAAATAAACAAGTGGATATGGACAAATAAGGTATCGTTAAGAAATTAATGAACTGTGAAAAGACTATGGAGTCTCAGCACTGTGTGAAATAGACTAATCAGCTCCAAGCTGCTTGTCTATAATAAATAAATAAATTACTATTATATTAGTCTATATGTATAATGGTTAAAATAAATGTTGCACTTTGTATCCCACGGATAAGTGCTGGCTGAAGACGAAGTGGTAGCTAAAGTGGCGCCCTCATTTGAAATAAATTGTTTAAAAGTAAATAAGGTGATAATTAAAAATTTGATCTGTATCACTGTCTCGAAAGACCTTTAAACTATTTTATGAATAACCTTTGAAAGTAATATTGGTAGTCCGTCTAGTTTTAAAACTGTTTTTCGCCAAAAGTGGCCACTTTTGGCGAAAAACAGTTTTAAAACTAGACAGACTATTAGTAATAATTTCAAATCTTACTCATAAAATAGTTTAAGGGTCTTTCTAGACATTTATACAAATCAAATTTTTAATTATCACCTTATTTAGTTTTAAACAATTTATTTCAAATGAGGGCGCCACTTGAGCTACCACTTCGTCTGAAGCAACTTAGCAGCTATTGCTGGCGTTTGTACGAAAAATACAAAAAAATGAAGGTAGATTTTTATTTTCTTTTTATTATGGACAATAAAATTGAGTATTTAAACTACTTTGAGAAACATTGCAAGAAATATTCGTAGCAAAGTAAGTAGACTGTTAATTTAGGGTTATTTTACTAAAAAGGTTTGAAAATGTACCGAAAATAGTATTATTCAGCAATCCTATTCTAATTTCTGAACATGTCCCAAAGGCAAACTGGTAGAAAATGCATGAGCAGTCGGACCCATTGTTATAATAAGTATATGTATATCCCTTTGGGACATGACAATTACTGGTAGAAGGGAAAATGATTGCTGTTATAAAATTGTGTGTAAAATAAGTAAATTAGACTGCACTAAGCAAGCGTCAAACTGCCGCCGACTGCCGCATCTGTAATTCAAAATACACAATGACGGTCGGTTACCCGATGGATCATTTTACGCGACATTGCATTATCGTGCATCAGTGTTGTCTTGCCAATGTTTGTCTGCTTGTATGTACATAAGTACCTATACACCTTACCTTTTTTGAGCGCCGCTTCAACAGCGCAAAGGCCGGTCATGCCGGTGGATCCAAATATCACGACTTTATTCATTTCTGTGGACAAAAACACATCAAATATGAAATAAAGCACGTCCCCCTTCCGAACTATCTAACAAACACTTGAGGCAGATAAGGCGTAGGGCGAAAGGAGCCCTTCGCCTTATCTACGATATTATCGGCCGGCTAAGCAATCGAAGTTATCGAAAGATATTGGTGAGAAAGTGTAAATTCTCACCGGTTCCAATCACGTCTCTCCTGGAATCAACAAAGTTACCAATTAAACCCAATTTTATCAATGAGTAAGTTACCTACTTGGAAATTGGATATTTTCGTTAATTTTCTTGATCGATTTCTTCCGTCCATTCGCACCGACCTACTTTCTGTTTGAACTGACACTGACAACATGACATTTGACATTGACAAATTGACGATGCCTTCTGTCTCTGACTTTTAGTTGACAAAAGCAGCTGGGGTCGCATTTTTGAAATCACTTGTCACATAACGAATGGTTTACGCGAGCGTTTCCAAACGGGCGCATCGAAACACAAAACGTGTAGTTTTCCAACTCATCGCTCGCGTAAAAAACCATTTGGTCGTTTTTTTGTAACCGTCGTGTCAGCTTAAAACAATATTGTTTTACGCAGAAAACATCGAAAATATGTCTATGGTTTCCTAAGAATTTCACCATGAATAAAGAAGCAGGGGTAGCATTTTTGAAATCACTTGTCACATCACGAATGGTTTACGCTTGCGTTTCCAAACGGGCGCATTTTTGAAATGATAGTTTGCGAAGGATTTGCAACGAGTGGTCTCGACCACTCGTAATTTTGACATTTGTGGCGCAGATATGTCAAAGAAACCTTTCATAGAGAATCCGTTCCGTTTCGTGCTGCTTTTTTATAAGCTTATTTTCTGTACACCAATAAAACTCACACTGAAAAAAATGTGTAAATACACATAATAATACACTCTTGACAAGAAAGAGAGAGAAGACAAAAATATGTTCAACTCTAATGCACAGGGAATAAAGACGAAGGTTGTAAATCATAAATACATAGTCACGTGAGTGCGTTATTGTCTCTGGGATAGTAGGAAATCAGTTGCAAACGTGATTCGATTATTTTTTTCGTAATCGATGCTAATAGATATTCCTTCGATTTTTCAGAAATTACATTTCAATAGAAAACAACGTTAATAAAATAAAAAAAGTACTTACTAATGAAAGGTTATGCCATCTTTTGGAAGATTAAATGTGTTTGACCTCTTTCTACACGAGAAAATTACATAACATGGCATTTTTAATGGAGCACTTTTAGACGTCTTTTCGATGCCTTACTGATTCACATAATGATCATAATGGATTACACAACTAGTTTTTATGAACGTATTAGATTTTTGTTCTTATACTATGGCAGAGGGGAACGCGCAGGAGTGCTATTTTTCATTTAAGGACTCACCGAAACACAAAATATGTAGTTTTCCAACTCACCACTCGCGTGAAAACAATTCAAAATGTTGAAAACCGACGTGTCAGTGAAAAACAATATTGTTTTACGCAGAAAACATCGAAAATATGTCTACGGTTTTCTAAGAATTTCACCACTAGACAGTGATACAAATGAAATTTTTACTTACCACCATATTTAGTTTTAAACAATTTATTTTAAATGAGGGCGCACTTTAGCTACCACTTCGTCTTAAAATGTTTCTTGTTATCAAAACATGGAAAATAGTTCAGAAATGTGTAGTACTTGGTTGTGGAAGTAAGTGGTAACCTGGATGTTGCTTGGTATTTCACAGGTAAGTCTTAAATTACCATTTCAGATGCATTTGCTAGGTACATAACAAAAACGTTGTTTTTGCAGAAGTTTTGATATGATTTCGATCATCTAATAATAATTTTTAGTCCATTAAAAATGCACACATAGTCTCCAAGCTCCAACATATAGTCAAATAAATTTCAGTTATTTTTCAACATTAAACTGAGTTATACAGAAAGTAACTATGGTGACCATGACGCAAATTATTTCCGTATATAAACGGTGAAGTGATACTACTGATCTAGAATGTTTACCTTCCATCTTCTTTCTTGCTGATGTAAACTAATGGTATTTGCACACCCAAACTGGGTAAAATTAGAGACCTTTAATAAAAGTATCATTTTGTATAACCTTATTTTTTTTTCAAATAAAACATTGATAAGTAAATTTGTTTTATTCCTCTTTTAGCTTTCCTGAGAATCCAATGAGAAGAAGACAATGGCTATCCAGTCATAAATTAAAAAATAAGAATTGAAGAGAAACGTAGCCCAGTAATAGTGTTGGCTCAAAGATAATCCATTTAATGATTAAAATTAAATTTCGTGAGCTTCGAGAGTCTTGGATCGTTACATAGTTAACAGTAGATTTTTTTGTGCCTATGTCTTTTGCGCTGCGCTTACCAGTTACCACCCATGCGGACGGTAAGCGTCACTGTAAAACCAGCATAAGTCATTGTTGGTATATAGGTTACAGTTATCGCTTTCCATCTGGTTTTCATTTTATGTAATTGTTATTTTATAAAAAAAATGTTATTATTTGGATAAACTCCTTGTTTTATTTTTATCTGCTACCACATCTCTGATAATGGAAGAAGAGGAATGTAATATGCGAATAATACAGAGTTTCATGTTAAATGGCAACTTTTTATTGTACAAAAAATACTTTTATTTGTAACTCATATACCTTAATTTTTAAATAAAAGAACTTGCTAACAATAACTCTGTGAACTTGTCTCCTTTACTTTATAATTGACAACATTTCAAAAAATTTATATTTATATTTTTTTTTTCCTTAAAGAACTTAAAAAAAAGGACACATATTTTTTCTTTTTTGTTTCTTTTCATTATTTCTCCTAAAATTAAATTCTTAAAATCTCTCCATTCCAAAAGAGCGTAAGTACAAGAGTTAGGATGTAACGATTTTACATCTTTGCCATAGGTACTTTATAATAAAAATAAATCGTTTACTGACGTCTATAGAGTTGTTTTGTAGCAGTAAGATATCGATATCACTGATTTGTATCACTGTCTAGAAAGACCTTTAAACTATTTTATGAATAACCTTTATTGCGGTCCTGAATATATATATGAATAACCTTATACTGTCAAATAGACGTGATGGTCGAAATAGTCCATACAAAAAAAGGTGAATGGTTATGTGACGTCAACCAAAACAATCCTGTTTAAGGGCTGCTATAAAGGTGTAATGGTAGCATTAAACAATGCAGTTCAGTTCAAGTGCTGCTATAAGAGATAACGGTAGGATTCCAGGTAAGGCTTATCTTGTTTTAAATGATCTAAAGTTCTAAAGTTCGCATACGATCATTTCAAAAATGCCCCGTTTGGAAACGCTCGCGTAAACCATTGGCAATGTGACAAGTGATTTCAAAAATGCGTCCCTCCTAGTTGCGTTTTGTTTTTTTGACTTTACAGCATCATCTTGCTGTCATCGACACGATTTTAATCCTAGAGTTCCTAGGTAAAACAAAGCGCTTATAACCTTAAAAAGTCGTGCTGGTTATTCAAAACTCGCGTAAAAAATAATTCTAAAGAATCATAAACTGTTTTGTTTTAAATTATAGTAATGGCTGATACAGAAGAATACTTTCCTCGTGGTGGGAAGAAGCCCACCATCAAATATTTCAAACAAAGTGGAAACGTAAGTTATGTTTACCTGTTATTTAAATATCCTTGTGTTTACATCATAGTTTTTACTTTATTTTATTTCTCATAGTTTCTAGGCGGAGCTGAGAAGGGCGAGAAGAAGAAAAAGAAGGAGAAGAAGAAGTCAGAGGCTGACGACGGCTATTTATCAGATGAGGCCTCTAAGGATATTGATCAGTCGTACAAAAACTGTGCAGCACGGCTTACATACAAGGTATTTATGATCAAGAAAAATTTAATAATAAACAAATATACATGGACAAATAACACTGATTGAGCTAGCCCCAAAGTAAGTTCGAGACTTGTGTTATGGGATACTAGCTCAACGATACTATATTTTATAACAAATACATGTATAGATAAACATCCAAGACCCAGGACAATTTGAAAAAGGCCATTTTCCAACTTGCCCTGACCGGGGATCGAACCTGGGTCCTCTGGGTGGCGGACTAGCATGGTGACCACTACGCCACGCGGGTTGTCAAAAATAGAAATACATTGTAGACTTGGTACAATGTCCTGAACATTGTACCAAGTATACAATGTATTTCTCGGTAATTTAAAAAACAACAATTTCTGTCCAAAAAATGGATGAGGCCGAAGAAACAGTGGTAGGATGACATAGACACCTTTTATGAGTAGTATGATGGCAGCAAACTACCTTTTACCTCAAATCTTGAAACGAGAAAGAGGCCTTTGCTCAATATTAGGACACTATATACAAAATGTAACAAAAACCCTGTCCGATCCTTATAGGTGCAACTCAGACCGTCAATATGAGCAACTTTCCCTATGTGACCAATGCTTGTAACTCGAAAAAAAAAATCGTCATATTCATACAAAAGTGTTCGGCCGGCCCGGCAATTTGTATGAAAATGTAGATTTTTTCTTCGAGTTTCAAGCATTGGTCCCATTGGAAAAGTTGTTCATATTGACGGTCTGAGTTGCTTCTACAAGGATCGGACTGGGTTTTTGTTACATATTGTATATGCTAAAATCTTTTTTTCAGACTATTAAACCAGGAGTACTGGTCCTCGGCCGCATCGGCCAAGTGCATGAAACCAAGCTGACGGTGATGCTTCCTGGCAAGATGTGGGGCACTGTGATGGCTTGTCACATCAGCGAGCCCTATAACAAGCTGCTCGAAGCTTATGTCAACGATCAGGTACTTACTCCTTCTCTAATCTGAGTCGAAACTTAGCTGTGCCATTTTAGAGCCTAGGGTTTGCTTTAACTTCTTGTACTTTTTTCTCAAAGGCATAAAATAATCATCACCATTTCAGCCGCATAACATCCACTGCTGGACATAGGCCTCTCCCAAAGATTTCCAAAACGACCGATAAGAGCGGCCTGCATCCACTGCTTTCCAGCGACCTTGGTCAGGTCGTCTGATCACCTTGTGGGTGGGTGTCCTATGCTTCGCTTGCAAGTACATGGTCCTCATTCGAGAACCTTTTTGCACCATCGGTTCTTCGCGCTATGTGTCCCGCCCACTGCCACTTCAACGAACTAATCCGCTTGGCTATGTCAGTGACTTTTGTTCTCCTACGAATTTCCTCATTTCTGATTCGATTGCGTAGAGAAACACCGAGCATACCCCTCTCCATAGCCCGTTAAGCAACCTTGAGCCTTCTTATGAGACCCATAGTAAGGGACCAGGTTTCAAAGCCATAAGTCTTCACTGGTAACACACATTGATTAAACACTTTCGTCTTGAGGTATTTTGGACGAGATATATAAAATAATAAAGAAAGACCAATTAGTATATGATTTTAACATGTTGCGGTCACAATTACTGTTATTACGGCAGTAGGCAATTGTCGAAATATCAAATATCTGGCCAAAAATGATGCGTTATGTCTGTCATATAAATAAGAGGAGCTGACAATTTGAGCTCTGAAAGGACAGTGAGATTGCTGCTTCCTTGGTGGCACTCCTTTTACAAAGTTTTGTTTTGTGTCATTCTTGTAATGTAAATATTTGAAAATTATAAAATTTATGCAAGAAGAATGTCATCCAGATAATGTCACAGTTTGGTAAGAGGTTAATATTAGGCAATGTGAACTTATAGTAGGCCATAACAACATATTCATATACATAAACTAAGTAAATTGTATGAACTAAGTTTATCAATACCTTAAATATACTTTTTTTTATATATTGTTATATACATCTTTCTCTTTTCGTACTTTAAGAGCTTTCTCTTGTCAGTGAAGTGGAGATGCCTCCATTCCTCTCTTTCTGGTAGGAACTTACTCCTAACTTTTCTTAAGACATCTTTACGCACCATATTTTATTTAAATGAATAAATGATTTTCATTCTGACAAATTGTGTATATTTGATTTAAAAAAAAAGATATTTCACAGACAGACAAAGTGACAGAACTGCAAGAGATGTTCAGGCGGGGTCAATACGTAGCCGTCAAAGTGCTGGAGGTGGAAGGGACCAGGTTGATGTTGTCTATGATGCCGCAGCACGTCAACGGCGCGAAGAAACACACTGACGTGCAGAAGAGTAAGTTTCTTCATATTTTTAAGAAACTGAGGTTCGAGATTTAGATGAAAACGCCAAAGTTTGCATGAGGATTTTTATTCACTACTGAACCAAAGGTTGACACGAGAAGGTGGTCTTCCTGATATCCTAGGTACAAGTCGCGTAGCAGCTGAGGTCCAGGTAACTCGCCAAGGTAGTCGCAGGTACTTCCACTTGTCGCACTTAAGTAGATTTACTTCGCCTCGAAGTGATTGCTTTCTTAGCTCGTATTGAACTGGCGTGACACTATCGCCCCCTATCGCCTTTTTATATATGCTGATATGGAGGTCTACATTATTCTTGAATATTCTCCATACTTGACGAATATATTTCGATGACAGGAAACGTTGAGACGCCTGTATGTGTGTGTGCCTGCCAAACATCCTAGCCTTTATGCGGTAAGGACATAAAGTCTAGCTTGCATGCGCCATTCTCATGATTTCCATGTTTCCATAAACTTACTCAAAAATTAATGACGGATTATATTTTCTTTCAAATTTATATATTTACTGAGAAAAACCAGTTACAATCCTGTGTATAGATATGCAATAAAATGACAAAATTGACGACCATCACGCGAAAAGTGGGTATTGCAGCGTTGAACTCTGTCTGCTTAAAGCCGCAAGAACCAAAATGTCTACCCTTTTAGGGATAAAAACGTGGTAGCATATAATACAGTACAAAACATTTCTTTGAAATCTGACATGGTGTTTCAGGAGTATGTATGTATGTATACATACAGACATACATACATATTTTCACGCCTGTTTCCCATGGGGGTAGGCAGAGACTATAGATTTCCACTTGCTACGATCCTTGACCTCTTTTGCTTCGTCAACACTCATTACTCTTTTCATACATGCTCTCCGGTTATAGGTTACTTCACCTCTTTTCAGAATGTCTGCAATTTGGTCGCAGAACGTTCGTCGAGGTCGACCCGGTCCAGTTTTCACATCCACATCCGCACGATAAATATTTTTAGTTAGTCTTCTTTCATCCATCCTCTCAACATGTCCAAACCACCTTAACATTCCTTTCTCAATTTTTGTCACTATATTCTCTTTCACCCCACACCTCTCACGTATTACATCATTTCTTATCCAGTCTTTCAATGTTACACCACACATACTTCTTAAAGCTCGCATTTCAACTGCATTTATCCGACTTTCATTCTTCTTCTGCCATACCCAGCTTTCACTACCATACATAAAAGTAGGTATTAACACTTCCTGATAAACAGCAAGACGTGCTTTATCCGACACCTTTATGTGTGTATAATTGTTTTAAAATAAAAGCCACAGTATTTATTATATTCGCAATTATATTGCAAAGAAAAAACATAAGTGCCATCTATATGGCTTGCATTGCATTATATACCTAATATTATCATACTAGATGCTATAAGCACCCATTTCAATAAGTGATTCGCCTTATTGATTCGATTAGCCGCCACTAGATGTCATTATGTACGCACACTATTTAGACAAATTTTGGAATTTCCATTATATGGTTCAATGTGCTTTAGCTATAAGCAGATTTCTTGAAATAAATCTATAGATACCAATTTCCCTCTTTCTATTAGGCACCTATTTTACACACCCCGACTGCCTCCGTGGTCCAGTGGTCAAGGCGTTCGCCTTGACCCGGAGGTAATGAGTTCGAATCGCACTGAGAAGCAAACTTTGTGAAAAGTTGTTTCCAGTCTAGTTAGGATATTGCAGGCTTAAATCACCTGATTATCCGAAAAGAAAGATGATTCCGTGTTTCGGAAGGCACATATAAACTGTTGGTCCCGAACGCCATCTAGCGTTTGATCATCAAACTATCCAAGGATTGGTTCTGGTTTACCCTTTGGGTTGCGTGGGTCAGACGGCAGTTCCTTTATGCAAAAACCAGTAATCTAGTCAAATCTTCTTGTTTAGGTAGCGGACCCCGGGCTCTGAAGCGTTACTGCTGAGGATGCAACCGGGAATACGTGAGGATGATGATGACCTATTTTACAGGCCCTGATAACATTAAAGTTTGGTTTCTTTTAATCCACAGGTGATCTGCTGCAAGCGGCCGTGGTGTCCGCGGAAGACCACGGCTACGTGATGGACATCGGCGTCGCCAACACGAGGCCGTTCCTACCGAAGAACAATGTCAACCCTGACGTAAATCTAGGTAATGCCAACAGGCATGGCAAATGGAAAAATAGTTAATAGATTCAGGTGTTACTTTGCGGAAGTCAAAGTTACATACTACATGATTTGAATTACTTTTTGCAATTCCGCCAACAGTTAGTTCATGCAAACTATGGCCGGCCGGCGCCCACCCACTACTGTTAGTCCCAGCATACCTGCCACCAACAGCCCGTGTGCACCCGCCACCAACAGCTGATGCATGCTCCCTCCGATACTGCTGCATTCGCTGCGGCTGCAGCAACATCGGACACCGCATACGTGACACGTGTTTCGCCTCTCCACGAGGCATTCTCAGGCACCAAACAAGTTATTGATCGTTCGGCTGTCAAGCGTCGAATGATAAAACTACACCGTATTACCTATAGAGAAGAGGGTGGGGGAGCGGAGTTGCCCGAACGTTCTAAAATTCGTATTATAATTTTTACTATAGAACGTTCGGGCAACTCCGCTCCCCCACTCTCTTCTCTAATAGTATAAAATGACAGCAATACGGTGTAGTTTTATCATTCGACGCTTGACCGCCGAAGTGTGTGGGCGCCGGCCGGCAATAGTTTGCATGAACTAACTGGTGGCGGAATTGCACAAAGTAATTCAAATCATGTAGAATGGAAAAATATTTTAAGCGCATCGGTTAGATTGTTAGAAAATATTGTTCACGTATTTTTTTCTTATATAAGTAACAAAAAGCTTTAGTGTAGTAAGTAGTTAATTTTAAATAGCTTTAGTGTAGTAAGTAGTTAAGTGTAATTGAATTCTGTTTTCTGTTGTGTGTCCTCTGTATATTGTACCCGCTCTCTACCCTGTGTTGTTAAATTGTCCTCATATTTGAAGGTTGACTGGAAGAGATCCCTATCTGGGATAAGTCCGCCTTTGTACTGTTCTCTAGTTCTAACCTGTATTTTTGTCCTGTGTTTATGTACAATAAAGATTTTACAAATAACAAACAAACAAAAAGTGACAAAGGAACAGCCCGTTGAAATTTCGCATGCAACGGCTATGTACCAATTTTAATTAGCGGTGACGTCGCAAGCCCCCACTCCGGAACTTTAATGCTCCGTATCATCCGAATCTTTGTGAATTCTAACTTTTTTGATAAACTGAAAAATATAGGTCGATTATTTTTGGATAATCTAAAAGACGGACTAATTTCAATCATACTTTTCTGACTCTGTCGTCACTCTTATTGTGAGGTTCTTCAAGAAGAAAGTTAAAATATTTCTTTGCCTTATACATGTATGTCAACTAGCTGAGCCCGTAGGAGTTTCAGGATGAAAACTATCCTATATTCTTCCCCGGGTTTTCAACTTCATATTCTTCTTCTTTCCTCGCCTTTTCCCTATTTGGGGTCGGCTCTGTATGTCCACTCTCTCCATAATTTTCTGTACTTCGCCATCTCTGTACTAACCCCCCGTTCCCCCATATCCGATCTCTCGCATTCTTCCCACGTCTTTCTCGCCCTTCCCCTTACTCTATACACTTTTCTTTCAAGTCAACCATTGTTTTAGCCAGGTGTTCGGCAGTTCGCCACTTGGAAAGTATACCCTAAACTTTACAAGTGGTCCCATAGAAATTTTATCAAAATGAGTTGTGTAGTTTGGGGGTGCAGTTGGTTTTTGTTTTGGAATGGGGTCAATTTAGTGGCGGATTTACAAATTTTCCGCAAGCAGGCTATTCAATTCTTCTGACCTTTGAAATTCAATACGCTAGTTTAGTTCTAGGTTATTTTTGTAAACCACGATCTAGTGAAGAGTAAAATGTTGACCTAAAAACAGCAGCATATCCTTATTATAAGGTGGAGAAAGGTATGCCTTAAAAATACATATACTGTGCATTACTAAAATATTAAAATGTCTGTCACTAGTTTCTTTGTGTAGGTATATGATAATGATTATATTATAATGATTTTCTTTCTGTAAGATAAAAAAAATTGGGCCAAATTTGCCGCCCCCTAAGATCTGCCGCCCTAGGCTTCAGCCTACTCAGCCTATTGGTAAATCCGCCTCTGGGTCAGGTTGGAAAATGCTTTTTTGATTGAAAGGGCATACTTGTAGTTTAGTGTTGAAGTAAGGTACTTTCCTGGGCCGAAATAAATTATTTTGTACTGTTAAGTCAATAAAATGTCGCAAAATAATGTCACTTGTCATTGAACATATCCGTGTGATCCATTTTAAAGTGATTTAAGATTTATTATTGCAAAAAAAAATTGCGGCCTTGGGCTCTGTCTGCTTAAAGCGGCAAGGACCAAAATGCTGTCTACCCTTTTAGGGATAAAAACGTGATAGCGTATAATACTGACATGGTGTTTCGGGAGTATGTACTTATGTATAATTGTTTCAAAATAAAAGCCACATTATTTATGCCACCATGCTAGTCCGCCTCCGCCACCCAGAGGTTCCGGGTTCGATCCCCAGTCAGGGCAAGTAAGAAAATTACCTTTTTCAAATTGTCCTGGGTCCCGGGTTTTTATCTATATATGTATTTGTCATAAAATATACTATAGTTAAGTTAGTATCCCATAACACAAGTTTCGAAATTACTTTGGGACTAGCTCAATCAGTGTTATTTGTCCGTATTTTTTTTTTTGAAGAACTGACATTAACAGCACTATTTGACTCCAAGAAACTATGACGTCATCTGCCTATATTTCATACAAATTCCATTAAAAATGTCTGTCTTGACGTTTAGAAAAAGGATCTGATTTGACTTGTTGGTAAGTAACGGATTATATTGTTTCACCAGATGTGGGCGCTCTAACTTGGTGCACTGTGAGGTCAGTGACCGTGTCCCCCGACAACAGCATAGTCACGTTAACCAACCAGCTGGAGTCCTTGCAACGAGCATCTCCACGGGGCAGATCTGTACAACTACTGACACCTGGCACACCACTGCAGTTCACCGTTGATAAGGTATGATATTTTGATTAACTTACAGACTTTACTCGCGTAGAGTGTCAGCTACAGGCCCATGTTTCGACCTCATCCGGAGGTCTTCATCAGGGCGAATGTGACGCGCGTATAAGAAGACACTACGCGACACACTCCCTTTCGCCCTGATGCTTTACGGCATCACCTGTAGGTTGACTGAAAGTAGAAAATGGTAGAAAAGGCCCTGGGCCTTACGAGCAGCCTTCCCGTCTTACCTTTCATACAAACGCTCATACGTAATTATGGCGTTGTTACTGATCTTACTTGAAAACTTTTGGACTAATAGATATCTTGTGCACTATTTCTAGGTTTCTTTCGAAATAAAAAATTAAAATTTGGAAAATCAAGTTCAGTATAGAAATCTGCCGTTTTGCACAAATTTTACATGAACTTCGACCGTTCATAAAGTACTCATAAATTGTAAGAGTAAAAAAATATTTCGATAGAAACCTCGCAAATGTAATGAAAATTTTAAATAAAATACATTTATTTCACATACTAGTAAGGCTAACTGAAAATAAAAGTATGACCCTATGAATAGTTAGTATTCGTTCAATACATAGTTAATAATAATACTAATTTCATTCAATATAATGCAAACCGTGCCCTAAGGCGCTATCTCTCTGTTTTTGGTTTGTCTTTTTTCTAGCACTGCCCTGAATGAAACAACAAGCTTTTCAAACTATGCGCGCGTTGACGACAGAGCGGCCGGGAAGGGCCGCCTTAAGACCGCCTGTTACAATTTTTGTAATAAAGTTAAATAAATAAAATATACATCTATACGCTCGTCAATGTGCGAGTTACAGTGTTCAAAGTCATCAAACGCACCCGAGAACGGGGGAGAGGTGCGGGGACGCTGGGAGTTTCCATTCTGTACGTGGTACTTGTATTCTGTGACTCCGGGCTGGTGTTGGGAGATGCCACGAGAACTGAGCTAAGTGCGGTTCCTCGAACAACCTTGTTGTGTCTGTGGAGTTGTTCAAATGAAACTTACTCATATATTTTTCTCAGCCCTTGGACAACGGCATCGAGGGTAACGTGCTGGAAGGAGAGAAGGCTTACATCCAGCGAGACCACGCTGATAAAGTCAACGGGAAGAAACCAAAGCTCGGACAAAAGGTGACTATATTCCTGAACAGACATAGCATGGCACCTTTGATAAACTCAGTTAAAGTTAACTACGCGTGACGTACCGAATTTTATAAAAAAATTAAGGCACTTTTTCAATGGACTTTAAAATTGAGAAGCGGGGAGAGACCGATTTCGATGCGGTTTTTTTTACGTCAATGCAATTTACCTTCCGGTGGTTCTTAGCTATGTTTTATGAAAATCGTTTCAGCCGTTTAAAAGTTATTAGGGGTTAACGCTTCAAAGTTGGGGTTTTTTTATTTACCTGTCAAATAATAGATGGCGCTACGGATTTGAAATATGTAGTTCCGCCGTTCATCACCAGATGGCGTAGACGGGGTTTTTTTAAAATTTGCATGGCAAATCAACTTGTTTTATTTTTATTAGTTGATTTATTTCATTTATTCATTGCTTACAACATTATTTAGATAACACGATTTAAGTATTATTTTAATTACTTACATGGATATATATATATACCCTGCTAGGGTGTTGCAACAAAAAATAATATAAAAATTAAATTCACTTTTTATAAATAATTATAAATTTAGTTGTGGTAGAGCCACGCTATCGGCAAAACTCTGTTTCGCTAGTAGCATGAATGGGCCGGCTCGTCCGGAGAAGTACCACACTCTCACAGAAAATCGACGTCTGAGTAGTAGCGTCACCGCTTCTATACTTCGTTCGGTGAATGAGAGAGCCGGAGCCCCCCCTCCTCCCCTTCCCTCTCCTCCTACATCTTCCCTTCCTTAAAGGCCGACAACGCTTCTGCTAAAACCCCTGGTGTTGCAGTTGTCCATGGGCAGCGGTGATCACTTACCATCAGGTGACTCGCTTGTTCGTTTGCAACATAAATAAAAACACAAACAAATACCTATAGTACCGTTTGATTCCTACAGATCCGGGCCCGGGTACTATACGTAGTACCGACTCGCAACACGCCGTTCCTCACCATGAAGGACATCTTCGCCACCACCTATCCTGATATGGAGGAGGAGCAGAAGATCAAGGAAGGAGACATCATTGAGGAGGCGCAGGTAGAATAGTATTTATATGTAGATCGATGGATTGATTAGCGGATTAGCTCGTTGAAGTGGCAGTGGGCGGGACACATTAGTCAAAGTAAAAAAAAAAAAAATTATGTAGGATAAATTTATCTCATATTGAAGATCATTTTTTTAGGGATCCGTAGTAAACAAGGAACCCTTATAGTTTCGCCATGCCTGTCTGTCTGTCTGTCCGTCCGCGGTTTTACTCAGCGACTATATGTATTAGAAAGCTGTAATTAGGCTTGAATATGTATATCAATAAGGCGGAAAAAACGGTAAAATAAAATATTGAAAAAAAAAAAATTTTCGTTTAGCTCCCGTACAATAAAGTGAAAAGTCAATTTCGTTTTTCTCGACTAACTAGTCATGTTGGGTATCGTTGAATAGGTCTTTTAAAAATATTGTGAGTTTGCGAACACCGTTTTTCGATTTTGGGATCCGTTTCTGAAATATTTGCTTTTAAAGTGAAAAAAATTGTTAGAGTTAAGTGTCCCCCCCCCCCCTCTATCTGCTAAGCGGTTATATATGGACATGTGAAAAAATTCACAGCTATAGGATATATAACGAAATTTAAAGGAAAACTATCAGAGCTAAGAAGGGTTTACAAATTAAAAGGTTATAGGCGATTAACATAAAATGTACTCGGAAAAGGAAAATTTCATACAAATTCAATAGAAAATTAGTTTTTAGACGTTTTCAGTGGCATGAACTCAAAGTTGGCATTCGTAACTACGGAACTCTACTGCGCGTGGCCCGACACGCACTTGGCCAATTATTTTTACTATTATTTTAGTGCAAAAGCTGAAAACTAGCGTTTCGGAACGACCACTGCTGGGAAGATTACGCCGAAAGAAACCCAGTTCAGTATTGGTCCCTACCCAGCCTGATGGGCTATGTTACAGTTACAATACAGATTTACACTTAAGCTCAGTATACATTATATCATACATCTAAATAATACAATTAAAATTTGCAGTCAACTAATTCCAAGAACGTTGATCAAATAAATAGTCATTTACATGACAATACGCATTTTTTTATAAATGATTTTTAACGGCAGTCTTAAACTTAGATAATGGTAACGCTACTACATTATCTGGAATTTTATTGTAGAGACGCAAGCTGAGACCCACAAAAGATTTTTTTTTTCTAACCGAAAAGCTGAGATAGCTAATTTATTTTTATTTCATATCATAATCTATATAATATCATAATAAGAATAGAGAATATCATAATTTTTCTTGTATGAATGTATATTCTGACGCACGTACATAATATTCGCATAGATGAATTGCGAAGCGAGAGTCAAAATAGTTCTGTCTTTAAAAAAATCCCTTGAAACTCTCTAGCACTCTCTAGTTTATATATAGACCTAACATAGCGCGAAGAACCGACGGCCGATGGGGCAATAAAGTTCTCGAATGGCAACCGCGTACTGGCAAGCGAAGCGTCGGACACCCACCCGCAAGGTGGTCAGACGACCTGACCAAGGTCGCTGGAAGGCGCTGGATGCAGGCCGCTCTAGATCGGTCATTTTGGAAATCCTTGGGAGAGGCCTATGTCCAGCAGTGGATGTTATGCGGCTGAAATGATGAAGATGATGATAGATTGATGACCTCTGTGGCCTAGTTACAGAATATCTCCGTCCCCGCACAGCCGCCTCGACAAGGCGAGTACGGGGGAGAGGTGTGGAGGCGGGGGACGGGGACGCATATTGCGCGGGATCTTGGGAGATTCCGTCCTTTATGTAATACTTATATTGATCCTTGCCTAGTGGTCTTCATGCTAGGCTGTCACACCGGAGGTCCTGGGTCCGATCTCCGGTCAGGTCAAGATGGAAAATGATCTTTTTCAGATTGACCTGTGTCCTGGATGTTTATCTATATATGTATCTGTTATAAAGTATAGTAGATGATCGTTGAGTTAGTATCCCATAACAGAAGTCTTAAACTTACTTTGGGTAGGCCTGTGTAACTCGCCGTTTAAATATCGAAAATATATGTACATTATTATTATGCGCAAGGGGACCACTTCGAAGGGGAAAATTCAGTTACATGAATCGTTTGTTCAGAGTAATAAGAATGAAATTGGCTTGCGATGGATGTCTAGGTATCTAAACAAAGAAGTGAGTTCTGACGCGAGCTAAATTAAACTATAGCGCTAACCACATTAAGTAGATATTTCTTTAAATGACTTTTCTGAGTAAGACTTCTGTACGTGAGTACTAGTACTTATTCTGTGCCCTACATTCTAATTTCAGGTGATTAGGATACTGGGTCGCACTGTGCACTTCAAGCTGGGTCCGGGCTGCATCGGCACTTTGGGGCTGCGCGGTATACAGGTCGACGAGAACCTGGGGGACGAAGAGGTGGTGGCCAAGTCGTACCCAGTTGGTAAGGATTAAGCGTTTTTATCCAAATTACTGGTTTATTCCTGTACTTTACTGTAATATGTTGATAGATAGCTTTAGATTTAGATTATAGATTGAAATTGTGAACCATACATGTGACGACCTCCGTGGCATAGTGGTCACCATGCTAGTCCGCCACCCAGAGGTCCCGGGCTCGATCCCTGGTCAGGGCAAGTTGGGAAATGGCCTTTTTCAAATTGTCCTGGGTCTTGGAAGTTTATATATATGTATTTGTTATAAAATATAGTATCGTTGAGTTAGTATCCCATAACACAGGTTTCAAACTTACTTTGGGGCAAGCTCAATCAGTGTTATTTGTGCAAAAAAAAATAGCTATATTTGAAGAGTGAAATATGTGATAAATTCAGAATAGTCACAATTCTTCTTCATAATCGTATCCTCATGCTTGAAGGTCGTGACCATCGGGAGCAGCTCCCCTCACAATGGTTTTCCACACCGTACGGTCTTGCGCCAGGTGCATGGCTTCTTGAGTGTTTATGTGCGCCACCCTACAGACATTATCAGTCCATCTTGTGAGCGGTTTTCCTTGCCGTGAGGTCGGCTGTAATCACAAAAAAAATATAATGAGTAAATAGTATATGATGCAATTCGTAAATAAAGGACGGATTCACATCGAAGGACATAGATGAATCACGAACAAGTGAAGGATTCTAACGACTGAATCACGACCGTAGGGAGTGATTCATGATGATTGAATCGCGAGCGTAGCAAGTAATTCAAGTGTTTGAATTCTAAGCGACGAAAGTGATTCATGGCCCTCGATGTAAATCCGTTTTATTCAAGAGTTGCATATTTACTATACTTTATACCATGACTACGAAAAAAGAAAGATTTAAGCGAAAATAGACATTTAATGAAGAAAAAGAAAGGTGAAATCAATTAAAATGCACATTGAAATTGGAACAATTACTAAAATTAAGAGTAATTGTTCTAAACTTAAACACCCAAATAGTGATTAAAAGTGCTTTTTATTCCCTGTTTTAGTGAATAAATTAAATTACCAAAATAGTGAGTAAAAGTTTTTTTTTTTTTACTGTTTTCATTGAAATAAACTTTTAAAGGGGGAATGATATAAACTTATTTATTGGGGAAACTCATTTATTGGAGGGAGCATTATGCCAAATGTGTTAAAGGAACCGGAAAAAGCATGACAACGAACAAAAAGGGGGAGAGGATGGGTTCTAAAAGTCAAAATTCTGCGTGACGTAATATGTGGTTGGCCCCTGACTGGCGTGGTTGGCGTCTTTAGGACGAAGTTCGGTTTTGTTAGCCTCATAAGAGCTCACCGGGATAAAGACGGAAATTAATTAAATTAAACAGTCAAGAGTCGCCGTTGCCGGATACGGTGTGGACGACATGATTAACTGGCATGCGAGAATATTCGTATCCTAAGTGTCTATCACCCCTTCCAGGCAGCACCCACAAAGTACGCGTAGTATCGTACAACCTCTGCGACTACACTTACACCGTGAGCGACCGCTCCGAAACCCTGCGGGAGAAGTACTTCAGCATCGACCAGCTCACCGTGGGCGAGCTCGTGGACGGCAGCGTGGCCCACGTGGCGGACGATCACGTGCTGGTCACACTGGGCCGGCTCACCGGTGAGGCATCACCATCATCATCATCATTTTCACCGCTGACGGACCGCTTACACAATTTTTATAGTTATTTTTCTACTCCTGTACTGTTATCTGTATTTTAAATAGTCACGAACACATGTATAAGAACATAATTTATTATTTCAGGAAAGTCTATAATCTATTCCCCATTACAGCACATGTGTCGTAATTTCGCCAAAAAGATACGCTTAGCCAAAGGCCTAGATTTTTTTTTTAGATACCTACCAAACTGCCAACAAAAGTAAAACTGTCAGTTGAAAAAAAAGTTAGATATAGTTAGATATATCAAACATTTTCATATTTTTCGTTGTTTATTTTTGTATCTTATTTAGTTAATATAGTCGTCGAAAAAGTATTGTATGCAACGTTGTATAACTACGTAAAAAAATGCTCGATGCTCGCCAACGCACGCATCGTAACCTACGCCATTCGCATTTTTTGAGTCTTCTTATACAACCGTTGCATAAAATAATTTTCTTTTTAGGTTATGTCCCACAATCACATCTGTCAGACTCCGGGGTATTCATAGACCCCAAAAAAGCCACCACATCCAAGCTATCCAAGAAAAAGTACAAGGTAAGCCTTTTTAATATTATTACTTAAAAAACAGATTACGTCAAAAGGAGAGATATGTTTTTTGCAAATGTAATATTTGTTTTTGAACACTCTACAGCCTAAACAGCTGATAGATTTTTAGCTTGAGAGGTGTCGTCTAATTCCTGAAGCTATATAAATAAAAAAAAAAGCAAAATGGATTAAAAGAAATATTTTTTTAAATTCTCTCCTTTCTAACAAGTCAAATCAGATACTTTTTTCTAAACGTCAAAACAAACATTTTCTACGGGATTTGTATGAATAAACACGCAGATGACGTCATAGTTTCTTGGGAGTCAAGTAGCGCTCTTTATTATCAGTTTTTCTGCAATAGTAAATCTAAAATCACGTTAAAAATCAAGGGCCTGACATCTTATTGCGATTTCTAAAAGAAGAAAAAGAAAAGAGTGCCGTATTTTGTCTCTTTCACCGACCGATCATTTTTTCATGGTCGGGTTATAGGCACACTTCAAATTGCATATACTTGAAGTGTGCCTATAACCCGACCATGAAAAAAATATACGTTGTATCATAAATATGTCTTTCTCTTACCCCTGGACGCTCGGTGGCAAATCTACACTACTTGTATATACTTAACCTCGTATTCATAAAAAATAACAGGCGTTTGCTAAACCTGTTTTAGCTAAAACATCTTTTGTCCCTTTCCCTTTTTTCAATATTTGACATAGTAAGAACGAGACAAAACACATTTTAACTCAAAGAGATTTAGCAAACGTTTTGTAACTTTTATGAATATTGGGGTAAATCTTTGTTGAAAATGAATATGATCAATGACAATTGACATTTTATTTCCTTAACATTACCAAATAATGAATTTTTAACCCTGGAAAGTACTTAATAATAATTTTAACGATTTATAAATCTGTGGGGTATCAAAATAAAGGTATGGATATTTGTGTCAATGCAACGGTTAGAGTATTCGCTTCTATGATCCAATACTGAGATCGAAAACAATCTGAAGTCAAGGGATATTTTTTAACCAACATCGAAAAAGGAGGAGGTTATAAATTCGTCGCGATCTTTTTTTTTATGTATGTACACCGATTATCCGAAGACGCCTGGACCGATTTTTTTTTTTCGAGTGTGTAAGTGGCCAACACTGGTGTCAGATTTTTCAGGCTGCCTAAAGGCATCTGACACAGCTTGACGACTGCCATACAATGATGACAGCCGGGACCAACGGCTTATACGTGCCTTCCGAAGCACGGAGGAGCTCGAGAAATTTTTATGCCACTTGTGGTCACCCATCCAAGTGCGGACCACGCCCAGTGTCGCTTAACTTGCGAAAGCGCTAGTAATGCGTACTCCCGCCGGGCCACCGAGCTCCTGGACCGATAAGGAAAATCATTTTTTTGTTTGAAAGACTACTTTCCATTTGGTCCCATAGAAAATTTACCAAAATCGGTTGTATAGTTTTGGGTAGAACGGTAGAAAAACTATTTATTTCGACTTTTTCTTAAAAATAATTGATACATTTCTCCAGGTCGGCCAATCTGTCCTCGCTCGAGTGCTGCTGATAGACGTGGCCAAGCAGTCCGTGATCCTGACGCTGAAGCCGACGCTGCTGGCCGAAGACCTGGACATTCTGGCCAGCTACGAGGACGCGCGGATCGGACAGGCTTACAAGGGCTGCGTCAGGGTAAGCTCATGTGTTTCTTAGTCCTCGTGGCTTATGTCTAGTGGTCGTATGAGGGTCAGGTAAGAGCGAGACGCGACACGACACGACGTGGCACGCACGTTTGAAGAAACGTAGAACTTGTTTACTACACAAAAAGATACAAATTTCAAAGCAAAGTACAACACCGCGCTATAGTAAACAAGTTGTATATTTCTTCAAACGTGCGCGCCACGTCGCGTCGCGTCGTGTCGCGTCTGGATCTGAGCTCATATATATATATACCATAAAAATTGCCTGGGCGGCCGGTCACTTTTGTATAGAAACTAGCTTTTGCCCGCGGCTTCGCTCGCGTAGGGGTGGAATTTATCAAAATCCTTTCTTAGAGGATGCCTACGTCATAGTAGCTTTATGCATGCAAAGTCTCAGCCCGATCGGTTCAAAATTGACAAAGTTTGATACAAACTTTCATCCGCTATTTTATCCCCTTGGGGGTAGAATTGATCAAAATCCTTTCTTAGCGGATGCCTACGTCATAACATCTACCTGCATGCCAAATTTCAGCCCGACCCGTCCAGTGGTTTGGGCTGTGCGTTGATAGATCACTATGTTAGTCAGTCAGTCACCTTTGAGTTATATATATATTTAGATTAGATCAGATACCGATTTTTTGTTTTTGACTGTTATTTCAATCTTATGATACTATAGTGATCTAGTATAGCCCATGGTTCGATTTATTACGGGGATGTCCCTTCCATGTTGTATAAGAGCCTGACCATCCGACCACTACTTAAGTCACATCATCATGTTAATTCTTAGCGTTAATGTCACATGAAGCGATTTTGACCAAGAGGCATAGGCTGTATTTTTCCGTGTAATAAATTGGCAAATAAATGAGAGTTTGTTTGTGTTATTTTCAGGTAATCCGCAACGACTACATGCTGGTGTCGTTCTTCAACAACGTAACTGCGTACATCGCGCGGCAGTACATCACTCGGGAGCCCATCGAGAACCTCGCGGATGCGTTCCACGTCGGACAGATCGTAAGTTACTCATTTATTTTGTTTTTGATAGTTTGGAAACAATTTGCCGAAGCGTGTGGCTGATATATTCTTATTTCAAGTCATCTAAACAATTAAAAAATAAATTTAAAACATAACTTATTCTGTCACTTCACCAGGTTAACTGTACCATCGTAAGAGTGTACCCTCAAGAGAAGAAGATGACGGGCAGTCTGGTCACAGAACCTTTCGTTGGGGTGAGTACTTTTTAATTTAAAAAAAACTGCAATTTTGAAAGTATTTATAGTATTTCCTTTAGAAAATCAATATCGACATATTTTGATTTTGTTTGTAGAAAGTTCGCGAGAAAGGAGAAAAGAGGCAAATTAATAACAGTGAGCCACAAGACATACCAAATAAAAAGAAGAAATCAGAAGACTCACCCGTAAAAGAAAAGAAGAAAAAGAAATCAGAAGAAACAACAGATGACAGTGTAGAAGATAAACCTAAAAAGAAAAAGGACAGAAAGAGATCTGAATCTGAAGTCATTTCTGATAGCGATCACATCGAAGCTGATATCAGTGAAAAGAGAAATAAAAAGAAGAAAGGTAAAACAGAAGAAACATCCAAAGTTTCTGAAGAAAGCGATGCAATAGAAACTGACGTATATGATGAGACAGACCCAGTGTTTACACCGCAAGAGTTAGAACTTATAGATATATCAAATTGCAACGATATTAAAAAGTGCAAGAAACGTGTTATTTCACTTCTAAAACTAATTAAGGCTAGGCAAGTGAGGATAGATAGGATAGAACAGAAAATAGCTAAAATTGAAAAAAAGGGTCTCACAGCTACGAATAAAATGTTCCACACGGCTATGCATTCTGAAAAACTAGTAGTACAAGAACGAGCGAAAAAACTGTTAAGTGCGTTAACTCAAGTGCAGGATAGGTTGAAAGAGTTAGGTTATAAGGAAAAGAGTGATGTTATAGAGTTATGCAATAATGACAAACATGAAGAAAAAACTGAGGATCAAAAAAGAAGGAAAAAGGATTCAAAAACAAGCGAAACTTTAGATCAGGAAACGGAAAGTACTGATAAACGAAAAAGGAATAAGAAAGTGTCTGAAACAAGCGAAGCTTTAGATGAGAAAATAGAAAGTACTGATAAACAAGTAGTTAAAAATAAGGAAAAGGAAAAGAGTAAAAAAGAGAAGAAAGATAAAAAGAGTAAGAAGGAAGATTTGAAGGTGGTGGAGAGTTTGGAGCCTGTGTTGGAGGTGCCGAGTGCTAAGGAGTTTTGGGCGACGCCTGTTGTGGACGCGAAGAAAGATGAAGATGATGATCTTAGCAGCAGTGATGATGAGGTAATATTTGATTCTTTACAAATATACATTTGTCTTCTTCCTTTCCTTTATCCCACTCTAAGTAGGATCTTTCTCTGTCCCATGTGACATTTGTCACATGTTGTAAATGTCAAGTTAGTCAAATTCAAAATTATTTATTTTTGGATTTTGTATCACTTCACTAACTTCACTTCATCTAATCATTTACTCACAGCTAAGTGTGCCGCTTCCTAAGCATAAGTGCAGAAGAAGCGGCAGCAAACTGTTAGATAAATGGATTCAATTAAATTCTGAAGTTGTCAGTCAGACGATTTAACTAAACGTCTCCTTTCACAATGAAGTATTGAAATATGAGCATTATAACGTGTTCCTTATAGTAGAATTTTTAAAACTAATCATAAAAGTCTATTCAGGAAAAAGAGCAGCCAAAGAAGAAACGCAAGAAGCTGTCCGTCGCGGAGAAGTTGTCCAAACTGCGAGAAGAAGAGGAAAGGACGCGGGAGCTGGAGCGACGCGCCACGGAGAGCGGAGGGCCGCCGCGCTCGGGCGAGCAGTTCGAGCGAGCGCTGCTGGCCGAGCCCAGCGCCAGCCAGCTGTGGATCGCGTACATGGCTTTCCACCTTCAGGTACAGCCTACACCAAAACCACACAATTTATATAACCAGTGGCGGATTTACCAGTAGGCTAAGTAGGCTAAAGCCTATGGCGGCACATTTGGGGGGGCGGCAAATTTGAGGCCAATTGCACCCTCCATCGAGAAGGTAAAAAGGTGCTTCTAAATATGATATTTTAATGAACGCAGCTTAAGGGCGGCAAAATATGAATATCCAACTGGCGGCACATTTCGCAGGGCAGCAAATTTGAGGCCAATTGCCCCCGCTCCTCTTTCATGCATCGCGGCAATGGAGAAGGTAGAAGAGTGCTTTTATTATGATATTTCATAGAACGCAGCTTAAGAGCGGCAAAATATGAATAGCCTATTGGCGTCAAATGTGTAAATCCGCCACTGAATATAACGATTACATATAGAACGGAATCTCCCGTTCCCCGTCCCTGCACCTCTCCCCCGTTCACGCCGTGTGGAGAGTTGAGCGGGCGCCTGCAGCCGCCTCGACAAGGCGAGAACGGAGGAGAGGTGCGGGATGGGGAACGGAGACGCATATTGCGCGGGACCTTAGGAGATCCCGTCCTGTATGTAATACTTATATTCATTCTGTGGCCAAAGTCCATTCCTTTCATTTAGAAGCGATCAAACCCTTTAAGCTATGAATGGATTTTGGCTTTGATTGGGCCTTACATTTCGTTTTGCCTCTATTATGAAAACTATCTGAAAGTTCGATTAAGTGAAATAGGAGTCGGAATATGATTTCATTTCATGTCGTTCTGGGTCATATATTATGTAGACGGTCAAATTTTAGTACAAAGAGTCACTTTAGAAAAAAGTGTTCCTCAGGGAAGCGTCTTTGGGCCACATTTCAAGCAAAAAGAAGAGTGTTATAAGTTTGACGTGTGTGTGTGTGTGTCTCTGTCTGTGGCATTTCGATTTTTTAATCGAAAGCCTTGTCTGTTGAAATTGTTCTTAGCTATCTTTGATAGACCTCGTACAGCCGTTCAAAATTTATTTGGCTTTTTGTATTAGCCTAGTAATATAATAAACTCGTTTATGAATATGAGGGTCGTTTTTTTTCTGTTATTTTTATTTAATTATACTATGGTGATCTAGTATAGCCTGTGGTTTGATTAATTACGGGTATGCTTCCACGTTGCATGTTTGGAATAGAATGGAACGTAGAAACCATGTGTTGCCATATACTTATTAGTTATTATTTTCAGTCTACAGAAATAGAGAAGGCCCGCGCAGTGGGCCGGCGGGCTCTGAACACGATTTCGTTCCGCGAGGAGCAGGAGAAACTCAATGTGTGGCTCGCCATGCTCAACCTGGAGAACAGATTCGGCACCAAGGTAAGTGCTTGGAGCATGCTCAGTATTGCTCAGTCTAAAAATTCATTGTGATGGATGGTGTTGAGATAATTATAGATCAACAACTGGAATGATGGAGAAGTTTTTTTAATGTGTGCCTTGTTAAATTTTGTTCCGATCTTTTCAGCAAAATGTAGATGTGCATTAACTTATTATACTTCTTATTACCTTTACACTGTAAAACTTTTTTAATAAAAAACTGCTAGTAAAACCTTATTATGTTAATATTTCAGTGAAATTTAGTAGATTTTCTTTTTTTGAAAGCTGGCAATCTTCCTGCAAATAAAGTAGTAGTAATTAGTAAGAAAAAAAGTACTTATTGCGATTTACAATCCTTCCGCTCAAGTAAACTTAAAGCGGCTATTAATATTTTTAACTATTTTGAAAACCATTATTTACAATAATGTCACAAAGTTCGTTTTACCTTGCAACAACAATCCTCTTCTAATCGTGCATGAATAAAACGTTTACCAAAAAATTAACAGGAAACCCAACAAAAGACGCTAGAAAAAGCTCTCCAAATGAACGAGCCATTCACCGTCCACTCCAAACTGCTCGACATCTACGTGGAGACCAGCAAGCAGCACGAACTCCTTACCCTTGTCGACCTGATGATGAGGAAGTACCGGCGGGATCCTAATGCGTACATCCAGGCTGGAGATGCCTGTTTCAGATTGGGCCTGGTGGACAAAGCACGGCAGGTCATGCAGAAGGCTGTCAGTGTGTTGGAGAAGAAAGAACGTAAGTAGACCTATTCAAGTAAATCTATTTAAACTTGTCCTTACACTATTATCAGTAACGAGTTACTCACGCAGAGAGTGTGTCGCGAGACGTCTTCGTGTACGGGCGTCCTCTTGTTACAGTCGCCTTGATGAAGACTTCAGGATGAGGTCTAAACATGTCGGTTAGTAGTAGACTCTCTACGTGAGTAACCCGTTAACTTCTGATAATGTTTGTGTTTTACGTTAGTTTTAATCTTTATTTATCAACGCAATAGTTTCGCCCCGGTGGACAAAGCGAGACAATCGTGCTGAAAGAACACGAAGGTATGTGTTTATTGCTGTGTCAATAAACATTGAAAGATTCAAAGACATTATGCTACGACAGCTATGAAATTAAGATTAGGAGGTATATATTTAGGTTTGCCATTGTATATAGTCATGTTACTTTTCAGAATAAAGCCCCAGCTTCTTTTCATACAAGCCCAAAATCTTGCTGTTCCATTTTTGTGGCATCCTGAAGTATACAGGAACTCTGGGGTCTTACATTGCTTTAGCGCTTTCTCGGTTGCATTCTTTGTCGTAGTTCTTCTGTTGCGTTCTGTTTAGTGTTACTGCATGTATTTACGTAAATATTTTATGTATCATAGAAGTATGTATTGTTTATACTTATTTATATACCACTGGAAGGACATACCCGTAGTAAATCAAACCACGGGCTGTACTAGATCACTATATTATAATGAAATTAAAATAAAATAAATTAAAATAAAATTCTTTTTTTGACTGTGTATAAACGGCATAGTTTATCTACATTGCAATAGATGGCGTTGTACAAAAATAGAACTAGATATGGGTATTTTTGTATGATTTATGTATATCGAACGAAATATCTGTATCGTCAGGCTAGCAAAGCAACCGTAATAAACAAGTGATGTATCCAAAGTTTCCTGGGATTTGTTCAGACTGTTATGTTAATTTCATTAGGCAATAGTGATCTAGTAGGTATAGCTCTTGGTTTGATTTAATACGGGTATGTCCCTTTCACGTTGTATGTATGTGTATGCGTTTAGATATGTATTAATAGGTAAGTAGGTACATTAATTATAGGTATAAGTATTATAAAGTATAGTTACTCGATTATATAGTTTGAAATAAAAAAAAATCTTCACCCAAAGGTTGGCTGGGATTGTATTTTTTGTGCCTACATTGTTACTTTTTGTAAGTTTCGTGTGTCTATTATGGTGCAATAAAGTTAATTTGTGTTGTATTGTACTTCGGAGTTCAGAGTACGCTTTCCGAAGTGTCATAAGTATATTATTTTCAGACGTATCCGTGCTAGTGCAGTTCGGTCTGCTGGAGCGCTCGCACGGCGACAGGGAGCGCTCGGAAGCTCTGTTCGAGCAGGTGCTGGCCGTGTACCCGCAGCGGGTCGACGTGGTGGCGGTTTACGTCGACATGCTGCTCAAGGGGGGCGACGTTGACAGCATACGGTAAGTTCTATTCTAGATTCAGATTTTTATTGCGAGTCACACGTTTCAAGTTGTTACATAAACATAAGTAAATTTTAGTTACAAATTACATTTTTAAAATTCACTGTTTTTCATATAATTTTCATAGTTCAGTGCAGTCCCACTGTCCAAAAGCTACCTTCGGCAGGCCTGTGTCACTCCCCGTTTAGGTATCGAAAATATACCTACCTTATTACTATGCACGCGGCGACCACTCCGGAGTGGTAATGAGTTATATGAATCGTTTGTCCTGATTAGAATGAAATTGGCTTGCAATGGATTTCTAGGTACCCAAACGAGAAGGTGCTGAGTTCTGACGCGAGCTAAATGAAACCAATCGCTAACCACATCGAGTAGAGTATGTCTTTGAATTTCTTTGCTGAGTGAGACTTCTGTTGTACTAGTACTTATTCTGTCTTTGGTAAGAGGCTTTCTTATCTCTATTTTTTTATACACTCGTATATATTATCTGTACGAGTTTTATAGTATTATACAGCTAAGAGAACTTACATTCAAACGTAGTACGTAAAATACATGTCCTATTTTTCTTCTGTACGATCGCAAAAATGTATAGTGAAGGGGGTTTGTCTCTTAGATTTGCAGAGAGGCAGTGATGCGAAGCACTGTTTATTTTCTATTTGTAATCTAAGTATTCAATGTAGAATAAGTAATCTAAGTATTTAATGTAGTAATAATATGTAGAATAGAAGTATAAAATAGTGCGCCGTGTTTCATTTCAACCGACTTCTAAAAAGGAGGAGGTAATCAATTCGTCGAAATCTTTTTTTTTTATGTATGTTCAAGGATTATTCAAAAAATCTTATACCGATTTTTACAATTTGTTTTTTGTTTGAAATAGTATACTTGTCAGGTGGTCCCAAAGAAATATTAAAATCGGTTGCGTAGCTTGGGGTGTAGTCGATTTTAGTTTTGAAAAATTATGATGTAACTCCTATTTGAAATTGTAACGTTTGTTTTGCAGACAAGTAATGGAGCGTATGACGTCTCAGAAGTTGCCAGCGAGGAAAATGAAGACTTTGTTCAAGAAATGGATAGAAGTGGAGCAGAAGATTGGGGATGAGGAACAGGTCGAGAGGATACGGCAAAGAGCTTTGGAGTATATAGAAAAAGCAAAGTTCTAGTGCAGTGATTAATATTTAAAATGAATAAATGCACTTGACATTGTTTATGAATCGTTTTATTTCAACGTAGGCGACTCTAAACTTAACTTTTTAAAGTTTGGATTTTGAAATTCTGCTCTAAACATTTAATTATTTTAACTGCTCAAAGGGCAGTTGAAATATTTTATATTGTGCTTTGATTTTACCTCTGATAGATTAACTTGATGAAAACAGTTTTTATGTTGCGAAAGTAGGTAGTCTTGAATTCAACGCAATAGAGACTGTTTCAGATTGTAGATCATCTGACAGACCGTCTGTGATGAACAAAATGTAACCCACTATTATTTTATTCATTTAAATATTTAAACATGAAGGTCTTACTAGTTTTAATGCAGGTCGTTTTATTGTTGCCATTAATGTCTTGAGCTCTCGGCATCGGTGGGGGCGGCGGCGGCGGTGAGCCACTACTTTCAACTTTTCGTGGCACAGGAATATCAGTCTTAGGGCTATCTTTATTAGGTTCTACATTATAATTATGAATACGAGTGCCGTAAATGGACACAGGGGGACATATTTTATACCCCAGTTTAGCGTAAAAATTCTCCTGGCCTTTCGTAGACAAATGCATCATCTTTAGTTTTAAAACGTCTCTTGCATATTCCTCCATTTTGTTCATAAGGAAACTGCCTAGTTTCTTTCCACGTAGCGATTTACATATAACTACGGTTTCTATGAAGCAACTCTCGGGTATGTTCGGGATGGGCGTGAGTTTGCAATGACCTATGACACTTTTATCGTTAACTAAAATAAAGCTAGTTGGTAGTGAGTCGCGCGACGCTTGGAGAGACATCATTCGCGCTGTCTCGCTGCGAGGCCACTCCGCGTTTATCAAATCGCAGCATGGCTTCAGATATTCCGGGTAGCGATGAATTGGTAATACTGAAATATTGTCGAATTCCATGTTTTATCTGAAAATATAGATGAAAGTTTTATATTTTCATTTTATATAAGATACTCAGTTTATTAGAGTAGAGTTCTAAACTAATTTCGATCATCGCTATTATCAGTACAACACAACGACATTTATTATGTAACGCTAACGCCTGAAAATGACAAGATTTTTTTAGACAAGGTATTTTTGTAGAAGTCGCCAAATCTACCATTATCGTAGAAAAATTCAAAGTGTGGCAACCTTCCAACTGTCAACAAGTTATTTTCCCGTAAATGTCATTTGACAAACTAAAAATATTTTCGCTGAATTCTCACGTGAATTGTTCGATTTTTCTCTGGATTTCTAATTATTTTGTTATAAATAAAGCAATAAAAACTCACCAACTATCTTTTGCACATCTCCAAGGACATATTTCACATCGTTTCACAGTAAGTATTCTAATAACATTTCTAAACAAGACGACACTCGCTTGCGCCGTTCTGTGTCTGACTAACCTATTTTTATCTGTGCGGCATTCATAAACACGCGAGCGTAAAACTTTACGCAATCTTTTGCATTGCCAAAAAAATCTAAGAGCCTCGGAAAAATTAAGATGTTAGCTTGAACTTTGTTTGGTTAGTATTATGGAGGGTTACCCTCCATAGTTAGTATGTTACCTAGTCCTGTGTTCTACTGTTTAGTCACAAAAGTTCTACTAAGAAATTCTACCAACGAGATAAATTTCCGCATTACCACAGATGCCGGAAAACATAAACATCACTTTCACTGTTGCCCAACCGGCATAATACATTTAATTAGCAGTGTGAACAACTATGAATTAACATAGTATTTTGAATCTATTTGTAACACAATAAGAGGGTTTAATGTTACCATAATTATGTCAGCAGTAAACCCAAAATTTTTCTGAAGTAAATAATTATATATGTACAAATAACACTGATTGAGCTAGCCCCAAAGTAAGTTCGAGGCTTGTGTTTTGAGATACTAACTCAACAATACTATATTCTATAACAAAGAAATATAAAGATAAACGTCCAAGATCCAGGTCAATCCGAAAAATATAATTTTCCATCTTAACCTGACCGGGGATAAATTATAATACCAGGGATAAATACAAAAAATTATATTCCTACTGTCATGAAAATCAGTCAATGAAAGCAAAGTCTGTTATGAAAACAACAAATGGACTCTGACTACCCCTGTGGTAAACAGGCATGATATTTTCAGTATTACAGTGCATCCAATATTATGGGATATTATTAAATCACACAATAAAATAACAAATGATTCATGCTATGGATAACAAGCTTATTTGCTAGGCAAATTAAAAAACACCTTGTTACATACATGTGCCAATATATAACATGGCTTTCCCCCAGGATAGAGGGTACATCACTGGTTGGTCCAATATTTCAGACACAAGACAACACACTATTATACACTTAACCCTTAATTGTTCACTTATAACCTACACATGCTTTCATTGTCTATTGTTCTATTTTATCTAATAGTTATTGGCTATCTGCATTATAATTTTCTTCTTTTCCACTTAAACATAGCTAAGAACCACCGCAAGGGATCAAAATCGATCTATCCGTTCGAGAGCTACGATGCCACAGGCAGACAGATAGTCTGACAGACATTAGCTTATAATCTTTATTGTCACGGTTAAAAATGTCCTGGATAGGGTATATAAAATATATTGGTAATAAATTACTAACTTTATTTTTGTAACTACTTATTACCTATTGCAACTAGATTCCAGCTGAATAATGGAAGAGGATGACGACGTGCCGACCCTGTCAGCAGAGACATTTGCAGCTCTGCAGGAGTTTTACGCTGAACAGCAGAAGAGGCAAGAGATCCTTTCAAAGTTAGAGGCTGACGATAAGCTAAAGGAAAATATACTGTTTGATGAGAATTGGGTAATTCTTTTGATTTATTTATATTATAAATGCCACTTTTTCTATCTATATGCCCATCATGCTAAATGTGGCTTTTTGGTCTTATAGCCTTGGAGCCTGTTTACCCTGTTAGAAATAAAGATGTAATAATGTATCCCGTATAAATCACACAGTACCTCATTGAAATTAATTGAGTATGAAAATACTTCCATATATTATGAGTACCACTAAAGGTTACAATGGATATATCATGCAGAATTGTGACAAGGGGCAACGAATGGGTTCCAACTCTTCCCTCTCCTCTTGTCACGCTTTTTTTCCGATTCTTTACGAGGATAGATACATTTTTAGTAAACAGAGGTCCATTTGTAATAAATTATTTGAAAGTAAACAAAATTTTTGTTTCATATTGTTTGCAGTTTAAAGTGAGAATGTAAAGCGTTTTTTTTAAGAATTAATGCCAAAAGTAGCTATTTTTGGCACCTAAAACTGATAAAGTTTACTTGATGACGAGTTTCTGAAAATAACTTTCATCTCACAGTGTTTCTTTATATTTGTAAAGCTCGGTTTACATATTGACAAGTGCGTGTGAACAAGCACTGACAAGTGCGACTGACAGGTGACAAGTGCAATAGCAGTACTGCATATCACTTGTCGGTGCGTGTGAACACCTACTTGTCACTTGTCAGTGTTTATTTGTTACTTGTCAATAATAATATGTTAACTAGGCTATATTTCCCCAGCAACTCAGCCAGTTCTGGTACGATGAAGCTACGGTGCAAGCGCTGGTGAAGGTGGTCGAGCGCTGGCTGCCGGCCGGTGGCCGCGTGGCGCTCGTGTCGTGCCCCACGCTGTTTGTGCCCGTCAAGAGGCAAGTAGGCGACAGAGCGACCGGTATGAAACTCTATTTCTTTTTATTTTTTAAGGTCTTTTATCTTAACAGAGATGCCAGCCCTATCGTACCCTTGACAAAGAATTTACGTCTGGAGATATAAAAATGTCATAAAATTTCTTGGCAACTATCGAGCCTGGTTTCGACAGAATAGACTGAGCAATACCAATATCATAATGATTTAACCTTAATTCCCTCATTAGTAAATCCCCTTTACATTTAACTCTCTTTTTTTAACTTTATATTTGAACCATAGAGATTTCCTATTGATTTTCTGATTCATGTAGCATGTACCTATACCACAGCTTTTCTGGTCCTCCTTTCCCTTCTCATCATCTCAGTCGCATTAAGTCAACTGCTAGACATAGGCCTCTCCTAAGGGTTTCCAAAATGACAGGTCTAGTGATGGAATCAGAAATGAGGAAATACGTCACAAAAGTCACTGACATAGCCCAACGGATTAGCATGTTGAAGTGGCAGTGGGCGGGACACATAGCGCGACGAACTGATGGCCTATAGGGAAAAAAGGTTCTCCAATGGCGACCACGTATTGGCAAGCGAAGCGTAGGACACCCACCCACAAAGTGGTCTGACGACCTGACCAAGGTCGCTGGAAGGTGCAGGCTACTAGCCCTTTTAATTTTCCTTGAATAAGATAGTCTTTATAAAATCATCGTGTCGTATCAGGTTACCTAACATCTCTTCTATTCTGTATTATGCCCGGAATACACCTGTTCTCTGCTACCCTCTTCAAGACATTGTCATTAGTGATTTTTTCAACCCATCTATCCATCTATAACTATACCATCCTACACCAGCACCACATGACAAAGAAAAGGTGTTATGTTAACATCATATAGTACAACGAAGCGAAACAGCTCGCGGACGAGAGAGACAAATGGAAAAGGATTCATACTCCACTGAGAAGAAATTGAAGATAGAAGATGTAGATTTAATGATATAATATAATTTAGATTGAATGGGTATCTTTTGGATAGGCATACCGTTATTTCTGACGTGCCTACATTCCTCTCTATCCACCGGTTGTCTGGAAGAGATCGCTTTAAGCGATAAGACCGCCCATTGTACCTACCTATGTATTTCAAATTTTAAATTTTTCTTTTGTTTTTGCTATTTTTTTGTATTGGTGCATAAAGAGTTTTTCATTCATCCATTCATTCGTGCTTCATCCTAGTCTTCATCGTCGCTTACCATCAGGTGAGATTGAGGACAAATGCTTAAACCAATATATTGTAAAAAAAAAAGTATTTTCTATTGGCTTGAGCCTGACTCGACCAATCAAGATTTGTATGTATTATTTTTTCATTTAATCAAATTAGTTCCTTTTGGACCCTGTTTACTGTTAAACTATCAGAAACTATAGGAATAGGGATGTGGCCTGTATAAAAAATATGTTATTTTATTTAATCCGTAAACTAGATTATCCAAAAATAAAGGGCCCATATTTTTCGTTTAGCAAAGTAGTAGAAATTCGCAAAGATACATCGCTTCGAAATTTCGGAGTGGGGGTGATTAGGTCACCATTGGTTAAAAATCGAAGCTGTGGCGAGCTCTACGGCCACTACGAGGAACTACAATAAGAAACCAATCAAGAGACAACAGACGATATAGTTCACAAGAAGCATATGAGATGGCGCCAGCGTACCCTACATCTCGATCTTAGAGTTCGCCCGATTCGCTGCATATATACAACTTCCGACGATACACCGTCGGAGCCGCGGTTCCCCAGGCGCAACAACAAGCCTGGCGGGAAGATCTTCCCTTTGTGGCGGTCGAGCATATCACCTCGCTCCCGCTACAGGAGCTGATCGTGATGTCACGCGAAATTTAAAGGCGTTGTATCTTCGTCATTATTTGCTAATAAAAGAAAAAATACATATACCATACTATTTAACCCTTTCACCGCGAGACTTTATATCAGTTGTGCCCCCAGCGCGAGGGGTATGAAATCTAAAATAAATACCTACAACCGAAAAGGGATGTGGATAGTAAGTTATGTGCAATACGAGCGGTTTTTTTTTTGTCGGAAATATCCGACGCTCGCGGAATGGGCACTACAATGTTTGTCGGATAAATCCGACGTTCGCGGTGAAAGGGTAATTTATCCAATGAGCCAAAAAAAATTCAGTCCACATCCCTATTATGTGGACTGGTATTTGAACTACTTGAGCAACCGAAAGCAGAGCATCTAAAATGTTTTGAAGACTTGTTTCCTCTCTTTCTAGTTTCCCTGCTAGAATACGATAGAAGATTCGAAGTGCACGCGCCAGACTTTATCTTCTACGACTACAACCAACCAGAGAAGCTGCCACCCGAAGCCCTGCACTCCTACGACTTAGTAGTAGCTGACCCCCCTTTCCTGTCCGAAGAATGTTTGACTAAGACCTCAGAAAGTATAAAATTATTAGCGAAGGGTAACATAGTTGTGTGTACAGGTGCTGTTATGAAAGAAAATGTAGAGAAATTGCTAGCGTTGAAAATGTGTCAGTTTCAGCCGCACCATAGGAACAATTTGGCTAATGAGTTTGCGTGTTATGCTAATTTTGATTTGGATGGCGCGCTTAGGTGATGACCGTAAATATGTTTGTAAACTTAATATAATTTGTTATAAGTATGTATTTCTTTAATAAAATTTCGAAGACGAATTTCTCATGATATCCTAATCTCGTGACTGTGCTAGCTAAAATGGTCGCAAGGACCGCATCGACCGCTGAAAATCACAGTTTGTTTTCGTATTTGCAAAATTTCGTTACATGAATGGATTATTTGATAAAAAATGGCAAACTACCGCTAGGGATATAGACAAATGGGACTCACGGAGGCCTTTGCCCAACGGTGGGACTAATAGGCTAATCAAAATGTGGATTATGGATGGATGGTTTTCATTACTTGAATACGTTGAAGTGTAATAGACTGTCTGTTTTGTACTATTTCCTATCAGACATAACAAGATATTTTTAAGAGGTTAAGGGGAACCTCTGTCTGTTTACTCCTATATAAAAAGGATTTAAATTACTTATTATATGTTACATTGTTATGGTTGATAAAAATAAAACAATTTATTGAAAAACATTTTGCATTTTATTGTTCTTAACAAAGTTATTTGTTACATTATGCTGGTTAACATTCTCGTATTCTCTCGTGGTGATAATATTCCGCTAACTTTAAATATCATGAAATTTAACAATCGCCAGTGAGCGTGGAGGTTTACCCTAATAGACAGAAAAATAGATAAAACGTTTCTATATGAAAACTGCATCACCGAAAACTAATTGCAATCAATTCTTGCTTTACCAGTCTCAATAACATTCATAGAGAGAAAATCCGAACAAGCCGAATTAGAATAATTTAAAAAAAAATTGTATGTTTAAAAGTTCGTTGTTGATGTGATACTTCAGAATATAAGAAACTAGTTTATAATTTTATTATTTTTTAATAACATTAATTTTTATCCAATAAAACAAAAATTTGGATTTTAATGTTAAAAGTTACAGAATAAACCTCCACACATTTCTATCAACATTATATAACAGGAAACACATCACATGTCGTAAGAAACCCCATTAAATCTACACTTACTTCAAGTTTTATAATGGAATAAAACATGGGCATTACATATTCGCACAGGCCCTGTGATGTATGATGTTTACATTAATTATTATAAAACATTAATGGACAATACAATACTCATCTTATTATAAAATAAATAATATTTTACATTGTTTTTATCAATATGCTTATAAATTAATGAATTTGGTGTTTAAATACCTACTGTCGTGGAATATAAAAGATAAATATTTATATTTACATAACGTTTGTCGAATGTTTTAATTTCATAGGAAACAATACAAAAAAATATTTTCAAATAAATCGAAACATAAGTTATTAATGTAATTATCATCAAATGATTATTTTTTGTTAATTATATACATAAATTAATCTTAAAATCATAACTTTGTACGACACCAAACTTTAATCAAAAAAAAAAAATATTAAACGAGTTTTTAAATTTGTACTAAAATATATGAAACCTTGCATAGACGAAGTTATTTTTTGTCTTATTTACTTTTTACAGCATGCATGAATTATTATAAGTATAAAAGTATACTAGCTTTTCGGGCGTTGCGCGGGCTGCAAGCAGCCCGCGGTTTTTCGTGCAGCTGTTGAGGTAGGCTAAATATGTTTCCAGTTCAGAAAATGGATAAACATTGCAGTCTGTTGAGGAAACATGAAAAATATGTGGGCGGCAATCTTGGATCCAAAATCTTATTGCAGTTTCGAGTTTCGCGGGGTCCTTTACCCCAGGATACAAAATTTCAGACCCCTACGACGTCCCTTTGAGTCGTAATGAACGAAATAATTTTAATTTTTTAAAACCTAGACGCCATCTCGGATTCCAAAAAAAATATGATATTTGGATTTTTCGGCTCAAAATATATTATATAGATATCGATTTTCAGCCAAATCGGAAGCAGTTGACTTACGGCGGCATTCTTGGATTTCCAAAAATAAAAAAAAAACAACGTAGCGCTTGGTGGGAGTGGCTCGGCCTACGGCCTCGCCACGCAGCTCGCCCTGCGCGCTCACATCACTCGGCCTGCGGCCTCGGGTAAATTACTTAGGGAAGGGGGCGAGTGGGGGGAAAGGGGGGGGGGCGCCCCTAACCCAAACCGTTTTCGCAGGCCGTACCCCTTCCACATCAGGATCTGGTGATCTTCAACATGTCCGATTTTTCTGGTACTCCATTTAACACCCTTTAAACGATGGTATATCATTCATAACCCCTGTCACCCGGGAACAGACTAAACAACTATGTCAATGAGTCAGTAAGTGAGTGGTAATGCAGGTTTATATATAAAAGTATTTATAGTTCAATGAGATAGCACAGGTATGTTCAGAAAATACTATTTCCTATTTTATATATATATAAAATTCAAGCAAACCTTTAACTTCGCCTATGTCGGTTTTAAATACTTATGTTTTTTTTTTTATTTCTCTCTACTTAGGAACAAAACGCAAACTTATTATATCAACCTCCTCTATCCCGTATTCAATACCTAACTAAACCAAGACCGAGAACTATTGAGACTTGTCAAGATGGCGCCTCTGGGCATGGTTATAAACATCTTCATATAACATTTATAGACCCGACCGCTCTCATAAATTATCGCCTTCGGGGTACAGGGGCGCGGGGGTAAGACTTAGGCGGCTAAGGAAGGAGTGAATAGCGTGATACACGCTCGCATCTTCCTCTTTCCTCTACGGATAGTACAGTCGGGTGCAAATTAACCTTACCTACTTGACATAAGGTCGAACTGTAGGGGGGTCACTTATCTGCATCCGACTGCATCTGCCTACGTTTTGCCGCAATATGGCGTAGTTCCAGTACTTCTCGACCTAGGCATACTAAATTTATTTGGAACTATCTACAAGGCCATTTTTTCTACTGGGGTCGGCGAGAGTGCCTTTTTATTATATTTTTATTTTATTTTTTTGTGATAGTTTAGTTACTACGGGTTAAGCTTATTACTAATTTCGTCAATTAATTAACCACGCTTGGACATTAATTGTTCTTCTACTTAAGGCCTACTCTCACTTGTGGGGATATACAAAGTCCCGCAGAAGAATAAAAAAAAGGTCACTAATAAATATAGGACAAAAATGTTGTAATGAAATGCGATATTTCTCAATCCGTATCTTAATTTAAAAAAAAAAACTTGTATTGCGCAGAAACACCTATTTTTTCGAATATTGACTTCTGATAACGAAATATTTAAACCTTAGATGAAAACAATAAAAAAAAACTTTATTTAATCTTTAGATATTAGATATCCCGTTTCATTATAAAACATGGACTAACTTTTGAGCCATTATCCACCCAAATCAAGTTGACATCAAGCAAAATAAGATATATCTCCTCTATAAATGTCAACTTGATTCGGGCGGATAGTGGTTTAAACCTAGTAATAACGTTAGTCGATCCATAGTACCTATGAATTGACTTACTTTATATATTATAAATGAGAAAATAACTCTGTCCGTCTGTCTGTGAACTCTTCTCGCAGTCGAATTTACGAGTAAAAGCATGTATTTTATACTAAGACGGGTCATGTTCGAACATCAGCGATAGTGTAGTCCGCATGAGCAGCTTTTACAGCGAAAGCGCACAGAGGCTCACCGTCGCGGTTCAACGGATACGAGTATATCTACTATACGTTACTTCAATTTAAGTATATAGAGATATGCTATATGAAAATAGGTTATTTTTAGACGTGTAGACGTGTTACATTCTATATTTTATTTAACCTTTACGGGACACAGACAAACCGATCTGTGGTGCCATACTTCAAACGTGGAATCCCTAAACGATTTCTGTATGGAAAAAACATTCGTTTAGGTGACCCCTCGTTTCAAAAAATGGCACTTCTGATCCCTATTGAGTGTCCCGCATAGTATTAAATGCTTAAAAAAGGAACGAAGTCTTATTTTTTATTAAAGTAATATTTATACTATAAATAAATGATTTGACCGATGAAGACTAAATTGTCTTTTGACCAAACTTAGTGACGAAATGTCATTTTCGTATAATTCATTCAAATATTCATTCCATATATTTCAACTTACAGTCTACAACAATCCCTGAGCACATTGACATTTCATATTGTTACTAATTATACATACAATTGATTGACTATCGATCTCAATACTGTCGTGTACAGGGGAAATAGTTAAATAAAGTAGTAATTATATATGTAAAGCCTACTTAACTTATCATCGACTTTCGTGCAAGTCATCCATCGCGGGCCATGCGGCTACCGTCTGAATGAATGAATGAATGAAAATCTCGTTATTACACCAAAAAAAAGAACAAAAATATAAATAAAGCCCATCTATATATAAACAAAAAATAAACGTAGAGATGGGCTCACATAACGACCATGTGGATTCCAAGAGACGGAAAATGACCCAGGGGAAGGCCTAAGATGAGATGGAGTAACGACCTGTCTGCTTTCGACAAGGATTGGAAAGAAGTGGTTAAAGATCGAAATAGCTGGAAACAATAAGAGGAGGCCTTTGCCCAACTATGGGACCTGAACATTCCATTCAATCTTTCATTCAACCTTCTGCCATTTTTTTCAAGCATGGTAGGTGTTAAGGATCAGCGAAGCGCAATGGATGAATAACACTGATAAGTCAACGCAAAGTAGGCATGAGAGAGACGACCCTGTTTATTATAACTAAAAAACAAACACCTATAGTAGGCGCCAGTGAGTAAGTTAAAATACTTCTTTCATCTATCTACCCTTGTCACTCATGCTGTTTAAGTATAGTGAAATGTGTATGCAGGATATCACAACAAAATATACGTAAATTTTTTAAAGTCACGTAATCTTCAATCTTCTTATTGGCGCTTAGTATAGCAACATTAAAGACAAGAAATACGATGTAAGTAAAAAATAAAAGTACCGTCAGCATTTGTGCCAAATGAAAATATACGAGCAAATAATTCACAACCATAGCACATATATAAAGATACCGAAAACTATGTCTTTTATATTTATCACTAGTTCGAAGAATAAGGGTTGGAACTTGGATCTCACATGTCAGCACGGATCAGCACTTTTCTATGCTTCTATCCTTTTCTGTCGCTCAGAAACGTTATTTGCCAGAGCGAGAGAGAGCGACGGAACGCTATCGCATCAGCCGTGCTATAGCGTTCCGTCGCCCTATCTCGTTCTAGCTAACGACAAGTCTGAGCGAAAGAAAAGGATAGCAGAAAAGTGCTGTTTCGTGCTGACAAGTGAGATCCAACTGTAAGAGGCCGTGATTTAGGCTTAAAATATAGTTTACACAACACTTGCTTAGCTCTGAATAGTACATTTTATTAGACAATTTTGAAACTGATTTCTTTCATTTAACATCTATAATTATATATATATTATTCCATTACACGAATATAAAATATATATTAATGACATAAGAAATCAATTTCTAATTCATATAAATAAATAATTTCGATAGTTATTAAGTGCGATTTATATGTTAGACGTGTCGCTACTATAAAATTTACTATATAAAAATAGTTTATATAGCTGTAAATATTATATGATTTGTGTCTAATATAAAATATATATTTCTAAAGGTGATATATGTATGAAAGTGAGATTTAGAAATATATATCGATTCTACTTCAGGAATTTATAAGTAATAGTTTACATTAATTGATATTTGGTTAAAATGTGCCCCGATCACAGCGAAAAGAAATAAAGATCTTATACAGTTGTCTTACCGTACATATGATAATAATAAATACATAAAACTATACTACGTCTGAACATTTATACTCAGGCCTTAGTCTAACAGTTCTTTCAAATATCAAAATCTAGAACATATATATTGTTAAAATCATGTGTTTTAATTCCAATTTTAGTCAATACTATGAGTATATTTAGTACGTCAATATCTAATTATTGATATCAATTGATATTCTTTAAACTATCTGGATACAATGGGTCGTGTGACGTTTTACATTTACTCTCTCTCACGATGGTCCACTCATAGAGCGAGACGGAACGATAGCTGGAATGAGTCCAGCTATGTTTCCGTCTCGCTCTATCAGTCAACCAATTTCTGAAACGCGGAGTCACATATATGAAACAACGTATCAAAAATAGCACTCCAGCACCCATTCTATCCAGGAATTTCATGAATTTCATTAAAAGGTATATGTCAACAAATCTAACAGTTTTACACATTAAATTCTTTAGCGAATGCGAAAATGATATCTTAACTTTAACAATTCATTTCTTACAACTTTTATATATTTAAAGGTCAACGACTAAGTTAGTGAACCTGAAATGGTGGCGCCACCGTACGTTTTTTAATCTGTGTTATGGGCCATGTTAAATTTAGTTCCGATTTTTTCCGCAATATGGCGAAGTTTACTAACTTATTCATTAACCTTCACTTATCTGTTAAACCCATGTTGGAGATACTTATTATAACTATTGTCTACTTAAAACTAACCTCGCCAGTGCGAGGTTCGGGAGCTCGCCACGGGCTATCTACTGAGGTGCTAAACAAAGACACAACAAACACAGTGCTGCCATCTATGCAAATTATATTACCACAACACTGTCTTGGAACGTGAGGGAAATTGTCCTAAAGTAAAGTAAGCTACGCACGATTCGGGCAGGGTATGCATATATTTGGAGGTATATCATCACACTAATATTATAAAGGCGAAAGTTTGTGTGTGTATGTGTGTTACTTTTTCACGCACAAACGGCTGGACCAATTTTGATAAAAATTGGTATGCAGGAAGCTGAAACCCTGGATTAACACATAGGCTACTTTTTCCGCGGGTAACACCGCGGGGCGCAGCTAGTACATATATATAAAGGGTGACTTTATAAAAACAGTTATTAAAAATCGATAAAAAAATTTCGCCTTCCCATACAAGATCCTTTAGGCCGAGCCCTGATTTGTATATTATTCATTTGTTATTGGTTTTATGGAAAATAGTTCAGTACCATGGACAGGACATGCTTCAAAGGTTCTGATGATAAAAAAGTCACCAGTAGGTAATACTTTGAAAATAATTCTTCGTAGGTGGAAATTTTTATTAAAAATTAATATCACAATAGTTGCCATTTTGCATGAATAATAATTAAAATTAGGCGTTTTGTGCTATAATTACACGAAGTGAAGTAACAAACCCACTCTCGATGAAGTAATAAAATATATCTTCTAAATAATAATAAAATAGCTCTATAAACAACCCGTTTTTATTATTTATAATGTTGCTGAAGCGTATAGCTCCAAATATATTCCACCCAGCTTGAAACCGTCAACTGCACGCTATCTCTCTCACTCCACCACGACAGAAAGAGGACAGACTACAAACTAGCATTGCTCGATTCCCGGTAAGTGCCAAGGAAGACTTAAAGTAAATTGCACAAAATATACAAACCTGGACGACACAATAACATAGAGACGGTCGGCAACGGAGCAGTATTGGGTATTAATCTACAAGTTTTGATAAATTATTGTCTTTTTTTGTACAAACATACAGTATAAAATCTATTCGCGGAGAGTTGATGAATTCAGGGATTCTTAGCTCATTAAACATTGCGGCCCGCTAATTATTTAAATGCTTTATTTTTCCAATTAACTGTATAAAACAGAAAACACCCTAATGACTCATTTGAAGCAGGTAAGAAAAAAGATATCGGTTAGTAAAAAACAAAAAAATCTTTTGTGGGTCTCAGCTTGCGTCTATAATAAAATTCCAGATAATGTAGAAGCGTGACCATTATCTAAGTTTAAGACGTTAGAAATCATATATTAAAAAATGTTTATTATCATGTAAATGACTATTTATCTGATCAAAGTTCTTGTAATAGTTGACTGCAAATTTTAATTGTATTATTTAGATGTATAATATAATGTATACTGAGCTTACGTGTAAATCTGTATTGTAACTGTAACATAGCCCATCAGGCTGGGTAGGGACCAATACTGAACTGGGTTTCTTTCGGCGTAATCTTCGCAGTGGCAGCATCTAAAGCAGTGGTCGTTCCGAAACGCTGATTGTTTTTAGCTTTTGCATTAAAATAATATTAAAAAAAAAAGATCTTCAGTAAGAGATAAATTTATCCTACATTGAATAAAAATTTATGACATTGATTTTGACTTAGAAGCGCATTTCTGAACGGAATGGCAATATATGGTCGCCGCGTCCGCTCGCTATTTCAGGCCGCGGTTGACATCAACTGCGTGCCTCGTACCACGCAAACGGCAAAAGCGGGAGACAAGCGACGGCCCCCATACAATTTGTGATAACTAAGCGACAGTCGCTAGTCGAAGACGAATTTTATAGTATGGTAACATAACCAAGTGTAAAAATGACCCTATTAACATCCCAGTAGGCGGCACTTGATTACATCTTGTTTTCCGCCAATACTGACGTTACTCCACGCCAATCGACGGACCAATCAGCGGCTGGTGTATGACTCGGCGTCACAGCGGACATTGGTCGACAGTTGACGCCGCATCACGCGACAGTAATTTTGATAAGTTTTGCGCGATGTAATGTTTGAAGTTACTGTTACATAGTTCACTGCATTTTTAATTTTAGATCAGCTACTTTTGGACTTCAGCCGAGACTCCTTGTTGAGCTTTAACAACCAATGATACTTCGTTATCATTAAGACATCGATAGAAGTATCTTTATCGAACACCAAAATGAGAGGATATGGATAGAGAGAATATAAATAATAACAAGAACAAATACAATATGTAACAAAAACCCTGTCCGATCCTTGTAGGAGCGACTCAGACCGTCAATATGAACAACTTTCCCTATGAGACCAATGCTTAAATATCGAAAAAAAATCGAGATTTTCATACAAAAGTGTTCGGCAGGCCCGACAATTTGTATGAAAAAGTAGTTTCTTTTTTGAGTTTCAAGCATTAGTTCCATAGGAAAATGCGTTCATATTGACATACAAGTTGCTCATACAAGGACCGGACAGGGTTTTTTTTTACATATTGTATAAATATAAAAGATACATAAAGAGAAAGTGATTGGTACTTAAAGCCCAATACATCCTCGCCCAGCTTCAATGGATTCTGTGTATTTATCCTTTGTTACATGTTCATATATGTTTTTAACACAAAAACAGTACAATGCTTGTATACCGTCCCGTTGCCAACGGACACACGCGTCAAACGCACGTAAACGAAGTAAAAAACAACTTAAACTGTAGTCACGTGTACAATAAACAAAAACAATTCAAATAGCCTTTCCCACTTCCACTAGCCTTTACTAGTCTAGTTTTAAAAGACGTCTGCTTAATTTACATCAAAATAAAAATAAAATATCATTCAGTTATTGACAAATAGTGGAGACGTGTTCTAACGTAAGTTGTGCGATGATCAGGTCTACAAGAGAAAAAAATTAACATTAGGTTATCGCAACACCTGCGGAACATATTGAGCCTAGTTTTCTTGTTTTATCAATGTCTGTCACATCAAATCACGTGACACAAGTATTGACAGAAGAAAAAATAAGTTCCCGACACACAGTCTCGACTTTTTAAGCTACTTACCGCCATATTCTTAAAAAAATCTGCACTTCTTAAATCAGTTATAAAGTATATTATTATCGAATTTAGAAGTTCTGATTTCCCTGTCAGATTTATTATAACTCTTCACTCCTTAAAATAGTAGATTTGTCACTGTATGAGATTTAAAAGGGCCGACTTTTGTTAATATGGCGGTTAGTCTATGCCAAAGTGCATGTTTTAAATTTTTTGGTTTTCTTACGTGAGTCAAATGTCACAGGAAAGATCAAAAAGACAGGATACAATTTCTTGTGCATTTCAACCTCTGAAGACCAGATAACCGCACTTGAATACAATGGAATCAATAGGACAGCCCCGTAGACTATTAAAAGGCACCTTGGTTCACCGCACTACTCTGCTGCCAACGTACGCTCTAGAACCACACTACATGTATCACTGAGAATATAGACGATTCTATATCGGGAAGCTTGATCGGGAAGTGATCGATCTTGAGAATGATGCCTTAAGTTTGTGGTAATTGAAAGCTTACAGAAGCTATAGTAGTTTCAAGATGGGAATCTACTACAAATAGTACATCATTATATCCACGGAAGAGAAAAAAATAGTGGAAGTGCTACTTACAAAATTAGTATCGGACCCGTTGTCGCCAAACTCACACAAATAAACCACTAATCACATTTGCATTACATACAAACAATTCGTTTGATTGGTTGATTATATATATATCAATAATGGCCTTTAGGCCTCATTAATAAGATTTATTGTGCTACGGTTCAAAAAGTACTTACAATTTTTTTGCAATCAGTATAGATGGCGTTATTATCAAAAGAGGCGATAATAAACTTAAGTACGATTAACATTGGTTTGAACGTATTAACGAAAAAACATAAGGTTTTAATTTGCGTCAAAATATATTGTCGGGATTGAGTGCAGTTGTGCTTAATTGTGACACGCGCGTCAAGCCCTCTTGGCACTTCCATTTTATCCTTTTTTCTCTCTTCCGTGATATTCAATATCAGCCGATTCCCATCTTAGGCAGCCTTTGAAACATTGGGATCTTACTTTGCGAAGCTTAAGGCTCGCTCGAGTCGAGGTGTACCTGAAGTTGCGTCAGTCCCGTCGCCTGAAGGTGCACAGGTACAGCACTATTTGCAGCAGCGAAATATTGGAATCTTAATTTGGGAAGGTAAAATGTTGGTCGAGTGTAGGTGTACCTGAAGAGTAGCGTCAGTCGCGCCGCCTGCGGAAGGCGCACAGGTAGAGCAGCAGCAGCAGCAGCACGAGGCAGTGGTACAGCAGCAGCGCGGCCGCCGCCAGCAGCTGCAGCAGCTGCAGCGCGGCTCCTTGCAGCGCGCGCGCCGCGGCGAGCTCCGGCTGGTATCATCCCGTGCCGCACTTGCCGCTCTCGAACACGCCCTGACGACCAAGTAGTGACGACAGGCTCAGAAAAGTATGAGTGTCTTTTAGATTATCCAAAAAGAATGGACCCATATTTTTCAGTTCGCCAAAAAAGTAAAAATTCTCATCAAAGTTCCGTAGTGTTTTTTTTTTGTTTTTCTGAAAAAAATATTTTTGGCTCATCGGTTAGATTATATAAAAACATTGTACACGTACTTTATCTTTTCACTGAGAAACAAAAAAATTACAAAGATACAGCGCATCGAAATTTGGCATGACGTCACGGCTACATACGATTTTTACATAATTGCGAAATTTTAATGCGTTGTAATTTTGTCATTTTTTGTTTCTCAGAGAAAAGATTAAATACGTGTACAATATTTAATCTTTTCTCTGATATATTATATAATCTAACCGATGGGCTAAAAATATTTTTCCATTCGTCATGCCTATTATAGCTTCTTACATCTTCTTATTAAACGTGAAAACATATAAGGTTAAGAACTTGGCGGAAGAAAGAGAGCCATGGAAAGCACTCCATCGACAAGAGAGCCCAGCTCGTGAACTGGGCTATTAAATATGAGAAGATTATGCCATTTGGTTTCCAGCAGAGTAGAATAGGACCACTTCAAGCCTTCCCGTGATGTTTAAGATGGCATCTTGATAAATCTTACAAGCTAAACATAGCTTATAAACATCAGTGAGACTTCTCCAACCCGTCTGGCCAGCGTGGAAAGTGTAAGCTAATCCTCTGGCCGTTCTGACCAAGAAGGGTTTGGTTGTAAAGTTTACAATAATGCAGTAATGGAAACTTCTAAATAGACCTGATGATGATTACTTTAAACTTGGTTAACTTCAGAGCTGGTTGTTGTTAGTTACCTTGCGGAAGAACGGCGAGAACTCCAGCAGCGAGTCCCTGGTGAGGGGTTGCCGGTGCAGCACGCAGCGGGTGTCGGCGGCGCACACGGTCAGCAACCGCCGCAGGAAGGCCTCCAGTTGCGGCCTTCTGGCGCGGGCCAGGCCTTCGGAGGACCACAGCTGGCGCGCCGGGAACGGGATGGCTGCCACCTGGAGAATGTCCCACATCAATAAGCTGATATTTGATGGTACTTTGTGACTACCGACCTCCGTGGCGTAGTGGTCACCATGCTAGTCCGCCACCCAGAGGTTCCGTGTTCGATCCCCGGTCAGGGCAAGTTGGAAAATGGCCTTTTTCAAATTGTCCTGGGTCTTGGATATTTATTTTGAATTTATTATAAAATACACGCTGACTTTTCATTGATTTTGTAAAAGGAAATATCGTATAGTAAATAAATTCCTCTATTCATATACGTAATCCAAACTTGTGTATGCCATAAGATAAAAAAGTTGCGAAAATGATTTTCGATCGAGATCACGTAGATGAAATCGAAATCTAGCCGGCCGCTGCTAGGCGCCGATGCTACTAATTAATGTCACGATTTTACCGTCGAGTTTCAGTCAACATTTTTTGTTTCTGAATTTCTATTTTGACTAGCTATTTAGGCCTCACTAAAGATCCTTATAAGGTGGCCTTCGGCTCCAAAACCAATAAAAAATCATCGTGTATAGTATCGTTGAGTAAGTATCCCATAACATAAATCTCAAACTTACTATTGGGCTAGCTCAATCAGTGTAATTAGTCCAAAAAAAAAAAACAAAAAAAAACTACCGACCTCTTTAATAATTCTTCGCCTGCGGGGTATGGGAGTGCGGGGGAGGACTTAAGATTGGTGCGGGCGGCGGCCGTGTAAACGTGATACACGCCCACCATTCCCTCAGTCCCCTAAGTCGCCTTACCTTCACACCCCCGCTCCCCTGTACCCCGCAGGCGAGAATTGGAAAGTTTTTAAGTATCTTGAATTAAAACTTAACCTTTAGAATCAAGCTACCAGTGATTAGGGCTGCAGAGAGAGAACTAATTGTGGGATAAGGATAGCGCAGAATAAGTATGGGCGCCGCTTGCGCTTTGTCCATGTGATTCCTAATTTAATTGTTATTGATTTGAGGTGCTGTGTTGGTTTTGGGGACCCTGCTGGGAGCTGGTAATGTTAGATGATAATATGCGACACGTTTATATTTTATACATTCACTACATAGCACTTTACAGGCATTTCTTACTTGCTAGAAGTGGAGACGTACGTATTGATCGAAGGTTGAAAGAGAAAAGAGAGAGACAGAAAGCGATAAAGGACTGCTTCTTATAGACAGAAACGTCATGCCAAAGACAACATGGTAACTTTTTACCCCCATTTTCGTAAAAGTTAACAAACGCTTGCTAAACCTCTTTTAGTTATAATGTGTTTTGTCTCGTTCTCACTATGACCTATATTGAAAAGAGGGAAAGAGACAAAATATGTTTTAACTAAAACCAGTTTAGCAAACGAGTGTGCTTTTTTATGAACATAAGGGTAAATCTTTACGGTGCTGGTAGGACCTTAAAGATGCTAGTAGTCCCAGTGGTCTTACCAAGTTTGTTCTACTAGTGGGACTACTGGTCGTTTTCAACAAAGTTTGTTTTTCGTGTGTGCAAGTGGCCAACACTGGTGTCAGATTTTTCAGGCTGCCTAAAGGCATCTGACATAGGTTGACGACTGCCATACAATGATGACAGCCGGGACCAACGGCTTATACGTGCCTTCCGAAGCACGGAGAAGATCGAGAAATTATTGTGCCACTTGTGGTCACCCATCCAAATGCGGACCACGCCCGGTGTCGCTTAACATGCGAAAGCGCTAGTAATGCGCACTCCCGCCGGGCCACCGAGAAATAAATAAATCAGGTCATAATTATCTTAAAAACTAGGAAATGCGCAAAAGGCGGCCTTATCGCTAAGCAATTTCTTCCAGGCAACCTCGTTATATAGAAAATAGTAATGGGAAATTAGGTAGTGCGGGGCGGTCAATATAAACATACTTAAATACAATATTAAAAATAAACATACATATACATCTTATATAGATACACAAAACTTACACTGAAAACAAAATGATATTAACAGTACGAGATGAAGAGAAATGGAAACAAGGGAAAGATATTTATTTACCTTTCATAAGGATAGAAAATAAGATTTCACTTGCGATTTGAAGCTGGCTAACGTTTCGGTGCGTCGGATAGTAAGTAAAGTAAATCTCACAAACAAAGTTAATGATTACCTTGGGTCCGTACGTCCTGCGCATGGCGAGGTACAGGTCCCGGAAGCGCCGGTACCGCCGCAGCAGCTGCCAACGACAGTTCCCTAGCGCGATGCGCACCTCGTACTCGTGGTGAGTGCCCGCGCCCGCGCCACGCGTCACCCAGCCGGGGACACTGATCACTGAGTCTGGGGACACGTACATCATCATCATCAGGTCTTTAAGGTTATACTTTAAAAAATATAACCTTCTTACCTTACCATCATCTTCATCTATCTAAATATATATAACTCAAAGGTGACTGACTGACTGACATAGTGATCTATCAACGCACAGCCCAAACCACTGGACGGATCGGGCTGAAATTCGGCATGCAAATAGATGTTATGACGTAGGCATCCGCTAAGAAAGGATTTTGATCAATTTTACCCCCAAGGGGATAAAATAGGGGATGAAAGTTTGTCTGAAACTTTGTCAATTTTAAACCGATCGGGCTTAGACTTTGCATGCATAAAGCTACTATGACGTAGGCATCCCTAAGAAAGGATTTTGATAAATTACACTCCTACGCGAGCGAAGCCGGGGGCAAAAGCTAGTTATATATATACGACGTCTGCATGTTTACATATAAAAACATATCCTCTTTTAAAACGGTATCGGCCACACATGATATAAATACCAGACATAAAGAAAGACTACACCTACCTGCGTCTAGAATAAAAATGCTAGGCAATAGCCCATACCACATGGCAGTTAAAATATTTAATGAATTACCCGTCTCTATAAGACAAGAAAAACCATTTGAAAAATTCTCGAATGCTCTATAATCCTACCTTATTTCTAAATGCTATTACGCTGTCAAAGACTATTTAATGTAAATAAATATAGAATTCTTTTTTTTTTGATTGTTGAAATTGACATATTATGCTTGAAATTTAGTTTTAAATTAATTGATTGACATCTACCCATTGTATTTGCAATGCTCCTTGAGTTGCTATGATGAGAACATCAATATACCTAAGACCCGTATGTATTATGACTCATAGTTAGCAAATAAATGTTTGAATCTTTTCGTCTCCACTGCGGTAGCACGACCCTCTCTGTACTACCAGAGCTATACTTAGCCAGAGCAGCCAGAGGACATGGCCTACACTCTCCACGCTGGGCAGACGGGTTGGAGAGGTCTCATTGATGTTTATAAGCTTTGTTTAGCTTGTATTCCCTAAGTCGCCTTCTACGACATCCACGGGAGGACTTGGAGAGGGGACGAGGGTACGAGGGGACACGTACAAACAATCACAAATCCGTACTTATTAGGGTTCCGTACCCAAAGGGTAAGAACGGGATCCTATTACTTAGGCTCCGCTGTCCGTCCGTCTGTATCTCATGAACCGTGATAGCTAGACAGTTGAAATTTTAACAGATCATGCATTACTTTTGCCTCTATGACAACAAATACTAAAAACAGAATAAAATAAATATTTATGTCGGGATCCCATACACCAAACGTGATAATATTTAGATAATGGTACGAAACCCTTCGTGCGTGAGGCCGATTCGCACTTGGCCGGTTTTATTTAGATAGATAAACACATTTATTTGCTGCTATAACACACATAAAAAAATACACAAATCAGACATGAAAAGTAAACAACCTTCTACCTACCTGCACAATTTTTAATATTATTTGCGCATGGTTTTTATAATTTGTGACTGCCTCCGTGGTCCAGTGGTCAAGGCGTTTGGAAATTTACAATTTGAAAAATTCCAATTTTCGTGTGACGATGTTAGCGCCAGGGTGACAATGGCTTACACGTTTTGTATGAAAACTTGTCTCGTTGTCAAATTGATCGCTATCTATTTTGCTTTTCGTTTAGGTTGCAAACAACTGGTGACAGTTATTGTACCATCCGTCGCACTCGGCTATTGTGGTTTTTTTACTCAGTAAAAAAGTTCTAGGTCTATTGTTAGGCGCGAAGGCATACAAACTGGTATGATATTTAAAATACAATAAGTAACTTACTGAAATCAACAGGATGCATAAGTCCTGTCGATATCGTCGGATCCTGAAACAAAAATAAAATACATTAGTAAGAGTATAAAGCAAAATACATAAATAAAAACTCTCTTAAATTCAGATTACAATTTTATATACAATTATACATAACATGTTTCGCAATTATTGATTGAGTCCCCTCACCGTAGACTTTATTGCATACAAACGTAGTCTCCATCCATCGGTTGTCTGGAAGAAATCGCTTTTGGCGATAAGACCGCGCGTCTTACATTTGAATGTCATTTGTGTGTGTATTTTTTAATTATTGTTTTTTTTTTTTGTGTACAATACATTATTACTTAACACAAATACAGTGGAACCCCGGTAGTCCGACAAACATTTTGCAGGGCAGTGTCGAACTATCGAATTTGTCGGATTATACAGTACTGCCTAAGACCCCTATAGTACGAATTTTTTTACAAAAAAGTACCTTGTAATCCGACAAATTACAGATCCAAGGATAAGAGTTTTTATATTATATATATGTACTCTGAAGTACTAATCATCCTTTATTATGTTGATGTTTAGCTTTCTTGAGTGTCTGTCTCTTGCCTGGCCCATAGTCAGTAGTTGACACGAACTGTTTAATCTTCTCATGATTTTTTTAATGTCGTAAATTGTAGACCAGCATACGCCGTATTCACTTGCTAAACTACTGAAAGATTCATTACGATTTAGGCGGTCTAAAATATCACATTTTTCTTTAATTGTCAGTGTTTTGTGCTTTCGCTTCTGAGCTTGTGACGACATTACTAGGTACGTATACGTAATACACAATGAATAAACAGTAAACAATGAACACACGCTAGGCCGCACCGCTATCCTCATCGCATGTAGTCAAATTCAAACTAAGCAATCAGAATCAAAACAATACCCTACGCGTCGAGCACAATAGTCATGGTGCGTACAAGTTGTAACTTGTTCAGTCATGCATTAGCGAATATTATCAAAAAAATATTCAATAATAAATAATAGACCATGTCGGATTACAGGGGGTGCCGGATAAGACAGGGGCCGGATTACCGGGGGTCCACTGTATATAGAAGGTATATAGATTCCGCGATGAATGCTCCTAAACGTACACTGTTTTGAATTGTAGAGGAAGGCATTTCGCCTTCCATTACGTTTCAAGACACTGCTAAATAGAAAAGTCGCGAGATCAGAAGTCAATGTCATTAGATAATGTCATTTAAATTTTGTCGTATTAAACAGCACATGTAAACATATCGGCTTTACAAATTGAATTCAAAAAAATACAAATAATTCATTTCCCCATTATTATTTATAAGTAGGATGCCATCGAAGAGCATAAGTAAAGAGGTGCAAATCCCGCTGGAATAATAAAGAAACTCGTGACAAAAATATTTGCTTTCACAGGTAAGCTTTGTCACTTGAAATCACAGATTTTTTAAGTACACATAATAATTTTTTGTCTGGAAATTGAGTGCAATAGTCTTTCCATTTTATATTATAAATGGATAGCATAGTATTTTATGCTTATATTTATTATTATTTAAGTATTTCGTAAGCTGTTCGTAATTATTGAAATTGTTGACATTAGGGTTAGAAAACAATAGTCGATAAAAAATATTGATACCACATTTTTATTTATGAATTTAATCATGAGAGAGAAAATAATTGGATAAAGAGATAGTGTAGCGTTTACATTCCGCAGATGTCATATCATTTTTAACAGACTCCCAAAAAGGAATATATATATATCTTTTTTTATATATTTTTCCCGATTACTCGAAGACGCTTGGATCAATTTGGAAAATTCTTTTTTTTTCTATATATGCGAGGTGGTCCCTTAGAAATATTTTCAAAATAGGTTGTTTTTAGTTGAAGTACGTTTTTAGTTTTGAAAGATTTTTAATCATCAGAATGGAAACCTTTTACAACCTCATATTTTATTTCTTCGTAAAGTCTTATTTGGTCTTGGGTAAGGGGACTCTCAACGTGCTAAGTGCTAAACAAGTAGACTCACCGGAGGGGACTCTCAACGTGCTAAGTGCTAAACAAGTAGACTCACCGCAGGGGACTCTCAACGTGCTAAGTGCTAAACAAGTAGACTCACCGCAGGGGACTCTCAACGTGCTAAGTGCTAAACAAGTAGACTCACCGGAGGGGACTCTCAACGTGCTAAGTGCTAAACAAGTAGACTCACCGCAGGGGACTCTCAACGTGCTAAGTGCTAAACAAGTAGACTCACCGGAGGGGACTCTCAACGTGCTAAGTGCTAAACAAGTAGACTCACCGCAGGGGACTCTCAACGTGCTAAGTAATAAACAAGTAGACTCACCGGAGGGGACTCTCAACGTGCTAAGTGCTAAACAAGTAGACTCACCGCAGGGGACTCTCAACGTGCTAAGTGCTAAACAAGTAGACTCACCGGAGGGGACTCTCAACGTGCTAAGTGCTAAACAAGTAGACTCACCGCAGGGGACTCTCAACGTGCTAAGTGCTAAACAAGTAGACTCACCGCAGGGGACTCTCAACGTGCTAAGTGCTAAACAAGTAGACTCACCGGAGGGGACTCTCAACGTGCTAAGTGCTAAAGAAGTAGACTCACCGGAGGGGACTCCTGACGTGCTAAGTGCTAAACAAGTAGACTCACCGCAGGGGACTCTCAACGTGCTAAGTGCTAAAGAAGTAGACTCACCGGAGGGGACTCCTGACGTGCTAAGTGCTAAACAAGTAGACTCACCGCAGGGGACTCTCAACGTGCTAAGTGCTAAAGAAGTAGACTCACCGGAGGGGACTCTCAACGTGCTAAGTGCTAAACAAGTAGACTCACCGCAGGGGACTCTCAACGTGCTAAGTGCTAAAGAAGTAGACTCACCGGAGGGGACTCTCAACGTGCTAAGTGCTAAAGAAGTAGACTCACCGGAGGAGGCTCTCAACGTGCTAAGTGCTAAAAAAGTAGACTCACCGGCAGCGCCACGTCGGTGGGCTCCTCGATGAGCTGCGAGCGCCGCAACGGGTCGTCCCACGGGCACTCCGAGTGCTCGGACGGCAGCTCGTCGTTGGACGTCGACACGTTGTCGGACGCTTCGATCTCTTGCTCCTTTAGCCTTTAAAAAAGTCATTATTATGTATCTCCTTTAGATTCACGGGTCTTTTCACCCTAGTCCTTTGAAAGGCTTGCGTGGGGATACAGATCCAACACGAAGAGGCCCTTTGGAGAAGTGGATATAATGTGGCGCTCCCGCCAAACCCCATTCCTGAAAATACCTATGAAAGGTGTACCCTTTAATAAGTTAGAAAACGGCAGGAGACATATCTATTGCAAGAAAAAGGGAAAGGTCTATGGGTTATGGAATGAGAGTGGGATGGACTGATGCTGGGATATTGCAATAGCAACGTCACCGGCCATAATCATGATTACTGACTATTGTAGGCCGATGGTGGCTGGCCGCCCACTAGATGGGTCCCTCAAACGCGCCCACAATAATTGCCGGCAAAGGAGCAACACATAAGGCGTTTATGGGGCCAAAGCCAACATAAAGAGGCCTATTAGTACCTTTTTATCTAAAAAGTGAGATGGCTGCATCTAAGGAGGTCTATCCCTTAATGTACCATTGAGATGCACTAACGGACAGTCTTCCATAGATGCTGATCTTTTGCCAGAGAGGGATTTACTTGGTTTGGGCTATGTAGATGTGATGTTAGTGGACCGGATAACTGAGATATGGAGTGAGATACGGACATCTACCTACAAACCTCTCACAACAATTTTAGCCTTATTATTAATATTTTTAAAAACTTTATTGCATTTAATAAAAAACATAAATAACACATAATTTTAAACATTGTGGTGGTACAAATGGTGGACTTATCCAATAAGGGATCCCTCCCAGTCAACCAGAAGAAAAAAAGAACAGTAATTTATATGAATAGGAAGGCAGAAGGACAGAATAGACTATATGCAAGTTATTTAGAAAAGGACAAAAAAACATGTGTAAATTTTATTGCTAAAGATATGTGTGTGAAATGCAATTCAACTTGTTTCCATTGGGAAAAAAATTGTTCTAAAGTTGTCTTTTTAGCTAATTACTTCATATTTATGTTATCTTTTGTTTTTCTTTAACACTATTTAATATATATTTCTAATTTGATTCGCACTCGCACCTACCTTTCCAGGCCATTGCTAAAAATCAGTGCATTGCTTTCGAGGCAATATTATCTGAGCTTTGACCCATTTGTCTTGCTGCAGCACGCACACATGTAATTAATGTATTGTTGTGTTAGTATTTTAAGCTTTTGTAAGTGTAACTAATCTATGTATAGTTTAATTTGTGTGTGTGTTGGTTGTGACAAATAAACAATTTAATTCAATTCAATTACAATTCAAATGTTTGTTGCTTCCTTAATAATAATATATACAGGTGTTAAATAATAGATGTGTAACAATTAAGGACCCTGAAGGGCGCTGCAATGTGAGGGGCTATGTTTTGTGTAATATATTTTCTGTGAATTTACTATAATTAATTCCTTTTCCTAGTATAGTATTTACCTATCTTTTGCGTTAATATTTCTAAGCTTTATTTATTCAGCTTTATTAATAATTGTTTTTTGTTGTTAATTAGCGTAGCAATTTGTATGTATTTCTTATTATTGTTATTTATCTATATTTTAAGTATTCTATTTATTTACTGAACGAAGTTAATATGTCGGTCTTCTAAGTATTCATTTATCGTTTTCATTTAGCCATCAATATTTCTTTTAAGTGTATGGAGTGTATGGAGTAATTTTTTATCATTTTAAATGGCTTCAAGGCTTCCGGGAGTTTATCATATATTTTTATCGACATTACCAGAGGACTAGATGAATGAAGTTGTAGGCGAGACATTGGTAACTGTTGGTGTCTTAAATTGTACCCTATAGCTTTACCTTCCCGTTTAAAAAAAAAAATTGGGCATTTGCGAGCAAATTTGCACGCTTGCATAATGTAGAGACATGGTATAGTCAAAATGTTATATTTTTTTATTATCGCTGAGCTTTGTTTATCTATCTGTCTTTCTATTTAAGGGGCTACCTGAATTTTTCGGGGTCCAGTGCTGCCCCCATTTTAAATAAATCACTTAAAAGGAAACGGAGATATCATTTAAAATTTGTCTCGACCAGACCCTGGATAACCCTTCAAACTATTTTATGAACTACTGTTTACAGTATAAAGTGAGAACGTGAAGCTTTTCTACGCACATACGCCAAAAGTGGCCGTTTTTCGCAATTGTGCGTAGAAAAGCTTCACGTTCTCACTTTAAACTGTAAGCAGTAGTTTATAAAATAGTTTGCATGGTTATTCAGGGTCTGATCAAGACCAAATTTTAAATGATATCTTCGTTTCCTTTTAAATTATTTAATTTAAATGGGGGCAGCACTGGACCCCGAGAAATTCAGGTAGCCCCTTAATGTAACATTAATGTGTGTGTAACACAGTGACTGTTACCTGTTAAGCAAGGGATCAGTAATGTGACCATTCTCGTTTGTGTCGTTGGCGTCGGTGGTGACGTGCATGTCGCTCTCAGAGAGCGTCAGCGACGGCGTCTCCTGGATGGGCGTCACCATCATGGCGCGCCGGTTGTTCTGGCTGTCGAAGAACGAGTACTGCAGCGCCATCTCGAGGCGGACATACTTCTTTTGGAGTTCTTGGAGCACCTGTCGAAGGGGGAGAATGTAATCCATATTCTCATGGTTTCAGTTTTTATTAAATCATGATTTAACTAGTTGGAAGATATCTAAAGGAAAAAAATCTAAACTAATTCACTTTTGGATTTTTAATGGGGAATTTTAAGAGTTTAGTAAAGTTGACCCCCTTATTCATAAAAAATACAAACGTTTGCTAAACCTTATTTAGTTAAAACGAAGTGGTAGCTAAAGTGGCGCCCTCATTTGAAATAAATTGTTTAAAACTTAATATGGTGATAATAAAATTTGATTTGTATCACTGTCTAGAAAGACCTTTAAACTATTTTATGAATCACCTTTGATTTTATTACTAATAGTCCGTCTAGTTTTAAAACGGGTTTTCTTCAAAAGTGGCCACTTTTGGCAAAAACCCTTTTTAAAACTAGACGGACTACCAATATTACTTTTAAAGGTTATTTATAAAATAGTTTAAAGGTCTTTCTAGATATCCATATGGCGTTAAATCCGTTATTTTTACACATTTTTTGTACGATAAAGTTGAAATAAATAAAAAAAAATAGCTTACCGCGATTTGTCTGTTGAGCTCCTCCTTGGAGCAGTCGTTCTCCAGCGACGAGATGACCAGCATCTTCTGGGACGCTATCCGCGAGCACAGCCGCTGCATGGCGCGCAACGCTTCCGCTTCCGTCACTTGGCGACGACCTGACTTGCCGTCACCTGTAGACAAAAATCAATAGCTAGTTAGTGAACCAAGTAATCAGACATTATATAGCAAATGGATAGTTAAGGGGCTACCTGAATTTTTCGGGATCCAGTGCTGCCCTTTGAAATAAATCATTTAAAAACAAACAGATATATCATTTAAAATTTGGTCTTGATCAGACCCTTCAAACTATTTTATAAACTACTGTTTACAGTTTAAAATGAGAACATGAAGCTTTTCTATGCACAATTGCGAAAAACGGCCACTTTTGGCGTATGTGCGTAGAAAAGCTTCACGTTCTTACTTTAAAATGTAAACAGTAGTTCTTAAAATAGTTTGAAGGGTTATCCAGGGTCTGATCAAGACCAATTTTTGAATGATGTCTCCGTTTCCTAGCAAATGATTTATTTCAAATGGAGGCAGCACTGGACCCCGAAAAATTCAGGTAGCCTTAACCTAATACTATTAATCCTATTTAACATTATAAATGTAAAAAAATGGTGTTTGGAATTGAAATCAGGTAGTTTCCAACAAGTCAAATCAAATTCTTTTATTTTTACGTGAATACAAACATTGTCCATAGGATTTGTATGAAACAACGCGTCGTGACGTTTTAGCTTCTTGTAGTCAAAAACCGCTCCTATTATCAGTTTTATTAATAGATCTAAAATCAAATTAAACATGGGTATGATCAATGACAATAGTCATTATTTTGTGAAGTTTTATTCTCTTATAAGTACAAAATATTTATACCCCTTTTACGGACTTACATAAATCTTTTTCTCTTTAAGCCTCACGGCTCTGGAATTTTTTACCTGTTAACATCAGAGATATTTCTACCAAATCCTCTTTAAAAAAAAGTTCACGCCTACCTTTTAAACTTTCTTTTCTTATAAAGTCATCATTATTTATTTGTTCTCTTCATAGCTGGCAATATGTAGTATAAGTAGATGTTTAAGTGTGTGTGTAAGTAATTCATTCTGATATTTATATAAAATAGGAATATAATTTTATTTATTTATTTTATTTATTTATTTAACTTTATTACATGAAATTGTAATTGGCGGACTTAAGGCCGTAGGCCTTTTCTACCAGTCAACCTACAGGTGATGCTGACATACGTAAATTTCGGAAATATGGTGCAAAAACTCTAAAATTTAAACTGAGAGAACTTATATTTTAACAAAATACTTACTTACATTACCACAGAATAATAAATAATATTATACGTATAAATACAAACTAACTGAAAATAAAAATAAAAATTAAATATATACTAATATAGATTTATAGATATATAAATATAAATTCACTACATTCTACATATTCTACATATATACAAATACTAAATATACATAAATACATATATTATATGTAAATTATACAAATCTACATAAAAATATATTCTATCCGTCTGACAGTTTGTGCAAATAATGGTCACGAACGGCTTTTTTGAACGCGAGGCGACTACAAGATTTGCGGATATCTACTGGGAGGGCATTCCAAAGCTGTACGGCAGTAGCAGTGAAAGAATGTCGGAAAAACCCACTCCGATAATTTGGTACAGCTAGGAGAAGATTATTGGACGAGCGAAGCTCTCTGTCATGGGTGTTACCCAGAAAAGTAATTCTAGATTTCAAATAGAACGGAGTTTTTGGGTCAAAGAGAATTGAGAAAAGGGTACACAGAATGTGTAAATTTCGACGTTGGCGAATGGGTAGCCACTTAAGTTGAGATCGGTAAGGCGAAATATGGTCATACTTACGAAGGCCAAATATGAAGCGCAGACAGTTATTTTGAAGTCGGTCTAGTTTATTCAGAAAGTTGCAATTCAAGTCCGGGTAACATACATCAGCATAATCTAATATGGGGAGAATTAGTGAGTTCACCAGCATAATTTTAATATTGACAGGGAGAAAGCTTTTTAATTTATAAAGTGAACGAAGGGACCCTGTAACTTTTTTAGCAACCTGAGATATTTGTGTATTCCAGGCAAGATTTACATCCACATGCAATCCCAAATCCTTTACGCTAGTACTATAGGGAATTTTGATGTTTTCAAAGCATATAGGTGGTAAAGCGTCTTGATCTATGCGACCTAACAGTTGTGAGCTACCAACTAAGATCACCTGGCATTTGGTTGGGTTGACCGTAAGCCCAAACCGTCTCGACCAGTCACCTATTGCCCTCAAGTCAGTATTTATTTGACGAATGGCAACCTCTATGTTGTCTACCTCTGTCTGTGCATAGAGCTGCCAGTCATCGGCGTAAAGGTGATATGGGCACTGAAGTTCTTTTGTCACGAAATCAATAAAAATTGAAAATAGTAAAGGAGATAGAATTCCGCCCTGTGGGACGCCAGAGTCTAGGTCACACCAATCTGATGAACATTCATCGAGGCGGACTGATTGCTGTCGATCCCGAAGATAAGAAGAGAACCAGTCTACAGCCGACGAAGAAACTGAGTGATGGGAGAGGATAGATAGGAGGATATCGTGGTCAACGGTATTAAAGGCATTCGAAAAATCCACCAAACCCAGAACAGTGACTTTGGTATGATCCATGCCTGCCCTAATGTCGTCAGTCACTTTTATGAGTGCTGAAGTAGTACTATGTCCAGGGCGAAAACCGGACTGTAATGGGTTTAGTAGATCATTTGTAAGAAAATGAGAGGTAAGTTGCTTGTGGGCACAGGCCTCAAGAACTTTTGATAAAAGCGGAAGAATGGATATGGGTCGAAACTGATTTGGAAGAGACGGATTGGGGACTTTAGGTATTGGACATATATAAGCTTTACGCCAGAGAGATGGAAATCTAGATGAAGTAAAGGAGAAATTTATAATGTGGGTAATAACGGGGAGAACGATATCGAATATACTTTCAATCATTCGACGATTGATTTGATCAACCCCCACCGCCCTAGTTTTTATGGCCAGAAATATTTTTTTAATTTCATCTTGGCTAACTGACGAAAAGTTAAATTCAGTGCTAGTAGAAACAGGGAGCGAATTAATGCAGGAAATTGTGTTCGACTTCGTATGACGATCTAAAGAAGAGGAAGTAGTGAAATGTTTATTTATATCGTCTAACGATATCGAAGAAGAAATATCGGAATTAGCTGATTTGCCAATACCAAGAGTTCGCAGAAACTTCCAGATATCGGCAGAAGATGAAGTGGAGATGGTGTCATGAATTAAACGGCGTTTAGCGTCCCGCATCATCCTATTACACCGATTCCTTGCAGTTTTAAAAAGTAACCATTTTTCATCACAACGATCTCTTTTGAACGCCCTGAATGCTCGGTCTCTCCGCCTCATGGCCATACGCACTCCTTGTGTTATCCATGGCGCCGGTGGTCGTTTGATCCTAACTTTACGTACTGGAGCATGCTTGTCATACAGCTGTGTTAACAATTCATTAAAAATGGAAACTTTCTCATCCACGTCAGCCGCCAACAAAATCCTACCCCAGTCCATGCGTGCGGCATCAGATGAGAGTTTCGCTGGTTTGATTCTAGCAAAACTACGCCGGTAGAGAGACTTAGTAATGCTCTTAGGAGGTTTGAGGATATAAGAGCAATGGATTAGGTCATGCCGAGAGAAAGCAGGTGCTGGATACTGGCCATGTGACGAGATGTGATCCGTAGAAGAGGTAATGATAAGATCAAGCCATGTGTCATCAGTATCAGTGTTGGTGTGAGTTGCGCTTAATGGAAGTACCTGGAGACTAGCCGAGTCAAGAATACGAGTGAGATTAAGCGATCGCGGCGATTCATGATTTATAAGATTGGTATTCAAGTCACCTAAAATTATGTGATGTACATACTCGGAGCTAAAACTGTCAAGGGCTACTTCAAGATCCGAGAAATAATTTGTAGAAGGAGGACAGTATACCACTCCCAGTACAGCCTTGGTACCACCAATCCCAATCTCCACAAAAATAAACTCCGCTGATGCAGAATACATAGGAGGAGAAGCCGCCACTAGTTTAAAGGGGATCTCACTCCGCAGGTATATAGCGACCCCCCCGCAAGCTTTGCCTACCCGATCATTACGTATAAGTATAAAACCGGGAAGAGGATACGAAGTAGACTTGAGTTCAGGTTTCAACCAAGTTTCAGAGATTAGAATGGCGTGTACATTGGTATTTGCGAAAGTATCCACAAACTCAGTGTAATGACCTGGGAGGCTTTGCGCATTAATGTGGCAGACATTAAAGTTAGAACCATGGTTTTGAAAAACACTGCAAACATAGTCATTAAGGGACCTAACGGATGTGTTTGGACTGTCATCGCAGGAGAAATATTCTTCGTTAGAAATAGAATCACTATCAGACATATTATAAAACTATCAATTCTATAAATATATTATATAATATATATATGTATAAATATTTAATAATTCAATAACCCTAATAACCACTAATAAGTCTGAAAAACTAAGCTTGGGCTCGTAGAATCAAACTAAAAAACAAAACAGCACCACCTGCCAGTCAACCAACTTAACACACAGACAAATAATTAAATATAATTATTACATAAACAACAAAAAGAGTAAGGTGACACAATAAAATAAAGTATCGCTACAAATGCGTGTGTTCCCAACTAGGCCTACCTACCTATTCTTTATATTATAGTCCTTGGTTTTATGATAAATTAGAAGAAAAAAGACCAAATGTCACTGTCAAAGTCTAAATAAACATGACATTCCTGGCCCTGTAAAAATGACACTACACTACACCTCACTCAAGCAAGAACAAGATACAAGTTTTGAATATAAAGAAAATAAGAAAATGTGAAGGTAATTGAAAAAATATAAAGCGAAGAAGACCCGAAAATACATACTGTGGGATTATTACATAATATACTAGGAACACACACGCCAAATAAACTTAACATTTCTAATCGGAGGACAAGATTATTATAGCAAAATACTGGTCAGCGTCGTCGCGCCTGCGTGGCCGCAGGCCCCAAGGAAATCAGGAAGTCGATGCGAATGACGGTCGAGAAAACCTCTCAACCAACTTCTTCAGTTCGTCCTCGGAGCCAATTTTCTGCCTGGCGCCATCAGAAGTCTTCACAACTACGACGCCGTCCTGCGACCAGCAATTCCTCATGCCAAAATGTTGACGCGCTTTTCCGAAAATAGCTTGCTTTGATTTTGTCAGGAACTCCTTCATGGATATTTTGGTTCCCTTCAAGGCAGACTTCTTCCTCCATACGGTCGACCTCACATTGTAGTCTTGAAACCTAACTAGCAGTGGACGAGGATTATCCTTATTTGCTTGGCCCAGACGGTGGCAAACCTTGATGGCATTGTTATTGATGTCCGTGAGACCCAATTTGTTTTGTGCTACCTCAAGGACAGTGCCCATGCAGTCTTCATTGGGCTGCTCCGGTATACCAGAGAAGATAAGAACTTTCCTCCTGTGCCGAGTTTCAATATCATCGATGGATCGGGCACATTCAGAGATTTGACTACGGAGAATCCCAAGAAGCTTGTAAATTAACTCACGGAAAGTCCTGAACTCGTCAGCAACCTTGGCGACTGTGTCCTTTGCAGGAGCGGCTGCTTGCAGTTGTGATGCCAACTCCTTCATCTTATTATTGAAGGTCACCTCCAACTCCTGCTGCACTTTAAGAATTTCCTCCAATTGCGCCATGATGTAGTGATGTAAATATCAAGAAATATGTGTGTCAATCACCTTATACTGATCTTAGTGTGTAAGTGGTGAGTTGGCAGGCGATGTTTAGTGCTCCAGTGGTACTATATCTTCATGGAACAGGCCACAAACGTAAGTTGCACTAAATTTAATTGTATACAGAGTATTTATAATGATTATTAGTGCTTAAAGTGGTTAAAACTATTTTTAATATAAATTTTATTGGGAGAGAGATGTGATCTTTATTTTGCACCTACCGCCGAAAAACTATTAATGTAATTGTATATCATACAACGTGGAAGGCACATGCCCATAATAAATCGAACCACGGGCAGCCGAGACACACAATAATGTTTCGTCATTTCCATACAAAAGTGTGCAGCCACACAGCACAATTTGTATGAGAATATTTTTTTTTCAAGAATCAAGAATCGTTTATTTGCATTATACAATCGATTTCTGAGATGTTAGTAAATGTTAGTGTGTACATTGTATAAACCTGCAGACAGGTATGCAAACATTTTATCGTTTAAGATTAATTTAAACTCGTAGTAATTAGCTAAGAAATACAAGTTAGGTATATAAGTTACAATAATATCAAAGCTTAATATTTCGTTTTGATTAGCAATAGGTTACAAATTCACTAATGGAGTAAAAACATTGTTCCATCAGCCATTTCGTTAGTGTCGTCTTAAAAGCTGTGCATTTTAGTGTTTTAATATTTTCAGGTAACATATTAAATAAATATATACACATATTAAAAACATTCTTTTTGTATATGTCTTTGTGACACAAAGGTTGATACAATCTGTTCATGATAATAGCTCGTGTTTGTCTTGTAATTATTTCACTTCTTTTTTGCCAAAATTGTGGGTGTGTTACTTAATGTATTGACATGGCAAAGGTAAACTGTTTAATTTTTTAAAGAGTGGTAAGTAGTGGTGGTTTCTTTTTAGTTGTTATTATAATTTTATTATTCTATAGTGATTTAGTATAGTCCGTGGTTCGATTTATTACGGGTATGTCCCTTGCACATTGTATAGTAACATTTTATAATGTAAGTATATTGTATTGTTTTTTTGTGCCGCATAATTTTCTCTGTTTATCCCAATGGTTGACTGGGACTTAATGTTTTAACATTAAGTCCGCCATTTGATTAAAGTATATTAGGACTTTGGAACATAAAAGTTTATTAAAACTAAAATAAAAAATCAACGAACGAACCTGGCATTCTTCTCCTGTACTTGGACCTCTGGTGTCGTTCCTCCGGAGACCTCTCCATCGAACTGGACGACTGACCTTCCACTATCCTGGGCTGCAAGGACAAAGTTGGTATTTTGTTATTTTTTTCAACGTTCATTTCTTTCGTTCAAACAAAATAAGATACACGTGTTAAAAAAACGCAATAATTAAGAAATGAGAACATGAAGCTATTCTTGACGCATTTGCGAAAAATTGTTACTTTTCGTAAACGCTTCACGTTCTCACTTTAAACTGTAAATAGAAGTTTATATATAGTTTGAAGGGTTATCTAGGCCTTCTGCAAGACAACATTTTAAATGATATCTCCGTTTCTTTTCAAATAATTTATTTCAAATGGGGGCAGCACTGGACCTCGAAAAATTCATGCACCCCCTTAAAATTGCCCAACTCGTCTCGCCCTCGCGTTCTCGGCCTACCGGGTCTTCTTTTACGTTTTGGAATCCAGCAAGAGGTGGCCGTAGCCCAGGAGGTTTTCGTTGAACTGTATTTATTTATTATTTAAGTACACGGAAAATTTATACAGTTTTACAATCAAATAAAAGTTGTACAAAGGCATTACTCATCTCAAAAGAGATCTCTTCAAGTAGGTCTGTGAGAGGAGATGTTTATGTAAGAGAAGCATACAGGCGTGTTTATACATAAGATAAAGGAAGGAGAAAAGAAAAATTACATAAAAATACACTGTAGTCCATTTTTTTAGGTATTTAAAAGAATGTAAACAATCTTGACATGTCTTTTTATTGAATTAAACACTTTATAAATCAATACATAATTTATTTGTAATTTGAAAAGGTATAAATAAATAAATATATAGGGACAAATAACACTGATTGAGCTAGCCCCAAAGTAAGTTCGAGACTTGTGTTATGGGATACTAACTCAACGATACTATATTTTATAACAAATACATATACAGACCTGCCCTGACCGGGGATCGAATCCGGGACCTCTGGGTGGCGGACTAGCATGGTGGCCACTACGCCACGGATATCGTCAAATAGATATTGATTTATAAAGTGTATGTTTCAATAAAAATACATGTCGAAATTGTTTACATTCTTTTAAATACCTAAACAAATGGACTATAACTACAAATAAACATAAATTACCTTGTGATAGTCCTCAGTACTGGACATGTCGTCGCTGTCGTCAGCTGGTACAGCGCCGAGCCGGAACTGCGGCTGCAGCGGCCGCTCGGGGGTCACGGTGTCCGGTGACGTCACTATGGGGGTCGCGGGGGGGCTGTCGCGGGGGAACGGCTTGGGGGACGAGCTGGACGCCGTGAGGAACGTCTCCGTGTTGACGGTCGAGTTGGGGGACGCCAGCGGGTCTAAGCTGAGGCTTAGGCTGGAAAATGGGTACACAAAAAAATAGGTAACTTTTTTTTATATACTAAACTTATTGATGTTTAAAAGCGCCTGCAAAGACCTAATTACTAAACAAACATTTAAATGTCGAATTTTGACCTAAAAACAATCCTGTTACGATACAGGGACAAGAGCTCTCGTAAAAGATGAATAAAACATAATATTTCGTAGGGAACTCGTGATTTTTTTCTTTAATTTAAAGGGACATTGTTTTGTATTCATAAAAGAACGTCACTGTTGTCTTACAGCGTGTATAATGAGTTCGGTTTGGCATAACCCCCACTGAAAAGGTTACGGGAAATGTTGGTCCAGAATGGACCAAGACACAGAAAAAAGTAGAAAGTTGTTTTTGAAAGTCCGATTACGAATTATTAGCATGAATAGCTGACTCTCTACGCGAGTAACCCGTTGAGGGTTACTCGCGTAGAGAGTCAGCTATTGGCCTACATGTTTCGACCTCATCCGGAGGTCTTCATCAGGGCGAATGTGACTAGAGAGCGCGCGTACAGATCCCGAGACACACTGATCGAGGTCGAAACATGTCGGCAAGTAGCTGACTCTCACCGAGAATCTAAATATATATAACTCAAAGGTGACTGACTGACTGACATAGTGATCTATCAACGCACAGCCCAATACACTGGACGGATCGGGCTGAAATTTGGCATGCAGGTAGATGTTATGACGTAGGCATCCGCTAAGAAAGGATTTTGATCAATTGTACCCCCAAGGGGATAAAATAGGGGATGAAAGTTTGTATGAAACTTTGTCAATTTTAAACCGATCGGGCTGAGACTTTGCATGCATAAAGCTACTATGGCGTAGGCATTCCCTAAGAAAGAATTTTGATAAATTCCACCCTTACGCGAGCGAAGCCGCGGGCAAAAGTTAGTAACCTATATAATTTATGCTAATAATGTCTGGGTCTCACGTTAGTTTGGTAAAAAAAAAACTGATTAATATCATCTAGTTATGGTTTCTTTGGGCTGCGTTGTTTTATTGCTGTAAAAAATGATAATGTCAATGTTCCTTTTACCTCATCTTCTTGTTCCTGAATTCTTCTCTCTCGTCAGCGGATAGAGCTAGTGGTTCAAAGAGTTCGTCTCGAGGAGTCCTTAGCACCAGTTCTGATTTACTTCGTTTCACACGTTCTGGCGATAGTTCCTCGGAATTCTCTGTAAAATATTATTAATTTTACCATAAACAAACCTTTTTTATTGTAAAATAAAATAAAACCGGCCATGTGCGAATCGGATTCGCGCACGAATATTTTCGTACCATTAACTATAAAAAAACACGTTTGCTGTATGGGAGCCCCACTTAAATATTAATTTTATTCTATTATAGTATTTGTTGTAATAGCGGCAACAGAATGACATCATCTGTGAAAATTCCAACTGTCTAGGTATCACGGTTCATGAGATATAGACAGACAAATGGTCAGACGAACAGACGGACAGTGGAGTCTTGGTAATAGGGTCCCGTTTTTGCCCTTTGGGTACAGAACCCTTAAAAACAGGATTTGAATAAATGCTTACCAGCGAGTGGGGTGTTACCCGACGTGGGGCTGAGGTCGGAGGCCAGCGCGTGGCGCAGCCCGAGCTGCTGCGTGCCGAGCAGCGCCAGCTCGGCCTGCAGCCGCTCTATCTTCACGCGATGCGACGCTACCGACGCGACCCGGCTTTGGAGCTCCTCTTCCAACTCGACCAATTCTTTTTTCTAAAGTACAAGAATAATAGTAAAACAATATTTTTTAAAAAATTAATATCCTAGTAACTTTCGAAGAATAGTAAAAACACTTATAAAACCTATGGTTTTAAGTCCGCCTATTACATTTGTTATAAAGTTAAATAAATAGTAAAAACAAACCGTCTTTTAAAGAAAACTGATGGCAGCAACCCTATTTTAACTTGTACTGTAAGCAGTCACTATAAGGTGTAAAATCGAGAATCTTTTTAAGACGAGCAAACGAACTAGGTGTCTTAACTTCTTTTTATATTTGGAATCAACAACTAGTGGCCTTTAAAATCATTAAGTAGAAAACTGGCGAGCTGAGACGGAGGCCTATGCCTTTCAATCACATCCAATAGTCTCAAATAAAAATATATAATATAAATTAATAATATACGCACATGTCTTTCGACCGTGTCTTTGATGGTGCGCGCCGTGGTCGGTTCGCACTGCTGCAGCAGGTGCATCAGACTCTCAGTGCTGGTCTCTGAGGCCGGGCTGTCATCAGGTGATGAGCTCTGGTGGCGTATACACGTCATTAGTTTACAACTTTGTTAAGAACCTAGACGCTTCAATTTCTCACACCCAATAATAGCTCTGGGCTTTTAATAACCGTAAATAGTTTGTGTTTTAGCCTCAGAAACATGAATAGTTTAAACCTTGTTCATTATTTAAATGATCAATGTCTTTGACGACCTCCGTGGCGTAATGGTCAACAAGCTAGACCGCCAATCTGGAGGTTCTGGGTTCGATCCCCAGCCAGGGCAAGTTGGAAAATGGCCTTTTCTAAATTGTCCTGGGTCTTGGGTGTTTATCTATATATGTATTTATCATAAAATATAGTATCGTTGGGTTAGTATCTCATAACACAAGCTTAAGCTTACTTTGGGGCTAGCTCAATCTGTGTGATTTGTCCATATATATTTATTTATTTATTCTCGTTAAAAAAAAAACGTTTGAAAGTTATTTTTGCTAATGGTTTAAATAACTACACCTTTACACATTAAAGTTTTAATACTAAAAGGATGTAATTCTTTTTCTGCAACATGTGCCTTTTGATATTTATATCTTCACATATAAATTAGGTTTTATTCTTTTCCTGTACCTGAAAGCGATACCTGAAAAATGTTTTACACACCAAAATGATGTCACTTTGAAGGTATTTAATATTCTAGTGACGCAAATCGCACTTTTTTTGCTAGTCTGCCTTGATTTTTGTCGTAAATTTAATTACCGAATTCAAAGTTATTCCTTACAACTATTTAACTGTTATATACAAGCATCTTCACACCCAGAACTAGACAACATCCAACACACATAAACTACAATACACAAAACACATCTCAGGCCAAACATACACTACGAGCGCAATATACAGGCATGCGATAATAACTACAGAGCAAAAAGCTTAAGTTAACGCAGAGCGCATAAAAATGTGCATTTGTAGAAGAGGAATGTGATAACAAGCTCTTCCCTACAATCATTGTTATTATAATTACATTATGCATATTTATCAATTCATTTAAGATTGATGCATTTTTATGTGTTGTGTGTTTTTATGTGAAACGTACTGATGGTAATTTTTTAATTAAATGCATATACTCGTATATACTATCAACCAACGTGCCGTTTGTAGTTTTTGCATTTTTTTATGGTATTTTTTGCCTTTCGCACTGCGTGTTCATATGATATCGTAATTGTTTTACCAAAACATTTGTGATTTTCAGCAATTAAAGCACCGTACTGTTTTACTCATCGATGAGTCAAATTTTCTTAGTCACTCATTTTTTTTTTAAGTCGTGAATTGAGTGTAAACTAAATGGTTAGTATAGTGGCACATCTATAAGTTTGACGTCTTATCATAACAGTAAAAATCTTCAATCTAGTATTTTAATGAGTGCTTTTTTTTTTATTTTGCATGAATTAAAACTTTTCTTTTATTAACCTCTCCATTATGAATCTCTCAGAACTCACTTAAACAACGAAAAAGAAAAAAAACAGTAAAAACGATGCAAAATTATTTTACGGAAACACACCTGCAGCGTTAGTCAGAGTATAAATAATATTGTTAGTCACCCACACACGACAACAGCAAACCACGCCGTCACCAGTCACCACACCGAGTACTATCCCACACTCACCTCGCAGCCGTTGGCGAGCAGCTCCCGCCGAGCGCCGCGAACATACTCGCCGAGCTCGCCGCGCTTGTCCGCGAGCCGAGCGCGCAGCGCAGACACGTGCGACTCTTCGTTCTCAGCCTACGCGTGCAACCAACGATAAATGAGAGTTCTGAATTTAAATCGCGAGAAAAATAATGTCAGTATCTTCAAGCTTCTGTTGTAAAAGTTATGACTGAATTTAAATCGTCAGAAAAAAAAAGATGCCGGTTTAAAACTTTAAAAATCAGTTTGTACTGAATGTATCATATCAGCCGCACAGAGTCCACTGTTGGACATAAGCCTGAATGTGTATATTGCTAGTGTTTCCTCAAAATTTAAGCTACTAAATCACAAACAAATCGTAGCTGGTATCATTTCAATTTAATAAATAAAAATGAAAACTGGGCTTTTGTCATTAATCTAAAAATAATACGTAAAAAGGTGTTGTTTTATTATTTCGAGTTTGTCTAGAAGTAGCTCAATTATCGAAAAAAAAAGAATTGTAAATTCAACTTTCTTGAATAAGGCAAACGAGCTTGCGTGCGTGTAGTGTTAAGAATGCCGTGTACATATTATCGACTGTGTAACACGAGTACCAAGTAAGACAATGTTAGTGTTCCGTGATGACCTGCGTTGTTAGACTCGCGTAAATTCAGAACTCCGAAGGACAAAACAAAATAATAAAATAAAATTCGGCTAAGCACAAACTAAGTTACGTAACACAACCGTCTACTAAGTAAGTGCACACAAACTGGGGCGGCAAAACTAGTCCATTCTGTGAGAGAATTATCAAACAATAACGACATTGTTTGTGCGAAAAGTGAGTGCATCGATACGCGATACTCTTGGTTCTCGAATCGACTGTGACAACGCGTGAAAATAATAAGATATTGTCTTCGACAACTCGTAGGTAATATTGGAAAGGTAAGAAAGGGCCAATTGACCCATTAAAACCTCTTTACACAGCTTTAATCTTTAAATTCTTTGCTGCGATTAGAGGTCAGGCAAACCGAATTAATATGAGACTGGCAGTACGCTAGCCTAGCTATTTTTTATAATACTTTCTGATTCGAGAACCATCAGTACAGCTGCTCAACACTGTGCATTACAAAGACATTATAGATTGCACGCAATTGACGTAACGTCAACACTCGGTGAGAACTAACAGTAATAGCCGGTAAGTGCATTGGACCATTACGAAATTAATGCCTTAAATGAATAAAATTATAAATTAATTACATACAATGCGCCACACGTAAGTTCAACAAAAATGGCGGACTTCAAAGCCTTTTTGTACAAAATCTATCTCACTTTCAACTGTAAACAATAGTTCATAAAATAGTTTGGAGGGTTATCTAGGGTCTGATCAAGACAAAATTTTAAATAATTTCTCCGTTTTCTTTCAAATGATTTATTACAAATGGGGGCAGCACTGGACCCTGGAAAATTCAGGTGGTTAAGGGCCGGGAATTTGTAACAAAAATGTTTTGAAGTCCGCCATTTTTTTCAACTTACGTGTGTCGCATTGTACTATCGCGTCTTTATTCCTAATGGGACGGACAGAACAATTTTGGATCTTGCTGCTATAGCGTGATAATGGGCGAGGAGGTGGAAAAAGGAATCAAAATAGTAGTCAAATTATGAGTGTAAGTAAGTTAACCTACTTGCAGGGTCGACTCAACTCGTCAACATGAACAACTTTTTCTACGGGCCTAAAGCTAGGTTCACGAAAAAAAATTTCGTTATACAATAAGACAGTCTACGCCGTAGCCACCCAATGACGGATCAGGAGCATCACGCGATACCAGCTGCAGTCAATCACCGGTTGGAGACCCTCCGCGTCCCGCCGGGCCAATAAAATGAAGATCTCCCCCCTGGCTCGCCCTCTTTTACATTTGTTTTGCTCACGGATCGCACGTTTATATAAATTTTCCCCTATCGCCATAATTGCTATGTATTTTTGTACTATTTTCATTATAATTGTTAAAAGTCAGTTTCTTTCAATTTAAAATCCTTGTTCTATCCTGAACAGACAGTTTCCAACAAGTCAAATCAGATACTTTTTTCTAAACGACAAAACAAACATTCTCAATGGGATTTGTAAGAATTCAAGACTAATGACGTTATAGTTTCTTGGAATCAAATAGCGCTCTTAATATCAGTTTTTCTACAATAATAAATCTAAAATCATTTAAAAACGACATTTTATTTTCTTAAACGTACCAAATAATTTATTTTTGATCCAGGAAACTTCATTATTACAGATTTTATTTTAATTTCAAGAGCGCTCCTGAACCATGATTGTGTGTGTTCATATTGTCATACAAATTCAAAGATTCAAATGTTTATTCAGTAATTAGACCTTTACAGGCACTTTTACACGTCAATAAGTATAATTTATGTTACGTGTAAAGTATTTTAAAATTTAATTTATTTTAAGAAAAGCTACCGATACCAGCGCTTCGTAACGACCACTGCTGAGAAGAAACGCCGAAAGAAACTCATTTTCACAGTATTGGTCGCCTACTCGCCAGAAGGGCTTTGTCATATTATTATTATTATTGTCTTTTAATTAATAAATACTTTTAATATGATACAATGTTGACACATTATAACAAGTATGCTTGCGAACAATTGTATCTGTGTACGACAATTCCGAACGGAAGTCGTCACTAGGGCCAAATTTAAATTATTCCGCAATTCAAGTTCAAGTTCAATTGTCAATCCTGCATTGAAAATACTGTACCGTCAGCATGGGTAGTATGAGCAAAAAAAGAGAAAAGTTTTTGGCAGTGAGGTAAGCTGTATAAATGTAAAGAACAACTACTTTTAGGAAATATTTATTTACAAATATAGCGTCAACAAAAAAATAAAATAAAATAAAAAGTCTTAGCCGTCGTGACAAAATGAGATTCTCATTTTTTCAAACCTTCATTAAGACGAAGTGGTAGCTCAAGTGGCGCCCTCATTTGAAATAAATTGTTTAAAACTAAATATGGTGCTAATTAAAAATTTGGTTTGTATAAATGTCTAGAAAGACCTTTAAACTATTTTATGACTAACCTTTGAAAGTAATATTAATTAATATTCGTAATAATTTCAAAGGTTACTCATAAAATAGTTTAAAGGTCTTTCTAGACATTTATACAAATCAAGTTTTTAATTATCACCATATTTAGTTTTGAACAATTTATTTCAAATGAGGGCGCCACTTGAGCTACCACTTCGTCTTAATATAACAAGTTGTGTAATTAAAATTCCGCCTGCCGAGTCATACAAAATGTGTAAGGAAATCTAAGACATGCACGGACATCTAATGTGATTGGGGATACATGCAAACGTCGACTCTATGTTCAGCTGTAATAAAGTACACATTGAATCATGCAATTCTGGGTGCTTATAATAAACAGACAAATTTAAAAAAACAATGTTGTAAAATCAAATTTAACAATACTTACAAATATACTGTTCACGCGTTTTATTTAGTTCAGAAGTATTCCAATAGATGCCGTTGTGCAATCCACTAAGAATGTGAAACGCGCTATAGAGATTTTTTCACCATAGATATAGGTCTTCGAGAATTTTGTACCGGCAGTTCTTTCGGGACCAATAAAGCAGTTCACAGTAATAGTGATAGTGACTCTTATTTGGACCCACCTCCCTCCGTATACATATACGTTGTTAGAACCTCGACTAGTCAAAGGAACATGGACTTTGAACCAGATTTACCGTGAGAGGCTTCTAGGAGTTCTAGGTAATGCATGGCTCTAGATCCGTTATAACGAGAGATTAAAATTGGGTTGTCAGGGTTGATTTTAAAAGATTGTCTTATAGTCCATTGTCAATGCAATGAGGATCGTTTCGTAGTCAACACGAAACCATTACACTAAACTTTCTCTTTCAGACGGTTGACGTCACAGCAACCGCACCGGCGACGAGCCAGTAATTTGATCTCAACTTCGTCAATTTTTATCGTACAACGAATATTTTTGCACTCTATAAATCTGCATTCTCAACAGAATAGGGAAGGGATGAAAATTTTCAAACGACGACGAACGCCTGAGTCATTTTCTAGTGTTAGGAATAACATTCCTATTTATCGTAAATAAATATCAGATTTTTCGGTCTAGTCAATAAATTATATAAAATAAAAATATTTTTAATCACAATTTCGTACACCATTCATCAAAGTGAGAACGTCAAGCTTTTCTACGCACATACACCAAATGTGTCCGTTTTTCGCAATTGTGCGTAGAAAAGCTTCACATTCTCACTTTAAACTGTAAACAGTAGTTTATAAAATAGTTTGAAGGGTTATCTAGAGCCTGCTCAAGACAAAATTTTAACTCATGTCTCCGTTTCCTATCAATTGATTTATTTCAAATGGGGGGAGCACTGGACCCCGGAAAAATCAGGTATCCCTTTAGCGCCGCCATTTCTTGTGCCTTTTCTCATCTGACGTATAAAAAATAATTTCATGACATTTGACAACTTATCTGCCATTGTCATATGACAGTTGACAGCTTGACTGCCATGTAACTGTCACAGTTGTCAAAATAGTGGCCTTATTTTACCGCAATGGCAGTTAAGTTGTCAACTGTCATATGACATCATCTTTTTCCACGTCAGACGAGACGGGCAAAAGAAATGGTGGCGTTAAGCCGATTGGTGAACGAAATTGCGATTAAAACTGTTTTTATAATTTGACTGGACCGAAAAATCTGATATTTATTTACGATAAATAGGAATGTTATTTCTAACAATAGAAAAAGTTTTAGGCGTTTTTAAATTTTTTATCCCTTCTCCTTTCTTTACGGATCCTCTTTGCTATGGATTATCTGGCATTGCCGTCTCTTCCGTGGTCTGCCTCTACGTCTGCGCCCTTTTGGGTTTCGTCAAATCCTCTGGACCCATCTCTCTTCACACCTGCCCCGCTCAGTCCTAAAGTTAAGAGCTGAAAAGCTAAATTCATACTCACACAGCTCCTATGTGTGTCTGCAAGCGCCTTTAATCTAGACGCTCTCGCAGTCAGCTCTCGTTGTCGACATCGTAAAGCTCTCCGTCTATGTGTCCAGCCACGCTCCAGCGCCCGCCAGTCACCCGATAGACGGCGACAAGCAGCAGCGTATTCGCGTTCCATTGCCGAGCGTTCCTGTATGAAACGAATAGTCATTTTAATACTAAATATATGCAAAATAGTACTAAAGCAAATATCCGTATCCATTCTCTATAAAAAAACACGTTCGTTGTATGGGAGCCTCCCTTAAATATTTAATTTGATCTGTTTTTAGTATTTGTTGTTTTAGCGGCAACAAAAATACGTCTGTAAAAATTACAACTATCTAGCTATCACGGTTCATAAGATACAGCCTGATGACAGACGGACGGACGGACAGCGGAGTCTTAGTTATAGGGTCTCGTTTTTACTTTTTGGGTACGGAACCCTAAATAAGTGGGAAAAACCATACCGGGCTCCGAGGTAGCAAAGCTGAGGATACAACCGGAAACGCACTAAGATGAATGGGATCCCCTTACCTCGTCCAATCTCCGCTGCGCTTACAACTCCTGCTGCAGTAAGAACTGTTGTCTTTCTCTCTCCAACTCCGCTCGCTGCACTTCGATACGCTCGCATCTGATCATTATTACTCTATAATAGGATCGTCTTACCTCGTCCAATCTCCGCTGCGCTTGCAACAGCTCTTCTCTTTCCGCGTGCCACCGTCTCTGCCTCTCCTCCTGCTGCAGTAGGAACTGTTGTCTTTCTCTCTCCAACTCCGCTCGCTGCGCTTCGATGCGCTCGCATTTGATCTCACTCTCCAAGTCCCTGGTGAAATGGAAGCACATTTACAATACATTTGACATTTAGCACATCTTCAGACCGAACACGATATCAGCGAGCTGTCACTGTCAACGTTTTTTTTTACATGGACCGATCGAATTGTTCACTTCTCAAAGTAACCAGATCTCCGAAGCATAATGGTCACCATGCTAGTCCGCCATTCAGAGGTCCCGGGTTCAATTCCCGATCAGGGCAAGTTGGAAAATGGCCTTTTTCAAATTGTCCTGGGTCTTGGATGTTTATCTATATATGTTTTTGTTATAAAATATAGTATCGTTGAGTTAGTATCCCATAACATAAATCTCGAACTTACTTTGGGGCTATCTCAATCAGTGTTATTTGTCTCTATATATTCATTTATTTTATTTAAAATAATTGTACACTAAAAGCAAATTATTTAACGTCATATACTAAAACAATTTTAAGGCCGATTTCAGTCCTCGTTACTTAACAACTTTCCCCAAGAATATGTATCGTCATATGAGAAAAATTTTTGCTTTCCATACAAACTTGGACCAGCTGATTGGTCAACGAAGTTGACCAATCAAGTTGTTCAGAATCATGTTGACATCAGATCAATTACTTACAGCTATGTTTAATAGCTGTAAGTTAATTGATCTGATGTCAACAACTATCTTTTGGCACTTGGATGATTTTGACAGGGGGCGTGGATGAGCAATTAGGGTTACCAATGCAGAAAAACTCCTTTGTTTCAGGGAATTTAGGAACAAAGTTAAGTACCCGCAGAAAAATATTACTTTAGTATATGGACACAATAAAATAAGAAAGAAACAAATAAAATCAATTAAACTAACTAGTTTAAACTGTTATTAAATTGAGGAAATTAGTTGTGTAAGTGAGGAAGGAAAAATCAATCAAAAATGACGTTTTACAAGATCGCAGGTTTCAAGGATGGAAGCCTTAGTTCTGATTTTTGCCACGTGCCAAAACATCCTTGTAGCACTGTATGAAATCGAAAGAAAAATTGACAATTATCAAGTGATACAAATATCCAAAGATACATAAATTGACTTTTGACTTTTCTTTTTACAACTTACGAGAGCGTAGTGTTGAGGTTCTCGTTACTAGCAGCCAAGTCAGTGGTGGACCACGACAGCAGCGACAGCCGGGACAGGTTCATGACGGACGCGCTGCCCTCGCGCCGCAGCTTGGCGGCCTCGGCCGGGTCGTTGTAGCGGAACATGTTCGTGCGGCCCAGCAGCAGGATGCAGCCTGCGCAACACATCACACTTCTAATGTTTTGGCGCGAATGAGATAAACGCAGAATATTCGCGAGCAAAAATCCGCTGAACATCGTCAGAATGGTGCAAGCGAAACTAGGCCTTATGTTATTACAGCATAAAGTCTAGAATTGTTTGGCAAGTTCCACTCACCACACACATACTGACGTCTCGACGTTTCGGCGGCATCAAAATACATTCGTCAAGTGTGGGGAATGTTCGAGAATAATGTAGACCTGTGTATCAGCGCATATAAAAAGGCGAACGAGTGCGCACCACGGCAGTTCATTTCGAGCTACGAAAGCGATCACTTCGAAGCGAATCAAACCTACCTCAGTGCGACGAGTGGAAGTACCTGCGACAACCTCAGCGAGATACCTGGACATCAACTGCTACGCGACTTGGACTTGGACTTAGACATTAGGAAGACCATCTTCACGTGTCGAATTAGGGTTCCTTAGTGAATAAAGACCCTAATACGAAGTTTGGCGCTTTTCTCCAAATCTCGAACTCCAGTTTCGTAATTTATTTCCCATGCTATAAATCCTCCATAAAAGTTTCTGAAACAGCTTATTGGCAACACTAAAACAACCAGTGTCATAGTGACCATAATATCATCCAAACGAGTGTTAAATCTAATCCGGTGGTGGAGTCTCGGGTCGTTGGATTCCCTCTAATATGGTTGAGTTTAACGATGGCTGATCCGTGTGTCAACTCGTGATCGGGTGCTGCCGGGAGGGACTGGTCAGCTCGGCTTCGCTTTTTTGACTACTTAATATTTTTTATTACGCAATTTATGTTAGTTTTTTGTTCGCAAGCATTACATGTTATAATGTGTCAACATTGTACTATATTATAAGTATTTATTAATTAAAAGACAATAATAATAATAATACAAAACCCTTCTGGCGAGTTGGCGACCAATACTGTGAAAATAATTTTTTTTCGGCGTTTCTTCTCAGCAGTTGTCATTACGAAGCGCTGGTATCGGTAGCTTTTCGTTAAAAATAAATTAAATTTTAATATACTTCACACGTAACATAAATTATACTTATTGACGTGTAAAAGTGCCTGTAAAGATCTAATTGCTGAATAAACATTTGAATCCTTGAATTAAAACACCCAGTGTCATAGTAGCCATAATATCACTCAAACAAGTGTTATAATGTTGTACTAGATTTCATTATGCAACGCGAACTCAATCCCTTCCTTACTCATCAAACAGCCACATTCGTTGTGAATTTAAAAAAAAAGTACTTCACATGTACGCGCGGTTCCCTACCACAGCTCCGTAATTTAATAAAAGAACTTATTGTTTATTCGAATTCACGTCGTATCCCATCATTTTTGTTCAATTATTAGTATAATTTGAATTTCAATCATTATCATACGAGCCAAAATGTTAATAATTATAACAATAAATAATTTTATTATAACCTATACATACATAGTTAGTTTGTATTATATGCTCAGCAATTAAACTTACCCGGAGTTAACATACAATGTTTACAACACTGTACAACACCCTACAGATTTAGATCCTTTTAAAGAGGATTCATATCATAGGTGTAGATAAAATCTTGTATGCAACTGTAATAATTAGGTATTCAAACACTTATGTGATACTGTTATCATTCGTGTTTTAATATATTACACCCTTATTATACAATAGGCAAAAATAACTATTTTTTGTGTGTGTTAATGGCCAACACTGGTGTCAGATTTCTCGAGTTACCTAAAGGCATCTGACATAGATTGACGATTGGTATACAATGATGGTAGCCGGGACCAACAGTTTATACGTGGCTTGCGAAGCACGGAGGAGTTCGAGATTTTCTTATGCCACTTGTGGTCCTCCGCCCAAGTGGGGACCACGCCCGGTGTCGCTTTACTTGCGAAAGCGCTAGTAGTGTGCACTCCGTGTGTTCACACGTAATAACTGTTAATTTTGAATTTAAAGGCAAAAACGCTTTAGGCTCAGCGTAAACGGCCACCACAAAACCAACCTTGGCTCAACTTCGCAGGTTTATCAATGAGCACAGTGTTGAGCCAGCACTGCGCGCCGTCGCACGGGTGCAGCCACGCGACGCCCGCCTGCAGCGTGACGCGGCAGTGCAGCGGCAGCACGCCCGCCCCCGACAGCACGATGTCCGGCGTGGGGCTGTACTCCGCGCTGCCGATCACTGTCTCGCCTTCCTGCAACAAAATACAGCTATGAGAAACTACTGTTTCTCGGCGTTTCTCGGCCAATTTTAGAAAAAGCACAGGGCAAACAAGTGGCCACCACAAATCCCAGCAAGGCGTTGATGTGTAGAAGTCTTTTCGCCGTTTCTCTGTGAGATGTTTTGTCCTTAATCTATTATTCAGGTTGATTTTGCACCCTTGGCTATATTGAAATATTGGAATCAGAATGACTAAAAAAGATAAACCACCTCCCGGCTCGGCTACAGCCGGCAATTGACAGTGAGTGTTATGACACACATCCCTCATATATCATTCATAGAGTTACGTTTGCCCTAGATAAACATCCTTGATAAATACAAGACAATTTAATTTATTATTCTAATTAAAATCCTAGTGTTTTTCTGAGATAAGCTAAATGTCACTGACGTGTATCTACCTATCGAAAATGAGTATATAAACCCTATATACTGATTAATAAATCAGTTAATATTTGACAAGCATCAATTACGGGTGTTTCATTAGTTACCCTAACCGCGTAACATTATATGGCGACCCTGCCAGGATGATAACATCATAAGAATAGGAGATTGACGGTATGCTGGAGGCTGATATCTTGGTTTTATTATGAAACTTTTTCTTGAATATAGCTGGGAGGTAAAACATCATATAAGAATAATCTTACCTTCAAATGGTAAAGAGTCACACCAGTCGACAGCAAATTATCATCGATGCCAACCAAATGAGGCATGTCCGAGTCCAACACGACACCAAGACCGCTTTTCCGGAGTCCCAAAGCTTTCTGCTCTTGTAGAATCTGCTGGGTTTCTCGCCATTTCTCAGTCCATTTCTCAGTGAGTACTTTTTCTTGAGCCTCTTTGCGTTGGAGCGTTGCGAGCACGCCTGGTTCTGTTTCGATGGGATCCTATAAACACACAAATGAAAATTAAACAGCTATAGTAAATTGTGCACTTTGTGACTTACCCTCGTATTCATGAAAATTAACAACCGTTGGCTAAACCTATTTTAGTTAAAACATGATTTGTCTCTTTCCCTCTTTTCATTTGCCATTGCAAGAACGAGACTAAACATATTTTAAATAAAATTGGTTTAGCGAACGTTGTATCTTTTAATGAATACGGGGGTTAAAGTATGACAGGAATTGACTGGCCGAGCAGGCTAGGATCATAAATATGCGATCTGATGCTTTCTTACTTATCAATCTTGTGGTGTGCATTTCGTAACATTTATTAATACATTTTCATTTTAAGAAGAAATTTTTTAGTGGTATTTATTTTAAGATCAGTAAAACATGAAATAATTTAAAGGTCTATCTAATGTGTGACGAATGGAAAAAAGGCCACTTCTGCACGGGCAGTATTTAAGCAAATTCAATTCATCCATGACGATTCACCACGGCAATTTCCCCCGAGAAACACACCGTCACGGAGAGATTTCAAGCAAATTCAATTCATCCATGACGGTTCTGAACAACTCTCCCCGAGAAATACACCGTCACGGGGAGATTTCAAGCAAATTCAATTCATCCATGGCGATTCTGAACAACTTTCCCCGAGAAACTCACCGTGTTGTGTGCTATCTGCGCCCGCAGTTTCTCGATCTCCTCGCGCAGCTCCCTAATGAGCTTGACGTTGGGGTCTTCGTTGATGGTGGGCTTGTTGATGATGTTCTTGGCTCGGTTCGCGTACCGCAGCGTGGATAGTGTCTCGCCGTAATTGCAGTCCGCGGGGGATATCTACAAAAAAATTATACGCTAATGAATAGCTTTTATTAGCTTGAAGACCTCTGTGGGCTTGTGGTCATCATGCCACGGAGTCACACCGGTCAGTTCAAGATGGAAAATGACATTTTTCAGATTGACCTGGGTCTTGGATGTTTATCTCCATATGTATCTGTTATAAAATATAGTATCGTTGAGTGAGTATCCCATTACACAAGTCTCGAACTTACTTTGGGGCTAGCTCAATCTGTGTGATTTGTCCGCATATATTTATATTAATTTATTCAAAAAAAAACGTTGTGTTAGTTCCCTCTATCTACCATCTTTTCTGCTATGTCCTAAAGGTGAACTGGTAGACAATGCTTATGCATTAAGTTGTAACAAATTAAATAAATGAACAAAAATAAAAAAATCTGAAAGCGCGCCATGTGCTCCAAAGCGGAAGAGCTTAAGCTAGCGGTAATATGAGAAGAAGTTACTTACAGCAGCGATCATGATGGTCTTGGAGTTCCCTCCTAGAGAATCTTTCAGCAGCCACGTCAGCACGGAGTCCCGATACGGGATGAACACGTTCTTCTTGTTGTTTTTGTTGCGACCTGGTGAAAACAAGTTACGTTTTAGATACCCACGAGTAAACAGTCGTTATTCGTCCACAGCTAAAGTCAGTTCGCGGAGAGTTGATTAATTAAGCGCTTCTTAACTCATTACAAATTGTGGCCCGCTAATTATTTAAAAACTTGTAAAGTTGGATATTTTCCTGGATCAAAAATAAATTATTTTATACTGATAAGAAAATAAAAAGTCGCAAAATAATGCCACTTGTTATTGAACATATCAATTTTAAGATTTTGCAGAGCTGATAATAAGAGTGCTATTTAACTATGACGTCATCTGCCTGTATTTCATACAAATCCCATAGAAAATGGTTTTGACGTTTAGAAAAAAGTATCTGATTTGACTTGTTGGAAAATAGCGGATTTTATTTAAAAAGTTTTAAACAATGATTATGATAATTATTGACAGCACGTTAACACTCAAACGACTCACTTCCAGAACGGAATGGCCAAAATATGGCCACCGCGTCCGTTGCCCGTCGGGTCGCGGTTGACAACAACTGCTTGCCGTAGTTAAACAACATTCGCTATTCGGAGGCGAATTATAATATTAATTTATCAACAGTTGGGACAGGCTTTGGATCAGTGAAAACCCAATAAAAAAATATAGATAGCGCTATAATAGCGGAACTACCGATACGATTTGATGTTGTATTGTATATAGTTCCGCTATTCATCACTAGATGGCGTTCGTGACATTTTAAGTCAAGGGTTTTTAATTTGCCTCGCAAGCATACTTGTTTAGATACCTAATACTAAGTAAAACTTATTTTAGAGGAATATTATCTATAGTTTGATACTGACTGTCGGCTATGGCTTGGTGCGAGGAGTCGGCGAGCGCGGAGATGACGGACCCGAGGGTGACGAGCGACTTGTTGATGTGCGCGCCCTCCACCAGCCGCTGCCCCGTCGCGCCCGTCGCGTCGGCGCGCTCGCTGCAACACAAAATAGTCTTTAAAATCAGTCAATTAAAACATATTTTTAAAAGCGTTACCCAGAATAGGGATGACGACAGCGTTATAAACGTATAATTGTAATTACCCCGTCTTTTAGATTAACCAAAAATAATGGACCCATATTTTTCAATTTGCCAACAAAAGTAGAAATTCACAAATATACGAAGCATCAAAGTTCCGGAGAGGAAGCTTGCGACGTCACCTCTGTGTAAAAATCGTACGTAGCCGTGACGTTATGCGAAATTTCAATTCGCTGTATCTTTGTCATTTTTTGTTTCACAGAGAAAAGAAAAAATACGTGTACAATATTTTTTTATAATCTAACCGATGGGCTAAAATTATTTTTATATCCATTCGACATGCCTATTATCCAACGATTGAAAATCGAAAGTCAAATACTTTTCTTCGATTTTTTTTTTTGCATTATTTGTTCTTCGTTATTCAAAACAAAAATACAGCGGCTTATAAGACCTAAACTCCGCTAATGACAGAGGCGTAAATGTGGCCACACATTGGTCCACACTCATGTATATATATATATATATATATATATATATATATATATATATATTAGTCCATTCCGACTCGCTAAGAAGAAGAAGAAGCGGCTTATGAATAAAATATTTCTTCCAACGTAGCCAATATGCTGGCAGCGTTCCTCGCTTTTCTTCGTGTGAGAGTTTTTCAAGTTGCTATTTGAGGTCACCCATCTAAGTGTGGACCATGCCTAGTGTCACTTGCGAAGAATCTAGTAAGGAATACTCCTACCGGGCCCCCAAGCACTATTAATACACTGAACTAGGCAGACATCAAGGGTTTACACTGCGTTAAACCGAGACCTCCGTTTAGTATCCTCCGTCACAAACTGTAATTGCGACAGAAATAAGTGACCACGACAAATGCGACTTTTGCAGCGTGTAGTTTGTGACAGAGGACTGATAATCGACGCGCTAAAGCTCAGTAACGACCTAATGATCGGCTATCTCTCTCTCATGTATGGGTAATGAGACGGGCTGATAAGTCGCGTACTGTATACGTGACGCAGCGCGTATACAAAAGAACCAATGTGTGACTGACAGTCTACTTTTTCTGTACACTTAAACTATATGTTTCTCTGGTTCTAGTATTGAGCGATCTTGTTCTAAGTTTCTGTAAAGTCTCACCTTCCAGCTAGATCCTTGGACCTTGGAAACGGTTTCCCAATGTGTGACTGACAGTCTACTTTTTCTGTACACTTACACTATATGTTTCTCTGGTTCTAGTATTGAGCGATCTTGTTCTAAGTTTCTGTAAATGTTTCACCTTCCAGCTAGATCCATCAGATGGACCTTGGAAACGGTTTCGTTTGGCGCTGGGCATGTGGTTGTGTCTCAGATATCTGGCCTGCACGAAAGTGATGGTGAATATGGCGTGCGAGCGAGACGACAAGTCGTTTATCTGCATTTTATCTAAAAACCTCACCTTCCAGCTAGATCCACCAGATGCACCTTGGAGACAGTTTCGCTTGGCATGTTGTTGTGCCTCAGATAGCTGGCCTGCACGAAAGTGATGGTGAATATGGCGTGCGAGCGAGACGACACGTCGTTCATCTGTGTCGACGCTGTCGTTCGGTGGAGGTTGCCGCGGTGCATGCATTCCTGCGAAACATAATTTTCTTCTATTACAAGTTAAAAGAACCCATAGATATAAATAACTTCTTGTAATTTAACAGCTGTTGTCGGTGGAGTTAAGTGGAGATGTCTCCATTCGTTTTTTCTCTCTGCCATCCGTAGGACCCAACTCCTAGCTTTTCTTTAATAGAAAGAGCAGAGTAGGAGAGAGATGAAATATTTTTAAAACTATTGAAAATAGATGAGGGAGACGATTACACATTTCATAAGACATGACAATCTCTTCAGAATAATAGTAGAAGGAAAGATACAAGGGAGATGAGGAAGGGGAAGACCGAGGATGAAGTTTTTCCAACAAATGAAAGATATAAATAATACAGCGTAGTAAAAATGTGACAAGATAGAAAAAAAATATTGTGTGGCTTAAAAGAGGCAACTCGCGTCTCCAGGAAACGATCTTTAACTCGCTCATTGTATATCTCCAAGAAGACTTTGTACTAAATATTTTTTTGACTATAATTATGATCTAACTATATCTACAGACCTGTATATCAGCGTAATTCGACACCAAATGCCTGGACAATTCCTGGACGGCCCCAGGTTGCTCTCGCACCCTCAGCGAATGCCCTGCATCCTCAGACAGCAGATCTTTCACCCGCTCATTGTATAACTCCAAATAGCTGACTTCAAAGACAATATGATCTATGACAACATCTACTGACCTGTATGTCATCATAATCCGACACCAGATGCTTGGACAAATCCTGGACATACGGCCCCAGCTTCGGGTGCTCCCGCACCCTCAGCGAATGTCCTGCATCCTCAGACAGCAGATCTTTCACCCGCTCGTTGTATATCTCCAGGTAGCTGACTTCGGTGCGGTAGGACGCTCCAGACTCTTTGCCGGCCGCCACGCGGGAGAACAGTTGCCGGCAGATGCGGGGGATTAGACCTTGGCATTCCTGGATGGACAATGAACAAATGGTTAGCTGAATAAATATGGAATAATAAATGGATACCATTTTAGTAAAAACATTGGTTCCCCCACTTTTTATAAAGTTTATAGTTGGTTTCACCAAGGGTCGTGAATAGTGTTTCCGAGGACTATAGGCTTTTAGACCTAAATTTAAGCCTATCGGTCCTATTTAGGGCTATGTCATTTTTAAAAGCCTATAAGCCTAAAAAGCCTTTCTTGTGACTGTAGGTTTTTTTGAGTAATAGGCTTATATTTAGGCGAAAGCCATTTCTTAGTATCAGCCGAAGTAAGACATAATAATTATGAATAAAGGATTTATTTTATTTTTAATTAATATTGAAAAAAGAAGAAAAGAATTATATTTTACTTAAATATCGCCACAACAACATCGAACCAAAAGCCTATAAAGAATTATAGTCCTTAAGGCTCGGCCTATTCAACAGCCATGGCCTAAAGGACTAAAAGCCTTCATAGGCTTTTAGCCTGTCAAGCCCCTTTATTAGTAGTCTAGGCTTCAAAAAAAGGCTAAAAGCCTATGTCCTCGGGATCACTAGTCGTGAATCTCAAAGGTCAAGACGTGATAGTAGGTATATTATTATTAGGTTAGTAGCCACCATAATAAAATTACTAAAAACAGTAACGAGTACATTATACTTGCGAAATAAATAAATAGAGGACCTGAAGTGATGACGGCAACGAATACTATTTAATCTGTGTTATAGGCGGGCGAAACAATACGATGTACCAAAGATTTTGCGCAATATCCTAAGGTCCACGTCTTTATCACTAAAAGAAGCACCAAAGGCCATGTTTAGCGCCTTGATGGGTATGAAGACGTTAATAGCGAATTAGCGCGGTTGCAAGCCGCATCGCCTAGTGAGAGTGACTCCTATATCAGTCCTATACACCTGAATCAGTCCTATTAGTGCTACGCACGGAACAGCACTTTTCTATGCTGCTAACCTTTTCTATCGCTCAGAACCGTCATTCGCTAGAGTGAGAGAGAGCGACGGGAACGCATCACCATCGGCGATTCAGGGCGGCAGATTTTTTAATGCAAAAAAAAAACACAGATTTTTTAATGCAAAAAAAAAACACAGATTTTTTAATGCAAAAAAACAGTGCTTCTTATATCTTACTAATTTACGAAGCTCTGATTTTTCCGTCAATTGTATAAAAAAAACTGCACTATATACTATACAAATGATTCATAGTGCAGAACACCACAAGCATGAGTCACATTCTCGTATCAATGTAATACGCATGATCAATTGCCAATTAGCCTAATTTGGGATTTCAATGTCACGGTTTATTATTATTAAATTATTGTTTATTGTGACTTATGTCTGATATAATAACTGGGTGAGATAAGATAATTTGCAAATCCACTGTCAATTACTTGCTGTGCAACTGTTACCTGTATTTGCTGCATCACAAATTAGGTAACGCCGCAAATTCAAAGATTCTAACACTTATTTGCTAAGTCATAGACCCCGTTATCTTGTCGCATTATCATTACTTTCTTATAGGGATTGATACTTTTAATTTATCGACTATTAAATATCAATAACATTTAATTGTACTTGAGTTAATATATGTCACAACTATCACAATTATTTAAAAAAAAAACTGTATACAATTCTACATCGTCCGTGTAATAAAAGGATGTATACGGTAAGGTTTTTGGTGAGTACTTATAAAAAGTTCGATATCAATAATCCGATAAATTAAATGTTCCAATCCTTAGAAGAGAGAAAATGCTGCAGAGCAGTTTGTTACAGCTTCTTCTGCACTAAGCGCTTTGGAGGCGGCAGTAAATTTAGCTCAAAGTAACATTTTGCCGTCAACAACTGTAAAGGTCTAATTACTGAATAAATATTTAAATCGTAGAATCTTTGAGATCTTAGGTGTATTGATGTTCTTGTCATAGCAACTCAAAGAGGGAAATAAAATGTAAATACAATTTGGCTAAACGGAACGCTTCAGCACGGCCGGTGCTATAGCGTTTCCTCGCTCTCTCTCGCTCTGGCAAATGACGGTTCTGAGCGATAGAAAAAGATAGCAGCATAGAAAAGTGCTGCTTCGTGCTGACACGTGAGATCCAACCCTTATTTTACTATAGTACTCACTCATTAAATTAATCGAAAGCAAACAGGAATTAGATACTTTCCTGTGTCAGAAATGAATTAGTCGATATTCACTTGTCATGATCATATCAATTTCAACGGATTTTTAATTTATTACTGCAGAAAAACTCATATTAAGATAGCTATTTGACTTAAAGAAACTATGGCGTCATTAGTCTATTCACAATTCCGATAGAAAATGTTTGTTTTGACGTTTAGAAAAAAGTAAAGTATCTGTTTTGAGTCGTTGGTAAGAAGCGAATTAAAACAGTGAAAGGATCACTGGCCTTTGTTCCGATCTCTCGGCCTTAGATTGCAGAGCTGATAGTCGTTTGATGGTCCCTGAGAAGATACGACCAAATGTATTTTACAAGCTTTTATTCAGTTACACCTGTCCCGTTGTCTGTCTGTCTGTAATCAAATCTTGCAAGTTAAATTTAACCCACTTCCCGATTTCCCATTGAGCTGAAATTTTGCACGCATACGTATATCGCGTGACATTGCAATATTATGATGACATGGAGCTGATCAGATGAAGAAGCTGGAAGGTGGTCATGGCATCTCTGTGATAAAACAACATAATCCCACCGAGTTTGGGCTCGATTAAATCGTCTTGAGGAGCACTTTAACCTCTTTAGGTCATTGTAATAGATAAAAGTTCTTCTTATAAAATAGTTTGTTAAATAATAACTTGTTTCAAAGTCAAAGTCAAAATTTTTTATTCAATGTAGGATAAATTTATCTCTTATTGAAGTTCATTTTTTTTAAGTATTATTTTAGTGCAAAAGCTAAAAACTACTAGCGTTTCGGAACGACCACTGCTGGGAAGATCATGGCGAAAGACACCCAGTTCAGTATTGGTCCCTACAAATTGGCCCAGCCTGATGGGCTATGTTACAGTTACAATACAGATTTACACTTTAGCTAGGTATACATTATACTATATATTTAAACAATACAATTAAAATTTGCAGTCATCTATTTCCAAGAATTGTGATCAGACGATGATAAATAGTCATTTACATGATAATACGCATTTTTGATTAAATGATTTTTAGTGGCAGTCTTTGGTAACGCTACTACATTATCTGGAATCTTATTATAGAGGCGTAAGCCAAGACCCACAAAAGATTTTTTGTTTTTTGCAACCGAAAAGCTGAGATAGCTAATTTATTTTTATTTCTAGTGTTTATACTATGAATATCACTATTTTTCTTATATTAATGTATATTTTGACGCACGTACATAATGTTCGCGTAGATGAATTGCGAAGGGAGAGTCAAAATATTAATGTCTTTAAAAATTCCCTTAGAGACTCTCTAGCACCTAATTTATATATAGATCTAACAGCGCGTTTTTGTAAAACAAATATGGTATTTATGTCTGCAGCATTACCCCATAGTAATATTCCATAGGAAGTAACTAAAATATACCAAACGCGCTGTATCAACGTCCGTCATCTGCCTAATTTTCCTAACCGCGTAGGCTGCAGAGCTAAGCTTTCCAGCTAATTTTTTAATATGGGCACCCCATTGCAACCCGGAATCAAGCGTTATTCCTAGAAACGTTGTGTTATCTACCATTTCTACTGCTTCCTTATTAATAAGTAATCGTGTTGGAACTTTTGTAACATTCGGTAAGCAGAACTTTACACATTTAGTTTTGTTTGCATTTAATACTAAATTATTTCCTATCTACGCTAAAAGCAAGCGAAGTATCGTCAGCAAAAAGTACAGACTTACAGTCTTTTACATAATATGGTAAATCATTGATATATATGAGGAATAACAAAGGACCTAAGATAGAACCCTGGGGCACACCCATCACTACGGTTGATCCTTCAGATTTTACTTGATTTAAACTAACTTTTTGAATACGGCTACATAAATAAGATTTAATCAATTCGAGAGCTTTCCCTTTTATTCCATAGTGCTCAAGTTTGGATAGAAGAGTCACAATCAAATGCCTTGGAGAGGTCACAAAACACACCAATTGCATTCTGACAAAACTCCCAAGCATCATAGATGTTTTGTAAAAGTGTAACACCTGCATCCGTTGTTGATCGACCCTTAGTAAATCTATACCACCATGGAACAGACTATTTTTGTTAAAAAAATCTAATAACTGGTTAAAAATTAACCTTTCGAATATTTTGCTTAGAGCTGGCAGAATAGAAATGAGATGGTAATTTGTTGGATCATTTTTGTCACCAGGATCATGTTTGAGTTTGAACCTGTCAAGAGGTTACGGAGATATGAGGTTTTAAATGGGTTACTTTACTCGCTCGATAAATTTGTCTATAATTAAAACAGTGAGAGGATCATTGCTTTTCGGTCCGATCCCTCGGCTTTAGATTGCAGAGCTGATAAGTTCTACTTGTCATTCAGTAAGTAAGTAGATAAGAAGATTCGTGGCGGTAAATAAATGTAATAAATCTTCTTTTTAAGAAAGTAGGTTAGTGCGATAAACTCGCGACTGCCGCCGTGGTCCAGTGGTCAAGGCGTACGCCTTGTGAACCGGAGGTCGTGGGTTTGAATCCCGCTGGGAAGCATACTTTGTGAAAAGTTGTGTCCAGTCTGGTTAGGATATTGCAGGCTTGAATCACCTAATTATTTGAAAAGAAAGATGATTCCGTGTTTCGGAAGGAACTTATAAACTGTGGGCCCCGAACGCCATCCACCATTTGCTCAAATGTATTCAAGGGTAGGTTCTGGTTTACCCTTTGGGTTGCGGAGGTCAGACGGCAGTCGCTCTGTGTAAAAATCAGTCACCTCGTCGAATCACCTAGGTTAGGTAGCAGACGGGCTCTGAAGCGTTACCGCTGAGGATGCAACCGGGAATACGCTCGGATGATGATGATGATGATATAGGTAGTCAGTGTAAAAATGGTAAAAAAGGACTGTTATTAGTGTGTAACGCATTCTATAATATAATAATATATCGCGATAATACGATACGGATGATGATAAAACTTGCGACACCTTTACAACTCCTTATATCGCCAACCCTTTCACCGCCTTGGCTCGTGTTTAAACCTCGTCCACATGCCTACCAAATATCATGCGTCCCATAATATAGAATTAAATTAGCACATACATACAAACGTTTAATTGATCAAGAAGATTAGGAAAACACAGTTCGTTCAAATTACGTCGCCTAAGGGGCCATCCACATATATCCAAACATCCACGACACAAATAACTTTAACTTAAATTCCTCGTCATTGTTACGCTTCTTTTTAGCGAATCAGAAAGGCTTTTTGGTTTTTGATAGTTTCGGTTTTTTCCTATCCCTTTTATACGTATTGTCACATTTGGCATGCCCTCTGTTCTCCCTTTGCTGTGACGTAATACTTGGATGACCCCTAAGGGGTAGACAGAGTTGCAATATTACTAACCGGCGATCCCATCATAGTGAACGTCTTCCCGCTGCCAGTCTGTCCGTACGCGAACACGCACGCGTTGTATCCCTCGAACGCGCTGTCGATGACATCCACGCCGAGGTCGGAAAACACCTGCAAATAAAAAAGTAATATAATAAATTCAATAATAAATACATTGATAAGGACAAAGCACTCTGCCAAATAAGCTTAATTAATCTTGTGTTATGGCAATTTCTAATATAAAGGTTGGCCATTGCCATTCAGCGCGTCAACGTGGCTAGTATGGGCACCTTTGCAGCAGAAATGTCAAGGGACGGGTTGGGAATATTTTAACTGTTATCATTATGGAACGCTAATTCAATGGTATTTTCTTGTTTCTTAATAAATATATAATGTTATATAGTGGAAAACGGCCATTTTGGCTAGTATATTGGCCACTGGGGCTCGAACCCGGAACCTCCGGAGTGGAGGACCGACGGTAGTACGTTAAACACTACGCTACGGATTGTCTTCCCTTCTGCTTTGCGTGCAGATGTCCACCTAGAACTAAGTATTCTTCTATGGAACGACCTCTACTGTGTTAGGGCTGCTTTGTACAGGTTCTCCAACTTGCATGTGGTCTCTTAGTGTCTCATTCTTTCTTAACAGGGGCGTAGCTACCGCCGTATATGCCGTATCAATTATACGGGGCCCCCGGGCCACGGGGGCCCCCGACGTGCGTAAGCAAAAATTTATAAAAACTTCCTAATGTTTTATTATTACAGAAATGAAAAAAAAAAAATTTTTTTTTCTTGCGTAAAACGTGCATTCAAAAGTTGCCAACACTCTAAATCGGTTATCGCGGGATTTCCTCGTTTAAGTCATTTACTTCAACGGGGGAATCCCACAAAATTTTGGAAAAGTTACAGATAGACAATTATGATGAATAAATATTTATTTTAATTTTTAGCAAAAATTTTTTTCTTTTGTGAGAAATCTTTACCTACCCTTCCTAAGGGCCCCCAATTTTTTTATACGGGGCCCCGCCAATGCACGCTACGCCACTGTTTCTTAATTAATAATTATGACATAACAATGTATTCTCAGTCGTTGACGTTTTTGGAGAAAATGCTGCAGTACAGTTTGCTACCGCTTCTTCTGTACTTGCGCTTAGGAGGCGGCAGTAAACTTAGTTGTAAGTAAATGATCTGACGTCAACAACTAGCTATTATGAACTCGAAAGAAAAAAATGACAATTATCAAGTGATACAAATATCCAAAGACAAATAAATGATGTTTGACTTTAATAACAAGCTTTTATTTAACTTTCAATGTATGTATGTATATTATGTATGAATATGTTAGTTTGGGTCAAATCTTGCAACTCAATTTTCAACAAGTTATCCTCAACCGATTGAGCTGAAATTTTGCATAATTGTGTAAATCGGATGACAATGCAATATTATGGAGTCAATGAGCTGTTCTGATGATGGAGCCGGGAGATATTCGGCGTAATTCAGTGGGTGATAATGTTTTCAGGCGGGAATGTTATTTAAAAGTATCTAAGTATCACTCTCGGTGCTAGTCTGGGAGAAAAGAAAAAAACTGAGAATGCACCAGCTGCTTCTCTTCCCGCGCAGATTGTAAAGTCGATCGAGGGAGTGGGCGAGATCCAAATCATGTGGCAAGCAACCTATAAATATTTTGATTCCATATCCATCTTCATCCCACCACCATCTCGCTAAGCGTGGCCTTTGGGTTTTACGGCCCTGGACTCTGTCTACCCCGTCAGGGAAAAAGACGTGAAAATGTATCAGTATCAAATCAATGTATCAAAATTTCGTTAACCCACTGTAAAAAATTATGTCATTTTACAGGTAAAAAATTAAATAAACCTGTAAAAATTCCAAAAAATCTAGGAAATTTACGAAAAAATATGAAATTTTACATATATTTCGTCGATTTATGTAAATATATTTATCGTAAATTTAAAAAAAATCGGGTCTTTACGGTTTTATGTAATTTTTTGCATGTAAAATTGTATAATTTTAAAAAAGTGCCTGCCTACTTATCTATCACTAGCTTTTGCCCGCGGCTTCGCTCGCGTAGAGGTGTAATTTATCAAAATCCTTTCTTAAGGGATGCCTACGTCATAGTAGCTTTATGCATGCAAAGTCTCAGCCCGATCGGTTTAAAATTGGCAAAGTTTCATACAAATTTTCATCCCCTATTTTATCCCCTTAGGGGTAGAGTTGATCAAAATCCTTTCTTAGCGGATGCCTACGTCATAACATCTACCTGCATGCCAAATTTCAACCCGATCCGTTCAGTGGTTTGGGCTGTGCGTTGATAGATCACTATGTCAGTCAGTCAGTCACCTTTGAGTTATATATATTTAGATACGAAATTACAATAGAAATACTAACAAAAGGCATTATATATATATCGGAAAAAAATGTAATTCAAGCCAGTCGTACCGTCATTGAATCGCATTACAATTCTTACATGAAACTCATTGTATTTTCGTTATACAATCGTCTGAATGGCCGACCTTGAATTCACATGTTATTCATTTGGTTTTTCGCGACCCACGCTTATCTCTGTGTTTAAGACGAAGTGGTAGCTAAAGTGGCGCCCTCATGTGAAATAAATTGTTTAAAACTAAATATGGTGATAATTAAAAATTTGATTTGTATAAATGTCTAGAAAGACCTTTAAACTATTTTATGAATAACTCTCCTTTTGCTTTGCCGTAGTCGGGTAAAAATGAGTTTCTTTCGGCGTTTCTTCTCAGCAGTGGTCGTTACGAAGCGCTGGTATCGGTAGCTTTTCTTTAAAAATAAATTAAATTTTAATATACTTTACACGTAACATAAATTATACTTATTGACGTGTAAAAGTGCCTGTAAAGGTCTAATTACTGAATAAACATTTGAATCTTTGCAGGGCCTGTGCTCCAGAAGTCCAGACCTCTCGCCTCTGGATGAGTGATCGTGATTTATATCACATCGGGGTTGGTGATAATCGAGACCACATGTGGCATAAAATATCTAAAACAACTCCGCGAAAAAAAAACTCTAAATTAGAAACAAAACAAATTAAGGAGGGAAATTAAATCACTGTATAATGCGACACAAATAAGTTGAACAAAAATGGCGGAAATGGCAGTCGTCGGCGCATTACTGGTACCGGCGCCGATAACCACCATTTTAGTTCAACCAACGTGCTGGGAATTTGTACAAAAATGATTTGAGGTCCGCCATTTTTGTTCAACTTATTTGTGTCGCACTGTACATATTTTAAAGAATTCCGTGCGAATTCCAACGCCATAGCTTTATCTACTCGATTTCATGCAAATTAAACCATTAGTAAGCCAACCATGTATATATATATTTAAAATTGTATTTTAAATACGAACCAATTACATTGAATTAATTAACGTTCGTGAATAGAAATGCTAGAGAAAAAAAAACTTGATATCGTTTTGACAAAGGTGTAGTTTCAATGAGACAATGGCGTGTTGAAATGACGTCACCCTGCGATTGTGATTGTAGAAGGCAACTTACAATTTCGTAACCGCCTTCAAGTCTTCGGTAGTATAGTGGTCAGTATCCCCGCCTGTCACGCGGGAGACCGGGGTTCGATTCCCCGCCGGAGAGAACACATTTTACTTTTTTACGTTCTTTTTATTTTTATTACGATATTCGACACTTTTTCCGCCTTTTCAAGGTGGATCTAGGTATTATTCCATTATCAAAAATCAGCATTTTGGTTTTTCATTTTTTTTTGGCTATTTTTCTTATATACATATTTTTATTCTATTTTTTAGCTTTTTATTATTTTATTTAGAATATTTTTTTCAAGGTACATAGATCTTAGCATGCTTTCTTTTTTTTTTTGTCATTTTTTAAGCGTTTTACATTTCATTCCTTAGAGACAATAGTTTCGCCAAATCGTTGACCGTTAGCGAGCCTGAGAGCGCAATTAACGGTGCAATAAGACGTTATTCGCATTCTAATTACGCTACGTCAATTTGCATGCACTTTAGCCATTGACTGCCCACAGAGTAATTGGATTTCAATTGAACGCGCTAACTTCTTTGATAGGTAAAAAGAAATCGTGCTAAATTGAGGGGATACCGAATGAATTTTTCGGGGTCCAGTGCTGCTCCATCCAACTAATATTATAAATGAGAAAGTGAGTTTGTATTTACTTTGTAATCTTTTCACGCTTTAACCACTGAATCTATAAAGATGTTTGGTATGGATGTAGTTTTAGACCCAGGCAAGGGCATAGGATAGTGTTTATCACGAAATTCCCACGGGGAGCGAAGCTCACGGGCCTGGCTAATTTGAAAAAATTTTTTTGGAAGGAAACAGATATCATTTCAAATTTTGTTTTGACCAAGCAATAGATAACCCTTCAACTTACATATTTTATGAACTACTGTTTACAGTTTAAAGTGAGAACGTGAAGCTTTTCTACGCTTATTAACCAAAAGTGGCCGTTTTTCGCAAATGTGCGTTGAAAAGCTTCACGTCAGAAGGACTATAGAAATCTAAAGACAACTAGAAAGGAAGGTTAGTTTTCATTAGATTTAGAAGTTTTCAAGGCCAATTGACGTCAGGCGGCAGCCATTTGTAAACCATTTCGCAAAAATAACAAAGCATTCCCAAGGCCGCCCTTTTTCCGGCTTTTTGGGTCCCACCCTTTTCTTCTATACTTCGCAAGGTCTTGGTCGTTCTTGTGTAGTTGCCATCAATATCACACCTGTGACGTTAAGTCACAGGGTCGGGTGGTAGAAGGGGGTTCATACCAAATCTACCACATTAGCATTTGATATACTTACCAATTATGTGCTTAAGGAATAGGGAAAAAGCGGAACAAAGGGGGTGGTTCCGAAATGTCACATGTCAGTGGAATGGCCATGGGGACAGGGCATGCGCTTGCGCGTCGACTGCACTCGGAGCTGATTCAAGATTCAAAGATTCAAATGTTTATTCAGTAATTAGACCTTTAAAGGCACTTTTACACGTCAATAAGTATAATTTATGTTACGTGTAAAGTATATTAAAATTTAATTTAATTTTAAAGAAAAGCTACCGATACCAGCGCTTCGTAACGACCACTGCTGAGAAGAAACGCCGAAAGGAACTCATTTTCACAGTATTGGTCGCCTACTCGCCAGAAGGGCTTTGTCATATTATTATAATTGTCTTTTAATTAATAAATACTTATAATATAATACAATGTTGACACATTATAACATGTTATGCTTGCGAACAAGTAAACAAACATAAATTGCGTAATAAAAAATATTAAGTAGTCAAAAAAAGCGAAGCTGAATAGTCCGAGCGACAGGGTCAGAAAATTACGATTGCAATTAGTCCGTCTTTTAGATTATCCAAAAGTAATGCCCCGGAGCTTTGATAAGGAGCATCAAAGCTCCGGAGTGGGAGGTTGCGACGTCACCGCTAAGTAAAAATCGTACCCAGCCGTGACGTCATGCGAAATGTCAATGCGCCGTATCTTTTTGCTTTTTTCTAACCGATGGGCTACAACTGTTTTTCCATTCGCCATGCCTATTGCCAGAGCTTTCGCAAGTTAAGCAACCCTGGACGTGGTGTGGTCTGGAAAAATAATTACACAAAGCTGTTACCTGTTCCTGTGAGGCATAGTGCGAGTCCGCGCTGTCGTAGGACCAGTACGAGTGGTCGAACGTGAAGTCCTTGTACTTCTCGCGCGAGCCGTCATTTTGCTCTTTGCTATTCTGGAACAATGTTTAACAATTAATCATAGTCATTGGATGCCATCTCCGCGATTCGGAAGATCGAGGGAATGAGCGGAAATGCAAATCATGTTAAGGAGATACCTGACTTTTCCGGGGTCCAGTGCTGCCTCCATTTGAAATAATTTATTTGAAAGGAAACTGAGATATCATTTAAAATTTTGTCTTGACCAAGCCATAGATAACCCTTCAAATTATTTTATGAACTACTGTTTACAGTTTAAAGTAATAACGTGAAGCTTTTCTACGCAGCTTTTCTGCGAAAATCAGCCACTTTTGGCTAATGTGCGTAGAAAAGCTTCACGTTTTCACTTTAAACTGTAAACAGTAGTTCATAAAATAGTTTGAAGGGTTATTTAAGGGGTACGCGCCGGGCGCGCGCTCTGGACACTCGGTTAATTTATATGGAATAGTATGTAACGAGACATAGCAAGAGTCCAAGGCGCCACGTCGCGTCCGCGTTTTTCGCAAATATGCGTATAAAAGCTTCACGTTCTCACTTTAAACTGTAAATAGTAGTTCATAATGTAGTTTTAAGGGTTATCTAGGGCTTGGTCAAGAAAAAAAATAATGATATCACCGTTTTCTTTTAAATAATTTATTTCAAATGGGGGCAGCACGGTCCCTCAAAAATTCATGTATGCCCTTTAATAGACGATGCGGCTTGTAATGAGCCATCACTATTTTAATTCCGTTTTCCATCTTCACGCTCAAAGTGGCTATTTGGTTTTGCAGCCCTGGTCACTATCTGTCCCATTCGGGATATGATGTATGACAGTGATAGTTAAATTGTAATGGAGTCGCGAGATCACGATTCACTCTAATTACTACGTACTTATAGACTTTAGACGACGACAAATGGTTTTATTAACTGCCATCTAAAGGTAGGTAGGTATACATACTGTAACTGGGATAAGTTGCACAATTACAGAGAGCATATGTCACTTTATGTGTGTGCGTCACACAACACCATATGTGGCCTTAACGACCATTATTTACTTTTTATTGTACTTTCCAATACTGAATCTCGTGTATTAGTAAAAAGAATCTTACATAAGTGTCTCTTCTCACAGGCCTACTGGAAGAGATCTCTTTCGAGATAAGTAGTGCCTTTGTACAACTTTTATTTGATGTGTTCTCTGTATAAATTTTCCGTGTGCATAAATAAATTAAATTGCCAACAATGTGTGGAAAACTTTGGGGGAGGCCTGGACTGGATAGCCAGCGGAGGACCCCTGTGGCTCATATAATGATGATGTCAACATAAGTAAATTCTTTCATGATTACTATGAGATTACACGAACTTTTATGAAAAAACTTTTTTTCTCGGAAAAAAAAAACATTATGTTTAAAAAAATAAAAGATTCTCTCCGGCGGAGAATCTAACCCCGGTATTTTTTTTTTCAATTTATTTATTAATTGCATTTCATAATGTACACAGTTCTAACTACTAAAAGTCACTGTCATATTATAAGGTACACGTTGAACCCTGTCGGGTATCGCAAAAGAAAAATGAAACGGCAAGCGTATCCCCCGTGAGAGGCGGAGATACTGACCACTGCACTACCGAAGACTTGACAAATGCTACGAGTCAAAAGGTCGCTAGTGTAAAAACGCCCTTACCGAATGTCGTGAGTCGCAGCGGAAACGTGACGTGCGCGCGACTGCGTTAAATATAGCAATGCGTGTCCATCTGGTTACTTTTATGACTTTTCATATTTCATAGCAGATATAGAAACGGACTTTACTGCGAAAGAATCCCGAATAATAGATGACATCGATAGAATTTTTAAGATTAGACTAGTTAGCAATAGTTGTGTCATAAATGTGCAGTAATGGCTGCTCTAGATTGGTCATTTTGAAAATCATTGAAATTTTGAAAAAAAAAAATGATTTTTAAAATCTTTGAAAAACCTACGTCTTGCAGTGGACGTTATGCGGCTGAAATGATGGTGATGAAATGGACAATAGTCGTAAATTCGAATAATACAATATGTAAACCTCAATTCTTTTAAATGTACTTATATTAATTTTGTGACGTTTTAACAAGATCCCTATTAAACAATTTTTTTAACACTATAAACGACTTCAACACAAACTACACGACCGATTTTGATAAAATTTCTATGTATCACCTGACAAGTATAAATAAATAAATATATAGGGACAAATTACACTGATTGAGCTAGCCCCAAAGTAAGTTCGAGACTTGTGTTATGGGATACTAACTCAACGATACTATAATTATAACCAATACACATATAGATGACCAAGATAATTTGAAAAACGCCATATTACAACTTGCCCTGGCCGGGAATCGAACCCGGGACCTCTGGGTGGATGACTAGCATGATGATCCCTACGCCACGGAGGTCGTCATGCCCTTTCAAACAAAAAAAGAATTTTCCAAATTGGTCTAGCCATCTTTGAGTAATCGGAGAAAATACAAAAAAAAACTAATTCATAAACTCCTTTTTTTTTAAAGTCGGTTAAATAGTGATAAGGGTCATTGAAAGAAGTTTTTAACTTACTTTGACAGTGTGCAGCCGCGTCTTCTTCCCATCCATCTGTACAATCAATTTGGCGCTCATGTCTCTCTCCCTGCAACAAATTATAAATGTTCACGTAAAGGTAGTTTTTGTCTATAATCTAGAATTGGACCACTCAATCTCCTTTGAATGTCGTAAGAAATGATTAAACGACTAAGTACAAATATCTAGTTTCTTTTCAGTGGTAGTTGCGTAGCATACTGTGGTAGGTATCAGTAGCCTTTCGTTAAAAATAAATAACATTTTAATATACACTACATGTAATGTAAAGTACCTGGGCGACCTTTCCCGGGTTACTTTCTTATGAAAACATTTTTTTAAACTCGTGGCTCCCTAAATACCGAGTCTCATCAAAATAGTTGTTTAAAGTAGAGTTTCAAGTAGAGGATTATACTTATTGACGTGTAAAAGTTCCTGCAAAGGTTACTCAATAGGCATTTGAATGTTTACTCAGGCGATAACTGCACTCGGGAATGACGCCGGGCCTTTTGTAAAACCGCTACCACAATAAACAAAGTATCACAAGAAATAAAATAAATTTTTTGGGTTCCATACCCAAAGAGTAAAAATGGGACCCTATTACTAGACTCCGCTGGCCGTCCGTCTGTCTGTCTGTCTGTCACCAGGCTGTGTCTCGTGAACCGTGATAGCTAGACAGTTGATTTTTTTACGGATGATGTATTTCTGTAGCCGCTATAACAACAAACACTAAAAATAGAATAAAATATTTAATCATGATTGTTGTATGGGAGCCCCCGGCTCCCATACAACAAACGTGATCTTTTTGCCGTTTTTTGCTCGATAAAGTTAATAACGTTAACAAATGGACGCTGGAAGGAAATATTCGCACAGTATTTATTATTTGTTTACTCACTTTAATAATTTTTCAAAACTAAAAACTAGCGATGCATCCGATACCGATACCGATATATCGGCGATACTTCGGGTTAGCCGATATATCGGTAACGACGATATTTTTATGACCGATTCAACGATACTTGTTTTTTTAAATCGCCTTTCTCCGCAAAACTTAAGATTACTTTGTTTTTTAAATAAAAATGTTATTGATGTAAATTACTAAAATTTATAATAATTATCTAATATCGACCTATGTAACTACTTTTCATATTAATAAAAAAATAATCCGACTGGTGATTTATTTATTTTATCTTCATGTTTGATTCAATTAACGTATCGGTATCGGTATCGGTTTCGCCGATATTTGTATAAGAGTATCGGTATCGGTATCGTATCGTCGAAAAGGCGTATCGATGCACCCCTACTAAAAACCGACTTCACAATCCCACCCAAACTACACAATCGATACACATTTTGATAAAATTTCCATGGTACCACCTGGAAAGTATACCCTTTCAATCAAAAAAATTTTTAAATCGGTCCAGGCGTCTTTGAATAATCGGTGAACATACATAAAAAAAAGGATCGCGACGAATTGATAACCTCCTCCTTTTTTGGAAGTCGGTTAAAAATAAATAATTACAATAAAATAAATATTTAAGGGGAGCTCCCATACAACAATCATGATTTTTATAGATAACGCTAGTGGCACGGAACCCTTCAAAAGCGAGTCCGACTGGCACTTAGCCGTTTATTTAAGTTACTACTGACACAACTGTAGCTGAGAACCATCTTGATCATGTCAGTCAAAAGTTTCAATCAAAAACCTATCGCATCATAATTAGTTTATCAATTAGGAGCTTCGATGCTACAGACAGATATACAGACACGTCAAACTTATAACACCCTAATAAGAGACGAGAAAATCGATGTTAAACAAGTAATTCTTACAAAAACAAAAAAAAAAAACTTTTCTTTATTATTATTATTTTATTTTATTTTGATTCATCCACTGTCACTCTCACAGTAAATACTAATCTAACGACACCTCTCAAGCTAAAATACATGGAGCCGTTCAGACTGCAGAGCGTGCCAAACAATTATACATTTCATACATACAAATATACATCTCGAAAAACATAGCCGTTCTTCTGGCGCAGTCGGGTAAATAGTAATAAAGACTTGATATTGTACCTTACCTAATATTTATATTTGCATCTTGTAAAATTTTTTCTCATTACAATATATTATATAATAGCAGTACCCGCAGGCTTCGCCTATGTCCTTACCCGGGTCTCAAACTATATCCATACCAAATTTCAACGAAATAGGTTCAGTGGTTGACGCGTGAAGAGGTAACAAAGAAACAAATATACAACATCACTTTCGCATTTATTAGTTACAATTTTACATATTAAAATATGTAAATTATGCCTTTTATGAATAACTTTGCAAACTTATATCTGCTAAAAAAAAAAACTAGTATGACGACATCCTGTCTCATATGAGTTTTCCCACACAGTTTTATTACCAGTTGTTTTTGAACGAGTCCAAAAGTTTATCAATTTTTGTGCTGTATCAAGACATACCTACAGCAAAAAAAATTATAAAGTTTATAATCTATATATATAAAAGGAGAAGCTGACTGACTGACATATCCATGCAGGGCATAAACTATAAGGGTTAGAAACTTGAAATTTTGCACAGGGGTTTATTATATAACGTAGAGGAGCACTAAGAAAGGATTTTTGGAAGTTCATCCCCTAAGGGGGTAAAACGGGTGTGCAAATTTAGTATGAAACTTTGCCGTTTTTGAAGTTATTCGAATGAAATTCAGCATGAAGGTTCTTTACTGAAAGGCATGAAACATGAGTAAAATATTATTTTATAAATTCATCTCTTAGGGAGTTAAACGGGGATGCAAAGGGACGGAGGACGGGGGACGGGGGACAGGGAGAGGGTTCTCCCTCTCCCTGTCCCCCGTCCTATAAAAACCATTTAGACTTTTACGCGGACGAAGTCGGGGGTTAAAGCTAGTAAGATATAATAAGTCCTTCATAGTTTTTACAGCAAGGCTTTGAAACAAACTGCCTTTATAAATCAAAACATCGTCATCTCTGCATTCTTTAAAGTTTAGATTGAGGTATCTTTTAGAAACGTCTAAAAACTTGTTGAGTTGAGTGAATGTATATTAGTATATATTAATTAGGTATATATTTATTACATATGTATGTATATTTTATGTGTGTATTCATATATGTATTTATATTTACTGTGTTATCGTTTAGTATTTATTTACAAGTAGTAATTTTAAGTAGTTTTTAGTGTAGTTGTAAACTGTCTTCATATTTCAAGGTTGACTGGAAGAGATACCCATGGAATAAGTCCGCCTTTGTACTGTTCTCTAGTTCTAACCTGTATTTTGTCCTGTGTTTATATACAATAAAGATTTTATAACAAACAAAAAAAAGTTTTGGCGTCCTACAAATCGCTAACAGTGCAAACAGACCTATGGCTATATGACCCAAAGGCCATATTTAGCATGTAGGAAAAAGCATTTCATGGATAGACAAGATTTCAGGTTGGATTGACCATTAGATCTATAGGGCTAAGCTGCATATGATGCTATGAGTCAAATGTCTACACCTGAAAGGCACTGCCTTTTAACCTTATTGCCCCAGAAGGAGGGTAATGTCTTTCAATGGTATGTACAATTGTTTGGCATGCTCTGCGGCCTAAACGGCTCGATTGATTTTAGCTTGAGAGGTGTCATTAGATTTGTCTTATTTCTGAGAGTGACACTGGGTATATATTAAAAGGCAGTTGGGTTTTTAGCTTTAAAGATTTTTTATATTCATGTATTGCTGTGATGTGAATGCTCTGTGTTTAATAGGTTAAACTTTTATTTACTTAAAACCTTAAATTTCATGTATACCAAAAATATTAGATAGCATTTGTGAATTTTCACAGGTAAATGTTACTATATCTTGTTGATTGTATGGAGTTATACATGCCTATTCTAATAATCTGCAATCAATACACTGTCCATATCAAAAATTATCACCTTCGAAATATTAAACAATTCAAAACATCACAATTTAGGTAGACAGCTACAGATTAGGACTTGGTAACTAAGTGTTTGATTTAGCTAAAAGTCTATTTGAATTAATTGAAATATAATTAATCATAAGCCTTAATAAGATGAAGGCTAACAATGACTCGCTTATCACTCAGATTTGAATAGGTACCTATTGTTAAACCTGCAGTTTGGCAACCAGTAGTTGCAGTTAGCACACAAATGAGGTGACTCACCACTCTGTAAGTTCAGAGTTCAAACTTTACATAGAAGTTTCTCAATTCATATCATAATAATTAATTATAAAATAATTTTCTAAACTTATAAACAAAATTTTTTATATCAATAAATTAATATGGTTTTAGTGTTTATCTGACTTTTTATAACTGAGGTTTTTTTTAATTAGTTCTTATGGCAGGTTCAGAAATATGCAGAGAAATTTAAAAAAAAATGTTTAATCTGAAACACATCAATAAATAACTAATTTTCTGTACTATTCTTTTCTTTTCTGTGTGCAAAATGTTATATGTTTACACTACAGGGCAGATTTTGATGCAGTTTTTATTATAAGGTAGAGAATTCTTTCAGAAGGTTTTCATTCATGTAAGCAGTTTGCCTGAAATAAGTAAACAATCGATTTAATGACAAAAACAATACATAACTTTCACCAACAGCCATGATGTTAGTAAACAAACAATCAAGCAGACATTCCTCAGGCAAACAGAGCTGGCAATTACTTGGATATTTATGTAGGTCGCAAACTTTTTACCATTTTTCGACAACTTTCCTCTAAATCACCCGGACGAGGTACAGTTTGTGCTCCAAATGCAACTGAACCGTGAAAGTCATTGCCATTCATCGTGACATCACAGTTTTTTTGTACTTTCAAAAGCTTCAATAAGAATACAATTAGTTGACATCGGAGAAACATCGTCTGCATAACAAGACTGCGATAACGTCGCATTGTGCACGTGAAATAACATTAAACCGCCAATCGTAGAGATAATAGGGCGTGAGTTACCTAAACATCGCTGTCTTAAAGCAAATGCAGTAACACAATAACAATGTCCAAATTAGACTAAAGGGGCATCACAAAGTGACTTACCTTTGATTGAATGGGCGAACCCTTACGGCGACTTTTACAGAAGCCATTGTCGAACATTATATTAAAAATTTAACTATTTTTTTAAATAAAATTACATTTATTCACACAAATACGACACCACAAAGCTAACTTGACAAGTTGACATTTAAATTTTCAATTTCAAGATTGACAGTGGAATACAATGTTGCAATTTCGAAAACTTCAAAACTTCTAAAGAAATTTTTTGTTTTTATATTGAATGAAATAAAACAAGACGACATTTTACCCACACCCACATTTTTGCACTATAGATTTTACTGAATGAGGTAACAACATAAGCTAAAAAAATATATTTAGTAGATTTAGATATAGCGAGATCACCCATAAGATTATAATGCTTGGGCCGGACCTGCGCCTATCGTCACGAAGCTTCGCGCTATTACACGATACACGCAAATGTGACCGGCCATTATCGGGTATCATCCCGAATATTCGGACTTCGTGTTGGTTATCGCGCGGGTGGCGATACATCAAAGGATTTAAGCACGCTAACCATTCGCTCTTCGTGGTCGCACTTGCGTTATTTATTTTGACATTTGTTTTCAATTTGTTCAGACGTGTGCTGTGCGACGGTTCCACGGTTGTTAATGCGTAAAAATGGAGTGAAACGATAAAATGGTGTTGAAATTTTTAGCTTTTTCTTTCTATGTTTCTTTTTAGGTTTCAATAAATGCATTTAGTTATCGGTTCGAGTAAAAACATGGCCTGGCAACATCGACTTTCACTAGTGTTGTAGTAATGTTATTTGAACTGTGATATCTATCAGTATTAAGGAACAGCTTTTAAAACTGGAACATAAGACTGAAAATCTGTTTCGAAAATAGTAAAAATACGAGCGAGTGTTACATTAAACTAGTGATGGACTTATTACTTAATTTCTGTCGTCCGATAAAAAAATAACATAAACAAAGAAATAAAATAAAATCTAAAATGTAATAAAATCAATCAATACTTAATAAATGAATTACATAATAGTATACTAGTCTAGGGCGGGGGGCCTGCTGACCCTGAGGCTGAGCTGACCTGCTGACCCTAGAAAAAAATAAAACGGGCCAAGTGCGAGTCGGACTCGCGCACGAAGGGTATGGGAGTACTGTAAAGATTTATTGTATTCTGTTTTTAGTATTTGTTGAGTATCTACAGAAATATAATGTGGAAGGGACATACCCGTAATAAATCGAATCACGGGCTATATTAGATCACTATAGTATAATGAAATTAAACTAGCAGTCAAGAAACCAAAAAGAAGACTCGGCATTTCCCTACAAAAGTGGGCAAGGGATGAAAATTTTAAAAACACCTGAAACTTTTTCTAGTGTTAGGAATAACATTCCTATTTATCGTAAATTAATATCAGATCTTTAGGTCCAGTCAAAAAATTATAAAAAATAAAAATATTTTTAATCACAATTTCGTACACCATTCATCTTAACGTCGCCATTTCTTTTTACCTTTTCTCATCTGACGTATAAAAAAATAATTTCATAACTTGTTGACAACTTATCTGCCACTGTCATATGACAGTTGACTGCTTAACTGTCATGTAACTTTCACAGTTGTCAAAATAGTGGTCTTATTTTACCGCAATGGCAGTTAAGTTGTCAACTGTCACATGACATCATCTTTTTACACGTCAGACGATACGGGTGGCATTAAGCTGATTGGTGAACGAAATTGAGATGAAAAAATTTTTTTTTTATAATTTATTGACTGAACCGAAAAATCTGATATTTATTTACGATAAATAGGAATGTTATTCCTAACAACAGAACAAGTTTCAGGTGTTTTTAAAATTTTCATCCCTTCCCCAAACTGATTCCGATGATCTGAGTTTTTCTCCCTTGCGAGTCTTTTGCGCTGCTGCTAGTAGTTTATAAATATAGGAAGCCGGGCCTCTGGCTCGCTCCTTAAACGTTGTCCGGTGAAGTAGGAAATGCCGTCCGAGGCAACCTATGTATGTCATTACAAAAAAAAGAGCAATTAGTATGGGCGTGTCGATTTTTTTTTGGTATTTTGACTGTTATTTTTTTTTTCATTATATGTAAGTAATCAAGTAAAGCCCGTAGTTCGATTTATTGCGGGTATGTCCCTTCTACGTTGTATATCATCTGTGTCAATTTTAGCTGTCTAACTATCACGGTTCATGAGATATGGCCTGGTGACAGAAAGACGGACCGACAGACAGACAACGGAGTCTTAGTAATAGGGTCCCGTTTTTTACCCTTTGGGTATGGAACCCTGAAAACCACACCTGATATTTTTCCACTATCCAATAATAAGCATTTAAATAGATACCACAACACTATAACTGTCAGTTGATATTGAAAGGCTGATCGAGATTTTGTGCAAATTGAGGTTAGAATATATTTTTTGATTTATTTAATTATTTACTGGTAATTTAATTATATCCCTTTCATTGATAAATTAGTCACCCTTCCACGCACTTATTTAGGTTACTCGAATGTAGCTTTATGCGCTAGAACTATGTTTATTTTCAATGACAATATTCCGTCCATTACATAATAATTTTTGGTTTGCAGTTAATAATCAGCCAGGATGTCGGAGACCCCGAGCCGCCCCATGAAGTTCCCGTATACGTTCACTGCGAAGGTCGCGCAGTTCCCGCTGAAGCACTACGTGCAGAACCAGTGGATCTGGCGCTACTGGATGTTCGGGATTGCACTTACCATCCCTGTCTTCTACAAAATCCACAAACTGGGTAATTATATACTCTTCATATCAAAGTACTGCTGAATAGATTGTCAAAAAATCTAATCTGAGCCCACGTATGAAATAGCTTTTGGTGTTCCTTATTTCTTTATAAGCAGTGGTAGACCCAAAACACTGGTAGTTTGAAGCTCTTTACTTTTGAGTAGGTTATTATTAATCATGTAAAATAAATTTAAAGAGAGCAAAGGACTAGTTTCTGAATAAGTGTTCATTTTAATCTTGCCAGCTGAATCCAAAAGCTTACAGCAATCTGATCAGATTTTATCGTAATGATTAGATGAGACCTTTGTGGTTGAATTTATGTTTTTCCAGGATAAAAAGTACCCCTATGTGTAATCCAAGTCATAAGCCACTACATGTCAAATTTCATTCCATTCAAATCAGCCGTTTTCGCATGGAAACAGAAAAAACATACATACAAACTTTCACATTCATATTATTGACAGTAATTAGGTATTTCACTGGAAGTCCACTGCTGTATACAATTTGCATCAAAAACCCTGTCCGATCTTTGTACGAGCAACTCAGACCGTCGATATGAACAACTTTTCCTCTGGGACCAATGCTTGAAACTCGAAGAAAAAATCAACATCTTCAGTCAAATTGCCGGGCCGGCCGAAACTTTTTTATGAAATGGTCGATTCTTTTTTCGAATTTCAAGCATTGGTCCCATAGGTTAAGTTGTTCATATTGACAGTCTGAGTTGCTCCTACAAGGATCAGACAGGGTTTTTGTTACATATTGTATAAGATTTCCTAAATTACCTATTGGAGTAGTTTGCATTTAGTGTTACAGATAAAACAAAATAAATCTTTTATCTATCTATCATTTAGTATTTCGAGTCAGCGGAAAAATTAAAATAATTTCAGAATCTCTTGCTTTATTCCTAAGTTATGTAGGGGTAGGGGAAACCTTAACCCTGTTTACGGTTTATGAAAACTTTAACCCTATGATTTTCAATTCCAGCTAACTCCCCCGAGAATGTTAGCAAGTGGGCCGAGATCCGAAGGAAGGAGGCAGCCGAGCACCACTAAGTGTAAGATAGTACCATGTTTATGTTGTAAGGGAAACAATAAAATCATGTTTTTAGTCTACTTTAGCTTTTTAATTTGTTTAACCCTTTCACCGCGAACGTCCGATGACAAACATTTACATTTTTGTGCCCATTTCGCAAGCGTCAGATATTTCTGATAAAAAACCACTTCTTGTAATGAACATAAGTATCAATGCCAGTCACTATGCCTCACCCTGGCGGCACGACAACTTATACAGTCTCACAGTGAATGGATTACCTTGTATATCAATAGATTTAAGTATGTTATAATGAGTCAGATTGCAGACGTTCTTAAAAAAGGAGAGGTCTGAAGTACCCGTAACCGGCGAGCATGCATGAAGAGAGCGATGAGTGTAGATGAAGCGAAAGAGGTCTATCAGGATTGTAGCAAGTGGAGGTCCATAGTCTCTGCCTACCACTGTGGGAAACGAGCGTGATAATATGTATGTATGTTTGTTACAATGATCAGAACAATTCCTGAATTGAAAATAATTGGCTTTTACCTACTTATAAAATGAATGTGGATTATTCACTAAGGGCGGTGTAGGGGAATACTAAATGTGAGTGCCATATTAGAATCACAAAATCATGTGGTATTTGTGGTAACCGTACATAAAACCATTCTTTATTAAATCCGCGTGTCAAAATAATTTATTATAATAAATTATTCCCAAATAGACGTAAGGAGCCTGTGTGCAGCAGTTCTCTCCGTGTAGTCTGCATGGTTCACTTGAGCCAAAGCCCTCGCGTTTGGCTCAAATGAACACGCAGGCTACACTATTAAATATGTGATAAGAGGCTTTGAAAGAATAAACAACAATTTTTTTAAACAAGTTATCATTTAAAAAATATTTTTAAAATCGGCTTTTATCTGAAACAATGAGCTTAAAGTGCTCAAGACGAATCAAACGAGCCCAAACTCGATAAGGGTTGCGTCGTTTCATTACAGAGTTCCTATGGCCACCGTCCAGCTCCGTGTCAGCATAATATTGCATTGTCACGCGATATACGAATGCGTGCAGCCAGCTCAATCGGAAACCGGGAAGTGGGTCAAATTTAACTTGCAAGATTTATTCACAGACAGGCTTTTTTTTCCTTTCTTAAAGTACCTACTAAAGTAAATAATTACGGTTATAATATTACAATCTAGCCTAAACTCAGACTAAAAAGTAATTTAACATTGACCTAGTTTTATACGTTATTGACTAAGAATGTGTCCATCGGCACTTTTCTTACTGCCTCTATTAAGGGGAAGGCACTTTATTCTTGTGTCTCTGTTGTCACATCACTGCACTACACAGACATGTGAAGTTAAATAAAAGCTTCTAGTAAAAAATAACAATTTATTCCCAAATAGACGTATGTAACTCCGGCCTGTCAAACAGCAGTTCTCTCCGTGTGGTCTGCGTGTTCACTTGACTGGTATTGTGGTTGTGTAACAGCTGCAAGACTCCAGTGCCGATGGCCGCTGGTACTCCGAGGATGATGGACTCGGAGACACCCTCGATGCAGTCTGTCTGTCCGTAGTACGCCGCGTCGAAAAGATGATCCGCTGTTTTCTCAAACTGCAAGGAAAATATTTTAATTAAGCTCCAAATGAGAGTTTTTAAATATACAATGTTTATTTTTTATACTTGATCAAACGAAATCTGCGGATATTAGACGAAATATTATCGATAAAAACCGGTAAAAATTGTTTTAACACTTTTTTTTCTAAAGGTCGTGTTTCCATTTTTATTTTTTTCTCGTTAAGTACACGGCGTATTTTCTTCAAAGTTGTCTCATTTGAAAATTACAAAGTTTAAGAAGCTAAGAAAATAAAAAATAATTAACAATATATTGCAGAAAAACTGTTAATAAGATCGCTATTTGACTCCAAGAGACTATGACGTCATCTGTCTGTATGTCATACAAATCCCATTTCTAGATTGACCAAAAATGCTATTGTCCGGCTGTCCTCGCCTACAGGTCGCATTACTCAACCGATTCACATGACATTTTGTGAGAAGATTCGATAACTATATAGAATTCTTTTGTCGACTCAGTTTTTCGAAATGTTTCAAAATGGCGGAGATATATTAAAAACTTTAAAAATATAATATTTTAGCCACCTTGTACATTTTTCAAAAATGTCTTTAAATCTTTTTTTGATGCCCTTATTAAGACGCAACTTTTATGTCTGAATAACTTTTTTATCTGATAAACTTCAACGTGACTCGCGAGGTTTACAGCTCACAGAGCCACTAATAAAGATATATAGATAAACGATAACTACTCACGCTAGCAAGATTCAGCACAGACTCCTTCATCCTGGCGAGGCCGTATCTGGTGATGCCCAGCACTTCGCCCCGGGCCGTCATCTGCCCGGCGAGCAGCTCCACGTGCCTCCTGTCCACCGACATGCCGTGCCCCGCCATCACGCCCTGGATCTCGCTGATGATGGTAGACTTGGCTGCTTCGATGCCCAGGGTGTGGTACACCTGGTAGAAAAAATTGGCAAATTTTGGCTGAGCAAACCGTTACATGAATTTTTAGGGCTCCAGTGCTGCCCCCATTTGAAAAAAAAAATATTTGAAAGGAAACTGAGATATCATTTAAAATGTCTTGATCAGACCCTACATAGATAATCCTTCTAACTCTTTATGAACTACTGTGTACAGTTTAAAGTGAAAACGTGAAGCTTTTCAACGCACATTAGCCAAAGTTTTTCGCTAATGTTTGTATAAAAGCTTCACGGTCTCACTTTAAACTGTTAAGGGTATATCCCATTTGCCACCACTGGGGGCGGCCACCACTGGTGGCAGACGGGACAATTTTTATGTACACGTGTGCCAGATGCCACCACTCGCGACGCCTCCACTGGTGGCGAAAGGCAATCGCCAGTCATTCACAGTCTCATTTGCCCCCAGTGGTGGCGAATAGAACAAACTCTGGTTTCGATTCCCATTCGCCTCCAGTGGTGACGATATTTAAAGCGGCATTTATGTATATTTTTGTCGTTGTTTTTACCTAGATGTAAAACAAAAGTTGGAGAACCTCGAAAACATCAATAAATATATTGTTGTGTCAAATTAAGCAGGAAATCCAGGTACCAATAGGAAAACATTTGAATCGCATAATATCTGCTAATATATTTACAATACTAGTAATTTCTCCTTCCATTCGTCAAAAAATCCCATTAGGCACCACTGGAGGCGAATGGGAATCGAAACCAGAGTTTGTTCTATTTGCCACCACTGGGGGCAAATGAGACTGAATGATTCGCGATTGCCTTTCGCCACCAGTGGAGGCGTCGCGAGTGGTGGCATCTGGCACACGTGTACATAAAAATTGTCCACCACTGGGGGCGGCCACCAGTGGTGGCCGCCCCCAGTGGTGGAAAATGGGATATACCCACTGTCAATAGTAGAATTTTATTATTTCTTATGTATTTTAGGTTAAGGTTTATATTGATATGGGCCTAGATGTTTATTTTTTGTAAACTCTTTTGTTCCTTGAAATAAATGAATTATTATTATGTTGGTACGCTTTTCACCCGTGGGTCATGGGGACCCGGTCCTTCGAGGCGTTCATGGCGCCTAAGCCAACATGAAGAGGCCTTTTGGTACCTTTTTATCTAAAAAGTGAGATGGCTGCATAAGGAGGTCTATCCCTTAATCTACTATTGAGATGCACTAACGGACAGTCTTCCACAGCTGCCGAACTATTGCCAGGGAGGGATTTACTTGGTTTGGGCTATGTGGATGGGATGTTAGTGGACCGGATAACTGGATTATGGAGTGAGATACAGACATCTACCTAAAAATCTCTCACAACAATTTTAGCCTGGTAGATGGTGACTTGCTGCTCGTTGGCTATTATACAATAGTTTGAAGGGTTATCTAGAGCCCTAAGAGACCAACATTTTAAATGATATCTCCATTTCCTTTCAACTGGACCCCGAAAATTCATATATCCCCTTAAGACAACATCTTCCATGCAACATATTCCTGCACAGATCGTAAAAGCCGATTGAGGGAATGGGCGAAAATGTGAATCCTGTTAAGAGACGATGCGACATGCAACCCATCACTATCCCTTTTTCCACCTTCTCGTTCACCGCCAGCAAAGAGTTGACGACCTCCGTGGCGTAGTAGTCAACATGCTAGTCCGCCATTCCCTCTAGATGATTCCGGATTCAATCCGCGGTCAGGGCAAGTTGGAAAATTGCCTTTTTCAAATTGTCCTGGGTCTTGGTTGTTTATCTTTTTATGTATTTGACGACCTCCGTGGCGTAGTGGTCACCATGCTAGTCCGCCACCCAGAGGTCCCGGGTTCGATCCCCGGTCAGGGTAAGTTGGAAAAAGGCCTTTTTCAAATTATCCTGGGTCTTGGATGTTTATCTATATATGTATTTGTTATAAAATATTGTATCATTGAGTTAGTATCCCATAACACAAGTCTCGAACTTACTTTGGGGTTAGCTCAATCAGTGTTATTTGTCCCCATATATTTTAAAAATTTATTTGTTTTAAATATAGTATCGTTGAGTTAGTATCCCATAACACAAGTCTCGAACTTACGTTGGGGCTAGCTTTATCAGTGTCCCTATATATTTATTTATTTAAAGATTGCCCTCTGAGTCTTGCTCTGTTTACTCCAGTAGGAATAAAGAAGTGAAAATGTAAATTTGTGTAAATAATCACCTCTAATATATTGTTCGAAGAAGTCTTAGTTCCATTGACGCCGTACGTCGCTATGACGTCACGCAGCCCGTCGCCTTCCACGCACAGTTTATAGCTAAAAAAAAATAAAGAAGAATTCGCTTGTCAAGTAATTTGAAAAGATAATCTTATTCGCAAACCTTTTCGAGGATTATCCTCTAGGAGAAGCTTTCTCTAAACAGATTTTAAAATAAGGTCTAACTTATTTAGATATTTGCAAAAATCCAAATGACCTTCATTTTCAAGCAATGTTAAGCTTATTACCCGACTACGGCAAAGCAAAAGGAGGGTTATGATTTTGACAGGCTATGAATGTATGTATGTATGTTCATCTGTTCCCTCGTAACTTCTAAACTACTTATCAGAATTCGACAAATGACATATCATTAGAAGCGTCTTAATTGTCCGCTGGTTATAGGCTATATGGGGTTTCACAAAATCTAATGTGGCGCCCTCTAGCGGACAAAACATACAGAGTAAAAAAATAAAGTTAAGATAAATATGCCGTGTTTGGTATCATTTGAAAGCGCTTTACTTGTACATTTTGAATACATATATATTACTAGCATTTGCTTGTGACTATACCTGTATTCATGGGCTAATTGCATATAATTCACATCTTTTCGTTCATAGCTTCTTTACTACTTATTTAGTTCATTAATTTAACTTTTGATAATATTATGCGCCACAAATACACTTTAACACCAAAATAGTACAAATAATAAAAAGTAAAAAAACTAAAACCCAACTACGACAAAAAACGACGCTAAAGTTTAAAATTATATTAAAAAATCCTGATAATACTGAGAATTTTTTTATTCAAATTACCTTCTTAAAATTGTCTATATTTTCGATTTAAACCATAAACAAAACTTTATACTATTTAGTTGACAAGCCAATACCATCTGTAACCATTCTATATGACGAAAATAAATTGTAGAATCGTATATAAACATGATAATCGACAATTCTGTTTACCAAGAGGACTTAAATAGCCCATCAAATAAATGTTTCGACCTCATCCAGAGATCTCCCTCATACGAATGTGACTCGAGACGCGCCTACAAAGCCGTTCCGTACTACACTGATTATTTATTATTAATTTATTTCACTTTATTACAAAAATTGTAACAGTACGTAAGGCCCAGGGCGTTTTCTACCAGTCAACCTACAGGTGATCCCAATAAAAGCCCATTTTGGATGACATGGTACATTCTATTACCATTACTTTTGGCGAAAATCATTTGTCATCATCAACATCATTTCAGCCGCACAACGTTCACTGCTGAACTTGGGCCTCTCCCAAGGATTTCCAAAATGACCGATCAAGATCCAAAAAGACCCTTCATCCAGCGCTTTCCAGCGACCTTGGTCAGGTTTGATCTCGTGAAACCCTCACCATTTCTCTATCGGACTACGAGGCGCGGACAGGGGTTTCACCCCTTAAACGCTTCGACAATTCTTTTTTGGTTCGAGTAGCTAAGGTGTGGAATGAACTGCCTGCGTCTATATTCCCAGAGAAGTACAGTCGCGGGACATTCAAAAGTAGATGGAATGGGTATCTTTTGGATAGGCATGCTTCATCCTAGTCTTCATCGACGCTTACCATCGAGTGAGATTGAGGACAAATGCCTAAACCAATATATTGTAAAAAAAAAGAAGGTCGTCAGACCACCTTGTGTTGCTTGTGTAACTTAGTCTATTTCATAAAGAGTTACCTCAGCTTGTTGGGGTTGGCGCTGTGGCAACCCCTTCACACTGAAGATAGTCCTCGCCAGCTGCAGCGCAATGAGTTAGGTGTTGGTGGCCAACAGTTCCCTAGGCTTGCTGGGGATGGGCGACCACCCCTTCATTAACACTGAAGATAGACCTCGCCAGCTGCAGCGTCATGTCGAGCCAGGTGTTGGTGGCCAACAGTTACCTCGGTCTGTTGGGGTTGGTGCTGCGGTAACCCCTTCACCACCACGGCAAGTGGAATGCTCGCCAGCTGCAGTATCATGACGAGCCAAGTGTTGGTGGCTAACAGTTACCTTGGCTTGTTGGGGTTGGTGCTGTCCGCAGGTGTCGCGGGCCGTCATCGTCGCAAGCGATGACGGCCCGCGACACCTGCGGCAACCCCTTCACCACCACCGCGGGTAGTGTCCTCGCTAACTACTTTGAGCGAGGTGTTGGTGGCCAACAGTTACCTCGGCTTGTTAGGGTTGGTGCTGCGGAAACCCTTCACCACCACTGCAAGTGGAATCCTCGTCAGCTGCAGCATCATGTCGAGCCAGGTACTGGTAGCCAACAGTTACCTTGGCTTGTTGGGGTTGGTGCTGTCGTCGCACGCGATGACGGCCCGCGACACCTGCGGCAACCCCTTCACCACCACCGCGGGTAGTGTCTTCGCCAGCTGCTTTGAGCCAGGTGTTGGTTGCCAACAGTTACCTCGGCTTGTTGGGTTGGTGCTGTCGTCGCACGCGATGACGGCCCGCGACACCTGCGGCAACCCCTTCACCACCACCGCGGGTAGTGTCCTCGCTAACTACTTTGAGCCAGGTGTTGGTTGCCAACAGTTGCCTCGGCTTGTTGGGGTTGGTGCTGCGGAAACCCTTCACCACCACTGCAAGTGGAATCCTCGTCAGCTGCAGCATCATGTCGAGCCAGGTACTGGTAGCCAACAGTTACCTTGGCTTGTTGGGGTTGGTGCTGTCGTCGCACGCGATGACGGCCCGCGACACCTGCGGCAACCCCTTCACCACCACCGCGGGTAGTGTCCTCGCTAACTACTTTGAGCCAGGTGTTGGTTGCCAACAGTTGCCTCGGCTTGTTGGGGTTGGTGCTGCGGAAACCCTTCACCACCACTGCAAGTGGAATCCTCGTCAGCTGCAGCATCATGTCGAGCCAGGTACTGGTAGCCAACAGTTACCTTGGCTTGTTGGGGTTGGTGCTGTCGTCGCACGCGATGACGGCCCGCGACACCTGCGGCAACCCCTTCACCACCACCGCGGGTAGTGTCCTCGCCAGCTGCTTTGAGCCAGGTGTTGGTTGCCAACAGTTACCTCGGCTTGTTGGGTTGGTGCTGTCGTCGCACGCGATGACGGCCCGCGACACCTGCGGCAACCCCTTCACCACCACCGCGGGTAGTGTCCTCGCTAACTACTTTGAGCCAGGTGTTGGTTGCCAACAGTTGCCTCGGCTTGTTGGGGTTGGTGCTGCGGAAACCCTTCACCACCACTGCAAGTGGAATCCTCGTCAGCTGCAGCATCATGTCGAGCCAGGTACTGGTAGCCAACAGTTACCTTGGCTTGTTGGGGTTGGTGCTGTCGTCGCACGCGATGACGGCCCGCGACACCTGCGGCAGCCCCTTCACCACCACCGCAGGCAGAGTCCTCGCCAACTGTTGTAGCGTCATGTTCAGCCAGCCGCCGTGTTTGCCGGGCTCGGGGATCACTTTGATCATCCAAGGCGGGACGGTTTGCACGTTGGCCGGTTTTAGCTTCAGTTTTGATGTGCATATTCTGTAAAAAAATATCATTACATATTGTTAGGAAATAGGGGTTCGAGATTTGGAGAAAAACGCCAAAGGAAGATGGTCTTCCTGATGTCCAAGTTCCAAATCGCACAGCAGCAGAGGTCCAAGTATCTCGCTAAAGTTGTCGCAGGTACTTCCGCCGCACTTAGGTAGGTTTCCTTCGCTTCGGTTCTCTTCGAAGTGATCGCTTTCGTAGCTGGTAATGAACTAGTGTGGTGAGCACTCGACACCTTTTTAACCCAATTAAAAAAAAGAGGTTATCAATTCGTCTGAATTTTTTTAGGGTTCCATACCCAAAGGGTACCCTATTACTAAGACTCCGTCTGTCTGTCAGTCTGTTACCAGGCTACAACTGTATCTCATGAACCGTAATAGCAACCCTTTGGGTACGTAACCCCATAAAGAACACAAAACACAAATATACACTGGAAAATACATTGGGAGACACTTACGAGTAAACAATGGAATCCACGTTGACTTCCAAGCACAGCAGCTTGATCCTGTTGGCGTCCAACCTGATGAGGAGGAAGCACTCGTTGGGCAGGTATACCTCGTCGATGGACGTCGTTATCTATAAATACATTTTCATTTCACTCTGGGAGAAAAATAAAACATAGATGGCCCCAGCTGCTTCTCTTCCCGCGGAGATCGTAGAAGTCAATTCAGGGGTTTGGCGAAAATGCTAATAATTTTAATAGGCTATGCGGCTAGCAAAAGTTTTAGAATTAACAAAAAAAAATTGTCAAAATATCAACTAAAACTGGAGAATGGTGAGTTTGTATTGTGAGTATGGCAAGAGCACTTGGCAGTTTCACACTTGATTCATCATATCAGCCGCATAACGTTACTGCAGGACATGGGCCTCTCCCAAGGATTACCAAAATGACCGATCTAGCGGCCTGCATCCAGCGCTTTCCAGCGACCTTCGTCAGGTCGTCAGACCACCTTGTAGGTGGGTGTCCTACGCTTCGCTTGCCAGTACGTGGTCACCCTTCGAGAAAATTTTTGCCCCATCGGCCATCGGTTCGTCGCGCTATGTGTCCCGCCCACTGCCACTTCAACGAACTAATCCGCTGGGCTATGTCAGTGGCTTTTGTTCTCCTACGAATTTCCTCATTTCTGATTCGATCACGTGGGGAAATACCGAGCATAGCCCTCTCCATAGCGCGTTGAGTGACCTTGAGCCTTCTTATGAGACCTATAGTAAGGGACCACGTCTCAGAGCCATAAGTCATCACCGGTAACACACATTGACTAAACACTTTCGTCTTGTCCACCTTGATTCAAAGATTGGATCTTAAGTTGAAGCACGCCCTGGGTGCCGTTCTTTTTTTTAACCCCCGACAAAAAAAGGAGTGGTACAAGTTTGACGCTAATGTCTGTCGATCAGCCTGTCTGTCTGTGTGGCATCGAAGCGCTCGAACGGATGGACCAATTTCAATGCGGTTAAATTGAAAGCTAGTTCCCTTACGGTGCTTCTTAGCAATGTTTGATAAAAATCGGTCGAGTCGTTTTAGTTATTGATGTTAACGGAAGTCAGGGATTTCTCTGAAAAATAATAGATGGCTAGTGATGACTAACTACAGACTTCAGTAGTTACGCTACTCATTACTAGATGGTGTCCTTAAACCTTTCACCGCGAACGTCGGATTTATCCGACAAACATTGTCGTGCTCATTCTGCGAGCGTCGGATATTTCCGATAAAAAAAAACGCTCGTATTACACATCACTTAAGTATCCACATCCCTTTTTGGTTGTAGATATTTATTTTAGATTTCATACCCCTCGCGCTGGGGGCACGACAACTGATATAAAGTCTCGCGGTGAAAGGGTTAACAACCGGGGCTTTCTGCAAATAAACTAATAAAGACAGAGCCATTTCTATTCCACATAAAACATACTTCTCCTAACGTAGTCTTCTCAACATCTCACTTTGACTCTTCTAGCAAACTTTCGATCGTACGGATGCGTCATCTCGGCGGTGATGATCGGCGTCGAGATGACTTTAGACGTGTTGATAATTTCTCTCACCCGAGGCACACTTTGGGTGATGTTCATGGAATTTAAAGGGCAAAGTATTTTCTATTCTACATCAAACTAACCTCTCCCAATGTGGTCTTCTCAACTCTCCCCTTGACTCTTCTAGCAAACTTTCGATCGTACTGTTACGAGTCTCAATTTAGTAAGGTTTTAAAAAAAACACGAATTTAATTTTGAGGCAGCCGTCTAGGTCATAGGTTGGAAGGAGACTGGTGTTGGTCGGGCAGGCAATCGGGACTAAGGATGGAATATGCTGACCTGGTATTAAGGGGATGCATGATGTGTGATTTAGGGTGCATAACTATATATAACAGTACGGATGCGTCAACTCGGCGGTGATAATCGGCGTCGAGATGACTTTAGCCAGAGGTTCCCAAACTTATTTTGTCAAACGCCCACTTTAAAAAATCTGTTATTTTGTAGCGCCCCCCATTTTTTTTTACCATAAAAACCTGAATTACAAATTTGTCTTGCCTGTAGTTTAATTCAACCTATATTCTAAACTAGACTTTTTTACAAGAGAGAGCAATAATAATACATACACCAGTACATTAGAGTATCTTTTATAAAAAAATAACAATAATCAACATTGTTAATTTTAAATAAAAAAATAGCAATAATAATACAATTTTACAATAATAAAGAGTATCGGAAGTGGGGACCTCACCTGCGAAACTTTAAAACACGAAATTTTTTTAGTGTTTGATTCCTTTAACGATATAAATAGCGTTGTGAACGCATTAAAATAATAAATATTAATTACATTTTTAGTTTATATTTGTACAATAAAAAAGGATATAAATATGAACTATTAATTGGATGTTGTGTAGTAAGAGGATTTTAATTTCAGTGAAATTTAAAATATGAAATAGCTGAAGTTATAAATCACTCATTGCTTAAATCACATCAGCGCCCAACTTTATTCTGGGCCCGTTACCGCCCCCCTTAAAGCCTCCAGCGCCCACAAGGGGGCGTTATCGCCCACTTTGGGAAAGACTGCTTTAGACGTGTTGATAATTTCTCTTACCCGAGGCACGCTTTAGGTGATGTTCATGGAATTTAAAGGGCAAAGTATTTTCTATTCTACATCAAACTAACCTCTCCTAAAGTAGTCTTCTCAACTCTCCCCTTGACTCTTCTAGCAAACTCCTGATCGTACGGATGCGTCAACTCGGCGGTGATGATCGGCGTCGAGATGACTTTGGACGCGTTGATGATTTCTTTCACCCGAGGCACACCCTGAGTGATGTTCATGGAAGCGACGCCGGCGAAGTGGAAAGTTTTCAGGGTCATCTGGGTGCCGGGTTCTCCTATACTCTGGAATAAATAAACAATGTATGTAGAACGTTTAATATAATAAGGTTTTTTTATTTTATTTATTTCATTTATTGCATTTAAGAGGCTTTTCACCTTTGGTTGGCTGTCTCGCTTTCACAATCAAACATTTTTAAAGATTTTTAAATAATTTGTCTCATTTGAAGAAAAGTGTTTCATAAACTTTCAATATATGTTAGATATTCTAGACATGTTTTTTTATTGTTTATGTGTGTGTGTATCGAGAATAAGGTCATCAAAAATTTAAAATTTTGATGACCTAATTTTCGATGTAGTCAATGTCTACACAATATAAAAACAAGTCTAAAATATCCACAATATAATTATATTGAAAGTTAATGAAACACTTTTCTTCAAATGAGTCACATTTTTTAATAATCTTTAAAAATTTTTGATTGTGCGAGCGAGACAGCCAACCAAATGTGAAAAACCTCTTAAAATCTTTAGATTTTATAATACAAAAGATACAACTTAATGCTAAGCATTGACTACCAGTTCACCTTTGGAACGTAGCAGAAAAGATGGTAGATGGGGTGCAAAGATTTACGTTTAACAAACTGATACCCGACTATAGGAGCCATATACCGCTAACAATGTATATATTTTTGAAATGTGCTAATCAAGACCTTTCATTTGATACCTTACTCGATACGAAACAAAAAAAAAATGTTTTGACTGTCTCTTTTTTGTATGTAACATTCGTTATATACATTTTTTGCGTACAAATTGTAGCCTATGTCATCCGACAATAATGACGAATCGATTGACATATCATTTGTGAAAATTGGACAAGCGATTCGGACGCTACGGTGGAACAGACATACATACATAGACTGCTTAAAATATATCACCCTTCCTCTTGGTTTTGCCGTAGTTAAAAAACAAGGAGATGGGTGTCGTGGGTACGAAGTTCCTTGCTGTTAAATCGGAAGCTTTATGAACATATAATTTATGATTCAATGATGTTTTGTAAAAAAAAAAGAAATCAAAAATTAATTTTTAGACGCCATCTTGGATAATTGGAAGGTATCCAGGATCGCAGCAAGTGGAGGTTTATAGTTTGTGCCTTCTGTGGAAAACAGGCGTGATAATATTATAGTATGTATCTTGGATAATCCGCTAGATGACAACAAGTCAAATAAGAATCTTTTTATAAACGTCAAACAAACATATTGTGTAAAATGCAAAAGCGTGACGTCATGCTTTTTTGGAGTCAAATGGCGCTCTTAATATCAGTTTTCCTGCACTAATTAATCTAAAATGTTGTTGAAAATGGATATGATCAATGAAAAGTGACACTATTTCATGACGTTTCATTTTATTATCTGTACCGAATAATTTATTTTTGACCCAGTAATCTACTCTATTGAAAAAAAAAACAAAAGCTCAGCGGTCGCTTGGAGAGGCTCAGGATACTGGGCTGCTAGGGGTGGACGCGGGGGGGGGGGCTTCGGCTTGGACCAATGCAGTCTGTTTCTAACCTGTGCGGCAAGGGCGCCTACAGCCGTGCCGGGCTCGATGATGCTGCGCTGGTACTTGTCGTGGCAGCCGCGCAGGAAGCGCACCAGCTGCGACAGCGTCAGCCGCTCCAGCTGCCGCGACACCGGCCCGCACTGCGAGTACTTCGCGCGCAGGTTGCGCACTTTTGCCGCTGTCTGCTTTAGGAACGTTCTGAGGATATTACATTGAAAATGATAAACTAACAATAGGGGTGACGCCAGAATTTGTAAACAGACGACCTCCGTGGCGTAGTGGTCACCATGCTAGTCCGCCACGCAGAGGTTCCGGGTTCAATCCCCGGTCGGAGCAACTTTGAAAATGGCCTTTTACAAATTGTCCTGGGTCTTGGATGTTTATCTATGTATGTATTTGTTATAAAATATTGAATCGTTGAGTTAGTATCCCATACCAAGTCTCGAACTTATTTTGGGGCTAGCTCAATCAGTGTAATTTGTCACTACATATTTATTTATTTATAATTGTAATTAATCTGTCTTTTAGATTATTCTAAAATAATGAACCCATATTTTTTAGTTTGCCATAAAAGTAAAATACACTGAGATACGAAGCATCAAAGTTCCAGAGTGGGGGCTTGCAACGTCACCTCAATGTAAAAATCGTGCTCACGTTTCTAAATTTCAATGCGCTATATCTTAGTAATTTTTAATTTTTCAGAGAAAAGAAAAAATAAATGTACTGATTCTAAATTATCTAACCGATGGGATAAAAATGTTTTTCCACTCGTCATGCCTATATTTATTCTTTTGGTTCTCAAGTTTCATTTTACGCCTACCACTCGTTAAGAAGAAACACTAAGGTCGAGAGAATTGAAAAATAAGTATTTGTAAAATACCATTGCGTGCGCGCTGTGCGATAGAGACAACAGCGGCACAGACCGAAAATACCTATGAACAAGTCATTATTACAAAAACAAAATGATTGCCCTTTTGTTACTTTTTTTTTCATTTTTATTTTTTTTTGTGTACCCGGTATCACTCTCACAGTAAACACAAATCTAACGACACCCCTTAAGCTAAAATCCTTCAAGCTGTTCAGGGTGCAGAGCATGCCAAACATTTTAATTTTATGCCAAAAATCCACCATTTTGTTTATTTTTTAAATTTTGTATAACCAGTGTCACTCTCACAGTAAATATGAATCTAACGACACATCTCAAGATAAAATCCATCGAGCCGTTCAGGCTGCAGAGCGAGCCAAACAATTGAATTAGGCGCCCAAAAACACCATTTTTTTTTTAATTTTGATATACCCAGTGTCACTCTCACAGTAAATATGAATCTAACGACACCTCTCAAGATAAAATCCATCGAGTCGTTCAGGCTGTAGAGCGTGGCAAACAATTATACATACATACATACTCTTGAAAAACATAATCCTCCTTCTGGTGCAGTCGAGTAAAAATATACAAAACTAACTTTTGGTAGTTCCCTGATTTCTTTTCCAAATCTTGACCAATTTAATTTCTTTTTTTGAAGAAAAGCCATGGTTCTTGTTTTATTTTTATTTTTGATAATATGATTCCGTCAAACTTGTGTGATAGACGCTGGAACACAGAGGAAAATCTTACCAATTTTTTAGGGTTATGGACGTTTGTATCTCTTTCAATAATAAAATTAGGAAAAAAATAACCTAAAAAATTGCGGGCATGCCCTTGTCTGTTAGCCCAAAGTAAAATACATTGTTGTTTAATTTGCTCGCGTCTATTAAGTAATTTATTATTATTCTTTTACTCACAGCAACTCTGTTTTAAATTCCTGCGGACACGTTTTGAAATCGTCAAGGGCGAGCGTTTCTTCGGCCGCCACCACTATGCCGTCACCGTCTAAAGGTTCTTCGTCCCTAAAAACAAATAAAAATAACGTCTATGAATTTCATGATTTTTTTACCTCCTTTTTACAATCGAATTGCATTTGCTCTGAGAACCTGAGAACCTACACTATTGAGACCCCCTACCTTCTAGGAGCTACCTACATATTTTTTTTTGTAGCTCAAAAATTAGGGGTGTCAGTATATCAAAAAAAAATTAAAATTTACAAAGATACCGAGCATTAAAGTTCCGAAGTTCTGCTTGCGACGTCACCGCTAAGTTAAAGTCGTATCTAGCGGTGACGTCATGCGAAATTATGTATTGTATCTTTGTCATTTTTGTTTCTCAGAGTAAAGCAAAAATATGTTTACAATATTTTTCAATCGATGTAATGATGAATATTTTTCAACCTAACCGATGGGCTAAAAATATTTTTCCATTCTTCATGCCTATTGTACCACTTTGACAATTATTAAACTAGTGGTGTTAGCTGTAGACCTGTAGCGTCACCCCGAAACGTTGAAGTTAATTGAATAAAAAGTTGCTCAGACAAGAAAGTTGCGTCTTAAAAAAAAGTATTATGACATTTTTTTTTTAAATTCGTAATTCCTGAAATAAGATATTTTCAAAGTTTTCAACCCCCATATTTGATGACCTCTGTGGCCAAGTGGTCATCATGCCACGCTGTCACACCAGAGTTCCCGGGTTCGATCCCCGGTCAGGTCAAGATGGAAAATGATCTTGGATGTTTATCTATAAATGTATTTGATGAAATATAGTATCATTGAGTAAGTATCCCATAACATAAGTCTCGAACTTACTCTGGGGCTAGCTCAATATGTGTGACTAGCTTTTGCCCGCGGCTTCGCTCGCGTAGGGATGTAATTTATCAAAATCCTTTCTTAGGGGATGCCTACGTCATACTAGCTTTATGTATGCAAAGTCTCAGCCCGATCGGTTTAAAATTGACAAAGTTTCATACAAACATTCATCCCCTATTTTATCCCCTTGGGGGTAGAATTGATCAAAATCCTTTCTTAGCAGATGCCTACGTCATAACATCTACCTGCATGCCAAATTTCAACCCGCTCCGTCCAGTGGTTTGGGCTGTGCGTTGATAGATCACCATGTTAGTCAGTCAGTCACCTTTGAGTTATATATATTTAGATTTAAAAAATAGCCGGCCAAGTGCTAGTTGAACTCGCGTGGAGAGGGTTCCGTACAATGCAAAGATTTTCCGTTAGTGAACGTATTATATTCAGTTTGCCTTTTATTTTCAATTGATAGAATTCTTATATATTTTCCTGTAATCTACAAGCAATATTTTGTATTTTTTTTTTTTGAAGTGAAAACTTCTTTAGCTGCTTTGTAAACTTTTTTTGTAATGGGTAAAAAATGTTAAACTCGCGTCAGGGCATCAGGACACGTGACCTGATCGAAAATTCGTAAGACGGATGGAGAGTAGACAGCCAGCGCGGCGTAGGAGAGGAAGTATCCCCCTCTCTACGGCGCGGCGAAAATGTATGCCTGCACCTGCTGTTTCGTTTAGGCGGCGCAGGGCGCTTGCGCGAATGTTCGTGTGTGTTTATGTTACAGCGTGCCACGCGCATTCATGGAAATCACGACGTTAATATTCAAGTTTTCACTTCCGGCACTCCCGGAGTGCAACACGTGGCTTACTTTTTTTTCAAAATTTTAGGGTCAATATTTTCGGAGATCAGGGGGGGGGGGGGGAATGGTAAATTTTCGTCTTCTTTCACGAAATAAATCAGAGCTATTTATTTTACAATTAAAATATATTTGGGATTCTCATAACGAGCCCTTTCATTTGATATTTTGCAAAGTAATTAAATATTGATTGACTTTTCTTTTTTACTAACTTGGCACTCGTTTACTAATTTATCACTCGAAAATGACCATTATTTAAAGAAAAAAAATATTTCATTACTTTGCACATCTGTGCTAAGGATTACGCCAACCTACAAAATTTTACCTGATTTGGTCCAGTAGATGCGGAGCAAATTGGCTGACACAGACGGACGGACAGACAGACGCACGAGTGATCCTACAAGGGTTCCGTTTTTTCATTTTTTGTACTAAACCCTAAAAATTAAGCCATTTTGAACAATTCAAAAAAACTGGACCGACAAAAAATTCTATACAGTTTTCGAACCTTCTCACAAAATTTCACGAGAATCGGTTAAGAAATGCGACCTGTAGGCGAGAACGGCCGGACAACATCATTTTTGGCCAATCTCGAAACTGAGACGCTTCGCTGTCTTCGCTCGGTCAATTAAAACAATATCTGATATTTATTTTATTTTCTTAAAATAGTTGTATTGATAGCTGGAAATAATTTAGTCTTGTGGTCACCATCAAGCGCGAACATTCGGGGTTACTTGACATGTGTTAGTTCGTTTAATACCTACCTGGCGGGACACTTCGCTCTGACGTCAGCCAGCACCCTGGGCAGGTCGACAGGCTTGTCCTTCCCTTCCATATAGCTGGGGTCGAGCCCGTCGCTGCCGTACCGGAACTGCACCACCTCCCCGGTCGCGTTGCGGACCGTCATGTCGTAGTGGAGAACTAAATCTTCCAAAGACTGTAACAAGGCAAAAACAAATTTCTTTATTGCACCAATGAAATTGTGAATAGGGAATATGCATGTAAAAAAACGACGGATTGCACTCCGGGAGTGCCGGCAGAAGTGAAAACTTGAATATTAACGTTGTGCAGTTTTGATATTTTGGAATGGTTAGGGAATAATTTTGCACGAATTGCTTTAATTATCAGTATAAAAGTACTATCATTTATGTGGTAGAATACAATACTTATTTATTTACAGCGAGCCACGCGCAAGCGCCCTGCGCCGCCTAAACGAAACAGCAGGCGCAGGCATTTTCGCCGCGCCGTAGAAAGAGAGGGGGATACTTCCACTCCTACGCACGTCGGCTGTCTACTCTCCATCCGTCTTACGAATTTTCGATCAGTGTCACGTGTCCTGAAGCAAGTTTCCTGACCCGAGTTTAACATTATTTACCCATTACAAAAAAAGTGTACAACATCAACAAAAATGAACGAGACATGCCGATTTTACAAAAATATGCCTATCTCACTCGCAGAAACGCTATTTTCTATGGCAAATGTATAGATGATATGGACTTTGACGTCACCAGTCCACATCGGACTTCTCTTTCTAATTGAAACTTTAAAGTATCACATTTTCGTCGCTGATTAAGATATTTTATTATTTCTTTCATATTTGTTTATTGTGGTTAATTAGAATTTTATTAAGCAAATAAGAAAAATACGTGCATATTCCCTATTGACTAACCCCTCACGATTCCTGACTTGTTAAGGTAACATGGATATGCGAGGGAACAGATGAACATACATAGCGGCGAAACTAAACCCCCTCACCTCATTTTGGCTTCACTATAGTCTGGTTATTAATTGATAATAAACAAAACCCTTCTTTAATTTCACACGAACATACACCAAACCGAATAAAGCTCTATGTTTTTGAAATATAACCCAATTTGCTTTGTACTGCTTACCTTGACAAGTCGTCTGTCAGAGCTAAGTACTTAAAAACATCTCTATAAAACCACACCAAACCAAATGAAGCTCTATGTATTTAGAATAAAGCCCAATTTACTTTATTACCTTGACGAGCTGTTCTTTACGAAACCTCACCAAACCAAAAGAAGCTTTACGCATTCGAAATATAGCCCAATTTGCTTTATAATACCTTGACGAGACGTCTCTGCAGATACCCGGTCTCAGCAGTTTTGACCGCGGTATCCACCAGACCTTCCCTGCCTCCCATGGTGTGGAAGAAGAACTCGGTGGGAGTCAGCCCGGAGTAGAAGCTGTTCTCTACAAAACCTCGCGCCGCAGGGATTTTGGCTGCAAATGTTGGGATTATAGTAGATAGTCGAATTTGCTACTTTCCAACAACTCGAATCAGATACTTTTTACCCGACTGCACCAGAAGGAGAGTTATGTTTTTCGAGAGTATCTATGTTTGTATGTGTATAAAATATTATTATATTATTATGTGTATGAAATATTGACTAATGACGTCATAGTTCCTTGGAGTCAAATTGTGCTCCTAATATCAGTTTTTCTACACTAATAAATCTAATTCTTAACAGTACAAATTATTTTTGACTCAGGAAATAGACGTTGTTTTGTGTGTATCAGTGACTAAAGGCATTTGACATAGCTTGACGACCACCATGCAATGATGATAGCCGGGAAAAATGACTCAAGTTTTTTAAAGAAGTATTTTGAAATGTTAAATAAAAAGAATTCCGTGAAAACTTTTGCTTATCTAGATTAAAAATTGTGAAATTGATTCCTCATTAGTTCTTCGCGAATAGAAATACGTTTAAATACAAAAAACTCATTTAGTGAAATAGGTAAATAAGTATGAAGATTGTTTACTAATATTTTTAAGACGAAAATATTACTTATGATAGAAAGCAAATGAAAGAATTAGTAGATAGATTCCAGACATTTAACTTCAGGGAGGGATTCTAAAGTAGAATCCCGATACAAAAGGATTCTTGTTTATACATACAGTGTCTCTCGAAGTGCGGTAGAGATCGATCTTCAAACCCATTGGGAACACGCTTGCCGTTCAGCGCTTGTTGACCCACGCAAGCGATCATTTGCGAGATGTTGATGTTCGACCCTATGACATAGATTATGGGGATTAAATTACATTATCAAAATTACCTAATGTTTTGACTTGATTGACTGAGTAAGGTCGATAGAAAGCGCTGGACGCAGGCCGCTCTAGATCGGTCATTTTGGAGATTTGCGAAAGGCCTTTGTCCAGCAGTGGATGTCATGCGGCTGAAATGATGATAATAAATATCTTTAGATTAAGTAACTTAATATTATCAATCTTAACTTGACATTGAATTAATTGATTGCATAATTTTTGTGGATTATTTTAATTTTGAACACCTTTCCAAATTAAAATGAATGGGTACTATAATATTTATAAACACCCATATATTACCTACACTTATACAAATAAATAATTTGATATGATTTGAACAAATTGTTACAGAATGAAGTTTTTTAGTACTTGGTTACGCTTCTTGTTATTACTTGGATTTGGACATAGACAATTGGCATGTTTCGTAAGAATGTGTTTTATCTGTGATAAAAACCCGAGTCCTAATTCGCTCATTTGAATTTGGCGCATTCGCATACATCATTTGAATCTTTGAATCTTGAATCTTGAATCATAAAATTAGGCGCTTAGGTACCACACGCTCCAGTACTGAATAAACTATTTTGACCTTTTTTCAAATTTGAAAGAAAAATCATCCACGTTGGTCTGGGAGAACAAAAAACTTAGCATGTACCAGCTGCTTTTCTTCCCGCGTAAATCGTAAAAGTCGATCAAGAGAATGGGCAAAATTAATCATATTAATAGGCGATATCCGCAAATCATCCCTATTTTGATTTATTTCCGCCCACCATCGCGCTAAAAGTGGCCTTTGAGTGTTGCGGCCGTGGGCTCTGTCTGCTTAGAGCCGCAAGATACGAAATGCTCTGTCTGTCCCATTTGAGATAAAAACGTGATGTCAGTATGTATTAAGGCGGCCCTTCCCGGCCGCTCTGTCGTCAACGCGAGCATAGTTTGAAAGTCTTGTTGTTTTATCCAAGGCAATGCTAGAAAAAGATGCAAACCAAAAAGAGAGAGATAGCGCCTGAGGGCTCGCTTTGCATTCTATTGAGCGAAATTAGTATTATTATTACCTATCCATTTAACGGATATTAACTATTCATAAGGAGCGGAAATTTCATAAAACTTGTTTCAGGTGATATGACCTTTACCTTTACAATTTATGAGTACTTCATGAACGGTCGAATATCAGCTAAAATTAGTGCAAAAAAGGCAGATGTTTGGAGGCGTATACTGAATTAATTTTTCCAAATTTATTTTTTTTATTTCCTTAGAAACCTAGAAATAGCGCATATTACCTGTGAGATCAAAAATTTTCAAGAAAAATCAGTTACAGTTACAACGTCATAATCACGTAAAAGCGTTTGTATGAAAAGTAAGACGGGAAGGCCGCTCGCAAGGGAAAAAAATTAATTTACCTTTGGAGCCACTTTGCGCCATAATAAGAGGTGCGTTTGTGGGATGTAATTCTCTGAAGCATGCTTTTGCCGCCAACTCTCTGTAAAGAAAAAGAGTAAGTAGATAATGCTCTTAGAGTGATGAAATAAGTCTCAGAAATTAGCCGCCCGAGCGGTATAGCGACGGTGGTAAGCAGCGAAATATAATACTATAAAAGAGAAACTTTTATAGTTATTTATGCAACTGTAGTATAAAGGGGTATTAAAACACTAATGTGGGTTTATGTGATAATAGTATCACATGAGTGTTTTAATACCGAATTATTACAGTTGCATACAAAATTTTATCTACACCTACAATATTGTCGCGAACGAGATAGACGCAGAATGTTCGCGAGCAAGAACCGCGTAGAAATACTTCGGTATGGTGCAAGCGAAACTAGGCCTTATGTCGTTACAGCATAAAGTCTAGAGTTGTTTTCGCAAGTTGCACTCACACACACATACTGTCGCCTCGAAGTTTCAGCGACATGAAAATACATTCGTCAAGTGTGGAGAATATTCGAGAATAATGTAGACCTGTATATCGGCGCATATAAAAAGGCGAACGAGTGCGCACCACGGCAGTTCCATACGAGCTACGAAAGCGATCACTTCGAAGCGAAGCGAACCAAACTGGAGCGAAGGGAGCCTATCAAGTGCGACAAGTGGAAGTACCTGCGACAACCCCGGCGAGATATCTGGATCTCAACTGCTACGCGACTTGGACTTGTACATCAGGAAGACCATCTTCACGTGTCAACTTAGGGTTCCGTAGTGAATAAAGACCCTCTTACGAAGTTTGGCGTTTTTCTCCAAATCTCGAACCCCAGTTTCTTAACAATATGAATCCTCTATAAAAGGTTCTAAATCCATAGGGTGTTGTACAGTGTTGTAAAAACTATATGTAAATTCCTGGTAAGTTTATTGCTGAATATCTAATACAAACTAACGATGTATGTATAGGTAATAATGAAGTTATTTATTGTAATAATAATTATAATTTTGGATTGTACAATTATTGGAATGCAAATTATTTTCGTTCGATGTTTACTAAAACATCGAACGAAAATGGCGGGACATTTAACGTGAATTCGAATAACCATTATGCTCTTTTTTTAAATTACGGAGCTGTGGTAGTGAACGGCGCGTACATGACAGTGTTCTATTTTTGAAATTCATAATATGTGGCTGTTTGATGAGTAAGGAAGGGATTGAGTTTGCGTTGCATACTGAAATTTAGTACAACATTATAACACTCGTTTGGTTGATATAATGGTTAGTATGACACTGGGTGTTTTAATGTTGGCAATAAGCTAACTGCTTCAGAAACTTTTATAGAGGATTATTAGCATGGGTGTAGATAAACAAGTTTAGTTGCTAGGCAAATCAAAAAAACCCGAACGCCATCTAGATGAAGAGATCATAGATGAAAAGACAGCCGATAGACCGAAGCAGTAACCGAGTGGTGGCCGAGACAGGGCAACAGACCAAAACCACCAAGAAGTCAAAAAAGTCAAAAATTATTTATTTATCTTTGTATATATCACTTGATAATTGTCATTTCTTTTTTCTTTTTATTTCTTAATAGTTAGTTGTTGACGTCAGATCATTTACTTACAACTAAGTTTAGTGCCGCCTCCAAAGCGCAAGTACAGAAAAAGCGGTAACAAACTGTACTGCAGAATTTTCTCCAAAAACGTCAACCTTACAATTATACTGATATTAAAGTTAGATACGTGTACTGAGAATACATTGTTATGTCATAATTATTAATTAAGAATGATGTCAAATTTGAAATTAATGTCAATTTGTAAATGAAGTACATGTACCGATTGTACTCAAATTATGACATTTGTGAGTGTACATATACAAACCTTTAAGAGGGACCCGCGCCAAGCTTAAGCCAGACGTTCTTGTCTTTAAGATAATCATCGGTTCCGTAATAAGCCTTCTCACAAAGAACTTTCTTTACATAAGCTTTAAATTTTCTATCTGGCATATCAAGAACCTATTCTGGCAATTTATTAAAAACCTTTATACAGTTTCCCTTAAACGATATACTGACTGTTTTCAGCCTATAACCGGCCCGTTGGTCAGACGATTGATTGTTTTTCGTTTATGTTAATGGCCATCACTAGATTTCCGTTTAAGTTTTCCGTAGCGAATTAAAGTAAAAGATAATGTGACTAAATTGACTATCCTGTCGATAGCTCGGTTGGAAGAGCATATACCTAAGATTGTCGAAGTTCCCGGTTCAAACCCAGCACACGCCAGTATTTTTATTTTATTTTATTGTTTAACTAGCTGATGCCCGCGACTTCGTTCGCGTGGACTTTATAACTCCGGCGTATTAATATAAATAAAAACTAATGAGAGAAAGAGAGAGAGATAAGAAAGTACTTGTAACAGTGTTAGGAGTTAAAAGTCAATATTATTTTAATTCTTTCCTTCGGGAGCCAATATGAAAAGTGCTGAAGTGTTACTAACCCTGGAGAAAGCCACATTAAGTTGGCCATGCGAAAAACCAGTCCTTAGATCGACATAAACAGCTTTAAGCTTCTAAAACTGTGACTTATTTTCATAGCAAAGCAAGTAAACACATGGAACTGTGTATTTTCAAAAGGAAAATTGTTGGGGATGAGTAGCATACTCGGAATAAATACAGTTTCACTGGCACCACTCATAGTAAACTTTAAGTGTCTCAGCAGACTATGCCGAAGTTTAGCGGGTAAAGTTCAGTGTCTAAAGTTCGGTGGGGATGACACACTAAATAAGCTGAAGTTCAGCCGCTGAAGTTCGGTGGAAACGCCGGACAGTAGTGATGTGCCGATATGAGAATTCAATCTTCCGTCTTTGGCGCGTCTGCGGCGAACGGAAACGGGAGCGGAAGAGGGAACGGAAGTGGAAGTGGGAACGGGAGTGGAAGCGGAAGCGGGAGCGTAAGCAGGAGCGGGAGCGTAAGCAGCAGCGGGAGCGGCGGCGGCGGCGGCGGTGGCGGCGGCGGCGTAGGCAGCATCGGCGGCGGCGGTGGCAGCGGCGGCGGTGGCGGCGGCGGAAGTGGCGGCGGCGGCGGCGGCGGAGGCATCGGCGGCGGAGGCATCGGCGGCGGCAGCGGCAGCGGTGGCGGGAGTGGCGGCGGCGGCGGCGGACGCGTTGGCTGCGGCGGTGGCGGCGGAGGCATCGGCGGCGGCGGTGGCAGCGGTGGTGGCGGCGGCGACGAAAGCGGCGGCGGCGGCGTCGGCGGTGGCGGCAGTGGCGGCAGCGGCGGCGGCGGCGGCGGCGGCGGCGGCGGTGGTGGCGGCGGCGGCGGAAGCGGCGGGAGCAGCGGCGGCGGCGGCGGCGGCGGAGGCGTCGGCGGCGGCGGCGGAGGCGTCGGCGGCGGCGGCGGCGGAAGCGGCGGCGGCGGCGTCGGCGGAAGCGTCGGCGGCGGCGGCGGCGGCGGCGGCGGCGGCGGCGTCGGCGGAAGCGGCGGCGGCGGCGGCGGCGGCGGCAGTGGCGGCGGCGGCGACAGCGGCGGCGGGAGCGGCGGCGGCGTCGGCGGTGGTGGCGGAGGCATCGGCGGAAGCGGCGGCGGCGGTGTCGGTGAAAGCGGCGGCGGCAGTGACGGCGGCAGCGGCGGCGGCGGCGGCAGCGGCGGCGGCGGCGGCAGCGGCGGCGGCGGCGGCGGGAGCGGGAGAGGAACGGGTACGGGTACGGCAAAAACATCGGAAGTTCGGCATTATGTGTTGCTAGTAATGCAAATAACATTGCAGGCATGCACTGGCTGAAATTCAGCCGCTGAACTTCGGCATACAGTGCTGAGACATTAAGTTGGGTTCCGTTACACAGTTTCGGCGGAGTCAAATTTCGTATCAGCATTATTGGCCCTCCAACATTAAGACTTATTTTGTGAGCCGATACTGAACTTATAAGTTCTTGTTCGGACAACCTGTTCGGACAATTTTTTTGGAAAAATGTTTAATGTACAGACACATTTTTTTTTACCCTTTTATTATAGTATAGATTTAGTATGTTTTTGTTCAGCGGCAACAAAAAACATCATATATAAAAATTTCAACTGTCCAGCTATAATGGTTCATGAGATACAGCCTGGTGACAGACAGACAAACAGTCGGACGGTCTATGTAATAGGGTCCCGTTTCTACCCATTTGGGTAAGGAACCCTGAAAATCGAATAAAATAAGTATTTATCGGGGGCTCCCATACTACAAACGTGATTTTTCATAGATTATGGTACGGAACCCTTCGCGCGCGTCCGACTCGCGCTTGGCCAGTTGTATTATAACTCAACAAAAAGTTCTCATCAGACTTAACAACTTTTGCTAAGGCGGCATTTTAATATTTCTTATAGTTTAGCTGGACCATTATAGTTCTGCATCATGTGTTCCATTTTCCAAAATCAATTATAGCCTATATGTTGCCCAGGCTTCACAGCTATATAACAAAAAAAGTTTCATTCGAATCCGTCCAGTATTTCCGGAGATTAGCGTGTACAAACAGACAAACAGACAAACAGACAAACAGACAAACAGACAGACTTTTTTTTTTTTTTTCTTACTCTATTACTATATCTCCATCGCACCAAATTTTTTTTTTTTAAATTTTCAATGTACAGACACATTTTTTTTACTCTTTTATTATAGTATAGATTTATTATAATTATTAATAAAAAAAAATTAGTCACCAATGAGTAATTCACTTTGAAAGTAACTTGAGTTTTTCAAGACACTCACGTAAGTAAGTAATTAAAAACACTTTATTGCACCAAAACACTTGAAAATTACATTAGAATACATGTAAATCAAATGTACAATAGGCGGCCTTATCGCCAAGGCAATCTCTTAAATAAATATATAGGGACAAATAACACTGATTGAGCTAGCCCCAAAGTAAGTTCGAGACTTGTGTTATGGGATACTAACACAACGGTACTATATTTTATAACATAAACATATATAGATAAACATCCAAGACCCAGGACGATTTGGAAAAGGCCATTTTCCAACTTGCCCTGACCGGGGATCGAACCCGGGACCTCTGGGTGGCGGACTGGCATGGTGACCACTACGCCACGGAGGTCGTCATCTCTTACAGGCTACCTTTGGGTGCAAGTAATTTGTTTTTAGTTAATTTTTTTTATGAAGGCTCACCTGATGCTGCTGAGCTCGCTCAGCATGACGGCCTCCAAGGTCTCCTCCATGGTGCAGCCCGGCTGGCACTGCAAGGTACCTTTTTCCATTTCCAGAATATACCCGTCACATTTCGAGTACCTGCAGAGATAAACACGTGTTTCAATAGACTTGCAAGGAGGAGCTTCTCTATCTGAATGTAATTTTTAGGGTACCGTTCAAAAAAATTAAAACCGAAACCCTTATAGGATCACACGTGCGTCTGTCTGTTCGTCTTCCTGTCACAGTCGATTTGCTCCGAATCTACTGGACCAAGTCAGGTGAAATTTGGTAGGATGGTGTAATCTTATGACCCAAGCACTTTTTTTAAATAAGTGTTTTGCGAGGGAATAATTAGGAAATTAAATATAGTTTTGCAAACCCTAACTGTGTCATATATCAAATTAAAGGACTCGTTATGAGGATTTAAAATATTCTTAGTAGTAACTTGTTTCATTTTATTTATAAAAGAAGACGAGAATTTACCAGGGGAACCCCCCGATATCCGAAACTACTGAGCCTAAAATTAGAAAAAAATACGAAATGTAGTTCTTTGCTTGTAGATTATAGGAAAACCTACAAGAATTCTATCAATTGAAAATAAAGTGGTTAACTCAATATAATACGTTCACTTATGGAAAATAGTTCACTAAAACACCACTAGATAGCGCTAGTAGTACTTAACTCGCGTCTTACCGTGAGGATTTCAAATGTGATATTTTGTATTAATTTAAAAACATTGTACGGAACCCTGTGCACGCGAGTTCTCTGTATGTTTATTTTTCTGTATGTTTGCCAAAAAATTCTCCGTTTTTGAACAGATTTACTGTTGGTCGTTCAAAGATTCAAAGATTCAAATGTTTATTCAGTAATTAGACCTTTACAGGCACTTTTACACGTCAATAAGTATAATTTATGTTACGTGTAAAGTATATTAAAATTTAATTTATTTTTAAAGAAAAGCTACCGATACCAGCGCTTCGTAACGACCACTGCTGAGAAGAAACGCCGAAAGAAACTCATTTTCACAGTATTGGTCGCCTACTCGCCAGAAGGGCTTTGTCATATTATTATAATTGTCTTTTAATAAATAAATACTTATAATACAATGTTGACACATTATAACATGTAATGCTTAGTCGTTGAGCTTTGTAGTCGATAAGTAAGCCACTAATCGCATAAGGAATGTCAAAAAAGCTTACCCAGAATCCAGCAACTTGTTCTTGGCCTCGATGAGCTTGCTGCCGGGTGTGACGTCAATGATGCCGAAACTGAAGCCGCGGTTCATCATGTAGTACGACGCCATGCGGGCCAGCCTGAATAAAATAATACATTGTTACAAAATAGACATTTTTCAACGACCTCCGTGGCGTAGTGGACACCACGTCACCATGCTAGTCAGGGCAAGTTGGAAAATGGTCTTTTTCAAATCGTCCTGGGTCTTGGATGTTTATCTATATATGTTTATGTTATAAAATATAGTACCGTTGTGTTAGTATTCCATAACACAAGTCTCGAACTTACTTTGGGGCTAGCTCAATCAGTGTTATTTGTCCCTATATATTTATTTATTTAAACAGTACTGACCTCCACATGCCGCGCACTGCATACTCTTCCCCCCAGTCCCTCAGCAGGATGTAGAAGATGCTGCTCTTGGTTCCCGAGCCCAGCGTACTCTTGTCCATGGAGCCGCATAGCAGCTCAGAGTTCCTGATTATAACATCTGGACGGACAAAATAAAACATAGGTCTCTTCTGTCTGTAAAACATGTTTTGAAACAAAATATACGTTTAAAAAACTAATACCCGGTTGGGGCTATTAATATACGGCTAACAATGTATATATTTTCGGAGATCAGGGAGAGGAAAAGGTCACTTTTCATCTTCTTTCATGAATAAAATCAAAACTATTTATTTTACAATAATAACAAAAATTATATTTGAGATCCGCATAACGAGCCCTTTAATTTGATATATGACACAATAAGGTTTGCAAACCACTTTTTTATTTCCTAATTTGTACCCGAAAATAACCCTTATTTAAAAAAAAATATTTACTTTGCACATCTGTGTTTGGTTTATAGGATTACACCAACCTTCCAAATTTCATCTGATTTCGTCCAGTAGATTCGAAGCAAATTGTTTGTGACAGATTTACATGTTTTATTTTTTGTACATAACTCTAACTTAAAAGCAAGACAAGAAGAGAACAAGAGAAGGACAGAAAGATGAAGAAAAGTCATGTCTCATATGAATCTCTCTCTCATCTCAGCGTTTTCCCAGCTGCGTCCTCAGCTGCAATGCTGACAAGCCCGGGGTCCGCTTTCCGACTTTTTCTTCTCCACTTTGCAGGGTCTTGAGCATCCTTGGTTGTAAGACGTCGTGTCATGTCTCATATGAATCTCTCTCTCATCTCAGCGTTTTCCCAGCTGCGTCCTCAGCTGCAATGCTGACAAGCCCGGGGTCCGCTTTCCGACTTTTTCTTCTCCACTTTGCAGGGTCTTGAGCATCCTTGGTTGTAAGACGTCGTGTCATGTCTCATATGAATCTCTCTCTCATCTCAGCGTTTTCCCAGCTGCGTCCTCAGCTGCAATGCTGACAAGCCCGGGGTCCGCTTTCCGACTTTTTCTTCTCCACTTTGCAGGGTCTTGAGCATCCTTGGTTGTAAGACGTCGTGTCATGTCTCATATGAATCTCTCTCTCATCTCAGCGTTTTCCCAGCTGCGTCCTCAGCTGCAATGCTGACAAGCCCGGGGTCCGCTTTCCGACTTTTTCTTCTCCACTTTGCACGGTCTTGAGCATCCTTGGTTGTAAGACGTCGTGTCATGTCTCATATGAATAACTCACATGAATCCTGCACGCACATGTCCTTGTTGCCGGTGTAGTTCTTGCCTTTGGTCTCCAGGTTTGCTTTCACCTCACAGCGCTTGTTTGGTTTCATTATCAAACTGCAACAAAGTAGATTAGAATTAAAATTGTCAAAATAGTATTCAAATTGCCGATGTCTAGTGATTTTAGGCCAAACTTATCACTAATAACATAGTGTTCAATTTGTATATCACTATTGACATAGGGTATTTATTCAAACTTTATTACTGGTGTTCCTCAAGGATTTTTGCTGGGCTCTATGTAAAGAATAAAATGCTTGTCAAGGAGAAAAAATATATGAAGATTTGTGTCCCAGTAAATAGCTTCCTCGGTTTCAACATCGTGGGTGGAGGCATGCAAGCATCAGGTCCCGCCAGGGGGAGGTAGCCATCTATTTATCTTCCCCCTTTGTAATGAAGATTTGTTTCCCTGTCCACAGCTTCCTCGGCTTCAATATCGTGGGTGGCGGCATGCCAATAGGGTGTTCAGGTATCAGGTCCCGCCAAGAGACAGGCAGCCAACTGTTAAGCTTCATTAGTGAGGAAGAGTTCCATTGACCCTCAAGGATTTTTGCTGGGTCGCTTGTAAAGAAGTTTAATGTGACAAAAAGAAAAAGAAATACCTAATGTTCTGTTTCCCAGTCCAAAGCATCCTTGGCTTCAGTATCGTCCGTGACGGCATGTCAATGGGCATGCACGCATCAAGTCCTGTCAGAAAGCAGGCCGCCAAATGTTGGGCTTCTCCCTTAGTAAGGAAGAGTTCTGGTGTCCCTCAAGGATCTTTACTGGGTCCTTTGTAAACTTTAAAGTGACAGAAAGATGAAGATAACCTAAAGATCTGCTTCTCTGTCCACAACATCCTCGGCTTCAGAATCCTTGTCGAGTTATGGTGTCCCTCAAGGATACTTGGTCCTTTGTAAAGAAGTTTAATGTAACAGATTGTTAAACATTACCCAAAGATCTGTTTTCCAGTCCACAACATCCTCGGCTTCAATAACATCGGTGGAGGCATGTCAATGGACATACACGCATCAGGTCCCGCCAGGAGACAAGCCCAAAGTGTAGCTTCTTCCTAAGCAAGGAAGACAGCTGGTGTCCCGCAAGGATCTTTACTGGGCTTTTTGTAAAGAAGTTAAATGTAATAGATAGTTAAACATTACCTGAAGATCTGCTTCCCAGTCCACAGCATCCTCGGCTTCAATAACGTCGGTGGAGGCATGTCAATGGGCATACAAGCATCAGGTGCCGTCAGGAGACAGGCAACGAATTGTTGGGCTTCGCCCTTAGCGAGGGAGATTACTGGTGTCCTTCAAGGATCTTTACTGGGCCCTTTGTTAAGAAGTTTATTGTAATAGATAGTTTAACATTACCTGAAGATCTGCTTCCCAGTCCACAGCATCCTCGGCTTCAATATCGTCGGTGGAGGCATGTCAATGGGCATACACGCATCAGGTCCCGCCAGAAGACAGGCAGCCAACTGTTGAGCTTCCCCTTTGGTAAGGAAGGTGTCTCTCTGCGTGAGCAGGTATCCCCCTGTGATAAAGTCCTGCGTGGCTGCAATGAGCAGCTCTCCGTTGCGAGGAGTCACCAGGTTAGATTTGTTCTGTGGTAGATAAACAATTTAATATTAGGGTTGGGACACATCTTTTAGCACGAAACAGAACTTTTGTACGATGCTGCTACCCTTTTCTGTCACTCAGAACTGTCATTTGCATGAGCGAGAGAGAGCGGCAAAACGCATAAGCATTGAAAATTTCGCGGCGTTCCGTCGCTCTGTCTCGCTCTGGCAAATGACGGTTCTGAGCGACAGAAAAAGATAGCAGAATGCAAAAGTTCCGTTCCGTGCTGGCAGATGCATTCTTGGCCCAAAGCAAAATACTATCAGTTTGAGAATTCAAATGGGACGAGCTGTGAACGAGGCGAGCTGAGAATGAGACAAGTTTGCGAAAAGCAGACAAGTTTCAAATAGGACAACTGCCTACGAATCCCTTTTAATTATCCGTCTTCCAAAAATAAGGTTTAACAATTCGTCGAAACATTTTGTTTTGGAAGTCTATTAAAAATGTGAGAATTCTGTGGGTTTGACAACGCGAGTAACGGTAGTACTTCGATTAAATGGTTCCATACTGACCCCCATGAGTATGAGCGCCTCCGCCCGCGCCTCCTCGGTCTGCGGCAGGTGCATGTTCATCTCGTCGCCGTCGAAGTCCGCGTTGTACGGGGTGCACACGCACTCGTTGAACCTACAACAGCGGCGTTTAGTTAAGTTTTTCGCGTGTGTAAATGGCCAACACTGGTGTTAGATTTTTCAGGCTGAATAAAGGCTTGACGACTGCCTAAGATGATGACAGCCGGACCCAAAGGCTTATGTGTGCCTTCCGAAGCACAGAGGAGCTCGAGTTTTCTTATGCCACTTGTGGTCACCCATCCAGGTGCGGACCACACCCGGTGTCGCTTTACTTGCGGAAGCGTTAGTAATGCGCACTTCCGCCGGGCCACCGAGCTCCTCAGGAACAAAAACAACAGCGGCAATATCCCATTACTTTAAACAAGCAATTCTAATAAAATATACTGAAACTATTCAATCCATGTTACTTAACAAACCGCTAGATGACAAAAGGTCAAATCACACTTATTCTAAACGTCAAAATAAAAAATTCTATGAATTTTGTACGAAATAACCAACTGCGACGTCATAGTTTTTTGGAGTGAAATAACGCTCTTAATAATAATACATGAATTTTTCGGGGTCCAGTGTTGTCACAATTTGAAACAAATTATTTGAAAGGAAACAGAGATACCAATAAAATGTTGGTCTTGATGAAACCTTAGATAACCCCTTAAAACTATTTTATGAACTACCGTTCTCAGTTTAAAGTGAAAACGTGAAGCTTTTCTTCGCACAACTAGCCAAAAGTAACCGCTTTTTGCAAATGTGCAAACAGACATACATACATATTATCACGCCAGTTTCCCATAGGGATAGGCAGAGACTCCACTTGCAACGATCCTGACAGATCTCTTTCGCTTCATCTACACAATGTGACGCAACCCAAAACTTTTGGACATCAGAAATTTCTAGACGTTGGACCTTGTGGAATTCGGTCTCACCTGAAGGTCCTCTGCGGCTGCACCCGCGCCCGGTGACACATGATGGACAGCTTGTGCAGCGACGGCTGCCGGTTGAACAGCACCACGTCACCGTCCACCAGGTGGCGCTCTACTATGTCGCCACACTGCAACAAACAAAGGCTCAATACATCAGCTCGCTGCTAAGCCATGTGGTTTCAGGGCTAGAATAGGACCTCAACCTCACCTTCACCAATGGATGTTTCTAGTGGAAGTTCTCAAGACGTCAGGTAGGTGGCACAATGTTCACCTTTTCGGATTTTTGATTTTTCATCAACACCTCACATGGACCATCACTTGATACCTCTAAAAATATAACAATGGGGGTATTTAAAGATTAAAGAATCACACCGAATGTATTTTTACAAGCATCTGACCTCAACTGTCTTCTCCCGGTTGCCGTACATCAGACCCTTCTTATGATGCAACTCGTTCTATTGCACGTAGTTTGCCCCCAAGTGAACGTAAACCACTGCAAATATGTGTCCATAGCTATTGCAGTGAGTTTGTCTAGTAACATCCTCTCTGACGTCATTACCTTAAGTTCCTGCGCTATCTGGTAGTCTTCTACACCCATAAGAGTGATTCTCCCGTTGCTGAACTTCAGACACTTCTTGTGCTGCAGCCTCTTCTGCTGCAAGTAGTTCGCCCCCTGAGTGTACATCGGGGCCATTGCAGACTAGTGACTTTGTCTAGTATCATCCTCTCTCACGTGATTACCTTGAGTTCCTGCGCTATCTTCTCTCGGTTGCCGTACTTCAGATACTTCTTATGCTGCAGCCCCCTCTGCTGCACGTAGTTCGCCCCCTGAGTGTACATCGGGGTCATTACAGACTAGTGACTTTGTCTAGTATCATCCTGTCTCACGTCATTACCTTGAGTTCTTGCGCTATCTTCTCCCGGTTGCCATACTTCAGATACTTCTTATGCTGCAGCCCCCTCTGCTGCACGTAGTTCGCCCCCTGAGTGTACATCGGGGTCATTACAGACTAGTGACTTTGTCTAGTATCATCCTGTCTCACGTCATTACCTTGAGTTCTTGCGCTATCTTCTCCCGGTTGCCATACTTCAGATACTTCTTATGCTGCAGCCCCCTCTGCTGCACGTAGTTCGCCCCCTGAGTGTACATCGGGGTCATTACAGACTAGTGACTTTGTCTAGTATCATCCTGTCTCACGTCATTACCTTGAGTTCTTGCGCTATCTTCTCCCGGTTGCCATACTTCAGGTACTTCTTATGCTGCAGCCCCCTCTGCTGCACGTAGTTCGCCCCCTGAGTGTACATCGGGGTCATTACAGACTAGTGAGTTTGTCTAGTATCATCCTCTCTCACGTCATTACCTTAAGTTCCTGCGCTATCTTCTCTCGGTTGCCGTACTTCAGATACTTCTTATGCTGCAGCCCCCTCTGCTGCACGTAGTTCGCCCCCTGAGTGTACATCAGGGTCATTACAGACTAGTGAGTTTGTCTAGTATCATCCTCTTTCACGTCATTACCTTGAGTTCCTGCGCTATCTTCTCTCGGTTGCCGTACTTCAGATACTTCTTATGCTGCAGCCCCCTCTGCTGCACGTAGTTCGCCCCCTGAGTGTACATCGGGGTCATTACAGACTAGTGAGTTTGTCTAGTATCATCCTCTCTCACGTCATTACCTTGAGTTCCTGCGCTATCTTCTCTCGGTTGCCGTACTTCAGATACTTCTTATGCTGCAGCCCCCTCTGCTGCAAGTAGTTCGCCCCCTGAGTGTACATCGGGGCCATTACAGACTAGTGAGTTTGTCTAGTATCATCCTCTCTCACCTCATTACCTTGAGTTCCTGCGCTATCTTCTCTCGGTTGCCGTACTTCAGATACTTCTTATGCTGCAGCCCCCTCTGCTGCACGTAGTTCGCCCCCGGATGAACGTCCGGGCCGTTGCAGACCAACTTCCTAAGCCACTGAAGATTTGCGGGGAAGACTTGTTCGGGGTATGTCAGGATTTTCGCCACGTGCACTGGAACACCGACCTGCAGGAACACATTTATAAATAGCAGCTGGTGACTGGTGAAAGATACGGAGAAAAGGAGGTTCTATAAAAATTTTACCAAGCAAGATCGATTTATTACCCCCAAAACCCCTACAAATCGTTCATCTCATGAACCGTAATAGCTAGACAGTTGTTATTTTCACAGATGATGAATTTCTGTTGCCGGTATAACAAAAAATATTTAAAAAAGACGGGTTGCACCCCGGGAGTGCCGGCAGAAGTGAAAACCTGAATATTAACGTTGTGCATTTTTGATATTTTGCAATGGTTAGGGAATAATTTTGCACAAATTGCTTTAATTATTAGTATAAAAGTACTATCATTTATGTGGTAGAATACAATATTTATTTATTTACAGCGTGCCACGCGCAAGGGCCCTGCGCCGCCTAAACGAAACAGCAGGCGCAGGCATACATTTTCGCCGCGCCGTCATCGGTCTTACGAATTTTCGATCAGTGTCACGTGTCCTGACGCGAGTTTCCTGACGCGAGTTTAACATTTTTTACCCATTAGAAAAAAGTGTACAAGTGTTCAAAAATAGTAAAAATGAATATTTAAGTGGGGCCCACGTTTGTTGTATGGGAATTCAACAAACGTGATTTTTTAATGATAACGGTACGGAACACGAACGGAACCTTTTGTGCGCGAGTCCGACTCGCACTTGGCCACTTATTACTGTTCTGTGGAGAAGACATACTACGTCAATCCCCGATAATGGGACAAGGTGAGGTAGCTATTGTTTACTTACCTCTTGGATCTGTAGGTTGGGGTCTGGTGAGATGACAGTCCTACTAGAGAAGTCCACTCTCTTCCCCGAGAGGTTTCCTCGGAACCGACCCTGCTTGCCCTTCAGACGCTGAACCAGACCTCGACCTGGCTTTTTGGGCTGCAAAGGAAATATACTTTTAAGTCAAAGCATAAACTTTAGGCAGTAACAAAATTCACTCCGTGGCGTAGTGGTCTCCATGCTAGTCCGCCACCCAGAGGTGCCGGGTTCGATCCCCGGCCAGGGCAAGTTGGAAAATGGCCTTTTTCAAATTGTCTATATATATATTTATATATATATATATATATATTTATTTGTTATAAAACATAGTATCGTTGAATTAGTATCCCATAACACAAGTCTCGAACTTACTTTGGGAATAGCTCAATCAGTGTTATTTGTCCCTATATATATTTATTTATTTATTCACAAGAAAGATATGATCTTACGTAGTACCAAGTAGTAGCAAGATTGAAGGTGGAATACGAGAAGCAGAAATGACAAGTTCTTAGGTCATTGCTATGTAGAATACCTAATACGAAGTACAAATAAGCTATTCGTGAAAACCTTTTTATGACTCTCCGATATCCATTAAATCTTGCTTTTTTATGTATGAGCTGTTGGATCCCCTTGAAAACAAATAAATAATGCATTGAATACAGTTAAACTTTTCATAAAAAAACTTGAAAGAGCTCTTTGTTAGAAAAAAAATTATGTATCAGTATTATCACCTTTATGTACTGTCATAGAATTAAACATTTCATTTCAAATGAGCTGTGCCTTCCTAATGTCTTAAGAACTAATCATTGTCTGACATGCTGCTGTCTCGCTCTCTAACCTGCATGGAGAGCGGGATGCCCGACATCTCGCTGTTGATGTAAAGTGACACGTACACTGCAAGTAGTCCCAGTTCTCCTGCACCACGAGCTCGCTCTTAACATGCTGCTGTCTCGCTCGCTCTTGACATGCTGCTGTCTCGCTCACTCACCTGCATGGAGAGCGGGATGCCCGACATCTCGCTATTGATATACAGCGCCACGTGCAGCTGCAAGTAGTCCCAGTCCTCCTAGACCACGAGCTCGCTCTTAACATACTGCTGTCTCACTCACTCTTGACATGCTGCTGTCTCACTCACTCTTGACATGCTGCTGTCTCGCTCACTCACCTGCATGGAGAGCGGGATGCCCGACATCTCGCTGTTGATATACAGCGCCACGTGCAGCTGCAAGTAGTCCCAGTCCTCCTGCACCACGAGCTCGCTCTTGCCCCCACTTGCAATATGGCGCCCGATGACGTCATTGATCAGCAGGATTTCCGACTGCTTCATTGTTAAGTCGTCTTCATTTCTGTTAAAAAGTTTAATTATTTAAATTGATCATGAGTGTCGCGTGAGGATGATAATATAGATATGAATACGCCATGTTAGGTATCATGGCTATGTTGCGCTGGATATGCGCAGTATCACGGAGAGATCGCGTAAGAAAACACCCGCATCCGCGGCAGCCTTCATATCCGCGACATAGCAGACAAACTGCAATAAAGTCGCCTACGCTGGTACGGTCACGTCTTGCGAAAGCCGGCAAGTTACGTGGGAAACCAATGTAAAGTCATGCCGCCTCCGCCTGGCCCCGGCAGGCGGGGTGGACCCAAGAAGTGCTGGCTTGACGTCGCCAAGGATGATATGCGTGCCAATCGTCATACAACCAAGGATACTCAACACCGTGCGAAATAGAGAATAAAAGGTCGTAAGCCGGACCCCCGGATTCTTAGCATTACGGCTGTGGATGAAACTGGGAATATGCTGAAGAAGAAAGAGTGAGAGGGACGCCATGTTAGGAGGCGTCCAAATTTAACATCAATTTGAATTTGAATCTTTGAATTTGTACCCCCTCTGAATGTTGACTTTTGAACCCCATTTGACACGCTTTCTTCCTATCCTTTCAACAAGTACAGTCGCATTTCGCGTGACCCCCCCTTCTCCCCATCCCATCGCTTTCGTAATATGTGGATGGCCCTTTACGACGTGCAATAGTAGTAAAACTACTTACGTGCCAGCTTTTATTTCCGAGACCACACTAGGTCTGATGCAGAGAGGCGGGACCGGCAGCCGCGTGAGGATCAGGTCTTCAGGGCGGGACTGCTTCACGTTCATGCCGAGCAAGGGAATGTCTTCCTCTGGGATGCGCCGGAATAGATTCAGTACCTTGAAGTAATTAATAACATAAAATGGACCTCGTAGGAATCTATTCTGGTAACACTTAAGTTCACAGCACACTTATCAACTCGGAAAGGGATCGACACCGTATCGCGTTTCGCCGCGCGGTCAACCAGGCGTCAACCTGACAAAGGCACGTAACCAGATCGGCCCAGCTTCGGTACGTCGACTCGCGGTCAACTCGACTACGGCTGGGCGACGCTCGCCGGCCGCTCTGGTCTGGCCGGCACTAGATCATTTTGAATCCAAACGTATAGTGTAGCGCACGGAACGGAGAGACGTAAGCTCGCATACGGAGAGGCGTAACCGCGCGGACGACGAGCCGCAAGCGCGGGGACCGCTAGTTGACCGATCAGCAAAGCGGTTCGTGAGCTGGTCCCGAGGCGAGGGCATTTACGTTACGTATCCGAATAGTGTGCGTTGCAGTAGGGAGTCTCATACAAAGAATACTGAACTGCTCAAGTTGATACGTTAACGTTCCGTTTACGAGTTGATAAGTGTGCTTTGACTTTTAGGAGCTAAGGGGCCATCTATATATTACGTCACAGCGGTGAACGAAATAAGGTTATATTAAATTTCACACTACGTGTTAGGGTTGGGCTACATCTGTCAGCACGGACCAAAATTTTTCTATGCTGCTAATCTCTATCGCTCAGAACCGTCATTCGCTAGAGCGAGAGAGAGCACCGCGGAATCGCCGGTTCTGACCGACAGAATAAAAGTGCTGTTCCGTGCTGCCAGGTGCAATCCAACCCTTAAAGGGATCGGAAAAAGCGGGGGTGGGGTCCGAAAATTCAAAATTCTACGTGACGTAATACTTGGACGACCCCTAAATACGTGATTTAGAAGCATGTGTGTATGGCAATTAAATCGTAAAAACTGTTGTTTTACACGTTTGAGAAAATCGACTTGTGTTTAGACAGAAGAAAAAAAAACATTATCCGCTATTTTCCAACAAGTCAAAAAAGAATGTGGTGTCGTGGGACACCATGTAGGAACGAAGTTCCTTCGGCTAATGTAGAATCGACACAATGTGTATACGACTGTCGCGCCTGCGCACGTCTCATTTAACGGTTTTATTTAACGAGGTCATCCTTACGGTTTTACTATCACATTTTTTTCAGTTCGGTCGCGCAGCAAAATCTCCTCCAAGCCTGCCGTAAGGAACTTCGTTCCAATAAGATCTTAACGTAAAAACAAACCTTTTCTTCAATTTCTATGGGACTTGTATGAAATCTAGGCTAATGACGTCATAATTTCTTGAAGTCAAATAGCGCTCTTAATAGCGGTTTTTCTGCAATTATAAATCTAAAATCACGTTGAAAATGGATATGGTCGTGACAAGTGACATTATTTTGTGAAGTTTTGGGACGACCTCCGTGGCATAGTGGTCACCATGCTTGTCCGCCACCCAGAGGTCCCGGGTTCGGTCAGGGCAAGTTGGAAAATGGCCTTTTTCAAATTGTCCTGGGTCTTGGATGTTAATCTATATATGTATTTGTTACACAATATAGTATCGTTGAGTTAGTATCCCATAACACAAGTCTCGAACTTACTTTGGGGCTAGCTCAATCAGTGTAATTTGTCCCTATATATATATTTTTTAACTGTACCAAATAATTTATTCTTGACCCAGGAAAATACCTAACTGTTTATTTATTTATTCAATTCACGGCATTTAAAATCTTAAGGTTATAATACAAAAGGTACAACTTAATGCTAACCATTGTCTACCAGTTCTCCTTTGGGACGTAGTAGAAAAGATGGATGATGGGGTGCAAATTTAATTAAATAAGTATATCAAAATAATAAATAAGGGTGTATTAAATAGTTCAGGACATCTTACTGTCAAGGGATTCATCTCCACAATCAGCCCGCTGTTGATCATGGTCGCCAGCTCCTTGTTGGACTCCTTGGCCTCGTTGAAATCCTTCAAAACTCGCAGCACGATGGGATCGGTCGGTTTCTTATTCCTTTGAACATTAGAGTCCAGTAAAAAATGAGAACATATTTGGTTACGTTGCCTCCACGGGCAAGAAAATGGCGACGAATTGAAATAAATAAATATATGTATATTTGAGTGCCTCCGTGGTCCAGTGGTCAAGGCGTTCGCCTTGTGACCCGGAGGTCATGGGTTCGATTCCCGCTGGGAAGCATACTTTGTGAAAAGTTGTTTCCAGTCTGGATAGGATATTGCAAGATTGAATTACCTGATTATCCGAAAAGAAAGATGATTCCGTGTTTCGGAAGACACGTAAAACTGTGGGTCCCGAACGCCACCTAGCGTTTGATCATCAAAACTACCCAAGGATTGGTTCATGGTTTTCCCTTTGGGTTGTGGAGGTCAGACGACAGTCTCTCTGTGTAAAAACCAGTAACCTCGTCAAATCTCCTTGGTTAGGTAGCGGACCCCGGGCTCTGAAGCGTCACTGCTGAGGATGCAACCGGGAATACGCTCGGATGATGATGATGATATGTATAGGGACAAATCACACAGATTGAGCTAGCCCCAAAGTAAGCTTAAGCTTATGGGATACTAATACTAACCCAACGATACCATATTTTATGATAAATACATATATAGATAAACACCCAAGACCCAGGACAATTTGCAAAAGGCCATTTTTCCAACCTGCCCTGGCAGCATCAACATCGAACCCAGAACCTCCGGATTGGCGGACTAGCGTGTTGACCATTACGCCACGAAGGTCGTCATCGACATAAGTCAATACATCAACACGTCGCAATGATATCGCGGCGTGGAGACACGTTCATAGAGTCAGCATAGAATTAAGAGCGGCCTTCCCGTTTTACTTTTCATACAAACGCTCGTACGTGATTGTGGCGTTGAGTCTGATCTTTCTTACAAACTTTTGAACTCACAGGTATCTTGTGTGCTATTTCTAGGTTTCTATCGGAATAAAAAATTAAAATTAAGAAAAACATAGTCAGCATGAACCTCCAAAAATCTGCTCTTTTGCACAAATTTTAGTTGAACTTCGGCCGTTCATAAAGTACTCATAAATTGAAAAGGTAAAGAAAATATTTCGATACAAACCTCGCAAATATAATGAAAATTTTGAATACAAAAAATTTATTTCACACACTTGTAAGGCTTACTGATAAACACGTATCACCTGGAACAAGTTTTATGTAATTTCCGCACCCTATGAATAGTTAATATTCGTTCAGTGGATAGTCAATAATAATACTTATTTCATTCAACAGAATGCAAACCATGCCCTTAGGCGCTATCTCTCCCTTTTTGGTTTGCCTATTTTTCTAGCATTGCTCTGGATGAAACAACAAGCTTTTCAAACTATGCTCGCGTTGACGACAGAGCGGTCGGGAAGGGCCGCCTTAAGTGGCACGACGATTACATAGTCGCAAATCTCTCACCAATAGAGGCATCGCTTCATACACAATCACAAATCGTGTAAAACGCTACTTAAATGGAGACCACGAACCTAGACCAAACCCAGACAACGGCTACTTATTAGACGGTCGACAGTGTTCGGAGACAAGTGGGCTCAAATTGGATGGCAAAAGCCAGACACTGCTACTGTTGGAGAAAAATAAAGAAAGCCTACGTCCAGAATTCTGATGACGACTAAACAGCCTGGAAACAAATATGTGATAACGATCCTCATCATTGAAAGACCGATGAAGTAGATGATGATGATGATTGGAAGTAATATTATTTATTGTCTCTGTAACACCATTACAATGCTTGGATTAATATCCAAGTTAAAAACATGTGATGACAAAATATCGCCACGAGTGAGATTCGAACCCACGACCCTCAACGTTAAAGCCGTAAGTGCACTGCCCATAGGGAATATGCACGTATTGTTTTTATAAAATCCTTATTAACTACAGTTAACAAATATGAAAGAATTTAAAAAATATCTTAATCAGCGACGAACATGTGATATTTTTTGATTAAAACTAACGTGAGACTCAGACACTATCGTTTTATTATTTATTAGTGTGTCGTGCAGCAGCTTTGTGCACGAGCGCGTCACATTCGCCCTGATGAAGACCTCCGCATGAGGTCGAAACATGTCGGCCAGTAGCTGACTCTTTACGTGAGTAACCCGTGCTTTATTAATAAGTTTCAATTAGAAAGAGAAGTCCGATATAGACTGGTTATGTCAAAGTCCATATCATCTATACATTTGCCATAGAAAATAACGTTTTTGCGAGTGAGATAGATATATTTTCTTAAAATCGTTATATCTCGTTCGTTTTTCAACCAGTTTTTATTCCGTTTTCACTCTTACTACTTTACTTTTGAATATTTATGGATAAACTGGTTAGATAACACATATTTTTTCATGCTTATTCCCTATTGTGCTACCGTGACTTCGAACCACCCTGAAGAATATTCTCATCACATAGTACCCACGCATTTGAAGCATGCGTTATTCTTCACTACTACCTACTATTTGGAAGTGTGGTATTCAACTATTTACAAGTGTGATATTCAGTTTAGATCAATTGAAAGTTGATTAAAGTGAAGAAGGCTTTTTTCAATTATTGTTTTTTTAACAGCGTTACAATGCTCGGATTATTATTAAAGTTAAAAACATGTGATGAAAAATTTCGCCACGAGTGGGATTCGAATCCACGACGCTCACGTTAACGCCGTCAGTGCACTGCCAATTGTGCTACCGTGACTTTGAACCACTCTTATGAATTTTCTCATCACATATTACACACGCATTTGAAACATACGTTATTCTTCACTACTACCTACTATTTAGAAGTGTGGTATTCAACTTAATTCAATTTGATAATAGTGAAGAAGGCTTTTTTGATTCATTGATTTTTGAACAGTATTACAATGCTCTGATTATTATCCAAATTAAAAACATGTGATGAAAAATTTCGCCACGACAGTGAATAGTTTTTTTTTTTTTTAATTTGGGTAATGTTATTTATTGATTTAATTACTTGTTTTTAACTGACTCCCTATTGATCCTCCTTGAGGATCAATTCGTCGCGATCCTTTTTTTATGTTTGTTCACCGATTATTCAAACACGCCTGGACTATTCAATTTTTTTTTGTTTGAATGAGTATACTTGGCAGGTGATCCCATGTCAGGTGAAATTCGATCAAAATCTTTTGTGTAGTTTGAGAATAAAATCGCTAAAAACCGATTTCATTTTTTTCAGTTTTGAAAAATTATTAATTATATGTACCTATATTTATCATGGATGATCTTCAGTATCCCTGCTGGACTCTTCTTGACCATGCCGTTGAGCGCTTCACACGAGGGGCACTTGGTGAAGGTCTTGGCTTTCTTCAGCACGGCGGCACGGAGCGTCTTCTTGTGGAGGTACGACAGCTCGGGGTTCAGGAACTTGCGGCGGAACGACCGCTTTATGGTCTCTGGTAGCATTACCTTGGCACATTCCTAAAAGAGAAAGAGTTTTCAATTCAATTCAATTCAAACATTTATTGTTCTCCCTATCATTACAGATCATAAATTCTGTAGGTAGAGTAGGAATCAATAGACTTAGAGTTATATGCCTGTGTGGCTACCAATCTAAAAAGGACCACGCCATCACTCTGTAAATGATAGGAGGCGACTAAAGGACTAAAACCTTGTGCTACAACTAAGCGGGAAAGTGCACCTCAAGCTCAGAAGCAGCAGCAGTGAAAAAATCTACTTATACTACTTTTTTGGGTCCTGTGCCCCAAGGGTAAAAACGGGACCTACGGACTAAGACCCGCTGTCCGCTTGTCTGTCTATCACCAGGCTGATCTCATGAACCGTGATAGCTAGACAGTCAAAATTGTCACAGATTATGAATTTCTGTTGCTGCTATGATACCAAATGCTGAAAACAGAATAAAATAAATATTTAAGTGGGACTCCCATAGAACAAACGTGATTTTTTTCGCACTTGGCCAGCTATTTTAAGCCTGTTTGCCAAATTTTAGTTTTTATTACAGGAACAAAAATTTTTATTTGATTTTTAAATTACTCTTAATCCTAACATGCTTACCTTACAGATGGTCTGCAAAATAGTGATGATGGATCGGAAGTAGCCCACATGGAACACGGGAAGTGCCAGCTCGATATAGCCATAGTGACCCACGCACTCCGCCAGTCCCAGCCCACATGTTTCGCAGTTGGCATCTTTTTGGTTTGTGCCCTGAGATAAAGAATAAACTTTACTAGTTATTTTGCACAATAAGTTCGAGGTATAAAGAAAACTTTGTAATGGAAGAGTTAGGAAGAACCACCAAGGGGATATGAACCAATAAATAAACCAAATAATTTTTATTGCACCAATACAATTGTTTTGTTTTGTGTGTGTAAGTGGCCAACACTGGTGTCAGATTTTTTAAGCTGCCTAAAGGGATAAAGCGTGATGACCACCTTATAACGATAACCAGCTAGGACTTACTGCTTCACAAGAATTAAAAATTTTGACGACCTCCGTGGCGTAGTGGTCACCATGCTAGTCCGCCACCCAGAGGTCCCGGGTTCGATCCCTGCTCAGGGCAAGGTGGAAAATGGCCTTTTTCAAATTGTCCTGGGTCTTGGATGTTTATCTATATATGTATTTGTTATAAAATATAGTATCGTTGAGTTAGTATCCCATAACACAAGTCTATAATTTACTTTGGGGCTAGCTCAATCTGTGTTATTTGTCCCTATATATTTATTTTTTTATTTTTTTATTTAAAAAGAGCAGTAATTTTTTTAATACATATAATACATGGTGTTATTGCTCAGAGTTAAACTCTTCCAGGTGATTAGAGGATAGCAGTGGCGTGCATTTCACACAGGCAAATACAAATTTGTCTACCCTGTAGGGTGGGGTAAGTGCGGCCCTAATAATGACGGCAAAGTGAGAAATGTACCAATTTACTTCTATATAGATATCTGGTAGTGCTTTCTCTCTTATCTTTTGGTACCACGGAAGACCAGCGGCATGATGTAAAGGCACATCATTGCCCTATGCTGAGTGGTGCCATTTCAGTGTAAAACTAATTTTAGTTATTTGGTAATCCTACTGATGTATACTAATTTGCACATAATAAAATATTTTTCTTTTCTTTTTCTTTTTCTATATGGAGCCGTTCTTGTGATTTAGGTAATCATACCTAATTTACAAGAATGGCTCCATATTTTATAAGATAGGCGCTGTAATACAATATCAAAAATAGTAATGCCTGTCACTGGAGGATAGAGAGGAATGTAAAATGTATGTTCCCAATACGAGGTAATGAGACCAATAGCAATCCATATTTGGCTATTCTTACTTTACTGTGAGTATACTTTCATAACCTTGTTCATGATACTGCATTACATAACACAGATGAACTTTCACATCTTAATCTCTAACGAGGTAGACTGAGCCTGGGACTGTTAGACTTAAGCGCCTTGTTTAGTGTGATGGAAGGTGTGAATTAGAAATAAGGGTATTGGAATAGTGTTGGTTTGCTAGCAGAATCGCCTATTGATTCAGATTCGCGCCCATTCCTTCAGTCTGCTTCTTTGATCTGTGCGAGAAGAGAGGCAGCTATAGATTCTACGTTTTTTAACCCATCAAGTTCCAGAGCCAAATCGAACCAAGAGAACAATTAATAACAATGGGTTTGCAAAACTGCAGTTGTTGAAGGATTCCCAATCCAGCAAGGAAGATTTTTTAGTTAGGATTAAAGTACTGTGTTAATAAAGATACCATCCGCCTGTCCAGCACGCCATGAGTGGCAGGTATCCTCTGGCCATCCTGCGCGTACAGGCTCTTCGTGATCACTTGTATGTGAGCCGCTCTTTGGATATCCGACGCGCTGTCTACATTAAATGTGACATGAGATCTGAAGACAAATATAATAATAATAATCAACTCATTTCTTCAATAAATTGTATCTAACTACCAGTAAAAATGTTTATTAATCAATTGGCAAGGGAATTTAAATATTTTATTAAAGTATAATAATTAATATTTCGCAATAACTTGAAATTAGAATGACCATTTGCGATGTAAACATAACCTAACTTACATCTTTCTCCCGACATAAGTCTCGCGGTATTGTTCCTTAGGCATATTTTATAACTTCACTGGTTAACATGAAAGACTGTTTAGTAATTAATTAAAATGAAATTGTTCTTATGAATCAATTTTTTTGAATAATCACAAAAAGTTCAATAAACACACCGCAAAATACTATGTTGACATTTTATTTGACATATCGAAAACGACGCGTTCACGTTTACGAAAAATACTAGCTGTTATTTGGATTTTTAAATGAAAGTGAACGCTGCTTTCTTGAGTGTTGTTATATCAACATAAAAAATCTACTGTTTCCGATCACTAGCTTTCACCTTTGGCTTTACTCGTGCTATTTTGTATTATCTTTCGTTGTCCTTAACAAAAGTAAGATACACATCAAGGACACTTAAGTGTCTATTTCCTCCTTATAATGTACCTCAACGTTATTTATTATTATTAAAAGGTATCATCAAATCTCAAAACTTAGTGTAACCCAAATCTGTCATGATGATCCTCAACTAATCTGTAAAACCATTCGTTTATGTGATTCCGCGTTTCAAAAATGGCACTTCTGTCCTATCCAGTATCTCACTAATTCTAACCTTTTAGTGTCAAACAAGGAAAATGTTTTTACAATGTGTTATGTTACTTTATGTTACACACAAATATTAGACACCATCACACCATACCACCTCACCAGTCACACCACACACACACACACACACCCACACACACAATCACGGCACATGTAAAGAGAAATACCCACATGGTGGGGTGTTGATGGATTGAAAATATAACTCATAATGCATAAAGAAACAAGAAAGGCCTTTTCTCCCTCGTAGTACTCAGAACTAGAACTTTTCTAGAAAGAGATCCTAATGAGTTTAATATAAAAAAGTAGCTTAAAATAGTATTTCCGTACTTATTATTTATCAAAACGAAAGACATCATCATCATCATGACATGATGTCATGACATGACAGATATTTAACATCATTATTATTAGTACTTCATTATCTTAATCTTGTCCACATCAGCAGCGCAGCAGCCAGTTAGTTACTGTTTACTGAATTCTATTGCAAATATTTAAAAAAATTATATACAACTAGCTTTAACCCGCGACTTCGTCCGCGTAAAAGTCAAAAATGGTTGTTATATGATTCTCCCTCTCCCTGTCCCTCGTCCCCCGACCCCATCTCCCGTCCCCCGTTCCCCATTTCCCGTTCCCCGTTCTCCGTTCCCCGTTCTCCGTTCCCCGTTCTCGGTTCCCCGCTCAACTTTCCCTGTTCTTTGTTCACTATTCAGGTTTTGTTATTTGCTAGACCAAAAGAGAGCAATGGAACGCTTCAAAATGGTCAAACTAATCTTGTTTGTCCATACAAACTTTGGACCCTCATTTCTACCCCTTAGGAGATGAATTTCGAAAAATCCTGAAACATATATTACTTATTTAGAGCCGGAAATACTTTTGCGAAGTTTCGAATAAAATAGTCAAACTAATCTTGTTTCTCCATAAAACCTTTGGACCCCCTTTACACCCCCTTGGGGATGTATTTTGAAGAATTCTGAAACACGTATTTACTTATTTACCACCGGGAGTACTTACTCTTACTAAGTTTCGTATCAAATGGTCAAACTAATTTTGTTTGTCCATACAAACTTTGGAACCCCGTTTCACACCCTTAGGGGGTGAATTATGGAAAATCCTTTCTTTTTGCACCTTTAGACCTTATAAGGAACCTATGTGCCAAATTTAGAGCCTTTGGACCCAGCAGTTTGGGCTGGGCCTTGATATGTCAGTTAGTCAGTCAGTCATTCAGTTTCTCCTTTTATATATAGATTTGGAAAAAATAATATTTACTTATGTTTCATGCCTTTCAGTAAAGAACCTTCATGATGAATTTCATTCGAATAACTTCAAAAACGGCAATGTTTCATACTAACTTTGCACCCCCGTTTAACCCCCTAAGGGATGAATTTTGAAATAAATATTTTACTCACGTTCTATGTCTTTTAGTAAAGAACCTTCATGCTGAATTTCATTCGAATAACTTCAAAAACGGCAATGTTTCATACTTAGGGGATATACCCCCTCAGAGGATGAATTTCCAAAAATCCTTTCTTAGTGCTCCCCTACGTTATAAAAGGAACCCCTGTGCAAAATTTCAAGTTCTAACCCTTATAGTTTAGGCCCTGCGTTGATATGTCAGTCAGTCAGCTTCTCCTTTATATATATAGATATAGGTAAGCAAGAAGATACAAGTGAAGCTGATAAAAGCGTGTAAAAGTAGTTTAATTTTCTACCAATTTAGTAGTAATGTCTTATCTACCACACCTTGTTCATATGTTTTCTGCTGTGAAAAGAAGCGCAGCGCGCCGTTTTTTGGCTTGTCAACCGAAACCACGCAACAATTTTCTATTGTAATAATCTTAACAAATGTGACGAATTTCCTAATGTTTTATCCTAAAACGCGAAGTGTTCGATGCGCTGCGCAAAGTAAAGTATAATACAATCAAAGTGTTTTCGTAAATAGGACTGGAAATCGAGTTCCCACCGCAGTGACCCGCGAACTCTCAACATGCCTTTATTGAAAAGGAAAGCCTTTGAGAAATCGACGGCGTCGGAGTACCTCCGGGACGACGATGAGGTTTTCCACTGTGAGATCACCGACGAGATCTTCAAAGACTATGAGTGAGTATTTAGATAGTTATTACTTTCGCGCAATTTTGGCGGTTTTATGAACAAAAGTGTAGATATCTGTGAGAAGAACCGTTGACAGTGCAACCGCGCGGCTGACGGCGTAACTAGGCGAGCGTGACACCATGTTTCACAATGACGACGTCCCGCGTAACGATTTTTTTATCAGTTTTGTTTACTTTTCATAAAATTTGTTTGCAGGGAGTACTGTGAGAGGATTATACTGGTTAATTCCATGGTGTGGACCTGTGAGATGACTGGCAAGAACAACTTGACGTATGCAGAGGCCCTGGATAGTGAGAAGGCTGCCCGGAGATCACTGAAAGATTTCCCAATGGAGCTCCGCATCCCAATATTGTTCTTGGCAGCTAAGACCAAGAGGTGCTCGTTTGCGGAGATGTCTGAGGATGTGTTTAACTTTGTGAGGGAGAGGTACTTTGTTGGAGAGACTTTTGTGGAGGCCTGTCTGGAGGGTGACCAGTGGAAGGAGGCCCATGTGCTCTCTGTTACTGCGCAGAAACAGCAGCCTGGCAGGTTTGTGCAACACTATTAGAAATAGGTAAAATATTAAATATAGGTACTCATCATATTGTTTATTTTGTTAACATAGCCTGTATTTAATTGTGCACTTTATATTGTAGCATTTTAGTGATAATCATATAAGGTTCTTATCTGATACTGGTACTCAATTTTCTACTTGGATTTTTTGATTCTTAAATTAAAAAGATAAACTTATACAAGTAATTATATTATACATATCAGATTATTTAATTCACTAGTCAAAAAAGTCTATATCACTTTTACTGCTTCTGTACAGAGTGTATGTATGTACATACTAATATTAATTCAGCATTTGCAAAATATTCCATGACTCGGTTTTAAACATAACTGTAATATACCTACTCATGTAAAGTACATGTTCAAACCATATCACTAGTTTAACAAAATTGGGAATTTCCACTGTGGCCTTGAAATTTTATCAGAGCGACATTGGGTAGTTTAGCCTTCAAACGGGCGGTTCATAAATGTTTTCTCCGAGAAGTCTCTTCTCATGATGTCCCTGTGCAGTAACTAGTAGCCATCCATATGTTAATTATTTATGCGTATATATTATTTTAGGTATTTATGTATTATTTGATATTTATTATATGTTTATTCTATCTATAGTAATTGTATTTGTAAACATATATGTGTATATATATATGTTATAATTTTATTGTATTCTTTTAGATATTTAATTTATGCTTTTCTATTGATTTTACACATTCTGTCGCACCACCCAAATTATTTTCCACTTGGTCCAATGGTTGACTGGCAGAGAACGCCATTTGGCGTTAAGTCCGCCATTTGTACACTTTTTTTTTGTGCAATAAAGTTTAAATAAATAAATAAGTAAATATTTTGGATGGATATTTTTTTGTCAATTTTAAGCTATAGAAGATGTGAAGAGATGTGGGCTGGGAAATGATAAAGACGATGAAATATTTTGTTACCTTCAGTGTGGTTTTACAGAGCCGCTTTTGCATGAGCGGCTGGTCAGCGTCAAGGGCCACGAGCTTTGAATGTCTTGCATTGTTACATAGTAAACTGCAAAATGAAGAATACTCACTAATTTTGATTTTTAGCTCATCTTATTCTTTGCTGTAACATAAAAAATAACTGTGAGAAAAATATTTTGATATCTTGTTTATGGAGTTTTAAAATAATAATAATAATAACTGGCGTACCTTATACACTGCACACACACATCCGCACACTTGACTTGTATCCATATACTTACGTCCTCATGCAGAAAGCTGTTATTCTTAATACATGTAGGATTGTAAGAAAGTTTTTGCAAACTCATAATCTAAAAAGAAGCCTCTTTGTGTTGGCTCTGGCCCCACAAATGCTCAATCACCTTCAGAAAGCTTGAGAAAAATGAACCCTGATATAATAATAATAATGTTTATTTATTTCTCCACAAACAATGGTAATCTTAACAACTAAGGTTACAATATATATATATATATATATGTTGTACTACCTACCAGCTAATGTTTGTGGGAGCTGATGCTCGCACTAGGTTTGCACCTGTATAGCAAGACATCAGGCCCTGGCTCTTGTTTTGTAGTCAAAAAAATGGAAAGTACAGTACATAATTAATGACAAAATAAATAAATAAAACAGAAAAAAATAAGCAATTACAACGTTGTGAAATTTATGTTATGAAGCTATTTTAGAGAAATGATAAATAATAATTTAGATGATGAGTGCACGTCACTTTCTACTGGCGTCTAGAGACCGTACAATCGAGGGGTTTGAATGAAACAAATAATAATCTATTTGTATAGGTACAAGCTATAATCATACAAACTTCAAACAATTCTTCATACCTATAGGCCATTTGGTTAGGTATTTAAATAAATGTTAAAATCTTGACAGGTCTTTTTCTTTGTAAAGTGACTGAAATAGTCACTTTACAAATTTATATCTTTAGACATTACATATAAAGCATGTAATTTATTAATTAATTTATTTATATATTTTAACCCGTCAGCTTCCAGAAGGTCGGATCCGACCGAGGAGCAATAGATAACAAGGGGTTTGCAAAATTGCGGTTGTTGACGGGTTAGTAAAAAGACATGTCAAGATTGTTTACCTTTGTTTAAGTACCTAAGCAAATGGACTTTAGTAAATTCTCCATTGTTTTTTGTTTTTATAATTCTTTCGGGCCGCGCTTACTACTCGCGCGGACGGTAATCGTCTGTAAAACCAGCCTTAGATTGTTTATAAACATTACCAACACTAAGAAAAATGATGCTGTGTTTCAGAAGGCCCTTATAAACTGTGGGTCCTGAACGCTATCTAGTGTTTGCTCAAACCTATATATAGCATAAAGGGTAGACCAGAAAGAATCTTTGGATAGCCAAAGATTGCTTCTGGTCCACCCTTTATGTTGCGTAGTTCAGACGGCAGTCGCTCTGTGTAAAAACCAGTAACCTAGTCAAATCATCTAGGGTAGGTGGCAGACGCCGGGCTCTGAAACGTTACCGCTGGGGATGCAACCAGGAATACGCTCGGATGATGATGACCAACACTCTGAACACTTTTTCTCTTCCAGCAAAGAGATGCTCCCGGCAGCGTCATACTGCTACGAAGTGGAACAATACAACGAGTCGGACGCCGCGGCCGGCCAGATCGGCACGGTGCCGCACGACCGCGTGCGGCGCCGCAAGGGCGTCTACAGCAGGGACAAGAACCGCCTGTTCCTCAAACAGTTCGTGGAGATGGGCCCTGGAGGCGTCATCTGCATAAAGGTACATCACATGATGGTGATACAGCAACTCTTCTTTTAGCTAGCAACCCATCACTATTTCGATACCTTTTCCATCTTAACACTTACCATCACGTTTTTCCTAAAGGTTGGTAGAGAATGCATTAGCATTAAGTCCACCTTTTGTACCTTTTTGGTGAATTACGATTTAATAAATAAATAAGTGTGGCGTTTGCATCATACAGCCCTGGGGTCAATTTACCCCATCAGGGATAAAGACGTGGAAATGTATCTGTATATTCTACATCTTAAAGCATTTTCGGTTGCAACCTCAGCTGTGCTGCTTTGGAGACCTTGTTGCACTTTTCCGCTTTTTCTTCTCCATATATAACAATATGCATGTTGATGTGAAAAAGAAATAACCAAACAATTTAAGGCTATAGTTTTACAACCTGATGTTAACCCTTTTTGGGAATTCAGCAATTCTTTCTTACCGTTGCATATTCCACATTCATCCGCTGTGTTTTCTCAAAGCTTGGCATAGATTGCTTTTTTTATATTTTTAAGCTTGGGCTTCGGCATCCTGTTTCAAACTATTTTCACGCACATAATTCTTGACGTCATGACGACAATTATTACAACATATTGCTTAATGTCAAACGCAGCGACTGGTCAAATAGGTAGGTAGAATGCGACACAAATAAGTTGAACAAACGCGGAATTCAAAGCATTTTTGTACAAATTCCTAGCACGTAGGTTGAACCATTTGGCGGTTATCGGCTCAGGTACCAGTAATGCGCCGACGACTACCATTTTGGTTCAATTTACGTGTCGAGTATTTGTACAAAAAAGCTTTGAAGTCCGCCATTTTTGTTCAACTTATTTGTGTCGCATTGTACTGAATCAGGGATGTAACGAATGTAAAATTTTCTACATTCGCGAATGCGAATACGAATGTTTAGGCTGCAAATGTGCGAATGCGAATGCGAATGTAGACATCCATACAAAAAACATACATATGAATTAATAATTCTTATTATTTAGGCGTAAAAAATCGCCATATTTCACTTTTCTTTCCCGGTGCCATAATGAAAAACTGTCTAATCATCCCAAAATAGTTAAAAATACAATAAAATACTTGTATATCTAAATGATTAATTACAGCAGACTGCAACTTAAACAAAAAAAACTCAAGTGAAATAAACGCTTCCCATTGGACGAAACAATCACGTTATGCACGACACGAATCATTGAAATGCAGTCATGACCTGCATGCACACATTCGCAATCGCATAACATTCGAATTGATTGATACGAATGCGAATGTCGATTCGAATGTTTAAAACGATGCGAACCTTTCGCATATGCGAATTCGAATATTCGTAACATCCCTACATCGAATCTGAAGATTCAAAGATTCAAATGTTTATTCAGTAATTAGACCTTTACAGGCACTTTTACACGTCAATAAGTATAATTTATGTTACGTGTAATTTAATTTATGTTTAAAGAAAAGCTACCGATACCAGCGCTTCGTAACGACCACTGCTGAGAAGAAACGCCGAAAGAAACTCATTTTCACAGTATTGGTCGCCTACTCGCCAGAAGGGCTTTGTCATATTATTATAATTGTCTTTTAATTAATAAAGAAATTAATAATGAAGGGCTGAGATAGTGGTAAAATACACTACATAAATCTTCTTCGACTCTCACCCTGTGGTTAAGGGTTGGGCTACATCTGGCAGCACTGAACTGCACTTTCCTTTACTGCTATAGGCGACGGGACGCATCAGCATAGCGAGTTCCGAGGCGTTCCGCCACCCTTTCTCGCTCGAGCAAATGACGCCGGGTTCTGAGCGACAGAAAAGGATAGCAACATACAAAAGTTCCATTCCGTGCTGAAAGATCTGTCCCAACCCTATAGCTGTCAGGGAGCAGATTTATTAGGATTCTATTTTTTTGTAAGAATTAGGCTCTTTAACCCTTTCACCGCGAACGTCGGATTTATCGCCAAACATTGTTGTGCCCATTACGCAAGCGTCGGATACTTCCGACAAAAACCGCTCGTATTACACATAATTTAAGTATCCACATTTCTTTTTGGTTTTAGGTATTTATTTTAGATTTCATACCCCTCGCGCTGGGGTCACGGCAACTGATATAAAGTCTTGCGGTGAAAGGGTTAAAGAATTTGTGAACATTTTATCAAAATTGTCAGTAGGTAGGTACTTTAGTAGTCTTAATTCTCAGACGTACGTAGACACTACCGTAACCAATTATCATCAAGTGGCCCAGATGCCAGAGTATGCCTGTGTCAATTATATAAGTATAACAAGTTGATTTGCATGCAAATTAACAACCCCCGACGACACCATCTAGTGGTAAGTGACAGAACTACATAATATTCTAATCTGTAGCGCCATTTTATGTAAAATTACAAATACTAGCTTTCAAGCTTTAAGGGGATACCTGAATTTTCCGTGGTCCAGTACTGCCCCCATTTGAAATAAATCAATTGATAGGAAACGGAGACGTCATTTAAAATATGGTCAACAGAAAATTTGAAATGATGTCTCAGTTTCCTATCAATTGATTTATTTCAAATGGGGGCAGCACTGGACCCCGGAAAATTCATGTAGCCCCTTAACACCTAATAACTATAAAACGATTGAACCTATTTTTATCAAACATGGCTAAGAACGTAAGGGAAGTTGCTTTCACGTAAGCGCTAAGATGCGACAGACAGACGTTAGCGTCAAACTTATAACACCCCTCTTTTTTGTCGTGGGTTAAAAAAACTAGCGTCAAAAATATAAATATTATTTATTTGCCCACAGAAAGCTGCATTAGACAAGTACAACATCAGCAAAGTGAACTTCGACCAGATCTTCACCGGTCAACCTCCAGAGTTCCCGTCCTCCAAGAAGCTGATGAAGACGAGCTTGTCACCACCAGTGTCCAAGAACAACACCAAGCCAAACTCGGCGAGCAAGCTGAAGTCAGCCAAGAAAGGCAGTCCACAGAAAGGGACGCAGCAGAGCATGGACAAGTTTGTCAAGAAGACGGATAAAGCTGAAGGTACGTGCACTGATATTTATCAGGTCTATCTCTTTCTTCCCAAAGCCAAAGGTCCCAAGACCAAAATATCCCACTAAAAATTCGCTACTTTCCTACAAGTCAAATCAGATAATTTTTTCTAAACATCAAAACAAAAAATGAAATATAGACTAAAGACATCATAGTTACTTGGAATCCAATCGTGCTCTTATTATCAGTTTTTCTGCATAATAAATCTAAAATCACTTTGAAAATGGATATACTCGTAATCAATGACAATTTAGTTATATTATTTTCTTAACAGTACTAAATATTTTATTATTGACCCATGAAAATACCCAATTATGGACACTTACAGTCTTATTATAAAACCCAGACTAACTTTGTTACTAGGTTAAAACCATTATCCGACCAAATCAAGTTGACATCTAGTAATATTACACTATCATCTATCAATGTTAACTTCGTTTTGGGCGGATAATGGTTTAAACCTAGTAACAAAGTTAGTCTGAGTTTTATAATAAGACGGTTAGAAAATGTGTGGGGCTTTTTTGCATAAGTGTTGTATCCTTTCTTTATTTATTTTTTAAAACATAAATATATTTTGTTTGCAAATAATGTGAAGGTACACACATTTTTCAAATGCCAAGAGATTTTCTAGTTTATAGAAATTCAATTGATGACCAATAATATTTCTTCCCAGTGGCATCAAAACCCAAGCCACCGGCGAATCCAGAAGCCAAGAAGAGCGCCCAGGAGCTGGCAGAAAAGATGCGGCGGGCGGAGGACCAGATGCGGCAGCGGAAGGAAGAGGAGAAAGCGAAGAAGAAAGAGAAGACTGCGCGGCTGCAGGCTTATTTGAAGGAGTGGCAGAAGATCAAAGATGACCTTGAGCTGGAGGATCATAAGGTTGGTCTTTTTTACAAACATGACACCTACTATGAAGAGGGCAATCAAAAATAACTGGCCAAGTGCGAGTCGTGGTTGAAGGATTCCGTACCACTTACATAATTATTTTGTTCTGTTTTTAGTATGTGTTGTTATAGCAGAAACAGAAATACATAATCTGTGAAAATTTTTTCTCTGTTCATGAGATACAGCCTGGTGACAGACAGCCAAACAAACGAATGGATAGCAGAGGTACGATTCAGACCGATCGGCTCGGGCCGGAACGGATGCGGACGCAGGCCGCGGCAGCCGGCCACGTGCTGCAGAGCCGTAACAGGCCGCGGGAGCCCTACGAGTGCCGCGTCATGCGTAAACACCCCGAGCGCCCAGAAGTGCTGATTGCATTGCGCTGTGTAGACGCCATAGAATTTTATTTAAAAAATGGTGGAATGGGACGTGGTATTACTTGCTTATTAAAGTTATTACGTCCATATCCTTAAGTGTACACAACTTCGAATGACTCGTCTCCAACGCAAGTTTTTACAAGTTTTAATTAACTTTACCGCATTGTGAAATGCCTTCCGGACCGGGCCGATGCGAGCCGGTCGGTCTGAATCGTACCTTAGTAGCGGTTGTTTGTTTTTCGTGGGTAAGTGGCCAACACTTTAAGTTCTAGTAGTAGGGTCCCGTTTTTACCCTTTGGGTACGGAACCCTTAAAACTCTCATTTTCAAATTCCCAATTTTGTTAATGTTTATGTGTCATTCCCAGAGATCGGAATCACGGGTGCTATTGCTATCAAAAGTATGGATATGACTATATAATCTATAAATAAAACAATCATAGTTATGTGATTTCAGGATAAGTAAATTTTTTTCGATAAAAACATATCATGATTAAATTATGATTGTTTTATTTACTTACTACCCAATAAGAGTCTCGAGAAATCCCGAAACTTTTAGTCATATCCATACTTTTTATAGCAATAGCACCCGTGATTCCGATCTCTATTCATTCCACGCAATCATTGGCGGATTGACTTTGTTGCCGCCAGTTATCTATTCAAATTTTGCAGCCCCTGACCTATGTTCATTGGAGTATTATGCTATGTTAGGGCCTAAGCGTCAAAATGGAACCACGCGTTGTATTCAGTCTATCTCTTTCACAAATTCTACATGCGACAGAGACGGCATGACGCGAGGTATTCTGCTGTCTCTTTCGCACGTAAAGTTTGTGACAAAGACTAATAAGTTCTGCCGTGTTACTCCAGCCTTCTCAGCCTGCTGCTAAATCTGCCATTGCACACAATCTTACAAGAAGATATTTTATCATGCCCATTACTTCCAGGTCATACCAAAAGGCACTCCAATAGAAATGGAGGGCGTCCAGCAGAGGCACTTTGGGGACTTCCTCTCCATCCTCGAGTTTGTCCACACCTATGCAGACGTGCTCAAAGCCAAGGATGTGTTCCACAACGGGCTGGACCTGGAGACCTTCAGGAAGGCCTTGTCCTTGAAGGAACATGCCGGCGTGTTCAGCGACCTGGTCCAGATGCTGTTGACGACGATATTCTCGCTGCAAGAGGACGAGGCGGAGGAGTACAACGAGAGGGGGGGCATCGAGGAGTCTAATAGTGATGGTGAGTTGGTATACTTTGGTATGTCTTTGAAAGAAACATGCCGTGTTCAGCGACCTGGTTCAGATGCTGTTGATGACAATATTCTCGCTGCAAGAGGACGAGGCAGAAGAGTACAACGAGAATAGGCGCATCGAGGAGTAATAGTGATGGTGAGTTGGTATACTTTGGTATGTCTTTGAAAGAAATATGCCGTGTTCAGCGACCTGGGTCAGATGCTGATGACGACGATATTCTCGCTGCAAGAGGACGAGGCAGAAGAGTACAACGAGGGGGGGGAGGCATCAAGTAGTAATAGTGATGGTAAGTTGGTATTACTTTGCTGTCTTTAAAGGAACATGCTGTGTTCAGTGACCTGGTCCTGATGTTTTTGATGACGATATTCTCGCTGCAAGAAGATTAGGCGGAGTACACCGAGGGTTGGGGTTTGGATGTCATCGATGAGTCTCTTAGTGATGCTATGTTGGTATACTTTGCGTATATATGCGCATTTGGTTGGTATAGCGTTTTAACAAGCCCAAAAACAAGATGGTGCAACCAATTTATCTTTGACAGTAAGTGGAGGTCAAAGCAACGGACCGAAAGAAATAGAAGCCAGCATTGGGACAGAAATGGCTTTTTATAATAATAGTTTTATAGATTATACATTCTCAAAGCCAAGGATAATATATGTTAGTATAAGTAGATGTATATGTAAGTATTGTATAAGTAGATATTTATTCTGAAATTTATATATAATAGGTATATAATGTAATTGTATATTATATAGTAATATTTTATAATGTAAGTATATATGTATTGCTTTTTTGTGCCGCATAATTTTCTATGTTTATCCCTATGGTTGACTGGGAGAAAATGCTCTTAGCATAAACTCCGCCATTTGTTGAAAGTATATTTGTACTTGGAACAATAAAGTTTGATAAATAAATAAATAATACGTGTTTCACGTAGGTTTAATGATGTTTATATTTAATTTCTTACAGAGGCAATGGATATGGACAGTAAGGTTGGCATGACGAAGGCAGTGGAACTGGCGACGAAGGCCAGCAAGTGGTCGCAGACGTATCTAGGCACACCTCTCAGTAAGCTGCCACTCGATCCTACCACTGTCAGTGAGGTACTCAGGTAAAAACTATAATTATTTATTTTTCCACAACTCGATCTATCTTTTCATCTTTTGGACTTGGGAGTATGTACGAGCCAATCTCGCACATTTTGGCTGCACGCGGCCACATATTACGTAGGTCGCGTGTCAGCTGTTTTTACTTTTCGTTTTAAATCAAATTATAACAAACATTGAGACACTATCGAGCGGCGATCGAGAAAGAATCCGTCACAACCAACTCTACAATGTAATTAATATCGACAAGAAACAGTTTCTACGTGACGTGGTCTTGTGTCTCCATAACATCGTCAAACCTCAACATCAACATCTCTTCATGTATGGTGCGGGCCTAGGTGACAACCGAAGCCTGCGCCGTACACATAGAATAGGACCACTCTAAAAGGACAGTCAGGAAATCAGCAAGCTGAATAAAGCTCAGTGAGACATTTCTAACCCTATGTCCAGCATAGAAAGTTAAGGACAAATCCTCTGGCTGCTATGAAATATGGCTCTGGTAGTGGAGACAAAAAAGTATCCCGCAATTTTTGCATTTCAAAATAGTACGATTCAAAATGTAACTAGTCATTACAATAAATAATTCTAATATTACTAAATAATAATGCTTGTTTGCATTAGATACTCAGCAGCTTATCAAGAATTTACATAGAGTTCTTACAATTGAATCAAAAATTGGGGATTCATATCAAGAGTGAAGATAAAGTCTTGGATGAAACGGTCATAATTAGGTATTAAAACACTCATGTGATACTATTATCACACTTGGCTACACCATGTGTGATAAACCCACATTTGTGTTTTAGTACCCCTTATTATACAACATTTGCATAAATAACTATTAACCCTTTCACCGCGAACGTCGGATTTGTCCGACAAAAATTGTCGTGCCCATTATTCCACGAGCGTCGGATATTTCCGACAAAAAAAAAACCGGTCGTATTGCACATAACTTAAGTATCCACTTCCCTTTTTGGTTGTAGGTATTTATTTTAGATTTCATACCCCTCGCGCTGGGGGTACGGTAACTGATATAAAGTCTCGCGGTGAAAGGGTTAAAATAGTTGTCTAGTCCACTCTTCACTCTTTTCTTTTCTCGCTCTAAGAAACCTATGTGATATTTCCAGACTGCACCTGCTGTCGTCGGGGTCGGTGGGGGGAGCCCGCTGCGCCACGTGGCGCTACCAGCAGCGCGGCGGGTACAGCAGCCACGACGACGCGGGGCTGCTGCTGCGCATGCGCAGGCCGGACCTGCTGCACAGCCTGAGGCAGAGACACGTCGCCGAACTTGTCATAGGTGACTATTGCAATATACATACATACTACCACGTGGCGCTACCAGACTTAAATAAAGGAATAACTTTACGAGGTATCGTTAGATTCGTATTTACTGTGAGAGTGACATTTCAAAATAAAAAAAGTCGGATTTTTTGTTTTTGTAATAATTACTTGTATAATATTGTTTCTCGTCCACAGATGACAAGATGATGATACTCCAGTGCCTGATGAACCAAATACTGAGTTACGCGACCGTCAGGGACATCATTGAAGAGAAGTTAGAAGAGCTGAAGAACACGAAGCACGCGCTTCGAACTCTCACAGTAAGTGACGTAACTTGGTTTCAGCGCTTTTTACGCCATTATTAGTGTTCACGCTCGATATTCCACTATCGATGGACTATCGGTAATTTAAATAAAACCGATACTATCGATAGTCAATCGATAGTACCGATACTATCGTCAGTGAACTCGTGAACGGGTGCTGCCGGGAGGGACTGGTCAGCTCGGCTTCGCTTTTTTGACTACTTAATATTTTTTATTACGCAATTTATGTTTGTTTACTTGTTCGCAAGCATTACATGTTATAATGTGTCAACATTGTATTATATTATAAGTATTTATTAATTAAAAGACAATTATAATAATATGACAAAGCCCTTCTGGCGAGTAGGCGACCAATACTGTGAAAATGAGTTTCTTTCGGCGTTTCTTCTCAGCAGTGGTCGTTACGAAGCGCTGGTATCGGTAGCTTTTCTTTAAAATAAATTAAATTTTAATATACTTTACACGTAACATAAATTATACTTATTGACGTGTAAAAGTGCCTGTAAAGGTCTAATTACTGAAAAAGCATTTGAATCTTTGAATCTCATTATCGATCCTGACGACGAACACTCTGTATACTATCGATAGTTTTGCTTTTCGTATTAAATAAACTATCGACAGTTTATGAAACGCAATGCTATCGATACTATCGATAGTTTGTCCGTCGTCATCAATCGATAACTATCCAAGAAGCATTTTCTAGACATCCAACTTTAAGGGGCTACCTGAATTTTCCGGGGTCCAGTGCTGCCCCCATTTGAATTAAATCATTTAAAAGGAAACGGAGATATCATTTAAAATTTGGCCTTGATCAGACCCTAGACAACCCTTTAAACTATTTTATGAACTACTGTTTACAGTTCAAAGTGAGAACGTGAAGCTTTTCTACGCACATACGCCAAAAGTGGCCGTTTTTCGCAATTGTGCGTAGAAAAGCTTCATGTTCTCACTTTAAACTGTAAACAGTAGTTCATAAAATAGTTTGAAGGGTTATCCAGGGTCTGATCAAGACCAAATTTTAAATGATGTCTCCGTTTCCTATTAAATGATTTATTTAAAATGGGGACAGCACTGGACCCCGGAAAATTCAGGTATCCCCTTAAATATCTGTGGGACAGATGCCACTTTCTCTTCAAATTTTGATTTATTAAGTACCTTTCTATACTTACTATTAATCTGCACTTGTATGACACTATATATCTACTGTATTTTTCCTATATATATATTTTTCTAATTTACACCATATTTATATTTTTATTTCATATTTTCAAATATAGATATTTTCTGGACATTTACACTACGCATAGTTCAGTCAGTCGACCTTGTTTGTAAAGTTCAGTGAACGGTTGTTTATATATTTGTGGTTCCATGGAAGACCACTAGAATCAATTTGCAAAACAATTTAAAGCAAACTCCAACTGAACCCTTTGAACTCACGCCAAAAACTCATATAGTATCGTTGTTTATCAATAGTACTGCTCTAAAAATTTTTTAATTTATTAGTCTGTGTGCTATGTCCCTATATAAATATTTATTTATTTTCACAGATAAATGAGCGTAAACGCGAAAACCAAGTCATTCTCTCCCGATCAGAACTAAGAAAAGAGTTCGCGGCCAAAAAAGAGGAATTAAAACTCACCGGTGACAAAGCGAAAGCTCATGAGGAGGAATTGAAGGCGGCCATAGAAAAGTTGATGAAGGAGAGTGAGATGAAGAAGCTGGAGTATGAGAAGAAGCATAAAGAACTGCAGACAGAGTTGTTTGACTACACTTCATATTTGGGTAAGTCAGAAATTTTTATAAGATATTTTTACCTTTGTTTTTGATTGCAAAAAATTAGAATGCTAATGGTTTTTTTAGAGTTCCGTACCCAAAGGTTTAAAACGCGACCCTATTTCAAAGACTCCGCTGTCCGTCTGTCCGCCTTTCTGTCACCAGGCTGTATTTCATGAACGATTATAGCTAGACAGTTGAAATTTTCACAGATGATGCCTAGTAGCTCACACAAAAGTCATGTAGCCCTGAACTATATTGATTAATTTTTTTTATTTGCAGGCATGGACCGCGCCTACCGGCGCTACTGGGTCAACCAGCAAGTGGCGGGGCTGTTCGTGGAGGCGGGCGACGAGCCGCGCGGGGGCTGCCGGGACAAGCCGCTGTTCCCGCGATCTCAGCACACAGACACACTCACATACGTCGCGCAGCTGTTCGACGAGAGGGAGAGAGGTATGTTGGCTCAGTGACGTAATAAAAATAAAACATACTTAGCTAAAATTGGATATCGACGTCACTCCTACTTGATATACAACGAGTAAGGGACATCCCCGTAATAAATCGAACCACGGGCTATACTAGCTCACTATAGTATAATGAAATTAAAATAACAGCCAAAAAACCAAAAAAAAATTCGATGTTCCCATACAAATTGCCTAAGCGATTGCATATGTATGGAAATGCTGATTTTTTTTGTGTGTGTTAGGCTGTTATTTTAATTTTATTACACTATAGCGATCTAGTATGGCCCGTGTTTTGATTTATTACGGGTATGTCCCTTCCACTTGAAATGTAAGTTTTATGTCGTGTACCTAATGATGGAATTTCCAAGTTAGCTCGATGTAGTTTTAAGTAAATCTTAGAAGTGGGTGACAAGTCGCGCAAGGTGCCGATACAAGCCACTGTTCCGGCGCTCGCAGCACACTGACACACTCACAAACGTCGCACAACTGTTTTATGAAAGGGAGAAAGGTATGTGTTCTCGGTGACGTAACCATCAAAGTTTTGAAGTGTGTGCTCTTGTTCCTTATTGTCGTGTTTCTTAATAATAGTGGAATTTCCTAGAAAGTTAGTTAAAGCCGGCGAAGAGCTGCGCATGGGTTGCCGAGAGAAACTATTGCTAAATAACAAATATTTTCTGCAAAGGAAGTAGTATCACACTTCTTTCATTGTCACGAACTGTACACATTTAACTGAACCAACTACATTTTTCCTTCAGCAAGGCTCCTTTGTCGGTTGAAATACATTGCCATTATGTGTATATTATTTCATCATTTTCAAATCATTATCCACCATGAGAGACCATCTTTTGTTTTAGCAGCGAGCAGTGACAAAGAGAACGACTCCGGACCCAACTCCCGCGGCCACTCGCCCAAGAAACCTTTGTCCAACGTGAACGGACTGGCTCACAAAGCAAGTCTGGACAGCGGCACACAGCAGCTGCGAGAGCTGTGTGTGTGCACGGGGGACATCACCACCTGTCTTGTGCATGGAACGGTGAGTCCATAACTAATGTATTTGTAGAGAATTTTCCTATGAAACCTTTGGCCAACTTGACTGGACTGGCTCACAAAGCAAGTCTGGACAGCGGCACACAGCAGCTGCGAGAGCTGTGTGTGTACGGAGGACATCACCACCTGTCTTGTGCATGGAACGGTGAGTACATGACTAATGTATTTGTAGAGAATTTTCCTATGAAACCTTTGGCCAACTTGACTGGACTGGCTCACAAAGCAAGTCTGGACAGCGGCACACAGCAGCTGCGAGAGCTGTGTGTGTGCACAGGGGACATCACCACCTGTCTTGTGTATGGAACGGTGAGTCCATAACTAATGTATTTGTAGAGAATTTTCCTATGAAACCTTTGTCCAACTTGACCGGACTGGCTCACAAAGCAAGTCTGGACAGCGGCACACAGCAGCTGCGAGAGCTGTGTGTGTACGGGGGCCATCACCACCTGTCTTGTGCATTGAACGGTGAGTAGTGTTTCCATTCAATAGTCCACTATCGATATTTTAAATAAAACCGATATATGGTATCGATCCTGTCGACGAACAAACTATCCGATATGATATTATATATATATCCGAGACGATACAATACAATACAAAAAACTTTATTGCACCAAAAAACATTGACATATTCGAAATACTTACAAAATAAGGGTAACAATATATTGAGGTACAAGAGGCGGCCTTATCGCCGAAGCAATCTCTTACAGGCAACCAAAAAGAAAAGGAGTGCGAACTATATAATAAGATAACAGGTGGCGCAGTTAGAATTTTATAAATTTATATAGTAATAAATACAATAACCAGTTAACATTGTAAATATACATAATATACAACATAATAAATAACTTAATATACATATAACTATATAAATTTACATACCATGACACAATATATATAAATATAATTTCATTATATACATACAAATAAATAAATAAATAAATATGTATCACAATGATTCAAAATAAACCAGTACACGATGCTTAGACAGGAAGAGGGAGAATACTGTATATTGTATTGCGTTTCAGTAACTATCGATAGTTAGTATTGATAGAACATAAAGCTTTTGCTACCGAACAGTAAAACTACAGTTTGCTCCAGAAAAATGCGGTTTTATGAGTGTCAAAATCTATAACCGTCTACCTGAACCCATTAAATGCCTTCCTATTAATTTGTTTAAAAAAAAACTTTACACATGTTTGACTGAGAAAGCATTTTATAATATAAATGATTTTTGTAGAATAATTTAAGATTAAAATGACATGTTTTATAAAATCTAATTAATTATCTTAATTTTATGGAATGCAATTTATTTATTAATATTTCACATTGACTTGAATATGAATTCATGTATAAAGTAACATGTTTAGGTATGAATTCAAATTTTGCATGCTGGAAACAGCTAAATGTAACCACGCTTAAGCGAAATAAATCATTTCATTTCATTTTATTTCAAGTATCGATACTATAGATAGGCGTATCGATAGATTGGCTTTTTATACTTTTAACTATCGATTTTTTGGCAACACTAACGGTGAGGCATTAACTATTGTATACGGAATGGCTGTGAATATAGTACAGACAGTAGTCTAAAAATACTTACTAACCGAATTTCAAAAATGGAGGAGGTTATCAAGTCTATCAAATCTTTTTCTTATATGCATTTTAAATTTTACACTTTTTGAGATTAAAAAAAAAATGTTTGAAAGGGTAAACATAGAAATTTTATCGAAATCCGTGGTGTATTTTTACGGTGAAGTCGGTTTTCAGGTTTTTTTAAACTAGGCATTGCGCAAGAGGCGACCTTATCACTAGGCAATTCTTCGTGGCAAGCTCTCTTACGAGTATATGGTGTTATCAAATGATGTTTCCTTTTTATTATTACTTATATGGGTACAGTCCCCCTAGTAATTTGATTTATTATCCTTTTGGAATTATACCCTAATTATTTGATAAAATATATTTTTTTATTTACAGGGCGAGCACAGACCGCAGTGGTGGGTGTACCATACAGAGGAACAGATCACGGCGCTCATCGACTCCCTCAACAAGCGAGGGGCGAGAGAAGCCGAGCTGAGGTCTGCCTTGGAGCTGGAACACCAGAACTTGGCTAAACACATTGTCAAGTGCCCACTACATTTGCTCACTACAAGCGTACCTGTAAGTTTTCAATTCAATAATTGTGTCATTATGTGCTTTACTCATGTACCATGTATATTCTGTGGCCTTTTCATCATATCAGCCACAGGAAGTCCACTGCTGGACAAAGGCCTCCCCCAAGGATTTCCAAAATTGGAAGCGGCCTGCATCCAGCGCCTCCCTGCAACCTTGCTCAGGTCATCTAACCACCTAGCAGGTAGTTGTCCTACGCTGCGCTTGCCGGTACGTGGCCGCCATTCGAGAACCTTTCTGCCCCATCGGCCATCGGTTCTTTGCGCTATGTGCCCCGCCCACTGCCACTTCAATGAGCTAATCCGCTTGGCCATGTCGGTGACCTTCGTTTTTACGAATCTCCTCATTTCTGATTCGATCGCGTAGAGAAACACCGAGCCTATTCTGTGGCCTTTTATTTTATCTTTTGGTTAAAACGTGAGATACAGACATTATTAACAAGCACGGGTTACTCATGTAGAGTCAACTACTGGCCGATATGTTTCGACCTCATCCGAAGGTCTTTATCAGGGCGAATGTAACGTGCGTACACGAAGTCGCTACGCGACACACTGATGTTAGTGGTGCATCGCGCGGGCGGCGCGAGCGTTCGCTCGCTTCGCTCGTGGTGGGGGTTGCTGGTTTCCTGCGTCGACGACTCCCGCGACCTCCGTGCGTGAAGACCTCTAGACCTAAAACATCTATCTATCAATTGTTTATTTTAGAGAACAAGTTTTATCAGTTCACAAAACATTTGCCCATGTGGTTTTTTGACAAAGTGTGGAACATGTACAATGTATATCAGACCTGCACTTGGAAAATCTGACGGACGCAAACCCCAAAGCTATTGGAGTGGGCTGGAGTGACAAAATCTAGTGAGTACCATCTGTGGATACCATCAACACGAAAAGAATATGAGTCAAGGCAGAGTAGGTGAGGGTAAAATGAAACAGGGGTCACTTTCTTTAAATTTATGCAGCTATTTTCAGATATTAAGACATAAATTTTAGATATTCTCCCAGATAACACATTTTCTTACTTTTGTGGAGGGAATTGATTATATTTCTGTTACGTAATACTTGGACGACCCCCACAGTGACCACAAATCCTATGAGCAGAGAATTTTAAACGGTCATTCTTACAATGTTTTTCCACCTCGACCATCATCTCACTAAAAGTGGCCTTTGAGACTTGCGGCTCTGTGTTTTGTCTACCCAGGGCCGCAAGACCCATAAGGCTCTGCCCCACTAGGGATGAAGACGTGACAGTTATTTATACATACATATTTTCACGCCTGTTTTTTCATGGAGGGTAGGCAGAGACTATAGATTTCCACTATAGTTATATATATTTTTCAATGTACAGCCGCCTGTCACAAGCAACCACGCGACGCGGACCCGCAAGCCCATGCAGCTGTCTCTAACCATCCCGCCAGACTCCACGCTGGCCGAAGCGCTGGAACTGTCGCTGAGAGACCATATCTTGGAGCTGGAAGAGAAGATCTTCCACGGCTGTCTCGGAGCCATCAAAGTAAAGGTAAGATGAAAACCATTGAGGGTTTTAGTCAGAAATAAATAAATATATACGGACAGGTGGAGCTAGCTTCAAAGTAAGTTCGAGACTTGTGTTTTGGAATACTAACTTAACTATACTATATTTTATAACGAATACATATATATAGATAAACATCTAAGACCCAGGTCAATCTGAAAAAGATCATTTTCCATCTTGACCTGACCGGGGATCGAAGCCGGGACCTCCGGTGTGACAGCCTGGCATGATGACCACTAGCCCACAGAGGTCGTTAAATGTACTTATAGAAAATCTTCTTGTTATTTATTTTTTGAAGTCTAATCACAATACACTGGTGACAAGAGTGACAATTCGCACGCTTTTAATTTTTATTAAAAAAAAAACAGATTGCAAAGTCGTCGTCAAAACGAAATTAGGTCTTATTTTAGTCTCCACTGCGGGAGCACGATCATCTGTGCTGCTACCAGAACCATAACTGGCTGGACGAAATAGCTAGAGGATTTAGCCTGTACCCATCAGTGTCAAAACATTAAAAAATATATCAAGATTATATGCCAAAAGTTCTTTATATAATAATGTAATTGAAACAGGACCGCGAAGCGTGGCGCGGCACGATCATGCTGCGCGGGTACGACAAGCAGGCGGACTACCTCACGTGGGGGCCCAACAAGCAGTACCGGGACGACTACCACCTGCCCAACGGCGTGCTTAAAGTACCTAACGGTGAGTACCTCCCTCTGTGCGCATGGGTAAACAAGTATAGGTTCGGGTACGACAAGCAGGCGAACTACCTGACGTGGGGCTCGACAAGCAGTACCGGGACGACTACCACCTGCCTAACGGCGTGCTTAAAGTACCTAATATGAGTACCTTAAGGTTGAGCTAGTCGCGGCCTCGAACTCACAGGTGGGCGCGGCCTTAAAGCATGCTGTCTCACCTAACATTGTGTTCGGGCGAAGCAGTGAGGTGAAATGCACGATAATTCATAGTAAACCGAGCGCGTAAAAACATACGTAAAGTCCTTTTGGAAAAGGGGTTTAATGCAAAAACGGCTGCGTTAATCAATTACAAAAAAGTTTTTTAAAGTCTTCGATAATTAAGCCGTGTCGGTGTGGACTTTGTTTTGGAGATTTTACAGTTCTTTTATTACTTATTTACGCCGAAAGTTGCGTAAAAATAAGCAAAAAGAAAAGGAATCTTTGATAGCTCATAACTATTTAGTGGCTTTTTATTTAACTATTCTATATCCATACAGACAAAATTGATAGTGAGGCAAAACGATATCATGTTAAATTTTGCATATACAATGTCAAACAATGGAGGAAATACCCTCCGAAATTTGTATAGCAAAAGTATCGACTAGTTCAACCTTAATGTAACCCAAGAGAAGAAGATTTTTATTACTATTTTATTTTGTTATTTATAGAAGTAGCTTATCAAAGAAGGTTAACTTGAGGCTGTTTTATGAAAAAAATCGAATATCTTCGGAGTATTCGCATAGTTTTCATAAAAATGAGGTCTGTCTAAAAGTTCGCTAGGAGGAAGGGGTTAAAAAGTTAGAAAAAACATCACGTCATTAATAGACGACTCTAAAAAATTAAACCAATGGTATGTTAAATGCCCAAAACCTGTTTTTTATATATGTATTTGACAAGTGATCAGAATTAGTTCATGAAATCTAAGAAAAACCTAAAAAACTAACATTAACTGTCAGAAAAGTTAATAAATTGTATTTTTTCAGACATAAACAAAGAAGACGTGAAGGCCATCCCCACAAACAAGTACCGCGACCCCGGCCACTACTTAGAGGGGCCCAAAGCTAATGGCATCAAACTGGAACCGGACGCAGAACAGGTCGCGCCGCAGGCCGCGGAGGTGGTTCGAGGATTGGCGTCCGCGTTACTGCAAGTCGAGCAGGCCATACACCACAAGTACATCAAAAGACCACTCGGTGAGTAAACTACTTTATTTAGCCACATTGCCAAAATTCTTTGTTTTGGTGTAGTGTTTGTTATGCATGAGTGGATTTTTTTTTAATTATATCCAGACGGTGGTTTAAAACAGGTCTCATCACAGGAATTGCTTGGAAAATTCTAAAACAATGATTCATCGATAAATACCGAAAATAGATATTTTCTAAGATTTTTTCTTTACTTACATGTCCGTTTTCTCCATCTTGATCTATCTCCAGTCAGTTTATCCTTCACTCCATCTCTTATTCTCTGTTACAGATTTATATTTTCCAAAGTTAGAAATTATCTAGCTATTTTTCGCGAGCATAACAACTACTTGGGCTACAAGTAGCCTTCACGCTATAGTGAAACATACAATGTTTATGCTTATGTTTATCTCAAACATGCTCAGAAATGTGGGCATTATTGTAGTTAAAAAAAGACACGAAGTTTGTAATTCCTGGCTCATGCATTACTTTACCGGCCTAGGCCAGGAAAGTAGTGTGAAAATTAATTCCTGGCTGCTGCTTAAAACAAGAAGACAAGAAATGTATTCAGAGTGACAAGACAGACATTGACGTTTCAGATGACAGTTCTGTTTTTTTTTTATTTGGCAAAGACATTTAGCGTTTAATGTCATCACTTGTCATTCAGCCAATTGCTACCAATTATAAAAACTGCACGTTTTTATAATAACGAACATTTATATAAATATGACTTCAATTTTATTAAAATGTTGTTATTAAATCACACGAAAATATGCTTAATTTTCGTTGCGAGAAGTAAAAACAATCAACGATATTAAATTTTGAGTAAAATATGATTAGGCTGTATGGCCTATGATTTCCTCTCATTTATTGGGAAAAGCACTATACATGGGTGGGAATGAGATTGCTTGACTCGTAATTATTGTCGAGGCCTCGCTGACGCTTGGCCTTGAAAACTACTCGTCCGGCAATGCCATATTTCCCGTACTATGCAATCTGTACTATTCCAGGCCTCGACGACAAAGAGCGGAAGGAGCGCGAGGCCAAGAATAAACCCCTGGACCTCGACGCCTTGGAGCGGTGGGAGGTATCCCTCATGGAGTGCCGGAGCTTCTCACAAATCGTTCTCCACCTGTTCACGCTGGACTCCAGTGTCACGTGGTCCGCCAGTATACTAAACGCCAGCTGTCGCATATGCAGGTAGGTTCCTCGCTGAGTCAAGTTCCAATAAATAGGGTCTAGATTTACCTTGAAGCGGTGGGAGGTGTAGTTCATGAAGTGCTAGAGCTTACAAATTGTCCTTCACCTGTTCACGCTGAACGCCAGGGTCACGTAGTCCGCCAGTATACTGAACGCCAGCTGTCGCATCTGCAGGCAGGTTCCTAGCTGAGTCAAGTTCCAATAAATAGGGTCTGGATTTACCTTGGAGCGGTGGGAAGTGTCTCATGGAGTGCCAAAGCTTCTCACAAATTGTGCTCAACCTGTTCACGCTGGACTCCGGCGTTACGTGGTCCGCCAGTATACTGAACGCCAGCTGTCGCATCTGCAGGCAGGTTCCTAGCTGAGTCAAGTTCCAATAAATAGGGTGTAGACTTGCCTTGAAGCGGTGGGAAGTGTCTCATGGAGTGCCAGAGCTCCCAAATTGTGCTCCACCTGTTCACGCTGGACTCTAACGTCACGCGCTCCGCCAGTTTACTGAACGCCAGCTGTCACATCTGCAGGTAGATCCCTCGCTGAGTCAAGTTCCAATAAATAGGGTCTTGACTTGCCTTGAAGCGGTGGGAGGTGTCGTTCGTGGATTGTCAGAGCTTCTCACAAATTGTCCTCCGCCTGTTCACGCTAGACTCCAGTGTCACGTGGTCCGCCAGTATACTGAACGCCAGCTGTCGCATCTGCAGGTGGGTTCCTAGCTGAGTCAAGTTCCAATAAATAGGGTCTAGATTTACCTTGGAGTGGTGGGAAGTGTCTCATGGAGTGCCAGAGCGTCTCACAAATTGTACTCCACCTGTTCACGCTGGAATCCAGCGTCACGTGGTCCGCCAGTATACTGAACGTCAGCTGTCGCATCTGCAGGTAGGTTGCTAACTAATAGAATATAATATTATATTATGCAATAAGTAAATACATCAAGGGCAATAGATGAAGCACGAACAAGTGATGGGAGGATTCTAACGACTGAATCACGACCGTAGGGAGAGATTCATCATGATTGTTAGAATCCTTCATGTGTTAGAATCCTAAGCAACGCAAATGATTCATGGCCCTCGATATAATTATTCAAGAGTTTATACTATGCTTTATACCACGACTAAGAGAAAAAGATTCAAGCGAAAATAGACAAAAGAAAAAGGCAGATTGAAAAAAGTGCTTTTTATTCACTGAAAACAGTAAATAAATTAAATTATGTACTGTTTTTAGTGTAAGGGGAATCGAATAAATCTATTTTATACCATTCCCCCTCTAAAAAGTTTATTTTATTCACCGAAAACAGTGAATAAAGTGCACTTTTAATCACTATTTTGGTAGTTATTTTATTCACTAAAAACAGTGAATAAATTGCACTTTTACTCACTATTTTGATGTTTGAAGTTAGAACAATTTACTCTTAATTTTAGTAATTGTTCCAATTTTAATGTCCAAATGTTTAAATTTTAAGTCTTCATCAAATGTCTATTTTCGCTTAAATTTTTCTTTTGACCGACTTCCAAAAGAGGAGGTTATCAATTCGTCGGAATCTTATTTTTATACATATATGTTGATCGATTTATTCGAAAACGTTTGTACCGACTTAGAATATATTTTTTTAAGGGAATACCTGTCAGGTGGTCACAATTTTTTTTTATTAAAACCGGTTGTGTAGTTTGGTGGTAAAGTCGGTTTTTAGTTTTGAAAAATTATTGTCGTAGTCATGGTATAAAGTATAGTATACAATTCTTGAATAAAGCGGATTTACATTGAGGGCCATGAATCACTTGCATTGCTCAGGATTCTAACACTTGAATCACGAGCTTAGAATCACTCCCTACGGTCGTGATTCAGTCGTTAGAATCCTTCACCTGCTCGTGATTCATCTATGGCCCTCGAAGTAAATCCGTCCTTTATTCACTAATTGCATAATATACTATTTGACGCCTCAAATGAATGTTTACCACATCGATCTTTTTTTCGCAGGAGAAAGACGGACCCCGACAACATGCTGCTGTGCGACGGCTGCAACAAGGGACACCATCTGTATTGTCTCAAACCCAAATTAACGGTGCGTAAAATTATTTTGTTTTTGTATAAAATTGTACAACATTCATCGAATACTAAGGAATGTCGCGTTGAGTCTTCGATCGCTCCTATAAATCCACACGCAAAATCGATTCGAAAGACAAACATCTACTCATATATTCATAAAATTCTCCCGGTCTATATCAGTATTATCACAGCATAAGTACTCGTACTCACGTAGTGTAGTAGTTCTTAGCGAATTGATTCACCTAGGAATCCCAACATTGACACACGAATAGTCTACCAAACGTCCGATGTCCAGTTCGTCAGGCAATCGTAGTCCAAAATTCTTCGTAGAAGTCTTACTCGCCGATATCACTTGTTAATTCACTTCGAAGTTATCTCACTGACAGCTTACTTAGATCACAGAATTATGTATTACATAAAGAACGGAATCTCCTAAGGTCCCGCGCAATACGAGTATGCGTCCCCGTCCCCGCACCTCTCCCTGATAGTCCAATTATTTTAACCAAAATACAGGCAAAATCTAGGAATTCAAGATAATAATTTTGTAGACTTGACGAAATGTTATTAACAATTTTTAAACATAAAAGGACTTATATTTGATCGAGACTACGGATTCACCTTGAACAATACTCGAGGTTAAACAACACTGCGCGCTCACTGCCCTCTACCTCACAAACAGTTCAACGTACAAAAAACTTTTTAAACAAAAGTTGTCGAGAATTCATCCCTCTACAATATTTATAATAGATGAAAATAGCGAAAACCCGATAGGAACCGAGATATTGGCGAAAAACGTACAAAAAAATCGATTTTTTGACCTTTGTCCCCTAGGAATCCATTGACGCGACCTTACCTATCGTAGGTAGGTTTTGACACAAGTTTTAGGATGTTAAAATGAAGGTTTGTACCAACTTTTAGCTTACTAGCTTTTGCCCGCGGCTTCGCTCGCGTAGGGGTGTAATTTATCATAATCCTTTCTTAGGGGATGCCTACGTCATAGTAGCTTTATGCATGCAAAGTCTTAGCCCGATCGGTTTAAAATTGACAAAGTTTCATACAAACTTTCATCCCCTATTTTATCCCCTTGGGGGTAGAATTGATCAAAATCCATTCTTAGCGGATGCATACGTCATAACATCTACCTGCATGCCAAATTTCAGACCGATCCGTCCAGTGGTTTGGGCTGCGCGTTGATAGATCACTATGTCAGTTAGTCAGTCACCTTTGAGTTATATATATATATTTAGATTGTAGAATAACTTGAATTCCGAGGTGAAATCCCTAAAATGACTAGACTATGATTCGCGCCGTGTGAAGGATGCGCCGGGCGGCTGCGGGCATCTGTAGCCGCCTCGATAATAATATATAAGGATATACAATATGCGGGGCTCTGTTCTCCGCATGTTGCGCGAAATCTTAGGAGATTCCGTTCTGTATTCTCTGCGCTGTCTTATATTCATTCTGCGCTTAGACTCACGTACCACTGACTTTTGGCAGGCCTGTGTCACTCCCCGTTTAGGCATCGAAAATATACCTACATATTACTATGCACGCGGCGACCACTCCGGAGGGGAAAATTCAGTTGCATGAATCGTTTGCCCAGAGTTGTAAGAATGAAATTGGCTTGCAATGGATGTCTAGGTATCTAAACGAAGAGGTGAAGACTTCTGTCTGACGCGAGCTAAATTAAACCATTACTCTAACCACATTGAGTAGATATTTCTTTGAATTTCTTTTCTGTGTAAGACTTCTGTACGTGAGTACTAGTACATATTCTGTGCTTTTGGTTACCTTTTTATATGCGCCTGTAGGCGCCGGTATGGATTCTCGATATTTCTCCAAAGTTGACGAATGTGTTTCGATGACGGAAACATCGTGGCGCCGGGTATGTGTGTGTGAGGGCAACGGAGTCAACGAACAAACAATTTTAAAGACTTTATGCTGTAAGACATAAGGCTTACTTTATACATATTTCTCTGGATTCCTGCTCGCAAAACTTCTACGTATTCTCGTTCGCGACAGAATACTACCAATTTAAGGAGCGTACTAAACTAAATTAAGGAGTGCAGTTTTTTATGAATACAACTGTAAGAATACACTTTTTTAATCTGTGAGTTCATTTCTCACTAACATTTGGATAAAACGTGCGAAGAAATCGGATATAAATGTTGTTGTCGAACGGTTGTTCCTTTATAATTTTAATTAAATTCACATAAATACTTTTGTAGGAAAACTAATAAAATTTATGTAATTTCACGCGGTCAGGACGGACCTACAAGGAAGGTAAATGTTCATTATTAATAGATAGCACGTAAATAGATACTTATTTTTTTTTTAATTACTTCGTATTTAGACGTTTATGTTTGTTTACTTGTTCGCAAGCATAACATGTTATATTGTGTCAACATTGCATTATATTATAAGTATTTATTAATTAAAAGACAATAATAATAATATGACAAAGCCCTTCTGGCGAGTAGGCGACCAATACTGTGAAAATGAGTTTCATTCGGCGTTTCTTCTCAGCAGTGGTCGTTACGAAGCGCTGGTATCGGTAGCTTTTCTTTAAAAATAAATTATATTTTAATATACTTTACACGTAACGAAAATTATACTTATTGACGTGTAAATTTGCCTGTGAAGGTTTAATTACTGAATAAACATTTGAATCTTTGAATCTTTAGACCAAGGTATTGTTTGTTTTACAGAAAGTACCTGACGGAGACTGGTTCTGTGCGAGCTGTAAGCCCAAAGAGGAGCGGACGCCACGCAAGAGACGGAAACTGTTCTCGGACGAGGAGATAGAGGAGATGTTAGAAGACAGGTGAGAGTTCATTTTTAAACCGACTTCTAAAAAGGAGGTCTTAAATTCGTCGCGAACTTTTATTATTTTTTTTCGACTATATACCCAGAGAAGTACAGCCCCGGGACATTCAAAAGTAGATTGAATGGGTATCTTTTGGATAGGCATGCTTCATCCTAGTCTTCATCGTCGCTTTCCATCAGGTGAGATTGAGGACAAATGCCTAAACCAATAATTTGTAAAAACCGACTTTCAAAAAGAGAGAACGTTCAATTTGTTAGGATCTTTCTTTTTTTAACCGACATCCAAAAAGGAGGAGGTTATCTATACGTCGCGACATTTTTTTTTGTATGTTCATAGATTATTCGACCGATTTGGAAAATTTTTGTTCGAATGGGTATACTGTCCAGGTGGTCCCATAGTAATTTTATTAAAATCGGTTGTGTAGTTTGGGGGTGAAGTTGGTTTTTAGTTTTGAAAAATTATTTTTTTTTACAAGCTTTTTTAACTTGCAATGAATCTTGTATGTATGTTTGTTTAAGTCTAATCTTGCTTCTCCATTTTCAACCAGTTAGTTATTCTCAGGCAATTGAGCTGGAAAGCATACTTGTGTAATAAATATGTTAGTGGGATGACAATACAATATTATGGAGTCAATGACCTGTTCTGATGATGGAGCCGGGAGATATTCGACGGAACTCAGTTATAAAACAATGTAACCTCATTGAGTAGTACTCGTTTAATTTGTCGTGACGAGTAGTTTATGGTAGACAATGTTTAGGGTCTGATCACGGAGACGGAATGTGGTCAACGGAATTCAGTAATAAAAGAATTGGGCTCGTTTGATTCGTCTTGAGGAGAAGATAAGAGCTTGTTTCAAAAATATTTTTTCGAGTGTATGTATTTATGTTTGTATGTATGTATAAATGTTTGGCACGCTCTGCATCTTGAACAGCTCGATGGACTTTAGCTTGAAAGGTGTCGTTAGATTCGTATTTACTGTGAGAGTGACTCTGGGTATATCAAAATAAAATAAAAAAAACAAGATGGCGGATTTTTGGCGTCAAATTCAAATGTTTGGCACGCTCTGCAGCCTGAACGGCTCAATGGATTTAAGCTTGAGAGGTGTCGTTAGATTTGTATTGACTGTCAGAGTGACTCTGGGTATATCAAAACAAAAAAAAAGCAGTCAGGTTTTTTGGTTTTTGTCATAATTGGCTTGTCAACTAAATAATTAAAATTTGGTTTTAATAGAAAATATAGACCATTTTAAGAAAGTATTTTAAATAAAAAAATTCTACGTGTTATCAGGATTTTTTTATATCATTTTAAAATTTGCACCGGAAGTGACGAAACACAGCAATCAAAGTTTACATTTATCCTATGCCTGCACAAAAAAAAAACAATGACAACGGTCATCTGTCAATGTCACCTGTTTAAATTATTTTTGTTATGTTGGTTGTAGTCGTTTGACATATATTGTTATAGGGAGATGACAGTGACAGTACCATGGAATTATATGTACTTCATTAGACAGTACAGTACTGAAAGCGGAAATTGTCAATCTTCATCGTGACTTCACTTCCTCAAATAAATTGACCTTGCTTAAAAATGAAGGTCATTTGGAGTTTTGCAAATATCTTAATAACTAAGACCTTATTTTTAAATCTGATTAGAGAAAGCTTCTCCTAGAGGCTATTTCTCGAAAAGGTTTGTGAATTAGATCTTTTTTCAAATTACTTGACGAGCGAATTACCTGTTGAAATAATGAGGTGTGCCAACAGTGAGTTGGAGCCGGAGGTGGACACGGGCGTGTGCGCGTCGTGCGGCAGCGGCGGCGTGCTGGCGAGCTGCTGCGGCGGCTGCCGCCAGCGGTACCACGCAGAGTGCGCCCGGCCCCGCCCCGCCCGGGCCGCCCGGCGCTGGCTCTGCGACGACTGCCTGCACCCGCCCAGAGGTCAGTCGCTCCGCACCTACCGTCCCTTATTTTTGTCCCACCCTGTTCGGTGTCCCCTTTTTTCTTCCACACTTTTTTGAAGCTGCTGATGTCATCGCGCCATCTTCTCCGTGGTCTTCCTGCGCCCTTCTGGCACCCACTGGTTGCCTTCCGGGTTCATCTATCAGGAAGCATGCGGCACACATGTCCCGCCCAGTCCCATTTAAGTTTGGCTGTCTTGACGCCGACACCAACAACTCCAGTTCTAAAACGCGGATCACCATTACCGACCCTATTCCCGTACCCGTACGTTACATATCAGTACCCTTGTCACCACTTTTCTAGCAAATAAACTTTGATTTGATTTGATTTTGATATCCATTCTTCGTATATTTTATTAATTGTTATATTTTATTAATTACAGGGTTAGTCTGTACTCTATAAATATTAAAACTACTTGACGACTCCGTGGCATAGTGGTCACCATGCTAGTCCGCCACCCAGAGATTCCGGGTTCGATCCCCGGTCAGGACAAGTTGGAAAATGACCTTTTTCAAATTGTCCTGGATCTTGGATGTTTATATATGTTACAAAATATAGTATCATTGAGTTAGTATCTCATAACACAAGTCTCGAACTTACTTTATAAAACTTTGTTGTGAAAATCCGGGGTGGGCTGCTTTTAAAGGATAAACAAACAAAAAAAGGCCATAGTACACAAAAATGGCATTAAATATAAAGTAATTTTTTTATGGGCAAAATGTTACAACTTTTCTTGAGTTCGTCAATAACATTATGTATGTGTGTGCTAAATTTTTACCAGAAACTATTTCGTATTTCGATATCAAAATAACAGAATTATTGTATTGCTAGAAAATTAAGTATAGGTTAAATACCATAGATAACATTTAGTTTTTTGTCCGTAAAGAGGTGCGTCGCTGCGCCGCCACGGCGATCACCAACATCCACAACTACACGCGAGCGCAGAACAGGCACAGCTCCGGTTTGTCTATGACTCTTTGCATCTCATTCTCTATGGTTCATCTCGGTTGCCTGTCAAGTCATTGCAAAATCATACCTCCTGGCATGAACATAGGCCTCAAATTTGAGTAGACTTCATGGCTTTTTTAAAAAGCTGTACATTCACCTTCATGGCATGTCTCCAGGGATATGTACATATTACCGCGCCATTGCAAAATCATCCTTCCTGGCATGTGCATAGGCCTCAAATTGGAATAACACTTCATTTCTTGTCTAAACAAATTACTTATATGAATCGATCTTCACGGCAAAAGCAGCCTATCTTCAAAATCAGCATATTCTTGGCATAGTATGGTTCAGACGTCTACATGCATGTATAAAGGGGGTATTATATAATCTTCATGTCTTAGGGGTTGGGACTTATTTGGCAGCACGGAACAGTAGTTTTCCTTTTCTGTCGCTCAGAACCGTCATTTGCTAGAGCGAGAGAGAACGGAACGCATCAGTATTTCGTGCTTTTCGTCGCTTTCTCACGCTCTTGCAAATGACTGCTCTGAGCGACAGAAAAGGATAACAGCATAGAAAAGTGCTTCTCCGTGCTGACAAATGAGTCCCAACTTTGACGGGGCTACCTGAATTTTTCGGGCCCAGTGCTGCCCCCATTTGAAATAAATCATTTGAAAAGAAACGGAGGTATTACTTAAAATTTGGCTTTGATATAATTCTAGATAACCCTTCTTACTAGTTTATGAACTACAGTTTATATTTTAAAGTGAGAATGTGTAGCTTTTTATAGCATTTTTGCGAAAAATTGCCACTTTTAGCAAAAATGCTATAAAAAGCTTCACATTCTCACTTTAAAATATGAACGGTAGTTAATTAAATAGTTGGAAGGGTTATCTAGGGTTATATCAAAGCCAAATTTTAAATCATATCTCCGTTTCTTTTCAAATGATTTATTTCAAATGGGGGCAGCACTGGACCTCGAAAAATTCAGGTAGTTAAAGGCTGCATATACCTTTAATTAGTTAAAGGCTGCATAAACTTCAAGGAATATGTAAATTCATAATTACAGCATATTCAATAAGACCCCGTATAAAATTTATCCTCATGGCATGTAAAATGGCATTATCATACTTATGCACTTCTCTACTTTGGCATTTTGATATTAAGGGTATCAACCATCTTTTCACATTATCATATAGCAATAGTTTTAGATTATAATGCACTTTTGGTGTGTGGCGAGTCCTAATTTAATTTCATGAAATTAACTGGCTCTTTCTTGTAATATTTTTTCTTTTTTTCACCTCTTGACTAACAAACTCGTAGCGAATTAATTTTATTTTTAAATCTTGTGATGCTTTTTGAGTCTTAATCTTTGTGGGAGTAACATTTTCGTTGCTTCACTTTCTCTCTCTAATAGACTCTATAGAATAATAGCTGGTGACAAGTTTTTCGATCTGCCTAAATGTATCTTACGAAGCTGAGTGGCTGTCATCTAGTGACAGAATAATTATTACACACTAGCTTCACTAGTTTCACTAGCACACTAGCTTCACTAGTCTGTATATGTTATTGTTACACACTAATGACGCTAGTGTGCAGGTTCCTTACACTGGAAGTAAATGGTGGTATTTTAAAATGACAATACATGGGTATAAATTCAGAGGTACAATCAGGCTTCAAAAATGGAGTCAAAATTTCTCATACAATTAGTATGAGAGATTATGACTCAATTTTTGAAGCGTACTGTACAAGTCGCGTCTAGTGAGGATAGAACTCATGCCTCACATACGCTCAGCCGGTACCTAGACTGCTAGGCCACCATCCCACACACACACTTAAATGTTCATTCTCGTTGCTAAACATTTTTATTTTATTTAGACCTTAAAATAAAAATAAACTAAACATAAACTACATATAAAATTTATTTTAAAATAATTAAACAATTATTAACTGCATAAAACAGTAAACAACACGTAAACGCCCAAACGACTCATTCGAAGCGCATTTCAGACCGGAATGGCAATACATGGCCGCCACGTCCGCTCGCTGTTTCAGGCCGCGGTTGACATCAACAGCGTGCCTCGTAGCACGCAAACGGCGAAAGTGGGAGACAAACGACGGCCGCCATACAGATTGCGATAAGTGACAGTCGTTAGTCGGAGACGAATTATAATATTTGTCAACTCTCGCGAACAGACTTCAGAGACAGAGAATCAAGACATTGACTTGCTAATTGGCACTTACTGTAATAAAGGTGTTTTATTCGTTGAATGTCACGGACGGAACTGCCGACTAGTTTCACTTATGAAAAAGTCGACCGTTTGACATTGACAGTGTCAAAAGCGCTGTAATATCGCGGTCGAGTGGTAAGTTAGTAACTCTATGCTTTGTGAACAGACTCTGACGACAGCGAATGCAACGAGCCGCTGGTGAAGCTGAAGAAGGTGTCCCGAAGCAGCAAGGAGCCTTCCCCGGTGCACAACGGCAGCAGGAAATCAAGGAAGTACGGATAACACTCTATACTCTCTCCTTTGACACTGTTTTGAACGTCTCTTTTCAATATTTTACACTTTTCTGGAAACTTACGGCTAAGAGATCATCTTATCAGCCACAGGAAGTCCACTGCTGGACATAAGCCTCCCCCAAAGATTTCCAAAACGACCGATCGGAAGCGGCCTGCATCCAGCGCCTCCCTGCAACCTTGCTCAGGTCATCCGACCATCTAGCTAGCCCACCTGCTAGATTCTAGCAGGTGGGTGTCCTACGCTATGCTTGCCGGTACGTGGCCGCCATTCGAGAACCTTTCTGCCCCATCGGCCATCGGCTAAGAGATAAAACATTGATTTGCAAAAAATGTATTTTTTTTTTTTACTGGAATCTGTAATACTGTTCACGTCAATTAAATGCTCTTTCTGCCACTTTAGACATGTAGAAGTGAATTTTTGTATGTATGAACCTTAATAAAAAAACTTACATTTAAAGTACTCTCAATAAAGCGCAGTGTCGAACAACTTACTTGTCTATTTTTAAATCATTTAGGTATGTTCCCTCAAAATATTTTTTTTCTTGTTATAGATCGAAAGAGGTGACGAATACGTCAAGAAAATCAAAGAATTCATTAACAAATGGTGTATTTTTACATTACCATGGTAAGATATTTGTCTTTTATGCCGTAAAATTAAATTTCTTTCCCGCTTCTGTCTTTTTTTTTTATTATAATTATTTTACGGCTCTGGATATTAGTCCTTAGAGCCTATCTTGATTTTATCACTACTTTATTCCTAACCCTAACTATGCAATCAAAGGTTGATGTAGGTCTTTTGATTGCTTCAAGGGAGCTTCTGGCGACATATCTATTTCGACTGGTTTTCACAGCCGATTGAGTGGCGGACGGCGCCTAAAGACGCCGACCACAGTCCGCAAATAAATATCACTACAGCCGCACTATGAGTGTCCACTTTAACCATTTCACATATTGTCAGTGAGCATGAGCATTTTTTACACTAAACTACACCAATTTCATATTATAAAGTCCATTAGAATCAATTTGCAAAACAATTTAAAGCAAACTCCAACTGAACCCCTTGACTTCCCACCAAAAGTGTCTCTTTTGTCTTCTAACATTCATATCTGTCAGTCATGTAAAGGGACGTATCATCAATCAGGCAATAGGAGGATTTGACGCCATGGTACCAGTCAACTCACTGGTGATGCCGATCGAGAATAAGAAAGAAGTTACAATGTGTGTCAAAGATTCAAATGTTTATTCAGTAATTAGACCTTTACAGGCACTTTTATACTCAATAGGTATAATTTACGTTACGTGTAAAGTATATTAAAATATAATTTATTTTTCAAGAAAAGCTACCGATACCAGCGCTTCCTTATCTATTTATTGATTATTAATTTTATTTTAATGAATTACCTATAATTGTTTTTTTCTTCATGCACAGAAGAGCCAGCCTCAAAAACCAACCATCGCAAGCGCAGCAGTCGCGCGGAGCCGGTAGCGCTGCACACGGAGGCGCTGGACCTGCTGCTGAGGGACGTCATGAAGCACAGGGACTGCTGGCCTTTCTACGAGCCCGTGTCGATAGAGGAGGTACCATTCGCTTCCTCCTTTTTGTGAAGTTGGTTTATTTACTTACTTTCTTAAAGGAATTCGCATTTAGGGCATAGGCTGTTTTCACTGGTCCTGCGTGTGACAAGGACTGGCAAACCTGCTTTATTTCATATTTTTTAATTCTGGATTAAGAGGGGGTAAAATAGGGAATATGCATGAAAAAATATGTGAGCTATCTAATCAGTTTATCCATAAATATTCAAAAGTAAAGTACTAACAGTGAAAACAGGATGAAAAACGAACAAGATATAACGATTTTACGAAAATATGTCTATCTAACTCGCAAAACCGCTATTCCTATGGAAAATGTACAGATGATATAGACTTTGACGTCACCAGTCCATATTGGACCTCTCTTTCTAATTGAAACTTTAAAGAATCACATGTTCGTCGCTAATTAGGTCCCGGGTTCGATCCCCGGTCAGGGCAAGTTGGAAAATGGCCTTTTTCAAGTTGTCCTGGGTCTTGGATGTTTATCTATTGAAGTATTTATTATAAAATATAGTATGGTTAAATTAGTATCCCATAACACAAGTCTCGAACTTACTTTGGGGCTAGCTCAATCAGTGTGATTTATCCCTACATATATATATATTTATTTATTTATTTTAATTAAGATATTTTATAAATTATTTCATGTTTGTTTACTGTGGTTAATAAGGATTTTAATCAAATAAAAAAAAGTGCATATTCTCTATTAGAATATCGAATTTCAATTAAAACGGTTCGCAAAATTTTGAAAAGGCAAGTAGTAAAGGCATACTAGTAATTTATTAATCGTAATCGAAAAGTTATTTGTCTAGCTGTTTGTTCGAATGGCACCGGCGACAGCGTTTATCGAGCGTTATGATCTATCACTATCTCGCTCTACGGAATAATAACGAGCGGGATGTCAAACTAGTAACGAATTAGTGAATCCGTCGCGCGATATAAACTTTATCTGTGTTTATTAATGGTGCCATGCTACTGGAGCATGTCGATAATTGAATGGCAATTCAGTAAAAAGTGAGGCCGCTTGTTTACAACGGCGCCGTTTAACTAAAAAGCTAGCCTGTTAACTGGGACTGAAGTTAAGCTATTTAGCTGTGACTTAATATAAGTACATTTTGTTCTTGTGTTAACTGTATCCTTGACTTCCGCAGGTGCCTGACTACTTGGAGGTGATCTCGCAGCCCATGGACTTCAGCACCATCAGGCAGAAGCTGGAGCAAGGCTCGTACAGCACAGATGAGGAGCTGCTCGCTGATGCTGCACTCGTGCTCACCAACTGCTACGTCTACAACAAGGACACGCATCCAGTTGCCCGGTGAGCACTACACTTTTTATGTATGCTCAGGTGGTCACGCAGCCCATGGACTTCAGCGCCATCATGCACGCACGGGTTATTAAGTACAGCTTGGTGTCAGAAAGACAGACAGACGGACAGTGAAGTCCTAGTAATAGGGTCCCGTTTTATGGAACCCTAAAAACTTTAAAATCTATTTATTTTACTACCCTCAAATGCATAAAAAATAACAAACTATTATATAGTATTTTGATTCCATGCAATCAAATGCTGTGTTGCCAGCAACAAAAAAAAACGTGCCTTACATGTATTAATTTCGACTTAAATTAATTTATACAATTGACATCCGAAACCCTAAGCTACTTACGGTGAGTATCCTAACATTTTATTTTCATCACATTTGTTTCCATTTTATAATACAAATTAATTTCAATACAGTTGCTACAGATTTGATAATATCCGAAAGGCCTTATACATTTATCGAAGGCCACATCATCAATTTGACAAAAATAGGAAAGTTGATAATCCCAATCAAGAAGTTTTTTTCTGTTTTTTTTTTTTTTACAAGCTTTTATTCAGTTTCACCTGTCCCGTTGTGTCTGTCTGTAATCGAATCTTGCAAGTTAAATTTGACCCACTTCCCGGTTTCCGATTGAGCTGAAATTTTGTAAGTATACTTATATCGCGTGACAATGCAATATTTTGATAACATGGAGTGGATCTGAATAACGAGACAAAACATATTTTAACTAAAATAGGTTTAGCAAATGTTTGTAATTTTTTATGAACAAGGGGGTTAAAATATATTTACGTTTTCAGAGCAGGCTACAGACTAGAAAAGTACATCAACAAACGCTGCGGCGAGCTCGAGCTGCCTCCCCTGCCCGAGATCAACCTCGAGGAGCCCTCCGCCGGCGACGCGGGCCACAAGCGGGCCCCGTCCGAGGCCGGGGAGGACGCCCCGAAGGCCAAGCGAGCCAAGCTCAAGTGATGGCGCGCGCAGCCCAGCCGGCTCCTGGACTATGTCACGTACTGAGGCTAGTGATAGTGCTAAGGGACTCGAGAGCAAGTTCTATGTGATCGTGTGATTTTATGTCGTTGACATGTGTTTTATCTGTGCAAACAATCAGAACTTTTACTAAAAATTTTAAGTTAATTGGAAAAGGTGCGTTGAAGACAGCGACACCGTCGGGTCGCTCCACCTAACATTAGACCTGAGGATGATCTCTAAACCGATCGAAACTGGTCGGCCCTCTCCGACTACACTGCGTGAGTAAAACCCTGTTAAAATATTTAGTTACGTCATCTCACGTTAGTTTTAATAATTGCAAACATGACGTTTATCAGAATTTTCAGTAACAGTTTCGTGGGTTGTAGGTTTAGGTAATCTGTTAAAACGAAAAGCTGTCGGAACCTAAAGTTATTATCAAAATCGTTTCAATCAAAGCACAGAAATAAGTACTAAATGAGTATATTCAATGGAATATCAAGAATAATTTAACTTTGTGGGAGATTTTCAATATTTAGAAATCTACGCACAAAATACCTACTGGGTATTATGCAGACTTGCACTCCGTACACTCTGAAATACGATGTTGTTCTGGTGTATACGGATTCTCAAAATATATTGATATGTTTTTTAAAGGTGGAAACCTTAAGTTTATGATACTGAACTATTTAACATCCCCTAGAAACATGAAAACGTACAAAAAAGTTTTTAGCTTCCCCTGGAAACTTGGATCAGCTGATCTATGAACTTGTATGGGGGATCGAAAAATATTACAGTACTCGTTATGTGAAACAGGCGTGAAAATATGTATGTATGTATGTTTGTTATATACCTATACTGTAAAGCGATGCCTTGGTCCTAAGTGGTTTAAAAAATTAAACAGAAATAAGAAGTGTCGTTCTGATTGTTTGTATTGATCGTGTAAGATAGCTTACGCTGTCAAGTACCTTAAAAGTTGTTAGTGTATTTCTGGTTCGCTCAATTTTGAGCTGTTTCAGTGATTAAATTTAAAATGTACAAACGAATAAGAGAAAGACAAATTAATAACTGGAAGTTTTTTGTTAGGATGATCTTGAATATGATAATACAGTTGAAATAAAAATATGTATTCATAGACCAGCCGCTTTAATGAGTTTTCGCCCGCGCGGTACAGGGACGCGGGGTATGACGACTAAGGGGAATGAGGGAAGAGCGCGGTGTAATTCACCCACACCTCAGATTAGTTGTCTAACTCATAGCGGTCGGTCTATAGTTGCTTGCAAAAATTACAGAAATCAATTTGTAGACAAGCTTGTCGAAATTATTCTCAATGTACAAAGAGAAAATTTAAAATGAATTATGAAAAATCGAAAGTAAAGCAAATAATTATAAAAAAAAATAATTAAGCAAGCTTTTATCGAAAGTGCTTGTTTTTTGTTTGTTTGTAAAATCTTTATTGTGCATAAACACAGGACAAAAATACAGGTTAGAATTATAGAACAGTACAAAGGCGGACTTATCCCAGATAGGGATCTCTTCCAGTCAACCTTGAAATATGAGGACAATTTTACAACAATAGTGCTCCTCAAGACGAATCAAACGAGTCCAAACTCGATGGGGTTGCGTCGTTTCATTACAGAGTTTCTATGGAGACTTTCCGGGTCCGTCATTAGATCCACTCATGTTATCAAAATATTGCATTGTCACGATATAAGTATACTTGCATAATATAATATAACAGTTTCTAAATAAATACTAAACTCGACAGCAATATTATTTTGTAGTTAATGTAACAGATTTTTATAATTTGGTTTGAAATTGATTTAGTAATTTTTATTAATTGTTGGCTCTGTACACGCACGTACACTATGTCTGCCGCTGTCCGCCTGCAATGAGTCATTCTATGCTCCGGCTGGCGGCGCGGCGGCCGGCAAGCTCATTGCTCGATTACGTACATGTGCATCATTTAAAAGACTTTAAGATTATAGGAAAAAGTTTGGAATAAGTTTGCTCGTATACTTTTGCCACTATCATATAACTCTGCATAGCAACTGGCTTATGTGCCATAGTTGTTTACAAGAGAGGGATCACTATCCGACCGTGATACAGTAAATCTATTACTACTACGGCGGGTAGATGAAAAATCATTAAGTGTTCAACTATGCATGCAAATATGTACCTACTTAAGAACTTACGTACCATGTAATAAAATTGTAAATTGAAAACTACACTGTATACTGTTTAACGTGAAATAAAGTTTTTAAAGTTTAACTTACAAAATTTCAGCTCAATCGGAAACCGGGAAGTGGGTCAAATTTAACTTGCAAGATTGGATTACAGACAGACACAACGGGACAGGTGTAACTGAATAAAAGCTTGTAAAAAAAAAACAGAAAAAATATTCTTGATTGGGATTATCAACTTTCCTATTTTTGTCAAATTGATGATGTGGCCTTCGATAAATGTATAAGGCCTTTCGGATATTATCAAATCTGTAGCAACTGTATTGAAATTAATTTGTATTATAAAATGGAAACAAATGTGATGAAAATAAAATGTTAGGATACTCACCGTAAGTAGCTTAGGGTTTCGGATGTCAATTGTATAAATTAATTTAAGTCGAAATTAATATATGTAAGGCACGTTTTGTTTGTTGCTGGCAACACAGCATTTGATTGCATGGAATCAAAATACGTTTAGGCTGGTATTACAGCTATGCGGGAGCCGTGCGGGTCGTCTCGTACGGCTCCCGGGGCGGGCATGAGGCGCTAGAACATCGTTTCACAGCGTCCGTACGGAACACGCTCCAGTTAGCGCCCGCACAACGTTACCCACTCAATCGTACTGAACACTCGTTTCAGAGCACTGCGGGCGCTTCCCGTACGGTTCCGTATTACTGCCGAACCGTGCAGGTCTCCCGCATAGCTGCGAAACCAGCCTTAGAAATATGTAACAAAAACTCTGTCCGATCCTTGTAGGAGCAACTCAGACCATCAATATGAACAACTTTTCCTATGGGACGAATGCTTGAAACTCGAAAAGAAATCGACATTTTCATACAAAAGTGTTCGGCTGGCCCGGAAATTTGTATGAAAATGTCGATTTTTCTTTGAGTTTCAAGCATTGATCCCATAGAAAAAGTTGTTCATATTGACGGCCTGAGTTGCTACGTCAAGGATCGGATAGGGTTTTTGTTACATATTGTACTTGTGAATGTTAATCGTTCGTTTAGTAGAACAATTTTTTCAATAATAACGCTACTTATTTCACAAAAATTATAGAAATAGTACATATGATAGGATTTGTGTAAATATTAAAATTGATTTTAAACTTTCAAAGCGGTCGCAATAAAATGATAAAGATATTTCTTTGATTATTGTCAATACGTGGATACAATGAATATGGAATCTTTTTGTTTTTATTATTTGATGTTTGTTTCGTTTTTTTTTATTGTTGACAAAGCTCATTTACCTGTTTAAGACGAAGTGGTAGCTAAAGTGGCGCCCTCATTTGAAATAAATTGTTCAAAACTAAATATGGTGATAATTAAAAATTCGATTTGTATCAATGTCTAGAAAGACCTTTAAACTATTTTATGAATAACCTTTGAAATTATTACTAATGTCCGTCTAGTTTTAAAGCGGGTTTTCGCCAAAAGTGGCCACTTTTGGCGAAAACCCGTTTTAAAACTAGACGGACTACCAATATTACTTTCAAAGGTTATTCATAAAATAGTTTAAAGGGTCTTTTAGACATTGATACAAATCAAATTTTTTAATATCGCGTATTTAGTTTTGAACAATTTATTTTAAATGAGGGCGCCACTTCTGCTACCATTTCGTCTTAAAAAAGACTTTTTTATGAAAAACTAATAAAATTAAAATCTCGATACGTCCAGAGGGATTATTATGATAAAGCAAGTGACTTCGTCGTGACATATGAGTACAAATTCTTTTAAGAGCGTTAATACACGACTGCAGTGCCGCGCGCTCTGATTGTGGTGTCATTTTTCAAACGCGGAGGTTTCTAAACGAACGGTTTTTGTATGAAAAAACCATTCTTTTAGGTGACTCCGCGTTTCAATAATGGCACTTATGGAAGGCGCCGCAGCGGTGCCGGTGCTGCGGCGCGAGTGTAAACAAGTAAGGCTGGATGAGCAAATCCTGCGCTGTAAAGGAGATATAAATTAGAAAATCAAATGACAACAATCTAATGTAAGTTCAGCCTATTTTAAAGCTATCGCCTATTGCATCAGCTCGACGCCACTAAACTAGTGATCCACGCAACGTATTTTGAAAATTCTACCGTAATTAACACAAATATTAAATCATTTTTTTTTAACGTCAAAATAAAATATTTCTACGGGATTTGTATGAAATATGGCTAATGACGTCAGTTTCTCGGAGTCAAATAGCGATCTTAATATCAGTTTTTTTACAGTAATAAGTCTAAAATTACTTTGAAAATTGATACGATCAATGACAAGACAATAATGTCCTTATTAGAGACGTTTAATTTTCTTAATAGTACTAAAAAAAAATATTTTTGACTCAATTTTTGGAAGGCTATTGGCGTCGGGTTGTCTTAATGGGCGATAACCTTTAGGTGTATCTATTCCTAATATAACTGCTGCATTTAATGTTAAAAGTCAATTCGTATTGCCTTGTAAGAGAAAGATCAGGGCCAAAATGCAAATCTACAAGACCAGTGATAATTATTATTGCCAACAACGCGTATTTATCTTAGTTACTTAACCATAACGGTTAGTTTTCGGGAATTTTTTAAACAAGCATAATAAACTAGTAGTGTCTGTGAGCGCTTGAATGATAGGGACGTGGTACCCTTTTCCCTGAAGGGACACTTAGCGACTAGGGGATATTTTACGAAAGGGACATTCGACGAAGCGCCTGCGAGTAGATGGAATAGAAGTTCCATTGAATTGCAAACTTCGCGCTAAATTACTATACTTGCTTCAAAAATTTGCATGTTATATGTCAAACATTTTCCGGCATATTTTATAGTTGGTTTAAATAATTATCCGCCCAAAACAAGACGACCTCCCGAAATATGTCACCGCTTCCGACACTGTCATCTTCATTTGGGTGCATAATGGTTTAAATCATGTCCTTACGTTTCATAATACGACGGTTTCAGTGTTTATGTCAAAGTTCATATTGGATTTCATTAAGTCAATGTACAGTAGACTTGCGTCCCTTATTTCATTGAAATTGGGCCCTTTTAGGTTAGAAGCGTGGCCGACTGTACAGCTAAGAGCGTTTACACATAGCGCGGCTCCGTCTGCCGCTGCGGCACGGAATGTGTAAGGGCCGGCACACTTATGGCGAAGCGCAAGCGCAGAGCATTTTTCACTGCCAAACTATTATCGACATTGTCCTCTTTGAAATAATATAATTTTTCAAATCGGCTATATTAAATAAAATTCAAGCTATGTAAGTTGTAAGAATGAGAGATAACTGGTTACCTAATTAACTTAAGTCTTGTGAATATCTAATAATGTAAATGCAGCCCAACCCATCACAACTTTCTATCGAATTATTGTTTACCTATTCTGTAGCAGTAATCAGTGGTTTGCGATTTTGATGGCACGTTCATTTGTTTATTTTGTAAGATTTTATAGTATCATACAATGTACCATTGTTTGCTTACCCAAATAAATTGAAAAAAAAATATAGATAATCAAATATCACAATACTTACGCACTTTTGGCGAATTTCGACGAGGCTATAAATATTGCGTTATTTGATTATAGATATTATTTCAAAGAGGACAATGTCGATAATAGTTTGGCAGTGAAAAATGCTCTGCGCTGCTCTTCGCCATAAGTGTGCCGGCCCTAAATTGTAAGAGTTGGGCTAGATCCGACAGCAAGAAATAGCATTTTTCTATGCTGCTATACTTTGCTGTCGCTCAGAACTAGAGCGAGAGAGAGTGACGGAACGCCACGGAACCGGCTATGCTGATGCGTTCCGTCTCGCTCTAGCGAATGACTTTCTGAGCGACAGAAAAGGAAAGCAGCATAGGAAAGTTCCGTTCCGTGCTGATAGATGTGTCCCAACCCAACCACAGACATACAAAGGGAACCAGACCAAACATTTACTTAGAACGCGTGGCAATATTTTTCTCGTAGCTTATTTTTTAATTTCCTAAATAATAAATAGATAAAAACTCATTGCGGGTGTTTGTATATACTAAGTACTGTTACACATTCATATTTTACTATTTTTACCCTAAATACTTTTTTTTTAATTTTTTGTCCTAATTAATTTATCAAAATTAAAACATGTGATGAAAAATTTCGCCACGAATGTGATTCGAACCCGCGTCCCTCGTGACGCCGTGAGTGCACTACCAATTGTGCTACAGTGGCTTCGAATCTACCTGATGAAATTTCTCGTCACATAGTACACACGCAATTGAAGCATGCGTTATTCTTCACTACCCACTATTTAGAAGTGTGATATTCAACTTAATTCAATTTAGATGAATTAAAAGTTGATTAAAGTAAAGGCTTTTGTTTAAATTGTTGGTTTTTTAACAGCATTACAATGCTCGGATTATTATCCAAATATTATTATTTGTATTCGAATCCCACTCGTGGCGAAATTTTTCATCGCATGTTTTAATTTGATGATAAATCCGAGCATTGTAATGCTGTTAAAAACCAATAACTACCAATTATTTTAAAGAAATACAACGAACTTATGTACTTTAACTGTATTATACAAAAATGTTTAGTCTGCTTCCCTTTATATGTCTGTGGTCCCAACCCTTAAAAGGTTTTCGAAACTTGCGGTTACTACTCATTTATTTATTAATGTAAGCTTTTTAATTTCTCTTTTTGGTTTCAAAATTTTTTGTTTTGAGTTCCATCGTAATAATGAGTCGTGTTTTGTTTATTAGATTTTATATTCGTTTTACAATCAGACTAAATGTTTTGTATGCTAGACGCCAGTTAGCGTGACAATAGCAGGCATTGACCTCTAACGGAAGGGTGAAACTGAGGTTGCAGTATAGCAATTTGAAAACTTATTGTTTAATGCTCTCCAAAATCATAAATATAACCGAAGATATGCTTTATCCTGGGACATTTAATTACCTACATTTAATTAAAAACAAAGGGACATTTAATGCTCTCCAAAATCATAAATATAACCGAAGATATGCTTTATCCTGGGACATTTAATTACCTACATTTAATTAAAAACAAAGGGACATTTAATGCTCTCTAAAATCATAAATATGACTGAATTTGCACAGTGGGCCACATAGAAAAGTATACGACCTCTATACTGTCGGTACTACTACATTGTTCTATTGGTGGTATACTTTTCTGTAGCTCACTGTACTTTATCCCATGTATGAACTCGCCTGTATGCCTCTCTTACATAAACATCTCTCACAGGCCTACTGGAAGAGATAATTAGTGCCTTTGTGCAACTTTTATTTGATGTATTCTCTGTATACATTCTCCGTGTATATAAATTGGTAAGTAAACAAAAAAATACGTATTAGTCGGGATTTTAGGTTGTCAAAGTAAAAGTTATTGATTTTGTTAAATATCGATCACGTTTTTACTATTCATACATAATGCATTTTTAGATTCAAAGAGGGTTGACGTCAGCCAAATTGTTTTAACTGGTCTTATTTCTAATAATAACTAGCTGTGTCCGCGGGCTTCGCTCCCCGCGAAAATTTCGTCCTATTCTATTTTCTTCCCCGGGTCTCAAACTATATCCATACCAAATTTCATCCAAATAGGTTCAGTGGTTAAAGCGTGAAGTGGTAACAAACAAACAAATATTCAAACTCAATTTTGCATTTATAATAGTAGTTAGGATAGGACAAGTTTACGTTTGGTTATTATTTCCTCTAAAGATTTAGATTATCTTTGGAAAATAAAGGCAAAAAGGAAAAAGTGGGAGAGTTCTACCCGGGCTATCAAGCAGCTCAAAGCGTTAATATGAAGACAGTAAAATGCATTTTCAGACTTAGGATAAATAAATCGTAGATTTTCTATAACTCAAAAACATTTGCGGTCAATGTCTGTTATTAAGTTCTAACTGGCTCCTAGTATAACTATTTGAGGCAAAGCCATTTTTAAAATCGCCGGATTTATGTTATATGCATGTTTGTATCAAGGCAAGTGCATTCCTGTGTAACAGATCAACTGTGAGCTATTGTCAATACCATTGCTTGCGATTATTTATTGATGTAATTTATAAGGTGTTTTTGTAATTTATATAGTAGTGAATAAAGCACTCTTACTGTATTTAACTTCTTTTATTTAATGTTATTAATATATAGTTAATATTAATATTCGTTACTATATTATTTTCATATGAAGAGATGGATGATGCTGAAGAGTATGTGTGTGTGGAATGCTAGGTGGCAACCATAAGTTATCCAAGAAAAATAAGAAGAAAGGTATTATAGATAATTTTGTACATAATATCTATTTTCTGATGAGTGATTTGCTTTTTAGAGTTCTTATAGACAAGCGACAGTGTGCCAGCGACAGTTGGCGCCAGTTTGAGACTGTTAGCGACAGTTTGCCACCGTTGGCGACAGTTTGCGACCGTTGGCGACAATATGCGACCGTTGGCGACAGTTTGCGACCGTTGGCGGCAGTTTGCGACCGTTGGCGACAGTTTGCGACCGTTGGCGACAGCTTGCGACCGTTGGCGACAGTTTGCCAACGTTGCCGACAGTCGCACGACCAGGATCGCGATATTGGATATAGACCAGGTTCTTATTAGATTAGAGAATTAAAATGCAAAAAGAAAAAAATATCAAATCAAACAATTACTTCATAATAAAACTAATTTATTATCAGTAAACAAACTAATCAACTAACAATAGTTAAATAAATGCGCACTCACAAGCAACCTCACAAAATATAATGTCTTAGAAACTAGTACGTTTCATAACACCAAAAACATGTTTAGGAAATAAACGTTCTAACGTCCGTCTGCTAACGTTTCACTACATTCTATCCATCCATGGGTTATCTGATGTACATTTAAATGTCTTTTCTGTGTGAATTCTTTTTGAATATTGTTATTTTTTGGTATACAATTAAGTATTACATAACATAATTTTCTATACTCGTTGGAGTTTTTATACGAAAGTAGTATTTATGCTATACCTCTATAGCGTATATCAATCCAGCGGACTAAAGGCCTCTCCCAATAAAGGGTTGGTGATCGCAGATGGCAGAAGTAGATGCACAGAGGACGCTGCTGCCCTGTTATCTGTAACTCATTTCTTTATTTTGTTTTACGCGGCACTAAATAACCCTTCAAACTATTTTATGAACTGTTTACAGTTTAAAGTGAGAACGTGAAGCTTTTCTACGCATTTTTCACGAAAGCCTTACGTTCTCACTTTAAACTATAAACAGAAAATCACAAAAAAATTGAAGGGTTATCTAGAGCCGCATGAGACAAATTTTTTAATCTGGTTCTTTTCAAATAATTTATTTCAATGGAGGCTGCACTGAACCTCGAAAAATTCATGAATATATAAAAGGAAGTGTAAGGGGTTTAGCTTCCTTTACCTTTCTGCTTTACACGCAACGCTTAATCGTAGTAATGCAACGCAGTGTACTTGGAGTGGCGTTAGGCGGGACCACGGGACGTGTTCAGTCTATTTATTAACTAAGCGCATGCCCGTACCCGGCAATAAATGCATGTTAAGAGGTTTTTCACATTTGGTTGGCTGTCTCGCTCGCACAATCAAACATTTTTAAAGATTATTAAAAAATGTGACTCATTTGTAGAAAAGTGTTTCACTAAATTTCAATATAATTATATCGTGGCTATTTTAGACATGTTTGTATATTGTGTAGACATTGACTACATTGAAAATTAGGTCATCAAAATTTTTAATTTTTGATGACTTAATTCTCGATACACATAAACAATAAAAAAACATGTCTACAATATCTAACATATAATTATATTGAAAGTTAGTAAAACACTTTTGACAAATGAGACATTTTTTAATAATCTTTAAAAATGTTTGATTGTGCGAGCGAGACAGCCAACCAAAGGTGAATAGGCTCGTAAGATCTAGAGTAACTACTGGTAGGTCCTACGCAGCGCGCGCTAGCTCCGCCCTGTGCTGCTCCAGTCTCGTCCACTTCTCGCTGACCTTCCACAGCCACTGCGCCAGCTCGAAGTCTTGCGCTTCTTTGGATGGATTTTCTTTCTTCATGTTACTGAAAGTATTACATGTAAAAGTATGAAAAATGTTTTTGACGACCTCTGACCAGAGGTCATTATGCCACGCTGTCACACCGGAGGTCCCGGGTTCAATCCCCGGTCAGGTGAAAAATGATCTTTTTCAGATTGGGTCTTGGAAGATTATCTACATATGTATTTGTTGTAAAATATAGTATCGTTGAGTTAGTATCCCATAACAAGCCTCGATCTTACTTTGGGGCTAGCTCAATCTGTGTGATTTGTCCGTATATATTTATTTTATATTTACTGAAAGAGACAAGAGAGAAGCTATTGTATGTCCATATTGTCCTGTATTTATTCATTTTATGCAATAAAGGATATTGTATAGTATTGTAAACCGCTGTTTGACAAAACTGCTAGCTGTTTGGCATTAGCTCAGTTTTGTAAAACAGCTGAAAATAGTTCAGCTCGATTAACAATGTGTTACGTTCAATAAAATTTTACAATCCATATGGATTGTAAGATGTAAAGATATAATTATCTTAAAAACTAGGAAATGCGCAAAAGGCGGCCTTATACAGTTCAACTGCGACATATCTATAAAAATAGATTTTTGTGTGTGTTAGGTTCCACTTACTACCTGTACGGTCCAGAACCATACACCTTAGATTTTAAACAATAGATAATTTGAACTTTACACTGATTTGATTTATTTCCCATATAAAAATGTTAAATGGGTGATATGAATGGGTGTTGAAAGCTGACTGAGTAAAAAGTATGAAATACGTAATAAGTATGTAACCCTAAGACTTCTTCCTCACCCCTCGGCTTTTCACCCAGGCGAAATACAAGTCACGTTGGTGTTTGCCACGTTTGAGAAGGTTTTTTGTTTGAATACACAGGCTTTTCGGCAGCGTTGCATAACCATCGATAGTTGACCTTGAAAAACAGTCACAATATCGATAGTATTGAATAACCGATACTATCGATAGTATCGATTGTCAATAGTTTGCAATACTATTGATGTAGGGTAAAACTACCGATAGTATCGATACTATTGAATTTAGATACTATCGATAATTTCGATAGTATCTAATACTGTCGATAGTAGCGTTGCAAGCAATAGTATAATATATCGATAGTCTATCGATACTATCGTGACCTCGGAAAAAAGTAACAACATCGATAGGACTATCGATAATAATAATAAAAAACCGCTGTCACGTTCACGCGTTCATGTCAATCATTTTATAATGATATTTCTTTTTCCACGTTTGTTTTTAGATAATTTAATTTTTTTATTACAATTAAAATCTAAATATTGTTAGATATAAAAAAAATCTTCATCATTGCAATAAGAAGAAGGAAAATATACAATATCAACTGACTTATCGGAATGAAGTGTGTCAAACGTGGGATGATTATATTATTTAACATATTATGATTACAAGACAAAAATCGAGATTAGCAGAGACTGAAAACGCACGCCCAACACCCCCGCCCGTGTCGTCGTCTAGCTCCTCGCCATCTTCGTCGGGCAATGAGTTCGCAACAGCGCCCGACACCAGCGAGTCGAGCGACGACGACCGCGGGCCGTCGGCCCCGCCGCCGCGACCACCTGCGCGACGGGGACGACCACCGCTGCCGGCACGCTTGGGGCCTGCGGGGCCATCTGCTCCGCGCGCGGCTCCCGCTACCGGTGGTGTAGTGCGTCGCATGCGATGGTCTCAACCAAAATAATGAGAACTGCATGCGCGCCTATTATGGGGCCACAGAGGGAGAAACTAACATGACTGCGTATCGTGGTCGGATGCTGTCTCTGTTTCAGGCGCTTGAACCATCTATCACCGTCTCTGCCCAACGATTATCGGATCAAGTACGGATTATCCAGCGTTCCAAACGACTAGATGACTCTGTGCTTGATCGATTACGCCTGGAGTCACGCCCTGCTCACTCAGTCCCCTCTACGTCCCGAGATCGACCTGCCTTGTCGTCGGCTATGATACCAACATCAGCTCAGCCGACAACATTGTTGCGGAATGATCCCAGTGACGACAGAGATGACTGTGCGAACATTAGTGTAAGTACCCAGGCCCATGAGCAATTGAGGAGGACTTTGGATGAGGCGATTACACTATATCGATTCGCATCTAACCTTAGACCGCGATTACCGCGCTTGCCTACGAATAGACGCAATCTGGCGTTAATGGGAGCCCTGGATGACTTGCTAGTCTCGGACTTAGAGACTAGCGAAGACCTTGTTGATACTCACTCAATTTTGTACTGCGGGGCCATCGCGGCGTGTCGGGTTGCACGAGTCAATTTCCCTAAAGTTGACCGTGCACCTCGGGCCGCCGGTGGTGTACCCGCATGGCAAATGCGAATTGAGCGACGTATCAACACATTCAGGACTCTCATTGCAAAGCTAATCTGTTTCAGAGGGGGCAACAACCGCCCCCGAGTCATGCGCTTCGTGAATCAAGCATTTGCGGGGACTGGAATCAGACCCCGTGATTATTTGTCTTGTGTCACGGAGCGCATTGACTTTTTGAAGCAGAAAGTCTATGCGTGGGCGGGTCGTATTCGTCGTTACAGGGAGCGTGTGGATTGATTCCAGCAGAATCGCCTCTTCCAAAGTGGTCAAAAGAAGGTATACCGGAAATGGGAGGGAACTGACCAACGTGTGTCCGACGGGCAATCACCGGATGCCACAGCTGTTATTAATTTCTGGCGTAGCATCTGGTCGGTGCCGGTTGAACACACGGAGGGCGATTGGATTAGTATCGTCAGGCGTGAGTGTGAGGATATCGAAGCCATGGGGGCTGTCACTATCAGCCCCGATGACGTAAGTTGTGCAATTCGTACGGCACACAACTGGAAATCTCCTGGGTCGGATGGATTGCACAACTTTTGGATAAAATGGTTTCGAAACTCACACGAACGCTTGGCGGAGCAATTTCAACACGCCCTAGAGCTTGGTTCACTTCCCACGTTTCTTACAACGGGTATAACCTTCCTGCTTTATAAGTCAGGTAGTACCATGGATCCGAAAAACTACAGACCCGTCACGTGCTTGCCTACATTATACAAGCTCCTTACATCCATTTTGGGAACAAAAATTAATAAGCACATTGTTGCGAATAAAATTTTGGCCCCAACTCAAAATGGATGTAGGGTTGGGTCCCGTGGTACTAAAGATCTCCTCCTCATCGACATGACCATTAGCCAACAAGTTCGACGGAATAAGGCGGCTCTTTCTACTGCTTGGATTGATTATAAGAAGGCCTATGATTCGGTGCCTCGTTCATGGCTGGAAAGGATATTGGAATTGTACAAAGTTGATACAACTTTAAGATCCTTTCTGAGCACTTGTATGAGGCAGTGGATCACAGTCCTTTGTCAACCAGGTTGTGGAAATAGTCCCTCAGATCCGTCAGACTATTTAAGGATTGAGCGAGGCATTTTCCAGGGTGACAGTTTGAGTCCGTTATGGTTCTGTCTAGCTCTAAATCCTCTTAGCACTTTGCTAAAGGACTCAGGACTGGGCTACCGGCTCAGAAGAGAAGGTGAAGTTATTTCTCACCTACTGTACATGGATGACCTAAAGCTATTTACACAAAAACGTGCTGACTTGGTGAAACTACTCAAAATTACAGAAGTTTTTAGTAGTGCCATCAAGATGGAGTTTGGTGTAGATAAGTGTGCGGTTATGCATGTACAGCGGGGGAAGGTTGTAAATTCTACAAATTTACAGCTTTCTGAGACAATAACCATCAAGACTCTCTCAGAGTCGGAAACCTACAAATACCTTGGTATGTCACAGTCATTGGGTATTATGGATGGGGACATAAAACAGACGGTGAAGGAGCGCTTCTTTAGCCGACTGACAAAAGTACTTAAAAGTCTTTTGTCGGGAGGAAATAAGACGCGTGCCTTCAACAGCTGGGTGATGCCCCTACTCATATACTCCTTTGGCATACTAAGGTGGACTCAGACTGAGCTGGATGCTCTGGATAGAAGGGTCCGCCTACTGCTCACAACATATCGTATGCTACACCCACGCTCATCTGTTATGAGACTGTACATCCCGCGGAAGCGTGGAGGTCGAGGCTTCTTAAATGCCAAGACTCTACACAACCGCGAGGTGTGCAGCCTTAGGGAGTATTTCCTTAACAATGAGTGTGGGTTGCATCGTGATGTTGTGGCAGTAGACAAGGGCCTCACGCCGCTCTCCTTGGCAAATGAGAACTGGCGCAAACCAACGGTGTTAAGTACGGAGGATCGCATAAACGTATGGAAGAGCAAGGAGCTCCACGGGCGATTCTATCGGGCCTTAACAGGATCCGATGTGGATCAGCTCGCGTCGGTGAACTGGCTACGTTTCGGTGACCTCTTTGGGGAAACCGAAGGTTTTGCCTATGTAATTGCAGACGAAGTCATGATGACGAACAACTATCGGAGATATATCCTGAGGGACGGTACGGTTGACGTCTGTCGTGCATGTCGACGTCCCGGGGAGTCTATCAGGCATATAATCTCTGGTTGTTCTCATCTGGCTAACGGTGAATACTTGCACAGACATAACCTCGTAGCCAGAATTATTCACCAGCAGCTTGCTCTTCGATACGGACTTGTAGAATCTGAGGTACCGTACTATAAGTACACACCGATGCCGGTTCTCGAAAATGGTCGTGCCACGCTCTATTGGGATCGATCTGTCATCACGGATAGGACTATTGTTGCCAATAAGCCTGATATCGTGCTGACAGATCGATTGATGCGCCAGACAGTGCTTGTTGACATCACCATCCCGCATGACGAGAACCTCGTGAAGGCCGAGAAGGACAAACTTAGTAAATACCTTGACTTGGCCCACGAGGTGACTGCCATGTGGAATGTTGATTCAACGATCGTTGTCCCGATAGTCGTATCGGCGAACGGTCTTATAGCGAAGAGTCTTGATCAACACCTCAAGACTCTCTCGCTAGATGGCTGGATCAAGGGTCAGATACAGAAGGCAGTACTCTTGGACACGGCACGCATTGTAAGGAGGTTTCTCTCTCTGCGGCCCTAACCGCCGGTAGCTTGGGCCTTAAAGCCCCGCTGCCAGTGGGCAGCTAGATTAGGTTTTTTTATAAAGTATGTATATTTTGTAGATTTTTTTATATTTTACTTTTTATAGATATTGTATAAAAAATTCTAATCTAAGAATATTTAAAATAAATAAAGTGAATAATAATAATAAATAAATATGGACAAATAACACTAATTGAGCTAGCCCCAAAGTAAGTTCGATTCTTGTGTTATGGGATACTAACTCAACGATACTATATTTTATAACATAAACATACCTATATAGATAAAAATCCAAGACCCAGGACAATTTGAAAAAGGCCATTTTCCAACTTGCCCTGACCGGGGATCGAACCCGGGACCTCTGGGTGGCGGACTAGCATGGTGACCACTACGCCACGGAGGTCGTCGATAGTATCGATAGTATCGATAGTAAAGGTACTATTTGAATTAAAACTATCGATAGTATTGTGACGAATTTCGATATTATAATACTATCGACAGTAGTTTAGATATCGATAGGTTTTCATACAAAAAGTAGTTACACTATTGATAGTATCGATAGTATCAATTAAAAACCATCGATACTATCGATAGTATCTATATTCAATAGTATCAATACTATCGATAGTTTTGCCTTTCATCAATAGTATTGCAAACTATTGACAATCGGTACTATCGATAGTCATATCGATATTGTGACTGTTTTTCAAGGTCAACTATCTACAGTCAAACTATCGATTGTTATGCAACGCTAGTCGATAGTATCAAAATTGAATAGTATGTACACTATCGATAGTTTTACTTTATATCAATAGTATTGCAAACTATTGACAATCGATACTATCGATATTGCGACTGTTTTTCAAGGCCACGATAGTATCGATAGGCTATCGATATTTTGTACTATTGCTTGCAACACTACTTTTCGGTTGTTACATCTGACAACCCTTACCATATCTGTATAATACTTGTTAAAGATAGCAAAACGCAAAACTAAAATAAACAAAACGCAATTCCTACGCGGGCAACACCGGGGGAATTACTTGAATATATTCAAATCTACAATTCCTTTGTTCTTATACATTCACATAATTAACGGCTCAACGACACTTTGTAATTTTCTTCCTTACATTATATCAGTCCTATGTATTTACAGTTCTTTTATTTACTTCCCAGTATAGTTAGCATATAAATAGTTAGCAGATAGGGAAGTCCTTTTTTTCTAATACTCACACGAAGTAGTCTCCCGCGCAGTCTTCTAGGTTAGGGTCCAAGGCGGCGTGCAGTATGACTTGGGACCCTATCTTGGGGGTCTTCATGACCGGCCAGAACAGCGGGTAGATGATGAAGCGAGACATGCTCTTGGACATGGCCAGGTGCCGCGTCAGGTCGGTGTCCGTGAGCCCGGGGTCTACTGCCGCCACGGCTACGCCGGTGCCTGTAGCCAAATTATTTTTGGATAAAAAACAGACAAACTTAAACGGGAATGAGCCTGCCCTCTCTTCGCCAGAAAAACTGGACATGGAGCGGCATATATAGATTTGTCCTTCTAGAAAAGTCTTTACTCTTATTTGCATGCCCCCACCATGAAATACTGAGGCACAAATTTAGAAAGAATCTTCTAAAAGAATTCGGCTGGACATGTGTGTAGGATGCACCTAGATATGTGTAGGTGAGCTAAGATTGCTTCACAAAAGGTGCCCGTGGGCTGGCGTCGCAAGAGAGGTCGCTGAAAACCAAAGCGGTGTAAAGATCTGGCGCCGAGATCCATCGCGCGCGATAGAGATCAAAGGCGTACTACAGTGTAGGCCTTAGCCCGGCAGCGGGGCTACAAAGGTCGGAAGAAAAGTTTAAAACCTTTACATAAGCCATTTACCAAAGTGAGACTATGTCTTAGTTCGATCACCGTTTTATAGTAAAGAATTTAAAATTTAAAAGACTGATTTAACATAAACACTGTCACTTACTTAACATCTTCCTTACTAATTCTCTCGTAAACATCGCATTGGCGAGCTTGTTCTTTGAATATCCGACTAGGCCCGAACACTCGCTAGTAAGGTAAAGGTATTTTCTTACCTAACATCTTCCGCTCATTCTCCCGTAAACAGCACGTTGGCGAGCTTGTTCTTTAAATACGAGTATGCGACTCAGTATTACTAATAAGGTTTCCGAGAAGATATTTTTTGTTCGATCCCCCTTCTACAGTATGCTTACTGTAGAAGGGAGATTATTCGAACAGGGTAACAACGTTTTTGGTGCGCTAACACTAAAAGCTGTTTATTACTTAACTCAGTTTTTAAAATACGAACCCAGTACTAAAATATGCCTAACAGCTCTCAATTTTATGATATCTGATGAAGAAAACTGCAATTTTTATAATTTTCAAACAATGATTACCTTAACGTTCAAAAATGTTTATTATTTCCGTTTTATAAATACGCGTGTGATATAGTAAAAATCTTGCTCTTTGCTACAGCGTTTCAATCATTAGTCAGTTTAATGTCAGTACGGAGATATCCAAGATTTTGCTGAAGACCAAATTTCCCCATACTATTTGCATTTTAATTTTTGTATTGAAAATAGCATGGCCAATTCAATTTCACATATCTTTGCAAAATAAAAGGTAGGAACATAAATCAAATTCTGTTTTGAAGGCAAACGTGAAACTTAATTTTGCAATCTAAAACTGACTCTTTACAATTTTGGTTTGTTATAAATATCACCCCTTCAAAATATACAAAATAACTGAATTTTAAGTTTTAAAAAAAGAAATTTTCCACAAATTTGAGCTAATTAGTAAAAAACAAAACTAAGTTGATAATCATCATACAAAAGTCTACTGAAAATACTGATTTAATTTCAGGCACCATTAAATATATTCATTTTTGTTGCCCTGTGTTTACAAGCGATCACCTCTTTGAACATATTCAAAGAGGTGATCGCATGTAAACACTTTTAGTTACAAGTACCTACCTAACACCTAATGCAAAATCACGTTAGCGGAGGAGGAGCTCGAAGGCCCGGCGAAAGTGCGCATCACTAGTGCTTTCGAAAGTAAAGCCACACCGGGCGTGGTTCGCACCTGGACAAGTGGCATGAAAATTTCTAGAGCTCCTCCGTGAAGGCACGTATAAGCCGTTGTTCCCGGCTGTCATCATTGTATGGCAGTCGTCAAGATATGTCAGATGCTTTGTGCAGCTTGTTAAATCTGACACTAGTGTTAGCCACTTACACACACGAAAAGCAAGCAGTAAAAACTTAAGATTCAAGATTCAAAGATTCAAATGTTTATTCAGTAATTAGACCTTTACAGGCACTTTTACACGTCAATAAGTATAATTTATGTTACGTGTAAGGTATATTAAAATTTAATTTATTTTTAAAGAAAAGTACCGATACCAGCACTTCGTAACGACCACTGCTGAGAAGAAACACCGAAAGAAACTCATTTTCACAGTATTGGTCGCCTACTGGCCAGAAGGGCTTTGTCATATTATTATTATTGTCTTTTAATTCATAAATACTTATAATATAATACAATGTTGACACATTATAACATGTAATGCTTGCGAACAAATAAACAAACATAAATTGCGTGATAAAAATATTAAGTAGTCAAAAAAACGAAGCCGAGCTGACCAGTCCCTCCCGGCAGCACCCCTTTAAAAGAGTGATCCAACATACACACTTACCTAGCATCTTCCTTGCTAATTCTCTCGCGAACAGCACGTTGGCGAGCTTGCTCTGCGCGTACGCAGTCGACGCCGATTTTTCGCCGGTGAGGTTGAGGTCCTCTTTGTGTATTTTCCCGCTCTTGTGCGCGCTGCACGTCACTACCACTACGCGGCTGGGGGCTGACGCCTGAGAGAACAACACTTTTTTACTTTTTGTATGTTTTCAGGGTCGGATTTAGAGGTCTGGAGGCCTCGGGGCAACAAGGGTGGAGGCCCCTGGTTTAGGGCCAGGGCCTGTAATATTTTACTGATTATCTGATTGAAGTGAACAAAATATATCAATGATTGTTGTTAATAGTTAAGAACCACATAATCATGTTTATAAATGATACTATAGGTAGAGGTAAAACAGCGAAAAAAATCAAAGGAAAAGTTGTTTACTAGTGTTAGTTGGTATCTGAAAGATTTTTTCGAAGTCTATGAGGAGCTCCCCTAAATCCGGCCCTGTATGTTTTAATGGCCATGTTGTCAGATAATAAAAACTGTTTTAAGGTATCTGATAGATAAAGCTTGACTGCCATCTGATCCAGGCCGTTTTCTTTCTTGTTATACAATATGTAACAAAAGCTCTGTCCGATCCTTTTAGGAGCAACTCAGGCCAACAATATGAACAACTTTTCCTATGGACCCAATGCTTGAAACTCGAAAAAAATCGACATTTTCACACAACAGTGTTCTGCCGGCCTAGCAGTTTTTATGAAAATGTCGATTTTTTTTCGAGTTTCAAGCATTGGTCTCATAGGAAAAGTTGTTTATATTGACGGTCTGAGTTGCTCCTACAAGGATCGGACTTAGCTTAAATCTATCATTGCAGTGTGAACCAATAGCATAGAGAAGCAATTAATTATTTGAAGCACATTATGTAACACAAAGCTGTTGTTATGAATTCGCTCAGTGAACAGGCAAACAAGTCTTATTCTTTTGGCAAATGATTTACTGAAGTACGTGGGGCGCACTATAAGTTTCCGGAATGAATATGAAAAAATACTATTAAAGGTACAAAATTAATTTATTGTTTTTCAAAATAATCTCCCTTGGCGTCTATGCACTTTTTCATTCGATGAAACCAGTTTTGAAAACTTGTGCCACTCCTCTGTGGTGACCTTTGAAACGTGTTTTTCATACTCCTCGACAGCCTCTTCTGGTGATGAAAATCGTTGACCGCGTAATTGGTTCTTAATTTTTGGGAACAGAAAAAAGTCACAAGGTGCCAGGTCGGGACTGTATGCAGGATGACTCATGAGTTCTACATTTTTCGCCTTCAAAAAGTCGTTTGTCTGTCTGGCCGTGTGAGAACTAGCATTGTCGTGGTGCAGGATGTTATTTACGGTTATTTTTACGGAGTTCGTCAATAACTTCCGGCAAACAAATGGTCGTGTACCAGTCACTATTCACTGTACGACGATTCTCTAAAGCAACAGTAGCCACGTGTATCTTGAAAGACCCATACGCTCGATTGCTGCTTTGTTTTAGGATCGTAGCAATAAATCCATGTTTCGTCACCTGTTACTATGTCCCACACCAAATTTGACGCACCTTCGTTGAATCTGGTAAGCATGGCACTGCACCAAGTGACGCGGTCCGTTTTTTGAGCCTCGGTTTGTGTGGGATCCACCGCGAGCACAGCTTTCTCACACCCAAATGTTTGTGTAGGATTAATTGTATTTGACTCATGCCTATTTCTAAGGATGCGCGAATTTCATGGTAGGTCACATGCCTGTCTGTTTCAATCATACGGCGCACAGCATCGATGTTTTTGTTGGTCACAGCGGTGGACGGCCGACCATCGCGAGATTCGTCACTGAGATTGATACGACCACGCTTGAATTCTGCAAACCAGCTATAAACAGTTGTCTTGCATGGTGCTTCATTGCCAAAAGCTGTTTCAAGCCGAGCGATGCTCTGTTGAGCTGTCAAATTACACTTAAAATCGTAGAAAATCATACTACGAAAATTTTCCCGAGTTAAATCCATGTTGATGCAGACACACAATTTTAAACAAAAACAAAAGACAGTCTGATGAAACAAACTGCATTCTACAGCCAAAGAGTTCTATTTTCAAATGTTGCAATAAATTTTTAAATATTGTTTATGTAAGTGGCCATTTCCGGAAACTTATAGTGCCCCCTATGTATAATCTTTGTGACGTGAATATTAACGTACCTCATGTACCGCATAAAAATCTGCGTCGATTTATGCTGACGGGATAATATACATAAAAAAACCATAATATACATTATGAAAACCTCCGTGGTGTGATGGTCAACATGCTAGTCCGCCAATTCGGAGGTTCCGGTTCGATCCCCAGACAGGGCAAGTTGAAAAATGGCTTTTTTCAAATTGTCCTGGGTCTTGGGTGTTTATCTATATATGTATTTATCATAAAAGTATAATATCGTTGAGTTAGAATCCCATAACAAATTCAAACTATTTTATGAACTACTGTTTACAGTTTAAAGTGAGAACGTGAAGCTTTTCTACGCCCATACTTTAGACTATAAACAGTAGTTCATAAAAAAGTTTGAAGGGTTATCTAGTGCCTGGTCAAGTTAAAATTTTAAATGAAGTCTCCGTTTCCTATTAAATGATTTATTTCAAATGGGGGCAGCACTGGATCCCGGAAAATTCAGGTATCCCCTTACGGTCCATTTTCGCTTTGAATACTTAAAAAAAAAAAAATATTTTTTTTTATATTAATATATATATAGGGACAAAGTGGATCCTACTGCTTTGTAATAAAAGTCACTTTACCTTGAGCGTGTCGAGTAGTAAGTTGGTGAGAAGGAAATGCCCCAGATGGTTGGTGCCGAGTTGCGTCTCAAAACCGTCGCGGGTGATGGTGACCGGCGGCTCCATCACCGCCGCGTTGTTCACCAACACGTGCAGGTGGGGCTCTTCGGATTTGAACCTGAGGAATAAATAAATATAGGTAGATAAGCACAGTTCATACTGGCTGAGTTGGATCCACGCTATATTTTACTATACAAAGAGAACGTACTCAAATGAAGAAAGTTCAAATATCTAGAGTTCTCCCTGCTTCGGAAGATACGTTTAGGAGAAAAACGGCCACTTTTGACGAACGTACCGCGATCAAATTGCAGACGTTCTTAAAAAAGGAGAGGTTAGAAGTACCCGTAACCGGCGGGCATGCATGAAGAGAGTGTAGATGAAGCGAAAGAGGTCTGTCAGGATCGTAGCAAGTGGAGGTCCTTAGTCTCTGCCTACCCCTGTGGGAAACAGGCGTGATAATATGTAGGTATGTATGTATGTATGTACGGCCACTTTTGACTAATGTGCGTGAAAAAGCTTAACGTTCTCACTTTTAACTGTAAACAGTAGTTCATAAAATAGTTTGAAGGGTTATTCATCTAGGGCTTGGTCAAGACAAAATTTTAAATATCTCCGTTTCCTTTCAAATAATTTATTTCAAATGTGGGTAGCACTGGTCCCCGGAAAATTTAGGGATCGCCTTAAGAGGCATTTCACATTTGGTTGGCTGTCTCGCTTGCACAATCAAACATTTTTAAAGATTATTAAAAAATGTGTCTTATTTGTAAAAAAGTGTGTCATTAACATTCAATATAAGAATATTGCGGATATTTTAAACATGTTTGTATATTGTGTGGACATTGACTACATCGAAAATTAGGTTATCAAAATTTTAAAATTTTTGATGACCTAATTTTCGATACACATAAATATTACAAAAAACATTTCTAAAATATCTAACATATAATTATATTGAATGTTAATGAAACACTTTTCTACAAATCAGACACATTTTTAAATTATTCTTTAAAAATGTTTAATTGTGCGAGCGAGACAGCCAACCAAATGTAAAATGCCACTTGTATTCTTGGATACTAACATAAAAACTATATATTTCATTATAAGTACAAAAAAAAAAACGTAATACGATCAAGTAAGTTTAAATATCTCGAGCTTCTCGATGCTTCGGGAAGCATCCCTAAGCCCACATTCACGCTAAGCCCTCGTTCCCGGCTTATTAGGATCAAGAGTGAGGTCAAGTCACAACAGCATCCTAAAAACATAGACTGGATTCGCCTATAATGACACACCTTGTGCAGGGGACCATGCCGGTGGCCCTACACGGTCAAATTTGAAGGCAACACCCTCTGTACACAGAGGTTTCATTTCACTGTGTGCACAATACTATGTGTAGCTGTAAGTACTAACACTAGTTTTAAGTTACTGTATACTAACAAATTGGATCCTAGTTATCTGAAATAAAAGAATTGAATTGAATCAGATCGCTGTTGTCAAGCTGTCTTATAAGATGCCTTTAGTAGCTTGAAAAATCTAACACCAGTGTTGGACAATTACACACGAAAAAAAAAGTGCGCTAGTACGGTAAAAGGGGGAGAGGGCGAACACCAAGAAACATCAAGTGCGCGGGGCAATTTTTATCAATAAAGAATTAAGTTTGCTGCAGACCGACTTATGGAGTAGAAAAAGTAAAGAAGGCCCTGCCTCATGTCAATTATCCTCACCTCGGTAATGTTTATGTGCGAAAGGTGCAATAACTCACAAATAATAAAACAATAGATAAACAATTGACCTGGGAGGAATTCCTCCCAGTGACAGGTAAGGGGTTAATTAACTTTCTATACTATATATATTTATAGTAGCTGGAATATCATCTGTGCACGAACAGCCTGACAGAGTCCACCGAGGCCAGGTCCCAGTGCCGGCAGTAGACGTACTTCTTCAGGTTAAGGTACGTCATGATTGTGTGCCGTGAGAGTTAAACACTGTCTGCTTTAGCCCCGCTCTAGACTACAGTAGCCGGAATCTCACCTCTGCACGAACTGCCTCTGCCTCTACACGTACTTCTCCATGTTACGTCACGCCACGATCGTGCCGTGAGTGAAACAATGTCTGCTTTAATTATGACGTTTGTGGCCCGTGGGCTGAGCAACCTTGCTCTAGACTATACAGTAGGCTGGAACCTCACCTCTGCACGAACTGCCTGACAGAGTCCAAGGAGGCCAGGTCTCGGGCCCGGCAGTACAAGGACTCCATGATCGTGCCGTAAGAGTGAAATTGTGTGCTTTAGTTATGTCGTTTGTGGCCAGTAGGCTGTGCAGCCCCGCTCTAGACTACAGCAGCTGGAATCTCACCTCTGCACGAACTGCTTGCGAGAGTCCATCGATGCCAGGTCGCAGTGCCGGCAGTACTCGTAACTCTCCATGTAAAGAAACGTCATGATCCTGTGCCGTGAGAGTGAAAGACTGTCTGCTTTAATTTAGACGTTTGTGGCCAATGGGCTGAACAGCCTTGCTCTAGACCAGAGGTTCCCAAACTTATTTTGTCAAACGCCCACTTTAAAAAATCAGTTATTTTGTAGCGCCCCCCATTTTTTTCACCATAAAAACCTGAATCACATATTTGTCTTGCCTGTAGTTTAATTCAACCTATATTCTAAACTAGACTTTTTTACAAGAGAGAGCAATAATAATACATACACCAGTACATTAGAGTATCTTTTATAAAAAAATAACAATAATCAACATTGTTAATTTTAAATAAAAAAATAGCAATAATAATACAATTTTACAATAATAAAGAGTATCGGAAGTGGGGACCTCACCTGCGAAAGTTTAAAACACGAAATTTTTTCAGTGTTTGATTCCTTTAACGATATAAATAGCGTTGTGAACGCATTAAAATAATAAATATTAATTACATTTTTAGTTTATATTTGTACAATAAAAAAGGATATAAATTTGAACTAATAAATGGATGTTGTGTAGTAAGAGGATTTTAATTTCAGTGAATTTTAAAATATGAAATAGCTGAAGTTATAAATCACTCATTGCTTAAATCACATCAGCGCCCCCCAACTTTATTCTGGGCCCGTTACCGCCCCCCTTAAAGCCTCCAGCGCCCATAAGGGGGCGTTATCGCCCACTTTGGGAAAGACTGCTCTAGACTATACAGTAGGCTGGAACCTCACCTCTGCACGAACTGCCTGACAGAGTCCAAGGAGGCCAGGTCTCAGGCCCGGCAGTACACGAACTCCATGATCGTGCCGTAAGAGTGAAACACTGGGTGCTTTAGATATGTCGTTTGTGGCCAGTAGGCTGTGTAGCCCCGCTCTAGACTACAGCAGCTGGAATCTCACCTCTGCACGAACTGCTTGCGAGAGTCCACCGATGCCAGGTCGCAGTGCCGGCAGTACTCGTAATTCTCCATGTAAAGAAACGTCATGATCCTGTGCCGTGAGAGTGAAAGACTGTCTGCTTTAATTTAGACGTTTGTGGCCAATGGGCTGAACAGCCTTGCTCTAGACTATATACAGTAGTAGCTGGAATCTTACCTCTGCACGAACTGCCTGACAGAGTCCAGCGAGGCCAGGTCGCAGGGCTGGCAGTACACGTACTTCTCCATGTTACGCCACGCCACGATCGTGCCGTGAGTGAAACATTGTCTGCTTTAATTATGATGTTTATGGCCTGAGGGCTGAGCAGCCTCGTTCTTGACTACAGCAGCTGGAACCTCACCTCTGCACGAACTGCCTGACAGAGTCCAAGGAGGCCAGGTCGCAGGGCCGGCAGTACACGTACTTGTTGTTGCTCTCCAGCACGATCTCCCGCCGGGCCGCCTCGCACCTCTCCATATTGCGGCACGCCATAAACACCTGGGGACGTTGAGAAAAACATCACTTCCGAATTTGGATCCGTAACGAATTTTATTAAGAATGCAGATTTATAGGGTCACTATACAGTGAAAAAAAAAAGCTCTTTGTTAAACATTGGCGAAGTTATAATAATTATAGGTACTATCCAGTTTTTTTTCAGATATCAGAGATCCATACATAACATAATTAAATAATTTATATTATTTTTTAATTTATGTATGATCACTTTTTTTTTTAAGTTTGATGAATAAAATCTTATTGTTAGTTTATTAAAAAAAAACATAATTAAAAGAAATTTACAAAACATAAAATTAAATAGTAGGTAATAATAAACTGTGACACAATATTTTAATGTTTTTTTTTAATAATAATAAAATACAAAATGTCACAAATCATTATACTCAATACTATTTAGATTACAAATACCTTCTCTGCAGCATATACCTATACTTAGGCATTATGACCAATTTACTAGCAACTGACCTTGTACCTAGTACATGGCGGCGCGAGTACGCGCGGGCACCGCGCGGCTTAAGGGTTGGATCTCATTTGTCAACACGGAGTAGCACTTTTCTATGCTGCTATCCTTTTCTGTCGCTCAGATCTGTCATTTGCCAGAGCGAGAGAGAGCGCAGAATGCTACAGCATAGGAAAGTGCTGGTCCGTGCTGCAAATGAGATCCAACCCTAAGCCGACCAAAGAAAATATCGCCTATACTATAGCTGACCGGTCGGTGTAATAAGAAACTCGATAAGAAAGAAAGCGACATGCCTTACTTTCAGTGGCGGATTTACCAATAGGCTGGGTAGGCTAAAGCCTAGGGCGGCACATTTTGGGGGCGGAAATTTTTAGGCCAGTTGTACAGCCCCCATTTTGTGCTTCGCGGATATCAAGAAGGTAGAGGGTGCTTTTCAACCGACTTCCAAAAAGGAGATTATCAATCATCGCGATCTTGTTTTTTTTTATGTATAATCACCGATTATTCAAAGACGCCTGGACCGATTTAGAAAATTGATTGTTTGTTTGTAAGGGTATACTTGTCAGGTGTGTCATAGATTTATTATCAAAATGGGTTGTGTACTTTGAGGGAGAAGATGGTTTTTAGTTTTGAAAAATTATATCATGATATTTCAGTGAACGCAGCTAAGGGGCGGCAAAATATGAATAGCCTACTGGCGGCAAACGTGTAAATCCGCCACTGCTTACTTTGGCGCCCCTCCTAGCGAAGTCCCACGCAGCCTCCCTTCCGATGCCGTCGTTGGCCCCTGTGATGATCACCGTCTTGTTGTCCGCCCGCACCGCGCGCTCGAATGGAGTCCCGCCGTATATGTCTCTGAGAAAAGAAATACCTTTTAATTGTTTTTGTGTTAATTTAGTTCCTGCAGTGGTATGGCACCACCGTCGATACACCAAGACACAGAAAAAGTACTAGTACTCTCGTACAGAAGTTTTACTTAGAAAAGAAATTCAAAGAATTATCTACTTAACTCAATGTGATTAGGGCTATAGTTTAATTTAGCTCGCGTCAGAACTCTTCACCTCTTCGTTTAGATACCAAGATATCCATTACAAGCCAATTTCATTCTTAATACTCTTCATGATTCATGTAACTGAATTTTACCCTTCGGAGTGGTCACCACGCGCATAGTAATAATGAAGGTATATTTTCGATACCTAAAAGGGAAATGACACAGGTCTAACCAAGATCATGTTTATAATGTATAGCGCAAAGGACCTAGGGATGCAAAATAAAAATAAAAAATTGTTTTTTTTCACAATGTTGAAAAGAAACATGCGAAAAAACTTATTACCGTTGCTTTTTTTTAATTTAAGAATTTTTAGAAAAAAAATGTATCGAAAATTGAATAATTTATTGATGTATGCTTCATTGCTTTCTTATTTCTTACATTTTGCTAAAATTACATATCGAATTACTTAATTTAGACTTTTTTGATGTTTTTAGACTGGATTTTTGTTTAATTGGTTCATTACTAATGAATGTCACTGTTTCCCGGACTGGGAAATCCCCGTTCGGTTTATGTTTGTACCAAGTTGTACCGGGAATCCCGGTGCGCAATTTGAATGTTGACAATATATTCTTATAGACTTGGTACTATCCACCAAAAAAGTATGGTAGGTTCATAAATAAATAAAAAACTTTAATTATAAACTGCTAAGTATTCATCTTTAACGGAAAAGGCCTTGTCAATTTTGAATTCTGTGTTCTTGAAAAAAACATGCTCGAGAATCTTTTTTTGTCATGATTTTTTTCATGTAGAAAAAATTATTTTATTGAGAGCGAGATAGTGACAGATGATAGCGGTCGAAACGCCGTCGCCGGTGCGATGCTACTTAGGCTGGATTATAACCGGCCGAAACTAGGCAGCAGCTCGGTTTTGTGCATACATATATATAAACAAATATAAATAAAAATAAAAAAGGCTTTTATTTCTAAGTTAGTTTAAGACTATCTACATTTAAGTTTAAAGAATCAAAGTTTAAGAATAAACACATTTAAAAAGTTTTTTTTTGCTTAATTAACTTTGAACCCCTCTTTGGGTATAGGCCTCCTCCATAGAGTGCCATCTCTCCTTATCTTGGGCTTTTTTTATCCAGTTCTTTCCTGCTATTTGCGTTTAAATATGCGTTGTCAGAAAATTGCGTTATGTCGTCTTCCCACCTTTGTCTTGGATGGCCCTGTTTTCTTTTTCTTGTGGCCCTTTCCAAGTGGTCGCAAATTTCGTCCATCGGCCGTCTTTTAAGCGTGCTATGTGTCCCGCCCATTTCCAGCTTTCATTGCGTATTCTACGGCATCTATAATTTTTGTTTTTTGTCTAATTACATTTTTTTTTGTACATACATATTACAGACAAAATATCACGCCTGTTTCCCACAAGGGTAGGGAGATTAATTTGCTTAAGTATATAAATCAGTTATTTTAATGAAATAAAATAAGCGTTTTAGTTTCATACTAACTGAACGAATGACTTAAATTACCACTTCCTTATCCCTAACGGAAGATTTTAGGGTTTTGATTAAATGTTGTGTGAGGATCTTACTTGAATATGCAGACTGCGCCGGCGCCGGCCGCCAGCGCGCTGATAACAGTCACGGGCAAGCTGGGAACCCACATCCTGCAAGAAAACATAGCTTTAAATATAACGCCAGTCTACACAGTTGAAATAAAACAAATACATTGATATACTAATATACTTACTGGGAAAAGTATTGTTCATTCTGTATAAAAAATAAATGTTTTGGAAAATGATAATTAAAATTTAGTAAGTATCTTATGTTTTGAGCATAAATGGAAACATTAAATACGAAAAAGGTAGTAGAATATTGTCTGAAAAAGACTTTGAAGGGACAAGACGTTATAAAACACCTTTTTTATGGAAGGTTCCCATTGAAAGGGGCTATGTACTATGAGAACATAGCCCCATTTAATAGGTGATTTGCGGATTATTAACTGATGCGGATGATTATTTAATCATAATCACAGAAGAATTGAAATCATAATCACACGTTGATAAAGGAGAGCTCGGAGGCCCGACAGGAATGGGCATCGCTAGCTCATTAGCGATTTCGCAAGTATAGCGACACCTGGCGTGGTCGGCATTCGGATGGGTGACAACTAGCATAACAATTTCTCGAGCTCCTTTAGGCCGTTGTGCCCAGCTGTCATCATTGTATGGCTGTCGTTAGGCATGTCAGACGCCATTAGGCAAAATTTGACACCAGTGTCGGCCACTTACACACACGAAAAACAACAACATTGATAAAGGACAGTGAGGAATTAGAAGGCAGGCTTTTGTCTTACATTGCAATGTGACGATCTAAAAATTAAGACTATAGACTGTCATACTCAACTCAGACTTTCAAATTTTAATGGATGGAACTTCGAAGGTCTCTTCATAGCAAATTCCGGAGTTCCATACAGACTTTCGAAGCTAAGTACATCGATATCTTAAAAGTATGACAGTCACCGTCTTATTATAAAACCCAGATTAACTTTGTTACTAGGTTTAAGACGAAGTGGTAGCTAAAGTGGCGCCCTCATTTGAAATAAATTGTTTAAAACTAAATATGGTGAAAAACAGTTTTAAACTAGACGGACTACCAATATTACTTTTAAAGGTTATTCATAAAATAGTTTAAAGGTCTTTCTAGACATTCATACAAATAAAATTTTTAATTATCACCATATTTAGTTTTAAACAATTTATTTTAAATGGGGGCGCCACTTTAGCTACCACTTCGTCTTAAACCATTATCCGCCCAAACCAATTTAACATCTAGTATCACACACTATCTCACCTGTCAATGTCAACTTGATTTGGGCTGGTAGGGTTTAAACCTTGTTACAAAGTCCTGTTTTTATAATAACAAGGTCAAAATTGCCTTGCAATGAAGACTAAAAAATAGAAGGAAAAAGATATTAGGTTGGGGAAAGTCTTTTCGCATATAGTATGTATGAACTTGTAATAAAACCACTTTGGCTATACTATTTGTACCTGGCTGGTTTTGGTGTCATTCAAAAGTTTAAATTTTAAAGAAGATAATTCCAAATTCAAATTAGGAAAATGCGTGATTTTCATTTGCTTTTCTTACCGTCAAGATGAGTGAATCTAATGAAGAAATTAGATACATTTTAAAATTTTACTACCAAAAAGGTAAAAATGCAACGCCGCGAAAAAAATTTGCGATGTTTATGGACCTAGTGTAGTGTCTGTGAGAGTAGCACAAATTCGGTTTAAGCGTTTTCAATCCGGAAATTTTGATGTCACAGATGCACGTCGCTCTGGTCGCCCTGTTACGGATTAAATGGATGCTATTTTTGAAAAAGTGGAGCAAGAACGGCATATCAGTAGTTACGACGTAGCTGAAGAACTGGGAATTGACCACAGAACAGTTTTGGCGCATTTGAAAAACAATGGGTACACAAAAAAGCTCGATATTTGGGTACCTCACAAGCTCTCTGAAAGAAACCTAATGAACTCTCTGAAAGAAACCTAATGAATTGTGATTCTTCATTACGACGTAATGAGACCGAACCATTTTTGAAGAAATTGATAACTGGTGATGAAAAGTGGATCACGTACGACAAGAACATGCGAAAAAGGTCATGGTCAATCGCCGGTCAGGCTTCACAGACTGTGGCGAAACCCGGGTTAACTCGCAACAAGGTGATGCTGTGTGTGTGGTGGGATTGGAAGGGCATTATTCATTATGAACTGTTACCACCAGGCAGGACCATCGATTCAGAACTCTACTGCGAACAACTGATAAGATTAAAACAAGAAGTTGAGAGAAAGCGGCCGGAATTAATCAACAGAAAGGGTGTGGTTTTTCATCATGATAACGCTAGACCTCACACATCTTTAACCACTCAGCAAAAATTAAGAGAGTTTGGCTGGGAGGTGTTAATGCATCCACCGTATAGTCCTGACCTGGCACCTTCAGATTTCCACCTGTTTCGGTCTCTTCAGAATTCTTTAGGCAGTGTCAGGTTAACATCACGAGAGGACTGCCAAAACTACTTGACGCAGTTTTTTGATCAGAAGCCCAAAAATTTCTATAGCAATGGGATCATGTCCCTACCTATAAGATGGCAAAAAGTTATCGAACAAAATGGTACCTACATACTTTAGTTAAATGTAAATAAACTATATTAAAAAATGTTTTAAATTTTCATGTAAAATGCGAAAAGACTTATTCCCCAACCTATTGTAAAATAAAGACAAGCGATATTTTAATATATTTATATTATCTTTCAACTTTACATTCGAGTGTAAGGCTAAGTCGTGGTGTCGTTATACGTATGGTACAGTGCTGCCAACTTAACAGACATCGAGTTGCTTCAACAAACTAAGAGTTCGCAACATCTCTAATGCAATGGTCGGTCCATGATTCTTTCATTCTTCATCGGTTCTTCTTGTGAGTTGAATGAAACTTATCTTGGTGTTAAAGAGGGAATGAGAACAGGGGAAGGGGAGAGGAGAGAGGGAGGAAGAGAAGTTCTCTTATAAACTACTACACATTGAAAGGCAGGAAAGTCAAGGAAGATATTGAGATGTCGCGAATTATATTTAATTTGATCAATTTGGACTTTCAGATCATGCGGGTTGATTAACATCAACTTTACAATGCTTATAATTTTGTCTTTCGAAATAGTAATGAAAAATATAAGCTGATTTGACAAAGGACAAAATTCCGTTCCCAATAAGATTTTTAAAATAAATTTTATAACATCATTTTATACAATGCAAGTAGAAAAGCCGCAAAAAACCTAGTATAGGTAGGTACTTAAAATGTTTTTTGACGTTGTAATAAAAAATAAGTATTAACTGATTTATGTGACCTGGTACTAAGAAAATTCCTGATGTACTTACAAATTACTTTGTATAAAACTATTTATTAGTAGGAACAACAAGCTTACAATGTCGTAAAAAAGCCACGCAAAAATTGAGAGCAATTTTGTTATTTTTTTTAATAGACGCTAAAACGGTACCTACTTAATTTTATCTGTTAATTTAGTAAAGAAACAAAACTCTAAAAAAAAAAAACAGTATATCTGCTTACTATCTACCAGCCAGACAATTTTTGAAGCAAATTCTGTTTCATTTTAATTATCTGTAAATATAAGTACCGAAACAAAGAAATACTCCAAACAATTGGCTAGCGTGTTGTTCAAATATTCGAATTTTTTACGCCAAAAAATCTTAATTTTCCGAATTGCGTAAGAGGTATGTGTATAAGTGTATGCTCTCAATCGATGCGTATAAAACGATAGACATACTGTAATCACGTAACTATTTCAGTCTGCCGGAACGGAAGATTCTCGGATGGTAAACGCCACAACTAATGCTAAACTACGCAATGCAAACAACAACGTACAGCGGTTTTTTAATACAAAAATATAACATTTCTAACTCACATTTCGGTACGCTTACATAAAGTCAAGCATACGTATTAAAAACACATTGCTTTAAAAACATAGATCTATGTCGTGTACCCAAGCCAAACAAATAACTGACTATGAATCATTCATAACATAAATATAATTGACAGGCTTATTTTGAAAAAAGAAACAGTAATGTCTACTCATATTTAATTATTTACATTTCATCAATTTGTTAATCTTTTCTTTTTATAATACTCTGGCAAGAATGGTGACTGAAACATACCCTAAACAGAAGGTTCTCAGAAGCGATATAACACACGAGACGACCTGGTTTATCGCCTTAAGGTGCATGGGAGTTAACCAGGTCGTCTCAGATGTTTTTTGTCCCACTTTTCACTACTGGGAACGAAAGCAGTGGTGCCAACACACTTTAGCCTTTTAATCAACGAAATTAAAACAACTTAATTAAACAAAAAAATAGATTTCGCATATACGCGACCGTCAGTATAGACGAATTTGACGAACAATGATATCATTTCGGTTAGTAAATTACAAGTAGAGATAAGCTTTGTTAACACTTCTAGACACAGCTAGGATTTAGTGTCCCGCGATGTGTTAACACTACACGAAGCGTGTGACGTGAACATGAGACTATTATATTTTGTACCGAAAGGTATATACTCTAAAAGGCAATTAGGTACAATGGTGTGCTTTAACGCTAAAGGCGCGTACTCCATCGGCAAGCTATTTTATTTATATAAAAACTTTATTGAACCAAAAGCTACAACAGGGGGACTTAACGTAAGTAAGTTTGAGACTTGTGTTATGGAATACTAACTCAACGATATTATATTTTATAACAAATACATATAAATATATAGATAAACATCCAAGACCCAGGTCAATCTGAATAATATTTTTTTTCCACCTTGACTTAACCGGGGATCGAACCCGGGACGTCCGGTGTGACAGCCTGGCAGGGCGTGGCCTTCTTAAAAGCCGATTCCCGGCAAGAACCTTTGGCGGTTTCTAATCTCCATACAAGCCTTTTCCGCAGAATCCTAACATTCACTATGATCAATTTTATATAAACACGCTCACAGACGTATCACTTACACTAATACAATAAAATAAATATATGCGTATTATAAGCCGGACCTTGAACGGCTTAATAATCTTTATTTAACGAGGATTAAGATTGGTTTTACTATAGCAAGTTAATGACCAATCAGAAGTATTTTATCTTTTTCATATAGTTTTATATTATATCTGTACTGGTCGAAATTCTCACCCAACGCCACTGCAGCCTGGCATGATGATCATTAGGCCACAGAGGTCATCATGATTTTTTTTTCAATTATGTACTTCGAGATCATTTGAAGCGAGAAATCTTTACAATATAGCTGGCCGGGGGAGTCAGCACCTTGAGGAATTCAGGTAACATTCCATATTACGTATAACATCATTAAGTTTACGTACGTTAACGTAAGGTTGGTCTCATAATACAACTATAAGCCCTCTTCCCACCTCAAGGCTGGAGGAATCGCTTTTTTGTACAGATCGAAACAGACATAACAAGAAAAATTGTTGCTTTGGTATAAGACCAAATCCACAATTTTTCTTGGCTCTAGGCTCTGTTTAATACAAGCAAAAAAAAAAAAAAACAAAAAAAAAACCGTATATATAACTTTTTTTGTCCCTTTTTTTGAAAACAATTATTTTAATGTGACGCTACAATGCAACATAGTATAGTTTTTTTTTTTACCATTATCTCCAACCTTGAGATCCTCCAAATTATATCCTACCGCTAGTTCAAACTCAATCTAAAGCGCCACAGCCAAGTTTCTTTTATTTACATGACCAATTTATGATTCTGTAAAAATATGTGTTCCAGACGTTTCAAGAAGTAATGAAGAATTCTTTATCGTACTTCCAGAGAATAAAGTTCGCAGATATAAATTAGACATAGACGGAAGGAAAAAAATGCAAATTATATACGCGTTAAAAAGCATTACATACTCTAGTTATGTGAAGTTACAACTATTTTAACCATATGATATTTTTAAAATTGACCGATGTGTTATTAATATAAATAATTATTTGAATATCCATGTTTTAAATAACGTGTTAAACAACTATAACCAATTTATGTAAAGAAAAAAATTGTAAACAAGTAAAAATGTAAAAAACTGAAAATTTTATTCCCGCCTCAGCTGTAAATCCAAAAATAATGCAACGTACATACATTTTAAGTAAAACATTGGCATTACTTTAGTGCATTTATATTTTTTTTAGTTAAAAATAAAGAAGGTTAGTGAGATCAAAGTATAAAATTACTTTTTAAGTTAAATACAAAGTATGGCAAATAAATGCAAAATAATACATATTACACAACCAATAAAACTATTTCTTTAGAAAAAAAGCATTTCATAGTAGCAAGGAAATATTTTGTGCAAAATTCCTACATTTTTAAGAAATTTAACCATCAGGTACTCAAGTGAAAGTTATACATACATAAATATGTAATAATAAATACATATCACACTAGATAAAGAGGTCCCGAGAGATGCGATAGAAATAAAAAAATTATATATAAATGGGGATATTTTTTCTTTATTTTTTAAATTTTTGGCGAACAACACACCAAAACATAAGGATAAAAATGGCCCCAAAAAATAAAAAGAGTTAAAACAATTCCATCGGTCCCTAGGGCCTCTCAAGTTGCAAATAAGCAGTAGAGTAATAATAATTATAAAATAGCAACAAATAAGACCTATCAACATTCATATCACATGTGCTCATATCGTATTAGTGCACTTATTGGATCGTATAGTTTCTTAATTACCAATTAATTTAAAAGCGGAATAGAATACCAGTGACACAGCCAATGGGTGACGTTCTCGATAGCTTATTAAAAAGATAAACATTACTTAAGACTAGGTAAAAATATTTCAATCCAGAAAAAAAAACAAGTCGTAGTGCCACTAGAATCTACTTTCCGCTTTAACAGATGAATTAGAGTCATAGAGAACTAAGGATAAATCTGGCTGAGGCTTCACTTATCACCGCTAGAGGCATGTATACAACTCAGGCCAGCCCCCGTTGCTCAGAATTAATAAAAGTGTTACGTACAGAACGGAATCTTCTAAGGTTTTGCGCAATACGCGTTCCCGTTCCCTGACCCGCAACTCTCCCCCGTTCTCGCCTAGACGAGATGTTGAGCGGGTGGCTGCGGCCGAACACACAGACATTGCCGTGTGCACAGCACGAATATATAGTTTCGTGTATACCTGTGCCCGTAGCATGACCACATTCATAAACCCAGATAAAGTTTATATCGCAACGGACTAATGCCATCTCGAACTTAATTATTGCTAAGAGCGAGACAGTAGTATAATAGATAGCGTCTGTGCCTTGAAACGGGGGCTGGAAGCGATTGTTTTTGTACGTTTATCGGAGGCAAAACAACCACTTTTAGGCCCGGAGGACGAAGTAATTGAATTTTTAAGTTCGCACATAAACTAAATCAAGTGTTTGCTAGGATACAGGGTCTAAAGTGGGGTCCAGGTGTATGACCCTTTCACCGCGAACGTCGCATTTAACCGAAAAACATTTTCGTACCCATTTCGCGAGCGTCGGATATTTCCGACAAAAACCAATGCACGTATTGCACATAACTTAAGTATTCACATCACGAGTTTCTTTCGGCTTTTCTTCTCAGCAGTAGTCGTTACGAAGCGCTCGGTAGCTTTTCTTTAAAAATAAATTAAATTTTAATATACTTTACACGTAACATAAATTATACTTATTGACGTGTAAAAGTGCCTGTGAAGGTCTAATTACTGAATAAACATTTGAATCTTTGAATCATCCTTTTTTGGTTGTAGGTATTTATTTTAGATTCACTATGCCTCGCGCATGGGGCGCGATGGGAATTGCTATAAGTCTCGCGGTGAAAGTTCACATTTCGGATAAATATACCTACTAGTTACATGTTTTTCGTTTCTAATTCAATAGCTATGAATCAAGTTGCCTTGAGGCTCGGTCGCGTGTCCGCTGACATTTACCGGCGACATTCCGATTGATTGAAATGTGGCCCAGTGGAGGGTTTGTATTGTGGGTTCCACATTCCGATGTTCAATTTATTTAAGTGGCGAGATTTTTCCTTGCAATTTTCTGTACCTAGTCGATTTGATTCATTGACCACAGGATAAATAGGCATGACGACTGGAAAAATTTTTTAGACCCATTGGGTAGATTATTAAAAAATATTGTAAAAGTATTTTTTCTTTTCTCTGAGAAACCAAAAATGTCCAAGATACAACGCGTTGAAATTTCGCATGACGTGACGGCTAGGTACGATTTTTAACCGACTTCCAAAAAAAGGAGGAGGTTATCAATTCGTCGCGATCCTTTATTTTTTTTATGTATGTTCACCGATTATTCAAAGACGGCTGGACCAATTTAAAAAAATCTTTTTTTGTTTGAAAGGGTATACTTTCCAGGTGGTACCATGGAAATATTATCAAAATCGGTAGTGTAGTTTAGGGGTGAAGTCGGACTAATTAAAATACATATTTTTCTGATCCTGTCGTCACTCCTCCTTTGATGGGTACATATAAGTTAGACTACTACATATTCTGTGGTATAGGACTAAATTATTTTAAAAATCTTTGACACTGCTTTCAGCATCTATCCTTAGATCTCTCATATTATAATAAAAAGCAAAAAAATTACTAAATTGGTTATTTACATTGTACTAAATATTTTAAAATGGCAAAAACTCAATTCTTTTTACAAATCCTGGATTACCATTGCATAATATTTATCCATTCATCAGATTTAAAAATGGATTAAAATTGTTATTTACAGTAAAAGTTACACTTATAATTGATCCCTTAGGTTAATATCTACAAGGTTTGCGATATTATACCAATACTAATGAGTAATAATACATTTTTATGCAGGAAACATTCGTAATTCCGTAATAAACTGCCCAATACAATGCCCAGACTTCTGTATTGTTGATAAATATGAACAAATATTACTGACCAAGTGGTCTCTATAAATTCAATAATATATAAAAAAATGTTAGTGATATACTAAGTTAGATTATAAAAACTCCAGGCATTGTAGAAAGCACTAAAATCTGTGCAGTACAAAAGGGCACGTGAATCTTATTCTTGAATATATTTTATTACCAACCTAGTAAAGCGTAAATTATTATTGTATCTTAGAGTTTGAGCTCTTCTGGAGTGGGGTACAATGTGAGCTTCCGACTTCCACTAACACACGTTTGACTAGTCTATAGGACTGTGCAAATTGCATCGTTCATCTCGACAGACCGGCGGGTACACGCCGCGTTCTAACCGCTCGATATGTGCTGCACCTTAAGCTCAATGTAAGCGTAGAGAGATATGACTTTAAACTTTGACTAGTACAGTTTAATCACGAAGACTTAAGATTAACTCGGCTTAGTGTTCAGTGTGGTTGTGCTTTTGGATTTGGAGTCGTGGGGGGGTAGCGGACGCGCTATCCCGACCTTAACTAGACCTCGCGGGGCACCCTTCAATGCTTGCACAGCTTGGTCTAAAGTGGCATTCTTTATACTAACTCCATTCACAGACATGACTCGATCGCCGGGAGAAATTTCTCCCTTTTTCTCTGCTGCTCCACCTGGTACTAAACTTCTCACAACAATCACTGTCCCCTGAGGGTCTACTGGGTCCTGGTAGTCCAAGATAGAGAAGCCTAGTCCTTGATCTGCTTTGACAAGCTCTACAATATCTTCTTTACTCTGCCACATAGCTAAGCCTGACACACACTCCAGGGAACGGGATTTTCTTGAATGACCAGAGTGGTTGGTCAAAGTGGCAGTGCTGGATGTGTTGATGGAAGTATCAGATTGAGCTTTGACAAGTGTTGTCAGGTTGTTGAGGCTGCCAGATATTATCTTCCTGGCCTCAAAGCCTTCACGGTCCGGAGCGAGGTTAATGACTGGTCGAGGCCCACTGTCAGTGCTCCGAGCACAGACTAATCTAACACGATTTGGAAGATGCTTCAGTATATTTACAACTTCAGTATGAGTCAGCCCGTGCAAGCGGTATTCGTTTGCTTCTAATAGTTCGTCTCCTGCAAGGAGTGTACCCTGTTGTCCGACAGGGCCATCTGGAAGAACTGAGCGGATGTAGTGATGCGGTCTCAGCTCCTGACCTCCCTCCACATCAACTGTTCCTTCAAGACTTATCCCCAATCCTTCAAGTTTCCGCACTTCAGCTATGATAATTTCTTTCTCTGTTCCTATTTCTTCTGTCCACTTCTTTTTAACTTCCTCTTCACCTAAAGCCAAAATCTCATCAAACCTCTTATCTAGTTCCTCTTGAGTGAGTTCTGGCTCTATGTCTCCAACTTCTAGAACACTGGAGTCAATAGTAGTATTAGATTCAGGCTCTGGTTCTATCTCGGTAGTACTATTCTCTGCTTGGGAAGGCACTGGAAACCAGGAGAGGGTAGTGGCTGTCGAAGTAGGAGAAGCCGGCTTCTCTTCATGAAATATAGCTAGTTGCAGGTGTTCATACTTGGGTCCTCGCAAGTATCTCTCTAATACTAGGTGCACTGATATGCCAGTGTTTCGAAGAATTTCCACAGCCTGAGGGTTACTTTTTTCTGCAAGGGACACTCCGTCAACCTCAATTATTCTATCATTAATCCTTATCTGCCCGCTTTGCTCAGCACTGCTGCCTTCAATAATACTTTTTACGAATATTCCAGATAACTCTTCTTTCTCACAAACATAACCAGCTACCGTGATTCCTAGTCCATACACATTCTTGTTCAGATTCACGTGTACAATTTCTACTTCTGGTGGAGAGGGCAGTTCCACTGGCACTGTTATAGTGATAGAAGGGGAGAAATTCTCAGCAACAATGGGGTGGTCAGGTATCTGCAGAGGATGGTTGCCTATTACGCTCACAGCTGCAGCCACCACATTTTCAGTGTCACCGTCACCATTCTGGCCATTCAAATATTCACCATAGCACTGGGATATGTCGTATACAGCACCATAGCCTGCTTCGATCAGGTGTCGGTCGAGCTGTTCCGGGTCTAAGAGGATTTTCGTAGGCACAAGAGCGGTGCCAGGGATTGGTGCGCGTAGAGTGGCCGACGGGTCGGCGGGGCGGGCGACCAGCAGCCGCACGGCAGGCCCAGCTTGCCGCAACACCGCCGCGACTTGCTCGGAAGTAAACCCTCTCAAGTTCACAGACCCGATCTGCAGGACATGATCCCCGCTCTGCAACCGGCCATCCTTGTCAGCCGTCCCGCCAGGCAACACGTACTTGATGACGACTCCAGTGCTCCGCCCGCCCACTAGGTTAAATCCTAGTCCGTTGCCATCGTTAGTCAACTCGACAACTTCCACCTGCGCCCACTCGGTACTCAGCACCATTTCGTTCCTTACCATCGGGACATCGTCAACGTTACGTGATGCAAACGCGCGCCGCGCTGAGGTTATGGCGCACGAACACCCACATCGCGAGGTGGCCGCAAATTAATTTCACGAGAAATACACCCGGTAACACAAAATAATAAGCCTTCGCTTAGTAAAAACGTATTTTTTGTAAAATAAAGTATAAAAATGACATTTACATACTTGCTGAAATGAAGACAGCCAGAATGTTGCCAGCTCCCACGCACGAAGTGTGACCAGGAAATAAAAATAAATTGCTACTAACATCGTTTTTTATTCATATTTGATTTTAAACTTTTCTAAATAAAACACGAGTATAGCTAGGGCACAAATTAGTATGAGATACTACGTATATCTATGGTAACCCAAATCAGTAGGCTTCCCTCGCAGAGTTCTCTGTTTATATACAATAATGTAACACTGACCTGACCACTCACTGTTGTAAATAAGTTGTAATTTGTATTGTATGTAGCAAAAGTAATCTTCGGTAATAAATTAATAATACAAAGTGTCCAGTCCAGACTCCAGTCCTTAGTTTTTAGATACAGAAAAAAGGTACGCACGCAGAGCAAACAGCATTTAAAATATTCTTTTAATCTTAATTATTTTTCTCAGATTCAAAAAGAGCCAAAGCGAGAAAGAGCGACTCAACGGTATAGCACGGCCGGTGCTTTAGCCTACCATCGCTCTACTCGTATCTCGCTCTGGCAAATGACGGTTCTGAGCGACAGAAAAGGATAGCAGTATAGAAAAGTGATGCTCCGTGCTGACAAGTGAGATCCAACCTAAAACCAAAGATTTTCAATATTGGAATATTCAATTACAAACACAGCCTTTTTATTTAGTGTGTGTGGCTCCAGTGTGTGTGAGTACTACTAAGCATTAAAATCTAATAATTCATTTTTATTATATTCAACAGAGGGAGCTAGCTAAGCACCGTCTTATTTTTGTGTTAAAGTACAATTATTCGCCCATAGATGCCGCTGCTCGCTACTAATTTCCTGTGCCCTTTCCTCTAGTTTTAGAGCGGCTATATTCGGCAGTCGATGGCGCTAGTTCATTTGAAAAAAAAGGTGGTAAGTCGAGCTACAACTACGACTGACGCCTACGATCCATTTTCAATCTACGATGATGTATAGTCTGGTGTGACTTTATTTATGACATAATAGTATAGTATCTGCTCCGTAGTCTGTGTTTATGACTTACTGAAAGTCGAATTACGGTGATAATTTTCATTGGAGGGTTTCGTTTTAATTTAAGCAACGCTCCTGTCGGTGGAGTTTCTTCCATTGGAATAAGTCGGGCTATTCCGTTATCTAAACAATTCGGATAATAGTTTAATAGTAATATTGTTAAGTGTGTTTTATAATACGACGCTAATGTGTTAACTTTTACCCTTGTCTTTTTGTGACGAAATAGTCCTGCTATAGATAAAGGAACCGTCTAAGATTATCTACCTACTTAAGCTGAATTTTTAATATTTGATATAATAAGCAAATCAGACCACCACACCCCTTTTCATGCTAACGTAATACTTAGACGGCCCGATACCCAAGGATCTAGATTTTTTATGGCTATAAGTACTTACCTACACCTAACTCGAAGTTGGTCAATAAGGCTGTGGAGTGGAAATGATTACAGAAGTGCGATTTCTGAAACGCGGAGTCACGAATGGTTTTCCCATACAAAAACCATACGTTTAGGTGACTCCGCGTTTCAGAAATCGCACTTCAGGAACGATTGATTACGTCTTTTTACTAAATTATTTGATGTTAATTATTCAGATGTCTTTAGGCAGCTCGAAAACTGGCACTAGTGTTTAACTCACGAAAGATTTTTTGTTCATATACTTACCTATATATACTGAAAACACCTACTTCAAGTATTTCGAGTGTATTTTGTGTACATAAGTAACATGGTAAAAATCAGGTAGGTATTTAGGTAGGTAAGTAAGTAGAAATAAAACCAATACTCGATATAAATCACTTTAATGAGTAATTATAACTTTTAACGTTCACTTTATACCTTTATTTTTAAATAATTGGCCAAGTGCGTATCGGGCCACGCGCAGTAGGGTTCCGTAGTTAAGAACGCCACCTTTGAATTCATGGCACTAAAAACGTTTAAAAACAATTTTTCTATTGAATTTGTATAAAATTTTCCTTTTCCGAGTACATTTTATAAGTTAATCAATCGCCTATAACTTTTTAATTTGTATACCCTACGTAGCTCTGATAAGTAGTTTTCCTTTAAATTAATTATATATTCTATAGCTGTGAATTTTTTCACGTGTCCACATATAATCGTTTAGCAGATAGATGCACGGAAAAAAAAGATTTTGCGATTAATTTCCACCAAGATTAAACATATCCTTGGAAATATTGGCTCATTTTAAGAGAGTTTTATTTTCAGTGTAAAGTGGTTTCTTACGTACAGATTTTGGTTCTCTTAACTGAACAAGACCAAAATATTTTATACTAAGATTATTATATCTTCGGTCAAGAAACCGAAATTTATTGTTCCGAAGAAATTACACTTCATTTCATTAAAGAGATCTAAAAATCTTGTTCCAACATCTGTTTGTACTTGATACGAGATATTTCATCTTCTTTAGCTAAAAATTTACTTTTTTGATAGAAGATAAAGGACCTCTTAGTAAAAAAAATATTTTTTTCCTCCGAGAATACGCTTTTATTTCAATATCAGGTCGTTGTCTTGAACAATATATTGAAAATGTCTCTAGCCAAAACAAAATTAAGTTGATTTTTAAACTATTTTTTACAAGCAAAATTTCTATAAAATCAGATGTATAATCCGCATTTTATTTTATTTTAAGAGTTTCCTCTCTTTATTTAACACTAGTTTGTTTTCATTGATTAAACAATTTAATAACAAATTCTGTCCTGTTTAAATATTGTCTTCTAATAAATAGCATATTCGTCCATTGTAAAACTAAGTTGTCACACACACAATGTGGTGACTACGTAGTTTCGAGGGTTACGAACGTCTTAGATATTATTATTAAAACAATCGTCAGGCAATTTCTTCAACATGCATTTTATTGTACTTTAAATGCTTATTTATTTTGTAAGTTCCCGCTCACATCCGTCCGCTGTCATGACGGCCGGGCTAGAAAATCATACACTAGCTTAAATCCTTTGAGTACACACACTTTTTAAATTCATTCAAAAATCTAAAAAACCCGACTGCTATTGTAATTTTAATATGTCCAGTGTCTCTTTGACAATCAAGACGAATCCAACGACACTTCCTCAAGCTAAAATCCGTCAAGCCATTTAGGCTGTAGGGCGTGCCAAAGAATTGTACATACATACTTACCTACATACACCCGAAAAACATTACCCTCCTTCTTCGCAGTCGGGTAAATAGCACCCAAGAACCTCCTTTCTAAGATAGAAGGGAGTCGGATAAAAAATAATATTCGTTTCTTCAGCAAAAACAATGGTTTAGAAGAAAATGTTATGTTTTTCGTTTAAATTAACCAACTTTTGTAAATAACTTTTGTAAAATCTTACTTCAAAATTTAAAATTTTCCATTCAAGAGTTTTAAAATTTTCAATGAATATTCTAGAATAAACCGTTGTCCTTGTTGGCCAATCATCAGCGAATCAGAAGGCTGATACATGATACTCAGAAAATAGTGATGCGAAAAGTCTTTTATTAGTACTCGCGATTTCATTAAAGTTCAAGAAAGTAATCGTATTATCTTAATCCATTATTTTAAATAATATCGTTTGTCGTTTTTTTTTCTACATATTTCAATGTATAATAATAATGTTAATGTCGATATAGTCTTGTGGATTCCGAGGTTCCGTTAAGCACTTACCCGCGCCGGTTCTCGAAAATGGTCGTGCCACGGTCTACTGGGAACGTGAAAGACTATAAGGAAGCAAAAGCCTAGTGATTCTCGTGAAATACTATAAGGACAAGCTTAGCGAGTACCTATAGACTTGACCCACGAGGCAATCGCTGTGTGGGATGTGGATTCGACAGTTCATTTTCCCGATAGTCGTATCTGCGAACGGTCTCAAAGCGAACATGGCAGTGTCAACCAACACTTAAAGAGAATCTCCCTGGATGGCTGGATGAAGGGTCAGATACAGAAGGCATAGGAACAAACATACAAACTTCTATTCGAAGTTTGTATGTAGTTGTTCCTATTCGTCAAGCCAAGAATAAAGAGGACTGTACCAAGCTGATAGCTAATCTTCACTAGTTGAAGCCGCACCTTAAGAAGAAGATGTTTGTTCCTTTTAAACTCTGAGACTTTCGCTTCTCTCGGTCAATCATTTATATATTTAACTAGCTGTATCCAGCGACTTCATCAGCGTAGAATCCCCTGAGAACAAAATATTTTTGGAACGAAGTTCCTTACGGCAGGCTTGGAGGAGATAGGGATTTTGCTGCGCGATCGAACTGAAAAAAATGTGATAGTAAAACCGTAAGGATGACCTCGTTAAATAAAACCGTTAAATGAGACGTGCGCAGGCGCGACAGTCGTATACACAAGCGAGTAGTGTATAATACCTTTGAGCACGATTTTTCTTTTGCGAATTGTGTCGATTCTACATTAGCCGAAGGAACTTCGTTCCTACCTGGTGTCCCACGACACCACATTTCTTTTATTCCGGGATAAAAAGTACCTTATATGTTAATCCAGATAGCAAACTACCTGTGTGCAAAATTTCATACAAATCTGTTTAGCCATTTTTGCGTGATTGAGTAACAAACATCCAAACATCAAACATCAACAAAATTTCGCATTTATATAAGTAGGATTCGCAGTTATAATATATGTACGATAGGATATTTAGATGTGACAATTGATTATCTCTCTTATTGATATGACAAGCAGAGCGAAGTTTTGATATTTAAAATTCAGGACTGCACTGAATTTGTAATGGCAAACGTGTTAGTAATAAAACAGTTTGTTGGTTTTTTGAATTAAATCCTTTTAGTCTATAAAATCACGATAAAATCTAATATCATCGATCGATGTTATCGATTACTTTAGTGGCGCACGCCCGCACGCACGGCGCATCCCTAAGTTCGTTCGTTTACTTGGTGATTTGGTAGCGTGCAGTGCTTCGCATTTTTGAAAAAAATATTATCGCCAGATTTCTTGCGTCATTTCGGATTATATTGTTCCGTGGTCATCAGTGGTCATTCATTCATCCGAGATTCGAATACCTATCAATTTGTGCAGTGCCAAAGTTATAAATTCTTAGTAGTGCTAAGTAAGGACTATGGACCAACTTCTCAAATCCTGGCAAATGCCAGATGAAGTTGTAGAGTTATTTTCTAGTAAGTATACTTAAAAATGTATTGTTTTAGCTCTAACTTTATTTTTATGTAGATTACGAAAATAATATACATTGTTTAGAAAATTCTTTACCGTTCATTCACAGAAAGTTCAATATGCTCATAAAATAAGTAGTCGGGTTTTAGTCTTTTAGTAGTTTGAAAAAATTATTTGACATATTTAAAATACTCCAACGGACTAGTATAGCCAGTGATTTCTCAGTTTTCTCAGTTTCAAACCTTAGGAGCAGTAGGTAGCCTATTGTAATCTTTTATTTACAGAAAATGGAATCGAGCCTAACCATCTGAATGCTCTCACGGAGGAAAATCTCAAAGAACTTTGCCCATTGAGGGGGTGCGTATAGACTTAAAGAAAAAAAATTCTGAGTTCCTTGATGGATTGGTAAGTCCAAAGATATGTTTTGCAACTAATTCTCTAATTTGCAGGCGTTTATCATAAATTCTTTCTTTGTAATTTATTGTATTAAACTTTTACACTGTTAAAAGGTATACGAGCTAAACCTTTCTCATGGGTGCATTGTTCAGTAGGAACAATGTATACCTAAGGTCTAGCCCTAGTGTAAGAGTTGTTATGCCCATTGCAAATTACTGATACCCAAACTTCTTTGATCTTCAATCTACACTAAAACCACTGTCACTATGAATTTGCAAGATCACTAACATATTATAATATTTTCAGGCTACTACAGACACTGTCTAAGTGATTCTAACAGTATATTGCTTCCTGGAGAAGACATTAATGCAGACTTTAATATAAGTTTGTCTGAAATTTTGATTTTACCCCAATTTCAAGACTTTGATCTTAAAACTCTGTTGGAAACTTCTCCATGCGGAAAAAGTATTCTCCAATTTTACAGTACAAATGGATGCCTAGATAGTAAGCGCAGAAACTGCTTAACGGATATAATAATCGGATATTTGTTCACCTTTATTGTTAATAAGTGAGTACCTTGAATTTTGTATATACATAGTTTATAGTATTATTGTGAAAAGTTGTGTGTTGGTTGGCACAACTTTTCTAATGAAATTTGTGGTAGGATATTAAAAGATTAAAATAAAAATTTATGAACTTTTTCTAGTTATGTACTTATTTCATTTAGAAAATTGAAATATAAAAGAATACAAACCTAGAATTTTATATATACATAGTTTATAGTATTAGTGTAAAAAGTAGTGTGTTGGTTGGCACAACTTTTCTAATGAAATTTGTTTTTGGATATTAAAAGATTAAAATAAAATTTTATGAACTTTTTCTAGTTATGTACTTATTTCATTGTAGAAAATTGAAAAATAAAATAATACAATAAAATCTAAAAACATGTTTTTTAAAACTTCTATTTCAGGCGGTTGACTTATGATGACTATACAGTGCTATCTGGTAAAATAATAACTCTCTTTCCGCAAGAGTCAGCTAGTACATATTTTACCCGGCCTATTAAAAAAGTGATTCACACAGTGGAAGATCAGTACCAGCTAAGGGAAAACTTATAGATAGAGTGAGAAACTTATTATTTCAATCTGGGGAAAGAAAACGCAAGTCAACGATTAATAATGATAATGAAAATGCGCCACCAAAAAGAACAAGAACGATAGAAACACTTAGTGGTAAGTAATAATACAGTAAAATATTTTTTTTCCTGAACCTTTATGTATCATCTTTATTTTTAACTAACAGCCCGCCCGGCCGTTGCAATAATTAACAACTTTATTCAACTGCTTGATAATCTAACTTAATGCTATGTTGTTAGCGTTTAGGCGCAAAATGTCCAATTCGCAAAATGTCCAGCGGTCGCTAAATGTAGTGTCTATCACCACTTGTAATGTGGTTTCCCCAGGTCCTAGCTGTTACTCTTGTTGGTCCCACTAGTATGTCTCAAAAAGTTACTATCTTTGTTCAAGACAATTGGAACAGGTAAAAAAGATCTGCTGTTCCTTACATTTATTGCCTGTTAGGTACCGAGAAATGTATGAAACAGCTGATTTTTTTCTCGCGATTTCACAGTAGGAAATTTTTTTTTCAGTATGATGGTCTGAGCATGTGGCTAAATTCATAACGATGATGTCATTAACACAAGTACATTTTAGTAGAAATGTTTATTTCATTATATCGCAGTTACATTTGGACACTTTCTATTTCAGATGAGAAAATACCATCAGAACTGACTCTTTTGGTTCATTTAATTCCACCAAAAGGACGATCATCACAAAAAAAGAAGTTCTCAACACGGGAATGCTTAGAGAGCATTATGGTCATTGTCGAAGTAAGTAAATCTATATCAAATTATTATCAGTATTATCAGCGCTGTCGCGAGCACGCATTTCGCATTTTTGAAGTTTTAAATTATTTTAAATTTGATACTTACTAAAACACATTTTTCAGAATCCTGGAGATATTAACCAAACAGTGAAAGAGAAAAAGGAAAAAGCGCGAAAACTACGGGAACATGTACAGCCATACCTTATTTTACTTGGAAATCTTCACACTTTTAAACAGTTTTACCTGGTGATTGACGAGATAAAATATACTTTTGACTCTGCAACATCTGCCTATGATACACTTTTTAAATCATATCAGGTCTTCAATGCGAAATATAATAAATCAAGTGAACATATCATGTTAATTGTTCAGAAATGCATCTACAATATTACAACCGAGTATGACAACCCGGTTCCCTACATTTCTGATGTATTAAATTTGACATTTTAAAAATAAGTATTTATAAGTAAAACAATTTCTTAATTTTCATAATGATTTGCCCTAAATGTGGATAAGTTTTAATGATTTTAAAAAATACTAATTCCATTTGAAATTTTATCACAATGTTAATGATTATTATATCTGTCCCATAGGCACATGTAATAGATTGTATCACAAAAAATATTGTATCATAAAATGTCCATGTCTCAGAATGTCCAGTTCCCATAATTTCCAATATTCCTGACAGCGTTTTTAAATTTTTTATATTATTTTTATAATAAATTAATAAAAAGATAAAAAAATTATGTTGTATTTTAAAGAAATTTGACGAAATTTAATAGATTTTGACGAAAAACTTGACTACAGATTAAAACACCTAACTAGGTAAGTAACACAAACTAGGTTAATGACTTCATGTTATTATGAACTTTGGAAACTCTGAGAAGTGGACATTTTGAGAAAAAGTAATTTTGTTACATTTACATTCTGCGAAATAGACATTTTGCGAACTAGACATTTTGTGAACTAGACATTCTGTGAAATGGACATTATGCGACCACTAGACAATTTGCGAATTGGACATTCTGCGCCTAACCTGGAAAAAAATGATAATAAATATTGCTAAATCAATGATAATGGTCAGACGGGATGCAAAATGTTGGTAATGCTCCTCACTAAAGTGTTAATGATATTGTATTGTGTAATTTAAGTGAAATTAAACCTTGTCTACGTATTTCAACAGTTTTAAGGTATAAAAATTATTGAGTAGTTGCAAAAAGATAAAAGACCATTTTGGTATTATAAACATTACAATAGATACCGTAAACAATAGATCTGTTTTCAGTACCTATTGTATTTATACTAACTACTCAAAAATTAATTGACATCTCCCTTTTTCGTCAAATAATTAATTTCAAATGGCGGCGCTAGTGGACCCGATATAGCCCCTTAAATAAAAAATTGTACCATTTCTGATTAAAATAATAAACTTTTCTTAAATTAAAAAATGTGTTTTTTATTGAAACATAACAAACTCTTTCTTAAAGGCAATCGGAATTTCCATTCAAACTCTCAAATTCAAATCGAAATATCACTAGTATTAATCGAAGTTCACATACATTGAATCAAAATAATTATTGTCTTGACCCAGAATACTATCAATCAAAACAAACTAATTTTGTTTTCTGGCAAAAGATCCAGATTTTGGTAAGTTTTCATCAAGTTAATACAACAATTTGCTGTAATTTAAGATGCATTCAGTTTAAGAATTCTCATCTATTAATCTAAAACGACAAAGGTATTTTATTAAGAAAGATGTATCTTGGGATAAACTAGCAACGTGTTTTAGAATGATATTTTTATTGTTTTTATTCAAATGATTTTGATATTTTGAATCAAGTTCTGACTATTTAGGCCAAAGTCTTAATGTTTTCATCGTGACACGATATTTTCTTAAATTAAGCATCTCAATTTCCAATGAACAGACCTAATAATCATTTGAAGAACAGTAAATTTCAGTAAAAACTTATTATTTTAATGGAAACTTACGATTCGTTGTAAATATATTTAAAAATTCTTGCCGTAAAAAGAATGTCTTAAATTAATAAGCAGTTAGTTTGATCTCAAGCAAACGGTTATCTTAAATTAAGTAAACGCTGTAGCTCTATAAAAGTAAATGACATTAATTTGACACAAACTAATTATAATGGTTTCAATGAAAATTACTCGTTATCTTATAATAAAACAACACTTTCTTAAAATAATCACCTTTGAACTCATTGGAATAAATGAATATTAGTTTATCTCAAGGTAATTATTCCAAAAACACGGAATTTTGAGATTAAGAGAATTCATGATTTCGGATATATATGAATTAATATTTTCTTGGTATAATACATTTTCTTTTAGTTGAAGAAATCCTTTTTTACCGTGTGGGGGGGACAGTTAACTCTAAGAATTTTTTTCACTTTAAAAGCAAATGTTTTAGAAACTGATCCCAAAATCGAAAAACGGTGTTCACAAACTCACAATATTTTTAAAAGACCTATTCAACGATACCCAACATGATGGGTCAGTCGAGAAAAAAAAAATTACTTTTCATTTTAGTTACTTGAATGTGAGCTATCCTAAAAAATTTTTTTTTTCAAATATTTTATTTTACCGTTTTTTCCGCCTAATTGATATACACATTCATGCCAAATCACAGCTTTCTAGTACTTATAGTCACTGAGTAAAACCGCGGACATACAGACAGACAGACAGACATGGCGAAACTATAAGGGTTCCTTGTTTACTACTGAACCCTAAAAGTAGGTACCTAACTCTTTGCAGTTTCACAGAGCTGATTTCTTGTTTGCTTTTCAGGTTTATATATATAAGTATAAGCCATCTTTTATTTTAAACCAATAATTATAAGTACTTAACAATTAAGGTAGGTAATAATAAAATACTTACCTACAAATAGAAGTATTGAAAAAAAGAAAGAATGTAAAAAAAATCCACTATATTTGTTGCATATTTACAGAGAAAAGATTATATTACTTAGAAGACTTACAATTTAGGAGATGGATCTCTACAATATTGAAAGCTTGTGAAACCCTCACCATTTCTCTATCGGACTACGAGGCGCGGACAGGGGTTTCACCCCTTTGTCGTTGAAATACCTAAGTCTCGAACTAAACGCTTCGACAATTCCTTTTTGGTTCGAGTAGCTAAGGTGTGGAATGAACTGCCTGCGTCTATATTCCCAGAGAAGTACAGTCCCGGGATATTCAAAAGTAGATTGAATGGGTATCTTCTGGATAGGCATGCTTCATCCTAGCCTTCATCGTCGCTTACCATCAGGTGAGATTGAGGACAAATGCCTAAACCAATATATTGTAAAAAAAAATCTGTTGTATAAACTACTTAGGTATTCTAATAGAGAAGAAACAGATAGAAATCCGTCAAATATCCATAATTTTTTTGTTTAGGAATTAGGTATATTCAACATTATAAGCAGAAAGTAGGTCAATCACAGATTTTAAGTAAATATATTGGATTTTGAGTAGGTACCAAACGAAATTTGAGTAAGTAATTAACAATATAATTTTGGTTAAGAAGCTTGGATTTTAATAAATAGTAACTCGCGCTCGAAGGGTACTATAAAAATCAAGTTTGTTGTATGGGAGCCCCACTTAATTATTTTTTTCTGTTTTTAGTATTTTTTGTCATAGCGGCAACAGCAATACATCATCTGTGGAAATTTCAACTGTGATAGCTACACGGTTCATGAGATACAGCCTGATGACAGACGACGGGCTGACGGACGGACAGCGGAGTTTTTGTAATAGGGTCCCTTTTTTACCTTTTGGGTATGATCCTTAAAAATGGTGTTTGCGGTCAACCGAAGTCGTCAAAGAATACCAAATTTTTTACACCGACCAATGAATAACGGTTTTGTCGGACAAGGTTGTTTCGGATATAATTTATGGCGAGCTTTATATAGCGAAATCGTTCTATGCTTGTTACCTACACCTATATTATGGCTATATGTTACATTGTACGCGTGTATATATTGTAACAAATTCATCATCTAAAAACGAATAATATGATTATGAAATTGAAATATGTAATTGCTCATATTTATCTCTAAGCTAAGCTTTCTATTCTAGAAATAGAGCGATTTGGATGTAAGGTTCCTATATATTAAGGCTTCATAAGAATCCAAGCTTCTCTGTGTTTTTTTTATTCGAATTTGTCCCGCATTTTCAAGACTCTTGCAGGGAAAGCTGGCGGCGACCTCATACCCCAAGCTTCTTACCAAAATTCGATTTTCTTAAAACAAGATTTGCGTTTCAAAAACTTATATGTACCCGTCTACATTAGACATTTGCAGCCAACAATGTAACTATATTTATGTTTTTGAAATGTAGTTACTCATTTCATTTTGTCCCGCTCGATATCGAAACAGAAAAGTTTTTTTTTTGTTTCGTTATCGAGTGGTGAAATGGAGTATTATATACATTTTTGCATTCAAATTATTCTCTTATAAATAAGTAAAATGTTACAAGCGACGGAATAAACATTAAATCTAGAAAAGATACTATTTTTCAATTTGCCCTACTGGCTGAAACTATACGAGTGACGGCTTATGTGTTAAGGGAATACATGAATTTTTTGGGGTTCAGTGCTGCCCCCTCTTGAAATACTTACATTATTTGAAAAGACACAGAGTTATCTATAATTTAAAATGTTCTCTTCATTATGCCCTAGATAACCCTTCAAACTAAGTTATTTTATGATCTACTGTTTACAGTTTAAAGTGTAAACGTGGGTCTTTTCTTCGCACATTTGCGGAAAAGGCCACTTTTTGCTAATGTGCAAAGAAAAGCTTCACGCTCTCCACATCTAATTTAGGCGAACCATGGATAGTTATTAAGTACACCTAATTAGAAAAACTACAACAGTCTGCGTACCTAAATTAATAAATATTTAGGTACCTAAAAGCTCAAAATAAAATCATTTTTCCTCCAGTAGGTTGACCCTTTACAGCGTTGTCAGAGGCTTCATATAGGTCACGCTTAGTGCAGCCGGTGGGACACGATGGGCAGGAGAAGAGGTGTGCTCATGGGCGATTGGCATACTGCTCTAAACGCACGTGACTTTTGTATGGGCCGCCATACAAAAATCACGTGCGTAGACGCGGTGTCAATGTGTTGTACTATGCGTGTTTTGTTTTAAAATATTGTATCGTTGAGTTAGTTGACGATCTCCGTGGCGTAGTGGTCACCATGCCAGTCCGCCACCCAGAGGTCCCGGGTTCGATCCTCGGTCAGGGCAAGTTGGAAAATGGCCTTTTTGAAATTGTCCTGGGTCTTGGATGTTTATCTATATATGTATTTGTTATAAAATATAGTATCGTTGAGTTAGTATCCCATAACACAAGTCTCGGACTTACTTTGGGGCTAGCTCAATCAGTGTTATTTGTCCCCATTTATTTATTTATTCCATAACACAAGTCTCGAATGTACTTTGTGGCTTTATTCTACAAATTGAGATACTTGCATACCACGGATACACGATACGCAACGGAGTAAGGAGCATTGTGTGAATCGCCATAGTCTGGTCGTATTGACCACATTGTCACTGTGTTGCAGTTGGATCAATATACCGCCACCGGGCTAAAATATTCTTTGTACAAACAAATTATAACTATCCTTGTAGGAGCAAACTCTTGCTATTGGACCAATGCTTGAAACTCTAAAAAAAAACGACATTTTCATACAAAATGTTTGGCTGGCTAGGCAATTTGTAAGAAAATTTCGATTTTTTCTTAGATTTTCATGCATAGGTCCCATAGGAAAAGTTGTTCATATTGACGGTCTGCGTTGCTCTTACAAGGGTCTAACAGGTTTTTGTTACATATTGTATATTTTGTTAACAACACAATACCTACCAAGGTAAATTTGAAAAAGGTCATTAACTATTTATTTTAAAATAAAATGGGTCTAGATTGAATAGTACCTAAACTTCTTTGTGTCATTTTGCTGCAATAGAGTATTTTTCAACTCTACTTACACTTTGCTTTACCATGAATGAAATCGACACAATACACGTCTTTGCCCTAATGGGGCATTCAGAGCATTTTGGATCTTACGGCTGACAGGACCCATGACCGCTTCATCCAAAGACCACTTTTCCCGTAATGGTGAGCGAGAAGGTGGAAAATAAATCAAAATAAAGCTGCCTATTAACATAATTCGCATTTTTTACCCTTATCTAGACCTTGACCGACCTCGACCGCCTTTAACGATCTACACGGGAAGAGAAGCAGCTCGTACATGCTAAGTTTTAACTTTTCTCCCAGACCGGCATGAAAGAGATGGAATCGATAAAAAGTCGAAAAAACCTTTTTGTCGAAACCTAAAAAGCTATATAGGTATCGCCTATAAACTCTTTTTGATATACTATTATCTACTATAACATCCCTAAAGTAGAAGGAACACAAAGAACTTTACTTATTTTCGGTACCTACACAAGCAGTGACGAGAAAGATTTTATGGCTAATGTTAGAATTTAGAATCCCAGAAGATAAATATAAATAAATATATAGGGACAAATTACACTGATTGAGCTAGCCCCAAAGTAAGTTCGAGACTTGTGTTATGGGATACTAACTCAACGATACTATAGTATATAACAAATACATATACAGATAAACATCCAAGACCCAGGACAATTAGAAAAAGGCCATTTTCCAACTTGCCCTGACCGGGGATCGAACCCGGAACCTCTGGGTGGCAGACTGGCATGGTGATCATTACGCCACGCAGGTCAAGGAACTTTGCAAAAACAAGCGGATTCTGATTAGTTTTTTTATATTCTTAATGGAAGAACAGATTTAATTGAACAAAATCCACCTCATCCTTGATCTGTGGAAGGTGGGCTTTAACCGAATGATGGCCCAGAGCAAGTGAAAGAAGAATTCAAAATTACATATTTTGCGCCTCCTTCTTGCGCCTTACGACACCAGTGTGTTGACTGGTAGATAAAGCCATATGGCTTTAAGTCCGCCTATTACTAAATAAAAAAAGAAGGGTGGAACGTCCAGCAATGAGATGAGTTGACGGCATAGTAAAAGTCATGGGTCGCCCCTGGTTTAGAGCAGCATAGGACCGAGATGGGTGGCGTCGACGAAGGGGGAGCTATGCTCAGCAGTGGGCGGAAGAGGGGCTGAGATAATGAAAATGAAGTCACTTTCCTTCCTTGCGGAAACCGGCAAGTTAGGTAGATATGTGGGAAACAAATGCCTCATGCCTCCGCCGGACGTGGCAGACGTGATTTACCCAAAATGCTGGCTTAACATCGTCAATGATATGCGTGCCAATGATATTGAAGCCACACCACAGAATACATCGCATAGCTACAAATACATCTCCATTTCTGGCCATCAACACTAGCACTCGCCCGCGTCGCTAGCTAGAACGGGAATCTAACAGGACTCAGGAGCAGTCGCGCGCCGCGCCAACCAATCACAGTACAGGAACGAGAACACAACCATATAAGGCCATTGTTACGTCTCTAACGATTGTATACAAACCCTAATTGTGTAAATAAATCATTCATTCAACTTTCTAGCCAAGAACACGCTATTTTATTTACTAAGCTACAGTATTATAACCAAGGATGCTCAAGCCTGTGTGAACTGCTTGAGCATCCTTGACTGCCTCCGTGGTCCAGTGGTCAAGGTCGCCTTGTGACCCGGAGGTCATGGGTTCGATTCCCACTGGGAAGCATACTTTGTGAAAAGTTGTTTCCAGTCTGGATAGGATATTGCAGGCTTGAATCACCTGATTATCCGAAAAAGAAAGATGATTCCGTGTTTCGGAAGGCACGTAAAACTGTGGGTCCCGAACGCCACCTAGCGTTTGATCATCAAACTATCCAAGGATTGGTTCCTGGTTTGCCCTTTGGGTTGTGGAGGTCAGACGGCAGTCGCTCTGTGTAAAAACCAGCAACCTCGTCCAATCTCCTTGGTTAGGTAGCGGACCCCGAGCTCTGAAGCGGTTCTGCTGAGGATGCAACCGAGAATACGCTCGGATGATGATGATGATGATGCTCAAGCCTGTGTGAAGTGGAGAAGCGAAACCCGGAAAGCAGACCCTAGGCTTTACAGTCACAGCTTTACGCTGAGGATGCAACTGAGAATACGCTGAGAAGAGCTCTCTCATAGGGACATACCCGTAATATCGAACCACGGGCTCTAGATCACTATATAGTATAATGAAATTAAAATAACAAACAAAAAAAAAAAACCGACCTACCCATACAAATTGCGGCTGCACACTTTTGTATGGAAATGGTGAAATTTTTTTTGTGTTTTAGCTGTTATTTTAATTTCATTTTACTTTATATATAGAGCCTGTGGTTCGATTTATTACGGGTATGCCCTTTCTACGTTGTAGAGGTAGGTAACTACTGAACTTTCTACCTTATACACAAAATAAGTCTATCTGTCAGGAATTATATTATAAGAAAGTTAGTCAAAGTCACACAAAGGAATAAATACCAATAATGGACGAAAACACGAGTGGGATTCGCACAATGTGGAAAGGTTCTGTAGTTTCTAACTTTTAATAAAGAGAAAGATTGTAATTATATCGTCTTATTATAAAACCCAGACTAACTTTGTTACTAGGTTTAAACCATTATCTAACCAAATCAAGTTGACATCTAGTAATACCACACTATCTCACCTGTCAATGTCAACTTCATTTTGGGCGGATAATGGTTTAAACCTAGTAACAAAGTTAGTCCTGTTTTTATAATAAGACGGAGTATGTCTACGATGTAGGTATTCTGTGTGTGGGATCTACTACTTATTACAACGTACACCTACAACATAACATAAAATGTGAAAATTTTTCGTTTAAATAAGGCTCCATTTGGATAAGCAACGCAATATGGAAACAAAAAATAAGAGAACAACATTTATTCGTTAAGTAATTAAACCTACCCACTGACTAGTGTTGCCAGGTGTCCCGATTTACGTGGGACGTCCCGATTTTCAGGCGTCTGGGGACGCGTCCCGATTCGTACCTGATCGGGACGCTAAATGTCCCGATAAATCATAAACCAAAAAAAAAATTAAAAAAAAAATCATTAAATATAGCTTTAACTCCAGTATCAAACGCAACAGAAAGGGTATTTTCCCAGGCTAACTTAATTTGGTTTGAGAGGCGAAACCGTTTGAAACTCGAGCATGTGAAAGCAGAAATTCAAGTTAAAACCAACTTTAATATGACTTGCAATTAATTTTATAACTATTTCATAAAATACAAGGCCATTCTAAAGGCAGCGAAGTTGAATCAAAAATATAACTTATATAAAATAAAATAAAAATTACATAAATACTTATTTTATTCTTCTGAAGTGCGTCAATTACCTACACTTAAAGTACGATTTTATTTTATAATTTCTACTAGTTCAGCAAGACTGATTACTTGCTATGTAAGAATAAATACATATTTAATTATGTAATGTAATACTCGTACTATACTTGCGCTAGTAGTTTAAAACGCAATAAATTAAACCTTGATTTACGAACACCTGGTTTTTTTTTGTTAGTCCCGATCTGCAACCCTAAATCCCGATTTGCTTGACCTCATGTACCGATTTTAAACAAATCGGACCTGGCAACACTACCACTGACCCTACTTTGAGTAAGTAATAAATCTCCTTTAAGGGCACACCTGGGCAAAACTTGATTGCCATATAATAAGGTGACTATGTAAATCTGATAAAAATACGCCACAAGGGGGTGGTTGTGTAGCCCTCACCTTCATAAAATGTAACACGACTTTAAAGTAGACTCTATCACAAAGCATCAAGGCTTAAAATCCACCGATATATATGTTTCATTGAGAGTCTATATGGATGTCTAGATATATTAAACGAAAAGTCTTTAATGTTGTATAGGTACTTAATCTGAAAATTATACTACGACACGGATTACTCCAACATATCCCTTTCTCTAATACCGACTTATTATCACTTCATTATAACCACCAACTTATGACAAACTATTTAAATTGAACCGCACAAGTCCGTATATAAACAGCTTTAACAAATATATAAACAGCTATAACAACACTGCCAATACACGCAGAATAATTAATAACGTATCTATTATAACGTATATAAATTATACATAATTGTCACAGTGTAACTAACAATGAATGTCATAATGACTGTCACGCAAATGGCACGGACGCAGACGAGGTAATTAACGCGGCAGACTGAGCTGCCGCCGGATCCCCTCCACGCGCCGCACTGCGCCGGGGGCGAAGGCCCGACGCCGAGCCCGCTCCGACAACACCCAACTACAAGGCGAGCGACCAATGAGGACGAAGCAGCTGCGCTATAGGCCGCAGCGCAGCCCGCGGGGCGGAGACTCTCGAGTGGCTGTAACCCGCTCGGGGGCTCCGGGCGCCACTCTCGCCCCGAGAGCCACTAGAGGCTGAGCCGTCGAGTGGCGTCGAGTGCCGGCCGGTCGGATGTCCGCGGAGGGCGGCGGCTACTCGCCGTGTCCGGCGGAGGCGCTGCCGGAACTGAGCGCCGCCGAGCTGGCGATGAGCCTGTCGCCGAAATCGGCCTTGCTGCAGCAGAACCTGTCCCAGCTGCAGCTCCAGCATTCCACTCCGTTCTCCGTGACCGACATCCTCTCGCCCATCGAGGAGTACCGCAAGTTGGAGCTGGCCAACAACCCGCCTTCGCCGTACAGGTGCGTGGATCGATCGGGGGGAGGGACCTCCACCCGCTGATTTTTCGAGTGCCGAAGGTCCCGCCGAGAGTGCTCGAGCGGCGCTCGTAGTCGAAGGATATAGTTCGGTGACGTTTGTTTGTGCAGGTATGTTGTGATTGGCGGTCAAGTGATGATGCGATGTGAATGTGCTCTCGAAATGCTTTAGGTACGAGGACTCGTAAAGTACCCCGGGCTACTTAACCGCGCTTAACTTACAAAACGATGTTTACAAATAAATACTCGAGATAATCGCGCCGCGAATAATTTGAATTAAAAGTAGATGTTATCGAACAAAGTGGACCGAGGTGTGAGCCTTGCGGAACTCCGGGTGCTGCGCTGAGTGCCCGGCCGCCACGGGCCTGCGACATGCCTGTTGACACATACGACTATATGCACGTGTATGTATAACATTTGTTGTACGTTATTTGAATAACTTAAATTAATTTACGAATATTTATGCAATATTTAGTGAATCAAAAGCCATCAAGACAACCGTGAAAATACATTATATTCTTTTTTAATTTTCCGAAACACATGAACTCAGTGCGTTCCATAAAGCATATTATTTTATTTACCTAAATAACAGATAGCAATAAAACCTTTAATACTTCTGAGTTTCTGAGATGATTTTCGTACGAATTTAGGCCTAAAATGAAGACATCATCATTTTATAACTAATTCAATAATATATCCAGCAAGGTTTTAAAAGTTTAACTTTTAAATATAATGCTAATTTGACCACAATAAGGTAGTTTCCAACAACTCAAATCAGATACTTTTTTCTAAACGTCAAAACAAACAATTTCTATGCGATTTGTATAAAACCAAGACAAATGACGTCATTGTTTCTTGGAATCAAAAAGCACTCTTAATATCAGTTTTTCTACAATAATAAATCTAAAATCACGTTTAATTAAATGGATATTTTCAAACAAAAGTGACATTATTTTTTTTATTTCCATAAACATACCAAATAATTTATTTTATACCCAGGAAACTTCCTAATAAACTTTTTAACACGTGCCTGACTTCCGTATAATGATTACTTAGGTTTTTTTTATAAATTAGATAGATTATAAATAAGACATTACAGATTTCGAAAACTTTTCTAAACGTCAAAACACACATCGTCTATGGGATTTGTATCCACGGCGTGACGTCATAATTTCTAGCGCTCCTATTATCGGTTTTTTGCAATAATAAATCTAAAATCACGTTGAAAATTGATATGATCAATGACTAGTGACATTATTTTGTCACGTTTAATTCTCTTATCAGTACAAAATAATTTAATTTTGACTCTGAATAATACCCTGTTAACTAAATGTTTTAAAGCAATATATAATTGTGTTCATCAAGTATGAACCTAGATTCCTACTTACGTGCCTATAGGTATCCTAACCAACACCTATGCGTGCTAGTGCCGTGTTGCTCTATGTAGGCGTGTCTACTTCTGAAAATTGTGAAAAGATTGACTTCAAAATTTTATTTGGTGTAAAAAAATATTATCAATCGAGCCTTATCACCTAAGTAATACATTCATTTTAATGGAATTTAAAGAACTCATCAAAGTTATGCAACTAAAAGGCTAACAGTCAGCTTATCAATCATATTTAAAAAAAAAACTCGGGATTCGCTGATTTTTATTGAAACCGAATAGGTCTAGGTAGAATGAGCTGGGTGGCGCGACTATAGAACAGAAACAAAACTACAGTTAAATTTAAAATCTTAGAGCTATAAATTTTAAATAGTACTTTTTGGAATTAGTAATTCTAGCACACTTGTTGTTTTTTGAATGAGTTAATTCTTACCTTTATAATAATTTTTACATAAATATTCCTTTTTAACCGTCTTCCAAAAAAGGAGGATCTTTTATGTTTTTTTTTTATGTATGTTCACCGATTATTTGAAGACGCCTGGACCGATTTCTAAAATTCGTTTTTTGTTTGAAAGGGTATACTTTCCAGTTGCTCCCATAGAAATTTTGTCAAAATCGGTTGCGTAGTTTGGGGTGAAGTCAGTTTTTAGTTTTGAAAAATTATAACTAGCATCGTATATCTATTCTAAGTCTAATTAATAATCTCTCATTTTCAGTTCGTATACAGGGTTACTGGTAACTAACGCAAAACCTCTTAACATCGTAATCAGAATCCTAACATAATATAGATATGCAAGAAAAAAATAAAAAAAATCTAAGAAAAAAAATGGACTCTTCATAGAAACTCGACCAGGTGATCAGTGAATTTGTATGGGAGGCCAATTTTTATTTCTGCAATATTCGCCTTTTTTCTTGCAGATCTATAATGTGCTGGGGAGTCTGATTTCGATGTTAAGAGGTTATGAGTTAGTTACCAGTAACCCTGTATATGTGTTAATAAAGCGGTTATAATATTATGTATGGTACGTGGTACAAGTTTTGGTTAGAGTTCTCTGTTTAACTATGTGAATAGGAAATTATTTTTTAATGATCTGTGATGCTTCGATATGGATGGTGTATTATTTTGTAGGCCTATTACTACCCTAGTTTATCATCGACATCACTTTACATACATCCCATATCTGGGGATAGGCCTATAATGACAACCTACCTATATAGGGTTGTAGTTTCATATTAATTAGGAAGGTAGGGTTATGGTTTACTTTAATGAGCTAAATGTTTATGGGTGAACATGATTTAGCAACTGAAGCTCTTAGCAATAAGTCCGCCATTTTTTTAAACTATATTTTTACTTTGGAACTTATAAGTGTAATGAATCTTATTATAAGAAAAAACGTGTTACAGTTACACTATTTATAACATTTATAACTCAAGGACTGCTTAACCGATTTAGATGATTTAGTTTGTGACCCGGATAAGGTCAAAGGACAGTTTTTATTCCGAAATTTCCACGGGGAGCGGAGCCCGCGAATGACTTTATTTATTTATCACATTAAAAAAATTTTTTAACGTGGACATAGACATAAAAAAAAATATAATAAGAATTGCTTAAAATATACTATGAAATATTAGTTTCCGCTTGATCCAAATGCAAGTAACAGAAGACGAATAGGTAAATATAAAAAAAAAATAATCCGCTATGTCCAAATGAATTTCAGAAAATCCTCGTATTCCGAGCGCCTCGATCCGTTTCAGTTCGGCTGTGCAATTCTCAAGTTTAACATAAAAGTCGCATTCTCTCGCTTCACTACATTTTTATAAAACTGGTTAAAAATTATTTGCATTTTTGTCGCTTCAGTTTGATTTTGTAGCACGATGCCTACTATCGGCCTCAGTTTAGTTTCTAATATTTTCAAGCAATCGGTAGCACCATGCCAACTTTATCCTAAGTATACATAACATCGCACTTTGCCTAAAATTGCAAATTGATAGATATTTATATTGGTTATGGTTATGGATTTAGTCACAGTATGCCTAATTTATTATACGCCAGTGGTCAAAATATACACATTGACTACAAAATGTACAGTCAAAAGCAGAAAGGAATTAAGGAAAAATTTTACAATTTTGAAGCCATATGGGAATTTTGGCAGCGCGGTGAGCATTTATTCAGTTCTAGTTATTCGAAGACTAACGGGGTGTACAGTTTACAGCCCCTAAAAAAATCTCTAGTTTCTTAACAATGGGTATACAGTTTCATATTCATGCCGACCTTTCATCGCCGTTTCATAAAAAGCCTATTATTACTATCTTCCTGAAAGGCCGACAACTTTTGTTACACCCCTGGTGTTGCAGTTGTCCATGGGCAGCGGTGATCACTTACCATCAGGTGACCCGCTTGTTCGTTTGCCGCGCAATAACATAAAAAAAAATTACGTCATCACCTCAAATATTACCACGCAAACAGTGGCCGGTTTGCACAAGAAGGCATACATCTGAATGTACACAAGCCCAAATTGACATTCGTACGTGGTGTTTTCACGCCCAGAGTGGCGAAGAGGCTTGAGGACCGTTGAGACGCCACGTCCGTTAAATTCGAGGGTTTTTAACATGATTACGAGATTTTATTGCGCTACTTGTGACATGTACTCGCTCGCACAATAGGGAAATAGACTGTAAAAACTGTATTAATTTGTCCGTCAACTTTGTATTGGATTATCCAAAATAAAGGACCCATATTCTTTCGCTTAGCCAAGTAGTATAAATTCAAAAAGATATAGCACTTTGAAGTTTTGGAGCGGAAGCGATTTACGTCACCTTTGGTTAAAAATCGGAGCGGATCGTGACGTCACGTGAAATTTAACTTTGACATTATTTGCTAATTCGAATAAGAAAAAATACTTTTACTAATAATAGAGATGTCGACTAGATCAGAAAATTATAGACTTTTTTTCAATTGAATTCAATTATTGCACTCATATTACAATTCCTAGTCTTACTAATATTACCACTGCTTATAATCAGGTACAATATGAACCCTGTTGGGTATTGCAAAAATAAGATGGGACGGCAAGCGGGTGTTCTATTTCTATTCCAAGTTTTTTGTCATTTAATTTTATAAGCATTATAAATCGAGGATTTTTGTGATATTAACGTATAAGTAATTATTTTATTTCATGAAATTTTTACTAACTTACCATGCACTTTTTTATGTATTTATTTTACTTACTTGACCGCTACAGTACTTCTCCACCTTGTTTTGTCTTGAGCAACGCTCACTTCAGATGAAGATCAGAAAATGACTACTCTGTTTATTTAAAAAATAATTGACCTAATTTTCGGTTTATCAATTTTGTGAAATTCATTAAGGGTACAGCGCATTATAGTGGAGGCTTCAGTGACGTTATACGAAATCTAAATGCGCTGTATCATTGTCATTATTTCTTAGATAGGAAAAAGAAAAATAAGTACGTTAATAATTTTTACCACGTACGACCGATCTGTGGAATCAACTTCCTGCAGCAGTGTTCCCGGACCGATACGACATTGAAACCTTCATTAACGAGTCTATATCTTCCTGAAAGGCCGGCAACGCTTCTGTTACACCCCTGGTGTTGCAGTTGTCCATGGCCAGCGGTGATCACTTACCATCAGGTGACCCGCTTGTTCGTTTGCTGCCCTATAACTTAAAAAGAAAAGGAAAAAAAATACGTTTATAATAATTGTTTTTATAATCTACCTGATGGGCCAAAAATATTGTTTTCAGACCACATGCATATGATAATTGTGGTCGACTGAGAAAGTAGCTATATGTCGATACCTATGTAACATCTTTACTTCCTTAATAAAATATAAAAGACTTTGCCTGTTACCTCACGCTTCAATCACTGAAACGATTTAGATGAAATTTGGTATAGTTTGATACAGACTCGGGAAAGGACATATGATAGTTTTACTCCCGAAAATCATTAATGAACCCTTTATCTGTCCCTATAAATAAAACAATAGATAAACAATTGACCTGGGATGAATTCCTCCCAGTAACAGGTAAGGGGTTAAGGGGAGTGGACCTTTGTATGGGGAATCCTATCTTGCCATACAAAAGTAGACTTGAAAAATACTAAATTTACGCAGACGAAGTCGCGGTTAGAAGCTAGTTTCACATAACTGAATTCAAAATGAATCGTAAGTATTTTCTTATTATATCATTATCGACAAAACAGTAGACATCAACGCGTCCCTTATTAGCTGAAATCAATTCCTGCGTAAATCTTACCTAAAGGAAGGGCTATTTTTTTCAAGATTTTATTTAGTTTTACCTGTCCCGTTGTCTGTCTGTCTGTAATCAAATCGTGCAAGTTTTTGCCCCACTTTCCGGCTTTCGATTGAGCTAAAATTCTGCACGCACACGTAGGTATATCGCGTGACAATGCAATATTATGATGACATGCAGCTGATCTGATGATGGAGCTGGAAGGTGGCCATAGGAACTCTGTAATGAAAGGCTGGAACACCATCGAGTTTGGCCAGCCCAAACTTGATGGGGTTGCTCTGATTTGTCTTTGAAGAGCACTTTAAACTTTTAAGATTATTGATTTAATAAAACTTTTTTTTTAAGTTAAATATTTTGTTTAACGCTTAAAGTTAAATATTTTGTTTTTTTAAGTTAAATATTTGTTTTCAGTTATGACCGCGAATCGCAATGTTATCTCTTTTTAATTAAGGTATGACCTACGGTTTAATGGAGGTTTTATTAACCTATAAGTAGTTACCTAGTTTAGTTTAAGGGTAATTTTTAAATGTAGGTACGTATTTATTTAACATCCGAAAAAAAATGTGGTAAAAAGTCTAGCTAAATAACTTTTCATCACTTACTTATGTAATGCCATTCATTACGCATACATTTGAAATCGTGCGGTAAATATTACTTACAACACGTGTGGTGTAAAGAGGTTTTTAAATGTTTAAGGAATAAGATTCTATAAATCCAAAATATCGAATATTATTTTTGAAACATAAAATATCTGTATGCAGCCAGTCTAGACTTATACCGAAACCTTGTTTTACTCAAATTATTCATTTTTATATTGTAAGTAAAATACTTGTAACAACACTAAAATGAATTTATAAATCTGCCATATATACCAAATCGTTTGGCTGTTGGAGAATTGATTTCTGTGTCTCTCGTATCGCTACAGATTCACATATACGCGAAATGCGCCTGGAAATAGAAAAGCTAAGCACACCATATTTCAAATTTTCTTTAACGAGATTTATTGTATATTTAAGTAAATTGTTTTATTATTAAAGTTTTTTTCCTCACTAATGTGTTGAAAAGCGTAGTATGACACACGTGTGTATTGTTCATCATAAGTCTCGGCTCCACAGACACACGCGCGAGCTTCGCCCGCTTGTGTGCGAACCCGCCTCGACTGTAATGAACAATTTACCATACTTGTATTAGAAACTACTATTACACTATTGTTAATTTAGCATTTTCACCGTCACTACTATCCTTAAAGAACATATTAGAATGTTCTATATGTTTGGCTCTTAAATTCTCTACCTGTGTAAGTACTTAAGTAATAGCTAGATTCTTTTAGAGCCCAGTTTATTAATTAATATAAGAAATACCTATAAAAGATTTTTAGATCAAATAAAGGAAAAACTAATGTCAAAACATAAGGAAGGTGAAGAACTTAGTAGAAGAAAGAGAGACATGGTAAGCACTCCATCGACCAGAGCGCAGTTCTTAAATTAGAAAAAGAAGAATTCAAAAACTGTACGTAAACATTTGTGAATAATTAGATACTTTTTCTTAAAAAGTAATGTCAAACTACTTATTCCTTGACCATGTAGTCAAGGAATAAGACAAGTAAAGAGACAAAGTCGGTAACATAACTGAATTACTCAAAGCCAATTAAATTAATGATAACAACTGCCAAATGAAAAGAAAACAACTTGGAATTAAAGCAAATTATCCCCAATTATACCGGCCTAACCTAAAACGTTTCACGCCAAATTTTCCCGCCCTGTCAAAACTCAATTTGTCAAATCAAACATCGCTATGGCGGCCCGGGGGTATTTTATCATGTCACTTTTGCTAAATTAGAGAATTAATCCTTATTTTGTGAAGATTAAGGTCTGAAATCGTTTTCTGAGAGCTGTGTGGTCGATGATAGGGTAGTAGGAGATTAAATTGTGTAAATACGGATTAGGCAGATAAGCTTGGCATTGTTTGAAAGGCTGGCGCCTGCCGCCGGGGGCATCCTGTGTGTGGCAGATTTGGGTCACATTGGCGTTAAACCGTTAAGATAATTAAAAAGTTAAACGATCCAAAATAGAAATGGAATCAAATGGTGTAAGCATGTACAGGGTGTTTTAGAGAAACCCAACAATATTCAAAGGACATTATCGTCTCGTAATTCTTTCTAAGTTAGCTCTACAGATAATTGAATAGCTTATTTACCCTGAAATAAAAAAAAAACTCGTTTTGAATAGCCATCCCTTATAATGGACTGAGCATACTATGATTATAATTTCAATGATTATTTTGCTTTTCTGAACACTAACATCATTGAAAAATATCAAGAAAAAGTGTTCTCAGCCGTCTTTCTAAATGTAGCACAAGCTTTCGATAAGGATTGCTAAGAAGGTCTCATTAAAACATACAACAATAAATTAATACTTCGTAATGTATGTTGAGATACTAACATCATAAAAGTCCCTATAACCGATAGAGGCTTTAAAGTGCGGCAAGACCTTGCATACTCTGAAATTAAGGCAATAAAAACTGGAGTGCCTCAAGGAAGTGTATTAGGTCCTGTAGCTATTATACACCTCTGATATTCCTAAATTAGAAAAAAATATTATTGGGATGGTAATGGCGATGTCGGTGGAAGACCCAGAAGCAGCAGAAAAGATCCAAATAGCTATTAATAGCTAGACAAGACATGACGAATGACATAAACTTCACAACGCCAAATAAACAGTACTGTATAAGTATAGACATCGTAGGCAGGGTCCAGATCTTAGTTGTCTCATATTTCAAAATCTTCTTCCGAACATAGTAAAGCTACTCGTATGTACTCAGCAATTGATTTGACTATGTTTAACACTGATCGCCTGCCTGATGTCAAATCTCCTTCAGAAAGAACTTCTGCGAAAAGTTTCCGTGTGTTCTTCAATTGACTCATTGAATTGTTCCCAGGTCGAACTCGTCAGGCAGCAGCATTAACTCGCCGCTGGGGCCGGCGTCGTGCGGGATGGCGGGCAACCCGTACGGGGTCCCGCTGTACGGCGGCGCGCCCGTGCAGGGCTACGGGTGCGCGCCCGCGGACCTGCCTCACTACGGGGACATGCGCGGCGCGGGCTGGTACCCCGCCTCCAACGACCCCAGGTTTGCCAGTGAGTCGCACACACTTCATCCATCATATTTTTGCACACAAAGTTTTTTGTCAGGAAACCCAGTTTTTCACGCTCATCGGCGGAAAACCGACACCTAAGATGTAAGTACCACGCGCGACCGTGTCCACTTTACTCGCCCGCAGGTCGTGCATCAAGTCACCGATGTCTATCGCTCGAGAATTTCAGTTGAGCAGTCACACAATTGAATATATGATAGTGAAGTCATACGTTACTAATCGTCGCATACAAGTGACTTTTTAGAATCTGAGAAAAAATAGTTTTTCATAACATTTAAAACGCTGGTAACTTTGTTAAATATTGTGCTACAGTCATAAATAGTGTATCCTTGTAAAATGAATCTATTGACATAATACATTTAAAAAAAAAAACCTTGGCACGCCCAAAATCGAAGAATACTAAGAGACATGCAGCAAAAGTCGAAAATAAAGTTAAAAACAGAGAATCAATATGTATTACATAAGGTGTAATATTATAAAGGTATTGTATTGAAAATATTACAAGTTGGCTTGCCACACTTGCCCCCTATTCCAATCTCTCACCATGTAACAAAGGCAAACTGGTAGATAATGCATTAGCATTAAGTTTGACCCATTGTATCAATCCGCCATAGGATTGTGTGCAATAAAATTAAATAAATAAACAGGCTAAAAGACGTTGACGAGGCTCACGGAAACCCACCCAACCAGACCTCTTAAGTTGCTTTCCGCGACAAAAAAAACATTGTGATAAAAAAATTAAACGAACATAACTTAGCTAAATATTTTGCTACAGACATAAATGAGGTGTCGTTGTAAAGTGCGTACAAATGAATTTATAGATATAATAAATTTAAATATCAAAACGCGTACCAATCTTCCTTGTCATTTGAAAATGATTATGAATGTATATGGCTCTCAACATGCAGGTGAAACACAAATGTCAAAATGCAGACAATGCCTTGAATTGTTATATTAGAATCACTTTCACGTAAGTCAATAGTGCCAAATTATCTCCATCGTTTCTTTAGCGGATATAATGATACTGCCACGCTATTATGTCTTTACTTCATCCTTAACTAGAAGGACGGAGTCATAGGACCGTCATCTAACCCCCAGCAGCCACAGTACACAAAAACTCGTATTTGCGTTCCACGTTTGTCCTTTAGCCTTCGAGTAGGCAAAATAATGTGGGGCAAAATGGGGCAAAAAGGTTCTCGAATGGCGACCGCGTACTGGCAAGCGAAGCGTAGGACACCCACGAGGTGGTCAGACGACCTGACCAAGGTCGCTGGAAAGCGCTGGATGCAAGCCACTCTTCATCGGTCATTTTGGAAAGCCTCGGGAGAGGCCTATGTCCAGCAGTGGACGTTATGCGCTGAAATGATGATGATGAGGCAAAATAAAGCCAAGTTGTGTAGGAGCTCGGTGGTTCATCGGATACAGGGCTTTAGCAGTTCCGGCTTTAGCACTTTGGCAAGCAGTTCACGGTGTAGTCGGCCATCAATAGACCAAAAGTGGCATAAGGTGGCCAACGGACCACGTTTGGCATAGTGGGTGAGTGTAGGTTGGAAGACAAGGTTGATGATCATGCCTGGTCACTGGGACCAACATCGAGCGGTAGAGCATCATCATCATCTTGCTGCTGATCTGTCTACGGTTGGACCAGAGGCTTCGTCTTCTGAAAATGATTTGTCCATATCCAATTATCACGCGAGGCCTTCTTAAAGCTTTTGCACGGAAGACATGCTGGCCATTCTCTTTTACGTACCTATACATTTATCATTAAATTAAAACAATATTTTATAAAATTTAAATTAAAACTACGTAAGAACTAAAATCAAAACCAAAATAATTACAAATTATGTATAGTCGCACTAAAATATCCCCCCCCTCGGCAGTGAGGCCGAAAAACTTGTATGGCAATGCTGATTATTTGTGTCAGATAGTAACCAGCTTTTAGGTCACGGGATACCTCGAATAGACGTTTTGAAATAAATTTGAATAGGTTATGGGTTTAAGGATCCCATTGGACCACAAGTTTCTATCCCAATATGCTCAAATATTTAAAGTTTTCTCTGATGTTTGCGCCTTTAGAGGCTCTCTGCTGTGGCTGCTACTGCGCCAGACTTTGACTTGGTGACCTGAAGATAGAACGGTGCAAGAGTATCCACATCCTTTAACTTATTTGTTTGTTTTATAAAAAAGTAAAACTTGTGGTATGAGACTTAGCTAAAACGGTTGGGTTTGTAACGGATATCAGACGTGAATACATGTATCACATGACTGTCAATTAGCAGTCAAGTGTCAGAATTGGCTGGATAACACGATCACTATTCACCATCGCCGCTCGTGCCATTTGCACAATATCGGGTTACCTCGTGTAATGTCGGTGCAGGGACGCAAAAAATTGATACGGTTATTATCGCTAAATAAAATGCGTTTTGGGAAGCTCGACGATATATACATAACATCCGAATGATTCCCGGTTGCATCCTCAGCGGTAACGCTCCAGAGCCCGGGTTCCGTTACCTAACCTAAGTGATTTGACGAGGTTACTGATTTTTACACATTACTTATAACGATAAATATAATATATTATATTTTAATATAATTTTTTACTTTTTCTATTGTCATTGGTGTCTTATGCCTTATATCGTTTTTGTTGGAATATCTGTTCGGTATGGGCTAAATTAAAATACTATTTAACTGGTGAAGTATGAAATTATATTGCTTTAACTTTTACTTGGAACTCTTGGAAGGAAATATGTCTGACACCTAGCACACAGCATAGAGAATAGAGATGACATAAGTAGGGGTTGCCAACACCAAAAGTATTGCCAGCCATAGTACAAAAATAAAGATTGATTTTTGCAATCAAAATAAATAAACAGTTTTTATCGAAAAATTACCTATTACAAGTATTTTTTGATAAAAAAGTATAGGTTTTTAAAAATCATATTCAACTTGTAACTCAAAACTTTTGAGCTCCTTTTTAAGTTAGGAACCTAAATAAATACATAAAGCTTTGAGCACTCAAACACTCATATGTGGGCTGTGACTGAATCGGTCTTGGATTGAGCAGAATGATTTAGGTTAGGCCTAGACTCATTTCTCTCTTTCTTTCATGGATTTTTTATTACATTTTTTCCTATAAAAGCAAGAGGTGTGTTATCATATTTCAATTATTTTTTTTAAAGGAATGGATTTATTTCAATAATAAAATATTTCGAAACAATAAAAAACCCAATCAACACTTTTATCTAACAAAACAATGTATCATCAATGACGAAAAAGTTAATTTCAACTCTCCATCTCGTTGAATGAATACAAGAATTCAAATAATCCCAACAAAAACAATACAATAAAAATACACAAGCATCGAATTGCAACGACCTGTCTGCAGTAAGGCACAGAGCAAATACATTAGCCTACCGTCTGCCGTCGGAGATTTCAAACAAAACGTGCGCTGCCGCGTGCCATGCGCCTTAGTAACCAGAGAATTCGGAATATCAGAAAGGGATGATATTTCAAAAAAAATCCTATTAATATTATAAATGAGAAAGTTTGTATATAAACAAGAAAGTTTATATGGATGCTACTGATATATTTGTCCCGCTTTCAACATGCCTTCCAATCCGTAACAGCCGAAACTTTACTTCTTTTGCTGGGGTTAAGTTACTCCAGCAAAATCTGTTTTCCTCGAATAACTTCAAAAATACAATTTCAAGAAATTTTGCTATTTTGCCACTTAAACAAATTCCATTCCTAACTATAAACTATTTGTAATACCCTCATTTCTCTAAGTAGCAACATTTTGCTGGGGTTACGCATACCGTTTTGGTGCGTGAAAGTTTTACGGATTGGAATGAAGTTTGGCATCAAAAAGTGTGCTTGTCAAATCCCTGGCCAGCCCCATATATCAATGATTAACCACATCGCTCTATTGTGTATGATATTCCTGCATACAAGGAGTTAACGATCATACAAACTTCCCAGTCAAAACACCCCTCAAAAATTTTAGCTAATTAAATCTAAATCCTTCCACGCCTATCACTGTGAACGGGTAACATTATCCTAGACGGGAGCTTTGTAGTTTGATGCAGGTGTGTGTCATAGACGGAACGAAAATATTGGCTTTGTCTTGATAAGGATAAATAGTCAGTGTCTTTGGAAAGATAAGGTATTGTGTTGCTGAAATTTATCATACAAATAGTGTTTGTGGGAAAGCCAGTTTACAGAAAGATATCGAAGATTTTCGGTTATAAAAAAATTTCCATATTATAAAAAAAAATGCGTGACGGTCGTGGAAAACTCGGTTGGAAATGAGTTTAAAAAACCGACGGAAATTTTTAAAACTTTTTTTTGTACCGTCCTAAAAGGAACTTCCATTCAAAAATCAGTGCATATATACATACCTTATTTACGGTGTCCTGAGTCGAATGATAACGTTTAATAAAGTTTTAAGGGTGGAAGAAACACTAATTTTACGAAAAATATTTGTTCGCCTGTGTCACTTATAAAATATGAAACAAAAATCTGTCTAGAAATAACCTATTTTCGCCGCGTAACATGCTACACAAGTCTTAATAATTATTTAGACTAGAAAGAAGCAACATATAATCCTTCTTTCAAAATTCAAATGTTTATTCAGTTTATTAGACCTTTACACTTTTACACGTCAATAAGTATAATTTACATTACGTGTAGTGTATATCTACATTTTCTTAACGAAAGGCTATACATACCAGCGCTTCGTAACGACCACTGCTGAAGACTCATTTTCACAGTATTGGTCGCCTACTCGCCAGAAGGGCTTTGTCATTTACGTGTTTTATTGAATATATACTTATAATTTAATACAATATTGACACATTATAACATATATATTGCTTGCGAACAAGTTTAGTCGGATCTTAACTAATTCTAAATCCTGCCACTATCTATGGGTAACCCGATCCAACACGGGAGCTTTGTAGTCTGCTGCAGGTGCGTGTAGTGCGTTACAAAATACAACGAAAACATTGGCTTTCTGTGTTGGAAGATATTGTTTGAATAATCAGTGTTTATGGAAGATGTATGGTCAGTATTATAATTTAAAAAAAAACAAGTCGTTAAGTTTCTTTTCTTCCACACGATTACACAAGAATATGATTAAACAAAAAAATATAAACTATTTTTTTTAAGACGATTCTAATCCTTGTAAGTCCTGTCTTTGTGGAGGACTGGTGCCTGAAGTAGGTAAAATACCTTCTACACAGGTCACTAAGTGCCCCCGTCGTCGGCAGAACTTTAGAGATTACTGAGAAGCGGTAACTTATGATGATTTATCCATGCAGTCCCGAAGTCAAAAAACTAAGTACCTATTTATAAACCTAGAATTACTTACATTCAGAGAAGAGAGAGAAAGCAGACTGCGATAGTATGGCCAGGGATGATAACCACATGACAAAAAAGGTGATGAGCATAGTCGAAGGACGAAGAGGCAGAGGACGCCCTCCCACGACTTGGTCCAGTACGGTTAAAAAAGATGTGAAGACTATGGGTGTAACTCCGGACATGATTTATGATAGGGAAAACTGGCGTGAGAAGATAAGGAGAGCCGATCCCAAATCAAATGGGACCATGACTAGGACTGATGATGATGACTTACATTCAGAGACCCACAAATGGGATTAGTAAGTGTGGTGTGAGTGTTGTGTGAGTGTGGTGTGAGGGTGTGGAGTTTATAGTTATACGCCATTACGGGAGGGGCTAGTAAAATAGTAGTAGGTAATAAGGTTAAAAATTGTCTTCGTCTTTTTATGTGATAGGTTTCTTTGAAGAAGCGGTGGTGGTCAAGTGGTTTGGGCACTGTCTGCGAGGAACAAGTTCGATTCTCAAATAGCTCGAATAGCGATTTAAATTGTTGAACTATGAAAGGACTTTTACACTTGACTGTACCTCTGAGTTTCTACTTATCTCTGATCTTATCTATGATCATTTTCAACTATCACCACTTTCTTCCGGTAAAGGAAAATGTCGAAAGGAAATCTACTTTAAAATACATTTCTTCACGACTTTTCCTTCGAAATATAAAGAGTATAACGTCCAGCCGCAGACCTGGTCCAAGAATAGATTATCAATACCATTCAAAACAACTGTAGTGGCTATTGGTCAGCAATCGAATTCTAAACTAATTTACAAAGAGTCCTCCAAACTCATTGCTGACCTTCCGACACCCGACACCGGCCGTAGACAATACAACCAAAGACAATACACTCAGAAATCCAATCTCGGCTCTATGGAAAACCCGGTAGTCCCGGAGAAAGTTCAAATAGCACTTTGACATTGACACCAAACTAGATTGCTGGACTAAATACGAAGTTGATAGGAAAGAAAATCTTTTTACTATCCAACCGGTATATTCATAAAAATCCGCATCCTTCAAATCAGTTATATAGCATAATACTATTAATTTAAGAAGCATTGTTTATTTTGTCAATTGCATAAAAAGTTCTGCTCACCACGGATAATATACCTTCGACGAACCGACGAATACGGACTTACCAATCTTATTTATTATGTAACTGCCTACTAACTACTAGTGTAGATAAAAGTACTACTCAGCAAAAAATTTGAGCATTGGTCTAAATCAGTCTTTCCCAAAATGGGCGATGACGCCCCCTTGTAGGAGCTGGAGGCTTTAAGGGGGGCGGTAACGGGCCCAGAATAAAGTTGGGGGGCGCTGATGTGATTTAAGCACATTTATAACTTCAGCTATTTCATATTTTAAAATTAACTGAAATTAAAATCCTCTTACTACACAACATCCATTTATTAGTTCATATTTATATCCTTTTTTATTGTACAAATATAAACTAAAAATGTAATTAATATTTATTATTTTAATGCGTTCACAACGCTATTTATATCGTTAAAGGAATCAAACACTGAAAAAATTTTGTGTTTTAAAGTTTCGCAGGTGAGGTACTTCCGATACTCTTTATTATTGTAAAATTGTATTATTATTGCTATTTTTTTATTTAAAATTAACAATGTTGATTATTGTTATTTTTTTATAAAAGATACTCTAATGTACTGGTGTATGTATTATTATTGCTCTCTCTTGTAAAAAAGTCTAGTTTAGAATATAGGTTGAATTAAACTACAGGCAAGACAAATATGTGATTCAGGTTTTTATGGTGAAAAAAATGGGGGGCGCTACAAAATAAGTGATTTTTTAAAGTGGGCGTTTGACAAAATAAGTTTGGGAACCTCTGGTCTAAATCCTTACCCTCGTATTCATAAAAAGTTACAAGCAGTTGCTAATCTAATATTAAGTTACAATATAATTTGATCTTCTTTTCGAAATTCAACAAAGAACGAGATATAACAAATTTTAACTAAAATAGGTTTATCGAAAGTTTATTTTTATGAACAAGCACTAGGTTAATTATTGTGGGCAGTTTACAAGCGTATTCAGTTTCAACTTTCAACCAATAGGGAATATGCACTTTTATTTTATTTGCTTAATAAAGTCTATATATAAATAGTAAACAAATATGAAAGAATTTATGAAAGATGTCTTAATCATCGACGATCATGTGATACTTTTATGTTTTAATTAGAAAGAGAAGTCCAATATGGACAGGTGACGTCAAAGTCCCCATAAAAATAGCGTTTTTGCGAGTGAGATAAACATTTTCGTAAAGTCGTTATGTCGCGTTCGTTTTTCAACAAATTTTTATTATATTTTCACTGTTAGTATCTACTTGACTTTTGAATATTTATGGATAAACTGGTTAGTTAACACATATTTTTTCTAGCATATTCCCAATTATCGTTCATTCAGTCCAGTCAGCACTAAGTATTTCAGTCAGCGGCACTTGACTATGTAAACAACAATAACGTGTCTACGCCTCGATCGAGTCCACCAAAACAAGATGGCGGTAATCTGTTGATAATTAGGCGGGAAATCGGCCGTGACTGCTCTATAGAGCTTCAATAATAAGCTGCTTTTAATTGCCCTCAGTTTATATCTGAGGGCAATTATTATATCTCATATTGAAGAGAAATTATTTATATCTTATTGTTATTTCCTTAAGTCAATTGTTTTATTTTTAGGGTTACGTACCTAAAACGGGGCCCTATAAACTAAGACACAAAGACTCTGCAGTCCCTCCGTCCGTTCGTCTGTCTGTCACCAGGCTGTTCATGAATCGTGATAGCTAGAGAGTTAAATTTTTACAGATGATGTGTTCCATTGCCGCTATAACAACAAATACAAAAATAAGAATAAAATAAATATTAAAGTGGGGCAACCATACAACAAACGTGTTTTTTTATAGATAATGGTACGGAACCCTTTGTGCGCGAGTCCGACTCGCACTTGACAGGTTATTTTTCTTGCTTAATTTTCTTCGACATCGGCAGAAAATTTTGCTAAAACTTAGCTTTTTTGAATTAGCATTCTAAAATACTTAATTTATGTGACTTACTTTTATGTAAGTAGGTACCAAAGTACTTTGAATCATATAAGGTTGCAGAAGATGAATCGCAAATTTTGCAAAGAATAACTGTAAAGTTGGGCTCTCTGTTCTAACAGTAAACAACGTGACATGAATGGCTCCAACCGGCAGAAAATATAAAATTCACAGATGATTAACTGCTTAAACAAGAGCCAACACATTCCGCTCAGAAGCATCTCTAAGCAGAGATTACAACGGTAAACCCTCACCGAGTAGCGCATGACAAAAAACACGCACTCACCGAATTATTACGCCACTACAAAAAATGTTATTAGAAAAAGTGGAGCCAGAGTGCTACCCTGTGGCACGCCATCCGATCCCGTACCTGCACAAGGCAGCCGTGTAGGCAGAGACAAAATAAGCAATTCCATTCCATCGGCCCCATGTTTGTCCACCACTAGAGCCTTGGCTGCGTAAACATACGGCCTCACGTCCGCAAATAGCATGAGGTCGATGCAGTCCGAACTTCGACTCGAAACTCTAGCCGGCGGCGACTAAAATTATTTTACTCCACAGTAATTCGATTCAAGGTGAAATATGTACAAATACGCTCTCCACTCGATGTTGCTGCTTCAAAAGTGTCATCGAGGCACACCTTCGAATTTAGAAGGGTAAATAGCGATGTTGTTTTTAAAATTTTGGTAATCACGGTTCAAAAAACGATACCTGCGGCGAGTTGAGTGTTGCCATACATCAAACGGCGTCAGCGGCACTCGCACACGGTCAGCAAGCTGAAATTAAAACTGCCACGGGGAAAAAATAAGTGTGTGACACACTTAGTTTCCATGTAGGCGAGGCGAGGCTAATGCGGCGAGTGGACGCGTCAGCGGCAGACGGCCGCCGTTTATCTTTCTTTAGTGCGGCAACATTGAGGGAAATGCCCGACGCGAAAATGTTTGCTATTTCATTTCCGCGGATCTCGGTTCGTTTTCAGTACTCAAATTGTTTGTCACATGGTACGTTCGAAGCATACCTAGGTTGTTTAAATTGTTATATCTCTAATGTAACTTCTAAACAAACTTTTTCTATGGGATATGTATGAAATACCAAACCGTGACATTATATATTCATAGAGCCAAGTTTTTTGCATTAATTAATTATCAAAAACCACGTTCAAAATGTATATGATGACATTGATGACCTATGGCTTCGCTTTTTTTGACTACTTAATATTTTTTATTATGCAATTTATGTTTGTTTACTTGTTCGCTAGCATTACATGTTATAGTGTGTCAACTTTGTATTATATTATAAGTATTTATTAATTAAAAGACAATAATAATAATATGACAAAGCCCTTCTGGCAAGTAGGCGACCAATACTGTGAAAATGAGTTTCTTTCGGCGTTTCTCCTCAGCAATGGTCGTTACCAAGCGCTGGTATCGGTAGATTTTTTTTAATAATTTTTTTTTAATATACTTTACACGTATATTAAAAAATATTTTTTAATATACGTGTAAAGTACTTTATACTTATTGACGTGTAGAAGTGCCTGTAACGGTCTAATTACTGAATAAACATTTGAATTTGAATCTTATGACAATAATCTGTGACTTTTTTTTCTCTTATCAGTACAAAGTAATTTATTTTTGTCCAGGGATACTACATTATGACCGTAGAGTAGGCCAAATTTTGAAATTAGCTTAACACGGAAGATAGCCGATCCTACCCAATTTGATATTTACCAACGATCACTATCATGTCGTCTCATCACACATCTCATTTTCCGATCAACTGGCGAGTTCGCACATTGTATTTTTTGGCGCGAGGGGAGCTTCGGTAACACAATACAGCTATTATTGCCGTGTTTATTCACGCACAATTTGCAGCAACGTTTATTTAGCGCTGGCAACATCCGTGGGGCCGAGGCGCTTAGAAACGCTCATTGTCCTTTTTAATGCGATTAATATGAACTGTCTCTATTCTGATGTGGATTATTGAAATTTTGATAATTTGACATGTTTTGATAAGTTATCCTTATTTTAAGTTCATGCCCTAGTTTTAGAGATGCTGAAAGTTTGGCTATATTTTGTGAAATTTATTTAGCAATAGTTTATGATACAAGTTTGGTAAATTGTGTAGCCGAGACTTCTTATGAACAATAAACACGAGTGTCATACAACGTTTTTCAATACATTTGTAGGAAAAAATCTACTAAATAGAAACAATACACGGTACGGCTATTAAAAAATAGCATTTTCCAAACTAATGTGTCGAAAAGATTTTTGAAAAACTTCTTCCAATAACTACTTAGTAGAGGCGTAAATTGTTTCTGTATATAAATGAAAAGCAAGACGCATAGGGCTCTGTCTGCCCATTAGAGATAAAGACGTGATATGTATGATAGTATATATATGTACGTAAGAAGTGAAAATAGGTGTATGTAATACGTATTTACTTTTCATTGCAGATTTTAGTAAAATAACCAAGGTTGTCTGTGATATAAATGCTTTCAGCATTTTTTTAAGAAACTTTATTTGCTTTTTTTTTAAATATTTTTTGTTCATTGATATATGTGTAACTACAATACAGTAATTAGCAGTTAATTTATTAAATACATTTTTACTACAATCAATTATAAAGATTACAAAAATAACTAAAAACTAAATTAAAAATCTAAATTAAGAACTTATTATAAATCTATATTTAAGAACATAAATTATAAAAAAAAAGGTTCTGTAAATTATAGTTTAATTAGTTTTACAGTAAAACAATGTCTTTAAATTCTTGCCTAGTTATATGTTTTGAAAAAACGTAACAAATCATTTTTCATTTAAAATTAAGGTAATAGCAGTGTTTCCAGATCATCTTATTGTACTTTTACATCAGCTGAGCCCATTTCCTTCCAAAATCAATACCCGAAGTGGCTCCACATTCGTCGGCGCGTGTTTAATATTTATGCCGACATATTTTTGACTCGCATTTACCTATTTACTCACTTTTCGTACGTGACCGGTGGCTACCGTGCGCTGTCAATATTGACGAACAACCGACGACATGTAATGGGTTTTGCGAAGATCCAAGCCACTGAGAAGAAAGTGAATTTGGCATCTTGGTATCTCAATACTTTTTCTAATTGCTGCTAACTTTAACAATTTCAAAGAGAAAACCTGCAGGATAATTCTTTGGTAGACGATAAAATACCACTCAGTGGCATCTTGACGAAAGAGCATTGCGAATTATATTAAAGTATTCAGAAAGAGTTTTCAAAATAAATAAATATATAGGGACAAATAACACTGACTGAGCTAACCCCAAAGTAAGTTCGTGACTTGTGATATGGGATACTGACTCAACGATACCATTTTTATAACAAATACATATAGAGACCTAGGACAATTTGAAAAAGGCCATTTTCTAACTTGCCCTTGCCCAACTTGGGATCTCCAGGATCGGGAAAATTGGTCTAGATTCTGCGTTTGTGACGACGGAACCGCACCTCACCGCACCGCGCCCCGCGCCGCCCATATAAAAGCGATTGCGAGTCGCACACAGCCTTTTTAGTATATAAATATTGGATGCCGGGCCTCTGGCCCGCTCCTCAAACCTTGTCCGGGTGAAGTAGGAAATGTCGTCCGAGGCAACCTATGTCAGTCAATTCAAAAACAAAAAACACACAGCCTTTTTGGTCTACTCGTGAAGCCGTGTCGCAGCATACAAAAGCCAGGCGCGGTCGCAGCCTGAAATTTTGGAGGGGGTCCCTCACTACACTAATAAAAAATAGGTATACTAGATGTCATTTCCAAGTTATTTTGGCCATCGTACGTAGTTCATAAAAACACCACTAGATGTCAGCAAACTATAAATTTATCGCTGTTAGCTATAAATTTCCTTTTATTATTTGGAAAATTTTCGAGATTTTTCAATTTGACCTTAGATTTTGGGGGGGGGGGGGGTCATGTACCCTGTGACCCCCCCTTCGGACCGCGCCTGACAAAAGCTGAGTACTTCTATTTCTCCCGAATCGACGAATCTCGTGGCCTGCTAACCCACGACCCTATTTGTGACTAGTCTCAGTGCTCTTTTCTTAAAGTTATAAATTGTTAAAATCTGAATTGAAAAGTTTGTTACTCTTAATATTGTTTCTTTTAAATAAATCATAACGTCACAGTGGCGCCCAACGTGGGGCCAATAAATATATATTAGTTATTGTTAACATGCTTTTATATAGATATGTCTAACTGATGGCGTTAAAACATACGAGTACTTTACAGTATCTAAATAAAGGCAATAAAATGCAATCTTGATATTTGTAAGTATCGACTCGGTTTGACTAAGTATTATTTTTTTACGAACAAATTACACAGAATTGATCTAGCCCCAAAGCAATGATAATATAATTACTAGCGTAACACAAAGTAAGTTCAAGGCTTTTTGTTATGGAATACTAATTCAACGATAGTTTATTTTATAACAAATATATATATATATATATATATATATATATATATATATATATATATATATATATATAACAAAAACATATAGATAAACATCCAAGTACAATAATTACGTACTTACTCATAAAATAATAATTTGTATGAACTTACTTTATTTATTTTATAAATAAAATACGTAGTTTCATCGCTCGTATATCCTCATGTATTTAAAATTGAAAGCTGTAGAGTTGTTTGTTTTCTATCTACACATCGTTAAGCAATTATGAGTCAGCATCCGCAAACGAATGGCACTTACATATTTATGTGACTATATATGCCTATTTACGGAGACCATAACGTCATTGCTTAAAAAAATGTTTTAATGGAAATTATTATTAAATAGGTAGGCTTGTACTTACCTAGTTATTAGTAAACTTTAGAACTAGGTTCGTGTCGATGAATTTTTCCCTATCTCCCAATAGAGATGATGACAGGGTCAGAAAAGAATGACTGTAAAATTAGACTGTCATATTTTATGGTGTTGGATTTTAAAATTTTTAGCCCCCGCTCCGGAACCTTGATACTTCAAGGATCCGGAGTGGGGGCTTGCAATGTCATCGCTATGTAAAAATTGTACCTAGCCGTGACGTCATGGGAAATTTCAATGCTCTGTATCTTTGTCAATTTTGTTTCTCAGGAAAGAAAAAATATGTGTACGATATTTTTTAATAATCCAACTGATAGGCTAACTATATTTTGCATTCATCATGTCTATTGAGGACTAACCCTTAAACGTAAGCAGTGGGGTTTTAAGCTCTCGTACATTTTAAGATCATCAATCTATAAATAATTTGATATTTTTTTGCAGTTTGGTCTATAATTTATTTAATTAAACCTGTAATAAATCTACAATTATTATTTTTTAGATAAAAGTCTGTTTTTTTTAGTACCTACTTGCCCATTTTGTGTTTTTCTTTTTATACAATAAGGAAGGACCTTATCCATTATTTTACAACAACTTAATTGCTAGGGAAATATTATACTTGGCTATTAGAAAGCTTTTTATCCATTTTACAAACATTGAAAAAAAAAAATAAGCTAGCTGACAACTGCTGAACACCCAAAAGTTTTACAAAAACCTTCTTTTGCCACAAACTGCTAAGCCAACCAACACGAAAAACGCTACCATCCCAACTCCACAAATTAACTCCCGCATTAGAATTCAACTTTAGAACGCTAATTACGGCGTGACCAGCGTCACTTGCACTCCTGGTCACTCCCCCTAGCCCCTTGCCCCCGGCCCCCTCGGCCCAGGCCCCGTGTCCGTGCCAATTTCACGGCAATCGCGCGGTCATCAAACGCACTCGCACTATGGGTGGGGTCCTGTTTAGGCTGCTAATTTGTCCTTATAATGAGGGGCATTATCTTTCCTTAGCTACGCTGTTTTCAGGCTTTTTTATCTAATTAGCACGGCATATTTAGTTGTGATTTTTAAAATAGTACCATGATGAATACACTATGATAATGTCTCCATGATAATGGCACCATAATAATGGCACCATGATATTGGCACCTTGGAAATGGTACTATGATAGTGGCACTATAATAATGACACCATGATAATGCCACCATGTTAATGGCACAATTGGTGTAGGTTAGGTTGGTACACAATATAAATGGACCGCATACTTATTCTCGTCAAGAATCTGAACCAGTAGTCCCTCTAAGTTTGTCCTACCTGCAGTGGGACTGCCGAGAATTTTGTGGTGATATTCTATTTAGTCTTCTTCTCATCATAATACGTTCTTGGTTGCATCCTAATCTGTGCTGCTTTAGAGCTCGGGAAGAGTATTATCATTTTCGGTCTGAAGGCTACTTTACACTTTGATTAGTGATTCGTGCGAGTTCATACATTTCCTGCGAGTGCGAGTAGAAAATGTATGAACTTGAACAACCACTAATCAAAGTGTAAACGAGCCTTTACGGCTCAAAGCAGACAGAGCACAGGGCAGCAAGATCTAAATGCCACTTTTAGCGTAGGTGATATTTTTGTCTGTGTATATCATTATATTTGCTGTAAGAACCGAAGGCCACGCTTAGCGTGATGGTGGGCGTTAAGATGGAAATTAAATTAAATTATTCATGGAAGTGAAAAATTTCATACTAGTCCCGGGAATTAGTGGATCTAACCTACTGGGTGTAAAGGGAGCACTAATGCCCACTATGTCGGGGTTAAGTGACCGTTGATTTGTGTAATGACTTCTTGGGGCGCTGTCTGTCTAGCTAGATGTGCTTATTGATTTGCAGTCCTTGTTTTTTACGGAGCAGACAGCTTGGAGCTTATCGACTTGGCCAATTATTGACATGGTATCTTATTGACGAAATTTTTTAGATTTCTAATTGTAGTTATCTTTTTGTTTTATTTTTGTAAATTTCTATCATTCCTGTATAATTATTAATTACATACATAACGATTAAAATTACTAAAATAATAAAGTAATAAAAATACTATATACTAAATATACTAAAAATAATTAGCTAAAAAATCTTAAATACTAAAAATAAATAACATTTAAACGAAAAACTATTATAAATAAAAATGTCACGCAAATCTTGCCCCTGCGGAAGAGTGCCTGTGCTGGCATTGTTGTTTAATTTAACTTCATTTATATTTCTTTCCTTTTAAATATCATATTGAAAACGTATATTATAAACATAGGTACGTACCCAAATATGTAAAATTGAAAAAGCATGAAACAGCCACGTTATGAGATTACTAGGGAGAGTATTTTTTCGTATTTCATTATTTTGTTTGGTAAAGTTGTTTAGCGTAGCGTAGACATTACTTGCTCATAAAATATTATCTTGAAGTGGATTTTGTTACATCTTGGTACTCATACAATGGAAGCTTGATAATAAAAAATACCTTTAATAAAGTGTAAAAAGATCTCAAAATTTGTCTCCTCAATACACGCTTCGCTACATCAACATTGAGATTATGCCTCCCTCCGGAGGCAAGTTCGGACCTCAGCTCCAGGTTCAATTATCGGGTGTTTGTTGTCAAAATATATGCGCACCTTCGTCATCCCGGCCGAGATGACGTCCCATTCCGAGAAACACGATAGAGCGAGAAATTATTCCGGGAAAGAATTCCGAGAAAAAGATCTAATAAAAAATATGAAGCTTTTAGGTTGAATTACATATATTTCTTCCTTGAAATAGTAACAACAATATCTAATTTACTTGAGTACATCAGTAATATTTGTGTTCAAAAACTTGATTACGACATTGTTCTAAGCAAAAACGAATTATTTTATGAAATATATCTACCCAATGAATTCATATAAAAACTAAAAATCTGCGTTTGCTTATACAATTGTCATTCAAAAATTAGAACGAAAAAATTCTAATAATTCTTCAATTTTTAACAAAACAAAACAAAAGACTTCATTTTTTTCAGGAATTTCTTGAATATCTCCAGAGTTCTTCATCATATCTTCACCAAATTAATATGGGACTTCATCACGACATTGTTCTAAGCAAAAACGAATTATTTTATAAAATAAGTATAAAACATAATATCTACCCAATGAATTTGTGATATTAAAACTACAAATCTGTGCTTGCTTATATAATTGTAATTTAAAAATCAGAACGAAAAAATAGTAAAAAACACAATTCAATGAACGTAAACATCTGTTTACGTATCATTAAACGGTTTGATTTCAATATAACGACGCCTCCATACGACCCCATTCACAACGGGCAAGCCGAACGCGCAACTTTACAATCAAACCTCAGATCACGTGATAACAAAATGTCCGGCTGTTCAAAAGACGCAGACTGATGCCTCAGCGATACGGAATAATAATCCAAAACACAGGCATGCACAATGGAGAATGGGGAGTAATATTTTATTGAAAGCCCCTTTTCGATGTTGGAGTGTTGTGTAAATAGAATGAGCGGTATTCGACGACGTAATGTGTGGAATATTGCTGCCGTATGAGGCGGGCTGAAGCTCGCGTCTGTTACACAATTGGTAGATAACAATATCTAGGTACGGGAGTATGCAGCTCTAGTCTATAGACTTAAACAAAATGCATCATTGACCTATGTATCTCGTCCTAATTTGCTTGGGGTTGGTAAAAATAAACGTTTGGCTTTTTGGCAATGGTTTAAATAAAAAAAGAAATAAAAAACACTGGTTAAAATAGTAGCATCTCTTAATAAAAGTAGTACTCTGAAGCATACAATGTCATGGTACGCGTGGTAAAGTCTTTAAGAGGAAAATTTGGCAATACTTTCCGTAAACTAAGCAATCTTAGTGCTGGTACACCTAAGTATTTTCTTCTTCTTCTTATATTTAAGAGCTGGGCTCTTGTCAGTGGAGTGCTTTCCATGTCTCTCTTTCTTCCGCTAAGTTCTTAACCTCCTTAAATGTTTTCACGTTTATTTTTCAGATATCAAAAAGATACATGCTTTTTCTCCCATTTCACTGAACACACTATGAATGATAATTGTAAATGATACAATGTGCGATATCGTTTTTAAAAACAGGACCCTATTTCTAAGACTCCACTGTCCGTCCGTCTGTCTGTCTGTCACCAGGCTGTATCTCATGAACCGTCATAGCTAGACAGTTGAAATTACACAGATGATGTATTTCTGTCGCCGCTATAACAACAAAAACTAAAAACAGAGTAAAATAAATATAAAGGCACCTATAAAACAAACGTGATTTTTTATAGATAATGGTACGGAACCCTTCGTTCGCGAGTCCGACTCACACTTGGCCGGTAATTTTTATAGGACGTGAGCCGTTAGTTTGCCAGACATAGGGCTCTGAGACGGCCTCCGTTCAATCGAAATGAGCTTTCATCGTTTCTATGATTTGCATTGTCCTTCGTTGGAGATTTTAGCGAATTTAAATTTAAAACTCTTTGTCGCACATACTTCACCTATGTTCATTTCCATCCTTGGCTGTGCTACTTCGGAGCCTGAATTGGTTTTCTATGGTCTCGACTTCTTCTTTTTATCGAGTCGAAATGGTTTCCATGTAGCTTCTATTTCAAATCATCTCTGACACATACTCGTCAGATCACAGCTGTCCCTCTATAGTTTGCTTCAGGAATAGCATTTTGCGCCGTCTCACTTTCACGCTTTGGGGTGCATCACCCAATGTTCTCCGAACGAGTAGCCTGGCCTTGTGCTACTCGGCAGGCGAATATGCAAGCCCTGTGTGGGCTCTGCACACGCTAAAGAGGTACCAAAAGTACTTATTCAGACATAGCCCTTAATCACTCATGCCGAACCATCACAGACATTCGACTTCTACAACTTGTCGACTTCGCACGGGATCAATATGTCAGTGTACACAATAAGTAATTGACTGAGCGAGCGAAGCGTCTCAGTTTCAACTGGCCGAAAATTCTTTTGTCCGTCTGTCTGTTTTCGCCTACAGGTCGCATTTCTTAACCGATTCTTATTAAATTTTGTGAGCAGGTTTGGTAATTATATAGACCATTTACGTCGAGCCAGTTTTTCGAAATTATTAAAAATGGCGGAAATATGGGGGTTTGAAACTTAAAAAAAACTCATATGTCAGATATTGAAAAAAAAAAAACTAAAATGTCATTACCCTTTTTTGTTACTCTTATTATGATGCAAATTTTTTGTCACCACACACCACTAGTAATATTATGCTTAGGTGCTATGAGTTTCGACTTACGAATATCGCTCGCTCGTCATCTATTTAACCGACTTCCGAAAAAAGAGTTAGAAAAGGTTATCAATATGTCGCAATCTGAAAATCGTCGATTTCAGATCGATGGAGGAACTCTAGGTATATTTTTTGGGAAAGTTAGGTATTTAAACAAACATAAACATATTGGAAATAAAGACTTTAAGTACGTGGCATTAGATTTAATTTTCAATGTTGTTTTTTAACGATATTATTACTCGTAGTTTTTCTAGTTTGCATGTCATTTCCTTGCTCTAATGTCACAATGCAAAATCAGGGTTACCACTGAACAAAAATAGTGTTGCCACTGTATAAAAATCGTGACGTTCGGATCAAGTCCTCAGTATCCGACGGAAGAAAGAGCTGAGATGTGATACCACTTGATTCAAAGATTAAATTTTTTATTCAGTATTTAGACCTTCACAGGCACTTTTACACGTCAATAGGTATAATTTACATTACGTGTAAAATAAATTAAAATTTAATTAATTTTTAAAGAAAGCTACCGATACCAGCGCTTTGTAACGACCACTGCTGAGAAGAAACGCCGAAAGAAACTCATTTTTACAGTATTGAGAACTTAGCATAAGTTTAAGCGTGTACTCGTGTGCGCACCTGAGCGGCTGCTTTAGTTTCCAGGCTGATGACGTCAACCACGGGCGGCATGGGCCACGTCAACAATATGGGCGGGCTCGCGGCGTGTGCGGGCCCCGATGCGAAACCCATGCAGTTCCCGCTGGCGCAGCGGCGAAAAAGGAGAGTGCTGTTTACGCAAGCGCAGGTGAGGTTTTTTATTGTTACTTTATTGGCTTCATTTGTGGACTTCTTTATCCCACTGCTGGGAATGGTCTTCTGTCAGTGCATGCTAAACACCTCGATCCTGCGCCTTACAAAACTAATTTTGATCCGCCATTTTTCTTTTTACACTTAGGTGTAAACTAGCGTAATAATTGTAAAGAGAATCTAAATAACACAAATTCTTCTTTTTAGCCGTACACTCTTGACAGAATGGTCGAGATTATGGATTAGGTCGTTCATCCATGGCCGCTGCTCTTGCTATTTTTCTCTACATATCTCTGTCTGCGGCTTTTTTGGAGCATTTCTTTGCTAGGCACTGTGTTACAGCTTTGACGAGATCTAGCCACCTCGTTGGAGACCGAATCACCAAGCGTTCCACAGAGTTTTCTTTGCGGGTGACATGGCCGAAGAATTTAAGGATTCGTAACTGCGCCATTGACAAGAGCCTTTTCTTAATTCTTAATTCCTGTAATATGGAGATATTAGTGCGGTAACACAAATTATATAAAGATAATACACAAAGAATCAAAATATTTTTTTTTTTGATTGCCATTGCCATTTACTTAATTACATTCTACGGCGCTATATCCCTATGGGTCTTGACCTCAACGATACGTCGCCATTGCGGTTTGTCTTTGGCCTGCCTTATCCATGCAGTGTACTCTCCTATTCCATAGGTTTTCTTCAACTCTATCTTTCCAGCGCTTCTTGGGTCTACCTCAGGGTCTTTTTTGTTGCCACTTCTTAAAGATTTATGAGAGCCCTAAAACATAAAGTTTCAATCAATCGAAATATATTTTCGAGTTGGTTGGTTGTTAATGTCCGACCGATTTCGATCATGGCGACCACTTCAGACTCCTAATTGGTGTTTTGGCACTGGTGTTCCCTAAGATGGCTAATGTAGCCGATCTTTACAGCGAACCTCCGTGCACATTGAGGGCACGTAAGAAAAATTGAAAATTAACAAATTTCAAAATTAACTAACACTGAAAATTGTCCAAATATATTTGGGAGCTCCGCCCGTTCGTTTAATTACTTACAGAACTAAACCTTACCACGCATTGCCAAACCAATGAAAACCAAAGTAAAATCAGACAAGTGCGAGGAGGATTCGCACGCGAAGGGTTTCGCACCATTATCTATAAAAAAATCATCATCGTTTCACTTAAATGTTCATTTTAATTTGTCTTTAGTATTTGTTGTTATATAGCGGAAACAGAAATATATCATCCGTGCAAATTTCAACTGGACAGACGGACAGACGGACAGATGGACAGACGGACAGACGGACAGACGGACAGACGGACAGACGGACAGACGGACAGACGGACAGACGGACAGACGGACAGACGGACAGACGGACAGACGGACAGACGGACAGACGGACAGACGGACAGACGGACAGACGGACGGACGGACAGACGGACGGACGGACGGACGGACGGACGGACGGACGGACGGACGGACGGACGGACGGACGGACGGACGGACGGACGGACGGACGGACGGACGGACGGACGGACGGACGGACGGACGGACGGACGGACGGACAGACGGACAGACGGACAGACGGACAGACGGACAGACGGACAGACGGACGGACGGACAGACGGACAGACGGACGGACGGACAGACGGACGGACGGACAGACGGACAGACGGACGGACGGACAGACGGACGGACGGACAGACGGACGGACGGACAGACGGACGGACGGACAGACGGACAGACGGACAGACGGACAGTGGAGTCTTAGTAATAGGTTCCTGTTTTAACCTTTAGGTATAGAACCCAAATTACTTACCGGAGGTACGGACATAACTTTTTCCTCGAAAAAGTATCCATCTTCCTACATATACCCGTGCCTCTATAAATAACTCCGTAACTCCTGAGCGCTTGCCCCGTACGAATAAATTCCCGTGTTTGCCCGGAGGGGCCTTTATTTGCCGATCATTTTACAAATAAATACCGCCGGGGAGACTACCTGCCATCATTTGCGACTTAACGATGCCTACTCACGATGCGATTCCAAAATATTAACTACTTACCTTAGTTCATAATATTTTGCAATATTTATAGCTTTTAACTCTTCTTTTCTACCCTTGGTTAAACGAGAAAAACATTTTGCTATCTATAGACAGACATTTTAGTATACACAAAATATCTGTTACGGCTAAACCCTGAAATGCGGCTACGCCTAGGTTTAGCCGGCTAGACCTAGGTACAGTCGGTCTCAGATGGTTACACTTAGGCTAGATGGCGTTCGGGACCCACAGTTTATACGAAAACCTTCCGAAACATGGAATCATCTTTCTTTTCGGATAATCAGGTGATTCAACCCTGCAATATAGTAACCAGACTGAAAACAATTTTTCACAATGTATGTTTTCCAGTGGGATTCGAACCCATGACCTTCGGGTTACCTACAAGACGAACGCCTGACGCACAGATCTCCAGGGTTAATTAGACTTTGATAAAAAATTCTTCCCAATTTGAATTGAAGAATTGCATGAAAAAGAGAAAAATAATGTATCCAAATTAAGTATTGATTTTTAATAGCATTTGTAATGTACTAAAAAAAATGATGCCAATTTATCAAAAGCAGGGATTCTGAAAACTTTATCAATTAAAATAAATCTTTGCAACGTGTCAAATAAAATGTCGAGCCGCAGCCTGAGTGGCGCGCCTTACTAGGGGAGATTTCCTTGATCGCGTCAAACGTGAGCTTTATTGCAAGCGCAGCCATGGCGACCGGACCCGCGAACAAGTATGTCTACGATTTATATTTATTTATTTATTAAAACTTTATTGAGCTACAATTAGAAATTGGGGACTTAAGAGCGGCCTTCCTGTCTTACTTTTCATACAAACGATCGTACGTGATTATGGCGTTGTAAGTGATCTTTCTTGAAAACTTTTGAACTAACAGGTATCTTGTGTGCTATTTCTAGGTTTCTATTGAAATAAAAAATTTAAATTTAGAAAAACAAAGTCAGTATAAGCCTCCAAAAATCTGCTTTTTGGCACGAATTTTAGCTGAATTTCGACCATTTATAAAGTACTCATAAATTGTAAAAGTAAAAAAAATATTTCGATACAAACCTCACAAATGTAATGAAAATTTTGAATACAAAACATTTATTTCACATACTTGCAAAGCTAACTGATAAACACGTATCACCTGGAACAAGTTTTTTTATATTTCCGCACCCTATTAATAGTTAATATTCGTTCAGTGGATAGTTAATAATTATACTTATTTCATTTAATTGAATGCAACCCATGCCCTTAGGCGCTGTCTTTCTTTTTTTGGTTTGCCTCTTTTTCTAGCATTGCCCTGGATGAAACACCAAGCTTTTCAAACTATGCTCGCGTTGAAAACAGAGCGGCCGGCTCTTTAAATTACAACACTAACTATATATCTTATAATTGACCGAGCGAGCGAAGCGTCTCAGTTTCGACTGGCGAAAATTCTTTTGTCGGTCTGTCTATCTGTTCTGGCCTACAGATCGCATTTCTTAGCCGATTCTCATGAAATTTTGTGAGCAGGTTATGTAATTATATAGATTTTCTTTTTGTCGAGCCAGTTTTTCGAAAATTTCAAAAAAGGCGGAAATGTTATCGAATCTTAAAAAATGTCATATTTCAGTTTAAAAATAAAAAATACAAAAATGTCATTAGATTTTTTTGTTACTCTTATTAAGACGCAACTTTTTTGTCTGAACAAATTTTTTATACGATAAACCTGAATGTGTTTATAGTCAGCAATTCGCCCAAAAGTTGTTTAAAATCGATTTTCTGTATATTTTGCATTAGTGCATTCTGTATGATGTCGTAAATAAATGGAAAGAAATGGATGACTAGTACGAAACTGGTGGGTAGTAACTGTGACATCGGCGATACAGAGAAAAAAATTGTTTTTTGTATAAACATGCCATGTGCGGTATCAAATGAAATATGAGTAAATTACACAATAATAAAATTCACTCCCATATTGGTCAAACCCACAGACTATATTTAGTACGAAAGTTAAATACCAAGTTGTAAGGGCTCGCAAGGTATACTGTTCTCACAGAACCACTAGTATATACCAACATAATATGTATCTTAGATTGAAATATTACATATACATACTCACATATCATACATACAATATACATAAACTACGTACTACGAAGTATAAACAAAACCTACGATGATTACGACGGTGATAGAACCTATTAAAAATAACTAATTTATAAGATGAGAATGCCCAAAACCCTACCTTAAAAAGAAAATTTAGAAAAAAATAATCGCGTGTGTAAGGCCAACACTGGTGTCAGATTTTTCAGGCTGCCTAAAAGCATCTGACATAGCTTGACGACTACCATACAACGATGACAGCCGGGACCAACGGCTTATACGTGCCTTCTGAAGCACAGAGGAGCTCGATAAATATTTATGCCACTTGTGGGCACCGATCCAAGTGCGAACCGCACCTAGTGTCGCTTTACTTGCAATAGCGCTATAGTAATGCACTCTCGCCAGGCCACTGAGTTCAGTTGACACTGGACGCAGCATGAATAAAAATATAAATTGATTTTATTTATCAAATGGAAGGTCTTGATTAGCACATTTCAATATAATATAATATAAATATATAGGGATTGAGCTTGCCCCAAAGTAAGTTCGAGACTTGTGTTATGAGATACTAACTCAACGATACTATATTTTTATAACAAATACATATTATTGAATATATTCAATATTACATATATTCAATAATACATATAAATTCAATAAATACATTGTTAGCCGTATATGACTCCAGTAGTCGGATAATCGTTTTTTGAACGTTTATCTTGTAACTAAATGTGTTTGCAAGTGAAAATGTAATATTTTGTTTGAGAAATAAAGATTCTGTAATCACAACTAAAGTTAAACATTTATTGTGACACACTTATTACAAAACTTAAAATATGTATAAAATAACATCCAATGATATAAAAATTGAGCATAAATCGCTGCGCTCTAAGTAACAAAAGCATATCTCGTTTGGTGTAAAGAATGCAAAAATACTTAGATGTCTACATTTTATAAGTACTAAAACTGATAACTAGGTGAGTACAACCTTTGACGAAGCATGTTGTGAATACTTTTTGACGAAGCCTGTTGTGGGTAAATCTGTGTAAATATATTTTTTAGAGAGAAATACATATTATACTTAACTTAAAGCGCATCTAAAAACGTAAACATAATAACTGCGAATTAATTAGAAATTAGATTCGACTTCCCTACCTCCGGATCACGTCTGCACACTTGACTCGCCCTCGCTTTTGGAAATGGAGGCTTAGCTTTATTCTTAAAATCTGAACCATGCTTCATTTGGTATTTCCTTCTGCGGAGAGCCTTAATTTTTAGGGTCCCGTACCAAAGGGCAAAAGCGGGATCCTTTTACTAAGACTCCGATGTCCGTAGGGCTTAGTTTCACACTAAACCATGCTTTTTATAGCAGCTTGAAAAATCTAACTAAAGTGGCCTCTTCCACACAAAAAAAAACAATGTTTATTTTAATTTTGAAATTACCGATATTGTTACACTGTACATTATGGACCCAATAAACACCAAGCATAGTTTTATACTTTTTACAAGCTTTTATTTAATTTCACCCGTCCCGTTGTCTGTCGGTGTGTCTGTCTTTCTGTAATCAAATCTTGCAAGTAAAATTTGACCCACTTACCGGTTTACAATTGAGCTGAAATTTTGCACGCATACGTATATTGCGTGACAATATAATATTATAATGACTGAACTCTGTAGTGAAACAACGCAACTCCGTCGAGTTTGAGCTCATTTGATTCGTCTGAGGAGCACCTCAGATAAAAACTTGTTTTAAAATATATTTTTTAAATAATTACTTGTATCCAATTGATAACATATGGGATAATATATAATATATAATATAATGGATGGATAATGGATAAATATATAATGGATGGGAACATTCCCATCCATTTCTCGCAGCAAATCAACGCCATTCCATCCTATACCTAATGAAAAAATCCTGTAACTAAATTTGAATTACTTAATTTCAAATGTAGATGTTCAAATTTGTCTCTACCGCTAGATGTAACCTGAAGACCTAAACGCCAATTTTAGTTTTATCCGTTTCTCTGAGCAAACCAAACCATTCTATCCTATAATGAAACATTCCTGTAGCTAAATTCAAATTACGTTAACGCAGCTATTTAATTGCTAAAGGCGTCGCCGCCCGCCCTGCGCCCCGCCCCCGCCCGCCCTGCGCCCTGCCGCCCTGCCCCTCAACCCTGGCTCTGCCGCCCAGAGGGGTGCACGTCGTGTAATTAATTCTATTCTCGTATTCTTTGGCCAGTTGTTTTTAATGTGCGTTGCTTCTTTCCAATGATTGTGTGACAGTTTTCCAAAATTCATTTCTCCACCAAATCATTCACAGACTAAACATTTGCCATTTTTAAGGCTCGCCTACAGTATACTTCGTTTCCGATTATCTGATAAACAATTTCGACTATCGACTGGCCGACAGAAAGATTGTTCATCCTCCTATAGTCTGGCTGTCATAGTGGCCTATGCTGGTGTGAGCATAGACTTAATTTTTTTTACTACAGTGTGAGATTTGTCAACCTTGATAAAAACAACGGAAAAGGTTGACCAAAAATAAAAAAATATATTTTTAGCCTTGCATGCATGTGACGCAACGTGCTTTTCTACGCACAATTGCGAAAAACGGCCACTTTTGGCGTATGTGCGTAAAGAAGCTTCACGTTCTCACTTTAAACTGTAAACAGTAGTTCATAAAATAGTTTGAAGGGTTATCTAGTGCCTGGTCAAGACAAAATTTTAAATGATGTCTCCGTTTCCTATCAAATGATTTAATTCAAATGGGGGCAGCACTGGACGCTGGAAAATTCAGCTATCCCCTTAATTAGGCCTTTGCAGGCACTTTTACGCGTCGAAAATATTTTTTGTGTGAACAATGTTATTTTTTTTGTTGTTATTATCTGTTTTTACAATGAAACAAGAAAATAATTGACCAAGTGCGTGTAGGGTTCCGTAGTTACGAACGCCAACTTTAAGTTCCTGCCACTAAAAACGTCAAAAAACTAATTTTCTATTGAATTTGTATGAAATTTTCCTTTTCCGAATACATTTTTTAAGTTGATCGCCTATAACTTTTTAATTTGTAAACCCTACTTAGCTCTGATAGTTTTCCTTTAAATTTCGTTATATATACTACAGCTGTGAATTTTTTTACGTGTCCATATATCACTGTTTAGCAGATAGAGGGGGGGGGGGGGGGGACACTTGACTCTAACAATTTTTTTCACTTTAAAAGCAAATATTTCAGAAACGGATCCCAAAATCGAAAAACGGTTCACAAACTCACAATATATTAAAAAGACCTATTCAACAATACCCAACATGATTGCTTAGTCGAGAAAAAAAATTACTATTACATATACCCGTGACAAATCACAACTTTCTAGTACTTTAGTAGACGGACATACAAACAGACAGACATGGCGAAACTATAAGGTTTCATTGTTTACTACGGAACCCTAAAAAGGAGCAACTTGATGCATGGCACGACATTCACCCGCGTCTACGCACGAGCTACAAGTACGTCGTAGCGCTTCTACGCCGCTGTTTACGTAGCCGCCGACGCGTAGCACGTAGCATATTATGCGCTACGAAGTTTCTATTACCGTAGCTGCGTAGCGTGACGTCTACGAACGCTTTAATTCTAGCATTATAAACTTAAAAAAATATTGTTTATAGTTTTCTTACTAAATAAAAAAAAAAACTTTTGATAAAATGACATACTTACAAAACTTTGTTATAGTCTTTTGTTGAGGTTTACACAAATTTTATTACATACCTATTATGGCATCATATTTTTTATAAATGAATATAATTATGATTATGTAGCTTTAGTTTATTTATGTGCACCCTTAAGAGGATAAATGAATTTTTCGAGTTCTAATGCTACTCTTATTTGAAACAATTTTTTGAAAGGAAACGGCGATGTCATTTAAAAAATTCTTTCTTTCAACAATTTTATGAACAACTGTTTACAATTTAAAGGTAGAACGTGATTTTCTTTGCACGTGCAAATAACGGCCACTTTTGACTAATGCGCGTAGAGAAGCTTCACGTAGCTTCAAGTAGGGTTATCTAGGGTCTGATGAAGACAAAATTTAAAATGATGGGACAGCACTAGGTTCCGAAAAATTCATGTATCTCTACATATATTCTTCTTTCAACCTTTCTCGACCCACTGTTGAGAGAAGGTCTCCTTATATGCATGCCATTCTTTTCGGTCTTGATTTTTTCTCATCCAGGTTCTCGTTACGTGAGTAATGTCATCGTCCCATCTCAATGCTGGTCTTCCTACGCTCCTGTGGCCCTATCTCGTTCTCCATTCCAATACTTTCCGGCTCCATCTTCGATCCTCACTCCGGCTTAAGTTGCCCGCTCACTTCCACTTTCTCAAAGTGAAGAACGTATCCACTTAACTATGAAAATATATTTTAGTTTATAGTTCTCTTTGAATTTGTAATGTTAGGTTTGTGTAGTTATAATTGTTTATATGGACGACCTCTGGCGTAGTAGTCACCATGCTAGTCCACCACCTAGAGGTTCCGGGTTCGATCCCCGGTCAGGGCAAGCTGGAAAATGGCCTTTTTCAAATTGTCTTGGATGTTTACCTATATATGTATTTGTTATAAAATATAGTATCGTTGAGTTACTATCCCATAGCACAAGTCTCGAACTTACTTTGGGGCTAGCTCAATCAGTGTTATTTGTCCCTATATATTTATTTATTTAGTTTACTTATACTCAGTTAAATTTCTACCTTATGTACTTATTTGTAATATTATTTGAACTAAATGATACAGACTAAAAAGACTATGAAAATAATAATTATTAATTGAATCCTTTTCAAAAGTTACGACAGTGATTTGATATTTTGCGAAAAAGAAAATTGTGGAAGAAGGAAGGGAGTCCTACAATGGCACACAAATATGTAATTTAAAAAAAAAATCATTTTGATGCACTTCACCAAAAAAAATGTGTATTTTATTTTATAAAGACGATATTTTCAGATTGGAATATGCTTTTTAAGCTGTTGTGTTGTGTCAGGTGTACGAGCTGGAGCGGCGGTTCAAGCAGCAGAAGTACCTGTCGGCGCCCGAGCGGGAGCACCTCGCCTCGCTCATACACCTCACCCCCACGCAGGTCAGTCACTGTTGTTATTGTGCACCAGTAGCGTTGGGTGACAATTTGCAAAAAACAAAATAATTCTTTTGTACCCAACTAGCAAAATACTCCAAGCCCGCATACATTATAAGAGTACTGCACTTATAGATTACTGATAGTGACTTTGCCATATGCTGTTTGTACTAGTAATAGTATTGAAGAATACATTTTATACTCAAGGAAAGTTATTCTTATTTTTACACTTATAAGCCCTTATAAGTTAAAATTTTCTGACCTTTATAAGTTCATCACTCTTGTTAGAGCCAGGATCGGGAGTAAACATACTGAAGGGTGTTTACTCTGGTTACTTACTCTTGTAGTAGCTTATAAATTAAGAATTATAAGACCCGTACGTCTTAAAACAGGAAGAAATAAGAGTTAATACGCTTAAGAATGTTTGCTCTAGTTAAGTGTGCTTATAAGCTCTTATGAGGTAAAATCTTCTGGTCATTATAAGTTCAATTACCTGTACTGGTAAGAGCATTATGCAAGAATATTGTTATTACAATTTATCTTTCATCGCCTTTTCTAAGACTCTTATAAGGTTATTTAATCTTCAGATATCTATTATAGGCTAAAAGACACTTGACAGGATTGTGTAAACCTAACAAACGTTTAACTGCGGAACATAATATTATAAATTTGCTGAAATGGATTTCCACAAATGGAAACGGTGTAAAAAAATGGTTCCTTTAAAAGGAAAATCAAGAAAAGATACCTAGACTTAGTAAGAAAGTCTCATATTATAAGTGCTCGTCGCGAAGATTGTGTTGTTGCGAATAATATGAGTTCTGTACAAAATGATAATAAAAGTGCCATCATTATAAACTCGGACTACGAAGATTGCATAACAGACGAATGGTTAAGTGAGGCCGAAAGCGATATTGAAAACAATATTTCGGAATATGATAAGGATTGTATATTCCGTGAATCCATTAAAAAATGGGCCATGGAGTTCAACATCCGACGGACGGAATACTATATAAAGCTGGAAATATAGTTAAAAAGACTTAATTAAGTCTTATTTATTATATTCATTATATTTTCGGCTTTTTATAGTTTTATAATTTTTATTCAATTCTATCTAGTAAAAGGAACCCTGATCAAACGCAACATGGTGGGAAACTGTATAATAAGACACTTGTGGCGTGCTCTTTTAAAACTACTTTTTCCTATATTTATTCGATAACACTCTTCATAATGACAGTAAAAATAAAATGGCTGTTGCCTGTAATTCATTCAAATTAATTTATTAAAAAAATATTGTCAACCTGTCGAATACAAGAGGCGCATTAAATTTTTAGGCTAAACTATGTATGTATGATTTTTTGCGACATCGTTCTTTATAGCAGCACCATTGTTCATCGCAACATTTTTCCTCTTTTACACTTAGTACGCTAAGCGTACTTATAACAATAGTTACGGAAATATGTGTATATTTGGTTTGGCGAATAGGTAGGTAGTAAGTTTAGCTTCAAGAGAGCACCTTACCTCTCTCATTACAACGCCTCAGCCCACGCAGTTCAATCACCCATCCTATTATGTGTATGATTCTGTTATATATGTATGAATGTTTATAAGATGTTTCTATTATATTTAACAACACCAAAACATTCTAGCGTTCTGATTATGTTCAGTTCTTTTTTCATCAGCATTATTTTGCTTTCCACTTCCCTATTTAATGTCTTCTTCGTCCTATGGCTTGCTTTTATGGGGTAAAGCGGCTAACATAGGCACATGCTATTTTTGTGCTACAAAAGAGAGCAATGCGGTCGATCTACGGACTAAAACCACTCAATTCCTTAAGAAAGTTATTTAAATCTATAAATATTCTTACTGTGACATCTCAATTTATTTACGATAATCTCCTGTTTGTTAATCTAGGTTAAATAGTTTAAAGAAAAATAGTGGTATTCACAGTTATAACACTCACGACAAAAATAAGCTTCACTCGGCTAAATTTCGACTTGCTAAATCTAGAAAGTCACTCTTAGGTCTAGGTATAATATTATTTAATAAACTACCCGAAGCGGTCGTAAACGTAAATTTTAAATACATGTTTAAAAGTTTTATTGTATAATGCGTACTATACTATCAATGATTATTTAAGAGATAAAACCGCGTGGACACTTCCTAAAAATTTTCCACTACACTCCACACATGAAACATAAGATAGCTGTATTTTCTGTAACCATAATAAGCTTACTGTAAAAACATGTAAATGCTCTGCGATCAATAGGTGACCAACATATAACTAATATGTCCTCTTGACAAGGTCTGCGAGATCGGGTTTTTCATGCTCACTAAAATGTCCAATCCGGTAGTGGCGTCGCTGGTCGGGTCGTTGGATTCCCTCTAATATGGTTGAGTTTAACGATGGCTGATCCGTGCGTCAACTCGTGTCGTGAACCGGTGCTGCCGGGAGGGACTGTTCAGGTCGGCTTCGCTTTTTTGACTACTTAATATTTTTGACTACGCAATTTATGTTTGTTTACTTGTTCGTAAGCATTACATGTTATAATGTGTCAACACTCAACATTGTTTTATATGATAAGTATTTATAATTTCAAAAGACAATAATAATAATTTGACAAAGCCCTTCTGGCGAGTAGGCGACCAATACTGTGAAAATGAGTTTCTTTCGGCGTTTCTTCTCAGTAGTGGTCGTTACGAAGCACTGGTATCGGTAGATTTTCTTTGAAAATAAATTAAATTTTAATATACTTTACACGTAACGTAAATTATACTTATTGACGTGTAAAAAGTGCCTGGTAAAGGTCTAATTACTGAATAAACTTTTGAATCTTTCTGTCATTCACCTCTGTGCACTAGCCTCTCGTTCCTTTATATCTGTCCTTACACATTCTTTCCACATCTTTCTTAGTTTTCCTATCCTTCTGCAGCTCTCCACCTCCAAATGTTCAGTCCCTTTCTGTTGAACTATATATAAGAACATATTAAGAGTCATTCCCTCCACGTGATACGGTTTTATAAATAACTGCGAGAATATCTGTTGCAAATGTAATTTATTATGACCTGCATTGTACTGTAATTTGTGTATCAATATCCATAAACTGGTGTTACCATTGAAGTGGGATGTCCCCGACACGCGACGGCCCGGGGCTGCCAACCTCAGCCGCATAAATCAGGACTAATCGGCGTGCCGCGGGCTATGACCGACCCTATTCAATTTTAACAAACCGAAGATAAAAATACCAAGAGAGGGCGCGAGGACACAAAATAATTTCAGTAAAGAAATAAAATTAACGGAATAAATAAATATATATAGGGACTAATCACACAGATTGAGCTAGCCCCAAAGTAAGCTTTAGCTTGTGTTATGGGATACTAACCCAACGATACTATATTTAATGATAAATAAAAATATAGATAAACACCCAAGACTCAGTAAAATTTGAAAAAGGTCTTTTTCGAACTTGCCCTGGCTGGGGATCGAACTCAGAACCTCCGGATTGGCGGCCTAGAGTGTTGACCATTATGCCACGAAGGTCGTCAAAATGGTGAAGAATGGTGGCTTTGTCGGGTAAAAGAACCGTCGAACGTCCGTTTTTACTTGATATCCATGGCATAGGGTAACCACGCTAGTCCGCTGTTAGGAGGTTCCGGGTTCGATCCCCAGTCAATGCAAGTTGGAACATTGCCTTTTTCAAATTGTCCTGTAAAAACCTATCGTTGAATTAGTAACCCATAACACTAGTTTAAACTGACTGTGGGGTTAGCTCAATCAGTGTGATTTTTCCCTATATATTTCTATTAATTTACACAATAACTTGTTAAACTAAATTTACAATTTTTAGTTTAATAGCTATTAGGTGTGTTATTTAGGAAAGCAATTGCCTTACAATCAAAACTTTTTAATCAGGGGTTGAATTGAAGTTATGTAGCTACGTAAGTGTACAAGCCTAACTTTTGTACCCTCCTGCCTCAGAGACGCCTCAGGCGACCATGTTCAACCACATCCTGTTATTTCGCACTGGCAACACAGACAAGGTTAGCTCATTAGGTTGGCATCACAGCGTCTCGTTTCACGCGCCGCCGGTCGGGGAGGATCGCTTTGATTCTCGAGGGTCTTTCCTTGTTGTTGTATGTTTTCGCGGTTTCCGACATCTCGAGTGTTGTCTTCAAATTAGTGAACTTTCAACGCATGCGTGGTAGTTCAAAGCGTACGAGCGCGTATTGATAGCATCTGAGAGAAAAGAGAGATTTTGTAGCCAGTGAAATAATTAGATTCGAGTTATTTTATCGCTGAATATTTTAAATGACTTATACATTTTTAGAAGTGATATTATTTTACCAACAACTTTGCTAGATATGTGTGGATATGGGCAGCAAGTTACTCAAAACATTATATTTATGTTTAAGAAATCATGTATCCCATGTGGGGTATCATTGCGCTAAAGTAAGGTGGGTGGACAATGGAAGGCCATGGTCCTTCGAAGGCCAATTATTAAAATTTCGTAGTTATTGCCATGTGATGACAAATTCCTCCTATTTACACAAACACCCATCGAACTGGAAATCACAGACTCGGCGGCGAATCACTCACGCTACTATTTTGGCAGTACGGTCCTTCGCTTCTTTGATATCGGGAATCGACGACGTTAAAATTAGGTGAGTGTCCCTTGGAAGGCCACTCTAACAAATAAACAGTTATTATTCGTTTATTTACTGGATAAATGAAACTAACAAATATTTAAGTAATACTTTGTTTTATTACGAAACATATAAACCCCTTTTTTAAATTGCAGATTTAATGGCTATTTAGTAACTTTTAGTTTCAAATGACTGATTTATTATAATGGCCTTCTAAGGAGCCTTGTTCCTAGCAAAGCCATTTATAAGAGCTTAATGAAACTTAAGTTCAATCAATATTGATTAAATCTACAATAAAAAGAAGTGGTTTATATGTTACTTAATAAAACAAAGTATTACTTAAATATTTGTTAGTTTCATTTATCCACTAAATAAACGAATAATAACTGTTTATTTGTTAGAGTGGCCTTCCATGGTACACCCACCTTATGTCACTGAGCTAAACTATACTTAAATTAGTAAATAGTTGAATCTACTTTGACTTGCATCTAGCACATGTTTATACCAATCAATATCCTCAGAAATATGTACTTTGGCCTTAAAGGTCTTGCTGTTGCACCACATATTACACCAAGCAAATCGTTTCCCGCCATTATTAATATCTGTCAACGCCACACGACCCACTTTCCCACATTCGCAAATTCAAATCCTTCATAACAAAGACTCAATAATCTGGGCCGTGTCAATATAAATTTCATAAACTCGCTGTGTGCCACAAAGGGTCGCAAACACCATGAATAATCTCCATTTTGAGGGTGTCAGCAGCATTTACGCGCGCGTTTGAATTCGCGCCAAAACAAACGTCATTCGACAAAGGCGGTGTCACGGAGGCGCGCTGGTTTGCCGATTATAATGTGGTGCATTGTCGGGTATTAATTGCTTGTTGGTGTGTAGGAGGTCAGGCTTTGTTTGAGTTAATGGGGGAATCAATTAGCCTTATTATAATATCAATCATCTTTTACTGAGGTAGGTTTAATTTGAGGAAAAATACATGCGAAGTACCAAAAGAAAAAAGTTAAGGTCACAGAAAGTTATTTTGGGTCAAAAACTAAACCAATTTTGATAAAATTGATTTAAAATTAATGTTTTCCTTTCTGAAAAAGTAAGATTTAAGCGGTATTCATATGACAAAACTCTGAAGTAACAAACATAAAAATTCCACCGAGTGTCCTCTTTTATGAAGAATAAAATAGGTTAACATCGCCTAGAAACATCTACTTAATTTAATTATTGTTGGAATATCTGTTCGGTTTGGGCTAAATTAAAATACTATTTAACTGGTGAAGTATGAAATTATATTGTTTTAACTTTGACTTGGAAAAAATATACGGTCTGATTCCTATCACAATGCAAGATAGAAGAAAGATCACATAAGTGGGTGTTGCCAGCACCAAAAGGTTGCCAGATGTAATACAAAAATAAAGATTGATTTTTGCAATCTATATAATATAAATCAACAATTACTTATTTACTTCTTTGAATTAATGTTGTAAATCATTACTTCGTTTAAATCAACATTTAATACGAGTCAAAGAACTGAAACGTTACGACTCAACGTACCTAAAAAACTTAAAACCGCCACTTTCGTATTCCACTTTACATTTCCATAAAGATTGAAAATAAACAGTTTGCACAAAAAGATGTGAAATTGAAACGAAAATATATCTATATCATTTTGTAGTAATTTCAGGCTTCATGTTTAGGATAAACTGTTAAAGTATTTGAGTGTTGTCAATGTATTTATAGGCAAAGTACTCATTTATTTAAATAAAGTTTAATAAAAACACTATTTTTTGATAGATGACGAAATTAAGAGTCAACACCGGTTGGTTTGTTGGCGTGAAGGCGTCAGGCCAGGCACGCGTCGCCACCGATAATACGCGTAGCGACGCCGATTATACGCGTAACATCGCCGATTATACGTGAGGGCAGAGGGTAGTGCAAGTGACAGCGCGACCCTCCGTCACCCCGCGCTGACCACTAAAAGGATTCTTGTAAAAACAAACTACTGCATTTAATATCGAGATGAAAGGAAAAGATGCGAGCTAGAGATAATATTTATATTTTGCTCATGTTGTGTTGCACAAGATATTATTTTTAGTGTATAAAAGTTTAGTTTTATAGGGCTAGCATTTTTATTTAAATTTAATTTAATTTGGTATATATAAGTTACTTACGTTACTTTATATACATACCTACATAGTTAAAAAGGTACTTACTTACGTTATAAACATATTTAGTTAAAAAAGTCGATCCGGTTTCGATCAGTCAGAGTCCCAAACTGAACATTGATAAAGAGTGCAGCGAAACCGTCAAGTTGCTTGTCAGGTAATTAAAAGAAATGTAATTCGCAATCCATTTCGAAGAATAGCCTCTAGGAAATCTTTTTAATCAGATTTTAAAATATGGTCTTACTTATTTAGATATTTGCAGTTTTTATAAAAATTCCAATGACTTTTTTATTCAAAGCAAAGCAAAGGTCAAGCTTATTGAAGAATGTGACGTCACGATGTAGATTCGTTGAGTAAAGTTGGCAATTTCCGCTTTGAGTACTGTACTTTACTGTCAATGCCACTGTCATCTACCAACACAACAATTTGACAACAGATGTAATTTTTTTTTAGTGCAGGTGTAGGCAAAAAATGAAAATTTCGGTTGCTGTATGTCGTCATTTCCGGTGGAATGTTTATGATTATAAAAAAGGTCCTGATAACACGTAGAGTTCTTTTATTCAAATTACCTTCTTAAAAGGGTCTATACTTTCGATTAAAGGCTTAACGACACTTTTATATTCTTTAGTTGACAAGTCAATTTGTCACTGTACACTGGCCCTAGACCTAGACGATAAATCAATCAAAACCTAGTCAGCTTTTCCGACTTCGTTTCATGAGTAAACCATCTAGCAACATTAATAATGAGTTACATCATGAATAATGATATTCATAATAAATTAGCTTTTATAAACAAATAAATTTAACGCTTATTTGAGCCATTGCATGTATACCTATACCTATTTCTAAGTAGATGGTACTGTCTATATTAGAGTTTAGAAACCAAACCGCTGTTCGCAGGCATTCCTTGCATATTCATAGCAGTTACTCAGAGCCGCAATAAAGCCCGTCAGAGCTTGGATGAAGCCCATATTCCGCCGTGCCAAGCTCATACTGAGCGAGTTAGAGTCACACAAGTACCTATTTAATAGATACTAGAAGGGCGTGTTCAGACGCGAAGCGCACGCCTCGCCAGTCACCCATGCATAGCCCACGCCTAGCGCGCCTTGAATTAGGTTGCTTATAATTTAAGTCTTATTTTATCACACACTAGCTATTGCCCGCGGCTTCGCTTGCGTAGGGGTGTAATTTATCAAAATCCTTTCTTAGGGGATGCCTACGTCATAGTAGCTTTATGCATGTAAAGTCTCAGCCCGATCGGTTTAAAATTGACAAATTTTCATACATAATTTCATCCCCTAATTTTATCCCCTTGGATAAAATAGGGGATCCCCAGTGGTTTGGGCTGTGCGTTGATAGATCACTATGTCAGTCAGTCAGTCACCTTTGAATTATATATATTTAGAAGAGAAGATTAAAGATTAATACAACTCAAATTGGATTTACCGAAGTCCACTCGGGGCTAGCGCTGGGTGAGGGGCGCAAAGCAGAGGCAAAGCGGAAGCAAGGTGGAGGCAAGGCGAGTGTGTGGCGTAGGCGAGGTGTGCGCGTGTTGAATTTGGTTGATGTGTGATAGATAGGAAAATAGATAAGACCCAAATTATATGCAATACATTTCAAAGCGCGCTAGGCTTCCGCTAGACATGCGCTATGCTTGGGCTCGGCGTGCGCGTGGCGTCCGAATACGCCCTTAGTTTTTCAAAAATTATCTAACAAAACTGTTTGTGTTTTGCGTCCCTTGATAATGTCTACCCCGAATGGGATAAAGACGAAACGTGTCCTTTGGATCCCGACTCGCCTATTCTTCTCTACCAATCTAAACTTTCCCGGCAGAATGGTGGCCATAATATCCGCAGTATTTGACGTAGAACGCAAACAGAGGGCTCGCGTTTCGTTATTTAACTTAAGTAAATTTCGATGTTCGCGACTCGACGCCACTGTTGATACTGCGTCCCGGCGGCCGCCCGTTCCATTTTCAAATGCGATTTTGCAGTTTTATTTCTTTTTTAATATTGGTAATGATGGGTCATATTACTCATTTGCGTACACAGTTGTTTTGCTAATAGAGGGTTTTATGGAATGCTAGCAGTGTTTTGTTTTACTAGACATATTTCGAGACAGGCTCTTTTTATCTCTAGGCGATATGTTATTACGAGTATAATTTGTTAGAAGCAGTTTTAACTTGAATGCATTAATTCCATGCAGTATTGTATCAGTATTGATAAGTCTTAAGTATTTGACTCAGAATCAGAACAGGTACCTGAAGAATTGAAGTATTAGATACGCTCTATTACATCTCTAGTGTCAACGACATCTCAAAATTCTAGACATAACAAAAGAACTACGTCCGTGAGATCATGTGAGATCCAAAAAACGCGCACAAAAGCTGCACCACATCTATTGTCTCTGGTCACGACCGGGCCGGATGCCGCATGCGGGCGCCCGGCTTAATGGAGTAATAAGATAATGGCAGAGACAATGATGAACTGTCAAACTGCCTGCTGAAGTATCTGGTGTAATGACCGTGCTATGGGTGGCGATTCAAGAGTAGGTTAGCTATAGGTAGGCAAAGATAACACAGAAATGGTAGAGAACTACCTATATCTCTGTCATGCATGGGCAAGTTAGATATTGGCAAGAAGTAGCTAGCAAGAAGCAGTTGGTATATGTTATGCAGCTCTTCAGCTATTCAGCTTCAGCTATTTGGATTGGTGACCAAAAGTGGCATAAAATATCTCGAAATCCTTGTGCTTCGGAAGACACGTTACATTTTGCCATTAGAAGGCAGTCAAGCTATGTCAGATGCCTTTAGGCAGGTTGATTAAGTTAAGGTTGTTAGACCCTTATAAATAAACCTAGTTTTTTCTTCTTTTATTTCAGATAATCTAGAGATATGAATGTATCAACAAATAAAAGAATCAGTTTGTGATGATAAAGAGTAACCGTCATAACAACTTAATTGATAACCCATCATTATTTAAGCTAACCACCGAGCTACCGGCACTTCAAGAGAGCTATAATTTTCCAATAATTCCACTTCACTTTTTCTAATCTCTAATCCCTGTGAGATTCAAATATTGAATACGCTTCCTCTCTGTACTGGCCGAAATGAAATCATCTGCCTTATTAAAAAGTAAAAATGTTTATGGTATCATTGTCCGCCGTGCATTCAATGCTGGCAATATGACAAAACGAATTAAAGAAAAAAATTAAACCGCGCGTAATAACCGCGAAAATATGGGATGTGGCCGCGATGTTGCCGGTTCATTGATTTTCCTTTTTTAGGGTTGCGAAACTTTTGAGGAATAATGGAACTTTAGATCACGATAAGTGTCTTATATGTTTGTGAGGTATCAAATGAAAAAGAGCTAGTAATATTATTATTTCTTAACTCTCGCTATCAAAATTCATCGAAGCGTATTTTAGTAGTTGTTTGCATTTTAAGATAAAAATATACTAGTTAGTAACGAATTTTATAAAATGGTAACGCTGAATTTTCAATGTTAGTAAGTAATTTAAAAAAAGAAAACCTTTTATTTTTCAAGCAAATTATTCAGCACCCTTCACTTCGTGAATTCGACTCGCTCTTGACGAATTATCACAATAAGTAAGCAATTCGTTGGAGATTAGAATTGTATGAATGGAGGTTTTTGCGTGGCATTGTGCGGATGGATTAGTATCTAAGAGGATAATGCACCTGACACGGCCCTTTGTAGGGCAGGTATCGCTATTGTGGCTTAAAAGTGCAGACATTGCGGTGTTTGCGTAGGAATATTAGAAAAAGAAATTGCAAATATGCATAGTATGGGCAGGCCTGTGTCACTCCCTGTTTAGGTATCGAAAATATACCTTCATTATTACTTTGAAGGCACCACTTTGAAGGGGAAAATTCTGTTAAATTATCCGTTTGTCCAGAGTAATAAGAATGAAATTGGCTTGCAATGGATTTCTAGTATCTAAACAAAGTGGTGAGGAGTTCTGACGCGAGCTAAATTAAACCATAGCGCTAACCACATTAAGTAGATATTTCGTTGAATTTCTTTTCTGAGTCAGACTTCTGTACGTGAGTAGTAGTACATATTATATGGGTTAGACTATCCCTTTGGTTGAAGTAAATTGATTTATTTGACCAGATATTAAAAAATCCTACAAAATTACAATTTCACAATGTCAGTAAATAAAATATTTCTTGCAATGCACCATAATGAGGCAACATACCCAATATGATGGCAGCATTTCATCACTGTGAAGTAAAATTAAGTTTCCAAAAATTTATTTAAAAATCATTATCATAGGCTCTGTCTACCCTGTTTGGGATAAATACGTAAAGATGTAACGGTTTACGTATCTAGGAGGAGCTATCGGAGGGCCAGTGAATTATCACTGGCTAACTGAGCTTCTTGAGCTATGGGCCAGTGAGAGTCGCATTCGGTGCTGGTTCACAATTGAAGTAAAAATTTCTCGAGCTCTTCCATGAAGCACGTTTAACTGTTTCCGCTGCTATTTATTGTATAGCAGTCATAAAGCTATGTTACATGCCTTTGGGCAGCTTCTGCAATCTGACGCCATTATTGGCTACTTAAACATACGAAAAAAAAATTTAAGCAAGTAAGTAGGTATCTGTTTTCAAAATCAAGTTAAATTTAAATCATTTTTTTAACACAAATCGAGCTAGCCTCAAAGTAAGCTTAAGCTTGTGTTATGGGATACTAACCCAACGATACTATATTTTATGATAAATACATATATAGATAAACACTCAAGACCCAGGACAAATTGAAAAAGACCATTTTCTAATTTGCCCTGGTCGATCGAACCCAGAACCTCCAGATTGGCGGTCTAGCGTGTTGACCATTACGCCACGGAGGTCGTCAATTACACGGAGGTAATTTTCTCTTTTGACATCGAGACTTAAAATATATCAGTACCTACCTACACATCAATACAAACATATATAATAAAACAGTAAAAACATGTGTCTTTACATTAAATGCATTTAAAAAAAATTGGGCGATGTATGCATAGTAATAGAGTAAGAATTAAAAATTGTCTGTTTTTTTGTCTGTATGTACACGCTAATCTCCGGAAATACTGGACGGATTCAAATTAAACTTTTTTTGTTATATAGCTGCTAAGCCTGGGCAACCTATAGGGTTAACTTGATTTAGGAAAATGGAAGACCTGATGCAGGCCATAATGGTCCATGGCGATGATACGCCGGATTCATCGGAGGGAAGATGTATAAATAATATGTATAAATGTAATATAATAAGCTTTATTAAAAGACAAAAGCGCCATTTATGTATCTAATAATACATACCCCGCCCACATAGCGTAGGTACCCTTGGTATACAGTATCAGAACCCCTGCTTTTCGACCGTGAGAAGCCGGGCTAATATTGACTTGGCAATTCATAAAATTAATATTTGTTTAATATTCGTTTATGAGCCTTTAAACTGGGGTTTTACATGTTACGCAGAGTAAACAAGTTTGGCAATTTGTTTAAATTTGGAAGTCAAAGGAGATTTTTTTTAAATTTGTGTTTCAACTTTATACCTATAATTTATTTTGTATTAGTTTTGAACTTACTTTATTACATAAAAAAAACAATAAATAAAAGATTTACAAATAGAAAATTTTGTATTAACAACTTTGCTACATTCTTGTTTTGTATGTAGATAGGTACTTATCTGTGACCGGTAGAATGGAAGGAAAAAGATCAAGGGGACGTCTTAGCCCGATACGATGGTCTGACCAAATAAAGGAACGCCTACACACCAAGATCTCCAAGGCACTAGCGCAGGCAAAAGGTCTTAACAAGTGGAGGGAGATCGTAAAAAGTTAGGTCGGGCACATCACGACGCTCAGCAGTGAGCAGACGACTGTAGGAAATGTAGAAATAAGAAAAAAAGAAATGTGGTGTCGTGGGACACCAGGTAGGAACGAAGTTCCTTCGGCTAATGTAGAATCGACACAATTTGCAAAAGAAGAGAAAGGTATTATACACTACTCGCTTGTGTATACGACTGTCGCGCCTGCACGTCTCATTTAACGGTTTTATTTAACGAGGTCATCCTTACGGTTTTACTATCACATTTTTTTCAGTTCGGTCGCGCAGCAAAATCCCTATCTCCTCCAAGCCTGCCGTAAGGAACTTCGTTCCAATACTATTTTTAAGTTAATTTGGTCGCAGTTTAGCAAAGGTGTGCAAGGTTTAGGGACTTAGAAAATTTTTGATGAAAAATTTGGGGTCCTAACCTAACCTAACCTTTTTTTAAGAAAAGACATGCGGGCCCACTCAGTCCGGCTTTGGAAAAGCTTAAATGTGTATAATGATAAGAAAATGTAATTAGAAAAAACATTATAGGGATTTATTTTATTTATTTATTTGTAAGCACACTTAACAGATTACAAACACAAAAAGAGAAATAAATTAATCATACAAATATAAGAGCCGGTCTAGTCTGTAATCCTTAAACAAGTATGCCTAAAAGCTACATTAGTTACATAATCAGAAGCTAGGGTACACTATAAATACAAGAATAAAAAGTGATAGATAATTGCAACAAAACACTTCAAAACAGAAATTAAAGAATTACAAAAGCATGTTAGTTACTTACTTCTAGGTGTATTAGTATTTGCCACCGAAACTTGTAAAGCGAAAAGTGAAAGATATCAACGTCCCTCTTAGAGACTAGGACTTCATTGTATTGGCGACACATAGTAATAATATAGGTACATATATTTTCGATACCTAAACGGGGAGTGACACAGGCCTGCCTTAAGGTCCTAAAGTCTCCACGGCGAAAGGCGCAAAAATATAAGGTTCACTTAGTAGTTACGTGAAATGTCAGCAGTTTCTAATTTCTGAACGAAGATGACAGAAAATTGATGGATCGATCACCTGTAACAACACCGAGCGAGCACAATATCCAAGTCCATTTGGCAGCATTCACTCACGTTTGCTTTATACAATTTTATCCCAAACTCCCAATAAAAATCAAACTCTTACGAAATAAAATTAAGATTGAAAATTCGATGGCAGTTGATATTTTTGTGTCATATTTTTATAAGTTACTAAATAAATGACGCGCATTGATCGACTGTCAGAGGCGCGTGTTTACTTAGTGCACGCTATTCAGTAATAAAGTGCGACGATCAACCTTTGTGGCGGGCTGTCGCTGACAAATCGACTCGTTTGCGTCGTGTCCCACTAAATCTAGGCCTGTTTTTTATATATATCTCTTAAAAATCTTATTGGGTTCCATAACATTATATTATAACTCATTTAGTACTTATCTATTATGTCTAAGAGTTTGATTTGCTCTTTATTCTTATTTATCATTCATTTAATTCCTGGTATTTGCAAAGGTAATCGTCAGACAGGAATATTTATAAAAAAAATATATACAGCCCATGAGTTTTTGTAAAAGTAGCCCATGACACTCGGGAGGAATGATGATCCATATGTGCGCAGGCATTTTCGAATCCATGGCTGAATAAAAAACTCACATATAAACATTCACATATATTACTCACACATGAATTCTGAAAGCATAACACTCTTTTGCGCGGCAATCATGTAAACATATTCTAAGGGTGATGACATCATTTGTACCGTAACTCACGGAACACATTATGCCTAAGTAATTAATTTAACATTATCATGTAAGTTTCCTTAAATAAATAGATCTATGTTGTGGAAGATTAATTTAATATAACTTTAGTATCCTAGCTAATTAAGCATTCAATATTTTAACCCACAAACATAGACTATAAAATTCAGGCCACGATAAAAATAAGCTTAAAAATCAAGGAGAAGCTCGATAATAATGAATGTTTGTCGTCGTCGGGATTTATTCATGCCCTCGCTGTATGGAAATGCACCGTTCAAATATGTAAAGGAATTTCTTACGCAAAGACATCTAACCCTTGCACAGCCGCGCAGAGGGCGATCCGGGATAAATCATTTTCTTGGAATATTGGAGAAGTTGATGATGTGGCGCTCCCGCCCAAAACCCATTCCTGGATATACCTATGAAAAATGAACACTTGAATAGGTTTCCGCAGAAGAAAGATCTATTATTTTTCATAATTCATGCGACGTTCTGGAAACTTAATACATTACATTAAATATCATAAAAAAGAGAAACAAAAATAAAAAAATTGAAGCATAAACAAAAAATACTTACATTAAATCCAAAAACACAATGAACTATTTAAGTAAGTAGGTAAATATGCCACCAAAATGGTTTCTTTTAGCTTTTGTGATTTGGAGCCAAGATGACGTAAGCTATTGTACCTAGATAATAATAAATGTGACAAATGATTTATTATAATGCAAAATAATATTTTTACTTATTATTAACCTAATCTAAAAAGTGAAAAATATGTATACGCTTGCATTTTGTTGTCGTCTAGAAAAGAAGGCAAAGTTTTTAAGTGTCAATTTAATATAATATAGATAAATGAATATGAATGAAGTGTGAATGGAGAATAATACCTAAGCTCAAATTATTTCGGCACGAAAACAAAAAAAACTTTCTCGTATGGGTAGGGTAACCTACCTACCTCGGTTGTTGTTGCAAAGTAAAAGTTGCTAGTTGCTGCTGTGTCTTGTCATAATTTTAGGAATGTTTCAATAATGTCTGATATTTCACGTTCATTTCTGAGCTCAGAGCAATTAACTATCATTGTTTTTAAACGTCTGTCAGTCCTCAAGCAGTCAGCAAACAAGTTTGTGTCAGAATCAAAACGAAGACTCACGCCTGGAAAAAATCACTGTACTAAATGAAGAGCTAAACAAATACAATCTTTATTTATAATAATTGTGGACAAGTCGCAAGTCATCGTTCGCTGGAAGGGAACACCTACGTGCAAGCCTCATTTAAAAAAGATGGACACCTCAGTGTTACACAAATATATTAATTTTAAACTCAAAGACGTGTAGTTAAGGTAGAATTTTGAATATGACTTTGTGGTGGTTAGACAGGAGATTGGCGCCAAAATTGACTCGTATTGTCAAAATGACAGATGACTGGGTGGCCCTAGTTATGGGATATTTTATTTATAAATGGGATAGTGACTTCGAACTAAATATAATCATGTGGAGTATGTATTGGAGAGGTTGATGTTTTGTACTTGGAAGAAAAAAAAATATAAATTAAATATTACTTAATTGAATAATTGATGAACCCGGCCAGATAAACTCAGGATTGAAAGAAATTAGTCTATCAAAACGACGTGAGAATTACTTTCTCTTCAGAAAATAGAAATCGCGAATGAACTACCTCCACCCCAGTAACAGTGACAATTATGAACACAGTGTATAAAAAAATTGACAATATAAATAAATAATTATATAGGGACAAATTACACTGATCGAGCTAGCCCCAAAGTAAGTTCGAGACTTGTGTTATGGGATACTAACTCAACGATACTATATTTTGTAACAAATACATATTGTTTACTGTGGTTTTGTCAGTAGACTACTATGGGATTTGATTTTTGTTACTTAATAGTTTGGGAAAATCCATTTTGCCACCTTTTTAGTCAACTCCAGCTCCCTCCAATCGATGACCCTGTGCACGCCTATGATTGTGATCATTAAAAAAAATGTTAATAAATAGAACCCTTACATGTGTAGTTACTACGTAATATGAGCATATCCCATCCTTATAATGAACATAATAATATTGTAGACTAAAGTATAACTTAAACTGTGAAAGTGTTTAAATGTTTATTTGAATTCCGTCCGTGCTTTCCAGTAGCCAAGTGCGACACGCTATTAGAAAACACGTGAAGTAGGTGTAAAGCTCTTAAACACGTCCCTACTTCGACACAGCCGAAATGTCTCCTCTCATCGTACGAGATACAACAGTCATTAGACGAAGACAAATACGTGAATGGCTGAGAGCAAGGGCGGATCCAGGCTTTGGTTCAGGGGGGAGCAAATATAGGAGTCATTATTTGACGTTAAATACGGATGTGACAATTTTTTTTGTATCTCATAAATCGTTAATCACCCCACTCCGAAACTCATCATTGTGAATTCTGATTACTTTGAAAATGTATGGGTCCTTTATTTTTACCCGACTGCGCCAAAAGGAGGGTTACGTTTTTCGAGAGTATGTATGTATGTATAATTGTTTGGCACGCTCTGCAGCCTGAACGGCTCGATGGAATTTTACTTTGAGAGGTGTCGTTAGATTTGTATTTACTGTGAAAGTGACACTGGGTATATCAAATATATCAAAAAAAAAATGGCGGATTTTTGGTGCCAAATCCAAATGTTTGGCACGCTCTGCAGCCTAACGGCTTGTTGGATTTAAACTTGAAAGGAGTCATTAGATTTGTCTTAATTCTGAAAGTGACACTGGGTATATAAAAAGGCAGTCGGGTCTTTTGTTGTTTTTTTAAATAAAGACTTGTCGATGATCTAGTTGACGGACTAAAGAAAATAATATATTTCTTACCCAGTTCGGTCCAGTGTAGGTGAGAGAACTGATGGGACAGCGGGTATACGCCTCATAATTTGGGTCTAGGAATTGTAAAAATAATATTTTATGTTTCTCTGTGCTTCAGAAGGCATGTTAAGCCGTTAAAGAGCCTTCCAAAGTACGAAGAAGCATGTAATATATATGTAAAAGCAAAACCATATTTTCATAGGTAGTTATCTTTCTAATGTAATATTGTCTTCATAAGCTGACGTAAACTCACTGCTGGGGCAATGGTAAAAAAAAGCATCTATTTGTTTACGACATCCTGTTCTGTGCCTGGCCATCTGTACCATGTTTGTCCAAATGTGACTTGATTTTGGTACTTAGTGTATTACAGCCAAGGGGGCGACCCCACAATCCCTAGCTCTGCCCCTAGCTGACGAGAGTGCGTGAAGGCACGAGGCACACCAGGCATTATGCACAAGGAGATTGAAAGAAAGTCCTCGACACGAGAGCGTCCGAGCCTCGCCGAGTGCAATAAGCGACGCCCGCGTCCGTCGCCCGTTCATTAACTCTCACCTACTCCATAAATATCATAGAGACTGCATGTCTATGGACAGAGGAACGCAAAGCGAAGGTTACGCGAATAAAGTGCCTAGTCAAAGTTGTCGTTTACGAACGGGTTTTCTGCGCTAAATTAAATTTCTGGTTCGCTTTTTTTACTTAAGTGGATTGACGTTATCGTGGTCTTGAGACAATTACTTCTTTTTTAAGTAGGTAATACAAATAAAATGAATAATATTTGAATCCCGATTATAAAACTTAACTTTCGAGAAACTGATCCATATAAAAAAAATTGTTACCCGTAGGTATATCTAATACTTTTTTTTTTCTTATATTGTATATATTTTTGTGTGTTTAATAAAATAAAATATAAGAATTCAAAAAAAAAATACAAACTAGATACCCAAGTACAGATATTGAGAATCGGGACTGGATGAAAATCTTATGCTTTTAGTACTACAAAACAATTCAACCAGTATTTAAGGGCCACGTTCTAAATAAGTTAAAAAGTTATTTCTGGATCTACTTACTCTAAAACCCGTGAGTACCCGAGTAAATTTTTACCGAGCGGGCGAAGCGTCTCACAGTTTCGAGATTGGCCAAATATGCTTTTGTCCGGCAACAGGATGCAGTTCTCAACCGATTCTCGCAAAATTGTAATATAGAATGATTTTGTCGATTTAGTTTTTCGATATTTTTAAAAAGGAGGAAATTTGAGGCTGACAAAAAAAAATTAAATATTATCAGGCCTGTTTCCCACAGGGGTAGGCAGAGTCTATGGACCTCCACTTGCTACGATCCTGACAGACCTCTTTCGCTTCATCTACACTCATCACTCTCTTCATGCATGCCCGCCGGTTACGGGTACTTCTGACCTCTCCTTTTTAAAGAACGTCTGCAATCTGATCGCGGAACTTTTGTCAAGGACGACCTTGACCTACTCTTCGGCGGCTGAAAACGTAAAATAATAAAAAAAAAACAAAATGTTATAATTGTTTTTTTTTTGTGACCTCAATTAAGACGCAACTTTTTTGTCTGAGCAACTTTTTTCGGATAAACTTTACAGCTCACAGAACCACTAGTAATAAAAATGTCGATTTGCGTTTCCCACATCGCAACACCTACAAGCAAACGAAAATAAAAATATAATTCTCCAATAAGCCCTCGAGCGCGTCAAGAGCCCTACAGTTGCGTAGTAGCCTTGTAGCACTTTGTTTTCATAACGGATCTCTAAACGTATCGACGTCAACAAAATGGCGGACATTTTCATAACGGCATGTGAAACTCGATGGTTTAATAAGCCGGATAGCGGTCTCCGGGCTCCGAAGAAACATCAAAATTTATATACACATCACGGCTTTTATCCCTAAAGGGGTAGACATAGCATTTTAGGTCTTGCAGTCCTAAGCAGATGAAGACCAGGACCGCTAGACCCAAAGGCCATTTTTATCGTGATGGTGAGCAAGAAGGTGAACAAATAAATCAAAATAGTGATGAATTGCTATAGCTGCATCGCATAATAACATAATTAGTATCATTCCAGGACATAGCTGTTTACGCCCATGCCCACGATCTGCCCGGGAAGAGAAGTAGCTGGCACATACTTTCCGCCCCACCCCAGAATGGAAAATCTAAATGATAAATAAGATTAAGTAAAGTATACTCAAATTTCACTAAAATAAATACAAATAAAAACAGGATTACGTTTTTTATTATCTACTGTAGGTTAGGGCATAGACAGTTTATTATATTCGTATATCTCTAGAAACTCCTTAGCGACCAATTTGGAAATTTCAAAGAGTAAATTCGAAGGAACTCTCGTTGTACAAATAATAAATAAAGTATTGCTTTTGGAGCATGCGTAGACGAGAGCGGTGAACAAAGAGCTGCAAACAGCTCGAGTCGTGGAATGAGTGTAGGTTTTAGAGATGTTTATTTGCTCAATGTTTAGGTTGAGAGTTGACTGCGTGCCCCTTTGACTTAGTCCTTAGCTAAATTTAGACAGGTTAGAAGTATTCTTGTTAGTCATAGCTTCGCATGGGTCTGTGGTGTCATTTTTCAAACGCGAGTCACGTATGGAAAACCATTTGTCTAGGTGATTCCGAGTTTCAAAAATGGCACTTGAGTTTGCTGACTTATAACTAAACCGCGGTTTTGATAAAAATTAACAAACAGTCGGTAAGCATATATTTTTGTCTATTTTCTATGTCTAATATTTATCAAAAAGAGATTGGAACTTAGGACAAAGAGATGATGAGGGCTGAGGAGCATTTTTTATTACGTGATAGGAAAATTGATCACACACCTATTCAGAATGGAGAATTGTACGTTTTTTATTTACGTTAACTTTCATTTTTAATTATTCTTCAATAGACACTGACGATAAAATAAATGGTACTAAGTATCTACGTACTTAAAATAATAGAATGAATGATTTAATTCAAAATACATAGCAAATTTGAAACTACATGCTATGACCTCTTAAAATATTGACACCTTGTGTGTAGATTCTATACAAAACAGCTCTGAATGTGGCTGCTGGGTTTTGCTTTTATTAAGTGCACTACATCCACGCCTATAGCACAGTGGCTTCATTGAAGCGTTGTAAGGTGTTTGATGAGACTGCGGTGTCCATACGGCGGTATTTCTGGGATATATATCCTATTACACTGACTGAATTTCCTATGAAAAAAAGAAACTCCTTTATGTACATTACCTATCAGTGTGAGTATGCAATGCAATTTCATTTACCCATTTCTTACTTAATTTTTTTTTCTATTACAAAAGTCTAGTCGATCAGATTGACTTCTTTGGTATCGTAGTGTTACTTCAATGTCCTATTATATCCAACAACCGGGTTTATGCTTTTTTTTATAATTAATTGTATTAGTTTAACTGAAGTATTTCATCAACTGACAACATGAGTCGGAAAATACTATTATTATTGAGAAAGTAAACAAATTAAAAAAGAAAGTACGATGAAACGTTTTTTTTTTGTTTGCGCCTGCAGAGGGCCCTTGTCGACGCAGGTCTAGTTGCCTGGTCTGCCTTATGGATTGTACCAAAGCCATTAGAGAATAGCCTATAAAATAATTTAGATGTCAAACGGAAAATCAGTGTATAGGATTTCTATTATTGTGTTTTTAATCTAGTAAACGCAAAATGTGTTGCTAGCTGCAAATATTCATTGCCTTTCTTATGGCGTGGTTACTCTAGCCAGTCGCGTCGCATCCCACCTCTCTGTGGAGTGTTGAAACAGCCTGAAGAAGCTTTCATTTAAGTTTTTCCCACATAATGAGCTATTCGCTAGTCACTCACCAAAAATCACCAAAACAATTTTTTTTCTTAGGTAGGAAAGTACCATTGGCGGGATGTGGTCATTTTCGCTAGACTCAAATAGATTCTATTTTAGATTTAGTGTTAATAGCCACATAGGTGTTAGTAACGCATTTCGCCAAGATTTTACTGTGTGCAGACTGAATATCTTGAAGAAATAAGTTTGTTTATCCTCAAATAGAGGGTTTTCAAGACTGCCGAATAGTTTTCATTTTACATTTAATAGTCAAATACCCATTTTCCAGGCGGTCCAGGCGTTTTCAAATATTTGGTGAACATACATAAAAAAAGTCAAATTAAAAAAAAAATTAAAACAAGCTTTTATCTAAAGTGATCATCAATACGAATCAAACGAGCCCAAACTCGATGGGCTTGCGTCGTCGTTTTATTACAGAGTTCCTATGGCCACCATCCAGCTCCATCATCAGATCAGTTCCATGTCATCATAATATTGCATTGTCACGTGAAAATTTCAGCTCAATCGGGAACCGGGAAGTGGTTCAAATTGAACTTGCAAGATTTGATTACAGACAGACAGACCGACAGACAACGGGCCAGGTCAAACTAAATTAAATCTTATAAAAAGATTGCGACGAATTGATAACCTCCAAAGTCGGTTAATTGAGTATTTTTTTGTTGCAGGTTAAAATATGGTTTCAGAATCATAGATACAAGTGTAAAAGACAGGCCAAGGAGAAGGCGATGGCGGAACAGAATCAACATAATCAGGTCAGTTCAAAGTTTTTCTGTTTCTTTTTGGGGTTCCGTAGTACCTACATATATTCGCCTTATACCCCTTTTAGTTTCGCCATGTCTGTCTGTCTGTCCGTCCGCGATTTTACTCAGAGACCATAAGTACTAGAAAGCTGTAATTTGATACAGGTATGTACGAGTATTTTAATCATGCCGAAAAAGTAGGAAAATAAAATATTGAAAAAAAAAAATTTACGGTAGCTCCGATACAAATAAAGTAGGAGTCAATTTATTTTTGCTTTACTGACCCATCGTGTGGGGTATCGTTGAATAGGTCTTTCAAAAATATAGTGAGCTTGTGAACATCATTTTTCGATTTAGGGATCCCTTTCTGAAATATTTGGTTTTATATTGCAAATTTTTGTTAGGTTTACAAATTAAAAAGTTATAAGCAACCAACTTACAAAATGTACTCGTAAAAGGAAAAATTCATACAGAATTTAATAGCGTTTTTAGTGGCGTGAATTCAAAGTGGGCATTCGCAACTACGGAACCCTACACTGCGCGTGGCCCGACACGCACTTGGCCGGCTTTTACACAGATTGAGCTAGCCCCAAAGTAAGTTCGAGACTTGTGTTGTGGGATACTAACTCAACGATACTAAGGTGGGTGGACCATGGAAGGCCATGCTCCTTCGAAGGCCAATTGTTAAAATTTTGTAGTAATTGCCATGTGATGACAAATTCCTTCTATTTACACAAACACCCATCGAACTGGAAATCACAGACGCGGCGGCGAATCACTCTCGCTACTATTTTGGTAGTACAGTCCCTCGCTTCTTCGATATCAGGAATCGACGACGTTAAAATAAGGTGGGTGTACCATGGAAGGCCACTCTAACAAATAAACAGTTATTATTCGTCTATTTACTGTATAAATGAAACTAACAAATATTTAAGTAGTACTTTGTTTTATTACGTAACATATAAACCACTTTTTTAAATTGCAGATTTAATCGCTATTTAGTAACTTTTAGTGTTAAATGACTGATTTATTATAATGGCCTTCTAAGGAGCCTTGTTCCTAGTAAGGCCATTTGGAAGAGTTCAATGAAACTTAAGTTCAATCAATATTGATTAAGTCTGCAATAAAAAGAAGTGGTTTATATGGTACGTAATAAAACAAAGTACTACTTAAATATTTGTTAGTTTCATTTATCCAATAAATAAACGAATAATAACTGTTTATTTGTTAGAGTGGCCTTCCATGGTACACCCACCTTATATTTTATAACAAATACATATATAGATAAACATCCAAGACCCAGGACAATTTGAAAAATGATCTTTTTCATATTTGTTAATTGTTTGATCATTATATAAAAAAAAAATACATCGTGTGGGCCTCTATAGGAGTTTTCACACTGGATCTTAGTGGTTGGCCTCCCACCAAAACGTGCGGCCAAATCACACCGATGTCCAACAAAAAATATATACGTAGCCCAACTAAACGCCTACAGAAATGCTACTAGGACGGGGATCGAATCCTGGGCCTCCGGTGTGACAAGTAGCATGTTGACCACTAGGCTACGGAGGTCGTGTCTCTACCGACGACGTCGTTTTCGTGTGTGTAAGTGGCCAACATTGGTGTCAGATTTTTCAAGCTGCTTTAAGGCATCTGACAACTGCCATACAATGATGACAACCGGGACCAACGGCTTGTACGTACTTTCTGAAGCACGGAGGAGCTCGAGAAATTTTTATGCCACCTGTGGTTACCCATCCAAGTGCGGACAACGCCCCGCGTTGCTTTACTTGAGAAAGCGCTAGTAATGCGCATTCCTGCTGGGCCACCGAGCTCCTGATATTATATCTCACGACGTAGAAAGATAGCCATAAGACCCAAAGGTTACATGATGTTGACTGCCATCACAGTACCTACACGTAAACACTAACCTTCTTATTATAAAAACAGGACTAACTTTGTTACTAGGTTTAAACCATTGTCCGCCCAAATCAAGTTGACATTGATAGGTGAGATAGTGTGTAATACTTGATGTCAACTTGATTTGGGCGGATAATGGTTTTAACCTAGTAACAAAGTTAGTCTGGGTTTTAAGTATAATAAGACGGTAACAGTTAGATGCTAAATTGAAGATAATATCAAGATAAGATGTACCTATATTAATAAAACAACTATGTATAAACATGCTGTAAACACAGTTTTTGAGTACAGTCTAGAACATATATGTAGAAATTAGGGACCTTGGTCCTGATATGATTGTATTCTGTTTGTGTTTCTAATAAAGTAAAATAAATGAAATATATGATTAACACTTTAACCCTTCAGCCACCATGAATTATATGTCAAATTTCATGAACTGTCACCTAAGGAATTGCGAAAATTAAATGTTGACACTTGTGATACAGAAAAATAGATTAAAAACACCACTGACGTAATACAATTGCATTTCATTATGTAGCAAATTTAGTAACGTTTCTCTGTGGTCAAACTTGTTCATACAAAAGTTGCCTCTGAATTGCAAAATTATGAAAATAGTGAGAGGAAGGAAAGCGGTCGGATCCGGCCGATTGGCGTTTTGCGTCACCGCGTGACTATAGTACACTCGGTCGGATCCGGCTGATTGGTGCTTAAAAGGTTAAGCACTTGAATTTTTATTTCGTTTTCTATTTCGCATATACCTTGGTGGATTAACATAGGCTAGATTTAATAATTTAACTTTTTTTTTTCTCTTTATTTTTAAGGGCTTTTATCTTAATAGACATGTCAGCCCTATCGTACCCTTAACTAAGAAATTTACGTCTGAAGTATGAAAATTTCATAAAAAATTTTTAAGCCTGTTTCCGACAGAATAGACTGAGCGATACCGATATCATAATGATTTAATTTTAATTCCCTCATTAGTGAATCCCTTTTACATTTGAATTTGGTACACTCCATTAATATATTAATAATTTAACTACTTTAAACGTGTAAGCTACCCATACCGTTGATGATTTGGTCATCAAATTCAATAAGAAGAAAGATTACTACTAATCGGTTGTTTCGGAAATCTTAGATGGAAGCCTATATCCAACAGTGGACTTCCTGTGGATGATATGATGATGCTGAAGAAGAAGACTAGCCCACCTGATGGAAAGTCTTTCTAAACGAATATTGCAAATATGATTCAGATTTAGATTCAGATTTATTGCACACACAGTCACAAGTTTAAGGTTGTTACATAAACATAAGTACAAGTGACCACGAGGGCAACTAGTTGCCACTTTACTTACAAATTAACTTTACAATTAACTGTTTTTATATTACTTTATAAAAACAGTTAATCAGTGTGAATTTGCAGCAAAGTTATCATCGAAAAATTCAGATATTTTGTAATAGGATTACTTTATGAGGATTTCCTTTAGATTTTTGGCAAATAATGAAGATTTCTTTACATTCTATAAATAGTTAGGGATATGGTTGTATATTTTTATAGCCATGTGATGAGGGCTGGATGAGACTAGTTTCATTTTGGTGTTCGGTTTTTTTAACAATTTATATGTATAGGTTTAAGCTACAAGTTCATTCGCAGACTAACTCGTGGTTAAAGTTAAATCAAAACTGCACCATTTAACTGACTACAGCTAATACAATATTAATATTCGCGTTTATCGCTAATGAATAATACATTTGGCGATAAAATCTACGACGTGGCAGCTTCTGTTTGCTCTCGATACCATCTCAAATGCGGGCCGCAGTGCGACCCCACGGTTTGGCTCCCCTGCAAGATGGCGGATAGAGATGGCGTGCATTTTTGAGTTTTACGTGTTTTATCGGTGATTGCAGGTGAAATGTATGATAAGTTATGGAATCTAAATCGAAGCGGGAAAGTAGTTTCCATATGCGATGAGACCCAAACGGTTAGGTATACCCTGTTCTTAAGACTATTAAACACATCAACAATTAAAAAAAAAATGCGTCTATGGAAATATCTAAATAGCAAAGAAAATCCTACTTGACAAAATATATTTGAAGAAAAGTCGTTGAGATTTTACTAGGTCAATTAATTATTAAACGCAAAATCATATATTATATTCGCAAAATCATTCATTATATATTATCTACGATAAACGCATTTAAAATCAGAGGGCTGATACAGGAATAATTTTTATGTCAAGGCTCCGAAGAATCTGTTAATATTTTCACAGTTCAGTAGCTTAAGACATTTTAAACACTAAAACCTAGTTAGCTTACCAAAGTGTAAACTAAGCTAAGTACTTAGGTACTCCTTACTGACATATACTTAAAAAGGGAAGCAGACTCAACATTACTGTATAATACAAAACATGCCGCGTGGCATGAATTTACACTTAAGCTACATAAGTTTTGTTGTTTTACTTTAACATAATTTGTAATATTTGGAACACAAATAGTAAAATACTATATTTATGAATGTACAAGTGTACTTAGTATACAAACACCCGCATTAAACCGTTTATTTAATTATTTAGACAATTAAAAAATAAGCTACGTGTGAGAAATTGCCACCCGCTCTAAGTATGTAATGTTTGGTCTGATTCCCCTTGTCTGTCTGGGCTTACTCCTACATAAACGTACAAAAGACAAGTTATTGCAATGGTATTTAATCAACGCGAGAAGTCGACATTTCCTTCCGCGTAATTGGGCGCACGACGCACCCCTAGCGCGTGTGTTGCCAGCTTCAAATTGCCCCAATTTGCCGGAGCCCGGGCTGACTTGCTGATTGTTCGCGTGGGCGGCCCCCCGCACGGCCGTAATGACTTTATTATGGGGCTGGCATTATGTTTGATTCGATTATGGGTTGTTTTAATTGATGGAAAAAAATTATATGAATAAAAGACATTTAATTAGTTCGAACACGTTAAAGATATTTTAGGAATACATATAATAAAGTACAGTATAAATTTTGTACTGAGTATAGGTACTACCATTGGTACCATTTTTTAAACGCGAAGACACTCAACGGATGTTTTTCTTGAATGTTAAAACCATTCTTCGGCACTTCTGATTACTAATTAATTACTACGTGTATTTGTGTTTTACCGAAAAGCAATTTGAAAAATAAACCATTAAAGTCTTTATTTCTTCTTTTACAAATGAAATGATTAAAAACAATGTTTATCCACTTTCAAAATTTTTAACTTGTTCTTCATATATAACCCGAACCTCCTTAATTTAAATAGATTTACAATGCGACACAAATAAGTTGAACAAAAATGGCGGACTTCAAAGCATTTTGGTACACATTCCCGACATGTAAATTGAATCAAAATGGCAGTCGTCGGCGCATTATTTGTACCTGCGCCGATAACCGCTATTTGTACAATAATGCTTTGAAGTCCGCCATTTTTGTTCAACTTATTTGAGTCGCATTGTAAATCTATTTAAATTAAGGAGGTTTGGGTTTAGAAGTTTATTAGGTACACAGTTTTTCCTTTTTTTTTTCAGATATTCAGTTTTTTAGCAATAGTTGCATTAACAAAAATTACCCAAAAAAATCTAATAGAGAAATATGTTCTTCCTAGTCATCATCATCACCGAGACGGGTGGCGGTGCCGGTGCTGGTGAAGGACGGCAAACCCTGCGGTTCCGGGGAGTCTTCCTCGCCAGCCCACAGCCACTGCGCGACGCCCACGTCAGGGTACACTCAGCAGGTCAGTGTTATATCAATGTTCCTCATCATCATCACCGAGACGGGTGGCGTTGTCAGTGCTGGTGAAGGACGGCAAGCCCTGCGGCTCCGGGGAGTCCTCCTTGCCAGCCCACAGCCACTGCGCCACTCCTACGTCAGGGTACTCCTACGTCAGTGCATTATCAATTTTCCTCATCATCATGATCAAGACGGGTGGCGGTGCCGGTGCTGGTGAAGGATGGCAAGACTAGCGGCTCCGGGGAGTCTTCTTCGCCAGCCCACAGGTACAATCAGCAGGTCAGTGCTTTGTCAATATTCCTCAAACAGGCAAACCCTGAGAGTCCTCCTCGCTAGCCCACGTCCATCACGTCAGGGTACGCTCAGCAGCAGCAGTCTATATTCTACAGGCTTTACTAGTTGTAATTTTTTGTTTCTTTTAGTCTGATCCTATTGTTAGAAGGATTTTATGACGTTTGTACTTAAAAAAAAATTGAGGGAATCTGCATATAGGTAAAGCCACTCACTCCTGTAGCAGATAATTTTTAAACAACGTGCTAACATAAATAAAATTTTACATCTTCCCCTGAACACTTGCACATGATGATGATTCTTTCTCTGTTTATACATACAAACATTTTAATTATCACCCCTGTTTCCCACAGGGGTAGGCAGAGACTATGGACCTCCACTTGCTACGATCCTTACAAACCTCTATTTTCTATTTTTTTTTTCACATCGGTGGTTACCTACTGTTTTCTCAAACGATAATATTTTTTTAAAGACCGACTCACAGTCAAAAATTAACATGTTTATACATGTTTACCTACTTTTTGGTAAACATGTTTTTTCTTTTTTACTATAACCAGCGCATGGTTCCCCAGGTGTCGCAGGCGGCGTGCAGCAACCCCCTGGTGTCGTCGTACCGGCAGCCCGCCGCCTACCAGCAGCAGTGCTCCGGCTACCTCCCGCTGCAGGGCCGCGCCTGGTAGAAGTTCCCGCAGCTTTACCACGAGACAATGTTCAAGGAGGAGATGTATTTCGATTAGGATCTTGTGTGAAACCTTTAACGTCTTCTTTTTGTAATAGTTCATTCCTTTGCCTTTTTGATAGTTTAAAAACTTTCAAACTCTTTGTACATTGAATCTATTTCTTTCTTTAATAAGTATATACTTTAGTTAGAAATTATATTTTTTACAAAAATTTTGTTAGATCATCTTGGTAGAGACCTGATAGAGCATTTTGAGCCACTTGAGTTAGATAAGGTTTTTTTAAAAGTCCAAATATTTAAAAGGCTATAAGGTCACTATGGAATGGGTGGTTCTCAGAGCAAAATATCCGTATCGGCATTTAGTCTTCAAACTATAACGTCCGTTGAATAAAAATATCTACAAGGAAAGAAGCAAATCGTCCGCTAATAAAAATGCCCTTAAAGCATGTGATATTATTATTACTACTAGCTGTAACCCGCGACTTCGTCCGCGTAGAAGTCGAAAATGGTTCTGATAGGACCTGTAATTGGTTTTTTACGTTATAAATTGCGTTCCCGTTCGCGTTCGCGTTCCCGTTCCCGTTCCCGTTCCCGTTCCCGTTCGCGTTCGCGTTCGCGTTCCCGTTCCCGTTCCCGTTCCCGTTCACGTTCCCGTCCCGTTCCCGTCCCTGATTGTTGAAATCTAATTTTTGTATTATTATTTTTTATTGACCACTAATTAAAAAATGTCATGTGTCTCTCTTCAAAAATGACTAAGATTCATATAAACTTGCATCCCCTATTTCACCCCTATAGAGATATATTTTTCAGAATCTAATAAAAATGCATTATTATTTTCTACTATCTATTAAAATAAATTAAAAATTTCAAGTGTCTCACTTTAAATATTACGAAGTTCCATACAAACGGGCAACCCCTATTTCACCCCCTTAGGGATGGAATTTCCAAAAATCCTTTCTTAGCGGACGTCTCCTAGTCACAATCTACCTTCCTGCCAAATTTCATCTTCATTGGCTAAGTAGTTTTCGAGATTTCGTGATGAGTGAGTGATTTTCGCTTTTATATATATACATTACATTCACATGTCATAGAATTGTAGAGATTTAAAATTGACTTGCTTAAATAATTCTTCACTTATGGAAATAGATTACACCAGCTGCTTTTGCCTGTCAACGAGTGGCCGTCTTTTATTTTCGATAAGTAGATACAATAAAAGCTCTACCACGTATCTACCTTATTTGTTTTTCCACATCAGCTTTAATATTGTTACAATTTATTATCACTAACTTTGTGTAAAGTGTTGTTTGTGAACTCCTGTAAGAACATTGTCTATGGTAAAGCGGGCTGGCGGGGCAGACCAGAGACAATAGTGTAATAGTGTCAAAGTGCAGTGTCGGACTACCATTTATAGCGGGCACCACTAGGAGGGTACTGTAAATACGTAGACGTAGTGAATAAGCACGAATAAGGATTTGAATTTTGTTTGTGATACTTTTCTTCATCTAACTTGGTCATAAAATATTCATCAATTTCATTCAATTGTTAGAACTGATGTTTTTCTACCAGACCAATTTTTAGAATAAATTTAGTACAGTTTGTACTTAGTATATAGTTACTCTGTGTTACAGTCCTTGACTTATTGGAAAGCTAATTGAAACATTTAGCCTTCAGATATACGAGTAAGTTATTATATATATATATATATATATATATATATATATATCTGTTTTACTTTTCCTAAAAGTTGACAGGGAGAGAATGCTTTAGCATTAATTCCGCCTCTTGTTAGCTTTTGGCTCAATAAATATTTTAAATAAATAAATATTTAGATGTCAAAGTGTAATTCTGTAGGTATGTTATTTTAATAAACAAACTCAATGACCTACTTTGAATTAAAAAAAACTTATCGTTGAAAATAAAAATGAAATATTCCCATTTGCTAACTACTTAGCGCTTAACTGATCGAGTTTTTTAAGGCGGACGAATAATTTTTTGGAAGTATTATGTATTTCGTTACATAATATTTCTACGGGAAGTAAGACCGAACTGTCTCAAAAAAAAAAAAAAAAACTGCCTTTGGATAAAAAGTCAGCTTGTATTTCCAACGGCTTCAAATATATATTATATGTTTTTGTAGATTGATTGGATATTAATATGTAGTTAAATAGTTATGTAATGCTTTTTTTTTTCAAAATAATTCCATATTTTTAAAATTACAATAAAGTTCGAGTAAGATATTTTTTTCTTATTTTGACATTCGAATTTATTATCATCGAAGTTCTTTCACAAAATTGTGAATATTTTGTGACCAAGCGTAAAATATTATCAGAGTGCCAAACTTCAACGTTTTTTTCGATGTCCTCCGATGCTTTAGTTGGTGTTCTTTGTACATAACTGATAAAGTAGCGAAAACTTGTTGTGTGAATAGTATAATTTATGGTAAATCAGTGTTTGTGTGTGTAGATAGATGATAACCTGTACATAAAGCATTCCAGATGATAGTGATATAAAGAGCGATTTTTAAATCTAATTTTTAAAGTTTTATTCAATTAATCAATATATTTTTTACTTTTGTATACACCCCACGTTTTCTTTTAAGTTTCATTAGACATCAGACATTTATATATTTTTTCGATGTGAAGACGGTATTTATATATGTATTTCAAAATATTTGTATTGTAACAAAATTAACAACGAATAGATATTTACCTATTATATCAAATTATCTTTTTGCATAATTTGTTCAAAAAAAGTCTGCATTTAAGGAAACGGTATTTGATTGAATTTTCACTTAATAGAAGTGTCTACCTCCTTAAAGTAGGTACCTAAAGTCAACAGATTAGTAAATAATTAAACAAGAAATGTGTTATCAATTTTCAAAACCCATCCATTCTTTATACATGCCTACTTCAAAATATAAATTAAACATGTCATTTCAATATTCTGTTTGAGTTTACACCTACCTTAACATTAATAAAAATACCTTTTTAAAATGCTCACTGTTTATGTACTTAAACCCTTTTATATCCAATAATATTCTCAAAGCCGCAAATTGCCGCTCTAACTGTAAATACTAAATTAATGAAGGAGATTAAACGACGCGTGTTGGCAACACCAAGATGGCGGACTTTCCCGCGCTCAACACAATGATAGCAATAAGAAATCCTTAATTGTAATTAGAGTAATGTAACAAATGAAGAGTTGTAATTAATGTTTTTCTAAACTTAATTTATGTTCTGAATAGTTCCATGTAATTATTATAGACATAGGGGCGTTATTATGGATTACGATTATAAATAATGGTAATAGTAATAACATGAAGGAATTTGTAAGTATAATGAGAAGTGGGGTGTAATGAATTTCGATTTATAAAATAAAAATTAACGAGTTTTATGTGGTTCTTTTAATTTATCTCAAAATACTGCGGTATTAACCCTATGCCTAAGAACATCAATACAGTCTTTAGAAGAAAAGCTGAACAAAAATGAGTAATAACACACTGGATATAGAGGCCATCACCATCTTAGAAAATTGACTTCTAGGTCGTATTGTTCACGTGAGTGATTCAATACTTACAAATCTACTTACCCTGGGCGTCTGAGGTATCCTTGGTAGCAAGCCTAGGTTAGGTACCTATGTCTCGGTCCATGACAAATAGTTTTTCTTCAGTATCAATGGCATATACTCGTACTTAGTTGTAGACTTTTAATGTACCTATCTAGGTATAATTATGTACCTAATTAAAGAAATAGGTACCCGATGCTCATAAGGTCATTAAAAATAAATGAGTGTATATTTAAGTAGTTAGGTATCTAGGTAATTATAAGAGGTATCCGAAACATAACTCTAACTTTTAAAATAATTCTGTTCCTACTTAGCAGTATTTACCTATATGTAATATAATATTTTAATATTAAGTAGGTTCCTACTCCAGCATACCTATGAAGGTACAATAATATCAAGTCTTAGATAGTTAAAGGTGAAATAGAATTTATAAAGCACCCAATACTTTTAAAGGGAACCCTCACTTACTTCAGGTAAAATAGCTAAAGAAAATTCATAATGCTCCTCAAAAATCTAGTCAAAATATAAACAATCAAACCGCTACTAACATTTTTGCCCGCCCGAGGCTCGTTCAACGCTGTAAGCTCATTTTATTGTCTTCAATATTCCCAGATTACCCGACAATCTCTCATAACGCGTACAGTTTATTCCGCATGGCAACATCGACTTTGTTCAACGTCAGTCACGGCCCGCCAAAACGAAATAATAACATGGCGGATCACACATCGAAAAGACATAACCTCAAAACTTTATACATCAAATTCAGACCTTAAAACGTATGAATAAGACTGTTTTTGAGTTGGATATTGTTGTGTGTTGTGTCGTATTGGTTTGAAGCAGTAATTTTGATAGAACAAAGCGGAAAGAGTGCACGTGCAAGGCATTAGGAGGGCACGCTAATAAAATGGTGGATTAGCTGAGAGGACAGGTGAGGGAGGCGAAATTGAAAACTATTGGCCTCTTCAGATAAATTGGCATATCTTGGGTTACTAGGATCAACGTCAGTCAGGTGAGGAAACTGTATTAATTTGGAGGGTAGGCTGGTTTTATTAAACACTGATGACTGATGAGGTTGAACCATTTCCAATTTAGAAAACAGGGACCTTTTGCAGACTATTTCTCTGAAGTAGATAAAGACTAAATTCATATACAATGTGTATTTTTTATACTTGATCAAACGAAATGTGCGGATATAAGACGAAATATTATCGATAAAAAAACCGGAAAAAAAATCGTTATTAACACTTTAATTTTTTTTTTGTAAAGTTCGTCTTTCGATTTTTTTTTCTTTATGTAAACGGCGTAATTTCTTCAAAAAGAAAGCTACATAGTTTAAAAAGCTAAGAAAGTAAAAAAAAAATAACAATACCAAACAGGAATAATTAATGAAAAAATTAAAGTGCCTGGATTTTTTAAATGACTAACTTAACGATATTTTTTCAATTTTTTTATCTATAATATTTCATCTAATATCTGCGCACTTCGTTTGATCAAGAATAAAATACACATTGTATATAATAAACTAGGTAACTAATAAGCTACTAGGTAAGTTTATGGTACTCGTAACCAGTAGTTCGCCACGAACTGTGAACTCGCGAACCCCATATCAACCAACAACTTGACAGCTTTTGCTCATGTTCGAACTTGAAAATTCTATTGGCTGCTCCTACATGCCTACCAAATTTCATGTAGGTAAGTAGCTTCGATACAAACTAATCAAGTTAACGTTTAAGACACACACATATAAACGCCGGATTGTTCAAGTACCAAGACTTGGAGAACTTCACTCGCTTGTTTAAATACTTCATACTAAACCATAAGTTTACAGAAATTTACCTAAATACAAAATTCAAGAGTAAAATACATCCCTTTTTTGGACAAATCACACAGATTGAGCTAGCCTTAAGTAAATTCGAGACTTGTGTTATGGGATTGGTACTAACTTATAGATACTATATTATAATATTTATAAAGAATACTGTATAAATAAATTACTCATTTTGAAAATCCTAAAGAGAGTCCAGCAGTGGAAGTTCTGCGGCTAAGATGATGATGACGATGTATTGGCAAACATCCACCTTTTATAAATAATAATTTAAGGATTGTGCATGAAGGATAAAACAAGCCTACTTTAAGATTTAAGATTCAAAGATTCAAATCAGTAATTAGACCTTTACAGGCACTTTTTCACGTCAATAAGTATAATTTATGTTACGTGTAAAGTATATTAAAATTCAATTTATTTTAAAGAAAAGCTACCGATACGAGTACCAGCTGAAGCGTGCACCAACAACCCTTTTGTATTAATTTGAAGTTTTTTTACTGTTGTTCCCACACCATTATAATTTATAAAACAAAGATAGAGGTGAGATGCACAAGAGCGGAAGCGTTAATTAGATACGCCGGACGTGGCATTGTGAATTTGTGACGTCACAACATGGCGGCGGCTGCATCGATCGCGATAGGGCACGTGGAGGCAAGACTTGACTTAATGCTGCTCCCGAATGTTCAAAAGTACCTATTTGCTGTAACTGGTTGTTAAGTAAACCTAATACGTTACTTACTTGCTGATTAGGTACTATTAGTAACGCAAGTGTAGTGTGGTAACGTGATGATATGTAGATTATTTGCTTTTCAAAGAAACGTGAAAACATATGATACGTGATAATTGCACCTTCCAGTTAACGTTGGAATCCTTGAGATAACCATTTCATTATAGTATATAAGCTTTAGATGTTCTCAATAGAGTTAGAGTCGTCACAATGTCAGGAGTAGGTTAAAGAGAAGATTGAATAAATACAATCAATGGCTCTCATGTTTCCATCGCCATATCAACCCACAGCGTGACCACATATATCATTTGTTATGGCAATAGGATGTACAAAGTCTGAATTAAACAAGTAACTTTAAACAGAGTTTTAGGCAATACTTACGTAAATTAATGCCATGGCGTTAGGTAGAGCCATATACTTACAATAAGTTATACCCCAATTACCTAATAAGATGAGGTAGATCCATAGATATACCCACCTACCTAAGTTTCAAGTTTGTTAAAGATTAGTTTCACAAACGAAAGAGGTCTGTAAGAATCATAGACCTACCATTTTTTTTACTGCGTGTCATGATCGATGCAGATGGAGGTTCCATAGTCTCTGCCTACCCTTGTGGGAAACTAACTTGATAATTGTATGTGTGTATATGTAAATACTTTCATTAGGGAAAAAGGTTAGGCCTTTTCGAAGGTTCAAGGCCGCCGGCGCAGCCTTCGAGCGACCCCTGAAAATAGCGATTTACTTATGCGTACACAGAAGCAGCTACTCTATTTTTTTATTAACCTAATTTGTCCCACTGTCGGGCAAAGGTCTCTCCCATCTTTTTCCACTTATCTCTTTATTATGTAAGGCTCGACCATCCTTTACTCTATTAAGTTATTATATCTAACTGGGTAACCAAAGCCTAGGACCGTAAGGCCTAAAAACCGCTTTTAGCCTGACAGCAGGCGTAAAGATATCAAAAGACAAACAGGTAATTTAAATAGTGATGGGTTATTTATTACCCTTATTCATATCCAAAGTCAGGTTAAAAGTACCTTTAGGTACCTATTCCCTCGATCCGCTTTTACGATCTGCCCAAGAAAAGAGCACCATGTAATAAATAATAATAAATAAATATTCATGGACAAAAAACACTGATTGAGCTAGCCCCAAAGTAAGTTCGAGACTTGTGTTATGGGATACTAACTCAACGATACTATATTATATTCTTATATTATATCTTTGTTTTCTTTTTTTTATTTCTATAAATATAGTACATCCACAATTGTAGTCTTAATGTATACCTATATAGGAAGCAGCGGGTCATTCCCATCACGAGTATCATTAGATTACTCACTGGGAAGTCCTAGCATCATCTTGTAACAAAGATTACAGTAATATATGACTATTTTTTTATTTTATTTTATATATTATAACATATACATATATAAATGAACATCCAAGACCCAAGACAATTTGAAAAAGACCATTTTCCAACTTGCCCTGACCGGGGATCGAACCCGGGACCTCTGGGTGGCGGACTAGCATGGTGACCACTACGCCACGGAGGCCGTCAAAAGTAAGTACATTCTAAACGTGTACGAAAAGGATGTATCAAATCGACGACCTCCGTGGCGTAGTGGTCACCATGCTAGTTCGCCACCCAGAGGTTCTGGGTTCGATCCCCGGTCAGGGCAAGTTGGAAAATGACCTTTTTCAAATTGTCCTGGGTCTTGGATGTTTATCTATATATGTATTTGTTACAAAATATAGTATCGTTGAGTTAGTATCCCATAACACGAGTCTCGAACTTACTTTGGGGCTAGCTCAATTAGAGTTAAAAAAAAAAGAGTTAACGTAATCAAGAAATTTACAACATACAACTACTTAAATACTTACCGTGCCAAAATGTATGGAGCTGCAGATTTTTTATTGCCATTTTAACATAGATGGATGGATAGATAGATAGATATAAACTTTATTCGCTAAAAGGCCACACATTATACATTGTAATGTAATTATGAGTAAAGCACATAACAACAAATATCAAAAGTAGTATTTAAGGGGCTACCTAAATATTTCGGGGTCCAGTGCTGCCCCCATTTGAAATAAATCATTTGAAAAGAAACGGAGATATCATTAAAATTTGGTCTTGATAAGACCCTAGATAACACTTCAAACTATTTTATGAACTACTGTTTACATTTTAAAGTGAGAACGTGAAGCTTTCCTACGCACATACGCCAAAAGTGGCCGTTTTTCGCAATTGTGCGTAGAAAAGCTTCACGTTCGAACTTTAAACTGTAAACAATAGTTCATAAAATAGTTTGAAGGGTTGTCTAGGTTCAGATCAAGACAAAATTTTAAATGAAATCTCCGTTTCCTTTCAATAGATTTATTTCAAATGGGGGTAGCACTGGACCCCGGAAAATTCAGGTAGCCCCTTAATAGTGGTAGTGCAATGCGATTGTACTATGAGATAACCTAGAGACCGAAGGATGGTCTCATGGTAAAAGTTTTTCACATTGATTAATACGTTTACTCCCTTTTCGTTACACGTTATATATTTATCTGCGGAAATGATATACATACCTACAGCTTTCAATAAGGGGTAAAGGTGTAGGCAGAACTGCAGCCTCCCAACGACCCCTGAAATCGTGGATTGTGCGTACACGATCAGTAAACAAATTTGTACACCCGGGCCGCCCTCGGAGGGTTCCATTACGGCTAAGATTTGCCATTCATGGTCTTAAGACGTCAGGGAGTAATTGCTCAGCACAATGCCTGTGAATTATTCAGAGCTATGAATTTTAGAGGGGTAACAGTGGGGTTGGATTGAAAGGCTGTATGGGTTTATAAACTAGATGTTGTTTAGGTTTAATGGGTTTTGAACCTTTAAATACGTACACACAAACATACATTAATCATCTATTTACCCATTACGGGGTAGACAGAGCTCAAGGCGTCAGACCCAAAGGCCATGTTAACAGTGATCGCGTGAAGTTAGAAAAAGGAATTAAAAGAGATTGCTAGCCTCAACGCCTTTTTAATATGATTCAGATTCTCAACCATTCCCTCGATCGGCCTTACGCGGGAAGAGGCGCAGTTTTTCATTAAGTTTTTTTAAAGTGAAAACTTCTTTAGCGGCGTTGTACACTTTTTTTTAAGGGTCACGTATCCTGACGCCTCAGGCGTCAGGATACGTGACCCTGATCGAAAATCCGTAAGATGAATGGAGAGTAGACAGCCGGCGCGGCGTAGGAGAGGAAGTATCCCCCTTTCTTTCTACGGCGCGGCGAATATAAATTATCATGTTTGTGTACGATAGCGCAATAATAAATATTGTATTCTACCACATAAATGATTAGTACTTTCATACTGATAATTAAAGCAATTCGTGCAAAATTATTCCCTAACCATTCCGAAATATCAAAAATGCACAACTTTAATTTAAGTTTTCACTTCTGCCGGCACTCCCGGAGTGAACCCGTCGTTTTTTTTTTCTAAGACCTCTAAGAATATATAACCTACACTACATTAGGTACCAAAGCTCTCTATAATGTTAAAGAAATAAAATAAGAAGATAAAAATACAAAATCTTTATTATTTAATAAATTTTTCTTAAACCTTTGTTCTAGATTTATATCTATAGAATGCCGAAAATGCTAGCTCAGTTTTTTGCCGACGTGTAGGAACCACAGTGCTGATTTTCAGCTGATACCTAGTAGGTAAATAAGAGGTTAGATAGCTTTTGATAATCAAATAAGCAATTAAATCAACAATATCAAATACTATATTTACTAACGTGTACCCTGAAAATATCCACGATTATCGTTGTGCTAAATAATAGGGTATGCTTTTGATTGCCGCTGTAGGGTATAGAAAAACTTATCAAGGTAAGTATACATAGGTACTAACGGTAGGGCTTCAAGTTCGTAAGTAAGTTTAAAATTAAGGTAGGAAACTAGGGACACCGCGAATAATTAACGTACATTCTTTTGTCACCACTCGTGAGCTAAATAAGCTGAGTGGAGAAGTTTTTTTTTTAAATATAGGCAAAGTGTTTGTTAGTCCCTAAGCGTATATACCTATAACAGCGAAGGTTGAGGGGCTGACTAATTAGAACAAAAAACGCGGGAAAACACAAGTACGCTTGACAGTGAGCCAGAGACAAAGAGCACCACTCCAAAATCTACGAACGTTACAAGTCAACGACACCTAATTGCTGGAAAATCATCTCTATGACAAGGACACGAGAAGCACTTTTACATCAAAAAGAAAATACAGACTCCAACATATCTATTTTGAAATTTTCGAATTTGGAATGCTTTATCTACCATTCGGCTATCGCAAATTGCGGACTTTGATTGTTGCCATATAAGGGGCATTTTCCCTTGTTTCAGGGTAAGTTTAATGCCGTTTCCCAGTTACGAACGGTTGCGTAGAGAAGCGCCACAGCGCCGATTGTCTGTGGCACGTTCGGCCAAAGAGGCCACAATCGATAGAGCACGGGCGTGCGTTGTAATGAATTTATTAAGGAACTACTGCTTTTACTCGGTTTTGTATGGCTTTTGTTTGACGAGTTTTAAGATTAACGAAACAATTGATGTTTTCATAGATACTCAGTAGAAAAACGTTGGTACCTAGAACTTAGACCTCGCGATTATTTTCCCAAAACACGAGTGCGTAAATTTACAAAACCAATTTTACTCAATAATTTCAAAACTAGTTAATACTGATATCCAATATAGAGACATGCAAAACATAGCAATACCTACTATGTTGGTAAATGATAAGATCCTTCCAAATCTCATTAAACGGTTCGAAATTTATGGAGCTATATTTATTGTTACCATAATGCGTAGGCATATTTTAAAACCGGCTGAACCTATTTTGACTTAAAACTTAAAAATTCTATAAATAGTTGCCATACCTACTCATTCTGAATATTATCAAAATTAGTTAATCGGAACATACACAAACAATGTTTTTTCGCCACAACTTGAATGGTAACTCACTCGCTTCGCTTGTTCAGTCAATTAAGTAATTCGCTGACCGAAAATTAATGGGTGACTTTTGATATCCCATTAATAGATAGGTACTTACCTCCTTATGACGACCTCCGTGGCGTAGTGGTGCTAGTCCGCCGCCCAGAGGTTCCGGGTTCGATCAGGGCAAGTTGGAAATGGCCTTTTTCAAATTGTCCTGGTTCTTGGGTGTTTATCTATATATCTATTTGTTAAAATATTTTATAATAACACAAGGCTCGAACTTACTTTGGGGCTAGCTTAATCATTGTGATTTGTCCCTACATATATTTATTATGACGACCTCCGTGGCGTAGTGGTCACCATGCTAGTCCGCCACCCAGAGGTCCCGGGTTCGATCCCCGGTCAGGGCAAGTTCGAAAATGGCCTTTTTCAAATTGTCCTGGGTCTTGGATGTTTATCTATATATGTATTTGTTATAAAATATAGTATCGTTGAATTAGTATCCCATAACACAAGTCTCGAACTTACTTTGGGGCTAGCTCAATCAGTGTAATCTGTCCCTATATATTTATTTATTTATTTTTTTTTATATTTATTTATTAATATGAGTGATTATGTGTTTGCAAATAAATATACTTAATATTTTACCATGGACAATAAAAATTTCGTTTATGAATATTCTTGCAAAACACAAACATTCTTCTAAGCTATAGTTTAAGTATACACTGAGTTACTGAAAGAAGGAGATTTAAACGAAATTCGTAGGTATATTTTATGATTAAAGATTTTTATGTGAAATGCAATGTTACAACGCAGCATGAGTGCTCGTTGCTGGCTGCAATTACGGCATGAAGATATCGCTACAGCATCGCAGGAATGTGCTGGTCGGTCACGGTGGCGAGGGTGTCAGCGGTCCTGTCTCATTAACACGCGGACGAGACCTCCCGACCTCCAGGGTTGGGTGGCTTATTGGCGTGGCGGTATAGTGGTTCAGTACAATATACTTTAACATATAGGTAGTCAGTGTACGACTGCCTCCGTAGTCCAGTGGTCAAGGAGTTATCCTTGTGACCCGGAGGTCATGGGTTCGATTCCCACTCCGATGCATACTTTGTGAAAAGTTGTTTCCAGTCTGGATAGGATATTGCAGGCTTGAATCACCTGATTATCCGAAAAGAAAGATGATTCCGTGTTTCGGAAGGCACGTAAAACTGTGAGTCCTGAACGCCACCTAGCGTTTGATCATCAAACTACCCAAGGATTGGTTCCTGGTTTACCCTTTGGGTTGTGGAGGTCAGACGGCAGTCGCTCTGTGTAAAAAACAGTAACCTCGTCAAATCTCCTTGGTTAGGTAGCGGACCCCGGGCTCTGAAGCGTTGCTGCTGAGGATGCAACCGGGAATACGCTCGGATGATGATGATGATGATATAGGTAGTCAGTGTAAAAATGGTAAAAAAGGACTGTTATTAGTGTGTAACGCATTCTATGTTTATTTATTTAATTATTTAACTTCAAACACAAATACAAGTGTAATGGCGGACTTAAAGCCTAATGCCTTATCTACCAGTCAACCGAACCGGTGATGTAGAGAATGACAGAGGTAGTGCAAAACTTAAATAGGTATGTGGTGAAAAAAAGACTATATGTCAAAACAATAAACTATATACAAATAAATATACACTATTATATTTAATTTAGCAGTATCACTTAAATATGTATCATTATTAACGGCAATAGTATTACATATACATCACATGGTTTCGACTTGATCTTTGTCAGTGGATATCTGGTAGTGCTTTCTCTCTTATCTTTTGGTACCACGGAAGACCAGCGGCATGATGTAAAGGCACATCATTGCCCTATGCTGAGTGGTGTAATTTGGGTGTAAAACTAATTTTAGTTATTTAGTAATCCGACTGATGTATACTAATTTGCACAGAATAAAATATTTTTCTTCTTTTTCTTCTATTAAGTATAGTATACATAAATACACTATGATCTATCTGACAGTTTTTGAAGAAAGTGTGCCTTCACCGGTTTCTTAAATGTTCTGTTTTTGATATTTATGACGACCTCTGTAGCCATACTGTCACACCGGGGTTCCGGGTTCAATCCCCGGTCAGGTCAAGATGGAAAATGAATCTTTTTAGATTGACCAGGGTCTTGGATGTTTTAATCTATATATACAATGTCCTTTTTAATTAAGTACAAATATTTTAAGGGGCGATTCAGTCCATCATTTTAAACAACTTTTCCCAATAAATGTATACAGAAATACGAAAAAAAAATTTAGGATCTCATACAAATCGAAGTAGTCACGTGATATAGTTAGTATGAAAAATGCAAAAAAAAAAATGCGTATTTCGATAAACATTTATTAGGAAAAGTTGTTCAAAATTATGGACTAAATCACCCCTTAAAATATTTGTACTTAATTAAAAAGGACATTGTATATATGTATTTGTTATAAAATATAGTATCATTTAGTTAGTATCCCATCATAACACAAGTCTCGAACTTACTTTGGGGCTAGATCTGTGTGACTTGACCCTATATATTTTTTTATAAGATGTACTTGAATTACATGAGGCTTTTTTCAAATATATGAACCAATCGCGAATTAAGCGTGTAGTTACAGGAGATTCATAGTAATAGTAAGGGCTACTGAGAAATAGAATAAAAAATAGCTAAGATAATTTGGATAATTTAATTGCTTTTTTTCTACTTATTTCAGTTTCAGAAGTATTCCTTTTTAGGGTTCCGTAGGGCAATGGCAAAAAATGGAACCCTTATGGATTCTGTCTGTCCGTCCGTATGTCACAGTCACTTTTTTTCAGAAACTATAAGAATTATACAGATGAAACTTGTTAAGTAGATGTATTCTGTGAACTGCATTAAGATTTTCACACAAAAATAGAAAAAAAAAACAATAGGTAAATTTTGGGGGTTCCCCATACTTAGAACTGAAACTATTTTTTTTTTTTCATAAACCCATACGTATGGGTGTCTATGGATAGATCTTTAAAAATGATATAGAGGTTTCTTATATCATTTTTTTCTAAACTGAATAGAAACACTTCCAAAGTGGTAAAATGTGTCCCCCCCCCCCCGTAACTTCTAAAATAAAAGAATGATAAAACCAAAAAATATATATATATATGATGTACATTACCATGCAAGCTTCCACCGAAAATTGGTTTGAACGAGATCTAGTAAGTAGTTTTTTTTAATACGTTTATTAAAACATCGATCAAAGTTACCACGAACTACAAGAACTTTTATATTATGTTACTTGCTGCTACGGAACCCTTCATGGGTACACATAGCCTGTGTGTGTCAGTAGTATGTTAAAAGAATAACATAAATAGCGTCAACGTATACGCAGTTACATAGGTTGGCATACTGTAGGTAGGTAGAAATCTCAGAACCAGGCTCAGATAGCGCGTTTCTCTCCCAACGGGTTTTCTATTTGCCTACGGATCTCGCCTCAGACGATGACTTAGCAAATCATGCCTCTTCAATAAAAGCCTTTATTTTAATCCATTCTCATCCCGTCGTGTTATTTTGACAAGCAGCGCGCTGACAGGTGGCGCTATTGTAGCCAGACTACGTCAACATTCTTTTGGTTCGTTATGCCGATTCTCATCATTAAGTGTTCAGCCTTAATTAGATTCATATATTTATTTCTTTCTATTTGACGACCTCCTTGGCGTAGTGGTCGCCATGCTAGTCTGCCACCCAAAGGTTCCGGGTTAGATCATCGGTCAGGGCAAGTTGGAAAGTGGCCTTTTTAAATTGTCCTTGGTCTTGGATGTTTATCTATATACGTTTTTGTTGTAAAATATAGTATCGTTGAGTTAGTATCCCATAACACAAGTCTCGAACTAACTTTGGGGCTAGCTCAATTGGTGTAACTAAAATAAAAAATTAATAAAAAATTGAAACATTTGCTAAATTAAACCTTCGTTCTTGCAAAAGGAAAAGATCTATTCCTACCAGCTTTTTAGACCGGGAGATCGTAAAATGCGATCAAGGGATCAGCGAAAATCTGAAAAAATCTTCACAATTTGATTCTTTTTTGCACTAACAGACTGGATATGACCTTTGGGTCGTATAGCCCTAGGCTTAGGTAATAAATAAGGTTATTGTTATTAAGTTACGTAGGTACTCGTAATCGCTTATCAAATTAAATGAGCGTGATAACTAAATAAGAATCAAAATTGGTTATACTTTTGCTGAGACAACGTTGGGCGTACCCAAATAACCAGATACGGATACATTGTTCAACTTATGTACTCGTATATTTCATATAAAACAAATTATTCTGATTATTTTAGTCAGTAAGAACCTATGTTATTTTTTTAATTTTAGTGTTTATATTAGTTTTAGTAAAACTGGAATTACATTTAATAAGAATATGTAAATCTCTTAGCTCCCATCTCAAAAACTCCCGCACACCATCACAGGGAGTGGGGCATGCCTGAAAAACAGCGTTACTCGGACTCCGGTCCGGGGTAACACAAGCTGAGGTATTCCTTTGCCTACTTGCAAAGTTTTGCTAAACTATCTTTACTTTAGTGACTAGCCCCACGTAGTAAAAAAAATAAGGCTATGCTAGCCCCCTTATTCATAAAAAATACAAACGTTTGCTAAACCTATTTTAGTTAAAAACATGTTTTGTCTCGATCTTTCAATGTCAAATATTCAATTTGACATTGAAAGATCAGGGACAAAAGATTTTTAACTAAACAAAAAAAGAGGACAGGGATAAACGATATTTTAACTAAAATAGAAATAAATTAGCAAAAGGTTGTTAATTTATTTGAATACAGGGGTTAGAGTATGGCAATAAATGATATTTTCTTTCTTTATAAAAAAAACCCGGTGGAAACGTCAGCAAAAATACCTATATAAAAAGCTTTGTTTCGCAGTAAATTCCCGTATGCATGGACTCTTTTTCTGGAAAGACTGTAAATTCATTAAGAAAACGTACGCAGTTTTCTTATTCGTTTTATACCGTCTTATTATAAAAACAGAAATTTGTTACTAGGTTTAAACCATTACCCGCCCAAAATGAAGTTGACATTGACAGGTGGGATAGTGTGATATTACTAGATGTCAACTTGATTTAGTCGGATAATGGTTTAAACCTAGTAACAAAGTTAGTCTGGGTTTTATAATAAGACGGTTTAGGTTTATTTCTTCATAGGATATAAAATATGAAACTTGCTGTTTAAAATCTAGATCACAGAACAAAACAAAATACGCAGGCATTGAACTAACGCAGGTATATCTACCTAGCTTAATTACTTAGTAAGTACGTTTTATAATAATGGAGTGCATTTTCAAATCCATAAAGATTTCCGTGAATATTTAAACAGGGGTCTGGAGATACTTACCTACCGTCTACAATTTCCACTTAGCAGTTAAAACGCCGAAGATTATGACATAATACTCTCTCGCCAATCTAAAAGCCAGAGCAGTAAAACCTCTATAAAGCCGCCCATTTCATGACGCTGAAAGGATTATACTTTTAAAAGTATATATAGCTTCGACTTCTAGCCACTCGAGGCGCGATCTGTCAGCACTACGCTGGGGCTATTGCAGACGTGACACTTATAATTAACCTTTCTGACTGTCTAAACTCAAGAGCGAACTAGTTGATACTTTTTCTATACAAAGATCATTTGACTGAAATTGAAGGCAAATGAGAAGGCGATTTCCTCCACTGTTTGACATTGTAAATTCAAAATTTAACATGATATCGTTTTGTCTGATTATAATTTTTTTCTGTATGGATACAGAATAGTAAAACAAAAAGCTAATAAAAAGTTATAAGCCATCAAAGATTCGTTTCTTTTTTGCTTAATTTTACGCAACTTTCGGCGTAAATAAGTAATAAAAGAAGTGTAAAATCTCCAAAACTAAGAAGTGTAAAATCTACACACCGATACGGCTCATTTATCGAAGATTTTAATAAACTTTATTTGTAATCGATTAATGCACTCGCTTTTGCATAAAACCCCTTTTCCCAAAGGACTTTACGTATTTTTTACGCGTTCGGTTTACTATGAATTTATCGTGCATTTCACCTCACTGCTTCTCCCGAACACAATGTTAGGCGAGACAACACTTGCCCTTAGGCCTCGCCCACCTGTGAGTTCGGGCTCACGACTAGTTCATCATTAAGACTCTGAAATAAAAATACATTATTATTATTATTATCGGTGTCATTGTAGGGAAAAATCAGAAGGAAGTCTAGGATTATTATCGCCCGTAGACACGGTCTATGGACTTTCATACGTATTTATTTCTAATATATTGTCTAATGCAGCTTAAAAATCAGAGTCCAATGTTGACTACTTACCACATAAAAAACAAATATCTTAGTTGTTTCTTGTGAGAGGGAAAATCAAAAATTGACAATCAAACAAATAAATATGAAGCATGCATTTAATTATTTATTGACAGTGATGTAGTCAAGCTACATTGAGCTCTTTTTCCTTGTTATCATGGACTTCAATTATACGGAAAAGTGGGCTACGTACAGCAAGATCCTACCCGTACACCTTGTCCGGTATTGCTCCGCCAAGTGTCAGACGTGATGTAGCATGTTCGGTGGAAAAATTTAAGCAGTCAACCGATAAGAGGCACCTTCTCTATGGACAGACTCTGCCACCTGCAAGTATCAAGAGTCGTAACAGCTTCCTCGGGCAGTCAAACATACCAGCCGCAGAAGCTCCGTATAAACAAATATCCACCTTACGAGCCAAACCTTACCACCTGCAGAGCAACTCCCACCTGGTAGAGACCTCCCTTGGTCAGTGTTGGGAGGTGTCGAGAAACCCGAGTTAGGTGGCGTCACGCTGATTTGACGTCTTTTGCGACTGCGGTGCCATTCAGTCGATGGGCTACCAGCTTCTATCGTGTCAGAATTGCTTTACGTCGTGTACCATCGAGGACTTAAATGAGACTAACGACAAAGGGATCGCCGTGGCCACATACTGGTCAAATTTCATTTGAAATAGAAACTAGGTATACTGAAACCATTTTGACTCAACAAGAAGAAGCAAGAGACAACCGCAGATACACTATAGATACGGAAATCCCGTCAATTTTGCTTTTCCATCTCGAACGTTTCAACTAGCCAAAAGTATGTTTCAAGATTATTTATAGAAATTCACTTTGAGTAAGTTTCTCAACAGTAGTAAGTATAGAAGGGATTGTTTTTCCTCAAGTTTTTTCTTTGGTTTCCTTCAAATATTTCTTAAACGAAACCTATTTCATATCCACCATTACATTTTGCGTTTTGTCGCAGCATCCCACTTTAAAAATGGAACTAAAAGACGCAAGTCTGCCCAGCCACTTTTCGTTTGTCACGCTGCCCGCTAATGGCGCGCTGGAAACAACGGCGAAATACAGACACAAAGGATATTTCCGTTTGATGTGAATTGGTACTGTGAAAGGCTAGTAATGTATGCTGAAACGCTGGAATATTATAAAGGCTTTGCGATTCACCCATATGCAGCTTTCATTTTATTTCAGTAGGTACCTATGAAACGATCTTAGTTCGGTCGCCATACCTTTTAAACTATTTCGCTTTTTTAATTAAGTATTTTAAAATCTTGATTGTTATTTACAAAATTTTACACTTAAGTACGTTTGATGTAGTTAAGGAGAGGGGTTAAGGGGGTGTTAAGGAAGGTTTACTTTAGTGTCTATCTATAGGTATACGTAAGTACAACGTGGAAACGACATACCCGTTATAAACCGAACCACGGACCATACTAAGATCAATACAATACGAGTACAATGAAATTCAAATAACAAACCAAAACTTCGACATTCCCATACAAATTAAAATAACAGCCAAACACACAAAAAAAATGGGCATTTCCATACAAAAGTGTGCAGCCCCCCGGTAATTTGTATGAGAATGTCGAATTTTTTTAGGTTATTTTAATTTCATTATACTATAGCCCGTGGTTCGATTATAATAAATAAATGAATATATAGGGACAAATAACACTGATTGAGCTAGTCCCAAAGTTAGTTCCAGACTTGTGTTATGGGATACTAACTCAACGATACTATATTTTATAACAAATACATATATAGATAGACATCCAAGACCAAGGTCAATTTGAAAAAGGCCGATTGTAACGTGTATGTCCCATTCACCTTGTATATCCGAGTAGTTTTTAACTCAGTGTTTAGTTAGATATTTGAATAAATAAATAATTACTACAAACATACTTTGGACGCTTATGTTTAATTTTTTTTTTCAATACTCGTTGTATATTGTTCGAGCTTGAAGTTGTTGCAACATCAAGCTCGAACAATATACAACGTATAAGGGACATAGCCGTAATAAATAGAACCACAGGCTATGCTAGACCACTTTATAAAAACGTGTTTAGGCAATTTGTATAGGAATGTCGTTTTTTTTTTTGTTATTTGGTTGTTATTTTAATTTCATAATACTATGGTGAACTAGTATAGCCCGTGGCCTAATTAATTAGGGGTATGTCCCTTCCACGTTGTGTATCCGAGTAGTTTTCAACTTAGTGCTTAGTTAGGTAGGTATATGAAATAAATAAATAACTACTGGTAACATACTTTGGAAGCTTATGTTTAGTATTTTTTTTTTCTTTGTTAATGCAGCAACTTCAAGCTCGTGATAAATTGAACCACAGGCTATAGGTACTAGACCACTGAAGTATAATGAAAACAAAATAGCCAAACTTACAAAAAATATCGTCATCTCTTTACAAAAGTGTGCAGCCCCCGGGCAACTTGTACGGGAATCGTCGAAATAACAACCAAAAAAAATCGAATTTTTTTTTGGTTGTAATTTTAATTTCATTGTACTAAAGTGAACTAGTATAGCCCGTGGCTTAATTAATTAGGGATATGTCCCTTCCACGTTGTGTATCCGAGTAGTTTTTAACTCCTTGTTTAGTTAGGTACTTATTTGAAATAAATAAATAATTACTAGAAACATACTTTGGACGGTTATGTTTATTTTTTATCAGCAACTTCAAGCTCGAACAATATTATAATATACAACGTGAAAGTTACATAGCCGTAATAAATAGAACCACAGGCTATGCTAGACCACTTTAGTATAATGAAATTAAAATTACAGCCAAAACGCAAAAAAAAAAACGGCATTTCCATACAAAAGTGTGCAGCCTCCCGGCAATTTGTATGGGAATGTCGATTTTTTTTGGTTATTTGGTTGTTATTTAAATTTCATTATACTATAGTGATCTCGTATACTCGTGGTTCGATGTAATACGGGTATGCCCCATCCACCTTGTATGTTCAAGTAGTTTTCAACTCAGTGCTTAGTTAGGTATATGAAATAAATAAATAATTACTACAAACATACTTTGGACGCTCATGTTTGGTTTTTTTTTCAATTCAATGCAGCAACTTCAAGCTCGAATAATATATAAACGGGTGCGATTAGTTTTCATTGAAACTTTACATAACGACAGCGCCTAAGCACATGCAACCGTGTACAGCGGGGTCTACATAATTGTTCACAATGAGCTCACATAGTCGTGGTGTTCAATCGACACTCCACTCGAGGGCAGGGGAGATTACGAAACAATGGACTTTTTTCCAAAATACATAATAATGCAACGTCAAATGGCGAGGTTGAACACGAACGGGCTTAGAGATCCGCGGGCAACGGACGGTGGGAAAATTTGAGAAATGATCCTGTACGTTTTTTTTTAAACATTATAGGGTCTTATTCTCCTAAATATCAGAATTGCTGGTAAAAATCTATGGCAAATGTTAAGATTCATAGAAATAAATTTAAAAATTCTCTAAAAAAATTTGGCGGCCATTTAGAATTCAATTCTTTTATCAGATTTTGAAACTGGCTCCCATTTCCCTACTTATTCAAAATTATTGTGTACAAGAAAGCTTTTGTCACTAGATCAAACATCTTTAGATTTAGCTGTTATACTCAAAATCAAATCAAATGTCACTAATTGAGCTAGCCCCAAAGTAAGTTCGAGACTTGTGTTATGGGATACTGACCCTACGATACTATATTTTATAACAAATATATCTACAAAGTTATATAGATAAACATCCAAAGCTCAGGACAATTTGAAAAAGGTCATTTTTCAACTTGATCTGACCAGGGATCGAACCCGGGTAGCGGACTAGCATGGTGACCACTACGCCACGGAGGTCGTAAGTTACAAACCTTTTTATAACAAATAGGTACTTATTTCAAGTCTGATAACCGATTCACCTTAGATTTCAAATAAGTGAAGCAGTGAGGTGAAATGCACCATAATTCATAGTAAACCGAGCGCGTAAAAAAATACGTCAAGAACTTTGGGAAAAGGGGTATTATGCAAAAACTACTGCATTCATCAATTACAAATAAAGTTAATTAAAATTTTCGATAATTAAGCTGTGTCTTTGTGGACTGTGTTTGTGGAGATTTTACACTTATTTTATTAAGTACTTATTTACGCCGAAAGTTGCAAAAAAAAGAATCTTTATTGGCTTATTTTATAACTTTTTTATGGCTTTTTATTTTACTATTCTGATTCCGTACAGACAAAATGTATAATGAGACAAAACGATATCATGTTGAACTTTGGATGTACAATGTCAAACAGTGGAGGAAATCCCCTCCGAAATTTTTATAGAGAAAGCATTAAGGGGCTACATGAATTTTTCGGGGTCCAGTGCTGCCCCCATTTGAAATAAATCATTTAATAGGAAACGGAGACATCATTTAAAATTTTGTCTTGATCAGACCCTAGATAACCCTACAAACTAATTTGTGAACTACAGTTTAAAGTGAGAACGTGAAGTTTTTCTACGCACATACGCCAAAAGTGGCCGTTTTTCGCAATTGTGCGTAGAAAAGCTTTACGTTCTCACTTTAAACTGTAAACAGTAGTTCATAAAATAGTTTGGAGGGTTATCTAGGGTCTGGTCTAGACAAAATTTTAAATGATATCTCCGTTTTCTTTCAAATGATTTATTATCTACAAATGGGGGCAGCACTGGACCCTGGAAAATTCAGATAGCCCCTTAACCAGTTCGACCTTAAAGGGAGAAGGTATTTCATACACAGGTTCTCTATAGAGTTAGTAATTAACAATACGTACCTACTACTGTAAGTTGACATACTTACCCTCATATTCATAAGAATTAACAACCGTTTGCTAAACCTATTTTAGTAAAAACGTGTTTTGTCACTTTCCCTCTTTTCAATATTTGACATTGAAAGAACGAGACAAAACATATTTTAACTAAAGTAGCTTTAGCAAACGGTTGTAAATTTTTATGAATTTGGGGGCTAATCTTTAAAAGGCGTAGCCTAATATATTGTATGGTTTTTCACAGGGAATAAATAAATTAATGAATACATATTTACATTTCATCTCCATTGAAAATGAATTATTGAAAATAAATTAAATTTAAAATTTTGGTCTCACTGTAGTATCTAAAATGTAAACAGTAGTTCATTAAATAGTTTGAAGGGCATCTAGAGCATGATGAGACCAAAATTTTAAATGATATATCCGTTTCCTTTCAAATAATTTATTTCAAATGGGAGCAGCACTGAACCCCGAAAAATTCATGTAAGAAATATCTCTGAAAAGTGTAAATTTACTAAGTAATAGTAAATCCCTTTATTCGTAAAAGTTATCAAACCTTTGCTAAACCTCTTTTAGTCAAAATGTGTTTTGTCTTGTTCTTACTATGTCAAAAATTGAAAAGAGAGAAAGGGACAAAAGATTTTTTAACTTAAATAGGTTTAGCAAACGGTTGTTAATTTTTATGAATAAGAGGGAAAGTCTATTACGTTAATTTAATAGATGGACTCGATGTAAATGCACGGAACCCCCAAAATAATTATCATCCAGCGACACATGGGTGAATTTCGAGATTTTTGGGTCCGTGCTCGAGTGCTGCTCGACCAGCAGCGCCGCGGCCGCGCAAATTATTAAAAAGCATAAAGTATAAAAAATAGCGCTTCAAGGGGCGCTCGGCTGGAAATATAACGTGCCAGCTTAGGTATGGCCCGATAATTCGGTACTTTCCAACAACTAAAATCATAGATTTTTTTCTAAACGTCAAAACAAACATTTGTATGACATATAGACTAATGAGGTCATAACTTCTTGGAATCAAATACAATTTTTGTAGCACTTTCAAGAGCGGCCTTCCCGTCTTACTTTTCATACAAACGCCCGTACGTGATTATGGCGTTGTTACTAATCTTTCTTGAAAACTTTTGAACTCCTTGTGCGCTATTTCTATGTTTCAATCGAAATAAAAATGAAATTTTGGAATAACAAATTCAGTATGCGCCTCCAAAATTTGCTTTTTTGCACAAATTTTAGCTGAACTTCGACCGCTTATAAAGTACTTATCAATTGTAAAGGTAAAGAAAATACTTCGATACAAACCTCGCAAATGTCATGAAATTTTAAATGAAACACATTTATTTCGCATCTTGTAAGGCTTACTGATAAACACGTATCTCTTGGAACAAGTTTTATGAAATTTCCGCACCCTATGAATAGTTAAAATTCGTTCAATGTATATTTAATAATAATACTAATTTCATTCAATAGAATGCAAACCGTGCCCATACACGCAGTCTCTCTTTTTGGATTGCCTCTTTTTCTAGCATTGCCCTGGCTGGATGAAACAACAAGCTTTTCAAACTATTCTCGTGTTGACGAAGGGCCGCCTTAATATCAGTTTTTCTGCAATAATAAATCTAAAATCATGTTGTAAGTGGATATGATCATCACAAGTGTCATTATTTTGTGACTTTTTATTTTTTTTAACAGTACCAAATAATTTATTTTGAGCCAAAAAGTATATCTACCCAATTACGGGATTGAATTTTTAAAACTAGAATCTCGGAAAAACAAACTAAAAACATTTGTTTTCTGAAAAATAGGCTTTATGAGATAGGAAGCGATAGAACTACCTAATTTTAAGAGAGTCCAAGCAGAGAGGGTACCTATAATCAATATGAAGATTAATATCTACCTACTGTAGCAACCTGCTTTGGACGACCTGCCACCATACATACCTAGTTCCGTAAAGTAAAATCGAGAAATGATTACCAACTAAGGTACCTATGTCATTTATGTACATATTAAATAAAAGGAATATCCCACAGAAAATATAATATTACCTACTATCTCGATATTATAATACCTATAAGCAGATAATAATATTATCTTTGCCTATAGGCACCAATTTTATCTCATCTTTTAAGCATCATTAGCCTGTGCTAATATTATTTTAATCGCTTTAAAAGTAAACATCATTAAAATCACTGTAGCCTAAAAAGCGATGATGATGCTATCGCAAAAACTAATAAAACAACATTACACAAAAACCATTTAAAAACTGGTAGCGTTGAACAAAAACGCATCCAATGAATTAACTCTCCCTCGACGATACAATCTAACCAACCGCACGACAAAAGAATTAGTCAAAATAATACAAAAAATGTTCACAATAGCTTTTGAAACGAGTTGTGGGCGAAATTGTTACTAAAGTGTAGCAACATCTGTCTAGAGGGGAGAAATTCAATCAATAAAAACCATAAACAACACAATCCTGCTCGGCAATAATGCGCTTTATTTTAATCTACTAAAACTCAAAATTGTTCCAATAGAATGTAGTTAGCGCTCTTTAGGATGGAGTAAGATAGAGTTAACGCCATTACTGTCAAATTGCGGGCCAATCAACGCGCAGAGGAAGCGACCAATGAGGGCGACGCGCGGTGCGTGCGCCGAATGCAAAATTTGGGGGAAACTGGAACAATTTGTAACTTTTTTCTGTTTGTTTGGGCAACTAATTTTCATTTCGGCGCGGCACTTTTTGATTGTGGCCTGGAGTGGCCTCTGCCCATCGCATATTTATGATTTTTATACCTGCCTGATGTGTTAATTTAATATAGTTATCAGTGAGTGCATAGTACCTACGTGAAGCGAATTCTCTGATAAGATTCTCTCTTCCTTCTTCAGCGATTCATAGGTAAATGAACGAGTTTAAACTAAGTAAGACACACATGTAAAAATCCAGTTTAATTTCCCCTCGCTTCGTTCGCCGCTTTAGTAATTTTCTATGTTAGAGAAAATTAGGTATACAATCATCATTATCATCATAATATCAGCCACAGGAAGTCCACTGCTGGACATAGGCCTCCCCCAAGGATTTCCAAAGCGGCCTGCATCCAGCGCTTTCCTGAAACCTTGCTCAGGTTATCTGACCATCTAGCAGGTGGGTGTTCTACGCTGCGCTTGCCGGTACGTGGCCGCCATTCGAGAACCTTTCTGCCCCTTTGGCCATCGGTTCTTCGCGCTATGTGCACCGCCCACTGCCACTTCAATGAGCTAATCCGCTTGGCTATGTCAGTGGCTTTGGTTCTCCTACGAATCTCCTCATTCCTGATCTGATCGCGTAGAGAAACACCCAGCATAGTCCTCTCCACAGCCCGTTGAGCGACCTTGAGCCTTTTTATGAGACCCATAGTACGGGACCACGTTTCAGAGCCATTAGTCATCACTGATAACACACATTGATTAAACACTTTCGTCTTGAGAATCCCCTTACCCTGGACAGAATCAGACCTTCCCATACAAACGTAGTCTACGTTTTATTTGAAAACGACATGTCGGATATGGGCAAAATTACGTAATTTTAAAGAAATTGCAATTATCTAGGGTTATAATTGGTTTCCGACAGTAAAATTATGAACTTAAAAGAGAATATGGTGTATTATATCATATTTAACCATCAGTATGGAAAACTTCTACACCCTTATAATTTCTTTCCAGTTCATAATTTTTTGTCGGAAGGAAACCAATTATAACCCTACATAATTGCAATTTCTTTAAAATTTCAAATTTTTACCGAAATGTGACATGTAGTTTCAAAATAAAACGTAGACTACGTTTGTATGGAAAAGTCTAGGGTAAGGCACCGAGGTATTTTAGACGATAAAATACTGCGTAATTGACCCAGGTAGATATACTGATCTACAACTTCGAGGGTGGAGCTCCCAACAGAAACAGGTAAAGGCGTATCGTGCATATTTGACATGGCCTTCGCCTTGTCAATTTAAATTTTTAGGCCGACCTATAGGGAGACTCTATTTAGGTCTTCAAGCATCGTACTTAAGTCCTCCATCGATTCAGCCATGACAACGATATCGTCGGCAAATCGAAGGTGAGTAGGAGCTTGAAGGCATCTTTCAGAGCGGCGATGAACAATTTGGGAGATATGACATCTCCCTGTCTCACGCCTCTCTGCAATGGAATATCCTTTGTACTGTGCTCCTGTACTCGGACCGACATAGTGGCTTTGTTCTATAAGCACTTTTAGAACAAAGCCACTATGTACACACAACTCGATATACCGACAGTCAATACCAATGTTTATTTATCAATGTTTCGATCGAATCGAAGGCAATTTCGCAGTCCACGACCCCCAAGCACAGCAAATACAGCAATATACAAATATACAATCATAGAAAAACAAATAATTTGTCAAAAAATCATTCTAAGGGCTAAGTAGGACTACTGGGACTATCTCTAAGTCATGTACCAAATAGATTGTTCTTATTTAATTCTTACTTCGTTCGTAAGTGCAATCTGCGGAGTCCAATATCTACCTCTACCTAAACAAAAAACGAATGACAAGATGAGTGGTCAGTGGTCACCGATTAGAGGAAGACACCAACCCTAGGCTCATTATAATGAATTTTAATAGAAAAAATATCAGTTTACTCATTTACTTCCTTCTCAGTTCTCACAGTCATTCGCACTTCACCTCGCGAAATCAAATTCCCATCAAATCGGAAATTGCTCATTCACACTCGGCCGAGTCCACTCAAAGTGCTCAAAACGCCACTTACAAGTTCTCAAGACCGCTATAAAGAAGTCAAATTCATCTGTCAAAAAGAATTTGAATTCGGAACGGTGGCAGGGCGCAGCGCGCGCGCTGCGTGACGTCATTCGGGGTCACGCGAACGCAGCGTGAGGGCACACTACCCGCTGGCAACACCGCCCTTATAAAATCATTAGTACAAACGAACGCTATTGACAAAAGACAAACCTTTGACACATTATTACGGTGAAGTGAACATTCTAGATCTTGGTTTATGGGAAATGAGCAGGCGTCCGATTCGCGACATTCAGCTTTCGGCCGACTTTTCACGGTTGAAATGTGACACTGCAGGTACACTATGGGAATGTGTGGACTTAGCCACACGGAAACTGTGGGAAATGCTGGTAGTTGATTTTGTGTTGCATTTTATTTGTGAGGGTCCATCCCTTCCCTTCTCTCATTAAGTAAAATGAGACACAAATAAGTTGGACAAAAATGGCGGACTTCAAAGCATTTTTGTACAAATTCCCGAAACGTAGGTTGAACCAAAATGGTGGTTCCGGATCACAAGGCGAACGCCTTGACCACTACGTATTATAAGTAATAACTAGTTAAAAAGTAAAGAAAGAAAGAAAAGCTTTATTCGGCAATCAAAACCATCACAACCCTCATGTACTTACAATAAAAATACTCGTAACAATTACCTAAGGGCGACCAGCTCGACTATGTGCTGATGGTGGTTTGCCATAACGCTGATTTTCAGCTGCTCCCAAAATAGATAGTTAGATAGCTTCCATAAAAAAAACCAGAACAAGAAATCAGCTTTGTGAAACTGCATCTATACATAATTTAAGCTAAAATTATTTAAAGTTTCAATCTGACTTTTATATCTATCAAAATATGAAATAACTAATTTAGACAAACTAAAATTATACCATAGATTACCCTTCTATATTGCAAGCATGTAAGTCCAATAGCCAAGGATAGAACAAGGATTCACCATCCCATCCTTTGATCGTATCTAAGTTAAGAGTTCCCTTACCGTGGACAGAATTAGACTTTCCCATACACACGTTGTCTAGCTTTTATTTTAAATCGGCATTTCAGATATTAGTCAAATTATGTAATTTCAAAGAAAGATAGATAGATAGATAGATAGATAACTCTTTATTGTACACCAAAAGAAAAAAATGTAACACAAAGAAATAATTTTAAATTAAATGAGTACAATGGGCGGTCTTATCGCTTAAAGCGATCTCTTCCAGACAACCAGTGGATGGAGAGGAATGTGAGAAAGACAAAGACGGTGGTGCAACTGACTAAGAAGGAAAAAAAAATGTATCTAAAGCAACTATAAACTTAATAAATTTGACATAAATTTACACACATTTTAACCTTTATAAATACATTAAAACATAAATAGGTTTAGGCAATATACATACATAAATTATATATTACACATATACATATACAATACATAAATTATATATAACACATATACATATACAATACATATTATTAAATAGCAAATAGACTTACTGATAACTTGATAGCTACATAAAATAGAGTAATTTATAATGTGATCATTCCAATTAATTACTTTTTGATAGATAGTAATCTACTACCCTTTTCTTAAAAACGGGAAGAGACTGTACCTGCCGTATTAAGAAATTGCATATATTACCCTGGACAGAATCAGACTTTCCCATACAAACGTAGTCTACATTTTATTATGAAACGACATGTCGGATATGTGCGAAATTGTGTAATTTTAAAGAAATTGCAATTATTTAGGGTTATAATTGGTTTCTGTTAGTTAAATTATGCACTTAAAAGAGAATATAGTGTATTATATTATATCATATTTGACCATCAGTATGGAAAACTTCTACACCCTTATGTTTTCTTTCAAGTTCATAATTTTACCGTAGCAAATCAATTACCTATAACCCTAGATAATTGCAATTTATTTAAAATAACAATCTTTTTATTCAAATCTGACATGTTGTTTCAAAATAAAACGTAGACTACGTTTGTATGGAAAAGTCTGGGGTAAAGGGATTCTTAAGGTATATAAAAAGCTTTCACAGTCAAAATATGAACTTGAAAGAGAATACAGTGTATCATTTCATATATTTGACCATCGGTATGGGAAACTTCAACACTCTCATATTAGGTTGGGGAAAAAGTCTTTTCGCATATAGTATGTTACTTGTAATAAAACCACTTTGGCTATACTATTTGTACCTGGCTGGTTTTGGTATCATTTAAAAGTTTAAATTTTAAAGAAGATAATTCCCAATTCAAATTAGGAAAATGCGTGATTTTCATTTGTTTTTCTTACCGTCAAGATGAGTGAATCTAATGAAGAAATTAGATAAATTTTAAAATTTTACTACAAAAAAGGTAAAAATGCAATGCAAGCCGCGAAAAAAATTTGCGATGTTTATGGACCTAGTGCAGTGTCTGTGAGAGTAGCACAAATTTGGTTTAAGCGTTTTCAATCCGGAAATTTTGATGTCAAAGATGCACGTCGCTCTGGTCGCCCTGTTACGGATAAAATGGATGTAATTTTTGAAAAAGTGGAGCAAGATCAGCATATCAGTAGTTACGACGTAGCTGAAGAACTGGGAATTGACCACAAAACAGTTCTGGCGCATTTGAAAAAAATGGGTACAAAAAAAAGCTCGATATTTGGGTACCTCACGAGCTCTCTGAAAGAAACTTAATGAACCGTGTACTCATTTGTGATTCTTTATTACGACGTAATGAGACCGAACCATTTTTGAAGAAATTGATAACTGGTGATGAAAAGTGGATCACGTACGACAAGAACGTGCGAAAAAGGTCATGGTCAAAGGCCGGTCAGGCTTCACAGACTGTGGCGAAACCCGGGTTAACTCGCAACAAGATGATGCTGTGTGAGTGGTGGGATTGGAAGGGCATTATGCATTATGAGCTGTTACCACCAGGCAGGACCATCGATTCAGAACTCTACTGCGAACAACTGATAAGATTAAAGCAAGAAGTTGAGAGAAAGCGGCCGGAATTAATCAACAGAAGGGGTGTGGTTTTTCATCATGATAACGCTAGACCTCACACATCCACTCAGCAAAAATTAAGAGAGTTTGGCTGGGAGGTGTTAATGCATCCGCCGTATAGTCCTGACCTGGCACCTTCAGATTTCCACCTGTTTCGGTCTCTTCAGAATTCTTTAGGCAGTGTCAGGTTAACGTCACGAGAGAACTGCCTTCTTCTTCTTCTTCTTCGTCGTGTCGATGACTGAACTTCTTCAAATTACATTTGACCAGTAGGAGGCCACAGCAACAGCATTGTCTGTGCACTGCATCAAATCGGCCATTGAACATGAAGCAGGGCATGAGGGACAGCGGAGAAGATGTGTTATTGTCATTGAGAGGACTGCCAAAACTACTTGACAGTTTTTTGATCAGAAGCCCCAAAATTTCTATAGCAATGGGATCATGTCCCTACCTATAAGATGGCAAAAAGTTATCGAACAAAATGGTACCTACATACTTTAGTTAAATGTTAACTATATTAAAAAATGTTTTGAATTTTCCTATAAAATGCGAAATGACTTTTTCCCCAACCTATTATTTTCTTTCTAGTTCATATTTGACTGTCGAAACTAGTTATATAAGTACCTAGATATATTCCATTTCTTTAAAATTACAAAATACTGCCGAAATCTCACATGTCATTTTAAAATAAAAGCTAGACAAATAGACTACATTTTTTATGGAAAAGTCTAGGGTAAGGGGATTCTTAATAAGTGTATTTCACGGAATTTCTTAGTAACAACTTGTGTGTAGTGTAAGAAGATACATCAATACAATACACCGGTACTTAATACCCATAATAGTTTTTATCCGTTGTTCAGGTTATAATAAAACGTACATTTAACACAGGTATTTAGTAGTCATTGCATACAGATAGAACGTGAATAGTGACACGCAAAGTTAGGCAAAATTTTAACGCAGGTTATTCAAAAGGATGCCCGCGAACACAGTCGCAAAAAATACCTAATTAGCCATTACAAAACCAAACCTTCCGACAAATCACGACCCAATAAACTTTAATATTATTTTTTACAAATGCAACTGTCAAAACGTTTTCCAATATGGCGGACCCGGACAATGCGCGTCTGAAGTGGGTTTGTGCGCAATCAATAGTTTTTTTAATTCCTTTTTTTCGCCGCGACCGAAGGCTACATGAAAGGAAGTTAGGGCTGCTGGAATGGCTGGAGGCCACTTGAGAATCAATGAGATTCAAACTTAACGGAGGTTTTAATATTTTTTGTCCAGGTAAGCTCAAATGGGCTGTTAATAATTAATTACACTGGATATTCGAAGCTGCTGTTGAACGGAAAATTATATTTGTGCTTAAATTAAGTTTTAAGTAGAATGAGGAGAAAATTTGCGTGTTGTGCTGACAAAATCAAAACCTTAAGTAAGTACTTAAGTTGGTAAGTAAAGTATCTCCTTACTTAATCTCCGACAAAAGAGGGGTGTTATATGTTTGACGCCAATGTTTGTCTGTCTGTGGCATTGTAAGCTCTCGAACGGATAGACCGATAACGATGCGGCGATTTTTACATGTCAGCAAGTTTCCTTCTAGTGCTTCTTAGCTATTTAGAAATCGGTTCAGCGGTTCAAAAGTTATGTATATATGGGTTGAACGCTTGAAAGTCGGATTCTTGTTTTTAAGTTTGCCTGCCAATGAAACTTGTTTTAGTTTAAAGTTTACCTTTAAACTTTAGATTTTTGCGGTCACAATGCCACAATCTATCTACTTATTTCACATTACGGGACTAACCGCGAATGATTTCATTTTATAAAATCAATTAGGTTATTTTTTTTCGAGTCAGTTATATTAACGACTATCATGCCAAACTGACAGTCTACCAGTGACCATGCTGACAATAGTCGTCTACTAGTGACCATTGCGGCAGTAGGGTCGTTGAAATTCTTGATCAGTGTCAAAAGTAATGTGAAATAATAAAATGAAGAACCTATTATTTTTCTGATTACGCCTACCTATTGGTCAACAAGTTTCCCACTTTCGATTTTAATCTGTTATTTGGGCCATGTTGAATTTAGTTCCAATTTTTTTCGCTATTAGTAAAAATAAACATACAATATAAATATCTATACAAGGACAAATCAGATTGAGCTAACCCCACAGTAAGTTCGAGACTTGTGATGGGATACTAACTCAACGATACTATTATTATCATTAATCATTTTCCATTTGACCTGACCGGGGACCGAACCCGGGACCGCTGGAATGGTGAAGGCCACAGAGGGCGTCAAGGTACGGCAAGGTGCACAATATTACTTGTCAAGTCTTTAGCAACATTTGTAAGAGCACGTCTCCGAATATTTGTCCCAGTGACATTTATCGAGGGACTTTGATCTCTGAGAGGTAATTTTGTAAGTATTTCGTCGCGTGCTCGAGTCAAAGGAACTCGAGAGCGGACTCAAAGGCTGCTTGACGAGTGATCACCGAGACAGACGATACGGAAGGTAAGATTATAAAATATATTTCGATTCAGTTTGATATCACTCAAACGTACTTAATGTCAGACCAGTGTCACTTCCCGTTTAGGTATCGAAAATATACAATTATGCACCTACATAATTCCTATGCGCGGGGTGATCACTCCGCAGGGAAAAATTCATTTACATTAATCGTTTGTCCTGAGTAATAAGAATGAAATTGGCTTGTAATGGATGTAGGCGTCTAAACGAAGAGATGAGGAGTTCTGACGCGATCTAAATTAAACCATTGCGCTTACCACATTAAGTAGATATTTCTTTGAATTTCTTTTCCGAGTAAAACTTCTGTACGTGAGTACTAATACTTATTATGTGCTAAATTGCTAATGCAAGGCGCACAAACAAAATGCCTTACCCTTAAGAATCCCCTTACCCTGGACTTTTCCATACAAACGTAGTCTACGTTTTATTTTGAAATGACATGTCAGATTTAGGTAAAATTTTGTAATTTCAACTCTTTCACTGCGGGACTTTATATCAGTTGCCGTGCCTCCAGCGCGAGAGGTAGTAAATCTAAAATAAATAGGTACCTACAACCAGAAAGGGATGTGGATACTTAAGTTATGTGCAATACAAGCATTTCTTTTTTGTCGGAACCACAAAGTACCACACTCACAGAAAATCGACGTCTGAGTACCGGACCCCCCCCCCTATTCTGGGGAGGGCAAAATCCTGAAAGGCCGGCAAAGCTTCTGTTACACCCCTGGTGTTGCAGTTGTCTATGGGCAGCGGTGATGACTTACCATCAGGTGACCCGCTTGTTCGTTTGCCGCCCTATAACATAAAAAAAATATCTGATTCTGTCTAGGGTAATAGAAGCAGTTATAAAAGTGCCAATGAACACATCTTATTAGGTAAGTTAGGTACCTACTTTAAACTTTTGTTGGCTTGGTCGACCATGGTCGGTATCACTAGTCGACTTTAGTCGGCTTCGACGACCGAATTCGGCGCTATTGGTCGTGTGTCGGTTTGGTGGACCTGTTTTGGTGTTGAAAGTCACTCCGCAGTCATGTGTCTCCACAGCCGAGTGACTGGTGTCTTGTGTCTCCACAGTCGAGTGATCTATGTCTCCAGTCGTGTGACTGGAGACAGTTAAGTGACTGGAGTGTGTGTCTTCACAGTCAAGTGACTGAAGTTTTTGTGACTCTACCTACAGTCGAGTGACTGGAGTGTCTCTACAGACATGTGACTGGAGTGTCTTATGTCTCACAGCCGAGTGACCGAAGTGTTCTGTCTCCACAAAGGAATGACTGGAGTGTCTCATTTCCAAAGTCGTGTTACTGGAATATCTTGTCTCCTCAGTCGAGTGACTGGAATATCGTGTCGCCACAATCGAGTGACTGGAGTGTTCTGTGTCTTCACAGTCGAATGACAGGAGCGTCTTATGTCACTGGTATAAAGGCATGAAATAAATTTGACAACAGCCATCACACAGCAATCACAGCTTAATGTGCCTTCTTAAACACGTGGCCAAAAAGATGACGATCTGGAGTAAGGAACTAGAAGGATGGGACACAAACTAAAACACTAGATGGCACCAGCACCGCTGTTTGTGTTTAAATTCTTTATTCATAATCTTATTTTCCATGTTTACATATGTATTGCATCTCATTCAAAGTAAGGTTTCAGTGGCCCCATTTTTGAAAAAGTCACTGACTAACGATTACTCAAACTCATTATAAGTTGATAATTAAAGAACGTTTGCGTAAGTAACTTTAGGGCAGCGAACCTAATTTTTTTTTTAAATTTTACACATTCTGGTCGCCAGTAAGCCCCATTCCTGTGGTGTGTTATCACCATTTCCTATTTAATTATATAGTTGGAATTTTAAAAAATATGGCTTTTGAAATTTGAAAGAGATGATGGTGATAATCGAAATCCTATAATGTTTACTCTAATGGAGCATTTTAAAAATGATCTGTTTCTCTATCCAAAAAACTTATTCGTTAGAGACTTGTTTCAAAAATAGGTCTACTGCATTTACAGTAAACGGTATACTGTTTATATAATCAATTGGTTCAGTACAGGGTTTACACTAATTTATCATGAAAGTTCTTGAGAAAAAAGTAAATTTAAAAAATCGACAATTCTGCCTGTTTGGCCGTAGTCTATTTTACGCGCGGTAGGCTGGACTCGTCTTAATAAAACCAATGTTGATAAATGTCAATTTCACTAAACTTCACAGATACACAATATATCAAAGATTTAGAATATACAAGTAGTGTAGATTTGTCACCGAGCGTCCAGGGTAAGATAGACATATTAATGATTCTACGTATATTTTTTTCATGGTCGGGTTATAGGCGCACTTTAAATATATGCAATTTGAAGTGTACCTATAACCCGACCATGAAAAAATGTTCGGTCGGTGATAGAGACAAAACATTTTCTTTTTCCTCTTTTAGAAATCTCAATAAGACTATCTCGCTCTATCAAAGCGTGTCAGGCCCTTGCAATATATTGACAAATCATTTTTGACACTTCACCAAATAGACAAAAAGAAAACAATTGCATATAATTTGTTGCCTTATGAATTGATAATTTAAAGTTAAATTAATCATGTCAAATGAAATAAAAAATTGAAATAGTATTTCAGTGGTAATACCAGAGATCGCACCATATTCTTACAACATAATATGAAATTGTTGTGTCGTTTACAAATATTTTTGAATAACATTTTTTCCCTTTTTTTAGCTAATACAGTGTGACTATTATACCTACTTTTTTACATTTAGAAACATTTACATCATTTTACATTCAGCACAAAATAATTTTTTACTCTTAGGTAAACATTAAAGAATCACTAGATATTTAATATTTAGAAATCTGCCTTATATTCCTATTCGTCAGTCACTAAGTAATTGAATTTAATTTTTTTCTTGTGGAAGCATATGCCCTTTTAAATCGGATAATATCAATTTACGTCTTTCTAGCCAACAAGTGATATTTTCCACAAATTACATGCACGAAAAAATAAATTTTCTGGCTAGGGCATAACCTAAAATTGTACACAACATCAATGGGCGATGATAAAGAAGCTTCCCTTCATATGTTTATCACCTCCGCCTCTGGCTCGTGCAGCAAATTCCCTCGTGCTGAGACATTCTTAATTTCACCGCCCTAGGTATACTCTCATTCTCCATTAGTTTACCGGATTCGTTTATTTAAGCTTTTTTTCCTTGCAGACAATCATCTGTCCACTAATTTTCATATTTTCATCTTATCTTATATCTATTCCTCTCTTTATCAACGCCACCCTCCCTGGTTGCCCGAATTACCCTGGTACCTACTCCTCTGTCCTTGGGAGTGTCCTCCTTGGGAGCTGTAACCTTGACTGCCGTGTCTCTGGTGTGAGTTGGATTGATACCCTTGGTTGGACTGGTAGCTTTGGCCGCCTCTGTTCTGGTTACCGTAACCTTGGTTCTGGTTGTTATACCTGTTGTTTCCGTACCTAGAATAGAATAAAACGGTGTTAAGGCATGAGTTAAGTGGTTACACACTGGTACTGGTGGGTACTGGCTCAGGCCAAATGTGACTAGAGGACCCGCGTACACGAAGCCGCTACGCATCACACAGTGTTGCGTTTCGGATGAGGTCAAAACATGTCGGACATTAGCTACGTGAGTAACCCGTTTAATTCATGCTAATAATGTCTGTCTCGCGTTAGTTTTAATCAAAGAACGGTTCTTTACTTGGTTGTTATTTATATACTATAACAAAATACAAGAATATAATACTTAAGAGTCCCTGGACAGAATCAGACGTTTCCATACAAACGTAGTCTACGTTTTATTTTGAAACGACATGTCAGATATGGGCAAAAATATGCAATTTTAAAGAAATTGCAATTATTATAATTGGTTTCCGACAGTAAAACTATGAATTTAAAATAGAATATAGTGTATTATATCATATTTAACCATCAGTATAAAAAACTTCTACACCCTTATATTTTCTTTCCAGTTCATAATTTTACCGTCGGAAACCAATTATAACCGTAGATAATTGCAATTTCTTAAAAATTACATAATCTCGTCCGCATCCGACATGTCGTTTCAAAATAAAACGTAGACTAAGTTTGTATGGAAACGTCTAGGGTAAGGGGATTCTTAACGAACAAGACTTGATTGATATATACATATTGTTAATCGTAAATTTAATATTAATTCTTCTAACCATCACAATTTAGACCTTCAATTTAAAACGCACCCCTCGAAGCATTGTTTATAGTCCGTCTAGTTTTAAAATACGTATTCATCGAAAGTGGTCACTTCTACGCGACTTATTTTCTTCTACTTTTTTGGAACGAAGTTCCTTACGGCAGGCTTGGAGGAGATAGGGATTTTGCTGCGCGACCGAACTGAAAAAAATGTGATAGTAAAACCGTAAGGATGACCTCGTTAAATAAAACCGTTGAATGAGACGTGCGCAGGCGCGACAGTCGTATACACAAGCGAGTAGTGTATAATACCTTTCTCTTCCTTTGAGCACGATTTTTCTTTTGCAAATTGTGTCGATTCTACATTAGCCGAAGGAACTTCGTTCCTACCTGGTGTCCCACGACACCACATTTCTTTTTTTAAAATTAAGGGCGCTACTGGACCATTCCCATCGCCTTAAGCAGCGAATTGTCAAACAACACCTTTAGCAGGTAATCGTTAAACAGCAACATCCAGGTTACCTACCTTTCTTGGTTCCCCTGTCTGTTCTGGTTTCCATGCCTGTCCTGGTTGTTGAACCGGTCCTGGTTGCCGTACCCGGAGCGGTTGAAGTTCTGGTAGCCCTGAGCCTGGTTCTGGCTGTAGCCCCCTTGTCCCTGGTAGGGGGTGTAGCCGCTCCGTTGGGGTCCGAAGGAATGGGACCGGTCTGAAACAATAAATGTATACGGAACAATCACACAGATTGAGCTAGCCCCAAAGTAAGTTCGAGACTTGTGTTATGGGGTACTAACTCAACGATACTATTTATTCTACTATATTTTTTCTACTCCTGTACTGTTATCTGGCTTTTAAATGTTCCCGAACACTTATATAAGAAACATAGATAACATGATTGCAGAAAATTCTATAACTCTTTCCCTCTTAATAGCACATGTGTCCTAACATGTGCGTGCCTAACCATAGACTTTTTTTTTTAGAGCTAACATACTGCCAACAGTGCCAACATAAAAAAGATGTTTTTAAAATAGTCACCAAGATGTCAATTAAACCTTAAAATTGTCAAAAAAACCTTATTTTTTTAATTGACATCTTAGTAAGATGTCTGTAGAAAAAAATAAGGTTTACCATATACCTACCTAGGTACCTAGATACCTATAGTATCTACCAAACATTAGTCAAACATTTTCATATTTATATTATTTAGGCATTATTGTATTTTATTTCTGTATGTAATGTAGTAAATATAGTCGTATAAAAAGAATTGTATGCAAAGTTGTATGAGTACGTCAAAAATGCTCGACGGCGTCTTATTACGATACCAGCGCCACTCGCATTTTTTGACCTTATACAACTGTTGCATAAAATACTATTATAACATATACATATATAGTTAATAAAATGGGGAATATATTTAATAACACGTCTTTTTGTCTTTGTGGTGCTATTGTACGTGGGGCGCACTATAAGTTTCCGGAATGAATATGAAAAAATACTATTAAAGGTACAAAATTAATTTAATGTTTTTCAAAATAATCTCCCTTGGCGTCTATGCACTTTATCATTCGGTGAAACCAGTTTTGAAAACTTTTGTGCCACTCCTCTGTGGTGACCTCTGAAACGTGTTTTTCATACTCCTCGACAGCCTCTTCTGGTGATGAAAATCGTTGACCGCGTAATTGGTTCTTAATTTTTGGGAACAGAAAAAAGTCACAAGGTGCCAGGTCGGGACTGTATGCAGGATGACTCATGAGTTCTACATTTTTCGCCTTCAAAAAGTCGTTTGTCTGTCTGGCCGTGTGAGAACTAGCATTGTCGTGGTGCAGGATGATACGGCGTTTACGGTTATTTTTACGGAGTTCGTCAATAACTTCCGGCAAACAAATGGTCGTGTACCAGTCACTATTCACTGTACGACGATTCTCTAAAGCAACAGTAGCCACGTGTCCAGTTTTATTAAAAAAAGAAGCAATCATCCGCTTAGATGCACTTTTCACGCGCGCCACTTTGGTTGGTTTCGGCTCATCTTGAAAGACCCATACGCTCGATTGCTGCTTTGTTTTGGGATCGTAGCAATAAATCCATGTTTCGTCACCTGTTACTATGTCCCACACCAAATTTGACGCACCTTCGTTGAATTTGGTAAGCATGGCACTGCACCAAGTGACGCGGTCCGTTTTTTGAGCCTCGGTCAAGTTGTGTGGGATCCACCGCGAGCACAGCTTTCTCACACCCAAATGTTTGTGTAGGATTAATTGTATTTGACTCATGCCTATCTCTAAGGATGCGCGAATTTCATGGTAGGTCACATGCCTGTCTGTTTCAATCATACGGCGCACAGCATCGATGTTTTTGTTGGTCACAGCGGTGGACGGCCGACCATCGCGAGATTCGTCACTGAGATTGATACGACCACGCTTGAATTCTGCAAACCAGCTATAAACAGTCGTCTTGCATGGTGCTTTATTGCCAAAAGCTGTTTCAAGCCGAGCGATGCTCTGTTGAGCTGTCAAATTACACTTAAAATCGTAGAAAATCATACTACGAAAATTTTCCCGAGTTAAATCCATGTTGATGCAGACACACAATTTTTTAAATGGCGCCACAAGGTAAAAACAAAAGACAGTCAGATGAAACAAACTGCATTCTACAGCCAAAGAGTTCTATTTTCAAATGTTGCAATAAATTTTTAAATATTGTTTATGTAAGTGGCCAGTTCCGGAAACTTATAGTGCGCCCTATGTATCCTCAACTGTGCTTCTTCGAAGCCAGAGATATATTTTTATTTTTTATAATTAATTTGATATTGCTCCTCCTTTTATTCATTTTAACTAGACTTTCCAATTTTATAAAATATTTTTTTAATACTCAAAACCAACTTCTCCTCTGGACCGATTTACAAATTTTCTTTTTTTGTTTGAAAGTGTTTGGCAGGTATAACCATAGTTTTTGTCAAAATCGTTTGACAAAATTTAATTTTGAAAAATTATATATCATTACGAATGATTAAAAACTAATATACCAAGGCATTTAAGTTGGCCCACCACCAGACAATCTATGTAACCCTCCTTCCGCACAGGGGTTTACAGGGGAGGTGGCGAGACGCTATTCGATTCCGCAGATAAACCTGTCGAGGCGTAATGATGTTTGACTCGAATCAAAGCGCCCTCGCCCCTCCGAACCTAACTCAATCAATTATTGCGATCAACATGCCAGCAATCATATTTGTGGGTTTGCTTTAGACTTTTTACGCGGGCGAAATCAGTCAGGCCTGTGGTGCCATTTTTCAAATGCGGAGTCACTGATCGAACGGTTTTTTGTACGTAAAAACCATTCGTTTAGATGACTACGCGTTTCAAAAATAGCACTTTTGGTCGGAGAAGACGTAAAATTATATATCTTATATACAATGTCCTTTTTAATTAAGTACAAATATTTTAAGAGGTGATTCAGTCCATCATTTTAAACAAGTTTTCCCAATAAATATATATCGAAATACGAAAAATTTTTTTGCATTTTTCATAGTAACGATATCACGTGACTACTTCGATCTGTATGAGAACCTAAATTTTTTTTTTCGTATTTCGATATATATTTATTGGGCAAAGTTGTTCAAAATGATGGACTGAATAACCCCTTACAATATTTGTACTTAATTAAAAAGGACATTGTATATATATCTCTCTCTCTTATCGAGTGTCTCACACTGGTATTAAAATGTTTGAGCGGCACAATCTACTACATATTTCGTAAAAGTAAATAATTATTTTACTTTACATATTTGGATCAATTGATAATTGACAATTTTCTTTCGATTTCATAGTTATTGTTGACGTCAGATCATTTAATGATGACTAAGTTTACTGCCGCCTCCTAAGCCTACAGAAGAAGCGGCAACAAACTGTACTGCAGCATTTTTTCCAAAAACGTCAACCTTACAATTAACAATACTGATATTACAGTTAGATATGTGGACTGAGAATACATTGTGAAACAATTCAACGCACGCATTTTCACGCATAATATACACTCACATATGCAGTGTACTGTAACACGCCTTACACGTCTGTGTTAGTGCGTTGCCGCTGGCGACACAAGCAGTGTTCCAAATCGTTTGCAAATCGCGCGGCGCGACTCGTGTGAAACGGCACGAGTGCTTAATCGTTCGCTTTGTGTCGCGCAAATGTTTGCAACATGGATATAGAGATGGTGCAAAATTTATACAATTTAATATTCATCATCCTCATCATCATTTCCACAGCTGGACATAGGCCTCTCCCAAAGATTTCCAAAACGACCGATCAAGAGTGGCCTGCATCCAGCGCTTTCCAGCGACATTGGTCACAACGTCTGACCACCTTGTGGGCGGGTGTCCTACGCTTCTCTTGCCAGTACGTGGTCGCCATTCGAGAACCTTTTTGCCCCATCGGCCCCGGTTCTTCGCGCTGTGAGTCCCACCCTCTGCCACTTCAACGAACTAATCCGCTGGGCTATGTCAGTGACTTTTGTTCTCCTACGAATTTCCTAATTTCTGATTTGATCACGTAGGGAAAAACCGAACATAGCCCTCTCCATAGCGCGACCTTGAGCCTTATTATGAGAACCATAGTAAAGGACCAATACCTAGTAAGGAAATTTAATACTGTTTAAATTTAAAAAAAAAATGCGAATCTACAAGTTGTCGTCACCCCATACTACACAACCGATTTTGATAAAATTTATATGGGACGGGTTTAAAAAAAAAGTTTAAAGAAGAATTTTCCAAATCGGCCCAGGCGTCTTCGAATGATCGGTGAACATACAAAAAAAAAAAACATAAAAGATTCTGTCAATAAAAATATTATTATCTAGTCCACCAACTAGATTTTTCAAAAACAAAGGACCTTAATTTGTTCGTTGAGCAAAGCAGTCAAAATTTACAAAGATGCAGCGCTTCGGAATTTAGCTCATCGTGACGTCACGAGAAATTTAAATGTATCTTCGTCATTATTGGCTAATTACAGAAAAGAAAAAAAACGTGTTCATTACTTCGATTATTTTTAAATAATGAAAAAAAATTTAGTACACATTCGTGAATGTAGAGCAGGGACAGGAATACCGATATATTTTTATCGATATATCGATACCAGATATCGGCATTTTATCGATATATCAATATATCGATACTAAGTACTGGTATTATATATATATTTTTGTATAAAATACTGGTATTATTTTGTTTTTGTATAAACTACCGGTATTTTATCGAAGATTGTATCGACATATTATCGGGTATCGATATATCGATACAAAAATATCGGTATTCCTGTCTCTGACGTAGAGCAATTTTTATTGCGTCTGGCTGAATGTCCCGCAAAGTGTGGGGTTTTGAAATCAAAATACCAATCAATTAATCAAAGAATGAATCACAAGCTAGCCCTCATAATTGTCACTTCTAGTTTTCGAATGCTTGAGTACCGCGTAGGTAGGTACAACATAATCCCAGTTTTAGAGCCTCGCAGCCTTTAAGCCGTTTGTACACGAACATCAAAGTTTAGTCGTAAAACGATCGCGCGGCTCAAATCGAAGCCACTCGCTGTTGAAGTCATGTTGACTGGAGGATTGCGAGATTTGTTCCTTAGCCAAGTGCTTAACGCCTCCTTTGATTTGTTGTAAGTGTTGTGTAAATAATGAATCATAATAATAAATATATAAGGACAAATAACACAGATTGAGCTAGCCCCAAAGTAAGTTCGAGACTTGTGTTATGAGATAATAACTCAACGATACTATATTTAATAACAAATACATATAAGATAAACATCCAAGACCCAGGACAATTTGAAAAAGGCCATTTTCCAACTTGCCCTGACCGGGAATCGAACCCAGGACTTCTGGGTGGCGGACTAGCATGGTGGCCACTACGCCACGGAGGTCGACGTAAAGTAGTAGTAGAAGGAATTTTTTATGTATTTTTACTAATACATAATAATGATATCGCAAGCTATATTTACAAATTGAACGAGCGAGCGAAGTTCTCAGAGTCTGCTTGAACAATCCGGCGTTTGTATGTATGTATTTATGTTTGTTCAACGGTAACTTGAGTGTCTTTTATCTGAGCTTCATGAAGTTGATATTCGTGGAGATGTAATTGTTGTTGTTTGTTTTTCGTGTATGTAAGTGGCCAACACTGGTGTCAGATTTTTCAGGCTGCCTAAAGGCATCTGACATAGCTTGACGACTGCCATACAATGATGACAGCCGGGACCAACGGCTTATACGTGCCTTCCGAAGCACGGAGGAGCTCGAGAAATTTTTTTGCCACTTGTGGTCACCCATCCGGACCACGCCCGGTGTCCCTTAACTTGCTAAAGCGCTAGTGATGCGCACTCCCGCCGGGCCACCGAGCTCCTCGAGATGTAATAAAAATAGAATTTTTAAGTTCGAACATAAGCTAGACGAACTACTAGTAATAACTAGGTACATGTAAAGCGTCTAAAAATCTTATTTTATTTTAATAAAAAAAATATTCAACTTCTTAAATGATAATTTTTACAATATAGTCACGTCACACACATAATATGAACAAATAGAAAGAGAAATGGTGCCTGAGCTAGGATGAAAAAAAACTCTGTATTTTAAATAGGCACCTGCTAATATGCGAGGACCATTCTTTAACAATTAACAAATTACGCAGAAATCTTGTTCGTTCATTAATCAAAACTTAAATTAAGCTTCAAAAAGAAAACTAATTCAAGATGTCAATTAAGGGGCTACCTGAATTTTCCGGGGTCCAGTGCTGCCCCCAATTGAAATAAATCATTTAAAAGGAAACGGAAACATCATTTAAAATTTTGTCTTGATCAGACCCTAGATAACCCTTCAAACTATTTTATGAACTACGGTTTACAGTTTACAGTGAGAACGTGAAGATTTTCTACGCACATACGCCAATAGTGGCCGTTTTTCGCAATTGTGCGTAGAAAAGCTTCACGTTTTCACTTTACACTGTAAACAGTAGTTCATAAAATAGTTTGAAGGGTTATGTAGGGTCTGATCAAGACAGAATTTTAAATGATGTCTCCATTTTTTTTTCAAATGATTTATTTGAAATGGGGGCAGCACTGGACCCCGTAAAATTCAGGTAGCCCTTTAAGCACGACACTTATAACAAATAAGTATCTAATTGAAAACTTAGTTTTATAAAGACTTTGTAACAACAGCCATACAATAAAGTGCAAGCTTAGTATGCACCTGAGACGCAGTTGCATTAATATTGCAGTGCGTGAGTAACGAGGCCATTAGCAGGCATTGTTTTGTTGGTGCCCAACGTGGTACCACCGTAGGTGTCTATGGAGAAGGCTTATATATATGTTGGAGGACTTTTTACCGGACAATCTATTAAATATTACAATGAGACATTCTAATTAGTGTAATTTACGCCTTAGCAGACATTGTTTCGTTGGCGCCCAACGTGGTACCACCGTAGGTGTCTATGGAGAAGGCTTATATATATGTTGGAGGACTTTTTAGCGGGCAATCTATTAAATATTACAATGAGACATTCGAATTAGTGTAATTTACGCCTTAGCAGACATTGTTTCGTTGGCGCCCAACGTGGTACCACCGTAGGTGTCTATGGAGAAGGCTTATATATATGTTGGAGGACTTTTTAGCGGACAATCTATTAAATATTACAATGAGACATTCTAATTAGTGTAATTTACGCCTTAGCAGACATTGTTTCGTTGGCGCCCAACGTGGTACCACCGTAGGTGTCTATGGAGAAGGCTTATATATATGTTGGAGGACTTTTTAGCGGGCAATCTATTAAATATTACAATGAGACATTCTAATTAGTGTAATTTACGCCTTAGCAGACATTGTTTCGTTGGCGCCCAACGTGGTACCACCGTAGGTGTCTATGGAGAAGGCTTATATATATGTTGGAGGACTTTTTAGCGGACAATCTATTAAATATTACAATGAGACATTCTAATTAGTGTAATTTACGCCTTAGCAGACATTGTTTCGTTGGCGCCCAACGTGGTACCACCGTAGGTGTCTATGGAGAAGGCTTATATATATGTTGGAGGACTTTTTAGCGGACAATCTATTAAATATTACAATGAGACATTCTAATTAGTGTAATTTACGCCTTAGCAGACATTGTTTCGTTGGCGCCCAACGCGGTACCACCGTAGGTGTCTATGGAGAAGGCTTATATATATGTTGGAGGACTTTTTAGCGGGCAATCTATTAAATATTACAATGAGACATTCTAATTAGTGTAATTTACGCCTTAGCAGACATTGTTTCGTTGGCGCCCAACGTGGTACTACAGGGTCTATGAAGAAGGTTCATATGCAAGAGGATATAAAGGGAGAACTTAGAGGGTTACCTTTAAAATATTATAATACCACATTTAATGTGCGGGGACGGGGAACAGGGACGAATATTGCGCGGGACCCTACGAGATTCCGTTCTGTTATTAATACTTATGTTAATTATGTGCTCTACCTTGCACCATATACTCGCAGCACATGCTATACTGTAATTTTGGCGCCCACCGTGGTACTCCATTGCTCTTATTCGTGACTCTTTCACGCGGCGAATGTGTCGCGCAGCGCCATTAGATGCCTATTATGTCTGTGGGTTAGCTCGCCGCCTCGATTCTTTATTTTCACCTCTGCCGGTTGCGAATGAATAGCAGAGTGATGTGTTCTCGCTACTGAGTTTTAATGACAAAATTCTGGCATGTTCGTTAACCATACGTTCTAAGTTGGCATTCTCATTTCTACGGTTTTATTCATCCTGTTTTAAAATTCATATTTTATTTTATAAAGAACGTAACAAACATGCTACATATTATGTAATTCAGTGCTTTGTTCATCAAATTATTAAAGTTCTCTCTAATCTACTTGAGCAATCCGGTATTTGTATGTATGTTTGTTCGACGATACCTTGAGTAGTTTTGATTGGACCTCCATGAAATTGATAGGCGTGTAGATATGGCTAATAGATTTTTTAAGTTCGAACATGAGCCAAATCGGTCAAGGCCCGACTTGCCGAGATGTGGGATTCGCGAGTTCACAGTTCGTGGCGAACTACTAGTTATTTTTGTATTTATATGATTTTAGACAGGCGAGTCAAGATGACTCGCCTGTATAAAGTAAAGGCACTAAAACCTCGGGTGGACCATGGCCTGGTAAAGCAAATATCTCCTATCGATTCTGTCCTTGGCATTTTCTCGCCAAGTCCTCACTCCTAGTACCTTTATACAGGCAGGTGGCTGCTATATAATTTAGTCCACTCGGTCTATCCCTACCCCTGCGTTCATCTGGAAGCCGGCCCATCTTTCGGAACACATTCAGCAGACATGCCCCGCCCAGTAAGAATATACAACTGTAAGTGTCACTTAGACACGTATTAAAATCCGTCATTCGAGTATAAGCCACTAAGCCACCTTCAGAAAACTGGCAACCCCACGTTGGGCGCCAACTGAACAATGATCTCTAATGATAACGACCGCACAATGTTTGCCCGAATGCAAGGATAAATATCCTTGTATTCAGGCAATAGTGCAGTTAGGTGAACTTTTTCGTATTTAGCTTAATCTTTTCTTTGGAATGAGATGTTTAGCATGGACCTGTCCTTAATAGTGCTAGAAAACTCGTAAGCATGATGGGCAGCATTAAGCTGCCCAACATAGTTAATCAAAGGTTCTCTTAAAAGGTTGGAGAAAACATAGAGCATCCAATTATATCTGTGTTTGCTCTATACAAACCGACTTTTTTTAAACACGATATTGTTACAGCTGTCATTTGAAATACTTTTTTCGTTGCCAATTAGAAATATTAATTCAGTCAACAATACAATCCTCGTGACGATTGAATATTATGGCTGTTGCTGGCTACACAAAGTTTTATATTTCTTTTAGTTTTGTTATGTTGCCATTCATAATTGAACGATCGTATGGTTCTCTTCTACACTCGATCTTTGTACTGTGCAACCGTATTCGTGTCCTGTGGTGAGAAATAAATCCTTTTATAGCAAACTCAAATGCTCATTTTACATCCAGCTTCATTATCAACAGTCTGCTGCTAACAGTGGCAACATTTATCGCATGGCAACATTTATGTATGCTTGTCACAAATGTCGGACAAAAGGAAGACGCGACAAATGTCCCCCGGTGATGACGCCACGCTAAGATTCACAAATGCCAAAAAATTCATAAACATGATACGATGTCCAGGATTGATTTACTAATTCCGCACCAACCTGGGCAGGCCGGTACCCCACGTAGACTTCGCAACTTTTCCAGTTGCGACATTTCAGGCACTTGAACACGCGCCGCTGGCGGTGCCTCTAATTATTACGGGATCGAGCCACGATCTAAGAACCCAATGGAGTTTAAAATAGTAGGTACTACCTCCGCTATCATAACCAGCCCTACAAAATCACGATCGTGGCCGGCGGCGTTGCACCTTTTTTTTATATACGGACAATTCCCACAAATTGAGCTAGCCTAGCTAGTGCGAGACTTGTGTTATGGGATACTAACTCAACGATGCTATATGTTACTTTATAACAAATACATATATATATATATATATAGATAAACACCCATGACCTTATTATTACGGAATTAAGCGATGAGTTCAGAACTAAACAAAAATCTATTTATCATACGATACGCTTACTTATTTGGCATCTTTTGTGGCAAATCGTCAAACACATTCGAAGCCAATTTTTTTTTGAAGCTGCTTTAGATCACTGGAAAAATGAAGGGGAGGTCTTGCAAGATGCAATTCTTCTTTAAAGTTGTCGATGTCACCGAAGACTAATATTATAGGTATATGTATTATGTAATTTTTTTCTTTATTAAATCATATGTAATACATAGTTTTCAGATTTGTTTTTATATTTTCTCTTTCTTGTTGTATTCTGACTGCAGTCCTATCAGATTCTTGGTTGGCTGGAAGAGATAGGATAAATCCGTCCTTGTACTTTATAATATTTTTTTCTTGAGTCTGTTCATTTATTTTTTGGCACAATAAAGGGTAACTAATAAATGATTAAAAGCTAACTCCATTAAGTTCTCAGCTCCCCGGCCTCGTTCCCCGCTGCCCGCTCCTTGCGACAATGTTGAGTGCCGCGCCGTGTGGCGGGGCCTTTATTTTTTATTTCTCTCTTCAACTCGAGTGAATCTCAGATGAAGACTTAAATTTTACATGTAACTGCAAGACAAGGATAATCCGCGGTGAATTACAATACAAAATAAAAGTTATACTATTCCGGGACTGTTATAAAGGACAGGTTTGCACATATGTAGGAGAAAAGTGGCATGTTAGTGGAAACCGTTTCACAATAGTGCCAGTATTTTCAGAGTTTGAGTAAATAAGCGCCAGGTAACCAACAATTTTAATAAGTGTTCTTAACTACTAGACTTTAAAAACGTAGGTACCGCATCAAAAGCGCTGATACGCTTTTGATGCGATACCTACGTTTTTAACTTTTGGGTACTTACATAAGGATATGCGCGCCAGAGGCCTTGGATATTTTAAATCTGGCAATAAACATTTTCTACTACAAGAGTTTAAAGCTGCTATTCAAAAGTAAATACTTTATAAAGACCATTTAATTTTTTTTTTCGTACTGAGGATATGACTCAGCAAAGATTAATAATTAAAAAAAAAAATATATATATATAGACAATTATACTGTTTGAGCTGGCCCCAAAGTAAGTTCGAGACTTGTGTTATGGGATACTAACTCAACGATACTATATTTTATAACAAATATAGACAAACACCCAAGACCCCTGACAATTCGAAAAAGGCCATTTTCCAACTTGCCCTGAGCGGAGATCGAACCCGGAACCTCTGGATGGCGGACTTGCATGGTGACTAGATATGATATTTTTTTAAAACTGCACACCCATTGCGCTGTACACAATACCTCTACCGGTATTAACGTCAATCGCAAACTCAAATAAGCGTATTCAATTAAAAAAACTTGTAGTTTGGGGGTGTTCAAATAATCGAGTCGCGTGCCGGCCTCTCAACTACCGACTTCTATTTTCATTACTACTTTATTCAAAAATAAACCCTTTACACTGGTTTTAGGGACTGTGGGGAGGGTGTGCGTTTGCATTTTTGATTGGAATGAAATAATAAACAGGAATTAATTGGAAGTCACGTCAAAATGACGTTTGTTTTTTTATTGCTTACTAATCTTCTGATAGGGAAGAGGGATATTATTCTGGTAGGGAGGTATAGGTAACTGAATAAATCTAAATATATATATAACTCAAAGGTGACTGACTGACATAGTGATCTATCAACGCACAGCCCAAACCACTGGACGGATCGGGCTGAAATTTGGCATGCAGATAGATGTTATGACGTAGGCATCCGCTAAGAAAAGATTTTGATCAATTCTACCCCCAAGGGGATAAAATAGGGGATGAAAGTTTGTATGAAACTTTGTCAATTTTAAACCGATCGGGCTGAGACTTTGCATGCATAAAGCTACTATGACGTAGGCATCCCCTAAGAAAGGATTTTGATAAATTTCACCCCTACGCGAGTGAAGCCGCGGGCAAAAGCTAGTAAATAAATATATCCGGACAAATCACACTGATTGAGCTAGCCCCAAAGTAAGTTCGGGACTTCTGTTATGGGATACTAACTCAACGATACTATATTTTATAACAAATACATATATAGATAAACAAAACATCCAAGAGCCAGGTCAATTTGAAAAAGATTATTTTCATTTTCCATCTTGACCTGACCGGGGATCGAACACAGGACAGAAAATTCAAAATTCAAATGTTTATTCAGTAATTAGACCTTTACAGGCACTTTTACAAGTCAATAAGTTGTACATATTACGTGTAGTTTATATTGAAATTTAATTTATTTGACCACTGCTGAGAAGAAACGCCAAAAGAAACTCATTTTCGCAGTATTTTTTTAATAAAAAAGGGAAATGTCCGTGTACAATGGTATATGTAGCTAAGGAATATTATTTTTATTGAATAAGGTTTAATTTTAAGGAAAATAGTTTAATGTAAAGGGTACAATCAGTCAGTGATATTGAACAACTTACATAAAAAATACATCGTATATGATTTTTGAATTCATTATACAATATGTAACAAAAACCCTGTCCGATCCTTGTAGGAGCAACTCAGACCGTCAATATAAACAACTTTTCCTATAGAACCAATGCTTGAAACTCGAAAAAAATCAACATTTTTCTACAAAAGTGCTCGACCGGCTCGGCCCAATTTGTATGAAAATGTCGATTTTTTCTTGAGTTTCAATCATTGGTCCGATTGGTTCTATACCTAATATCTTTTTAAAAATTTAAACCTTATTCAATAAAAATCATATTCCTTAGCTACATATTGTACACGGACATTTCCCTGATTTTTATTGCAAAACTTAAAGCAGTATTTCTTTTTCTAACCTCTTTTCGCAAAGCAGAGATTAAGAGCTATCTTTATCGGATTAAAAATCTAAAAAGTAAATAAAATACGCATTAACACACCTCCGCCGCCACCTGGTAAAAGGTTACAAAAAAAAAAAGAAACGAAAAAAGAATAAAAATGCTTCCGACATTGTAGCCGTAATCCTCTCCACCGGATAATAGGAAGCACTTGAGCCGATCGACCCGTTATTTAAAAAAAAGTCGCCCCATTGTGTCGGCAACCCTCGATAATTATTATTTTCGTAGTTGGCGACACTGGCACGGACAATGGAGTCCCTTCGCACTTCCTGTTTGCTTTCGCGCGCTATTACACGTCAATGCCTCGCGGGACGATAGGCCAATTTGAATTTCGAATTTGGAATAATGGATTCCTTTCACGGCGGCTATTGGCTGTAATTTTGTTTTTCTCAGGCTCGATGTCTTGGAACGTCGTATAATGGCCAGTGTTTAGACATTCTATTGTCTGTTAATAGCTTTAATGTTATTGTAGTAAACTAGATCGTCTTTTGAAGATTATCTTCTTTTTATAAACCGGATATTTTGCCTAAAAGAATGTAATTATATTTTGTGTAACAAGTCCAGACAATGAACTTAATACATATTTTTTTTTTTTTGTAAAGTAAATCAATTTGATAGCCGCTTAAGTCGAATAATTTTAATTATGTATCAAATAAATATAAAGGGACAAATCACACAAATTGAGCAAGCCCCAAAGTAAGTTAATACTTGTGTTATGGGATACTAACTCAACGATACCATATTTTATAACAAATACCTAGACCCAGGACAATTTGAAAAAGGCCATTTTCCAATTTGCCTTGGCTAAGAATCGAACCCAGAACCTCCGGATTGGCGGACTAGTGTGTTGATCATTACACACCACTAAGGTCGTTAAAATTGTTCGTATAAATTTGAGTGACAGGAGAGGGAGAATGAGAATATATTGAGAGATCTAACTGGGTGCAAAACTGCAGGGCACGCAGTGCACTAATTTAAAATATTATGTAAAGTTGCTTAAATTTTATCGAAATTCAAACTTCAAATGTTCATTCAGGAATTAGACCTTTACAAGCACTTTTACACGAACCTCTTAAAGACCCGGATGTCTTTATATATTTATAAAAATAGACATCCATTGTTTTACAATTGTACTGGCGGTTTTGAACGGGTTAAGCTGTTGAAATCCGCCAATACCAGACACAATAATAAAACAATGGCAGGACATCTTAAGATGTCGGGGCGGTAGTATAATTGACATTACGTGTAGTGTATATTAAAATTTAATTTATTTTTAAGGAAAAGTATACGACGACCTCCTTGGCGTAGGGGTCACCATGCCCGGTCAGGGCAAGTTGGAAAATGGCCTTCTTCAAATTGTCCTGGGTCTTAGATGTTTATCTATATATGAATTTGTTATAAAATATAGTATCGTTGAGTTAGTAACCCATAACACAAGTTTCGAACTTACTTTGGGGCTAGCTCAATCAGTGTTATTCGTCATTATATATTTATTTATTATTTATTATAGACCAGCGCTTCGCAACGACCATTGCTGAGAATAAACGCTGAAAGAAACTCATTGCCTTGAGAGCCTATGACTAACGATCAAAAACTATAAATATAAAAAATTATGTTGACAACTTTAAGGAGACATCTCCGGAGGGTTGAGACTTTTTCAAACAATGTCATCATCATCCGTATTCCCGGTTGCATCTTCAGCAGAAACGCTTCAGAGCCCGGGGTCCGCTACCTAACCTAGGTGATTTGATGAGGTTACTGGTTTTTACACGAAGCGAGTGCCGTCTGGCCTCCGCCACCCAAAGGGTAGACCAGAACCAATCCTTAGATAGGTTTGGGCAACGGGTTCGGGACCCACACAGTTTGAACGTGCCTTCCGCAACACGTAATCATCTTTCTTTCCGGATAATGAGGTGATCCAAGCCTGCAATATCCTAACACAAACTACACAAAGTATGCTTCCCATTGGGATTCGAACCCACGACCGGTCACAAGGCAAATGCCTTGAGCCCTGGCTCACGGAGGTCTTTTCCAAACATGCGTATGTAAATCCCACCAGCAAATGTTTACTCAAATTCATAATGTGAGAATAATGAACATAGGTCTGTTGTAATAGCCGTCAATCGGCGGGTATATTAAAGTTTGATCCGCCCGCCGTGCGCGGCTTGTAATTGGGTCACGTGACCGGCCCCCCGCGCCCCGCGCCCCGCGCGTTTGTTAATTAAACATCGGAGGCAAAACACATTGGAAGTCGTTTGTTTTAGAGAGAGGAGAGATGGAAGATTTTGATTACTTATTTAAATTTAAAAAAGGTGATGAAAAATTTCGCCAAGAGTGGGATTCGAACCCGCGTTCCTCACGTTAACGCCGTGAGTGCACTACCAATTGTGCTACCGTGGCTTCGAATCTTCCTGACTAAATTTTTCAGCACATGTTTTAATTTGGATAATAATCCGAGCATTGTAATGCTGTTAAAAAAAAAAAACAATTATTTTTGATTACTTGTTTGTAATATACAAGTTTATTTAATTCATATCAGTAGGATGCACAGCACGAGATGGGCCAGAATAACAAGAGTTGCTTAAAGATGGTTACCGTCGCCCGGGTAGGCCAAGAAAGCGCTGGCGAGACGATCTCGACGCATTCTAAAAAGGATGGTGGAGCCTAACACAAGAAACAGATAAATGGAAAAAGATGGGAGAGACCTTTACAAAACAATGGGACAAATTAGGTTAGTGAAAAACAAAACGATTTTCAAGCATTCTTTCCCCATAACTTCTTAACCGCTAAACCGATTTCCAATAAATACAGCTAAGAAATTGCCTTGAGAGAGAGAAATTTGCTTTTACGTAAATAGACCGCATCGAAATCGTTCCATCCCTTCCAGAGCTACGATGCTATAGAATAGACAGACATTGGCGTCAAACTTATAATACCCCTTTTTTTTTGTCGGGGTAAACATTTTAGTATCAAAACAAGAAACTTAAATAAATGTTTACAATTTAAATTATTACGACTTCATACATTTAAATTGATGAAGGCGGCCGCGGTTGTAGAATTTTCAAACAAATGCATTACGATTTCCGAACGAGGAACAAGTAATTATCACAATAACAAAAAAAAACGACTTCCATTTTTTATATATATTTTTTTTTAATTTTTTTGTATTTACATTATTTTGATATACCCAGTGTCACTCTCACAGTAAATATTAATCTAAAGACACCTCTCAAGCTAAAATCCATCGAGCCGTTCAGGCGGCAGAGCGTGCCAAACAATTATACATACATACATACATACATACATACATACTCTGGAAAAACATAACCCTCTTTCTGGCAGGCGGCTGGTGGGGGCTGATTTTTCTTGATTTCACATGGTCTTCAGCATCTTTGGGCGACTATTGAAATGCGTATTATATTTGAACAAAAAGCGGGAAACAAGGCTCCGAAGCAGCAAAGCTAAGTGAGAAGAAATGAGTATGTAACAAGATTTTTTTCCAGGCAAATTAAAAAAAAATCCCTTTACTACACCATCTACTGATGAAAAGCGGAACTACATATTCCAACCGATGTCAAGTGAAATGATATCCATAGCGCCATCTTTTATTTGCCAAACAAATTAAAAAAACATAGACTATCGACCGTTAACTCCTAATAACTTTTAATCGACTGTACCGATTTTCATCAAACATAGCTCGCAAAAACCAACGCAAGAGTTGTTTTCACGTAAAAAACCCCCGCATCGAAATCGGTCCTTCCGTTCTAGAGCTACAATGCCACACACAGACATTAGCGTCGCACTTATAAAACTCTCTTTTTTTTGTCGGGGGTTAAAAATCCGGTAAATATAAAATAAGGTATAGAAGTATATGAAAAGAAAATATCCTTCTACTCATCTTGAGGGTTTTAATTGCAAAAATGTGAAGCACGAAGGAATTTGATTTTTTTTATCTCCACGTGTCCATCCAAATCCGGACAACGCCCGTTGTCTCTTTACTTTAAAAAAGTCTTATGTCGATAAAACTTACTGTGTTGCTGCGGCGGGGGCACGTTTCCATAGGCGCGGTCCCTTGGAATCGAATGCCCCAGCATTCGGTGTCCTGCCAACTCCAGCGACGCCACCGTGTGTGACCGCACCATACCTGTAACAAATACCATGTTACATTCCGATCTTCACTGCCGTGGTGTGGTCAGTTCAGGTTAAGCTTTAGTTAAAACCCGGGTCGACCCTTTCCCCTCCCCCTTTCGCTCCCTCAAACATCCAGGTCTGAATTAGGGCCGTCCACATATTACCCCCTGCCCCACGTTTATGTAACACGTGTTGTCTCATTTGGCATGCCTTCCCCCCATCGCTGTGTCGTAATATGTGGATGGCCCTATGGGAACAAGAAGGCTGTTGAGGCGTCCATGTCGGCCTTGAGTCTCCACGCCGGGAGGTTGAATTCTACGGGTTACTGCGGGTCCTAGTACCACAAGCACACCACGTGGTCGGTGTGAGTTTGCCCAGCACAGGAGCCATTCCGATCGCGACTAAAGCTCAACCCCGGATCAACTCGTTCCCTTCCCCCCTTTCGACCCCTCATTTTCACTTTCGAAACATCCAGGGCTGAATTGGGGCCGTCCGCAAATTACCTCCCCCCACGCTGTTTGCCGAACCCTTTAACACATACTGTCACATTCGGCATGACCCCTCGTCGATGCAATGTAAAATGTGGATGGCCCCGTAAGTTGCTTAGACGTATGACTTCTATTGCTGCTCTGACTCACCAATCTGTGGTCTCCAATTCCTGTTCTCCTCGTGCGACAAGGTCCTTGGTTTGAGCACTCTGTGCGGCTACATCACATGGCGGCATCACACGCACACCACGTGGATGCCCAGCACTGGGGCCAGTCCGATCATGTTTTTAGATTTTAGACGAACCCCGGGTGGACCCTTTCCCCTCCCCTTTACAAAAATCCAGGGCTGAACTTGGGATTTTCAAATATTACCCCACGCTTTTTGCCGATCCCTTTAACACGTACTGTCACATTTTACATGACCCCCATCGCTGTGACGTAATAAGTGGATGGCCCCATAGGACCAAGAAGGCTGTTTAATCGAGCTGCTTTGACTCACCAATCTGCGGCCTCCAATTCCTGTTCTCCTCGTGCGACAAGTTCCCTGGTTTGAGCACCCTGGGGGCTTCTACGGCGGCCTTGAGCCTCCGCGCCGGAAAGATGAAGTCTTCGGGGTACTGCGGGTCCTGGTACCGTACGCACACCACGTGGTTGCCCAGCACTGGGGCCAGTCCTATCACGGGAGATGCTAACTGCCTGTGGAATGATAGAATTTGTTAAAATATCAAGCTATGATTCATTTTTCCATTTAAATGCCTGCCATCATGGGTCCTATGGTCGATAGATGTCTACCCCTTAACGACAAAAACGTATTTAGTGCGTATTTATGAATAGGAACTCAAAATATGGTAGTGGGAAAATCGTCTTACCTTAAAGACCTATTAAACAAAAACTAAATTTTCATAGGTTCGTCGGTTTGGGAGCTACAATGACACAGACCAACAATAGACACGCAAATGTAGTTTTTAACCGTCATTTTAGATCGCAGAGTTAAAATAGTCTCACCCGCCTATGATGACGTTGTCCCCGCTGAGCATGACGTCCTCGCGAACCCTTGCAGCGGAAGGGGTACTGTACCTGCCCACTTTCCACTAGTTTGTCTATACCTATTCATAAACAATAGTCTCACCCACCGATGAAGACGTCCCCGCTGAGCATGACGTCCCCCCGCGCACCCCCTCGCAGCGGAAGGGGTACTTCTGCCCGCTGTCCATCATTTTGTCTTTACCTACTCATAAAAAACAGTCTCACCCGCCAATGATGACGTTGTCCCCGCTGAGCATGACGTCCCCGCGCACCCCCTCGCAGCGGAAGGGGTACTTCTGCCCGCTGTCGATGAGCTTCTTCAGCTTGTGGCCCGCCTCCTGGTAGAGGCCGAGCAGGAACTCGTAGCTCTTGTTGCCCGTGCACACGTACAGGCGGTCGTGGCCGCGGATGTTGCGCTGGACTGGAGAACAATAACAAAATACAGAACTCCTGAACAAAGTAGGCTAAAACTTGTGTATGTTAGGTTCGTATCGCAATGAAAGTTATTGACAATAAGCTAGGAATTATGTTTGATACGGCACGCGGTATTCATGAAAACGATAATAGAAGACAATAATGTTTCAAAAACCGACTTAACCCCAAAACTACACAACCGATTTTGATAAAATTTCTATGGGATACTGACTAGTATACCTTTTTAAACCAAAAAAGATTTTTCCAAATCAATCCAGGCGTCTCCGAATAATCGGTGAACATACATAAAAAAGAAAAAGATTCCGGCGAATTAATGATCTTTTTGGAAGTCGTTAAAAATGTCTTACAACCAAGAATGATAGAGGGCAAAGTGGAGAAAAAAAAGCCGGAAAGCGGACCCCATTTCAGCAGGATGCAACTGGGAATACGCTGAGATAACGAAGGCATAATAGAAGGAAGAATGGAAGGAGGAAAACCCAGACACAGCTTAATGAAGCAATTAAGGAGAAAGTATGAGTGTCGTAACAAGATGTGAAAAAAGCTGGCTGAAGACAGACAAAAATCTAAATACTGCGCCGACAATAGTGTCGTTCTTAAATTTAAATGAAATGGACCTGAGTAAATCTTTTGGCTCGCTGGAGTTATGGCAGATGGAATAAGTTATTGAAAAAGTGTGACTCATAACGAGTGATAGAAGCGTCGGACTACGCCTGCGTGAAGTCACTGATGTAAATTTAACGGTTTGAAGTCTTGCTAAGTCCACCTAACGCAGAACGACCACGCATAATCACGCAATCGTCTTCAAAAGTAGTCTTCAGTGATTTAGCAAAAGCCTTTGTTAAGTTTAGTATCTACTCCAAAACATGTCAAAAATCACAAATAGCCAATATTATCTGCAAGACATAATTGACACTATACTGCAGTAAGCTAACATACGTAAAGAAAACTATCAAAATCGATTACTAGCTGAGCGATAAGCCAACTATTTTCTATGGTGTTCCTCAAGGCAGCATACTTGATCCCACAAGTTTTATATTTTGATACTCACTCTCCGCCTGCGTAAGGTCGTTGTAGTATGGCTCCAGCGCTTTGAATAGTCTTGTTTCATCCACAAAAGGCAGCAGGGCTACGCCCTGCCACGCGAATTTCTTGCCATTCAGGTCAATTTTGAAGTCGACGGGGTAGAAATCGATGATGGGGGAAAACTGCCAAGAGAAAGAAATTAAATATATAATTATTTTTTCTTGTTATTTGCATTATTACTTCTTCCAAAGAGACTTTCCCTGGACAGTCTGGAAGTATCTTAATAGACTCCGGGATGGCATTGGGGAGTGTCGAGAAAACCGATTTAGGCGGTAACATTTAATAGAAGCTATTTAGGAACCATTTTGACTCGAAGATTTCTTCCAACCGGCATATTTTTTTAGAGAACAACTATTTAAACGTTCTTTATTATCTAACCGTATTTCACAGTTGGTGGAGTTGGAGTTAAACACCAAGGGACAATACAATGAAAAAAAAATCAGATCAGACATTATCCACCAGAATTTGGAGGTCAGCATGTTAATTATGATATCTTAGGCTTTCTGAATAATCGCTCGAGGTGCTTATAGAAATCCAGGACTTTCTTTGGCCAGGCAGTGGCATTATAAAACAAAAGAACACTTTTGCACTGAGGATATTAGAGAGATACTTACGGGATCGCTCATGAGTTTGGCCCAGGGCTTAGGCACGTGCTGCGAGCTGGCGGCCGGGAACACGCCCATCAGCTGCTCCAGGGGACGGAACTGAACACAACATTCAGGATATTATTAGCATAGCATAATGAATTGTATTATTAAATAGAACGAACTTACCACTATAAGTTTTACAATTGGATATTTTCCTAGGTCATTTATAAATTATTGCGTACTGTCAAAAAAACAAAACGCCGTAAAATAATGTCACTTGTCATTGAACATATCCATTTTAACGTGATTTTAGATTCATCATTGCAGAAAAACTGATATTAAGAGCGCAATTTGACTCCAATATGTAATCCAATAAATGAAATATAGACTATGACGTCATTAGTCTATCATCATCATCATCATATCAGCCACAGGAAGTCCACTGCTGGACATAGGCCTCCCCCAAGGATTTCCAAAACGACCGATCGGAAGCGGCCTGCATCATATAATTCATTAGTCTATATTTCATACAAATCCCGTAGAAAATATTTGTTATGATGTTGATTCAAAGATTCAAAGATTCAAATGTTTATTCAGTAATTAGATCTTTACAGGCACTTTTACACGTCGATAAGTATCGAAGTTGAGAAAAAAGTATCAGATTTGATTAGTTGGAAAGTAGCGAATTGTATTATCAAGTAGAATGCTGACACTGAACACTATCCCCCATATTCATAATAATTTTTCAAAACTAAAAACCGCCTTCACCCCCGAACTACACAAACGATTTTGATAATATTTCCATGGTACCACCTGAAAAGTATACCCTTTCAAACAAAAAAAGAATTTTTTAAATCGGTCCAGGCATCTTTGAATAATCGGTGAACATACCTGAAAAAAAAATAAACGATCGCGACGAATTGATAGCCTCCTCCTTTTTTGGAAGTCGGTTAAAAAATACAAACATTTGCTAAACCTATTTTAGTTAAAACATGTTTTGTCTCGTTCTTTCAATGTCAAATATTGAAAAGAGGGGAAGGGACAAAACATGTTTTAACTAAAATAGATTTAGCAATCGGTTGGTAATTTTTGTAAATATGAGGGTATTATTTTAACAATTGTGTACTTTGCGATCACGGCAATAAGAGCTCGCGCGTGGCCACGCGACGTGTACAGTCTATCTCTATCACAAACTCTAGGTGCGAAAGAGATAGCACAATACGTCGCGTGGTACGGTGTCCCTGTCGCACGTTGTTTGTGACAGAGACAGACTGAACACGTCGCGACGCATTTTACACTTTAAAGTCCAAATCACTCTGCATCACTTTACACAGGCGCTCAAATATCTTTAAACTCATTCACATGTATTATTTCATAGATAGCTAGCATAAATTGAACCTTATTCTAGTATACTTACGGGCTGAGTTCCCTTCTCAAACTTAGTGGACAGGCCACAGATGTTGACGAAGTCCGAGGCGAAGGGAGCATAGTGGTACGGGAAGTACCATTTCCAACTGGCACAGCCCTGGTAGTAGTACCGGAGCACCCAGCAGAGACCTCGCACGTATTGCAGCGCCACGCGGTACCTGAGGGAAGAGGATTATGTACACACTGATTATCTATCACGCAACAGCAAAAGGAAGGTAATGATAATTTTAAATAAACCTAATTAAATCTTGAATTTAGAGCACCCCGACGGACGTATAACAACAAAATAGTCTATTATCCTTCCAAGTATATTTTACACACCAAGTATAATATCTATCCTCCCCATACTGATTTGATGCAAGCATTCGGTCGGTTCTTACAACTCCCTCTCTCCCCTACTTCCTGACTGTGAATTTCTCTTACACTCTCTTTCCGTATTTACGAGTCCAACTGGTTTCTCGAGTTATGAGAGTGGTATAATAAGGTTTGGCATCGCCAAGCTCGACTTTGGCTTTGGTCTGCAAGCGTGATGATGCACTTTCCGAGGTAGACCTCATTCATAAACTCTTGCAGCGTAGCTGCTGGCTGGGTGGACTCAGAACAGAACAGAACAGAACAGAACAGAACAGAACAGAAACCTAATTAAATCTTGAATTTGAGAAACACAAACTTGCTCTTGTACTTGAACCCCTCCTCCCACAACCGCACCTCATGCTCATCATCACCACTGACTTAGCCTCACCTGAACTCTAACCATCTAATTCATAAAAAATACAAACATTTGCTAAATCTATTTTAGTTAAAATTTGTTTTGTCTCGTTCTTTCAATGTTAAATATTCAAAAGAGGAAAAGGGACAAAACATATTTTACTAAAATAAGTTTAGCAAACGGTTGTTATTTTTTATGAATTTGAGGGTAAGTTATCCCTGGCCACCTCGACCTTGCTCTCGTAGTACCGCTCCTTGAAGCCCTCCTCCCACAGCTACACCTCGTCATGTTCATCATCATCACCAACATAGCCTCACCTGAACTCTAAGTTATCCTTGGCCACCTCGAACTTGCTCTCATAGTACCGTTCCTTGAACCCCTCCTCCCACAGCCGCACATCATGTTCATCATCATCATCATCACCATCATCATCACTAACATAGCTCACCTGAACTCCAAGTTATCCCTGGCCACCTCGACCTTGCTCTCATAGTACCGCTCCTTTAACCCCTCCTCCCACGGTCGCACCTCGTCATATTCATCATCACTAACATAGCTCACCTTAACTCCAAGTTATCCGTGGTCCCCTCGAACCCCTCCCACAGCCGCACCTCGCTATGTCCATCATCATCACTAACATAGGTCACCTGGACTCCAAATTGTCTCTGGCCACTTCGAAACCTTCCTTCACCAGCAGTACCTCATCATCATCACCATCAGTAACATAGCTCACCTAAACTCCAAGTTATCCCTGGCCACCTCAAACATGCTCTCGTAGTACCGCTCCTTGAGCCCCGCCGCCCACAGCCGCACGTCCTCGTCAGCCACACATCATCATCATCATCACTAACATAGCTTACCTGAACTCCATATTGTCTCTGGCCACCTCAAAATCTCAATTCAATTCAATTCAAATCATTTATTGCATTTCATAAAGTACAACAGTTCTAACTATTAAAAGTCACTGTCTTCTATATTAGGTACACTATGAACCCTGTCGGGTATCGCAAAACGAAAAGTGAAACGGCAAGCGACATTTATGACATGCAGTCAACTTATAAATATAAATGCTTACAAAATATTATTTAATAGTATATGTATATTATTATTATTATTAGTATTTATTAGCAAGATTGTGTGATATTTATTATTTGTAAATTATTGTCAAGTTATAAGTTTAAAATTTAAACTTATAACTTGACAATAATTTACTTAACAAATAAACTTTGACATCACATTTAATGTGATGTCCAAGTTTATTTGTTAAGTAGGTATTTTTGCATTGTCAATTTTAATTAAAAAGTTTATCATTTAAATACTCGTCCAGTTTGTAATACGTTTTATTTACTAGAATTAATTTCAATTTTTTTATAAATAAGAAACTTTTTTCTTCATTTCTTAGGCTGTCGGGTAGGGTATTATAAATTTTTATCGTCATAGCTAGCGGGCCAGACTTAAAAAGTTCTAGCTTGGAAGCGGGTGTCACTAGTTTATTTTTTTGTCGTGTGGGATATCGTCTTGGTAAGTCTTCAATTTTTGTGTAAAACTGGGGATATTTGCGTACAAGTTTACATGCTTCTAAAATGTAAATCCTCCCACAGCGGCACCTCGTCATGTTCATCATCATCACTAACATAGCTCACCTGAACTCCATATTCTCTCTGGCCACCTCAAACCCTCCCACAGCGGCACCTCGTTATGTTCATCATCATCACTAACATAGGTCACCTGAACTCCAAGTTATCCCTGGCCACCTCGAACTTGCTCTTGTAGTACCGCTCCTTGAACCCCTCCTTCCACAGCCGCACCTCGTCAAGTTCATCATCATCATCATCACCAACATAGCTCACCTGAACTCCAAGTTTTCCCAGGCCACCTGGAACTTGCTCTCGAAGTACCGTTCCTTGAACCCCGGCTCCCACAGCCGCACCTCGTCATGTTTCTCATCATCACCATCACCAACGTAGCTTACCTGAACTCCAAGTTATCCCTGGCCACCTTGAACTTGCTCTCGTAATACCGCTCATTGAACCCCTCCTCCCACAGCCGCACCTCGTCATGCTCATCATCACCATCACCATCACCAACGTAGCTTACCTGAACTCCAAGTTATCCCTGGCCACCTCGAACTTGCTCCCGTAGTACCGCTCCTTGAACCCCTCTCCCACAGCCGCACCTCGTCATGCTCATCATCAACATCACCATCACCAACGTAGCTTACCTGAACTCCAAGTTATCCCTGGCCACCTCGAACTTGCTCTCGTAGTACCGCTCCTTGAACCCCTCCTCCCACAGCCGCACCTCGTCATGTTTCTCATCATCATCATCGTCCAGCTCCGCTTCTTGCGCTGACCGCTTGCGGCCGCGGTTCTGGGATTGTTCTTGCTGCAGAACAATAAAACTAAATAAATAAATAGATCTTTAGTCGTATGATGGGATGTCGATGTTTTCAGTAATAGATTAAGCTCAGCTCGGCTTTGTTTCATTAAAAATCTGATGCCAAGAAATAAAAGGTGTCGTCATTTTTAAATTCCACGCGAACGCGAAAGTCCTCGGCTCCAGCTAGTACTATATAAATATGTTTTAATTACAAGATTTGGTATATCGTTGAGTTAGTATCCTATAAGTTGTAAACTTACTTAGGAGCTAGCTAATCAGTGTGACTTATCCGTATAATCGAATATTAGTTATTTACGTAACTGTTCTTTAATACCTAATTATGTACAGTTGCATACAAGACTTTATCTACCCATGATATGAACCCTCTATAAAAGGTTATGAAACCATGGGGTAGGTACAATGTAAGAACTTTATGTAAATTCATGGCAAGTTGTATGTTGGCAATAAGCTAACTGTTTCAAAAACTTTTATAGCATATGTAGATAAAAATACTATTATTTACCTCTGCTGCAGCTTGCATGCCCGCCAGCCGAATATTAGCGGCCTCTTGCCTCGCATTCTCCACGCCTCTCGATCCGCCCTGCCCGATTGGCTATAAACAAAACATTCTTATTTAATTTCTATAAACGGTATATCTATTTTTCTAAACAAATAATTTTATATGAATTAATTCGATTTCCCCAAGGCATATAAATCAAAACTTGTTTAGTATCATGATCTGAATTAAGCCTGGACCCTGGAACCTGTGCGATGGTATAAGCCATTTACCATCGGTGCAAGTTGTGTCTTCTCCAGCAGGTCAAATTTGACCTTCTGCTGCCTCTTCTTGGCACTGTCGAGTGCTTACCATCGGTGCAAACTGTCTTCTCCAGCAGCCCATAGTTGACCTTCTGCTGCCGGTTTTTCGGGCGGTCCTTTGCCTTCAAGTTGAGTTCATTCGTCATACATTCGACAAACACAACTCTCCTCCTGTCGCAGTTGGGTAACGAGCCCTTAACATAGGTACAAAGTGTGTCTTGTCCAGCAGCCCAAAGCTGACCTTCTGCTGCCGTTTCTTCTGATGGTTCCTTGTTTTGAAGTTGAATCCATTCGTCATACACTCGAGGAACATAACCCTCTTCCTTACGCAGTTGTGTAACGATCCCTTACCATCGGTGCAAACTGTGTCTTCTCCAGCAAGCCAAAGTTGACCTTTTGCTGCCTTTTCTTCGCACGGTCCCTGGCCTTGAAGTTGAGTTCATTGGTGTGCCTCCGCTTGAAGATCTCGTCCTCAACGTAGCCCAGCTCTGTCATGATGACTTGCACTCGGTCCAAGTCCACGTCACCAGAGTCTGTGATCCAGCCCTACAACGAAACAAGAGGAGATTATCCATTAACCAGGTATTGCAAGTATAATTTAATGAGGGAGCTGCCCAGCTGTGTTGCTATGGTTTGATAAACGGGGATACTTGAATTTTTGGGGCACAGTGCTGCCCCCATTTGAATTAAATTATTTGAAAGGAAAAGGAGATATCATTTAATACTTTGTCTAGACCAAGCCAGAGGTAACCCTTGCAAACTATTTTATAAACTACTGTTTACAGTTTAAAGTAATAATGTGAAGCCTTCCTACGCACATTTGCGAAAAACGGCTCTTGGCTAATGTGTGTAGAACCGCTTTAGGGATTTTACACTGAGGGTTAAAATATTATTTAAAAACCTTCCCCAATAAAGGCACAAAGTAGCTCGAGACATAACATGCCTCTTGTGGTCACCAACATGAGTAAAGGCCATACCCGGAGTTTCTTAACTTGCAAAAGCACTACCTGTACTCCGATCTTTAACAAAGATCAAAGACATAACATATGATCAAAGAGTTTGAACGAACTTTAGACCTTGCACGGCTAGCCACATCCTCACTGATGTCCAACGAAGGTAGATGCTTCAAGAAGTCATTCCCTACGAAGTAGCACATAAACACCCAGTCATCTAAAGCCCTCTCGAAGTCGTAGGCGAAGGGCAGGTTGGGCTTCTGCAGCTACCCCACCGTTTGCTGATTTTTCGTGTAAGTGGCTTACATTGTCGTTACATTTTTAAAGGTGCCTAAATTCATCTGACAAAACTTGACGACGGCTATCTAATGTTGACAGCCTGGACTGACAGCATAAGGTGTCTTCCGAAGCACAGAGCAGCTCGAGACATTTTAGTGTTAGATCTGACTTGTCAGCATGGAGCAGCACTTTTCTATGCTGGTATCCTTGTCTGTAGAGCGGGAGAGAGCGACGTAACCCTTTGGCAAATGACGGTTCTGAGCTACAGAAAGGGATAGCAGCATAGCAAAGTGCTGTTCCATGCTGACAAGTGAGATCTAACCCTTATGCCACCTACCAATCTAAGTAAGGATCTCGCCTGGGGTTCCTGAACATGTGATGCACTAGCAATGTGTTCTCCAAGCTTCAACAACTATATCCAGCTTTGCTTTTCGTGTGTGTAAGTGGCCAACATCTGACGTAGCTTGACGACTGCCATACAATGATGACAGCCGGGACCAACAGCATATACGTGCCTTCCAAAGCACGGAGGAGCTCGAGAAATTTTCATGTCACTTGTGGTTCACCCATCCAAGTGCGGACCACGCCCGGTGTCGCTTTACTTGCGAAAGCGCTAGTAATACGCACTCCCGCCGGGCCACCGAGCTCAATATGTTCAATATAAACTAACCTTAGTCCTATAGACGCACTTCTTGTACAAATTCACCAGTCTATCCACTGCCCCCTCCCTGATCTCCAATGAAGGTAGATGTGGCAAAAAGTCATTCCCTACGAAGAAGCACATGAACACCCAGTCGTCCAAAGCCCTCTCGAAGTCGTAAGGGAAGGGCAAGTTAGGCATTTGCAGCTCCCGTTCCAGGTACTCCCTCAGGACGCTGAGGCGGACGAAGATAAAGCTGTCCTGGTTGCCGAAAGCCGGGTCGGAGCGCACCAGAGACGCGTCGGGAGTAGTGCCGGTGCATTCCTTCATTTCGTGGCCTGGGAACAAATATAATGGGCATTATACTATTGTTATAGTAGTAGTTCCCCCAAAAGTATGAACGTATGGTGTGTTTTTAATATGCCAATGTATTACTGCTCATCAATATATAAGAATATAAGAGATCTAGCCCAGAGATATGATACTATACAATATGTAACAAAAACCCTGTCTGGTACTTGTAGGAGCAACTCAGACCGTCAATATTAAAACTTTTCCTATGGGACCAATGCTTGAAACTCGAAAAATAATCGACATTTTCATACAAAAGTGTTCGGCCGGCCTGGGAATTTGTGTGAAAAAGACGATTTTTTCTTCGAGTTTCAAGCATTGGTCCCATAGGAAAAGTTGTTCATATTGACAGTCTGAGTTGCTCCTACAAGGATCGGACAGGGTTTTTGTTACATATTGTAGAGATAAAATCAAGTCAAAATAATTTATTTATCTTGGGATATTTATATCACTTGATAATTGCCAATTTTTCTTTGGATTTCATAATAGTTAGTTGTAGACGTCATATCATTTACTTAGAGCTAAGTTTACTGCCGCTTCCTAAGCGCTAGTGCAGAAGAAGCGGCAACAAACTGCACTGCAGCATTTTCTCAAAGACATCAACTTACAATTAGACTGATATTAAAATTAGATAACAAAGTTATTAATTTAAAAGAATTCCCAATTCGCTTGTCAAGTAATTTGAAAAAAGATCTAATTCACAAACCTTTTCGAGGAATAGCCTCTAGGAAAGCTTTCTCTAATCAGATTTTAAAATAAGGTCTTAGTTATTAAGATATTTGCAAAACTCCAAATGACCTTCATTTTCAAGCAAGGTCAACTTATTTGAGGAAGTGAAGTCACGATGAAGATTGGCAATTTCCGCTTTTAATGAAGTACATATAATTCCATGGTACTGTCACTGTCGTCTCCCTATAACAATATAGTCAAACGACTACAACCAACATAACAAAAATAATTTAAACAGGTGACATTGACAGATGACCGTTGTCATTGTATTTTTTTTGTGCAGGCATAGGAAAAATGTAAACTTTGATTGCTGTGTGTCGTCACTTCCGGTGCAAATTTTAAAATGATATAAAAAAATCCTGATAACACATAGAATTTTTTTATTCAAATTACCTTCTTAAAATGGTCTATATTTTCTATTAAAACCAACTACAAAAATTTTAATTATTTAGTTGACAAGCCAATTGTTGGGCTTGAATTCCTCTTGGATGATGGTGAAGTCAAACTCATATGTGGTGAGCTCCAATATTATTTGATCAGATGGGGTTGCAGTGTAAAAAGACCAGTTGTAAATCTTACCAAGTTGTCCACACACGTCGCACGGTCTGGGCTTGTTGGGCTTGAACTCCTCTCGGATGATGGTGAAGTTGGGCTCGTGGGTGGCCAGGCCCAACATGATTAAATCGGCATCTGCTCCGCACAGCACGTGTTGTGTGTTGGGGTCGTGGTCTGGTTGAGCTGTTAATAAAAATAAATACAAGTTTATTTGCTAGGCAAATTAAGAAACCAACGACTGACAAGAACGCCATCTACTGATTGCGATACCAATACGACTTGTTATTCGACTTGACCCGCTAGGGTAAACCCTGACTTTCAAGTGTTAACCCCCAATAACTTTTAAACGGCTGAACCGCTACGATGCCACAGACAGACACACATCTGTGAAAATTTCAGCTGTCTAGCTATCAAACTGACCGACAGACAGACAGCCACACAAACAAACAGACACACACTGACAGGCTCTGTACCCACTGTGACTCAACTCAATCACCACGCTGAGTGTACAGTAATGCATAGAAATGTAAACTTTACATTATGCTTTAGGTGAAATTTCCAAAATTTTATTTAAATATGTATGTATAAAACACACGTAGAATGTGACTCATATTTTATTTAGAAGCTCATGCCAATAGCATTGCTAAAAGTAGACAAAGTTAATATCTCGTGACAGACTAGTGCCATTCTACTTGTTTATTTATTACCTAGAACCAGATAGCTACAGAGATAGCGCTCGAGAAACGCTGTTGCCAGTTCATGCTAGGGCAGCAAATGAGATTGCAAATAACCAAATAATTTACCTCTCTGTCTGCGAATGTAGTCCATGATCTTGTGTTCTCCCTCACCAGGCACGTTGGCGTCAGACAGGATCACCTTGATGCCTTTCCACCCGGGATCATTGTTCAATCTGCAAGAAAACCATCAAATTGATTATCCTATAAATAAATTTAGCCGAGGGTAGCAAGACATGCTTGGCATGTATCAGATTTCAGTGAGGCATCTTCTTATTGAAGAGTCGTTATGTAAGACTAAAAATATACAACAATTATACCAACCTGTCATGTATGTAATAATGCAAGCATTTGCTAAGCCGATCCATGAAGGGTGTGCCGGGCGTGATGCAGTTTGAATCGAAATGCGCCTCTTTAGGCCTCTCCGGGGGCAAGTATGCTCCCTTTGACTCCAGCTCAGAGCGGATCCTGGCGACTTCCTCAATTTTCTCCTGGGTCTCCTTAGAGGCGCGAAAACGGCGGGAACGCTGCTGGTTCATTTTTGCACGAGGTGCCTGGAATGATTGAGTTAACAATAAGTAATTACTTAAAAAGATATTCTTTTCATCTTTCAGTTTCAACAGCAGATCAGCTCCATCTCTCTCTCTCACCTCAGCGTTTTGCCAGTTGGTTCCTCAGCTGCAAGGCTGAGAAGTTCGGAGTCTGCTTTCCGACTTTTTCTTCTCCACTTTGTACAGTCTTGAGCATCCATGGTTGAAAGACGATGCAGATCAGCTCCATGTCATCATAATATTACATTGTCACGCAAAATACGTACGCGTGCAAAAATTTTAGCATAAAATTTAACTTGTAAGATTTGATTCCACACAGACAATAAATAAAAGCTATTTGAAAGCAGAAACATTATATTGAAATAGAGAGTAACCAAAGAAATAGTGGATGAAGTGTTTACAGAAAGATATGAGTAGGCAGTATACAATTTAACTTGTGACAAAATTACATGCTGTGCCAAACATAAAGATTAAAATTAATCATTAATATGACAGCATCCTTATAGTTGTACGTGATGTGAACTATATATATTTAATTAATAAGCATTAGTTTAGCACATCACTACTAACCGGACTTTAAATTCAATATTACACTGTACAATGTTTTAGTATAAATACTCTGTATAATTCAAATAAATTATCCTATCGCCTCTCCTGACCTGTAGACGGTAATGGATCGAACCAGATCTAATCGGTTTCAATAGTACCTTCGTGAACGCTATAATACTTACAGAAAAAATGTAATAAGTATCTGTTTTTTTTTTAATGGAGGCTGCACATACCTGAAAAAATATTTTTGACTTACCACTCCATCAATAGCCATGTACAGCAGCTTCCTGGGCCTCACGATGCGGAACAGACGGTCAATGCACTCAAAGATGGCCACCATCATCTCATCCTCATCCTTCGGCGGGGGTTTGTCTTCTGGATGTGTGCATGGATGGATGATACCATTCATGTCCAGGTACAAGTTGTCAAACTCCACCCCATTGGGGTTTGGGAGCGAAGAATCGGCATGGATAAGCTGGCCGTCTACATCGGTTGGCTGGAAAAAGTGAATTGTAACAAAAAATTGTTTGGACATCACCCCGTACTAAACACATGTTTTTCTTTAATCCTGCACATTCTCAGTCCTTGCAAACAACTATTATTATCAGTTAAGAGTAAAAGGATCTTTCACATGTGGCAATATTGCATAGGCTCGCCTGCATCTGATACTTTTACTATATTATATTTGACGACCTCTGTGGCGTAGTGGTCACCATGTTAGTCCGCCACCTAGAGGTCCCAGGTTCGATCCCCGGTCAGGGCAAGTTGAGTAATGGCCTTTTTCAAATTGTCCTGGGTCTTGGATGTTTGTCTGTATATGTATTTCTTATAAAATATTGTATCGTTGAGTTGGTATCGAACTTACTTTGGGGCTAGCTCAATGTGTATAATTTGTCCCTATATAATTATTTATTTCTATACTATAGTTTTTGCCTATTGGAAATTGGAATTCCTGTGGCTAATTTTATAGAAGATGATTTGGTATTGTATGCCAGTAACTTGCAAGTGCTGGCATACCAGCGAGACTGGCCCCAGGGACTGGTTTCTCTCTCTAAATCCACTTTTATAATAAAACCCGACAAAACGCTGGGACCAGTTTAAACTTATATCTGATGTACAGCGTACAAATAGCTAGTGCAGGTTTATAACTACAGTATTTCAATACTGAAAGGTAAGTTTAGTTAACAAAACATCGGAAACAGAAGTAAATAACGTCACGAAACCAGTTTGAGGTTAGAATGACTTACCCTCTGTTCAATGCATTCCACGATCACGCTAGGGTACTTCCGGCTGAGCCATCTGAAGAATGCTGGAACTCCCATCTTTACGAGGTTCCAGGGTTCAACTGGAAACTCACTGGTGGATTACACTTTCTTCACTATTCAACACAAACAAATCGACGCAGGTGCCATTGTTTGAGAGGAGAAAGAGAGAACGCGAAAAACGAAACGAAACGAAACGAACGACATATCATGTCATGAAAGTTAATTTGTTCATATTTCTAAACGTAGTTTGGTAATGTATTATTTTTCAAAAATAACAAAATATTTATGATTAAGTGGTCTGTGTTCATAGCCTACAAGGATATATTCAACAAGGATAGAAAGATTTTAAAATAATAGAAAATAATAGGCCTATTTCAATAATAGGATTTCCTTGATTGGTAGGTATTTTTATTTATTTTTGAACGCAATATACGTACATCAGTCAACTGTCAAATCAGACATTATCCCTCCACTTCATACTTCACCTCCCCGAAGTCTTCATTGATCATCTGTTTTGATTCAAAATATTCTTATTTTATGAAAATCTAATTTGAAATGAAAAGATGAAGTCTCTTTATTTTACCAGTCACTATAGAAAATTGCTGAAGAATTTTCCCATCCGGAAATACTGTTCCAAAAATGATGAAAAGCAGAAAATTAACATCGAAAACATACGTAACATCGGTATTCTTGCTCATATTGATGCAGGTAAGATCATTTTCTGAACTAAATAGAAGCTTTTTATTAAGCAATTATGCTATGTAAGTAATAGCGATAATACTGTTTTTTACAATACTGTTACGGTAAATGTTTTTTCCAAAACATAACCTATTTCTATTTCAGGCAAAACTACCACAACTGAGAGAATGCTATTCTACTCGGGTACAATCAGGTCTATGGGAGAGGTACATCACGGGAACACCGTCACTGACTACATGGAACAGGAGCGGCAGAGAGGAATCACGATCACATGTAATTTTTTTAAATTTTTATTTCAAAAACAAAAATGCCAAAATTTGTGACAATTCCCTTGGCCTATTAAACTGTTTGTAGATTATTTTTCGTTGCGTAAGGGTCCAACAAAGGTGTCAGATTTTTCAATCTGCTTAAAAGCATCTGGAAGCTTGATTATTTTACGAAAAAATACTTAATAACTGTCATACATACCTAGTTTTAGTAAATGTTTAAATTTTTTTGCACTTTTATTGGTTTACTTTATTTTTGTTACACAGCATTAGTTTACTTATAAAATATTTGCAACTGCAGAATTTTCTAATCTGTTCTATTCCATACTATGAATATAATTTCAGCTTTATTATAAAATAGTTTTTCTCCCGTTGTAGCGCCCACCAGGCCCCTTAATTAATATTTATTTTTTTAAAACACCTCTATTACGAAAGCGTACTGGCACCCACAAGCAAGCGCTGGAAAGCATTGGATGCAGGCCACTCTTGATCGGTAATTTTGGAGGCCTATTTGCAGCAGTGGACGTTACGCGGATTAAATGATGATTACAGATGCAATAAATATTGAGTATGATGACAGCCATACAAAGGGACCAACAGCTTAATATGCCTTCTGAAGCACATTGATTTAACTGTGATTTATTCATTTATTGTTTTATGCAGCTGCTGCAGTGTCATTCCCTTGGCGAGGCAGTCAGATAAACCTGATTGATACGCCGGGACATATTGACTTCACCATGGAGGTGGAGCAGAGCTTGGCTGTGTTGGATGGAGCTGTAGTGGTGCTTGACGCGTCTGCAGGTATGAAAACTTCTAGAAATCTGATACACAAATCATAAAAATTGCCACCCCTGCTTTCAATCATTGCAAATGAACAAAGAACTTAACTTGTGATAAGGAAATAAAGGAATTTGCAGCACGAAAATTCAGAAAAGCTGCTTTAGGCTTATGGGAATGCCTGAATTTTCAGTGTCCAGTGCTGCTCCCATTTGGTATAAATTAATTGAAAGGGAACAGAGATATCATAAAAATTTGGTCTTGACCAAGCCCTAGATAACCTTTCAAACTTTTTTATGTAACCTTTCAAACTATTTTATGAACTTCTGTTTGCAGTTCCGAATGTAAAGCTTTTTTACTTACATTGGCAAAAAGTGGTCGTTTTTCGCAAATGTGCATACAAAAGCTTCATATTGTTACTCGAAATGTAAACAGTAGTTCATAAAATAGTTTGAAGGGTTATCTAGGATTTGGTCAAGACAAAAATTATTTCTCTGTTTTCTTTCAAATATTTTTTTTCAAATGGGGGCAGCATTGGGCCCCGAAAAATTCAGGTAGCCCCTTAACTCACACTGGAACGGCAGAGATGGGCACTTTAATTGTCAAACCATATTTACCTCTAATTCTATTTGCGAATATAATGTAATAGGCATGACGATTGTAAAGTTATTTTTAACCCATTAGTAAGATTATTAAAATATATTCTACACGTATTATTCTTTTTTTCTGGGAAACATAAAATGACGAAGATCAGCGGATTGCTGTGATTTACTAAACGATGACGTCACAAGCCACTCCAGATTTGGTGCTTGGTATCTTTGTGAATTTACTTTTTTAGTAAACTGAAGAATATGGGTCCACTATTTTTGGATAATCTAAAAGACAGACTAATTACAATCATACTTTCTGACCCTGTTGTCACCCCTATTATAGTATTTTATGCAACAGTTGTATAAGAAGGGTTAAAAAATGCGAGTGGCGCAGGTTACGCATCTTGACGCCATCAAGCATTTTTTGACTACTTATACAACGTTGCATACAATACTTTTTCTACGACTACATTTACTAAAATAAATACAAAAATAAACAAAGAAAAGTACGAAATACTACCATATGTTTGGTAGATACTAGGTATCTATGGAAGACTAAATTTTTTTTATTGACGTCTTCCTAGTGACTAAAAGTGCCATTTTTGAAACATGGAGTCACTTAAACGAATGTTTTTCATACAAAAAACCGTTTGTTCAGTGACTCCACGTTTGAAAAATGGCACCATATATTAAAATAACCATTTAACTATGTTGGCATTATGGCAGATCTAAAGAAAAAAAGTTATAGGTCTATGGCTAGGAGTATCGTTTTGGCAAAATAACGACACATGTGCTATTATATTAGGAATAGACTATAGACTTTTCTGAAATCATATAATCTATGTTCTTATATTAGTGTTCGGGACCATTTGAAAGACAGATAACAGTACAGGAGTAGAAAACATATTTTTCCATCTATCTAGTTGGGAAATTAGGTAGGCCTCTAAGTAACATTAGCGCAGGGCCCCACAAATTCACGATCCGTCCCTGGTTTTTAAGTCCTGACAAAAAAGAGGGGTGTTTTAAGTTTGATGCTAATGTCTGTCTGTCTGTCTGTGGCATAGATGGCGCTATAATAGCGGAACTAGTTAGTAGTTCCGCTGTTCGTCACTAGATGGCGCTTTGACATTTTCGGTTGGGGATTTTTAATTTGATTTTTCAATTAAACATATTTCATCGTACAGGAGTAGAAGCCCAGACCCTGACGGTGTGGCGGCAAGCGGGCGGCTACCGCGTGCCGCGGCTGCTGTACCTCAACAAGATGGACCGCGCCGACGCGGACGTGGCCGCCTGCCGGCGCTCCGTGCAGGACAAGCTGCAGGCCGCGCCGCTGATGCTGCACGCGCCGCTGCACCACGACCAGAGGCTCATAGGTGTCTGTATGACGATCTTCTTTTTTTTGTCTTCTTTATTTATTTATTTAAAAAATTCATGTACGCAAAATACAAACATGGAAACAAACAAAGTAAGAACACTGAGTACATAGGTACTGCTTATTTCATAAGAAATCTCTTCCAGCAGAACCAGAAGAGGAAAAGAGAAGAAAACAGATAGTAGTAGGCGTTTACAAAATAGACTAAAGCTTGGACCAACAAATACTAGTATTTGTTTGTCCATGGCTAAAGTTAAATACAAATACATATAGGTACTTATCTAAAAGTTTAAACATAAACATGCATATTATATAATACATAATAAATAAATATAAATAAACTTAAATATACCTAACTATAAATGTAAATATAAAAAAATACCTATATAACACGTGGAAGGAACATCCCCGTAATAAATCGAACCACAGGCTATACTTAATCACTATAGTATAATGAAATTAAAATAACAGCCGAAACACAAAAAGAAATTTCGACATTTCCATACAAAAGTGTGCAGCCGCACGAGCAAGTTGTATGGGAATGTCGAAAATTTTTTTTGGTTATTTTGTTGTTTTTTAATTTCATTATACTATAGTGATCTAGTATAGCCCGTGGTTTGATTTATTACGGGTATGTCCCTTCCACGTCGTATAATAAGAATAAATATATATGTACATATACCATTCATTATGTTAAGAACTGATATACCTAATACTCTTTTACTCGCTTCCCAAAGACAGATAATGATTTGGAGTCCCGTATAGTTTATCTCGAGGTATTCCCAGTTTTATCATTAGCTGTGGTTTCTTGGAACTTTGAGGTGCACTTCCCAATTCATTCTTCTCCGAAAATGATATCCATGTGAAGGTCTACTACAGCAATGAATAAGGAGTGGAAAAACTTGGAGGAGGCCTTTGCCATTAGGGGCACACACACGAGACTTGCATATTTATATATTCTAATTATCTCAGATTATATTTTTTGCAATATATCTATAAAAAGTAAATATAAAATATACTAGAAAATATACACACATTATAAAAATACCTTATCTAGCTGCCCGCTGGCAGCGGGACAAGGCCCAGGCTACCAGTGGTTAGGGCCGCAGAGAAAGAAACCTCCTGACAATGCGTGTCGTGTCCTGGAGTACTGCCTACTGTATCTGACTCTTGACCCAGCTATCTAGCGAGAGAGTCTTAAGGTGTTGGTCAAGACTCCTCGCTATAAGACCATTCGCCGATACGACTATTGGGACAACGATCGTTGAATCCACATCCCACATGGCAGTCACCTCGAAGGCCAAGCCAAGCTTGCTAAATAGACTTATTATTATTAAGTCAAGGTCACCCAAAGATGTCTAAGACCATGTTACCACATTAAAGCATTCAGGAAGTTTCTTGGGTCAAACATAAATTATTTGGTAGTTAAAAAACAAAATGTTGTACAAATAATGTCACTTGTCTTCAATCATATGCATTTTAACTTGATTTTAGATTTATTTTTGTACAATGCATGACGTCATTAGTCTTTATTTCATAAAAATCCCACAGAAAATGTTTGTTTAGGCGTTTAAAAAGTATTTGATTTCAGTTATTGGAAACTTCCTTATTTGGCTGTGCTTTTATGAGCAGCCTGGCCTGTCGTCAACCCTCCTTGAGATTGCATTTGTTAAATGAAATGTGCGTGCCTACTCGTTTAGTCGCCTTTTACAACATACATTACATATACAGCTTAATAAGCTGCAAATGTGTTCTACAATAAATAATAATAATACAGGAAGACATATAGTGTTCCTTCTAAACTGGAAACCACACGGTTAAAGTTCTTGACTAGTATTGAAGACTTATAAGCATTTCTTATTATTAGCCTATAAGGGTTAGCCTAGGGGGCTTTTCTTCTCGCTTCCATGATTCACTAGTTGCATAATAGACACTGATGGGAGTAGGTAGATTGTTTTGGGGTCAATGAACTGAAACGTTTATATTAATATAGACATGCTTCCAGGATTTAAACATTATTAAGATCAAATTATTGTTTTTTTTTTTTAACAACATTACAATGCTCTTAATCATTCAAGTAAATTAAAGTATGTTGATTAAAGTAAAGCTTTCTTTACTTTAATCAACTTTCAATTCATCTCAATTGAATTAAGTTGAATATCACACTTCTAAATAGTGGGTAGTAGTGAAGAATAACGCATGCTTCAAATGCGTGTGTACTAAGTATGTGTTGAGAAATTTCGTCTTCGATTCGAAGCCACGATAGCACAATTGGTAGTGCACTCACGGCGTTAATGTGAGAGACGCGGATTCGAATCCTACTCGTGGCGAAATTTTTCATCACATGTTTTAATTTGGATTATTAATATTTTTTCCGGAATTTCAAATTGTTACATGAAGGGTCAAGAATGTATACTGATATATTCTTCACCCTTCATGTAACAATTTGAATGAGCGAGATTTTTTTATACACTTTCGACGTCATTTCGATGGTAAAAGTAACTGGTCTTCTAAAGCGAAAAAAAAATTTGGCATGGCAAAACTTAGAGGAAAAAAAAACGTAGCAAGAGATATAGATAAGAATGCCACACTGCGCCGACTCCAAAGAAAAGAGTACCCTAAATGAAATCCCGGAAAAAAGGCTTATCCATGTTATGATTTCCATGACAGTTCATGATACAAGTACATCCTGTCTATGTTGTACACAGTTCTTTTTAATCCTACCTCCCCTAACTATTTACGAGAATTATTTACATTCTTCAGTGAGTCTCAAGTTCGTCTTCTATGCAGTTCTGAAAATCTTTCTTTAAGAATTCCTTTTCACTCCACTGACTTTTTCTCACGTTCTTTCTCTGTTCGAGCCGTACGCCTATGGAACTCACTACCACTTACTATCCGACGCGCCGAAACGTTAGCCAGCTTCAAATCCCAAGTGAAATCTTATTTTCTATCCTTATGAAAGGTAAATAAATATCTTTCCCTTGTTTCCATTTCTCTTCATCTCGTACTGTTAATATCATTTTATTTTCAGTATGTTTATTTTTAATATTGTATTTAAGTATGTTTATATTGACCGCCCCGCACTACCTAATTTCCCATTACTATTTTCTATATAACGAGGTTGCCTGGAAGAAATTGCTTAGCGATAAGGCCGCCTTTTGCGCATTTCCTAGTTTTTAAGATAATTATGTCCTGATTTATTTATTTTGTGCAATAAAGGGTATTGTATTGTATTGTATTGTACATAAAAGCAATCTCCCTACTCCGATAACTGATTATAAGGAATAAATAATTTCAGGACTCATCGACCTGATCACGTTAGAAGAAATAGTCTGGACGCAGGGCCGTGGCCAGCACTTCACGCGGCGGAAGTTGACGGAGAGAGAGGACGGCAAGAAGTGGGAGGCCTCCGTCAGCAGCCATAGAGAATTGGTGGACTCGCTGTCGTCTATGGACGATCAGCTGGCGGAGACGATAATACTGCAAGAGTCGTTGGACAACTTGAATAGTAAGGTATCTATAAATAACTATTTAATTTTAGATTAGCTGATGTGGTCAATTTCGACAATTTCACGGGAACCTCACATTTTTATTTAAACTTTATTGTATATATTATACAGGATGACTTTTTAACCACCAGCCAATTTTTTTTCATGCATTACGTACCATTACCTGAACACGTTTATGAAAAAGAAATAGTATGCAAAATTTTCATATCGATGTATTTTTCTTGTACCGATTACTGCTGCACCATTGTCACCGTACCTACGTAAACACTATGCTGCCCCACGCCACGCGTTGAGACGGTAATTGCGGGGTGTGAGGGGCGGGCAGGGGGGGGGGGGCTATCCCGGCCCAGGCACCACGCTGTCTGCGCGCGCAAGGGCAGTCTTCGGCGGCGCACCCACGCGTACGCATATGGTAGGTAGTGCGTCTGCGTCCTGTTCGTTGCATCCTCGCGATCGCGGCGGGCATACCATGTTCTCAAAATGTATTCACATCGTGAATATTACGAGATGGTTCGTTGTTACATTTTTAGTGGCGAAAGCTTAAACGAAGCCCAGAGACTTTATCGCCGTGAAAGTTTTCCTCGCTTCCAAGCCTCTGGCATAAACCCGCGAGTGCCAAATCGTGAAACAATTTTGCGCGCAAACCATTTAGATCATGGACAATTTACTGCGCCAATACACTCGAGCGGGGGTGGCAGATCAAGTTTAGCACTGGAGGTCGAAGATGAAATACTCGATTTCTTCGAAAGGGATCCCAGGGCGAGCACGCAAGACGCAGTACGACGTTTCGGGACATGTAGGTACCTAACTAAATTACCTAATTGCTACGAAACAAAGCTAGGTGTCTTTCTTTTGTCAATGAAACGAATAGGGGCCATTGCCCACCCACGGAAGGTGGGACGCGTTGTACGTACCTACTTAGTTGGTGCGCTGTGTCGACAATCTTATGCACTTTGCGGATAAACTTAGGGTTCTTTATCTGAAGTTTTTTATACTGAGTCGTATTAAAAGAAAAAAAGCATGTCATTCATTATTTTTGCTAAAGACCATAATACTTTAATTTGGCTGGTGGTTAAAAAGTCACCCTGTATATATCTCTCCTCAACTTTTTAACAGGTTTTAGAGGAGGTATTTAAGAAACTGGCAGTTTCATGGGAGAGCAGGGGTATTGTCGTTGACGGCCAAAGGTAAACCAACCTCCGCTATGCCGATGACATTGTCTTGTTCTCGCTTCTGATTTGGAAAAAATGCTCCAAGATCTGAGCAATGAGCTGATTATGATGCGGTTTTTTTTAAAGCTGACTTGCTTTAGATAGTTCTTAGCTATGTTCGATGGAAATTGGTTCAGCGATTTAAAAGTTATTGGGGTAAATTATTGAAAGTCGGGGTTTTTTTAATTTACCTGGTAAATAAACTTATTATTTGTTGTTTTGAATAAAACACTGTCCAAAGACGATGACGGTAAAATATTATTTTGTCTGTCTTTACAGGATATAGAAGCGGCTATTAGAAGATGTACCATCGCCATGAAAGGATTTCCGGTCCTGTGCGGCAGCTCCTACAAGAACATCGGCGTCCAAACCCTCATGGACGCTATAGTGTCATTCTTGCCAACACCTCTACAATGCAATAAGCTGTATAAGAGCTTTGAGAAGGACTTGGCTGCGAGGGCGTTTAAAGTGCAGCATGACGATCAGAGAGGAGTGCTGACTTTCCTGAGGCTGTACAGTGGGGAGATCAGCAAGAATCAGAAGATTTACAACTTAGGGAGAGATAAGACAGAACAGGTAAGCATTTACGTTAGTTTGTAGTTCTTTATGTAAATAAATATATACGAACAAATCACGCAGATTGAGCTAGCCCCAAAGTAAGCTTAAGCTTGTGTTATGGGATAATAACCCAACGGTACTATATTTTATAACAAATACGTATATAGATAAACATCCAAGACCCAAGGCAATTTGAAAAAGGCCATTTTCCAACTTGCCCTGACCAGGGATCGAACCCGGGACCTCTGGGTGGCGGACTAGCATGGTGACCACTACGCCACGGAGGTCTACTTGGTATGTGTAGTGCATTGAACCGAAGTGCATTCGCACTATATACAGAAAGGAGTAGCCTTAGTTTTCATATAATTGTAACACTTAAATAACTCTGTAGGAGCTCAGTGGCCCGCCGGGAGTGCGCATTGGTAGCGCTTTCGCAAGTAAAGCGACACCGGGCGTGGTCCGCACTTGGATGGGTGACCTCAAGTGGCATAAAAAAAAATCTCGAGCTCCTCCGTGCTTCGAAAGGCACGTAAAAGCCGTTGTTCCCGGCTGTCATCATTGTTTGGCAGTCGTCAAGCTATGTCAGATGCCTTTAGGCAGCCTGAAAAATCTGACACCAGTGTTGGCGACCTTGAGCCTTCTTATGAGACCCATAGTAAGGGACCACGTTTCAGAGCCATAAGTCATCACTTATATATAAAAAATTATACGGTTACTACCCGTTCTTGTATCCGACTAAATTCTTACTCGGTCAACTTGGCTTTAATTCGCTGGAAGTTAGGCGCATGGTTGATCAACTCACCATCTGCTTGAGGATACTGCAAGGGTCTGTAGACTGTCTAGAGCTACACAATCTTTTATCCGTGTTACTCGTTCCTAACGAACTCGAATACCCGGTAGACAGACATGGGGAGAGACGAGTAGACAGACGTGGTCGTTGTCAACAGCCTGACCTTTTCCACGTGGATCGTGGCCATACCATAGCGCGCGCGATGTCACCTTTGGTACGTCCTCTGAGCCATCTTAATGCACTTCGGAGCACCAACACTGATTTAGATTTTTTCTTTGACAACTGGTCTACCATTATTAAGTCACTCCTAAAGTACTCTGAAAATCATGACCAATGTAATATTCGCGACTATGAAAGTGACGAAAGTGAATAACGACAATATTTAAAATTAAATGTCTTATAATTAAAATTATTATCTTTGTTATTAATTCTGCAATTATTATTCTATTTTTGTAAAAATGCATGTGTGATAAATGTAATAGATATAAGTCGTTTTTATCACAATAAACAATTAAATCACTGGTAACACACATTGATAAACACTTTCGTCTTGAGGCACTGAGGTATTTTAGACGATAAAACACTGCGTAATTTCCCCAACGCTGCCCAGCCGAGTTGGATTCGCCAAAAGCCTTCTTCCTCGAAGCTGGACCCAGGTAGACATACTGGTCTACAACTTTGCTCGTTCAGACTGATCGAATTACCAGTAATATTCTATTTTACTGTGAATGTTTTTTGGTTAATATTTTGTGCAAAACAAATAATTTTTCAAAACTAAAAAACGTATTTCACTTCCAAACTAGAGGTACACAATCGATTTTGACAAAATTGTCACGGGACCACCTGACAAGTATAATAACCTTTCTAACAAAAAGAATTTTTCAAATCGATCTAGGATTTTCTAATAATCGGTGAACATACATAAAAAAGATCGATAACCTACTTCTTTATTGGAAGTTGGTTAAATATACCACGAAAAATAAATATTTTTTTGAAGACAACAAGAGAATTGGTTAATTAATGAAGCAGCAATTAGCATTTCAAATATAAGAGTGAGAGCGTGGTGGGGACATCTCTCTATCTCTTTCGTACGCGCGAGACCGTATTCGGTCTATTCACTGCTATTGCAGTGACGTCAAGAAAGCTGTACGTGCGTCATTTTCTATATATAAATCTAATGGATTTTTAGGGTTATATTTCTCTCTACCCTGTGTTGTAAATTGTCCTCATATTTCAAGGTTGACTGGAAGAGATCCCTATCTGGGATAAGTCCGCCTTTGTACTGTTTTCTAGTTCAAACCTGTATTTTTGTCCTGTGTTTATGTACAATTAAGATTTTACAAACAAACAAACAATATATTTAGGGACAACTGGCTTATTTTTGGGCAGATAAAAAAAATGGTTTTCGATTGTGTTACTTATTCATATGAATTATAAAAATAATGATTAAATTACCGTATTGCCGGTCTCATTGTCTGTTTTCTTAACCAGGTGGGATCTCTGTACGTGGCGCTAGCGGACGAGTTCAAGCCGGTGGACTCTGTCACTGCCGGAAACATTGCGGTCGTGAGCTCACTAAAGGTAATTTAGGGATCGTCCATAAATTACGTACCAGACAGAGCCCAAAGCCACGAAACCCAAAGGCCACGTTTGGTGGATGTGAAGATGAAATAACCTTTGAAGTGCGAGTCGGACACGAATGGTTCCGTACCATTAATTTTTAAAAGTTATCTATAAAAAATCACAGAACAAAATAAATACTTAAGAGTCCCCTTACCCTGGACAGAAACAGACTTTCCCATACAAACGTAGTCTACGTTTTATTTTGAAAAAACATGTCGGATATGAAAAAAAATTGTGTAATTTTCAAGAAATTGCAATTATACAGGATTATAATTGGTTTTCGACACTAAAATTATGAAATTAAAAGAGAATATAGTGTATTATATCATATTTGACCATCAGTATTGAAAACTTCTACACCCTTATATTTTCTTTCCAGTTTGTAATTGTCGAAGTGTCGAAAACCAATTACAACCCTAGATTATTTTTAAAAAAATTACCAAAGTCTAACATGTCGTTTCAAAATAAAACGTAGACTACGTTTGTATGGAAAAGTCTAGGGTAAGGGGATTCTTAAGTGGGGCTTCCATACAACAAACGTAATTTTTTATAGATAATGGTAGGAAACCCTTCATGCGCGAGTCCGACTTCCACTTGGCCGGATATTTTCTTTTCTCCCAGACCAGCATAGAAAAAACAGGCAATAAATTCATAGCAACGCCTTACCCTTCCTCGTAACAATCTATCTATTTATCTTTTACTATTTGACAGGCTGCAATGACCGGTGACCTCATAACCTCGACTCAAGCGGCCGGAAACCGCGCCAGAAGCAAACTGGCCGCCATGCTCAACGACAGAAGCAAAGTGGACGAGCTTATGCTGCCCAGCGCGAAGCAACGACTGCAAGCTCTGGAGTCTGAACCTACCAATGAGGAGTTGGCAGAAGTACTTTTAGGCATAGGTAAGAGCATAATTTTTACCATTTTAGCTACAGGAAGTCTAGCGTCAGAAGCAAACTGGCCAACATGCTCAGCGACAGAAGCAAAGTGAACGAGCTCACGCTGCCCAGCGTGAAGCAACAACTGCAAGCAATACAGCCCGACCCTACCAATAAGGAGCTAGCAGTAGTACTTTTAGGGATGGATAAGAGCACCATCTACATTTCAGCTAAGGAAGTCTAGCGCCAGAAGCAAACTGGCCCCTATGCTCAGCGACTGAAGCAAAGTGGACGAGCTCAAGCTGTCCAACGCGAAGCAACGACTTCAAGTAATAGAGTTTAAGCCTACCAAGGAGAAGCTGGCAGAAGGACTTTTAAGGATATATATAAGAGCACGATCTTTATTTCAGCTAAGGAAGTCTAGCGCCAGAAGCAAACTGGCCAACATGCTCAGCGACAGAAGCAAGGTGAATGAGTTCATGCTGCCCAGTGTGAAACAACGGTACGATAGGTTGACTAGTAGAAAAGGCTTTGGGCCTTAGACCCGCCTGTTACATTTTTGTAATAATGTTTAATAAATAAATAAAATAAACGGCTTTAAGCTTTAGAGTCTTGAGCCTACCAATGTGAAACTCGTCAACTCGTGAACGGGTGCTGCCGGGAGGGACTGGTCAGCTCGGCTTCGCTTTTTTTACTACTTAATATTTTGTATTACGCAATTTATGTTTGTTTACTAATTCGCAAGCATTACATGTTATAATGTGTCAACATTGTATTATATTATAAGTATTTATCAATTAAAAGACAATTATGATAATATGACAAAGCCCTTCTGGCGAGTAGGCGACCAATACTGTGAAAATGAGTTTCTTTCGGCGTTTCTTCTCAGCAGTGGTCGTTACGAAGCGCTGGTATCGGTAGCTTTTCTTTAAAAATAAATTAAATTTTAATATACTTTACACGTAACATAAATTATACTTATTGACGTGTAAAAGTGCCTGTAAAGGTCTAATTACTGAATAAACATTTGAATCTTTGAATCTTTGAGTAACTGGCTGAAGAATTCTTAGGGATAGGTAAGAGCACCTCATTTCAACCACAGGAAGTTAACCGTGCCAGGAACAAACTGGCCTTGAAATAAATGCATACAAAGACGATTTTTTTTCGGCAGAGATAAGGGAGTGGATTGCCTTCTCCATTTCACACATTAGTAAACTTAATAAATAGATAAATAAAGATATTGGGACAAGTAACACTGATTGGGGTAACCCCAAAGTAAGTTCGATACTTGTGTTATGGGATACTAACTCAACGATACTATATTTTTTAACAAATACATATATAGATAAATATCCAAGACAGAGGAAATTTGAAAAAGGCCATTTTCCAACTTGACCGGGAATCGAACCCGGGACCTCTGGAAGGCCGTCAATAGTGGCTAGTGTGAAGGTTTCCTCTCGATGTTTTCCTTCACCGGAGACAAGTGCACAAATATGAGTACAAACTCAGAGGTACAAGTCGCGCCTAGTGAGGATCGACCCCGTGCCTCACAGACGCACAGCCACTGCCTAAACCGCTTGGCCACCACTGCTTCAACATGTATAGTTTAACCCTTTCACCGCGAACGTCGGATTTATTCGACAAACATTGTCGTGCCCATTCCACCGAGAGTCAGATATAACCGACAAAAAAAAAACGCTCGTATTGCACATCACTTAAGTATCAACATCCCTTTTCGGTTGTAGGTATTTTTTTTAGATTTCATACCCCTCGCGCTGGGGGCTCGGCAACTGATATAGTCTCGCGGTGAAAGGGGGACTCAAATCGCCACAAGTTTTACATCTCTTTCGCAACCCGTCACTATTTTAATCCCTTTTCTTAAACCCCCACTATCACGCTGAACGTAGCCTTTGGATCGTATGACCCTTGACTAACTGTGTAAAATAGGCCAGAGAGAAAGAGGGAAACTTGGTATATATCGATTTATTTCGAGGTGACTGCTTATAAATAAAGCGCGTTGAAACAGAGGACGGAAATTCCAAAAAAAAAATATATATAGTGTGCGTGCGTATACTTTGACATGTATGACATCTGGTGGCGGCTAATCGAAGCATTTATTGAAAGGGAAGCTTATTGCTCACGGCATAAAGTATGATAGTACTATAGTCCATTTGTTTAGGTATTTAAAAGAATGTAAACATTCTTGACATATCTTTTTATTGAAATATACACTTTATAAATCAATACCTTTGCAAATCACAAATTACGAGTATTTATTTTATAAATTATAAATTACATTTTTTTGTAATGTGCAAAAGTATTGATTTAAAAAGTGTATATTTCATTAAAAAGACATGTCAAGATTGTTTACATTCTTTTAAATACCAAAACAAATGAACTATAGGTATCTAATGCAATGTAAGCCATATAGATGGCGTTTGTGTTCAATTCTCTGTCCACCCCGTAAGGGATAAATATGTGGTAACTTGTGTGTCTAGGTACAACAGTTCCAGAGCCAGTGTTCGTTTGCTCCATCGAGCCGCCCAGCGCCGCGTATCAATCCGCCCTGGAGACCGCCCTGGCCGAGTTGCAGAGAGAGGACCCCAGCTTGAGGGTGTCAGTGGACGATGACAGCGGGCAGATGGTGCTAGCTGGTGAGAATAACATTTATATTCTACCCTGTAGGCACAGTATAGGGATATGGATAGAGGATTTTTATTTATGTAGTCCGTCATCTAGGTTATATAAAATAAAAGGACTTATATCTTTTCGTTTAGCAAAGTAGTAAAAAATCACAAAGATACAGCGCTTTGAAGTTTCAAAGTGGGGGTGATTTAGAAATCGTAGCTGATCGTGACGTCACGTAAAATTTAAATGCCCCGTATCTTCGTTATTTTTTGTAAACTAGCTTTAACCCACGACTTCGTCCGCGTAGAAGTGGGAAATGTTTCTAATAGGATTTTTAATTGTTTTTTTTTACGTTATTAATTTTGTTATATGATATGAATTATTATGTTAAAAAATTAAAATGTTTGAATACTTATTCAATATAACAATTTTTATAATACCTTTTAGTAAACCTTGTTCCGCTTGTTCCCGTTCATTCAATTTTTTTGTCTCTCCCTCAAAAAAACAAGGTTCTTCATAACAATATAAATTTGCAACCCCTAATGCACCCCCGGGGATGCAATTTTAAAATACAATTAATGGATTATAATTTTTTTCTAACCACTAATTCAAAAATGTCATGTGTCTCGCTTCAAACATGGCGAAGCTTCATACAAACTTGCAACCCCTTTTTCACCCCTATTGACTACTAAAATAAATTATAAATGTGTCTCACTTTAAAAATTACGAAATTTCTTACAAACTGGCAACCCTTATTTCACCCCCTTGGGGATAGAATTTCCAAAAATCCTTCTTAACGGACGTGTCCTAGTCACAATCTTCCTTCCTGCCCAATTTCATTTTCATTGGCTAAGTAGTTTTCGAAATTTCTTGATAAGTGGTAGACTTGTGGTAGAGCCACGCTACTGGCAAAACTCTGTTTTGCTAGTAGCATGAATGGGCCGGCTCGTCCGAGGGAGTACCACACTCTCACAGAAAATCGACGTCTGAGTGGTAGCGTCACCGCTTCTATGCTTCGTTCGGTGAGTGAGAGAGCCGGAGCCCCCTCCTCCTCCTTCCCCTCCCCTACATTCTCCTTTCCTGAAAGGCCGACTACGCTTCTGTTACACCCCTGGTGTTGCAGTTGTCCATGGGCAGGGGTGATCAGATCACTTACCATCAGGTACGACTGGCTTGTTTGCCGCCCTATGACATTAAAAATAAGTGAGTGATTTTCACTTTTATATATAGATAGATGAGAAGCAAAAAATACATATACCATACTTTTTACTAATCTATCCAATATTATAGGCTACTTAGTTTGTAAATTTAAATTCATAAAAGAAGACATTCCAAGCACTTCCAATTAAATCAGAGCTTGTGACTTCGGAGAATAGTATTAATTAACAATATACTTTCAAATTCACTTTCAGGTATGGGTGAACTCCACCTAGAAATAATAAAGGAACGTATCATCCGCGAATACAAGATTGAAGTGGAGCTGGGCCCCTTGCAGATAGCGTACCGCGAGGCTTTAGTCGGGGATGGCAAGCATTCAATATCTGTGGACAGGAAGATAGGCGGGACGAGACAGGTCGTCAAGGTGGAGATGTCCACTAAACATGTAAAGGGGGTCACGAAGGACAAAGTTTTGAGGTGAGTTTGGAATTTAGTCTTTGAATTAGATAAATGGCAAGGAACCCAGTATGCACCCTTGTGGAACTCCCAATTAGAAAGGTATCAAGTAAAGACAAAGTTAGTCCAAGTTAGTCCTTGATAACACTAATGTGAGATAAGATAGGTGAGTATGGATCCTTAAGATAGAAGTGAAGCTGGGCTCTTTGCTTATGCGTACTACAAGGCTTTGACCAGCCATGGCAAGCATTCTACAATATTATGTAACCAAAACCCTGTCCGATCCTTGTAGGAGCAACTCAGACCGACAATAAGAATAACTTTTCCTATGGGACCAATGCTTGAATCTCGAAACTCGATATTTTCATACAAACGTAGTCGGCCGGCCCGGCAATTTGTATGAAAATGTCAAACCATTGGTTCCATAGAAAAAGTTGTTCTTATTGACGGTCTGAGTTGTTCCTACAAGGATCGGACAGGGTTTTGATTACATTTTGTATATAAGAAGACAGAAAGATGGTTCCATACAGGTCGTCAATGTGAAGGTAGTCACGAACTGTAAAGTTTTGTAATAAGTTAAGAAAATTAGTAATTATAAAAGATAAATGACAAAGGACTTAGTATGCACCCTTGTGGAACCCCCGCATAAAATTTCATATGGTATAAGTATGTTGTTGTGTACTCGTATAATTTCAAATTATATCTGTGACTAGAGCCTTACGGCGCTTTCCTTATTTCTGATCAGCGTTACCATAGACTAGTCACAGCACTTTATCTTTATTGATATATAAATAGTTTATGGTAGAACAGGCACTGTAAGGCCAATCGAACGTACGTTACGTAGGCGGACGTATGGAACCCTAAAACTAGAAAAGACGGATGGGCTTATTTCTAAGCGAGTTTTCAACAAAACGAATGACATATTAGTTTTTAGGGTCCCGTACCCAAAGGATGAAAACGGGACCCTATTACCAAGACTCCGCTGTTCGTTCTTCCATCCGTTGGTCTATCCGTCTGTCACGAGGCTGTATCTCATGAACCTCGATAGCAAGACAGTTGAAATTTTCACAAATGATGTATTTCTGTTGCCGCTATAACAAAAATATTTAAGTGGGGCTTCCATACAACAAACATGATTTTTATAGAAATGTTACGGAACCCTTTGTGCGCGAGGCCGACTCGCACTTGGCCAGTTATTTCTTGTTAATTAACCTATGCAGTCCCATTGTTAAGCAAAGGTCTCCATTTAACAATTTCTCCCATCCCATCTCCTTCCAAACTTCTCGATTGTTTGCCACTTCCGTTATTTGAATGACTGCTTCCGTGGTCTGGTCTAGTGGTCAAGGCGTTCGCCTTGTGATCTGGAGGTCGTAGGTTTCAATCCCTTTGAGAAGCATGCTTTGTGAAAAGTTGTGTCCAGTCTGGTTAGGATATTGCAGGCTTGGATATTCTGATTATCCGAAAAGAAAGATGATTCCGTGTAAAGGCACGTATAAACTGTAGGTCCTGAACGCCATCAAGCGTTTGCTCAAACCTATCTTGGGTTGGTTCTGGTCTACCCTTAAGGTTGCGGAAGTCAGACGGCAGTTGCTCTGTGTACCAGTATCTAACCTCGTCAAATCATCTAGTTTTGGTCGGGCTCTAAAGCGTTACCGCTGAGGAAGCAACCAGAAATACGTGACGATCATGATGATGATGATGATACTGTTTGTTTGGTCCCAGACTAGCGAAGTCCCCCGACAGCGCCGCCAACTTGGCACACCTGCACCCACGCAGCCTGGCCGCCATCACGCGCGGCACACTCAGCGCTTTGCAGCACGGACCCAAACTAGGATGCCCGGTAACCATAAACCTAGATTCTAGATATTTCATCTGTAATAATCAGGGGTCGGAATTAGGTAGAGTTATTTATGTATAGAGTACCTTCTTTACATAAGTTTAAAGCTTATGTAAAGAAGGTACTCTGTGAGAAGGCTCATTATAGGACCGATGACTATCTTAAAGACAACAAAGTCTGGCTTGAGCTTGGCGCGGGTCCCTCTTAAAGGTTTGTATACTCAGAAATGGTCATAATTTGGTAGATTAGGTACACACTGAATTTACAACTTGATTTGACATTATTTCAAAATTTCGACATTAAAAAAAAAATTATGACAACAAACATGTATACTCTGTCCACATATCAACTATAAATATTAATTTCATTGTGAGTTGACGTTCTTGGAGAAAATGCTGCAGTGCAATTTGTTACCGCTTCTTCTGCACTAGCGCTTTGGAGGCGGCAGTAAACTTAGCTCTAAGTAACTTTTTGACGTCAACAATTATTGTGCAATAAAACAAAGTGACGATTATTAAGAGATATTATAAATATCCTATGATAATAAAGATATATTTGAATTGAATTGAATATAATATAATATGTACTGTATGTATGTATTACACTGATTTCATACAGCGAAAGAAAATCCCGGGATTAATTTTAAAGAGCAGAAAAATCCTGTGATTTCTTTAAAAAAATAGTTATTTACTTTTACACATTTAAACCACTACACGCGCGACGTTGTCATATGTTAAAACTAATAAAAATACTAATGTAAATACTTATTAAAATTGTATGTAATTATCTTTGTTTTATTTATCTCTGAGGTATATGATTATTTATTTGTAATATTGTTGGCAACATGGGATTGTCCATTTGAAATCCCGGGAAGATCCATCATATTAATATCAACATTTCGATGCAAGTACATAAATAACTCTACCTAATTCCGACCTCTGGTAATAATCTATCAAAACTAAAAACCGACTTCACCGCCATCATACACCACTAGTTTTGATAAAATTTCTATGGGACCACCCTTTGTATCTCCTTTTCAACAAACAAAGAATCATCATAATCTAAATCAAAATATATATAACTCAAAGGTGACTGACTGACTGACATAGTGATCTATCAACGCACAGCCCAAACCACTGGACGGATCGGGCTGAAATTTGGCATGCAGGTAGATGTTATGACGTAGGCATCCGCTAAGAATAGATTTTGATCAATTCTACCCCCAAGGGGATAAAATAGGGGATGAAAGTTGTATGAAACTTTGTCAAATTTAAACCGATCGGGCTGAGACTTTGCATGCATAAAGCTACTATGACGTAGGCATCCCCTAAGAAAGGATTTTGATAAATTCCACCCCTACGCGAGCGAAGCCGCGGGTAAAAGCTAGTCTATTCATAAACGACGAAGTTAACGTCGAATCGAGAAACGTCCATCTTTTTTGAAGTCGTTTAAAAAGACAACAAAAGAGAGCGATTGAGCTAAAAAGATAGCAATCGAAGTGGAATGTGGCAAGTCTTAACACAAGACGTATATTCCGACACACGAAAATTGAACACCGACATTTCATTTGTGGTCACATTTTTTAATGTATCTTGTACTTTTATATCTTTGGTAATATAATAACATACACTGACATTGTTCGTAATCAAAAAATGTCCTATTCTTTTTCTTGGTATGTAAGGAACTTTGATATTGAAGATACATATTTCTTAACTAGCTGATGCCCGCGACTTCGTTCGCGTGGACTTTATGACTCCGGCGTATAAATATAAATAAAAACTAATGAGAGAGAGAGAGAGAGAGAGAGAGAGAGAGAGAGAGAGACAGAGGGAGAAAGTACTTGTAACAGTGTTAGGAGTTAAAAGTCAATATTATTTTAATTCTTTCCTTCGGGAGCCAATATGAAAAGAGGTAAAGTGTTACTAACCCTGGAGAAAGCCACAATAAGTAGGCCATGCGAAAAACTAGTCCTTAGATTGACATCAGCAGCTTTAAGCCTCTAAAACTGTGACTTATTTTCATAGCAAAGCAAGTTAACATATGGAACTGTGTATTTTCAAAAGGAAAATTGTTGGGGATGAGTGGCATACGCGGAATAAATACAGTTTCACTGGCATCACTCACTTACTGTGAGCTATAAGTGTCTCAGCAGACTATGCCGAAGTTTAGTGGCTAAAAGTTCAGTGTCTAAAGTTCGGTTGGGATGACACACTAAATAAGCTGAAGTTCAGCTGCTGAAGTTCGGTGGAAACGCCGGACAGTAGTGATGTGCCGATATGAGAATTTAATCTTCCGTCTTTGGCGCGTCTGCGGCGAACGGAAACGGGAGCGGAAGAGGGAACGGAAGTGGAAGAAGGAACGGGAACGGGAGCGGAAGCGGAAGCGGGAGCGGAAGCGGCAGCGGTGGCGGCAGCAGAGGCGGCGGCGGTGGCGGCGGCGGCGGCGGTGGCGGCGGCGGCGGCGGTGGCGGCGGCGGCGGCGGCGGCGGCGGCGTCGGTGGTGGCGGAGGCGTCGGCAGCGGCGGCGGAGGAGTCGGCGGCGGCGGCGGCGGCGGCGGAAGCGGCGGCGGCGACGTCGGCGGAAGCGGTGGCGGCGGCGGCGGCAGCGGCGGCGGCGGCGGCGGCGGCGGCGGCGTCGGCGGAAGTGGTGGCGGCGGCGTCGGCGGCGGCGGCGGGAGCGGGAGAGGGAGCGGGAGCGGGAGCAGGAGTGGGAGCGGGAGCGGAACTGGTACGGGTACAGGTACGGGTACGGGTACGGGTACGGGTCCGATTCAGGCAAAAGCATCGGAAGTTCGGCGTTATGTGTTGCTAGTAATGCAAATAACATTGCAGGCATGCATTGCCTGAAATTCAGCCGCTGAATTTCGGCATACAGTGCTGAGACATTAAGTTGGGTTCCTTTACACAGTTTCGGCGGAGTCAAATTTCGCATCAGCATTATTGGCCCTCCGACATTAAGACTTATTTTGTGAGCCGTGAGTCCATTTGCTGCAAGTGAATTAAGAAACTCAACTGGATAATTGGTGGCGTCGTCAACAACACTATCCAAGAAATCTAAATATATATAACTCAAAGGTGACTGGCTGACTGACATAGTGATCTATCAACGCACAGCCCAAACCACTGGACGGATCGGTCCGAAATTTGGCATGCAGGTAGATGTTATGACGTAGGCATCCGCTAAGAAAGGATTTTGATCAATTCTACCCCCAAGGGGATAAAATAGGGGATGAAAGTTTGTAGGAAACTTTGTCAATTTTAAACCGCTCGGGCTGAGACTTTGCATGCATAAAGCTACTATGACGTAGGCATCCCCTAAGAAAGGATTTTGATAAATTACACCCCTACGCGAGTGAAGCCGCGGGCACAAGCTAGTTAACAATAATTTGCGTCATAAGTTCTTTATTAATTGATTTTTAATTTTTTGGTGTCAATATGGCGCGTTCACATAACCAAGAATTTTCTGGTGTGTTATGCTCTGAAGGTCCGCAAATACTGAACTTATAAGTTCTAATTCGGACAAAACAACTTTTTTTTTGAAAGAATTTCAACGTACAGGCACATTTTTTTTACTCTTTTAGTATACATTTAGTATGTTTTTGTTCAGCGGCAACAAAAAACATCATCTATAAAAATTTCAACTGTCTAGCTATAATGGTTCATGAGATACAGCCTGGTGACAGACAGACAGACAAACAGTCGGACGGTCTAAGTAATAGGGTCCCGTTTCTACCCTACCCTATGGAACCCTAAAAATCGAATAAAATAAGTATTGATGGGGGGCTCCCATACTACAAACGTGATTTTTCATAGATTTTGGTACGGAACCCTTCGCGCGCGTCCGACTCGCGCTTGGCCAGTTGTATTATAACTCAACAAAAAGTTCTCATCAGATTTAACAACTTTTGCTAAGGCGGCATTTTAATATTTCTTATAGTTTAGCTGGACCATTATAGTTCTGCATCATGTGTTCCATTTTCCAAAATCAATTATAGCCTATATGTTGCCCAGGCTTCACAGCTATATAACAAAAAAAGTTTCATTCGAATCCGTCCAGTATTTCCGGAGATTAGCGTGTACAAACAGACAAACAGACAAACAGACAGACATTTTTTTTATTTTCTTACTCTATTACTATATCTCCATCGCCCCAAATATTTTTTTTTGAAAAATTTTCAATGTACAGACACATTTTTTTTACTCTTTTATTATAGTATAGATATGAGAGCTCTTTTACAATACAATACCATTTATTGCACAAAATAAATAAATACAGAACATAATTGTCTTAAAATCTAGGAAATACGCAAAAGGCAGCCTTTTCGCTAAGCAATTTCTTCCAGGCAACCTCGCTATATATAAAATAGATATATTAGATACTTTAACCAGTGTGCATACACGCTAAAGATGTTTTTGCGATGACTATAAATTTTTGACACGCGGACTTAAGTTTGACGTTTCATGTGCCCATATATTGACGACCTCCTTGGCGTAGTGGTCACAATGGGTGTTTATCTATACACGGTGAATTTTCATTGGTTTTGGAGCCGAAGGCCACTTCATAAGAGTCGATAGTAAAACCTAATTGGCTAGTCAAAATAAAAATTCAGAAACAAAATATGTTGACTAGAAGTCCGAAGTAAAATCGTGAGATCAATTTGTAGTACCGCCGGCCGGCTAGATTTCGAGTTCATCGGGGACACGCGTCAGTTTTGAACGGGCGTAACTACGTGGTCTCGATCGAAAATCATTTTCGCAACTTTTTTTATCTTGTCATACACAAATTTAGATTACGCGTATGGATAGAGGAATTTATTTACTACATAACATTCTTTTTTCCAAATACAATGAAAAGTCAGCGTATAAATGTATTTGTTAAAAAATATAGTATCTTTGACTAAGTATAACACAAGTCTCGAACTTTGTTTGGGACTAGCTCAATCAGTCTAATTTGTCCCTATATATCTATTAATTTATTGAAGTGAAAACTTCTTTAGCGGCGTTGTACACTTTTTTTGTAATGGGTAAAAAATGTTAAACTCGCGTCAGGGCGTCAGGACACGTGACCTGATCGAAAATTCGTAAGAATGATGGAGACTAGACAGCCGCGTGCGGCGTGGCGTAGGAGAGGAAGTATCCCCCTCTCTTTCTACGGCGCGGCGAAAATATATGCCTGATGCTGTTTCGTTTAGGCGGCGCAGGGCGCTTGCGCGAATGTTCGTGTGTGTTTATGTTACAGCGTGCCATGCGCATCCATGGAAATGCACAACGTTAATATTCAAGTTTTCACTTCTGCCGGCACTCCCAGAGTGCACCCGTCGTTTTTTTATCGGTCATTCTTCATTGCTTCATGATTTTGCAGATGGTGGACACGCAAGTGACGCTGCACTGGTTCGAAGTGGGCAGAGGCACCTCCGAGTCCGTGATCGCGTCCACTGTAGTGCAGTGTTTGAGAAAAGTATGTATCCCTTACCATCATTTCAGCAGGAAGTTGCCTACGTGGTGATGGTGACCTTATGGCTCAGACTGCGACCCCGGTTGGATTGAATTGGCTTGTCAACTAAAGAATGCTAGCTGGGCGATTTTTTTATGAAAATCAATTGTTTAGCCTCGTCATTCTCTAAATACCGTCATTCCCTACACTATATATGCTGAAAGCGTGAATTGCCAACTTTACTCACCGAATCTTCGTCGTGACGTCACACCCTCAAATAAGCTTGACCTTGCTTTAGATTTTTGCAAATATCTAAATAAGTGAGACCTTATTTTAAAATTTGATTAAAGAAAGCTTCTCCTACATGCTTTTTCTCGAAATGGTTCGAGAATCAGATTTTTTTTTAATGATTTGACAAGCGAATTGTTCCGTAACGCTCGCCGACAGTCACCAGCAGTCGCTGAAAGTCGCTTTCTGACGCCTACGGTCAGAATTTGGCCGCCGGCTGCCGTTGACGGTCGCCAACTATCTCGAATGGTCCCCGGCGCACTGAAGCTCGTCTGTAATAGTCCTTCGATACTTTTGTATTCCGTTTGTTTTTGGAGTCCCGCCTAAGTCATATAATTTATTTATTTATTTAACTTTATTAAAAACAAAATCAGTTCTTTATGATGACTGATGAGGTGAATAAAAGTCACTGGTAACGGAAACTGATGGGAGGGACTGGCCAGCTCGGCTTCCCTTTTTTGACTACTTAGTGTTTCTTATTACGTTATTAATGTTTGTTAACTCGTTCGCAAGCATTCCATGTTATAATGTGTCAACATTGTATTATAAGTATTTATTGATCAAAGAACATAATAATAATAAGACAAAGCCCTTCTGGTGACAAGACGACCAATACTGTAAAAATGTGTTTCTTTCGGCGTTTCTTCTCAGCAGTGGTCGTTACGAAGCGCTGGTATCGGTTAGCTATTCTTCAAAAATAAATTAAGTTTAATATACACGTTATTTACATGTAACAGTGCCTATTAGGGTCTAATTACCAAATAAACATATGAATTTATAATTTAAAATTTTTGAATTCTGACGTATATTCTGCGAAAGTTAATTTAACTAAGTACGGATACTGATGAGATATGAAGTGAGTACCCGCGACGCTCTTGATGGCCGGCTTATTGTGAACTGCTTTAAATTACATAAAAACGCGCATCGAACACACTGATGTTGCATTATATTGTAAGGCTTGCTCGTACAGTAATTATTGAACGAGCGAGCGAAGTTTTTAGAGTTATTTAAAAAAATAAGAAATAGCATGTCGCTGAGTCCCTGTGAACGCGGCAGGGCTTTATGTTGAACTTCAAATGTGTGGCTCATGTGAAATAGTATAGTTTCCTTATTGTTTTCGATAACGGCGACCGGCCGGCGTTTCTAGCGTGAGCCCTAATGTGACTCGCTAGACCAAATTTTGTTTTAAATACCGTTTTACACGGCTGGCAGTACAGTTGGCCGGCTGAGTTGTACGTGTACATGTAGAAGGGCTTAGGTCTCTCTTTACTTAATTGGCGCTTAGCGTCAAGTTCACTTAAACGATTATTTTAAAAAGTTGAACTTGCTTGTGGACAGTAGTGACATAGTAGTGACATGTTAAATAGTAGATTGTGCTACAAGCTACAAGGGGATAAGGTAATATTTTGAAGGCAAGGGCGCTATTATGTACATCGCCGAAGATAAAAAATATTATCGTACCCGATTAGCACACTCTACTTTTCATCTCCATCTATGAGAAAAACTAGCACATACAAAACAGAATATAAAGAAAAGTAGAACACATACAATAACTTATTACTTATTAGACTTCAACCGACAATTTAATACTAACGTTTTGAAACAATAAATCATCATCATCATCCGAGCGTATTCCCGGTTGCATCCTCAGCAGTAACGCTTCAGAGCCCGGGGTCCGCTACCTAACCAAGGAGATTTGACGAGGTTACTGGTTTTTACACAGAGCGACTGCCGTCTGACCTCCACAACCCAAAGGGCAAACCAGGAACAAATCCTTGGATAGTTTGATGATCAAACGCTAGGTGGCGTTCGGGACCCACAGTTTTACGTGTCTTCCGAAACACGGAATCATCTTTCTTTTCGGATAATCAGGTGATTCAAGCCTGCAATATCCTATCCAGACTGGAAACAACTTTTCACAAAGTATGCTTCCCAGTGGGAATCGAACCCATGACCTCCGGGTCACAAGGCGAACGCCTTGACCACTGGACTACGGAGGCAGTCAAACAATAAATACTAAGAAATAATTTTTCGAAGACCACCAACTTACGATAAAATGTTCACTCATAACTTTGTTTGCGTGGTCCTTCATATCTTTTTATAAGTTAACTCGATACCTATTCAATTTCAGCTTAAACTTACGGAAAAGTGTTCACATTTACTCAAATAATTACATATCAATACAATAATCTAAAATTTCTGTAATTTCTTAAATCAAAAAGAGAACAATTGCGTTTTTTAATTATACTTATTTCTTTTTCCAAAGCGAAGAACACAAAAATGTTTACTGTATATGTATTCCAAATTTAAAAAATCACGACGTCTGATCCAATTATTTTTTATTTTAATACGATTTTTTTTCTTTCTGCACTGCCAACATTTATTTTTGATTCTACATACATTACACTCGTGTTCAGTTTTCAAATTAGTTTTAATCCCTGGAGATTTTCTTTTTCACTTTTTAGTCCCGAGAGAAAAAGCAGTAACTTTAGCTCCAAATGTTTTCGGATAAAAATATTGTTTTTTGAGTAGATGAGTCCCTTATGACTACATTACAGGCGTTCCAAGAAGCAGACTCTGTGCTCCTGGAGCCGGTGATGTCGTTGGAGATCGTGTGTCCGGAGAGCCACAGCGGGCGCGTGCTCGCCGACCTGGTGCGGAGGAGGGTGGACCTGCGGCACGTGCAGCTCAGGAACCAGCATAAGGCAAGACCTTAACGCACTCCTTACTATGTGACCATTAAATAAATATTATACACAATATGTAACAAAAACCCTGTCCGATCCTTGTAGGAGCAACTCAGACCGTCAATATGAACAACTTTTCCAATGGGACCAATGCTTGAAACTTAAAGAAAAAATCGACATTTTCATACAAAAGTGTTCGGCCGGCCTGTCAATTTATATGAAAATGACGATATTTTCTTACACTTTTCGCCTAACCGCCATCCGCTAAACCGTACTGTCCGAAAGGAACTTCGTACCAAAAATAAACTAAATTTTTTTTTTTTTACAGGTAATAGAATGCTTGGCGCCGCTAGCAGAACTGTTGGGATACTCGTCAATTCTTCGCTCGCTCAGCTCCGGGCTGGCCACCTTCAGCATGGAGTTCCACTCCAACAGACAGATGGCGCCACACGACGAGGAGAAAGCCATTCGAAACGTAACGGGCTTTTAAAGCCAATATGTAATGACAACTGGCAAGTGCGTGCGAACAGGCACTGACAAGTGCGATTGACAGGTGACAAGTGAATAGTCGTGTCGCCACTTCTTGATGTGTCAATAGCAAATATTGATCAATGCAAATAATGCAAATGAAAACGGACATTGTCAAAATGCATCGTTTGTAACTTGGATGTTCCCTTTCTGAGCCCCCTAATAATACTTAATTGCTCGGTTATTATGCGTGTACTAGTATACCTTAATTATCTACTTAAAACAAAATATGTAACCTTGTTTTGTTATTGCAATCAACATTAAGTTTATTTATATTGGTAAAATCCTGTGGAAACCTTTTTTGGCCCTAATAAGTATATTGTTTATTTTGTAACTATAAGGAAGTGTATCGCTGTTGGTTTATCAATAAACAAAAAAAAAATAATAATAATGCAAAAAAATACATACAAACTATACATAAAATACAGAAAAACTAAGAGTTATAATTTCGTAAAAAAACAACATTGAAAATTAAACCTAATGCCACGTACCTAAAGTCTATATTTCCATAATGCTTATGTTTAAAAACCTAACGTTCCCAAAAATATACCTAGAGTTCCCTCCATCCCTTTCCCGCAAACTGCCAGTGTAATAATGTAGAAAGGGATGGGGGGAACTCTAGGTATATTTTTCGGGAACGGAGTAAGCGTTTTAGATTGTTTGTAATTTCTTTGGATCAATGTAACTTTACTCAGATAAATAGATGGCGCCACACAACCACTACTTGCTTCCGGTGAAGGAAACGTAAGAAAACGTAAGAAAATTTGTACTCCGACTCGCACTTTGATTTTCGTAGCTTTGATCTCAATTTTTTTACCCTCGACAAAAATACACGTTATAAGTTTGGCGCTAATGTCTGTCGGTCTGTCTGTCTGCGGCATTGTAGCACTCGCACAGATGGACCGATTTTGGTGCGGTATTTTTAACGTGAAAGCACGTTTCCTTGCGGTGTTTCTTAGCTATGTTTGATGAAAATCGGTCCAGCCGTTTCAAAGTTATTGATGTAAACGCTTGAAAGGCTAGGCTTTCTCAAGCAAAATAATAGATGGCGCTACGGATAACCACCTAGTAATGAGTAACGGAAGTACCGATACGACTTAGTTCCGCTATTTTTCGCTAGATGGTGTTCTTGACAATCGGGGTCTTATTAATATGCTAGCAAATAAACTTTTTTGATGCTAAATCTGTTGCTTTGTCTTTGTTTCACGTTAATGTATATGGTATAATCTTGCCGTCGGCGTGCCGACAAAGGCGCATCGGCATTTTCAAAGGCGCAGCCTTTGTGGCGCGCAGACGGCGTCCTAACCATTTCCAAATATGTAAAGTTGCAACCAGAACTCTCAAGGATAATGCTGGCGCCATCTCGTATGCTTCTTGTGAACTATGTTGTCGGTTCGTTGTTGCGGTTGTAGTTCCTCGTAGTGGCGTAGAGGTCGCCACTGTTTTAATAAAATTAATGAAAATGTAAATAAGCGAGGTTTGAAACAATTTATTTCCACAATGTACATATCTGTAAACACTGACATAATTTATGAATAAAACACTAGAAATGACGTTTGACTATTCATTTTATATAAAGATTAGATTTTCGCCGCCTGTAACAAAAAAAAAATACTTTTTTACTAAGTTCTTGTAATTGTATTAAGTTACTGTAGAGTGTGGCTGGTCCGGTTGAATGTTAAAGATGTGCTAGAATGGTTTTGAAGTAAGTTAGAGACTTACCCCATTATTCATAAAGAAACAAACGTTTGCTATACCAATTTTAATTAAAATATGTTTTATCTCGTTCTTTCAATGTCAAATGTTGAAAAAAGAGAAAGGGACACAACATTTTTCAAATGAAAGGTTGTAAATTTTTATAAATATCTGGGTATATGTTCAGAGTGGTTTTGGCGTTGATTAAGAGTGATTTTGCAGCTGGAATTAACGCTTTTTCGTATTTGGTTGCGATGATGACACACGATTAAGCCGAAGTTACGTTGCCAATGTTCCATTGGAATGCCGTGTCGTGTGTTAGGTAGGAGTGGTTTTGGAGTGTGTGAGGGATGTATTAGGACTAGTTTTAGGAAGTGTTGGGTTTCGTTGTAGTTTTGGCAAGTGTTAGTGTGTTAAGAATGGTTTTGACGAGTTTTTGATGGCTTCGTAGTAGTTTTGGCAAATGTTAGGATATTTTAAGATAGTGTTAAAAGGGAACTAGTCGATACTTTTGCTATACAAATTTCGGATGGGATTTCCTCCACTGTTTGACATTGTACATACAAATTTTAACATGATATCGTTTTGTCTGATTATAAATGTTGTCTGTAAGAATACAGAATAGTAAAATAAAAAGCCATTAAAAAGTTATGAGCCATCAGAGATTAGTTTTTTTTTTGCTAATTTTTACGCAATTTTCGGCGTAAATAAGTATCTTTACTGTAGTGTGTAGTAGTGTACAATCTCCAAAACTAAGTTCACACCTCCCTGCTTATTTATCGAAGATTTTAATAAACTATATTTGTAATAATGCAGTAGTTTTTGCATAAAACCCCTTTTTCCCAAAGGACTTTACGTATTTTTACGCGCTCGGTTTACTATGAATTTATCGTGCATTATACCTGACTGCTTCGCCCAAACACAATGTTAGGTGAGACAGCATGCTTTTAGACCGCGCCCACCTGTGAGTTCGGGCCCGCGACTAGTTCAACCTTAAGACTAGTTTTGGAAAGTGTTGGGTTTCATAGTAGTTTTGGCAAGTGTTAGGATGGTTTAAGGATGTGTTAAGACTAGTTTTAGGAAGTGTTAGGTTACGTAGTAGTTTTTATTCCTTTATTTTCGCTTACATGCATTTATACTATAACATGGTTAGTAGGTAAATAAGTACATGAACCCTGGCAGGGTGTTGCGAACTATAAGTATTGAATTTGAATTTTGAAAAGTGTTAGGATGGTTTTGGAGTGTGGCTATGTGTCAAGATTGTGTATAAACTCACTGTGAACAGCGTGTCGAGCTCGTTGAGCAGCGTCTCGTAGCGGAACGCGAGGCGCACGTCGGGCACGTTGGTGCGCGTGATGTCGTTGCCCGCCGGGCCTTCCTGCATGTAGTCCTGCCCCAGCCAGTACTGCTTCATCTGGGAATGAACGACCTAAATATGGACCATTCATGTTTTTGCATCTGACGTGAGGGTCGTTTAATGAGGGTTTTCAAATATATTGGACACTAGATCAGTAAAGTCAGGTCCGATAAGCTGCTGTTTCTTAAACATTAAACATTTTTTGAAGTGAGAACTTCTTTAGTGGCGTTGTACACTTTTTTTGTAATGGGTAAAAAATGTTAAACTCGCGTCAAGGCGTCAGGGCATCAGGACACGTGACCCTGATCGATTATTTGTAAGACGGATGGAGAATAGACAGCCGGCGCGGCGTAAGAGAGGAAGTATCCCCCTCTCTTTCTATGGCGCGGCGAAAATGTATGCCTGTGCCAACTGTTTTGTTTAGGCGGCACAGGGCGCTTGCGCGAGTGTTCGTGTGTTTAACAACAGCAGATTGGACCTGACCTGGTGTATAGTGGACCATATTTTAGAAAACCTTTCGCTGGTAAATTTTTTTTATCTTTATACTAGGTATGTGTGTATTGTAGCACGAGCTCTACTTTCACGTCTGCGCTGTGATGCTGAACTCTGACTGTTTGTATGTCTGTGTCCCCGTGTCTCCTAACCTCCTCACCTCGTACGGGAACCCTGACTGCAGCACGGAGTTCCTCGCCAGCTCGCACATGTCGCACGAGCTTAGTTTAAACACCTGCACTGCGATGCTGAACTCTGTCTGTATGTCTGCGTCCCCGTGTCTCCTAACCTCCTCACCTCGTGCGGGAACCCTGACTGCAGCACGGAGTTCCTCGCCAGCTCGCACATGTCGCACGAGCTCAGCTTCCACGCCTGCGCTGCGATGCTGAACTCTTCCATCAGCGGCTCCTAGAAAAATTGCACAATTAGAAACAAAATAATGAACTTTTCAAAATCCTAAGTTTCTCTAATTACTTTGATGTATTTCATTTATATATATGTAAATATATTTTAGATATATTGGTACATATGTATATTTATGCATATAGAGTTATATCTTCTTCTTTCGAGTCGAATGGCTATACAAAATTAAATATTTTCATAACAAATTTGACCAGTGCTTGGCTACGGCAACTGCCCGATCATTTGCCTCATTGAGGTCCTGCATTGTGCAGGATGTAGGGCATATGGGACAGGACAGTAGATGTGTCATTGACTGGACAGCACCGCAGTCGCACTTGTCATTTTTTGAGTAACGCCACCTAACCCGGTTTTCCTGACATCTCCCGACACCAGTCCGGAGTCTATTCAAAGATTTCCAGACTGTCCAGGGGAGATTGGCACCTGGTGGGGGTTTCTCTGATGGCGGGAGTTATATGTAAGTTTATTATTAGCTGCATCTATATGTTATTTGTACAGTATCCTACTGTAATTTTATATTGTACTGTTCTGCCCCAAACGCATTATAAGTAAACATTCCTCTCAATTACTGGCCGGTTGTCTCGAAGAGATCCCTGTACGGGATAAGTCCGCCGTTTTATGTTTACTTTTCTGATTTGTAACTGTGTTCTTTCTTATGTACAATAAAGCTTTATGAACAACTAAAAAATTTGGAGTATTGACCAAAAGTTATCAGGTGAGGTCAATATTCAAATAAAAAAAATATTAAACAAACATATAGTCATACACGTAACGACAAACTCAAAACCGCAAGCAACAACCAACGATCTATTAGATAGCATTAGGTATATGTTAAAATGAGTAAATATTTATTTTATTGTATTATATTATAAGTATTTGTTAATTAAAAGGCATGATAATAATATGACAAAGCCCTTCTGGCGGGTAGGCGACCTATACAATAAATTAAATTTTAATGTACACTACACGTAATGTAAATTATACTTATTTTTTTTTTTATAATGATATATGGACAAATCATACAGATTGAGCTAGCCCCAAAGTAAGTTCGAGACTTGTGTTATGGGATACTAACTCAATATATACATATATAGATAAACATCCAAGACCCAGGACAATTTGAAAAAGACCATTTTCCAACTTGCCCTGACCGGGGATCGAACCCGGGACCTCAGGGTGGCGGACTAGCATGGTGACCACTACGCCACGGAGGTCGTCAAAAGATGTTGAAGTTGAGAAGAAACTTGTCTTAAGTTGTCCTCTACGTACACATATCGAGTCTGACAACTAGAAAACTTTCATACGAGCTTGTAAAGATTTTCTCAATGTAAATTTTGAATGAAGGTTTCAAAGATTCAAAGATTCAAATGTTTATTCAGTAATTAGACCTTTAAAGGCACTTTTTTACACGTCAATAAGTATAATTTATGTTACGTGTAAAGTATATTAAAATTTAATTTATTTTTAAAGAAAAGCTACCGATACCAGCGCTTCGTAACGACCACTGCTGAGAAGAAATGCCGAAAGAAACTCATTTTCACAGTATTGGTCGCCTACTCGCCAGAAGGGCTTTGTCATATTATTATTGTCTTTTAATTAATAAATACTTATAATATAATACAATGTTGACACATTATAACATGTAATGCTTGCGAACAAGTAAACAAACATAAATTGCGTAATAAAAAATATTAAGTAGTCAAAAAAAGCGAAGCCGAGCTGACCAGTCCCTCCTGTTGTTCACGAGTTGACGCACGGATCAGCCATCGTCAAACTCAACCATATTAGAGAGAATCCAACGACCCGACCAGCGACGCCACCACCGGATTGGACATTTTAGTGAGCACGAAAAACCCGAACTCGCAGACCTTGTCAAAAGAAAATATTAATTATATGTTGGTCACTTATAGATCGCAGAGCATTTACATGTTTTTACAGTAAGCTTATTATGGTAACAGAAAATGCAGCTATTTATGTTGTGTACCAATGTCGAAAACCTAGTGGGCTAGTTTAACATCTGGGCGAAGTTAAAGCGCACCGTCTTCGCTTGGTCTGACACGTCGAAAGAATGGAAGCGGATCGACGGATGAAGAGAGCATACCAGGGCCGGCTGATCGATCGGAGGCCGGTGGTCCAACCCAGGTATTGCTAGAGCGACGTAGTGATGTCGGACCTGCGCGAGCTTCAAGTTGGCGACAACTGGCAAGAGCTAGCACAGGATCGAGAGCGCTGGCGTGCTCTTGTGCTGAAGGCCAAGACTCCCTTTGGGTCGCTGAGCCAGAATAGTAAGCAGTAAGGATGAAGGTTTGTTGAACAAAAAACCACCTACCCTGGTATAGTGGAACTGCAGTGGATCATCCGTGCTAAGCGTGACTGGGAGACCTCTCGCGAAGTAGTCTGGCATGGGATTTCGGTGGTAGCGCAGGAACAGCGAGTTGTTGCTGAGAGGTGACATCGCGACGAAGATCTGTGCCAGGTAGTACAGGTACTGCTGAGCTGGTGTCTGTGGGGAATTTATTTTTATTTTATTTATTTAGAGAAACAAATAGGTTTAAATATTTCACATAGGCTTATGATTTATATATTTCACATCGCCAAAAAAATTCTACTACTAGCCTAATATTGACGTTGAAAGTTTATTAATAAATCTAACAAAATCTTATAAAAAACTGCTTGAAACTATCACCTACTTTTTACAATTCTAATGTTACCTATAACGTACTTATAATAATACTGAAGTTAACGTCCATATTATTCTTACAAAAAGAAAATTTCATGAAACTTCGAAAACCCAATTTTTTATGAAATCTATCGAATGTTGTATTTAGGAGCATTAGATTTCTTAAAGAAAATTCAGGAGTAAGGTCCTACAAGGACATTGATAATTTTTGAACACTAAAATCCGACAACCGATTTTTTTAAAAAATTGTATGGGACGACCTGACAAGTATACAAAAGAATATAAACAAACAAAACAAAAGAATTTTCCAAATTGATCTAGGCGTCTTCGAGTAATCCAGTCTTTCCCAAAGTGGGCGATAACGCCCCCTTGTGGGCGCTGGAGGCTTTAAGGGGGGCGGTAACGGGCCCAGAACAAAGTTGGGGGGCGCTGATGTGATTTAAGCAATGAGTGATTTATATCTTCAGCTATTTCATATTTTAAATTTCACTGAAATTAAAATCCTCTTACTACACAACATCCATTTATTAGTTCATATTTATATCCTTTTTTTATTGTACAAATATAAACTAAAAATGTAATTAATATTTATTATTTTAATGCGTTCACAACGCTATTTATATCGTTAAGGAATAAAACACTGAAAAAAAAAATTCGTGTTTTAAAGTTTCGCAGGTGAGGTCCCCACTTCCGATACTCTTTATTATTGTAAAATTGTATTATTATTGCTATTTTTTTTAAATTAACAATGTTGATTATTGTTATTTTTATAAAAGATACTCTAATGTACTGGTGTATGTATTATTATTGCTCTCTCTTGTAAAAAAGTCTAGTTTAGAATATAGGTTAAATTAAACTACAGGCAAGACAAATATGTGATTCAGGTTTTTATGGTGAAAAAAATGGGGGGCGCTACAAAATAACAGATATTTTAAAGTGGGCGTTTGACAAAATAAGTTTGGGAACCTCTGGAGTAATCGGTGAATAGGTATATAGATAAAAATAAAATAAGATTCTGACTAATTGATTACCCCTCCTTTTTTGAAGTCGGTTCAAAAGACGGCTGAGAACAGAGAGGAATGAAGGCATTGCACTCAACTTCACTGACAAGAGCAGCTCTTAAATTACAAAAAGGACTTAGGAATATACTTCATGGCCAGGACTTGTTTAAGGCCCCCAACTAGTGCAGAGCCGAGGACTATAACAGTATTTCTCCATCGCGATCGGTCACTGCGATTACGCGTTTTGCTTTGGGCCAAGATAAGCCCCATTGTTAGCAGCCAGGTTTGTTGGGAACGCTTTTCTGCTACCAGCTTTTCGCTTGCCTCGGTATGTTTGTGGGCTCTCTCCTCAGAGTATGGCCTATCCATGTCCATTTGCGGCGCATGATCTGCTTCTCTTTAGGAATTTCCCTTCACGTGTCCCACAGGCGTTCGTTAGAGATTTTCTCAGGCCAGAAAATGTCAAGTATTTGCGCGATCTCTTTAACCTTCCATATTTTCGCATCCATATCTTGGATCGGAACTTCATGAACTGCGTAGGCGAGTACATGACGCCAGAAGAAAAGTATTTAAACAAGATCTAAAAGTATGGAACCTTTCGCAGCATCAGCCCGTGGGAGATGTTCTGTGACAGCAGAAACCCAGCGTTGAGATGGTACGCGGGGCCTGCCTCGCCGCAGTGGGGCCGGAACACGAACGTGTTGAGGCCTTGCTCCCTGAAACACAATTCACTTTATTGCACAAAAATTAACAGACGATATTTATGTGGAAACTCCACCTGTATCAGTTAGTAGGTGTCCCACATGAAATATGCAGATCCATTAAAATAAGTAGAGCAAGAGAGCACGACAAGGTCTAATGCATTTATTTGTCGGAACTGATAAAAATTTTTAATTTAACAATTATAAGTTGCGTGTATGAGAGATGGTGAAGGAATGAATCCGAATGATCAGGAAGGAATGTGTCTTAAATTAATACTCGTAAATTGAATTTAGAATTAAATTTGAAAAAGGTAGGCAGAATGAAATTATGAAGAAAGGAGGTATGTAAGGACATGAGGGTTTATTGCGACATCATTACAAGTATCTTACTAATTGGGAAATGTGCAACAGGCGGTCTTCTTGTTCAACTTGCGGCATTTCCTTATTGCATCCATAACTGTACCGCTTTTTACTTAGAAAAAATATGTATGTTTGTCAATGGTCAGCAAAGGATGCCAGACTGCGAAATGGAGAGGAAAAACCGCAGCATTTAAACAAATCGGCTGTGGTTTTACAAAAGGCGACTGAAGGGATGTGACTAAGATCAAACAACTTCTTCTTGTGCAACTGAATTCCCAATGCAATCCAAAAAAAAATTGAGAGGTGTCAAGGGACACCCGGATGGAACGAAGTAAAATATAAATAGGTCTAAATTACATTAAAACTCTTTTCTGCGTTCTAAAATCAAGTTTTTATTATCTTCATAAATTTGAATGAACGAAAAGTGTCGTTACAACTTTTGGTCTTATTTTTTTCCGTTTAGCCCCCTTTCGCAACGCGCGATAAGGAACTTCGTTTCAAAATCTTGTGCAACTTAAGAATGCAGTTGCGCAAGAAGAGATGGATTGGTCTTAATCTAGGCTCAAAATTACACGGCAAGTTACTTTAGTCAAAAACTCAAAATTTTGTCGTTACTCAAAGTGGCCTTCTACCTTTGCGACCAAATTCACTTGTCTCTTCCAGAGGATATTTGCGTTAAGATTGTGTACCGTAAAGAATAACCATCACTGTTTGACCACTTACCTCCTTAGCTTGTTGAGGACGCTCATGTTCGCGTACATGTAATACAGGTAGTACGTGTACGGCGGGTTTTCCTCGTCATCCCACTCCTGCGGCGCCTTCATGGTCTCAGTCAGGTGTGGGCTCTCTGGCTTGGATTCATCGTCCACGCTGTCGAAGCCGATCAGTTGCTGGGGAACGCACAAAAGGGTTTTCGATCATTTAGCAGATCCCTTATTCTCAAAGAGGATTGAAGTCAGGCCGGTCGTAAACCACAGAGTTAATATTATAAGTTTTAAATACAGAATGGAATCTCCTAAGGCCCCGCGCAATATGCGTCCCTGTTTCCCGTCCTCGAACCTCGTCCCTGTTTGCGCCTTGTGGAGGCTGTTGAGCGGGCGGCTGCGGGCACCTGCAGGCGCCTCAACAATTAGGGGAGAACGGGGAAGAAGTGCGGGGACGCATATTGCACGGGATCTTAGGAGATTCCGTTCTGTCTCTCTCTTTCTCTCTCTCTCATCTCAGATTTCCCAGTTGCGTCCTCAATAGCAATGCTGAGGAGCCCGGAGTCCGCTTTCCGACTTTTTCTTCTCCACTTTGCACGGGCTTGAGCATCATTGGTTGTAAGATGATTAGCACGCATATCATCCTTGACGACGTCAAGCCAGCACTCCTTGGGTCTACCTGCCTGCCGGGCCGGGCGGAGACAGCATGGCTATACATTTGTTTCCCACGTAACATGCCGGCTTCGGTAGGCGACTTTCTTGCAGTTTGTTTGCTATTTCGAGTACATGAAGGCTGCCGCGGATGCTGTTATTTCTTTCTGTATGTATTACTTATATTAATTCTGTGTTGCTACGATTACTTCTTTTCCACTTCGCTAGATCTTTGGCATCCATGGGAGACCATTGATATGCATATTAGAAGATTATCCCAGTTTTAGCCTTTCACCTCGGAATGAGAGATAATAATCTGAACACTCGTATACACTACCGTCAGAAACTTATGAAGGTCGGGGTTGGAGCTGGGGTTTATGGAAACTTCGAAGAGCGGGTCGAACAGGTTGCTGAGGAACTCCTGGAAGTTCTTCAGCAGCTTCTTGATGCGGTAGATATCACTGGAAACCAGAGAGAGAGGAGTAAATAAGAATTTTTACTCCACAAACATAAATTTACAACAATGTGCCAATGAATAAGCAACTTTCATTCAGTCAGATTCATTAGTCCTTCTTCGAAGTAGAATTTCTTGCCAACATTTACTTATAACAGGCCTGTCACTCTCCGTTTTGGTATCGAAAATATACCTACATTTTAACTATACGCGCGGCGACCACTTTGAAGGGGAAAATTCAGTTACATGAATCGTTTGTCTAGAGTAATAAGAATGAAATTGGTCAATGGAGTTTTGACGCAAGTTAAATTAAACCATAGCGCTAATCGCATTAAGTAGATATTTCTGTAAATTTCTTCTTTGATTAAGACTTCTGTATTTGAGTATTAGTAATTATTCCTTGCTTGTAGCTAAGCTAATCATATCATACATGCACGTAATTAACCTTTTGAACGCCATCGACCACTTTAGTTGCAACACGGTTGCGTGACTGAGAAGCCATAGACATCTTTTTTTTCTAGCCGTTCAGGTCCCATGGTTGGGCAAAGGCCTCCCCTTGTTGTTTCCAGCTGTTTCGATCTTTAGCTACTTCTTTCCAATCCTTGTCGAAAGCAGACAGGTCGTTACTCCATCTCATTTTGGACCTTCCCCTTGATCGTTTCCCGTCTTCTGGAATCCACATGGTCGTTATGTGAGCCCATCTGTCCGGCGTTATTCATTGACATCTAAAGCGGTCAAAATTGTACTCATTTTACTAAGTAGGCTTGGCGTCGGGGGTAAAGTAACGATAACAAGCGTTGGCATACTAGAGGTTAAACTATCATGAAGGCCGAGTGGTTTTCTGTCTAGAAAAGAACCACTATCTCTTTCCATGGATGTCGTAAGATGCGACTATGTACATTACTAGCTGTACCCGCGACTTCGTCCGCGTAGTAGTCGAAAATGGTTCTAATAGGATCTTTAATTGGTTTTTTACGTTATAAATTGTGCTATAATCCCGTTTCCGTTACCGTCCATTTGCTAGAGCCAAAGAGTACAAATGATCTATTTGTCTTAATTTTTTTGTCTCTTACTAAAAAATTTCAATGTTTCATAATCATATAAATTCGCAACCCCTAATGCACCCCAGGGTATGTAATTTTTAAAATCTAATTTCTGTATTATTATTTTTTATTGACCATTAATTCAAAAATGTCATGTGACTCGCTTCAAAAATGACGAAGATTCATTGAATATAAACTTGCAACCCCTATTTCACACCTATTGGGATGTAATTTTCAAAATCTAATAAATGCATTATTATTTTCTACTAACTGTTAAACTAAATTAAAAATTTCATGTGTCTCTTTAAAAATTACGAAGTTCCATACAAACTGGCAACCCCTATTTCACCCTTAGGGATAGAATTTCCAAAAATCCTTTGTAAGCGGACGTCTCCTAGTCACAATCTACCTCCCTGCCAAATTTCATCTTCATTAGCTAGTTTTCGAGATTTCGTGATGAGTGAGTGATTGATTTTCGCTTTTATTTTATTACATATATAGATGTGCAACAACTGACGCATTCCTAAGAAGCATTAAGTTTGCTGGGCAACAGCCGATCGTACAACTACAGTCAATTTGTTTTTATGGTTCCATTCTTTTCTTCTCCATTTTGCACAGTATTTGGCTTTGTTGGGCTTCGGTTTGGAGAGAAAACGTCGACGCAACCGGGAAACACGCTGAAATTCCAGTACTATTAAGTTTATATTCGTTTTTCCGGTGTTTAAGTGGCCAACACTGGTGTCAGTTTTTTCAAGCTGCCCTAAGGCATCTGACCTAGCTTGCTGACGACTGCCCTACAATGATGAAGACCGGGACCAACGGCTTATATACGTGTCTTCCGAAGTAAGGAGGAGTTTGAGAAATTTTCGCTGCTGGAATGAAAAGAAGACTCACAATAATCTGGGTTCCTGCAGCAGCAACCTCTTAAAAGGAGGTAACGTTCTTGATAAGCACCCAGGTGGCCACTTTCGTCCACCTTATTATCATCATCCGGGCGCAAATTCCCGGTTGCATCCTCAGCGGTAACCTAACCAAGGTGATTTGACGAGGTTTACTGGTTTTTACACAGAGCGACTGCCGTCTGACCTCCGCAACCCAAAGGGTAAACCAGAACCCATCCTTAGATAGTTGATGATCAAACGCTAGATGGCGTTCAAAACCCACAGTTTATACGTGCCTTCCGAAACATGAAATCATCTTTCTTTTCGGATCATCAGGTGATTCAAGCTTGCAATGTCCTAACTAGACTAGAAACAACTTTTCACAAAGTATCCTTCCCAGTGGGATTCGAACCCATGACCTCCGTGTCACAAGGCTAATGCCTTGACTACTGGACCACGGAGGTAGTCTACTTTCATCCACCTTTTCTTGTTTCAAACATAAATGTGTTAGTGACTCACTACAGCCTGGGCACCTGCACCAGCCACCTCAGGTGGGGGGAGTGGACGTCGTTGTGGAGCGCCCAGGTCGCCAGCTTCGTCCACTCGTTCTTGTTCTTGCAGTAGATAGAGATCCGCGGCTCCAGGTACGTGTATCTGTTCTCTGCGAGGTCGTTTATCACCTCCTTAGGGAGAACATTGCGCAAGGTGGCATTATTCACAAAAATTGTACCAATAATGTAAATCCCACCAAAAACATAAATGTGAAAATAGGAGCCAAGTTCAAAATCCGACAAGGAATTGAGATCTAAATAGCCGCCAAGTTCCGTAGAGAATCCTGAAATTTGTTTATATGAATCTTAACATTTGACCTGGCTAGTTTTAAACCAGCAATTCTGATATTCAGAAGAATAGGACCTTAGAATGTAAAAACAAAATTTACTGTTTACTGCGGCCCTAAGCACAACGCAGGGCCGCAAGATAAGGCAATGTGACTAGCAAACCATCACTATTTTGATTTCTCTTCCACCTGGTCCATCACGCTAAAAGTAGACTTTTGGTCGTGTGACCCTGAGCTCAGTCTGCCCTGTGGGTAGTCTTAAGTAGTATGTATAGTCCGGCTGCTACGTGCGCGACCTTTCTGCGGGGTACATAAGTACGTTTACGGAGAGGAGATATTCAATGCGACAGCGGTAAAATTCGGCACAGAATGTTACCTTGATAATGTCAGCAAAGTAGGTGCCGTTCATGTAGTTGTCGGTCTTGAGGAACACCTCCCGGAGCATGCTCTCGCCAACTGGATTGTACTTCGCGTTGAATCTGTCGAAGCGGTGGAACGTGTTCCGATCCTGGTGATAAACATGATTAATAGCATGACGAATGGAAAAACATTTTTAGACCATCGGTTACATTTTAAAAAATTTTGTACACGTATTTTTTTCTTTCCTCTGAGAAAAACAAAATGGCTAAGGTACAGCGCACTGAAATTTCGCATGACGTCACGGCTAGGTACATTTTTTTCTTAGCGGTGACGTCGCAAGCAAGCCCCAATCCGAAACTTTGATGCTCCGTATCTTTGGGGATTTTAACTTTTTTGGCAAACTGAAAAATATGGGTCCACTTTTTTGGATATTCTACGAAGGAATAATTTCAATCATACTTTTCTGACCCTGTCGTCACCCCTATTTTATATTTAATACCTATAAGTCATATATCAACAAATAAAATAGATTGAGCTAGCCCCGAAGTAAGTTTACAACTTATATTACGGGATTAGAAAGAAAGAAATTTTGTTATTTTTTTTTTCTTTTTGGTAGAAAATGCATAAAAATTGTAAACATAACAATATTAAACTGTATCAAAATAATTTGAAAAAGGCCTTTTTCCAACTTCCCCTGGGTAGGGATCGAACCCAAGACCTCCGAGTGACGAACAATACTTAGTTTAAGCAAATTGTATATTACTCCCTCGAGACAAAATGCCAACATTTCCTCACCGCGTGCACATCCAGGATATCCACATTCAAGTCGTAAGCATCCAACTTCATGTCCTCAAAGACGGATTTCAGCGTCATTGGTACACCAGCTTGCACAGCCACAGTGACGTTGGCTTGCTGGCGGAGGGTTTTCTTAATGAAGCGCAACAGATGCTTCTGGTTCATGCAAGACGCGGCGTGGATGTGGGTGTCTACCTTCCTGAGGATAATAAATTTTTAAACCTAAAAACCTGCTTCAACACCAAACTACGCAAGCTATTTTGATGATAAAATTATGGGACTACCTAACAAGAATGCCCCTTCAAACAAAAAAAGAATTTTCCATATTGGTCCAGGCGTCTTTGAGTTATTTTTTTATTTTTTTTATTTACTCTTTACAGAATCAACAGCACTTTCCATATATTATAATTTTATCTTATAAACTATTAATACTGCCAATTACAGATTCTCATTTTGTAATTAAAATTTTCAAAAACTATGTTTAAAGAAAACAGAATGGATATTATATACTACAACATTTTTTAAAAAAGTAAACAATGCACGGCAAGTGAGCTTTAAAAGGAAGCAATGTAGCAAAAATAACTTATTATGGATCTACACTTTACGGATAGAATTATAACAACATGTACAGAATTTTAAAAAGTTAAAACAAAATTAAAGAATAATGTTAGCACGCATCAAGGGTGTGTTTATAAGTGTGTGTGTGTGTGTGAGTATGTATGTATGTATGTATGAAAGTGTGTGCGAATTAAACTATGTATTAGATAAGATATCTTTGACTTGTTTTTTTAAGGCTGGTTTATTTACGTGAAATATGTCTACTGATGAGAACTTTAATCAGTGACCATAAATAAAAATTAAAAGTTTTCAATACTAAAAACCGACTCTACCCCCAAACTACTCAACCGATTTCGATAAAATTTCTATGGGACCACTCTTGGGATATCACCTTTTTAACTAAAAAAGAATCATTCAAATCGGTTCAAAACCGACGAAGTTATCCGCAAAAACACATAAAAAATATACATTTTCGAGGGTCGAATTGAGAAACCGCCTTTTTGAAGTCGGTTTAAAAGATTTCGACTAATTAATAACCTCCTTTTTTTAGACGGTTAATAAACTCGTCTTTTTTTTAAAAAGTGGGTTAAAAAGAAGAACGGTAACGCGCCGTCGCGTTAAGTATTTAAAATGTTAATTTCGAGAGACAATTTCAGCTCATGTCAGGATCGTAGGAAGAGGAGATCCATATTAGTCTCTGCCTACCCCTGTGAGAAACAGGCGTGATAATGTTTTTTTTTTGTTTGTTTGTTTGTTTGTATATAAAGCTTTATTGTACATAAGAAAGAACACAGATACAAATCAGAAAAGTAAATATACGACAGTGGACTTATATCGAATAGGGATAATTATGGAGGTATGTCATTTTAGTTCATAAATTAATCATGATTAATGGTAATAATGGTACTTCATGGTACCCCAGTCAGCTCACGTCAATTTCCCACAACATCACCACCACAAATAAATATATTAATAGGTTGGGGAAAAAGTCTTTTCGCATTTTATATGAAAATTCAAAACATTTTTTAATATAGTTTATTTACATTTAACTAAAGTAGTTATGTAGGTACCATTTTGTTTGATAACTTTTTGCCATCTTATAGGTAGGGACATGATCCCATTGTTATAGAAATTTTGGGGCTTCTGATCAAAAAACTGCGTCAAGTAGTTTTGGCAGTTCTCTCGTGATGTTAACCTGACACTGCCTAAAGAATTCTGAAGAGACCGAAACAGGTGGAAATCTGAAGGTGCCAGGTCAGGACTATACGGCGGATGCATTAACACCTCCTAGCCAAACTCTCTTAATTTTTGCTGAGTGGTTAAAGATGTGTGAGGTCTAGCGTTATCATGATGAAAAACCACACCCCTTCTTTTGATTAATTCCAGCCGCTTTCTCTCAACTTCTTGCTTTAATCTTATCAGTTGTTCGCAGTAGAGTTCTGAATCGATGGTCCTGCCTGGTGGTAACGGCTCATAATGAACAATGCCCTTCCAATCCCACCACACACACAGCATCACCTTGTTGCGAGTTAACCCGGGTTTCGCCACAGTCTGTGAAGCCTGACCGGCCTTTGACCATGACCTTTTTCGCTCGTTCTTGTCGTACGTGATCCACTTTTCATCACCAGTTATCAATTTCTTCAAAAATGGTTCGGTCTCATTACGTCGTAATAAAGAATCACAAATGAGTACACGGTTCATTAGGTTTCTTTCAGAGAGCTCGTGAGGTACCCAAATATCGAGCATTTTTGTGTACCCATTTTTTTTCAAACGCGCCAAAACTGTTTTGTGGTCAATTCCCAGTTCTTCAGCTACGTCGTAACTACAGATATGCCACTTTTTCAAAAATAGCATCCATTTTATCCGTAACAGGGCGACCAGAGCGACGTGCATCTCGTGCGTGATTGAAAACGCTTAAACCAAATTTGTGCTACTCTCACAGACACTGCACTAGGTCCATAAACATCGCAAATTTTTTTGGCAGCTTGCGTTGTATTTTTACCTTTTTGGTTGTAAAATTTTAAAATATATCTAATTTCTTCATTAGATTCACTCATCTTGACGATAAGAAAAACAAATGAAAATCACGCATTTTCCTAATTTGAATTTGGAATTATCTTCTTTAAAATTTAAACTTTTAAATGATACCAAAACCAGCCAGCCAGTATACATAGTATAGCCAAAGTAGTTTTATTACAAGTTCATACATATGTACTATATGCGAAAAGACTTTCCCCAACCTAATATGTAAAAAGCAAGCGAATCAAAAAACAAAGTGACATCATGTATAATTTTGTCTTTTTTGACATTGGTTTGTATAAAATAATTGGTATAAATGTAAAATGGGTCTCTTATTATTATTCTATTTATAGTATCAAATTTTATTAAGTGTAGGCAAAGCTATTTCAACACAAAAGGTTTTGTTATGAAATAAATAAATGAAATAAAGCACAATTCAGTCATCATCTCAACCGCAGAATGTCACTACTGGACATGTGATTAGTCAAAGTCAAAGTCAAAGTCAAAATTTTTTATTCAATGTAGGATAAATTTATCTCTTATTGAAGGTCATTTTTTTTAAATATTATTTTAGTGCAAAACCTAAAAACTACTAGCGTTTCGGAACGACCACTGCTGGGAAGATTACGCCGAAAGAAACCCAGTTCAGTATTGGTCCCTACACAGCCTGATGGGCTATATTACAGTTACAATACAGATTTACACTTTAGCTAGGTGTACATTATAGTATAAAATTTGCAGTCATCTTTTTCCAAGAATTGTAATCAGATGATGATAAATAGTCATTTACATGATAATACGCATTTTTGATTAAATGATTTTTGATGGCAGTCTTAAACTTAGATAATGGTAACGCTACTATATTATCTGGAATCTTATTATAGAGGCCAAGACCCACAAAAGATTTTTTTGTTTTTTGCAGCCTATAAGCTGAGATAGGTAATTTATTTTTATTTCAAGTGTTTATACTATGAATATCACTATTTTTCTTATATGAATGTATATTTTGACGCACGTATATAATGTTCGCATAGATGAATTGCGAAGGGAGAGTCAAGATATTAATATCTTTAAAAAGTTCCTTTAGAGACTCTCTAGCAATTGTTTACCCCAAGACTATGGTTTCTAATTTTTTTGCTGAAGAATTCAGACCGCTTTGAAGAAGGCCGGGTGTACTTAACTTCCTTTGCAGGTACATGATCGCCATTCAAGAATCTGATCACAGATATTAATCTGTCTGTTCCATCGTTCCCGCTAGAAGGCAAGGCTTCCTTTTTAGCGTTAATTTGTGCCGTCGTAGTTTATGTTTGTTTTTCGTGTGTGTGGCCAACATTGGTGTCAGATTGTTCAAGCTGCCTATAGGCATCTGACATAGCTTGCCAACTGCCAAACAATGATGACAGCCGGGACCAACGGCTTAACGTACCGTCTAAAGCTCGGAGGAGCTCGTTATAATTCATCCAATCAAAGGCGGAACGCGCCCGGGGTTACTTAACTTGCGAAAGCGTTAGCAATGCATACTCCCAATGAGCCACGGGCTCCTCAGTCGTCGAATTCATAACGACGACATCATCATGTCGTTTAGTTGTTACTGCATGAATCCTAAACACTTTTAGCCAGTCTACGGCTATCTGTGTTAAACTATGACATAAACAATTGTTTATCATCTGTGCTACTATGGCGACTTCTACGCCACTGCGAGGAACTACAACCACATATAATAAAGCGACAACAGCGACATTATAGTACACAAGAAGCATACCAGATGGCGCTAGCAGTATCCTACATCTCGATCTCAGAGATCTGGTTGCAACTTAACATATAGACAACCTCCGATGATACACCGTCATCGGCGGTTCCCCAGGTCACGCCTACCCATCGCCTATAGATGGCGCTATAGCTATTTATTAAAACATTACAATCTTTTATTACTACATATTATTTAAATAAAGTAGTACTCTAATTATTTAAATATGACTTATATGAAAAGCAATAAATATTTAAATTAAACTTTTTGACACTTTTTGCTAGTCGTGTGTGCTGCCATCTCTGTATTGTATTGCCTACTCGCAACTCCAGTTTCGCCTACTTTCGGGCAGTCCAATAGTTTCTATGGCGTTGGGTATCTGTTACGTTAATAATTATATTATCTTTACCTAACATGTACCATGCCTGAAGGGAACATCTTTCCATTGTAACGGTCGAGCATACCATGCTCCCACTACACTACCAAAAATCATATGTACCTACCTGATATTATAGAAGTCTCTGTGAGGCACAGCCTTTTGCAACGCGTGCTCATGTAGCTCGTTCAGGAGTACGTGCATCTTGAACTTGGAGGATAGGTAGCTCAGCCGGCGGAAGCTGAAGGATTTCCTGAAATACGGGGTTAGTATTCGTGATCGCGCCACGCGAAGAGTAGAGTTCCGAAGTTACACACAATATGGGCATAGAATACTAGTACTCACGTACAGAATTCTTACTAAGAAAAAAGATTCAAAGAAATATCTACTGAATGTGGTTAGCACTATGGTTTAATTTAGGTCGCGTCAGAACTCCTCACTTCTTCGTTTAGATACCCATTGCAAGCCAATTTCATTCTTATTATTCTTGGCAAACGATTCATGTAACTGAATTTTCCCTTACGAAATGGTCGCCGTGCGCATAGAAATAATGTAGGTACATTTTCGATACCTAAACGGGGAGTGACACAGACCTGATATGGGGACTGTTTTTTCCATAATTTTACATGTTTACCACAAATAAACAAGTTACCAGGCTGAAATGTTTTATACAATAGCGATAATGGTTTTTCCTTCGAAACCTCTGCTTTTGTTTTCAGTTCTTGGATTCATTCCATCTTTTACATTCATTTGCAACCAACTGTGTTTCATAACTCATAACCAATATGTGAATCACCTACCTCGCAGATAATAATAATAAATAATAATAAATGGATAGGGACAAATGACACAGATTGAGATAGCCCCAAAGTAAGTTCGAGACTTGTGTTGTGGGATACTAACTCAACGATACTATATTTTTTTATAACAAATACATATATAGATAAACATCTCAGACCCAAGACAATTTGAAAAAGGCCATTTTCCAACTTGCCCTGACCGGGAATCGAACCCGGGATCCCTGGGTGGCGGACTAGCATGTTGACCACTACGCCACGGAGGAGATAATATCCACACTCGGTACACTGTACCACACACCAAATATATAAATATTGAAATAGGTACTTTATTAAAGAGAAAATACATTGTGAAAATACAAGTGAAATAATAATTTTCCTAATCGGTCTAGGCGTCTTCGAATAAACGGTAAACATAAAAAATCCGGCCAAGTGCGAGTTGGACTCGCGCGCAAAGGGTTCCGTACCTTTATCTATAAAAAATCACGTTTGTTGTATATGAGCCCCACTTAAATATTTATTTTGTTCAGTTCTTAGTATTTATTGTTAAAGCGGTAATACAAATACATCATCTGTGAAAATTTTCAACTGTCTAGCTATCACGGTTCATGAGATACAGCCTGGTGACAGACAGACAGACAGTCAGACCGACAGCGGATAGCGGAGTCTTAGTAATAAGGTCTCGTTGAAGTCGGTTATAAACCGTCGAAATAAAAAGAAGTTAATATCAGCTAGTAATCTATAATGGTGGAAGTTCTAACAGCGGTCCATCGGCGATCATGTCCCCAAGCCTGCCCATGTCCTCCACGTACTGCTTGAAGGGCACGTATTCGAAGGGCAGTGGAGCCGCGCCGTCGTCGGCAGCTTGTTCCGTGCGGAAAAGGTGGACCACGCCGTTGTGCCAGCGGGTCACGTACTTGCGGTCCGGGGGCTGCGGGACCGCCCAGGGGTCGAGGTGGATTCCTGTCGAAGTAGAGAGTAAGCCGTAATAAATCGAACCACGAACTTAAATGAAACGTCAACCTGCTCACGTTTATTGCTTTAATTAAGTAAATTGGTGTGAGGCTTATTACGGAACCGATGATTATCTTAAAGACAAAAACGATTGGCTTGAACTTGGCGAGGGCGTTTGTATTTATACATTCACAAATGTCATAATTTGAGTACAATCGATACATGTAGTTTATTTATGAATTAACATTAATTTCAAATTTGACATCATTCGTAACTAATAATTATGTCTTTATGACATAACAATGTATTCTCAGTCCACATATCTAACCTGGTAAGAACGGCTCGACAAGCTCCTCGCTCTCCAAAGAAGCGACGGTGGTGCGCGCGCGCGTGAGCGCCATCCCTGACACCGGCACTGTTGAAATAAACCTCTTTAATTGTATTTTTAGCCAACTTTAAGGGGGGGGGGGGGGGTATCAATTCAATTGTATATTTATATTTATTTCTTTATTTAAATAAATGTACGTATAGTATATGTCGCGGACGGCCGAGAAAAGGGGACTGAGCGGGATCGGCATCTGACATCCCGGGTGACGTGAATAAGCCACTTGGGTTACTTACAGTACGAAAACAGACTAATGTCTGGATGAAAACTTACATACAGTAACGTCACCTTATCGATGTCACAGTAAGTGATTCTAAGTGGGCCTTATATAAAAGTGACGCTAAGACAGAGCCTCACCTCGCGCTGAACCATGAATTCCAACCACATGAGTTTAATCCTCCGGCCCACACAGACATTGAATTCTGTGTCCAACAAGGCTTATCGTAGACTGTCGTTGTAATAAATCGGTTTACCAATCCAGATCTATTACAATAATCGCAATAAAATGAGTCATGCATGGCCACACACAGCAACTACACACACGAGAACATTACGGCTGCTCGAATAAGACTGCGTCACTGTCGCTAAGGCGACCGGTTTTATTACTTTTAACTACGAACAATGCGACATAAATAAGTTGAACAAAAATGGCGGACTTCAAAGCATTTTTGAACAAATTCCCGTCACGTAAACTGAACCAAAATAGCGGTCGTCGGCGCATTATTTGTACCTGTGCCTATTACGGCCACTTTGATTCAACCTTAGTGCCGGGAATTTGTACAAAATAGCTTTGAAGTCCGCCATTTTTTGTGTCGCATCGTATCTTGCTATTTGAAAATCCAACCGTTGCACTTCGTAGTAAATCACTTTCTCTTGCACATGTAAAATAATAAAATAGGCAATTTACTTTGAACTCTCCTATTTCCGAAATTATATATTTATGTACGTTTGTTCGTCAAAAATACCTTCTCAGTTTTTAAATCTTATTTTTTACTGACCGAGCGAGCGAAGCGTCAGATATCAAAAAAAAAAAAGATTTATTCATCTCATCTACTCAAAAAACGATGTTTTCACCCCAAATCATTTGGAGCTAAAGTTACTGGTTATTCTCTCGGGACTAAAACGTGAAAAAGAAGATCTCTAGGAATTAAAACCAATTTGAAAACAGAATACGTGTTCAATCTATGTAGAATCAAAAATAATGTTGGCTGTCCAGCAAAAAAAGAAGAATTTTGTTTTAAAATAAAAAATAATTGGCACAGACTTCGTGATTTTTTTATTTGGAATACATATCGTCTTCAACATGGATGAATGTAGGTTAATTTTTTTAATGTTCTTTGCTTTGGAAAAAGAAATAAATATAATTTAAAAGCGCAATTTTCCCTTTGATTCAAGTAATTACTGAAGTTTTAGGTTATTTGTATTGAAATGTGAATACTTTTTCGTGAGTTTAAGCCAATAGAGAATAGTTATCAAGTTTACGTAGAAAAATAAAAAGATATGAAGGACCAGAGCACGCAAACCAAGTTATGAGTGAACATTTTATCTTAAGTTGGTTGTCTTCGAAAAAATATTTCTTAGTATTTATTGTATGAAAACGACACCAAACAAAGGTTAGTATTAAATTGTCGGTTGAAGTCTGTTAGGTATTATAGGTGTTCTACCGTTCTTTATATTCTGTTTTGTATGTGCTAGTTTTTCTCATAGATGGAGATAAAAAGTAGAGTGCTACTCGGGTACGGTAAAATTTTTATCTCGGGCGAAAACATGAATCCCTGGCTACACTCAGGAATTCACCGTAGAATCACTCGCTCCACTCGTGATTCAATTGTGAAATCCTTCGTTTCGCTCTGGATTCAAAGTAGCGCCCTCGCCTTCAAAATATTACCTTAGCCCCTTGTAGCACAATCTACTATTGTTAACTCGCTGTTTTTTTGCATGTAACATTTGTTAATTATACGAGTACATTCATTGCATACAAATTGTAACTAATGTCACTCGGACAATAATGTAGAGTCGAATGACATCTCATTTGTAAAAAATTGGATAAGCGGTTTGAATGCTAAGGTGGAACACACATAAATACATACATACTTTCATACATACACTGCTAAAATCATTACCCTTCCTTTTGGCTTTGCTGCTGTCAGGTAAAAAGTAAAAAAAATGACGCGTTATTAAGGTATAGAAAAAACTGGAGAATGACCGGAGTATGCTTGAAATTTGGTCTCATTGTCAACAAGTCAAGTTAGGATCATGGAATCATGGAAAAATATACGTACTCCTGGTAATCCACCAGCGTAGATCTTTACTAATACTCGTATTACTGGTAATGGATAAGTGAAATAGATCTTACTGTTGATGGTGGATGCAGTAGGACTCAAGACGGGGCTAGGCAAGTCAGGTAGACCCCTCAGGTTGCTGTCCGACCCGGTCGCGGCCATGTCCAGGTACATATCCACGGTATCCGCTGAAAATTAGGACACGTTTTGCAGCTTTGAATCCAGGAGGGGGCGGGGTATGGTCAGGAGGGTGGTAAATCGAATATTTGCATCCCTTCCTCCTCCCGCATCCCCTCCCTCCTCCCGGTTACCCCCATAGGCCATAACGACGCGGCGGCTGGTCAGAGATCGGAGGTAACCTTAAAATCTCCAATTTGCACCCGAGAGGATGCAATGAATTAGGGGCGGAATACTAACGGGGAGGGGGGAACGAGGTACCGCAGTGTTGGCCACTTCTTCTTCTTCTTCACGCTTCCCAACTGATAACTTATTCTTAGGCCAATAACTTGACCAGTTGACACGGGAAGAGAATACCGAAGTATATTAATATACCATGCATGGTCTAAAACCACTTACTGCTGGTTTGACGTCGTCAAGGATGATATGCGACAATCGTCTTACAACCAAGGATGGTCAAGACTGTGCGAAGTGGAGAAGACAAATGTCGGAAAGCGGACCCTGGGCTTCATCAGCATCACAGCTGAGGATGCAACTGGGTACGTTGAGATGATAGAGAGAGAGGTGCAAAACCACTAACATCCTATCCTCAGCAGCTCGCGGTCTACGTCTGTGTTCCAGTTGGCAGCATCCAGTCTCGGCCGCCGGGGCACGTCGTGGTCGGTTAAGTACCGACGCAGCTCCGACGAGGTCGACTGGCAAGACATGTCCATGTAGTAGCGACGCATGTTCATCGCCTGGATGAGCAGGCTCGCGGACCGGACCAGATCTTCCATGGGAACCTGTGCGAGGAAATTTATGATTAGATAGATAGATAGATAATACGTTTATTTACAAAAACTGCGTCACATACACACACTTATAGTAGACACAAGAACAGAACAATACATAAACGATACTTAACAATAAACATGCAATGCAACAATAACAGTAGAAAACAGTGCTACTGCAGACTGCACATGTATCTGCTGCAGCAGCGCTAAGTAGGCCAAAACTCAGCATGGTTGGCCTAAAAGGCGGCACACTGGTTTTCGCTAAAACTGTTTTAGCCTGTAGGTGTACATCGGGTGGAATGGTGTATTAAGATGTGTGAAATATAAATTTATTTCGTAATGAATGATTGATACAGGAATACAGGGTGTTTTTTCAAATCACTGGCATCCTTTCTACTGGTAAAAGTACTCATGAATATGAGCAACATTTTGTATGGGACCGACTCAATCCAACCGAAATAAATAGATGTTCCATACTATTTTACAATACTAAGAATCCCAAAATATATGGAACAGCAGATTTTTTTTCGGTTGGATTGAGTCGGTCCCATACAAATTTTCAAAAAGTTGCTCATATTCATGAGTACTTTCACCAGTAGAAAGGATGCCAATGATTTTAAAAACACACTGTATAATTTATTATGAATAAGTGAGTAAGTTTATTAAATTAAATACCTATTGAGAATACCTAAATGATTTCAAGAATTAAAAGCAATGTCAATAACATAAATGAAAAAAATGATTTTAGAGTTTCGCGGTCACAATGACCTGTTATTTGCCTCAGTCTGCCAGCGCCCATGACGGCAGAAGGGTCGTCGAAATATCTGGCTAAGAATGATATTACCCGTAGTTCTAACTGTATGAGGAAAATCGGCTGCTTCTTTGCTAACCCGCGATAAAAAGAAGACTGACATATAGAAATTTTATTAAAGTCAATTGTGTAGTTTTAGCGTGAAGTCGGTTTCTATTTTTTGAAAAAAAAAATATGGGTGCTAGGCTTGTAGGAGCTCCTAGTAGGTAGGTAGCCGCGCACTAGCTGGGGCAGTTGGAGCTCCTTCATGAAGAGGTAGGTAAGGTACGTAGTGGAGAGCTTGAGAGAAATAGCACAGAGTTATTTTATTTATTATAACTTTACAATACTGATATATATAAATTTACAATACTGATATAGATGTAATCAGCTCGAGAGATGGTAGTGGAAAGAAACAGAATGATGAGGAACGAATCTAAAATTTAAAAATTGAATTTGAATATGAAATATTTTTTTAGAAAACGGATAAGGAGGTAAACGGAAACATGAAGGATGAGGTTTATTGTAACATCGTTACAAACTGAAGAATGACGCCTTAACTTAGGTTTAAAGAATCTTTATTTCTCATAAAACGCAGTTCACTTTCATGAGATACAAATATTTTTCTATTTTATGTTTAAGTACAAATGCTTGTGTATCGAATGAGTAATTTAAAGTTGAAAATAAGTCAAGACAATTACAAGTTTAGTAAGAATAAACAAATAAATAAATAACTACACTTCGATCACAAACTAAAAGGCAATAACTGTTTTTTTTAAATGCACTAAAGCTGGTTCATCACACTCGTCACACAATCACACTAATATTAATATTATAAAGGCAAAAGTTTGTGAGTGTGTATGTTTGTTACTTCTTCGCGCGCAAACGGCTGGGCCAATTTTGATAAAATTTGGTATGCAGGTAACACCGCGGGGCGCACCTGGTTATCGTAGGCAATTTATTGTAAAATATTGTTCCTACATATAGGTAGGTTTTAATTAGTTCTTGGTACTCTCAGTGTCAAAATATATTTTCGTCTTAGGTTGTGCTTGTACGATCTTTTGGTGGAAGAAAGATTGTTGTGTATGGTATTGGAGATGATTTTCCCGACTAAAATACATGGGTATACAATTTGTAACATAAAAACTGTTTATCATTGTAGGAGCAACTCAGACCAACAATATGAACTACTATTTCTATGGAACCAATGCTTGAAACTCGAAAAAATCGACATTTTCATACAAAAGTGTTCGGCCGGCCCGGCAATTTGTATGAAAATGAAGATTTTTTTCTTCGAGTTTCATGCTTCTACAAGGATCGGACAGGGTTTTTGTTACATATTGTATAGTTGGTACTTACACCAGTGTCATGTATCCCAGCCACGGAAACACGCTGGAAGGGCACGCCGTGGTCGGTGCCGGCCCGGGCGCCAGGGTTGGCGCCCCGGTCGCCGGGACTGCTTAAAGAAGACACATTTGATGATATTTCAGACGACCTAGTGGTCATCATGCCACACTGTCACACGGGTCACATCAGGGGTCCCGGGCTCAATTCCAGGACAGGTCATGATGGAAAATCATATTTTTTAGATTGACCCGAGTCTTAAATGTTAAGGGCTACCTGAATTTTCCGGGGTCCAGTGCTGCCCCCATTTGAAAGGAAACGAAGATAACATTTAAAATTTTGTCTTGATCAGACCTTAGATAACCCATCAAAGTATTTTATGAACTATTGTTTACAGTTTCAATTGAGAACGTGAAGCTTTTCTACGCACAATTACGAAAAACGGCCACTTTTGGCGTATGTGCGTAGAAAGCTTCATGTTCTCACTTCAAACAGTAAACATTAGTTTATAAAATAGTTTGAAGGGTTATCTAGGGTCTGACCAAGACAAAATTTTAAATGAAATCTCCGTTTCCTTACAATAGATATATTTCAAATGCAGCACTGGACCCCGGAAAATTCAAGTAGCCCCTTAATCTATAAATATATATTTGTTATAAAATATTATACCGTTGAGTTAGTATCTCATAATAACACAAGTCTCGAACTTACATTAGGGCTTGGTCAATCTGTGCGATTTGTCCGTAAATATTTATTTACGAGTATATTTCCTTCGTATTTTACAGCATTCTCGATTGCATCTCTAGCTTAGCTGGTTCAGAGCTCAGAGTGCTAGTTTAAGGCGGCTAACCATCCCGCATTCGATGGGACCGTCCCGGAATATTCAATTCGATTTAATTCAATTCAATTCAAATGTTTATTGCTTCCTTAATAATAATATTATATATACAGGTGTTAAATAATAGATGTGTAACAATTAGTGCGTGTTCACACGAAACGTATAGTCAGCCGCCGATTGTAAGCAGGCTCACTGTAAGCCACAGTGTGAACGTAAAAATAAACGGTATTTTTTGTTCACATTAAGCTAACAATACGCTGTAGCTGACAATACGCCATTGGTGTGAACAAAACAGTCGGCTTGTATACGTTCACACCGAATGCGTAATAGTTGACCTTGAAAAACAGTCCGAATATTATTGAATAACCGATACTATCGATAGTATCGATTGTCAATAGTTTGCAATACTATTGATGTAAGGTAAAACTATCGATAGTATCGATACTATTGGAGTTAGATACTATCGATACTATCGCTACTATCGATAGTATCGGTTATTCAATACTATCCATAGTCCTATAGATATTGTGACTGTTTTTCAAGGCCACGATAGTATCGATAGGCTATCGGTATTTTATACTATTGCTTGCAACATTACATTCGTCCTCCCTCTCCCTCTTTAGAATTAAGTAGTATAGTTATTCTGTAACTGATGTTTCATTTTGTATTAATATGATAGTTTTAAAACTTATATTTTCCATCCCGCTCGTCCCAAACTATCAAAGTTATTTTTGTAATCATTCTGATTGCCCGCGATACAGGCTTGTGGCTTGTGGCCTAGTGCATCTTGAGAATCTTTTTTTTTTATAAAGCTTTATTGTACATAAGAAAGAACACAGTTACAAATCAGAATAGTAAACATACAACGGCGGACTTATCCCTTATAGGGATCTCTTCCAGTCAACCGGCCAGTAATTGAGAGGAATGTTTACTTATTATGCGTTTGGGGCAGAAGTGGAACATTACAATATAAAATTACACAATGATACTGTAAAAATATTATATAGTATAGATATATATATATATAGTATACATAGGGCGCACTATAAGTTTCCGGAACTGGCCACTTACATAAACAATATTTAAAAATTTATTGCAACATTTGAAAATAGAACTCTTTGGCTGTAGAATGCAGTTTGTTTCATCTGACTGTCTTTTGTTTTTACCTTGTGGCGCCATTTAAAAAATTGTGTGTCTGCATCAACATGGATTTAACTCGGGAAAATTTTCGTAGTATGATTTTCTACGATTTTAAGTGTAATTTGACAGCTCAACAGAGCATCGCTCGGCTTGAAACAGCTTTTGGCAATGAAGCACCATGCAAGACAACTGTTTATAGCTGGTTTGCAGAATTCAAGCGTGGTCGTATCAATCTCAGTGACGAATCTCGCGATGGTCGGCCGTCCACCGCTGTGACCAACAAAAACATCGATGCTGTGCGCCGTATGATTGAAACAGACAGGCATGTGACCTACCATGAAATTCGCGCATCCTTAGAAATAGGCATGAGTCAAATACAATTAATCCTACACAAACATTTGGGTGTGAGAAAGCTGTGCTCGCGGTGGATCCCACTCAACTTGACCGAGGCTCAAAAAACGGACCGCGTCACTTGGTGCAGTGCCATGCTTACCAGATTCAACGAAGGTGCGTCAAATTTGGTGTGGGACATAGTAACAGGTGACGAAACATGGATTTATTGCTACGATCCCAAAACAAAGCAGCAATCGAGCGTATGGGTCTTTCAAGATGAGCCGAAACCAACCAAAGTGGCGCGCGTGAAAAGTGCATCTAAGCGGATGATTGCTTCTTTTTTTAATAAAACTGGACACGTGGCTACTGTTGCTTTAGAGAATCGTCGTACAGTGAATAGTGACTGGTACACGACCATTTGTTTGCCGGAAGTTATTGACGAACTCCGTAAAAATAACCGTAAACGCCGTATCATCCTGCACCACGACAATGCTAGTTCTCACACGGCCAGACAGACAAACGACTTTTTGAAGGCGAAAAATGTAGAACTCATGAGTCATCCTGCATACAGTCCCGACCTGGCACCTTGTGACTTTTTTCTGTTCCCAAAAATTAAGAACCAATTACGCGGTCAACGATTTTCATCACCAGAAGAGGCTGTCGAGGAGTATGAAAAACACGTTTCAGAGGTCACCACAGAGGAGTGGCACAAAAGTTTTCAAAACTGGTTTCATCGAATGAAAAAGTGCATAGACGCCAAGGGAGATTATTTTGAAAAACAATAAATTAATTTTGTACCTTTAATAGTATTTTTTCATATTCATTCCGGAAACTTATAGTGCGCCCCACGTAGATAATCTTTGCTTGGTTCTCTTGGTAAATAAATGATTTTGTTTTTGAATTTTCTTTTCTGTAGTTTTTCATATTTAAACCTGAGTCTCCAACACCGACGTTCTAGACAGATATAGTCACAAGCTGATGGAACATATTAATCCTGCCCTCTTTGTTACTCTGAGTTAGGTATTTTATTTCTATACAACAAAATATAACTAACCTACTAAATAAATATATAGGGACAAATTACATCGACTGAGCTAGCCCCAAAGTAAGTTCGAGACTTATGTTATGGGATACTAACTCAATATATACATATATAGATAAACATCCAAGACCCAGGACAATTTGAAAAAGGCCATTTTTCAACTTGCCCTGACCGGGGATCGTACCCGGAAACTCTGGGTGGCGGACTAGCATGGTGACCACTAAGCCACGGAGGTCGTCAAATGATATGGTACATAAATTGATCGACTACTTTCGTAGATACTCCCGCTTACCCGTAGTGTCTGGATTGAGTAACCACATAAAAAGTATTGTATCTTCTTTAATATCAATAGTATTGAACTCCTGACGTCAGAACTAAGTAGCCACCTAGATCTCGAAAAGAATTGGATATTTTTTGTGAAAATTGTGTAGCATTTTGTAGGGTTTGTGTGAGGAACCTACTCAAAATCTGAGTTGTCTTTAGATCTCGAACACGTGGGAGCCCAAAAGAACCTTGTATATAACCAAGAGCCACAAGTCTAACTGTCAGAATTGACCTCCCTGTAGAGGGGACTAACCACACCCTGTAAATTACGTACCAACGACATCTTAAATAACCTTAGAATACTCCATCAAACTACCTAAAATACATCAAAATACCTCAGTGTCTCAAGACGAAAGTGTTTAAATCAATGTGTGGGGTCTACCTTGTATATTTTTAGTTAAGAATATTATCATGCATAACAGCGTATGGTAGAAACCTCATTTCGTAGAATTTAGATTAGCATTTCTCATTTCTCAAACATTTAGAATTCATAATTTTTAAATTAATATTCATCTTATGGCATAAACTTGATAGTTATAATAATTAAAACGACGAAACATTAAGTCGCAGACAGTTCACAGCTAGAATGTAATTTTGGCATAAAATCAATTTCTATGTCATACATAAGGCAGAACCATCATATCTTGGAATATGTACAGTAAGAATCATCATTGGGCTTAAGTGCTCATATTGCAGATAAGGTAAAGTAAGAAAAATGTGTATTTCATAGGTACCGTAGGTCATTTAGCATGTGCAGAGATGCAGCATAGAAACATGCCTAAACCATGCAAGCAGGCATGCAGCATAAAAGTAGGCATGCAGTATAAAAGCAGCCATGCAGGCAGGCATGCAGCATGCAAGCAGGCATGCAGCATACAAGCAGGCATGCAGCATGCAAGCAAGCATGCAGCATACAAGCAGGCATGCAGCATGCAAGCAGGCATGCATCATGCAAACAGGCATGCATCATGCAAGCAGGCATGCAGCATGTAAACAGGCATGCATCATGCAAGCAGGCATGCAGCATGTAAGCGGGCATATAGCATGCAAGCAGGCATGCAAGCAGGCATGCAGCATGCAAGCAGGCATGCAGCATACAAGCAAGCATGCAGCATACAAGCAGGCATGCATCATGCAAACAGGCATGCATCATGCAAGCAGGCATGCAGCATATAGACAGGCATGCATCACTCAAGCAGGCATGCAGCATGGAAGTATGTCTGGGTGGCTCCACCAGAAGACTCGCTTCGTCAGCCTTCCTTCCTTCGCGAGCCTTCTGGTTCCGCGCTAAGGAATAACACTCTAGTATATGACAAAGTTGAGCCACGTGAAGTCGCCGTCTTTGTAAAAGGAGAAGTGAAATTATATCAAATAACTATCGCACATAATAAAGGTTATTCTATTTGAAATTTTAAAGGTTATTTCTATTTTATGTATAATGTAATGTATGTTTAAAGCAATTATGTTCACTAAAATTCTGCCAGCTAAATAGGATGCCATTGAAAATTCTACCACATGAATACTCAGCCAAATATTGGTTCTATGAAAAACAAAATATGCCTTTTCTATGTTCGTCCAAAGAATATTCTACCATGTGTGTTATGCGAAATAAAAATCGGAGCATTAAGACGAAGTGGTAGCTGAAGTGGCGGCCTCATTTGAAATAAATTGTTTAAAACTAAATATGGTGATAATTAAAATTTTTATTTGTATAAATTTCTAGAAAGACCATTAAACTATTTTTTGAATAACCTTTAAAATTATTAATAATAGTCCGTCTAGTTTTAAAACTGTTTTTCGCCAATAGTGGCCACTTTTGGAGAAAAACACCTTTAAAATTAGACGGACTACCAATATTACTTTTAGGTTATTCATAAAATAGTTTAAAGGTCTTTTTAGACATTGATACAAATCAAATTTTTAGTTATCACCTTATTTAGTTTTAAACAATTTATTTCAAATGAGGGCGCCACTTTAACTACTACTTCGTCTTAAGATTCTGCCAAATAGAGGGAACCCCAATGTGTGTTACTGTGATGATTTATGGCTCTGAGATGTGGTCCCTTACTATGGATCTCATAAGAAGGCTCAAAGGCGCTCAGCGCAGAGGGCTATGCTCCGTGTTTCTCACGTGATCGAATCAGAAATGAGGAAATTTGTAGAAGAACAAAAGTCACTGACATAGCCCAGCGGATTAGCTCGTTGAAGTAACAGTGGGCGGGACACAGCGCGACGAACCGGTGCCGATGGGGCAAAAAGGTTCTCGAATGGCGACCACGTACTGGCAAGCGAAGCGTAGGACACCCACCCAAAAAGTGGTCTTACGACAAGTGGAAAGCCCTGGATGCAGGCCAGGAAATCCTTGGGAGAGGCCTATGTCCTGCGTGGCTGTTATTTTAATTACATATAGTGATCTAGGATAGCCAGTGGTACGATTTATTACGGGTATGAGACCCTTCCACGCTGTTTACACATAAAAAGTATTGTATCTTCTTTAATATCAATAGTATTGAACTCAGACTTTTAGTAGGTTCCTCACGCAACCCTACAAAATGCTATACAATTTTTACAAAACATATCCAATGCTATCCGAGCTCTAGGTGGCTACTTAGTTCTGACGTTAGGACTAAGTTTACGTTGCTGTAACCTTAGAAGTAGCCACATTTAGGTTGGTGTTACTTTTGATAGATCATACTCGTATCATATCAACAGACAGGATCATACAAACAGGATTTCAACTACAAAATTATCTCATCTCCAAAAAAACGGCGGGCTTGCGTTTTTCAAAATGCTAATGTGGTTCAATCCACACAGTCGTAGTTACTTTATGTAAGTACTCATTACATCCATCGCGCAGCGTTACTTACGTATGAGATTTCGTCCATTTTTTATATTCCTTACTGTGCTGGTCTGCCATCACGTGTAGAACCAGCTCCTCATGGTTTGAAGATCAATCGACACAAATTTGATCTACAAATCATACCATTTTATTTCATGACTGTGAATTTTTAAACACTTGATACGATTATATTTGAAATGTTTACTTGTCGTATGTTGTCATGGACTTGACAAAGTCGTTCTTTTTCTAGAAACATTGAAGGAAACAGAGGTTTTATGGGCACCTACAGATTTCTTTGTGGGCACCTAAAGGTTATTCGAGAGAGTTGAAATATTCAGGGCTTCTTTACAAATTGCAGTCCGCTAAATATTTAAAACCTTATGTATACAATTTTATTTAAAGGATTTTAAACAATTATTTGTATAACACAGGAAACAACAAGCCGCCGCGTCCGCTTGCGTATTCGGGCCGCGGTTGACATCAGCTGCGTGCTTCGTACCACGCAAACGGCGGCGAAAGCGGAAGACAAGCTACAGTAGCCAGTCTGACACGAATTATAATATTCATCAACTCTCGGCGAACAGACTTTAAGTAAAGATACCTGAGAGAGATTTCTTTTTGCTTTTTCGTACCCAATAGCTTTGTATAGTTAGCACTTAGAAGTTAACAGTATGTCAAGCTACCAGCTACTTAATTTCACTGGAATTTTACTCTTATCTGTTAGGAACTACGTAAGAAGCGTGAAGGATAGATACTCAATGCTGTTGACAGCACAACGAGTTGTTACATCATTTGCTTTCATTGATTTAACACTGTGCGCCGCGCTACCTACTACCCTCTGAGAGAACTTGAGGGGCGCGCGCTATGCGCGGCATGCTCGTTGTTCTTAGTTTGCTTCCTTCAAAGGAATAAAGCTACCTACACTTAAAAACGTTGATTTCGCTAATTAACTGATGAAATAAAACAAAAGAGTTAAGTATATATTTTATAATTAATTCGAAAATTGAGTAGATATACAATAATAAGCTAAATAATGAAGTAATTTAAGGCGTTTGACTCACGTAATACTACATGTGTAATATGTTATTAAAATAATAATTAGATTGTTGACTAGGATCTAATACTGCCCCTTGTGTTAGGTATCCAATTCGGGCTTTATTCTGGCAGGCAACTTAGTATGAGAAGGTAAGTAATGTTTCTAATAGAGTAAAATGTATTTAGCGTTCATTAATTTATACCTTTTTACTGCTGACGGAACTCTTACGTCCTATTTTAATAACTAATTACATTACTTTTTGACTTCTATTAACCACGTAGGTATGTACGTGGCGATATATGCAATTGAACTCCCTCCATCGACACGATCGAAATGATCTCTAAACTAACTACCGTTTCTTCTAATAATTGTCTAGGGATATAAAGTTGTGATACGTAGGTCGTATGTTTCGTTTACGTCATAGAACATTATAATAATTTGATAATATGACATATTTGATAAAATTTATGTTTTTAACTTCTTTGCTTTATCACTCCTTAGTTTATTCAAACAAGTGAAGGCCTCTTTAAGCTGACGATGGGCGTTGAAAAGTTGGGCGTTGGCGGTGTTGGTGACGGCGGGGCCGACGGCATCTGCTGGTGGCAGACCTGCAAGGGTAAAACATACATGTAAGCATGTTATTGCCAGTTGTCTAGAAGCCCCAAAGCCGACATCGGAACAAACAAGAACTACTGAATGGACACGGAAATAGTTCATAAGAAACATAACAGATGGCGCTGACAACCTACATCTCGATATAAGAGTTTCTGCGATTGGTTGCATTTATACAACCTTCCACAGTGCACCTCGGAGTCGCGGTCCCCCAAGTGCAACAACTTGCCTGGCGGGAAGATATTCCCTTTGTGACGGTGGAGCATACCACCTCGCTACCTTTACAGGCTCGATGAGCAAAGCAGAAGTCTTTTTTTGGAAAATCTTATTTTTCTTAGCTATTCATATCTCACTGGTAGGCAAAAAGCAGGCAAAAAGTCTTTCCAAATTACATAAGTATTCGTAACAGGCGGGGAAAAGTAATTTAACGGTATTCGCTACTCCGCTTTAATAGAAGTGAGCTCTTGCTTGAATTTTGACTCGAACTGGCTAGTTCATGGTATTAGTCCACAAACTTCATCTCTGTACAAGGACAGAAACCTAAGGAGCATATCTTAACATGGACATAAAAGTGATGAAAAGGGATACTTACTGTAGAACCACCATGAGTTATGGGAATGTTAGCAAGAATAACAAACACAATTTTTCCATGTGTGTACACTTGTAGTAGTGGGTGATGAGACTTGCTTTCAAGAGTTTTGTTGTATTGAATTTACTACAAATGAAGTATTTATGTATTTGCATGTACCTACTGTTTGTGACCTGTCTGTTCTGTGCTTGTAACGTGGAAGTGTTTATAAGAAACTGATGTAAGCAAAACGAAATCCTTTACCACATCTATTAAAATCAATTACACACAAAGGTATAGATTATAGATATTATGTCAAAGGACACTGTTGTATTATTGATATTTGAGATTGGCACAGAGAAAACAATAGGATTGTTACGTTTCGTTCATGCATTCAAAATAACTTGTACCTTATGATGGGACAGGTGTGACACACCGCTTTATCTAGCCCAAAAATACCAAGAAATATTAGAACATAAACTAATACACATATTTCTAATGGCAATGGAAAGAGAATTATTTATACATAAAACGTTAAGAAACGAATATCAGAAATAAATTTTACCTAACATCATCCCACTGCTAGGCAAAGGTCTAAATAGTATAAGAACATATACAGTAAAATTCTATGAATTTCTATGATTGACAAGGTAAATAAGGAATCACTAAAAATTTTGCATGAGCGTTTTTATTTTCAACAACACAATAACATTTGCGGTCATTATAATAATAAGAATCTTTATAAACATTGTATAAACTAAATTTGATTGTCAGGTTGAAGCTTACAGCAAATACTTAGTATTGAGTACAGGTAAAGAAGTAGGGATATTAAAGACTTCAAATTATTAATTTAAATAAATTAAGCTATAACAAAGTTGATCTCTATGACAGTTTAAACATTTAAGCGTATGGTTACTAAACATACAGATAGTAAGTTAGTAACAGTAACACAATAATGTTAGACAATCACAACGTAAGCGTTACACACCAACCAACATCAACACATCAATACACTGATTCCCAAAAACTTAAAAACTGTAAATTATATTAAGTATATAATAATTTATGATTCTTTTATGGAAGATAATAGTTTTAGAGAATGTAAGATGCTGATTGATAGAATTAAGAACACACAATACATTATATACAAATTATCGACATAAAAGGAACAATGATAATCCTATCATTGTCCAAGTTATTCTTATATTAATAAACAAAGTAAGTATCGAATAGATTTCAATAGAAAAATGGGGCTTTCTAAATAGATTTTTAAAAGCAGCTTTATATTATGTAGCACCTCATATCTACGTGATTACAACAAAGGGTAAAACGTGATTAATATTAAAAAGAGAAAATTCAAGGTCTATTCGAGGAGTACAGACAACGTTTTGTCATAAATAGTCAATGAAATGGCACTTTTAATATTTAATTTTCACATATTTATCACATTCGGGGTAGTTTTACATCTAAAACTTATAAATATTTTTTTTTTATTGGGACATAAAGGAGTCCAATTTTCTAAAATTTTATACCTTTTCTCTATATTTTAAAATAAAAAGGACACACGATTTGACAAAGTACATCTTAATTTAAATTAAGCTACATTTTTGGGTCTTCAAAATCATCCACTGTTATTTCTTGTGGACGCATTTATGCGCGAGCCGACATTCCATCCTGAAATGTTACATTTTGATTATATCTTTTCTTTTAGTCGGTAACCATTTTTAAGCTGACTAGTAGCCGAATGTTGAATTGATGTTTTTGATTTAACTAATGTATCATCCAAATAGCCTTGAACTGTTTCAAAATAATTTCGTATTTAATTATTAAAAACTTGTAAAGCAGTACACAAACAAAGCCAAATACGTAACATAACATAATTTTAGTAATGACTTTTTTTTAATGTAGTGAAACAATTTAAACCCCCAAAGATTCCATATCAATTTGATAGTAACCTTTGGTGAAACCCATCTATCTATCTATGAAAATGGTATGAAACTTACTTTGAAGATGTTGGTGAGTTCGTCAAGCAAAGTCTCGTATCTGAACGAGATACGTATGTCTGGGACGTTTGTGCGAGTGATGTCGTTTCCAGCCACACCTTCCTTCATGTAGTGAGGCCCGAGCCAGTACTGCTTCATCTGTAGGATGCATTTTCAATCTTAGAAACATTTCAAGGAACTATTCATCATATCATCATATCAGCCGCAAGCAGTCCACTGCTGGACATAGGCCTCTCACCAAGGTTTTCCAAAACGAACGATTGAAAGCGGCCTGCATCCGGAGTATTCCTGCACCCTTGCTAAGGTCGTCCGACCACCTAGTTAGTGGTTGTCCTACGCTGCGATTGCTGGTTCGTGATTAAGTAAAATCAATTAATAATTGAAATAATTTTACATTATATGTACTCATTTAATGTAAACTTATTTCTTGGTGTTACATTACAATTTTTTTTCAGTGTACAATAATGAGTTATCTATCTATCTAAAAACAGATATTCAATTATTAATAGTTCATGGCAAGAAGAGAAGTAGCCCATAGTAAAATATAAAATTACGAAGTACTTAACTACATATGTATTTAGTAGTTTAGTTATGTGTAACGTACTTCATGCGGGAATCCGGACATGAGCACAGAGTTCCTGGCCAGCTCGCACATGTCGCATGAGCTTAGCTTCAACACTTGAGCTGCGATACTGTACTCTTCCATCAACGGCTCCTGAAATTTTGTGATATAGATAAAAATTGAAATAAAAAAATAGAAGCGGTAAAAAGTTGTGTTAACAACTTGGAGGATAATAATACATAATATACACATGAAAACAGTCGAACTCGCACCTTGGTGAAGTGGAATTGCAGCGGATCATCTGTACTAAGGGTGATGCAGAGCCCGCGGGCCAGGAACTCCGGCAGTGGATTGCGGTGGTAATTCAGGAACAGGGAGTTGTTGCTGAGCGGAGACATCGCGATGTAGATCTGAGCCAAGTAGTACAGGTACTGCAAGACTGGGACCTGGAAATATATACAGATTAATTACCAGGATAGTGTGTGGAGAACCAATAAAGTGGATTACATGTTATAAAATGCTAAGGCGTTTTACGGTGTTTACAATTGTTTATTGTGGAATAAAAGACTTTTAATAAAATATTTTTTTTACCTTTCTCAACAGAAGTCCGTGGGAGATATTCTCTGCCAGCATGAACCCACATACTAAATGCTGAATCGGACCCGCTTCGCCACAATGAGGACGAAGCACGAAAGTGTTTAGGCCCTGTTCCCTGAAAAGATACATTAAATATTAGATTCTAGGCATTTAAATATGTGGATCTTTATACTCTGTCATGAATGATTACTTAGATATATTTTATGGACATATCACACAAATTGAGCTGGCCCCAAAAGAATTTAATGGAATAGAAATTTATTAAAAACAATTATAAATATTCAAATTCAAAATATTCAATTATTCATATTCATGGGTATGTAATGCAACACTTACTTGCGGAAGTGATTAAGTACGGTCATATTGGCGTACATGTAGTAAAGGTAGTACGCATAGGGAGGATTCTCCTCATCATCCCACATCTCAGGAACTTTGACATCAGCGTCTAACATAGGGTTTTCTGGTTTCGACTCGTCGTCCACACTGTCGAAACCTACCACGTGCTGAATTAGGAAAAAAAACTTTATTTATTGACATATACAGGCAACAGGGATTCAGCAATTGATTTTTATGTCTGAAAAGATGACGGTAATGATGCTAAAGGATCCAAAATCAAACAATACCTACAAGTCCATAACAACTGTTATGACATTTGTTTAAGTTGTTTTTAGTTACTTTAAACACAATACAATTCACTTCGTATTTCGAGCAGCCTTTCACTGAAGCTTTAACCCAAAACTGCAAGACTAGGTTTCCGCTGTGCAGAATCAAATAACAGTAAGCAAAAGTACTTAAGTAAAAGGTAAAGACAAACTCAGTCACATCATAACGAATTATTTCTGTTCCTGACAAGAAAGACAAAACCTGCCTCCGTTATTGTATCGAAATTTCTGCATACAAGTTCAAAAATTATCTTACAGTAAGGAATTTGTGCAGTTCGAGGTTGCTGTTGGGGTCATTGGTGACCTCGAAGAGTGGCTGGAAGATGTTGTTGAGGAACTCCTGGAAGTTTTTCATGATCTTGTTGGATTTGAAGATATCGCTGGAATAAAACATTCATGAAATTCTTTATGCCCAAATATGTTTGTTCAAAAGTGCAGAGTGCTCTGGGTGACCAAAAAAGAGTTACGTAGTATCTAGCGCTAAAAGACAAGGCCAAAGATCGAGAATTTAGGCAAATAATCAACCGTCAACAGCAACTCAAAGACCGTCTATAAGGCTTTATTACTCACTATAGTCTAGGGATCTGAATAAGCCAGCGCACGTTGTCCGAGTACACATTGTACTGGATAGCCCACTTGGCGAGCTTGGCCCACTCGGTGGTACTCTTGCCGTAGATGGAGAGACGCAACTCGGCGTTCTGGTACTTGCTCTCTTCTAAGTCTGATGCCACTTCCTAAAAATATTGAGTGCTACTGAATTAAAAGTTACTATGCAAGAGGTCGAAATTATAGACGTTTTTAACCAAAGGAAGTCCACTGCTGAACAAAACCTTCCTCAAGGAATTCCTTATTACTTTTGGTAAAGATAGTTCTACCATATATATATTATGAGTGGTGAAAGACCGAGTACATTACCTTGAGTCATACCTCTTTATTCGACATGATGAGTAAACTTTTATTTCTAGGTTTTATAACATCAAACTTACCTTGATGATCCTCGCAAAGTATTTCCCGTTCATGTAGTTGTCGGTCTTGAGGAACACCTCCCGCAGCCTGCTCTCGCCGATCGGGTTGTACTTGGCGTTGAACTTATCGAAGCGATGGAAGGTGTTGCGGTCCTATAAAAAAAAACGCCTTTAGAAATAGTAGATCATCATTTTGGGGAACACTTGGGTAGATCCGTAGCCAGAGTTCCCGAATAAAATGTGTGAAACGTACATGTAGTTCTGTGGAAACGTCAGTAGGAATGTTTGTTTAAAGATTGACATGGTAAACTTACCGCGTGTACATCGAGCATGTCGACTGTGAGGTCATAAGTGCTGAGGTTCATGGACTGGAAGACAGCCTTCAGCGTCATCGGAGTGCCTTTGTGCAGAGTCACCACCTGTGAACAGATAGACAATATATTTATGTCAACCAAGACCGAGGGCGGATCCAGGGGGGGGGATGGGTCAAGGGGGTCATGACCCCCCCCCACCCCCCTGGGCTGGGTCTAGGACCTAGGTGGACCACTAATTAAAATTGTTAAACAATATAATATTTTGTATAATGGCAAACGCATTATTCGGGAACGAATCTGCCACCACATTTCATTGTCATTTAAATATATGTATTTTTAAGTACAGTAAGTACTTACATACATTAATAAAATACCTACTTTTTACTTGTATCCATGATTATAAAAATTAAATTATAACTTCTTGTGACTTGATCACGACTCCGTGACCACCCCCTGACACCAAAGCTAGATCCGCCCTTGACCAAGACAGATATATATATATATATGTAATTCTATCACCATCATTTGGCGGACCGAATAGCGCAATGGTAACAATCTTTTGGGTGCGATCCCCAGTGAGGTCAGGAAGAAAATGATCTTTATAAGGTTGCCTCGGTCCTGGGTTTCTCTTTCTATATTTCTATCTCATCTAGGTTGTAAATTTAGCTGTATAAGTTATATTGCTTCGAATAAAATCTATGCATGTCTTATGTAGAGTTAGTTTCCCAGTAAAAAAATTACAACCGAGTTTATAAAGTACTAGTTTGTGTCTTACCTCGTCTGCATAGTTCTTGAGAGTCTTTTTGATGAAGCGTAATAGGTGTTTCTGGTTCATGCAGGAGGCTGCGTGGATATGGGTGTCCACTTTCCTGCGACAAGAAAAATATAGTTTGGCTTTGTCTGTGGCTTCATAATCATCACAGCCCTTCTTCCGTCCACTGCTGATTATAGACCTCTCCTTAACTGTGCTGCTCTCATCCAGGATCTTTACTCCAATAGCGATACGGTGATACAGTGTCAAACAACATTGAGCGCTAGGTGATAAATATAAAGTCTAATTTGGTTTGTCATTAAAAATAGGACGTCACTTCGGACGGATATCTTGTCGTCATTTTATCGTCATTTTATGGATGTTGGTCTTGAATTTGTCATCCACCCGATTTTTCTTGACAAAATTGAGTTTGGAAGATTTTATGGGCTTGTAACTTTTCGGAGAACCGAGCTATACGTGGCAGTTTTACGAGATCAGGTCCCATTAGCTAGATAACTGGGAATTTCTTTAATTTACAGTATTTCCAAAAATTTACAAAGGCAACTGATTGCCTTGATAAATATTTGTTGGTTTGGTTGTTCATTTTCTTTACCTGATATTATAGAAGTCTCTGTGCGGCACTGCCTTCTGCGAAGCCAGCTCGCGGAGTTCGTTCAGCAGCACATGGAGCTGGAACTTGGAGGACAAGTAGCTCAGCCGCCGGTAGCAGAAGGATTTTCTGTAAAACGATCCAGAAACACGTATAAATATAAGACATCAGCTCTTGAGTACAAACTTATACTTTTTTGCTAAACCATCATAATTTCTGTTTGGAAGGGCCTTTTATCAAAAATGTCGAGGACCACGGGAGAAATGCCAGCATTAATAAAACATGTGAGGAATCTATAGAAGAAGTGTGTAAGTGGCCAATTCTGGTGTCAGATTTTTCAGGCTACCTAAAGGCATCTGACAGCTAGATGACTGCCATATAATGATGATAGCCGACACCATAGGCTTATAGGTTCCAAAGCGCGGAGGAATTCGCGGAGGAATTCGAAAAATGTTTAGGCCACTTGTACCCATCCACCCATCCAAGTGCTGACCATGCCCTGTGTCGCTTTACTTACGAAAGCGCTAGTAATGCGCAAACCCGCCGGGACACCGAGCTCTTCGTATAGTGTAATCATACTGTGAATGACAAGAAGATCAAACTTTTCGAAACAACAGCGTAAAAGCGGTGGTGGCCAAGTGGTTTAAGCAGTAGCTGTGGATCTGTAAGGCATTGAGTTTGATCTTCACGAGGCGCTATTTGTACCTCTGAGTTTGTTTTCATGTACGGTCATTTTTAACTACCACTACTTGCTTCCGGTGAAGCAAGTAGTGGTAGTTAAGTGAGGAAACCTGCAGTCTGCACACTAGTTTACTAGCGTAACTAGATGGTCTGTCGATCTGATGGAACAATGTATGAGCTAAGTCAGATAACTTCTATCTACGGGCCAGCTTGACTGAACTGGTTTACCCCGGTACCACTGAGCCCTTGTGGCAGCTCGGAAAATCTGACACCAGTGCTACTCATAGTTAACACACTCGATACGAAAAAAGATGATAATGATGATTGGCACTCACAGTGGTCCATCAGCGATCATACTGCACATGGTATTCTTATCCTGAATGAACTCGGGCAGCGCGACATACTCGTACGGCACCCTGGTTTCTTTGCCGTCCTCCTGGCGGTACAAGTTGAAGACGCCCCGATCCTGCTTGATGGTATAGCCTTTGGGCTCGGGCATGGGGCACTCCCACGGGTCCTTGTTGTCTCTGAACGGCGGGTGCACGATGTGGTCTGAGGAAGAAGATAGAGTTGGTATATCTCTATTTAGGTTTATACGTGGTACATTTTATATTCTCTGACGCAGAGTTTATCCCTATCTCATTCCGAATGTCTCTCTCTGTCTTTACCAGAAATTCGGCGGTTCTTTAATAATTACAAATTACAAATCTCTATTAAGATACCAGAAAGTACGGGACCAGAAACGGGAGCGGGAGCGGGAGCAGGAGCGGGAGCGGCAATGGGAGCGAGAACGGAAACGGGAACGGGACAGAAACGGAAAAGGGAAATTACATGAAATTTTTCTCACCGGCTATGTGGCTCTTAGGCACTCTCATGCTGGGTGTTTGGTTGGGAGGCGCGTCTGCGTCCATGCTGCGTACGAACCGCGCCGTGATGCTGGAGAAACTCTGCTGCGACTGCTCCATGTAGCGCTTGCGGATCTCCAGTGCCTGGACGAGGAACGATGAGGCCTGCTGCAGATCTTCTAGCGGCACCTGAGCAGATGGAGGAACAGTTAGAACTTAAGCCGTAACTGTTGATAACCGTAACCGTGATATCACGATTCACGAGTTTTGCTGACGCTTTAATGACAAACGCCAGAACTGCGAGGAGCTCGGGCGTGTTTGCACTTTTATAGATGGGTGACCACAAGAGGCATAATAATTCCTTTGGAAGGCACGTTAAGCCGTTGGCCCCGGCTGTCATAATTGTATGGCAGTCGAAGCGATGAAAGATTGCAGCTTAAAAATCTGACACTGTTGGCCACTTCGACATACAAAAAAATACATGTAATGCAATGCCTCTATGCTTTATTTTCATACTAATCCTTCAGTATACCTTTAAAATCTTAAAATTTTGTTATATACTAATTTTTTCACTATTAAGATCGCATCACATCACTTTAAGACAAGGAGTGGAGAACCCTGGCACAGGCTTACGCCTAAAAGAGTCGGAAAATCCTTTTAGGTTACATTATGTAAACTACTTCAATAGTACAATAAACATTTTTCATTATCATCCCTCAGCTTGCATTTCGAAGGCTTGGGTTGCGATATAGATATAGAATCACTTTATCAAGTCCCTAACGAAGTAGAACTTAGAAGATACTTGACTTCTTTTTCTTATCCCAATTAACCTGGGGTTGGGACAGCATGCGAATCTTTTCCATTTCCGTCTAACTATCATGTCATGGTATTTTACACATTTACGTGACTATAATGCAATATGGTCCCACTTACCCCAGAAGTATCCTCTCCGCTGATGGCCACCCTCTGGAAGTGCGGCAGCACCACATCGATGTCATCGTCGTCGGGCACCCTCAGCCGCGCCGCTTCCTCGAACACCGCGGCGGCTGCTCCCGCCTCGCTGCCGCCAAAAGAACGCGCTGATTGGCCACATTCTGCAGCTCTGGGAAAGATAAAAATTTAGAAATCAAATCTTGAATTCTGTCCAGTATTCATAGAACGACGGATTTAGGGATTCAACCCTCTGAAATTTATTTAATCTTTATTGTTCATCAAATACAAATTGTACAGAACAAAAGCGTTGTCTACCAGTTATTCTTATAAATGTTTATAGTTGTTATTTATTTTATAATCAAAATAAAATTTTTTACTGAGTAAAATCAGAGTTTTTTTTACAATAATATTAACATGGAATGGAACGTTACTCTATTAAATGACAAGAAAGCCGTCCGATCATAGCCCTAGAAATGTTTTTAAGCGTCCGTGCCGATTTCGTGTCGAAACAAATTAGATTAGGTATATGTAACATCATTGGCGGGCACCTAAGTACGTACGTACGTTTGTCGTGCTGCTTTTGTAGTAAGGGTCCAGAGCAGAGGTCTAAAGGTCAGTGTTTATAGAACAAATATATCACAGAGAAGAAGGAAGAACAGAAGAAGACAACTACAGTAGATAGATAAAGATCCTTATGACGACAATTATGTGAGGAATTTTCCAAAAAGGCGCAACATTGTGGTGAAGATTATAATACTAAATCAATCTTAATAAAATGAGACAATGCACATATTAGATAACTCATTTATGTAGAGTAAGTAAAGTGAGCTGTTTAGTTTTATGCTCATCAAGCCGAACAAGCCATTAGGAGCGGGTCAGCGTTTATAGCATCAAACGAGCAAATAGTCGTTAGTTCGTCACTCATTGCATTGCTGAACAAATACGAGTACAGTCGGCAGTAAAACACGCGACATTATGTTTACGAGCTCGCAATTTGGTCGCTTTATTGATGCTTGGTGGTCCCAAATTACTTTGTGTAGGTTATGATGCCATTCTGTCATTGTCCATTTATGACAAAACTAGCTATTACTCACGGCGTTGCTCGTGTAGTCAGATCGACAGTAACTGACTTTTGTATTTGAAAATCCCTTGGAAACCTTATGTTATTCCGGGATAAAACGAATAGTTTTACCAATAAACCTTAATAATTCAGGTAACCTCTACATGCCAATCCATTTAATAGTCGTATTTGCGTAAAAAAACGCACATTCAAAAACGCACAAATACTTTATTTACATAACAAACCGACATACTAAAGATACTGCTTATATTTAGTTTAGTTCCACGTTTTAGTTTATTAATTATAGTTTCAAAATCATTTTTGTAATCATATCACGCATAAATTGTTGTATGTTATTTATTTATCTTTGATATGTATTACCCGCGTACTTAATTATCACACCTGACTTTTAATAAATCAAGAACATTTTAAGATCATACGAGATTCCGGAACTATTGCTACCTACTCGTTTTCTTTTTCTTAACAAAATATGTTTTTTTTTATCGGCATGAGGATTTGCATCAGAACAGTTTCTACCATAGTAAGTAAACCTTTACTGAACGCACACAACCATCACTGACTGTATCTGCGCTCATTATCGTCGTGGTTTTCATCGCTTATATTTGGACAGCAATTAAGCATTTCGCTTAATTACCTCGAATTCGATACTAATTATGTTTGATGATTGATGTGATCCCGTTCAATTGACACAACAGTGTCTGTCGCAAACCGCACTACATATTATATAACATCAAATAAACCGTTTCATAGGAAAACCTCTGAAATACAGCCATTCATGATGAACGACCGTCGTCAGGTCGTTCGTGGATGAAGAACAAGAAAAAGCAGAAGCCCGAAAATAAGGAGACAAGGAAAATACTCCATCGACAAGAACATAGTTCCTAAATACATCGATCCAGTTGTACGGTACCCTGCAAAAATGAAGTCATAATCTCTCATACTAATTGTATGAGAGATTATGACTCTATTTCTGAAGCCTGACACATCATTCCATAAAATACCCATCTTCTCCTTAGAAAGCCAGAATTCCGTTACTTAGCTCTCAGTTCGTAAGCAGAGAAGACGTCTATTGTACAAGGATTTGGAGCATGACGAGATGGTCAGATGACCTGAGCAAGGTTGCAGGAAGGCGCTGGATGCAGGCCGTTTCCGATCGGTCGTTATGGAAATCCTTGGGGGAGGCCTATGTCGACCAGTGGACTTCCGCTGTGGCTGATATGATTGGAGCATGACGGTAGGACTGCCAGACTTCTTAGGGGAGGCCACTTCCATAAAATATCTCAGAATTTGTTTATTTCTTTGGTTTGAACCAAAATATCGAATTGCTGAGCCTTTTTGTACCCGAATGCCAAAGAACGGATGCCCAGATTGGATCTTGACAGTTTGCGCAGTTTTCAGTTTGCACTCGTAGTACTAATAAAATAATAAGATAATAACTAGTAATAATATCCGTAGTCAAACAAAAGTTATCTCCAGAAAGTTTGCCGCGGAAGTTCGGAAAGTTTAGGTCGATACACTGTTGTTGAATCGACACTTCTCTAGCTGAGTCGCAGAAATGACTATTAATCTGATCAAAATTCTTGGAAATAGTTGACTGCAAATTTTAATTGTAAAATGTATAATATAATGCATACTGAGCTTAAGTGTAAGTCTGTATTGTAACTGAGACATAGCCCATCAGGCTAGGTAGGGACCAATACTGAACAGGGTTATTCAGTATTGGTCCCTACCCATTCTTTCGGCGTAATCTTCTCAGCAGTGGTCGTTCCGAAACACTAGTAGTTTTTAGCTTTTGCACTAAAATAAAATTAAAAAAAAAATGACCTTCAATAAGAAATACATTTATCCTACATTGAATAAAAATTGACTTTGACTTTGAAATTACTGAATAGCTTTCTGGCGATTTATAACACAAAAGTTATTAATAATTTTAGGCGCTGGACATACTGAAAAGACGTGAGACGTGGAAGGGGCGCAGACATGTCTCCTCCGCGTCCTTTTCATACAAAATGTACCTATAGAAGCGTCGCGATGCAGAACACACAGGAAAGACGGGGCACGGAGAGGGCTCAGACCCGACGCTTACTCGTCCGCGTCCTATGGAAGAACACACAGAACGGACGGGGCAAGGGCGCGAGTAGACGAAACAGGGTTGGGGGCGGGTTGCCGGAATCGCGCGTCGCCAGTACCTATTGCCGTAGATACGGATTTGTTGGTATCTGTCACGTCCATGCCTCGTCTTTTTTATATGTTTCCAAAAATCACAACAGCGCCCCCTCTGTGCCCCGTCCGTGCCCCGTGACCTCTCGCTGTTGGGAGTAGGCCCTTTAATTCCCACTATGCTTTATTTGCTGTCGAGTCAAAAATGTTACTAAGTAATATCATTTATTATTTTGCCTCAAATTTAACAAGTAATTAACCAAAAAAAATTTTTTAAAACAAGCTTTTTCTATAACTAAATAAATAAATATATAAGGACAAATAACACTGATTGAGCTAGCCCCAAAGTAGGTTCGAGACTTGTGTTATGGGATACCAACTCAATGATACAATATTTTATAACAAATACATATATAGATAAACATCCAAGACCCAGGACAATTTGAAAAAGGCCATTTTCCAACTTGCCCTGACCGGGATCGAACCCGGGACCTCTGGGTGGTGGACTAGCATGCTGACCACTACGCCACGGAGGTCGTTTTATCTATAACTATGACCTAAAAAGGTTAAAGTGTCCCTCAAGACAAATCAAACGAGCCCAAACTCCATTTATGTTGTTTTATCACAGAGATGCTATGACCACCTTCCAGCTCCTTCATCTGATCAGCTCCATGTCATCATAATATTGCATTGACACGCGATATACGCATGCGTGTAAAATTTCACCTCAATCGGAAACCGGTAAGTGGTTCAAATTGAACTTGCAAGATTTGATAACAGACAGACAACTGAACAGGTGAAATTAAATATTACGTGCAAAACAAGTAATTACTAAAAAATATATTTCTTTTTAAACAAGCTTTTATCTAAAACAATGAACTTAAAAGTTTGGGCTCCTTCTGACGAATCAAACAAGCCCAAACTCTATGGGGTTGCGTCGTTTCATTACAGAGTTCCTATGGCCACCTTCCGGCTCCATCATCATATCAGCTCCATGTCATCATAATATTGCATTGTGATATACGTATGCGAGCAAAATTTCAGCTCAATCGGAAACCGGGAAGTAGGTCAAATTTAACTTGCAAGATTCGATTACAGACAGACACAACGGGACAGGTGAAACTAAATATAAGCTTGTAACATTACGTGTTTACCTAGACATAGTCCACCTCTTGCATTCGATTTTATTCCCAAACATTGTCAACTGCACAATTTTAAACACAACGCACGCGCCACTAAACACCCTCCACTGATTAACAAAAAAAAAAAACTAATGATTTCTTTACTCCTTTTTTGGACAGTCACACACGGTAACTTCACGATCACGGAAATTTTCTACATAAAATATTACTTGATGCATTAAATATATGCTCTTTCAGAACAAATGCTCACGAAGTCTTTCACCCAAGAGATCAAAGGTCCACATTAAATCCACCACTTTAAATTTTAACAGTTCCGAAAATCTGTTTTTGATATGTTTCCACATGGATTGGCCATACATACATAGGTGAATCTGTCAATAAGATACGGAATAAATGTACACAAACTTTCCAATATTAAAAAATTCAAAACACTAAAAAACACAGCCTTCAACTAAATCACAGTAGCCGCATGGTACGGCCTAGTGGTGTGGCGTTCGGGATTGCAATGACATTAGCTGACCAGTGGCCCATCCCCGAAGGGTTACTGTCGCACCAAGGTTGATCCAATTACGAGTTCTAATAAATATCGACTGGGTTCAGTAGTTTATAGCTCGCCTGTCGGGATATATTAGGTTTGAACCTATCCAATAAACGATGTACTGCAGTTATTGGATAAACGTGCATGAGATGGTGAACTTATGGAGTGCGCTTGTGCAATAAAAGGTGAATAAGAAACTCATCATCTCTGTGGGAGGCCTTTGTCCAGCAGTGTACGTCATCCAGCTGAAATAATCATGATGATGAACCGAGATGGCGAAACTTGTGAAATCAAAACTAAGATTGTTAGCCATTGGGGTTAAATTTTTCGCCTAACGGTTGCCATCTAATAATGATAAAATGGAACAACAGCTTAACGTGCCTCACAAGGCATGGATGAGCTTGAGACATTATATTACTCTCAATTAATTTGCAATTCGGGGTTTTTTCTGTGTTTGCGTGTTTTGCGTAAGCACATTTTATTCTTTTCGTGTAGATTGACCCAAACGACGCTTATTTTTTCCCTCCAGTAGTCGCCACACTTATGCCTCCCTCCGACGTCGAGGCCTAGTCGTATTTTGTGCAGCTAGTCGGGTACGAAGGCCACGAGAAGTTACTGCATGGTCAGATCGGCTTGACCATATTGACAATAGGAACAATGCGAACTCCCGCTTGGACACCTCTCAAGGTAAGCTTCTTTCAAGGTAATATAATACGGATTATTATCAGGAGACTTCTTGACGTACGACCTACATATTCTACGTATTGAATTTCCTCGGAGGTGGTCCGTCCAATAAATATTTAACGACGCCATAACGCCATAACAAAAGGCTTACACAGCCAATTACTATGGCTGCCGACGTCTGCGAACTGGGGCGTAACAGCACGGCAAATAACTTTATCTCGCTTAGTATGCTGCGCGTGCTGGACACGAGGCCGTGACGCGAGCAAGTTCACGGTCATACTGTTGTCACGTCAACAGGAATTCAATTAGCCTCTGAAACTAGGTAACTAGATTGCTGGCTGTTTTAAAAAAAAAGGTACATAATATTATAAATTTGTAATGTGTAGTTGCTATGAAATTTTAAAAGTTACGCCTTACTGCCCTTGTAGCATGGCACCGGCGACAGCGTTAAATAATATCGCTTATAAACACAAGTGAGCTAAGAACAGTCCCTTGAAGAACGGCGAATCCTATGAAACCAAATGTTGCATCCTACGTAAGTTACAATGCCAAATATCAGGTCAAGTTACATTACGTACTTAATTATAATAACTAAAATTGAATTGTGTTCGGTCTGTAATATATTCAGCAAAAATAATAAAATAATGGACTTTTTTCTTATCTTTTCTCACATAGAAGTCTCAGAACATGGACGTAGGACGTAGAGGAGACTTATGCATTGTCCAAAAAAGTGATTTTTACTTTTAGATTTCAAATGCCGTTGGGCCTAGGCCTTGGGGAACCCGCCGATTTTTTTTATATCTATTAGGGTAACAATATCTTTACTTACTTGACGTTAAGCTGCCTTGAATAAGAAGTAAGAGACTGTATTTCCAACTTAAAAAAATTTTAATGTCTTCGGGCTGAGGTTAAATACTTGGCGAACGTTGCCAATTTTTTCGTTTAAAAAACATTTATTACAGTGGTAATATCTTTACTTACTTGACGTTAAGCTGTCTTTGGATAAGAAGCTTCTTCTCAATCTGTTCGATGGGGAACTGCGGCACCTCGTAGGGCGCCGACAGCTCATTGGGGAGCTCCCGAGGCGCCTCCGCCCCTACAGCACTGGTGGGGCTTTCGCTTCCTGAAATAAAACAAATAGAATCGTTAAGCAGAGTGGTGTCTGCTACATAATGTGTCTGCAGCATCAAGGGACTCCCTTCCTTAATGGGGGTTCTATTTATTGCAAATGAAAGAATGATCACAAGTTATAAATACCATAAAAACTAAAAAATGTTGAACTTAGTAATGCATAAATGACATGTAAGCCAGATAAGTTAATTTTTAGGCTTCACCAACGCAAAGTAGCTATACTGAGTCTCATTATTTTTTCAGAAATTGCATTACTGCTAGATTTCAAGATTCCAAGTAAAGTAACAAGAAATTGAATATAAGTACGCAAAAAAGCTATGTTATAAATAAATAGACGAGATGATAACGACGAACGATAATAATATTAGATTGGTCTCAATAAAAACAAACAAGTCATTCAGACGATTCCACAGCTTGATGGCGCGCAGAAAATTCGTGTACGTCGTTGATTTGATAATACTCATGCGGAGATGCATATGCAAAACATAATACTTCAATTTAAATGAAGAGTATGAATATTTGATTATTGAACTCTGAAGCGTGTGACTTTTTAGCACTATTATGGATTAAAATAGCAAAAAGAAGTCATTTTGGGGATTTTCTTCTAAATCGCAACACAATTATCATATTTCGATTTCTTAATCATCACATTTTTTTTATTATCACACTAATATTTATAAAGGCGAAAGTTTGTGAGTGTGTGTGTGTTGTTACTTATTCATGCGCAAACAGCTGGACCAATTTTGATAAAATTTGGTATGCAAGAAGCTGACACCCTGGATTAACACATAGGCTACTTTAGGCGCGGGTACCTCCCCTGGGCGCAGCTAGTTTTAAATATTCTCCGTACTGAAGCTTGCACACAGGATCATTTCTAGTTTGAAAGCGCACAGTGCAGTCTTGATTTTTTAAAATAATGAAACATAATGCATTTTATCAAAGGTTTCTAATGACGAGCAACAACCAACAAAAAGCTTGTAAAGGTTGCTTTAACACAGCATTCGTATCGTATCAACGAGATAGATACAGTGCAGCAGCACGTAGTTTGAATATTAATTCAAATTTGAGTGTCAGGGCCGCAGTGTAGCATGCATTAAATGTAGCTTCAACAAATTTTAATACTATGGAAGTCAATTCATACGCAAAAAATTATCCCATCCAAATCGAGTGCCTGCTTTATGAGGCTGCATCATAATAGACATTGGCCGACAGTTGACGCTGCCATTTACAAATTTCGTGAGGCTGTACGTACAATACAATACCCTTTATTGCACAAAATAAATAAATACAGGACATAATTATCTTAAAAACTAAGGAAATGCGCAGAAGGCGGCCTTATCGCTAAGCAAATTCTTCCAGGCAACCTCTTTATATAGAAAAAAGTGATGGGAAATTAGGAAGTGAGTGTATTGCGTTATGATAATAAATAAATAAATAAATATAAATATATAGGGACAAATCACACTGATTGAACTAGCCCCAAAGTAAGTACGAGACTTGTGTTATGGGTAACTCAACGATACTATATTTAATATTACCTAAATACTTAAATAGATAAACATCCAAGACCTAGGACCATTTGAAAAAGGCCATTTTCCAACTTGCCCTGACCGGGGATCGAACCCGGGACCTCTGGGGTGGCGGACTAGCATGGTGACCACTGCGCCACGGAGGTTGTCTGATTATGGTCGGAGGTCGTCTGTATGATAATGTTTAAGTTACTCTTCCATAGAATTATAGTTCGCTGAGTAGCGTGGTTATGAGTTCCAAGTCATCATCATCCTCACGTATTCCTGGGGTCCGCTACCTAACCAAGGTGACGAGGTTACTGGTCTGACCTCCGCAACCCAAAGGGTAGACCAGAACCAATCCTTTGATAGGTTTGAGCAAACGCTAGATGGCGTTCGGGACCTACAGTTTATACGTGATTTACTAAACACGGAATCATCTATCTTTTCGGATAATCAGGTGATTCAACCCTGCAATATTCTCAAGATGTGAGTTCCAAAGTGCTTGGTACAAAAGTAAACGGTGATGTGGCGTACGTATTATATTATAAGTATTTATTAATTAAAAGACAATAATAATAATATGACAAAGCCCTTCTGTCGAGTAGGCGACCAATACTGTGAAAATGAGTTCCTTTGGCGTTTCTTCTCAGCAGTGGTCTTTACGAAGCGTTGGTATCGGTAGCTTTTCTTTAAAAATAAATTATATTTTAATATACATGTAACGTAAATTATACTTATTTACGTGTAAAAGTGCCTGTAAAGGTCTAATTACTGAATAAACATTTGAATCTTTGAATCTTTACGAGTAGGTTGGCCAGAATATGGCTATATTTTGTCTCTCCTGTGAGGACTGAGGCCACGTTTATACCGCTCTTTGACGCTAAACACAGATTAGTATTCAAAGTACGATAAACCTACTCAACGACCTCCGAAGTGGCGGACTCCCCACTAAGGTCGTTAATAATAATAAAAGAAATTATTGTTTTTAACTCCCGGAAAAAAGAGGGGTGTAATAAGTTTGACGTTCATGTTTGTCGGTCTGTCTGTCTGTGGCATCGTAGCATTGCGGTGATTGTGAGCTATGTTTGATGGTAATCGGTACAGTCGAAACGTTATTAGGGGTTAACGCTTGAATGTCAGGCTTTTATGCAACGTGGAAGGGACATACCCGTAATAAATTGAACCTCGGGCTATAACTACATCACTATAGTATAATTAAATTAAAATAATAACCAAATAACAAAAAAAATATTTCGACATTCCCTTACAAATTGACCGGGCGGCTGCACATTTTTGTATGGAAATGCCGATTTTTTTGTATTTTGACTGTTATATTAGTTTCATTATACTACATTGATCTAGTATAGCCTGTGTTCGATTAATTACGGGTAAGTTTGTCTCTTCCAAGTTGTATAGCAAATAATAGATAGCGCTACGGATTTAATTATAATATGTAGTTCCGCTACTCATTACTAGATGGCGTTCTTGACAGCCGTGGGTTGTTTAATTTGCCTAGCAAATAAACTTGTATATTTCTCTGTTTCTTTCAAAGAACATATATACTTAATACTTATATTTATGTAGTGAATAAGGGAGAGTAAAAAAGAAATTACGTTGTGGCGTAGCGACCTCCTCCTGGGCCTCCGAAGTCCTCCTTACGTGCCAGATGTCCCGGTCGAAGCTGTACATCATCACAAATCACCTATCGCAGTCTTCTGAAGATTTACCACTGCACTGTTGTCCAAAAATATTTGGTACTGGAATTATTTACCAACTTCGTCCAAAAAAAGAAGGAATTAACTAACAGATTTTATAAATGCACGATTCTAGAACCAATACCAACTGCGTTTAAAAAAAGTTTTTTTTTTTTATGAGAAGCAGTTTTCACACGATTAACCGCACTGATGGTCAGTAACACACACGGGGAGCACTATTACTTTATTGTGACACGGTTATCAAGTTACGTGACCAGTGGTTGACCAGTTTCATCACTCCTCGAGGGGTTATCACTATTGTTTTAACAACACTGAGATTAAAGAACAGTTTGTGAGCCTTGGGCAGGCTTGCGAAGGTTACAGTATACATTAACATTAATTGTTACATTTACTTATAAAAAAATATAAGTTTTTTATTTTTAATTATTTAGTTTGTACTTAAGTTTTCATTTAGATTTATTTTAGTTTGAATGTTCCCTGTAATTTGTAAATTATTAAGAATAAATAAATTTATTTCCCTAGTAAATCTACTGTAATATCTGAACTATTCAAAATGAATCCATGTTTCTACAAATTTATTTATTTACTTAAACTTTATTGTTTATCAAATACAAGTTGCAATAAACAATAGGCGAACTTAACGCTAAAAGCGTTTTTTTTTTAAACCAGTTAACTTTTCGGTTACATTGTGAGTCGCAAATTTTGTAAATGCACACAGTCAATATAAATTATCATAAAATAGTTAAAAGGGTTATCTAGGGTCTGATCAAGATAAAATTTTTAATGGTATTTCTGTTTCCTTTCAAATGATTTATTTGAAATGGGGGCAGCACTGGACCCAGAAAAATTCAGGTAGCCTTAAAGAACGCGCTGGGAACAAAACAAAATCTACTTTCTGGTACAAAAGTGTTCAGCTGACTGAAAATTTGTATGGGAATATTGCCAATGATGAGATATAAAAAAAACTTTCTCATACAGAAGTGTTCACCTAACCGGCCAATTTATAAAGGACTCTCCTGCCTAAATAATGCACTTCACAATTTGAAATCACTCATCTGACTGAGATCACTGCAAAAATCACAATAGCAGCTAACAACAGTAACAAATGCATAGACAGACAGACAATGCGTGGATCCTGTTCAAGAGACAGACGGGCTGGCCTCAGACAATAAGGCCCATGAAGGACGACGGAATCTGATACGATGTTTTATATATTTAATATGGACAACTAACTTTATATATTTTGCGAATTATTCAGCATAATATATTAGATTTTTAAATTATTTTCTGAACCATCGTTGATTGTAAAGTTAATCCATCTGGTTTTAAAACCTGTTTTCGCCAAAAGTGATGGCCACTTTTAACAGAAACGCGTTTTAAAGTGAGACGGACATACCAATGATACATACTTTCAAAGGTTAGATATTCATAAAATAATTTATGAGTAATGACACGGATCACCACATTTACGATCAAAAACATTATTTCAAATGAGAGCACCCTGCCCTGTCTACGCCCAAAAATCTCGTAGGGTGACTATGCGTCAATGTGCCAACAAGGACAATGTTTGAAGAATTGCATTTTTATTCCTAAACCTTCCTTGCTGTAATATAACCATTGCATTAGAAATATTTATTTCTAAATAGCGGCTATGTGTTATATATAAATGTTAACCTTTCCGCACAAATGTTCTACATGTTAGTGAAAACCGAAGCAGAGTTTATTAAAAAATCAACAGAAATACAGAATTTTTACATAGATATGCCCAGCCTATATTAATTAACAAATTTTATACACCGTCAAACAAATGTGACTGTAGAAAAACAAATATCATTTGTCCATTAGCTAGAACTAGAAATTAGCGCAAATACACTTAGTGAAACTAAACAAGCATAACATGTTAATGTTTCATTTGCTCTAAGTGAAAGTTATTTGAAACTTTGCTGTTATAAGAGCTAGCTCGTTTACAAGTAAAATATTTATGTGTTAGGTATAATATCATTGTTCATGTCATCAAGCCACCACCATCACTTACTTTAGCACTTCGATATGCTTTATTTCCATTTTGACGATGATGTTTCATGCTTTTAAACATATTACTTGTTACTTACGAAAAAATAATATGAATTGGTTAAATAAATAAAAAATTAGAAGCAAGTAAACACTTTTACCTGTGTAAGTAGGTACTTTTTGTTTTGTAAGTAAGTTAATATTAATCACAGTGTTATAAGTCAGACGCTAATGTATGTCTGTCTGTCTGTGTCTGTCTGGATCATTGTAGCTCTCAAACGGATAGACCGATTCCGATACGGTATTTTTACGTCAAAACCAATTCCCTTGCGGTAGTTCTGAGCTATGTTTGATGAAAATCGGTTTAAACGTTATTGGGGGTTAATGCGATTGAGAGTCAGGGATTTTTTATTTGCCTGGCAAATAAGAGATGGCGCAACGGATATCAATTGTAACATGTGGTTTTGCTACTCATCACTAGATGGCATTCTTGAAAATTCGGGGTTTTTCAATTTGCCTGGAAAATAAACTTTTAGATAAATACTTACGCCCTTTTTTAACAACTTTTTTATTTATCAGCTCGAAACAAATAATCCATCAGGATAGATCCAACCATACCCGAACCCTGTAACCTGTACTAGATATAGACATCTAAATCGAATGGAATTGTGTGAATATAAAGTCATTGTGCGTATAATAACTAAGCCAGAAATAGATACGTGGTTTCAAAAGCTAGATTGTAGTAGTGGGCGGACACTAACAGCAAGTTATGGGTCGAAGTAAGTAAGGAATAAGCTAACTAAACACCGTCAAGGCGCGGCCGATTCATTATGTATGGTCAACAACAATGTATACGTTGAACTTTGAGTAGGTAATATGATGGAATGCGTCGCTGAACCTTAATAGAATAAGGCGTAGCAGCAATCCAATTTGCCAGTTATTTATGAACCAGCTTTCTTCGCAATTATATGGGAATTATGAGAGCTATCCACACGAATCACGATGATAGGATGGTTTAGATAGATTTATAGTTATGAGCTGCGGTATAATTAAGCAGGCTATGATAAATGTTCTATTAATTACACTTTGTAATGTTAACTCTCTTCTCGAAGAGGTGAATGGACTCAGCCCAACTTAACTTCACCGAAATTTTTTTAAAATTTCTGAAACTTTTTCTACAAATACAAATACAATACAAATCAACTTTATTGCACCATAATAGACACACAAAAATTACAAAACAACAAGAAACAATATAGGCACAAAGGCGGACTTATCGCTATAAATGCAATCTCTTCCAGCCAACCTTTGGGTAGAGGAAAAATTTATTTGAAACAAGGTGGGCGCAGTACTAATTCTATTTTACCTACATATATAATACATAATAAATATATATATACATAAGCATAAATAATACATACTTATATAGTACATAAAAATATTTACATAAATACATACAGTAACACTGAGCAGAACTGATTATATCGTCAGGTAATATTTATAAAGGCGATTTTTAAAGATTGTTTTAGTCTTAGCAGTCCGAATTTCAACAGGGAGAGCATTCCAGAGATAGACAGCTTGTACTGTAAAAGATTTGGAGTAGAATCCGGTCGAATGAATAGGAATGTTTAAACGCGTGGGACGGTTATTATCCTGATGGAGAAACGTAAAACGCTCCTTTAGATAAGGAGGAGAAGATGGCATAAAAAGTACGGAGTATAAAAGTATGAGAACGTGATAGTTACGTCGAAGTCGGATTGGGAGCCACTTGAGCTGTGCACGGAAGATGGAAACGTGGTCATATTTCTACTGTTAGGAATACCATTCCTTTTTATCGTAGATAAATATCAGATTTTTCGGTCCCATCACTATTCATCTTAACGCCACCATTACTTTTGCCTTTTCTCATCCAACATATTAAAAACAGTTGACAATTTAAGGGAATACCTGAATTTTGCGGCGTCCATTGCTGCCCCCATTTGAAATAAATCATTTGATAGGAAACGGAGACATCATTTAAACTATTTTATAAACTACTGTTTACAGTTTAAAGTCAGAACTCAGAACGTGAAGGGTTATAAAGGGTCTGGTCAAGACAAAATTTTTATTTATATCTCCGTTTTCTTTTAAATAATTTAATTCAAATGGGGGCAGCACTGGACCCCGAAAAATTCAGGTAGCCCCTTAACTGCCACTGTTATGTAACAGTTGACAGCTTAACGTCACAGTTGTCAAAATAGTGTCCCTATTTTACCGCAATGGTAGTTAAATTGTCAACTGTCTTATATGACATCATCTTTTTTACACGTCAGACGAGACGAGCAAAAGAAATAGCGGCGTTAAGCTGATTGGCGAACAAAATAGCGATTAAAAATAATTTTATTTTTTATTAATTATTGGACTGAACCGAAAAACCTGTTTGTAATTTTCATCTCTTCCCCATTATGTCATCTCATAATTCTCATATAGTTATTATGTAATCTCACGTTAGCTTTAAAAATAAACTTTGCAATTTTGGTATTAATATAGGTAAAGTTAATGACTTTACCCTTACACCTTAAAAACTTAAGCCGTTACAGGAACTGCCAAGAGAGATTTCAACCTAAACAGTTGGCAGAAGTAGAAAAGTTGTAAAACAAAACGTTTTATCTCTCGTAGGTATGTCTAACTGACCATTACTATTTTTTTTTAAGTACCTACTTTAATACTATTGCAAATAACTCTAGGGTATTCTTATGAAACGTGTTACATATTCTTTAGTAGTAGAAGATACCTACCTAACTAATAATATTAAAAATAATGTGTTATGTTATGTGCAATATCATTCATTGTCCGCATTGCATTGTCAAGCAAAAGCGCAACGAAATTATGAAAAAAAAATACAGTCGAACATATAGCCTCCTCCTTTTTTGAAGTCGGGTAATAAAATTTAATTTGGTTTGTCGCTGAAAGAGAACGACACTATCGGACAAATGTCGTGTTATTTTATGAAGTAAAGTCATAATTTTACCACTTCGTAATTATTTAGTTAAGGGGAAACCTAAATTTTCCGGGGACCACTGCTGCCTTTATTGGAAATAAATTATTTGAAAGGAAACGGAGATATCATTTGAAATGTTGTCTTGACTTGATGTTTTTCGCAAATGTGCGTAGAAAAGCTACACGTTCTTAATTCATAAAACAGTTTGAAGGGTTATCTAGGGCTTGTCAATACAAATTTTGAAATGATATCTCTGTTTCCTTTCAAATAATTTATTTTAAAGGGCCGCAACACTCGACCTCGGAAAATTTAGGTATCCCCTTAATAAACCTACTAAATTCCTGACCACCAACACAACACTCCTGGTAATTTTCGATAAATAAGTTTTTTTTTATCATAATCATCATATCAGCCACAGGAATTCCACTGATGAACATGGGCCTCCCCCATGGATTTCCAAATAAGTTTATATTTATTACTATTTGAATGTTTTAACCGCAATTTCGAACACACATCAGTTCTTCAAAACATGATGTAATTTCAAAGTTCTGTAATAGTAACGTTGGCGCAGGTCACGGAGTAGGGTCAGCCGATAAGGAAACTAAGTATATTTATTCAGTTTAAATTCCTGTTTGTGAGATAGTTTGCCTAGGGAATGATACCATTATTATCAGGACAACGAAATAAAGTCAACCTCGATGATTATATTCATGAGGGAGATCACAATATTAATTTGAGAACGCTGAATGTATGTTGAACAATATTGATAGCTATATAAAAAATAAATGAATTCTCATGCAAGTTTTCAGCTGATATAATAATAGTACGGGAATCTCATTTTACTTTACCATAAATATGAAACTTTTAATAAAGTTTGGCATGTAGATAGTTCACTACATGGACAAACATAAAGGATATTTTTATCCCTTAAAAAATATAAGTTTCCCGTAGGATAAATAAATACCCTTTGACCACGCAGGGAACGCCGTGTGTAATCGAGATCCCACTATCCCAGCATTGGCATTATAAAAGTTCATAATGACGGGCCGGATCGCCTGGTATATAATAGTCTACAACCACAGACATCTACAACTTGTTAATTGAAGGCGTAGGCCAGGGCCGGATCTATCATATGGCTTTTTGGTCTTAAGCCCAGGGCCCCGTGGATTCCAAGGGCCCCCAGCCAAGTGAAATCAAAGTGAAAAATAGACGATAAAGAAATGTAGCTGTTCTTGATCAAGATTGGCAACCCTGAACACTAAAGCATAAAATATTACAATATAAATCAAATGTTTTACTGTTTTATTTTTTCCTATACTTTGAGTAATTAGGTGGGCCCCTAAGTAGTATTAGTCCAGGGCCCCCTAAACTCACTGTCCGGCCCTGGCGTAGGCTAATATTTGTTACTATGAGTATCTAGACCAAACGATAGCAAATACGCCGGAATGCAACAAAACTCTCATTTTGTTAAAATATTTATAAGTTTAAATCAATAACGTAAGAATGTTCACTACACCGCATACCGGACGTCTGCATGCCGGAATCGAACTGGAGAAATCATAACAAGTTCCAATGTAAGTGCAACCATTCGCTAACCTCGATCGACTGTGAAATAGTCACATAAAGCGCCTAATAAAACCCAACAGCTGTTAGTATACTCACAAGTATTAATTTTACACGATATATGTAAATCAATTCTAATAAATAAATGCTTTAGTCACAGTGTTGTTAAAATTAATTATTGAAAATTGTAGGTGATGCCACGCGTATGTTTTGACGTCAACAAAGCGCAAGGAATACCGCGTGTCAGCTGAACCGTCGCGGGCTGACTGGCTTGACTGACTGACCCACTGGAGCCCGGCTCGCGATCTGCGGTCCCCTCGCCGCGGCACCCGGTGTAAACAAAACACACTCAACTGGTGCTTCTGAAGGTTACGTGGTTATGTTCGTGTTGACTGCAATGTCAAGTTTTCCTCAATCTAAAAAACCTACGTATTACGAGAATTGATGAATAGTTCGTTATGCAATGACTGATACATAAAAAGGACATAATATTAAAGTGAACAAATGGAAACATACGCGTTTACAGTCGTTCATGTCTAAAATTGCCTTGCACGGTTGAGAATTGCGCAAAGTGACAGCTTATAAATCTTTTTGACTAAAAAGGTGACCTTAGAAATAAACATCTTTAAAACAACCTTTAGATTTATAACAGAACATCAGTACTACATTGTTTAATGAGCACATGCCTTTAAATTCGAACATTTACAGAATAATGCGACGAAAATTATCGAACATTTTTTTACACATTCAAAGCCTACAAGGGCTATTGGCTAGCACGAAATTTACATACATTACGATGGTTACTTGGCTAGCACAAAATATATACATCCAATTTACATCACTACATGTGAATTTCCGTTTCTTTTTTCGATTACTTCTATTAATTTTTACGTATGAGATAACGCTTACCGACTAATTAATGTAACTAATTAAACTGGTCTGTTTGAACTGGTTTAAACCATTATTACTCAATCCCATGCAATCTTTAATGACATTCACCCTCGTTTCTCATTAGCCACCTACGTAATCCATTTCATAATTTCGCCTTCATGAATATACCTTCGATAGCTCAGTTGGTAGAGCGGTGGACTGTAGTGGTTAAAACTGTTGGGTATCCATAGGTCGCTGGTTCAAATCCGGCTCGAAGGAGTTTTTTTTTTTAACTTTCTTTCTAGGTCTAGAAAAATACTTGATACCCGTATACTGTGTTCAAGAATCACAGATATTCGTCTCAAATTCCAAAAATTCTTTGTCATAGGAATGAGTAATCAAAACATGATGTGGAAATGGAACAATGTTATTAACGTTAGTCACAAAGTTATTTTTAGAATTAGTAGGTAATAGTAATTGTATCACAAGCAGTGGATTGTAGCACCGTTTTCCGACATTCATTTGTTCAGTGAACAATCATTAATCACCGGCTTTGCATGCGATTGATCATATGCGGAAGAAATGTGAAAAAATAAATGAATTTAACAAAAGAACGAAAACACAATATCTTACCACCATCATCGAAGAAACAATCTGTTATAATTCTCGGCGACCTGGATCCATCCTGCACGCCTCTTGACGACATCCTTATTCTTCAAATAATTCACTCAAACATCCACTATTTGTCCGTACCACGTATTTGTCAATTTTTACGTTACCAACAAGTTTTCTTCTGGAATAAAGTTTTAAAAATGAAGACTTGCAATTTTTATTATCTCTGAAATTGCAAAAGATTTAAGGGGTCGCTCTATGCGTAATGTTTGCAGTTTTTTGTATACCGAATGTACTCGTTAACCGTACAGGGCAACACATAGGTACTAAATTTGTGTTTTTACTTTTTACGCACACAGCCTAGGACTCATAGTTAGCTCCAGATGGGGATACATGATTATTTCGGGGTCCAGTGCTTTAAATTAATTTTATTTGAAAAGAAATGGAAATATCATTCAGATTTTTGTCTTGACCAAGCCCTAGAACACATATACACAGACAGCCCTTCAAACTATTTTATGAACTACTGTGTACAGTTTAAAGTGAGAACGTGAAAGCTTTCTACGTATACTAGCTTTAACCCGCCTCTTCGTCCGCGTAGGAATTGAAAATGTTTCTAATAAGATTTCTAATTGGTTTTTACGTTATTAATTTTGTTATAACATATGAATTATTATGTTAAACATTTAAAATATTTGAAGACTTATTCAATATAACAATCTTCAATAGTGTAGGGATTTAAAGACCTAGCGGACCCAACGAATCTTGTTCCCGCTTCCGTTCTATCCCGTTCATTTGTTAGAGCAAAAGGGAGCGACAGATCTATTTATCTTAAATTTTTCGTCTCTCACTCTAAAAATGACGAAGTTTCATAATAAATGCATGTATCCCCACTATGAGCCCAAATTAACCAATTAAAGTAATAGTTCAGTTTCCAGACACTGTAAAAATCTAGCGGATTTAGACAGGTCTCCCCCTTAAAATCGAATGATTGATTACATGAATGCTGTATCAATGATAAGTACCGAATCTCGGCTTATCGCACCAACGTCATTACTTCTTTCCCTAGAAACACACCAATTCAATTCATAGAAATTTTCCAACGAAGTTATCCCTTCGAGTGGCAAAACGCGCTCATTGGCTAATTAGCAAAATGGCGCGAATACATGAAAAAACTTTGAAATTCGACACCTGCACTTTTAAAAATTCATTTTTCCGTGTTTTGTTTTATAACTAGTAAGTATTGTATCATTTTGTGATCGTTAGGAAACATACTTAATTTTCAATTCTAAATTATGGGAATTCTACTCGTTTCTATGATGTACTTATAAATTGAATGTTAGCTTTTTTTTCCCCGTATTTTTATATATACGTGGGGCGCACTATAAGTTTCCGGAATGAATATGAAAAAATACTATTAAAGGTACAAAATTAATTTATTGTTTTTCAAAATAATCTCCCTTGGCGTCTATGCACTTTTTCATTCGATGAAACCAGTTTTGAAAACTTTTGTGCCACTCCTCTGTGGTGACCTCTGAAACGTGTTTTTCATACTCCTCGACAGCCTCTTCTGGTGATGAAAATCGTTGACCGCGTAATTGGTTCTTAATTTTTGGGAACAAGAAAAAGTGACAAGGTGCCAGGTCGGGACTGTATGCAGGATGACTCATGAGTTCTACATTTTTCGCCTTCAAAAAGTCGTTTGTCTGTCTGGCCGTGTGAGAACTAGCACTGTCGTGGTGCAGGATGATACGGCGTTTACGGTTATTTTTACGGAGTTCGTCAATAACTTCCGGCAAACAAATGGTCGTGTACCAGTCACTATTCACTGTACGACGATTCTATAAAGCAACAGTAGCCACGTGTCCAGTTTTATTAAAAAAGAAGCAATCATCCGCTTAGATGCACTTTTCACGCGCGCTACTTTGGTTGGTTTCGGCTCATCTTGAAAGACCCATACGCTCCATTGCTGCTTTGTTTTGGGATCGTAGCAATAAATCCATGTTTCGTCACCTGTTACTATGTCCCACACCAAATTTGACGCACCTTCGTTGAATCTGGTAAGCATGGCACTGCACCAAGTGACGCGGTCCGTTTTTTGAGCCTCGGTCAAGTTGTGTGGGATCCACCGCGAGCACAGCTTTCTCACACCCAAATGTTTGTGTAGGATTAATTGTATTTGACTCATGCCTATTTCTAAGGATGCGCGAATTTCATGGTAGGTCACATGCCTGTCTGTTTCAATCATACGGCGCACAGCATCGATGTTTTTGTTGGTCACAGCGGTGGACGGCCGACCATCGCGAGATTCGTCACTGAGATTGATACGACCACGCTTGAATTCTGCAAACCAGCTATAAACAGTTGTCTTGCATGGTGCTTCATTGTCAAAAGCTGTTTCAAGCCGAGCGATGCTCTGTTGAGCTGTCAAATTACACTTAAAATCGTAGAAAATCATACTACGAAAATTTTCCCGAGTTAAATCCATGTTGATGCAGACACACAATTTTTTAAATGGCGCCACAAGGTAAAAACAAAAGACAGTCAGATGAAACAAACTGCATTCTACAGCCAAAGAGTTCTATTTTCAAATGTTGCAATAAATTTTTAAATATTGTTTATGTAAGTGGCCAGTTCCGGAAACTTATAGTGCGCCCTATGTAAAACCAAATTTTCGTAAAACAAAACATATTTTGCCAGTAGTTTTCCGGGAACCGTGTCGCAATGAAGTACTCCGAAGTTCCTGGAAAGCCTTATTGGCATAAAATCAATACCTTCGTCGAGGTTGTTTAGGTTTTGGAACTCCTATCTGACGCAACTTTGGATTTGTACGCTGTCTAGAAAAATATAAGCCTTTTGTGATTTTATTTTAGTCCACTTATATTAATACAAAAAAAAATCGATTGCGCGCTTGAGATTTATATTACTATAGGTGTAGTTATCCATACTGATGTAATAAATAAATACGAGAGTCAATCTTTCGGTCTGTCTGTTTACCTCTCTATGCTTCAACCACTGAACCTATTTTATTGCAAATAAGGATATAGTTTGAGACCAGGGGAAGGGCAAAGAATATTTTTCATCCCGAATTTTCCAGGGTTTAGGTTAACCGAACCGAAATAATCCGTAATTAATCCAATTGGAAATAAGTTAACATACATTTTGGTTAAACGAAATAGCCTGTTAACATATAATTGCGGTTAACTTTAACCGAATCGACATATAGATTTCTGCATAATACTACACGTTTTTCATTCCTCGTCACATGGTCACTGTACCTATTCCTACAAAAGCGCTTGCATGACTCAACCAAGCGGCTGTGCATCCCCGAAAACCTAATTAACCTATTCAGATAACGGTTACTGTTACCCTTATTGTGTGGGTTAACCGAATCAAAGGATTAACCGAAAAAGGGTTAACCGATATAACCATTGCAGTTACTGTTATGAATGGGTTTTCCAAACACTGGAAATTTCTACTGGGAGCAGAGCCCGCGGAGATATTAAGTTAAAAAATGTATACAATTTGTGAGTCTGTAATTGTAGCTGTACACCTCGCGAGCCACCCCGACTCGTTGAAGTTTACCAAATAAAAAAGTTGTTCGGACAAAAAAGTTCCGTCTTAATAAGGGTAACCAAAAATATTTATGAGAATATTTTTTTATAAATGGCTGATATGTGACATTTTTACAATTCAGATATAATTATATCTGAATTGTAAAAATGTCACATATCAGCCATTTTGAAAATTTTCAATGAACTGAACCTACAAAAAATATCTATAAAATATTCGAACCTTCTGACAAAATTTCACGAGAATCGGTTGTAAAAAGTCACCTCGACGCGACAAAGCATTCTTGGCTTATCTCGAAACTGAGACGCTTCGCTCGCTCGGTCAATTTTACCGGACATCTTTTCTACATTTTATATAGAGTAAGGGGTTTGATTTGAAATTGAAATGGGACTTGGGAAGAAACAGCGAGGCGGAGACTCTTGGTAGACACCATAATATATTTTTAGAAAGTCAGGTACGTTGTCGTGTAGGTGTGATGTGAGGCTCCAGGTACCTACGCACAAAGTATCATCTTAATCGGACTATTTTTAATATTCCTCATATTTTAATTTGTAAAAATTAATGGCTTCCTCCTCACATCACACCTACACGACGACGTACCTGACTTCCTAAAATATTCTAAAAATGTACTTTCTGGGAATCACACAAATTGGTTATCACCTCTTGAAATAGGCTGCCATCAGAACGATTTTTACCCTGGAGCGAAGGCTAACTCAATCAAATAAAACTGGCTATTTTTAACTCGACTGAAGTAAACATATTTTTATCCGACAGATGGTCTTCAATATATTTCCAAGATGATATTTTGTGCATTACTTTTTTTGATTAAAACTTACGTGAGACACGGACATTATTAGCATGAATTAAATACGGGTTAGGTACGTATGTACGTAGAAAGTCTGCTTCTGGTCGACATATGCGGATATAGGGAGGGATGAGGTCGAAACATGTCGGGCTGTAGCTGACATTCTACGCTGACAATTTATCTTACTATTTACTTATTTTGAAGCAAAGAGCTTTCTTCGTGAGATAGGAGGTCGCTTGAAGGACCGAGAATATAACCACCGCTCCGGATGGTATTTGGTTCAAAGGATATCCATCGCTATGCAAAAAGGAAATGCAGCCAGTGAAATGGGTACCTTTGAGCCGGATACAATTCGGAGTGGCATATTAGATTAGTATTATTAATTTTAGTTTTTGACTTACTAAGTACTTATCTCTGATTGATGTCGTTTGGTGTCGTTTTCAATTTTTAATCGTAGATCAACTAAAATAGACCAGTTAGCCATACTATATCTTATTAGAACTTATCAACTTAATCCCAAAATTTCATTTTGTTTTTTATGTAGAGTGGTGAAGGCGTGAGGCACGGTGATGCTCACTACGCGGTGCTACTTTATACCGCTGAGTTTGCGCTAGTACGGAAGGGGTCATTTTCCACTTGCTTCTGGTTAAGGAAAAACATCGCGAAGAAACCTAGGCTGCACACTAGTTTACTAGTGTGTAATAATGACTGAATGACTGTGGTCACTAGGTCTAGGTGCCTTGGGGCAGCTCGAAAAATATGACACCAGTGTTATCTAATTAACACACTCGATGAGATAATCTTTTTAGAATAGGAATTCTATGTTTCTAGACTACTTAGCTCCCAACTCCCAATAGACGTACAATGTACAAATAAAGGGTCTATACTTGAACGTCTATTGGAAACAAAGCTAAAAACTACTGGGACTTTCAGTATCAAATCAGTTCTATAAAGACCCACCGAAAAATGTATACAATCAATTTCGTAAAAGTGGTCGCAAAATATTTGCAATATTATTATTACAGTTGCCTTGACATAATTAAGAAGCAGCTCTGTCTCCGGTGGCAGACAGTCGGACAGCAACCCGAGCCAAATCCTCCTCTCCGAAATGAAATTAAAATGTCCAACTGAAGGCCAGTTAAATCAAACCTTCAGATAAAAGCCAACAGCCAAATACTTGGAGTACGTTCAGAGCAATACCTATATCTATTTTTTTTCGTAAAATATAAATAAATATATATGGACAAATCACACTGATTGAGCTTGCCCCAAAGTAAGTTCGAGACTTGTGTTATGGGATACTAACTCAACGATACTATATTTTATAACAAATACATATATAGATAAACATCCAAGACCCAGGACAATTTGAAAAAGGCCATTTCACAACTTGCCTTGGCCCGGGATCGAACCTGGGACCTCTGGGTGGCGGATTAGCATGTTGACCACTACGCCACGGCGGTCATGAAATATATATATTTATATTCCGGTATAATATGTCTATTTGTATATATATTAGGTTGGGGAAAAAGTCTTTTCGCATATAGTATGTATGAACTTGTAATAAAACCACTTTGGCTTATACTATTTGTACCTGGCTGGTTTTGGTATCATTTAAAAGTTTAAATTTTAAAGAAGATAATTCCAAATTCAAATTAGGAAAATGCGTGATTTTCATTTGTTTTTCTTACCGTCAAGATGAGTGAATCTAATGAAAAAATTAGATACATTATAAAATTTTACTACCAAAAAGGTAAAAATGCAACGCAAGCCGCGAAAAAAATTTGCCATGTTTATGGACCTAGTGCAGTGTCTGTGAGAGTAGCACAAATTTGGTTGAAGCGTTTTCAATCCGGAAATTTTGATGTCAAAGATGCACGTCGCTCTGGTTGCCCTGTTACGGATAAAATGGATGCTATTTGTGAAAAAGTGGAGCAAGATCGGCATATCAGTAGTTACGACGTAGCTGAAGAACTGGGAATTGAGCACAAAACAGTTTTGGCGCATTTGAAAAAAAATGGGTACAGAAAAAAGCTCGAAATTTGGGTACCTCACGAGCTCTCTGATAGAAACCTAATGTACTCATTGGTGATTCTTTATTACGACGTAATAAGACCGAACTATTTTTTAAGAAATTGATAACTGGTGATGCAAAGTGGATCACGTAGGACAAGAACGAGCGAAAAAGGTCATGGTCAAAGGCCGGTTAGGCTTCACAGACTGTGGCGAAACCCGGGTTAACTCGCAACAAGGTGATGCTGTGTGTGTGGTGGGATTGGAAGGGCATTATTCATTATGAGCTGTTACCACCAGGCAGGACCATCGATTCAGAACTCTACTGCAAACAACTGATAAGATTAAAGCAAGAAGTTGAGAGAAAGCGGCCGGAATTAATCAACCGAAGGGGTGTGGTTTTTCATCATGATAACGCTAGACCTCACACATCTTTAACCACTCAGCAAAAATTAAAAGAGTTTGGCTGGGAGGTGTTAATACATCCGCCGTATAGTCCTGACCTGGCACCTTCAGATTTCCACTGTTTTGGTCTCTTCAGAATTCTTTAGGCAGTGCCAGGTTAACATCACGAGAGGACTGCCAAAACTATTTGACGCAGTTTTTTGATCAGAAGCCCCAAAATTTCTATAGCAATGGGATCATGTCCCTACCTATAAGATGGCAAAAAGTTATCGAACAAAATGGTACCTACATACTTTAGTTAAATGTAAATAAACTATATTAAAAAATGTTTTGAATTTTCACATAAAATGCGAAAAGACTTTCCCCAACCTATTATATACAAATAGACACATTATCATGTCTTTATACCGGGGCAGTAGTCAGTAGTAGGGTTTATAACGGGGCGTCAGAGCAGTTTGGTTCTTGCGGCTCTAAGCAGGCCTAGGGGCTGACCTGTATCACTCCGCTAGTTGTTAAGGTATGTAATACTCTTATTAATTCTGTGGTTTAGGTATCGAAAACATACCTTAATTGTTACTATGCGCGCGGCGACCACTCCGTAGTGGGAAAAACAGTTAAATGAAGGGTAATTTTCGAAGGACAAATTAGGAAATTGAAGCGCAAACGACTGGACAAATGATAAAATTTGGTATTCAGGTAAGTGACACCTGGAATTAACAACTAGGCTATTTTTTCCGCGTGTAACAGCGCGGGGGTGCAGCTAGTATTTAAAATTAGTAAATACTTACTTAAAGCTTTCGTAGAGATTGCGTCTACGAGATGCTACGATGACCCGTGGAGCAGTGACAGTCGTCGACGTACACAACACACTGCCACGAGAGTAGATGCTACGAACTGCGATATTATAGCGGACCCGCGATTACAGTTCAGTGCTGAAAGAGCTCGGTGGCATTACTAGCGCTTTTATAGGTAAAGCGACACCTGGCGTGAACTGCATTTGGATGGGTGATTTTTTATTTATTTATTTATTTATTTATACAATCACAATACAATACAATCTTCAATAATAAACAAGGCTATATAATCTCATTAGAGATTTTCTAAACGTTGGAATTACCATACAAAAAAATCTTAAAAAGTAAATACATTAACAATAACTACCTATCAATGATGTATTAAAGGGGTTAAGTAACATTACATTTTTGTTATAATGTTTAATAAATAATATAAATAATAATATATATTGGGAAGTGGCATGAAAAATCTCTCTTGAAAGCATCTCCGTGCTTCGATAGGCATGTTAAAGCCGTTGGTCCCGGCTCTCGTCATTGTATAGCAGTCGTCAAACGATAGATAAAAATTTTTTTTACTACGTAAAAAATCTATGCGTCAAACCATAGACTTAAAAATATTTTTACTACGTCGTCAAACTATGTCAGTAGATAGTCAGTAGCTAGTAGAACCAAAGAGCAAAAAAAAATTTTTCCTATATCTTTGAGTAGAACTGCCCCCGCGGTGTTACCCGCGGAAAAAGTAGCCTGTTTGTTAATTTCGGGTGTCCTACCTGAATACCAAATTTAAAAAAAAATTACATACTTATTTTTCCTGTAATCTAGAAGCAATGTATTATATTTTGCATTTTATTTTTTCTTATTTAGGATTTTATTCATGAAAGAAGACAAAAATTTATCATTCCCCCCCCCCCCCTGATCTCCAAAACTGGTATCAGATTTTTCAGGCTGCAGTGTTGCCACTTAGACACACGAAAAACAAACAAACCCGTTTACAGCTGAGTGTGGAATTAGCTGAGATGAGATCTTGAGACAGTTCAGTATGATCATTCGACAGACCTACGACACAAAGCTACGACGCTATAAAGAGAACGAAACATATTCTGCATCTTTTAAAAATTTTCTACCAGTTTATTTCTCTTAAAGCGTCGGTCATGCCAGACTAGGTAGGCTATTTAAATCCTATTGACCAGCAGTTTTAGCAATTAATCGATATCGGCGGCATGACGCCGCAGTGGCGTGGCGTGGCGCAGAGTGGCGCCCGCAGTGGTCTATTTTGCGACCCGGCATCGCGCCAGACGCCCACCTCTTTACAACAACATAAATTGCTAAAAGTCGAGACGGACATGCGTATTTTTTTTTTTCAGGAAACGTCATAAACATGCTAAGATTCAGAAAACTCGGAAAGAGAAAACCATCGACATGAAAAACGAATATCTTAATCGATGTGAAATTTACGGAAGTGAAGAAACTAAAGAAGATGATACAAAGATGTGCGAAAAAAGCCACTAAACATGACGTATTATAGGGCTTTGTACCTACTTTATTTTAAATTTACTTTTGATTATTGTCATACTTAGTTGGTGCAATAAAGAAATTATATTTTATCTTATCATAGTACTATTACTACCACACCATGAACAGGAATGGCCAGGCAGCACAGCGTTGAAAACACACAAATATGTATAATGTCTACAGGATCTCTATTTTTCTCTCTCCCTCTCTCTCTCTCTCTCTCTCTCTCTCTCTCTCTCTCTCTCCTCTCTCCCTTATTTTAACGTGTTCCCGGTCGATCCAAGCCCAGTGTAAGCGTTCCGGCTTTTCCTTTCTTCTTCTCCACTTCACTCGCTCTAGGGCAGAGGTTCCCAAACTTATTTTGTCAAACGCCCACTTTAAAAAATCAGTTATTTTGTAGCGCCCCCCATTTTTTTCACCATAAAAACCTGAATCACATATTTGTCTTGCCTGTAGTTTAATTCAACCTATATTCTAAACTAGACTTTTTTACAAGAGAGAGCAATAATAATACATACACCAGTATATTAGAGTATCTTTTATAAAAAAATAACAATAATCAACATTGTTAATTTTAAATAAAAAAATAGCAATAATAATACAATTTTACAATAATAAAGAGTATCGGAAGTGGGGACCTCACCTGCGAAACTTTAAAACACGAAATTTTTTCAGTGTTTGATTCCTTTAACGATATAAATAGCGTTGTGAACGCATTAAAATAATAAATATTAATTACATTTTTAGTTTATATTTGTACAATAAAAAAGGATATAAATATGAACTAATAAATGGATGTTGTGTAGTAAGAGGATTTTAATTTCAGTCATTTCTCCACCCTCGCCAATTTAAGCCTCCACTGGCAACCAAAGTCAAAGACCTATAAATTCGCGAATTCTCGAAAGCGTGCCATTGAAACTCTTTGTGCCAGAAATAACCCAATACACTGGCATTAGAGTCGCTGACTCACTCTGTTGACGGAACACGCGGAAACCTGACCGAAATATGACAGTATGGTGTAAACGACCGATGTATGACAAAGTTGTTGATGTTGAGACATGTGGAAACTTTGGAGATTATAACAAAGTAATGTGAATAGACGAGAGCTCTATCATCGAATCGCAAATTCTTCTCATTGGGACAGATACCTAAATCAATAGAAGTATAAACGTGTGTGTTCAATTTACTATTAGGTTTTTTCTGTATTCTGAGATTAGGATGTAGGATACGAGTAGTTTGTGTGAACTGCTAAAATAACACAATATATGTCTATTTCGCTAAATGTATAAGCAGCTGAGATATTTATCATCACTGACTGCCTTCATGGTCCAGATTCCTGCAGACAGACGGCAGTCGCTCTGTGTAAAAAACCAGTAGGTAGCTAAGGATGTTACCGGAAAAATACGCTCGGATAGTGATGATGATGTAAAAACAGCTGAGACATATTCAGATTTAAACCCTAAAGCTAAATACTCTCAGCATCAAGTCCTTTACTTTGAAATAAAACAAAGACGCAAAGCAGAAAACTGAGAAGTCTAGTGGCTGCTCCTATAAGAAGAAAATATAGAGGTAGAGGTTGGTAGAGTAGAGATAAATATATCTACATGATTTGAATTACTTTGTGCAATTCCGGCACCAGTTAGTTCATGCAAACTATTGCCGGCCGGCGCCCACCCACTACTGTTAGTCCCAGCATACCTGCCACCAACAGCCCGTGTGCACCCGCCACCAACAGCTGATGCATTCTCCCTCCGATACTGCTGCATCCGCTGCGGCTGCAGCAATATCGGACACCGCATACGCGACACGTGTTTCGCCTCTCCACGAGGCATCTTCAGGCACCAAACAAGTTGTTGATCGTTCGGCAGTCAAGCGTCGAATGAACATGGCATTGAATCTACACCTGAATCTATTAACTATAAATATATCTGTGCGGCGTAAAGCTAGTCCTCGATGAAACTTATTTATAGATACTATTTTAGAAGTAAACAGAGTTGTTTCGAGATATTTGAGAAGTAAACAATCTTATTTGCGATAAACAATGTGCAATATAAAGTTTTTGCGTGTTTAACACGAGATACAGCATCGTGGTAAACAAATTGCGATCTTGTCATTGACTGAACCTCTCGGGACATACGAGTTCACATGACTGAACGCAGTTGGTGCTTATCTTATCACGATAACACGCAACCTTTTTCTTAATTTTAGAGCAAGTTTCTGTCAGGTCATTGCAGAAGCCTCAGATTCGTATCTTAATTCGTTAAACTGTTTTATAGTTAATTAACCCGTCAATAAGATTTATTTACCCAAACTTATCGCTCATATCTGTAATTCGTGAACATCTGTTTATTTTTAAACTAGTTTCGAAACGCCGTTTTCGTTGACCGATGGTTTATGATACAAATATCCAAAGATAAATATAAATGATTTTTGACTGTGTTGAGAATTTTAAAATATTTAGACTCAGTCAGTTAGCCTTAGCTGTAATATTATAGTTTGAGTTGAAGGATAACGAACCTGTCTGTTGCTAATTTATTTCTTAACCTATTTCCGGAGACTTTTTTCTATACACACTTAAAAACATTGTTTTCTTACTGGTCGAGTGTCTCGCAAAAAGTTTACATGTTAAAAGTACTATCAACTTTAAGTTTATTAATCGTGTTAAATGATAACAAGTAGGTATATAGATAGTATTATAGTTTCATTTCACAGTTCGCCAATCAAGGTTACGTTTTATATAGAAATTTTCATTTGTAAGTCATCGTAAAACTCTGCTATGAAATAAAATCTGAATTTACGATAAAATATAACAATAGACAATAACAAATGTGACTTATGATATGATAAGCTTACTTCATATTAGTTAAAGGTAAAACCTACCTCGCCGAACGGCCTTGCTACTTTACTCAACCGTAGCGTCTCCTTGACTAGATTTACTTGAGATAAGCAAAGCGCGTACTGCTTAGTTTGACTGTTTGCGTGGGTTTTATCATCTAGATACCTGAATTTTATGTAACATAGCATTAAACGCTACAATCTTTTATACTGGATCTGTTGTTTGTGACAAAGAATGAAGTGTTTAGTTTGATACACTAAGTGATATCTCAGTATCTTTAACGGTATGACGAAAAACAACAGGAATTTCATGTGTAATAACTATTACGGACTTTAAAGATCCTGAATGCGTTAATAATTGAGTAATTACTTTTGATTTCACGATCACATGACGATATTACTGAATGCTTTCTACTAATGGCAGCAATATGATCAGATACACGAAAAGAAGGAAAACTATTACACGGTGAACAGTAACTAAAGAGGCTATAATTACTACACCTTATTATTTATACGGCAATTCATCCCCTTAAGAATGTTAATGTTCCAAGGCTAGAAGTTAGAGCAACCTACGACATCACTCAAAAGGTTTGAATGGAAGTGATTAGTTGTACGTAGGTACTGATATTACGCTGCGGGAGGCGCAGCGGATACAGATCTAACCATAGATCATTACAGTCCAATATATTTAACCAGTGAAAACCGACAGCTCACAAATTGTGCCGCTGAAACGGACGCCAATGCAACTGCAAACATTACTCACAAAATTAACTGTGACGCACAGCTGGCGTATCTAAATCCAGGAGAAAACTGGAGCTAACCTCAAAATTGTCAATTCACTTCACAGCACAAGAGAACTGAAATGTTATTGTAGCGGTGTTTGGGCGAGGACTGAAGCGGGCGCGGGCGCCGGCTGGCACGGTGTCGTGATAGTTCGACGTCACTTGTTCTATTTTGTATTGTTACACAGATTGCCTGGTACTGGTCGCTAAGTAGCTGACTTGATGAATGACTGTAAACAGTGCTGTAACCACGGTTAGCAGTTTGGTGCTATTCCATTGAGTAAGTATATCGGTTCACTTCAGCTTAAGGATAGCGTGGAATGGGGGCACAATGGTTCTCTTTTGATAAGATACTATTGCATGCTACTGTAGATAAATAATTTCCTTTTTAACTATGCATTCGGAATCTTCCAAGATCGAAGTATTTTCAGTGTTGAAATTGAAATCGTCCACGACAGATTTCTTGGCTTCATTTGCTGACTTCGAGTCGACCACGACAGCTCGAATATCTTTAAACGGAACTGCGTTTAATTTGGTTAAGAATACTTTAGTAAGTAGGATCAGTAAATGTGCCAAACATGTTATAAGTTTGAAGATGAGCCAAATCGGCCAAAGATTTACAGAGTTATTATTCTTATGAGGCAAAATATTTAAAAATAATAGATCAAACCAAACCAAGGTAAGAGCGTATGAAGTCCAAAAGCTCGGTCGTGTCAATATCTACATGGTATACTTCGCAGGGTATTGATAGGATCGAAATAGACTGTGTTTTATAATCTGACGGATGTTATCATGGACATCCGCAACGCCGGTCGGCGGCATGACAACTTTCTGACGTCTGACTGACGTGAAGCCTTATCTTAGAGAGAGAAAAATGCCTTTTGAGCACCTATTATCTAGTTACGAGTGGATTGATTAAACTTGGAAAAATAATTTTAGCAACGTAAATAAAACAGTACCAATCTTAACCAAAGATCTGTCTATTCTGACAAAAGCTCGTAATAGCAGCGACAGATTGCCAGTTTTTATCACAGAAATTTTCCTTACTTCATGGATGGGACAGGACACACGCGCGTGATGCACCCCTGGTGATGCAGATATCCAAAAGCTACAGAAACCCTCTCTCTCTCATCTCAGCGTATTCATAGTTGCATTCTCAGCTTGTATCTAATGCTGTAAATCCAGGGGTCTGCTTTCCGGCTTTTTCGTCTCCACTTACCACGGTATCGTCTAAGAAAGCTACAGCAACCTATTTCTTTTATCGTGTCGAGAATGGCTTAGATATGTTTAGACCAGAATTTGACCACTATTTATCCTTGTTGTTGGCGTCATGTCAGCTAGTCCTACCTTACTCATCCCGGACGTACTTGACATTGTGAAATAGTTCAAATAGTAACGTATCTTATCAGCGCGAGGCTCGCAGCTGTCGGCTTTGAACGCCGTGAGACTCATCCGTCGCACTTTGAAGACTTGAAACGGTATCTAGTATCGAAACACTTGAGATTATATGAATAACTTATGAAAATACTTATTATAAAGAGATGCCGAATTATGTGTCACAGCAGATTATAATTATTATAAAAGAACCGGCCAAATGCGTGTCGGGCCACGCGCAATGTAGGGTTCCGTAGTTGCAAATGCCGACTTTAAGTTCACGCCTCACGATTTACTTAACGACTGAAATCGTCTTAAAACAGTTAAAACTAATTATATTGAATTTGTATGAAGTTTGCATTTCCCGAGTAGGTACATTTTATAGGTTGGTCGAATATAACTCTTTCATTTGTAAGCCCTACTTAGTTCTGATAGGTTTCATTTTAACTTCGTTATACCTACATTTTACTGCTGTGATTTTTTTCACGTTTCCATGTACAACCGTTTAGCTATAGGACGGGCACTATTGACTCTAAAAAAATATTAGCACGGACCCCTAAATCGAAAAATGTTGTTTACAAACTCACAATATTTTTGAAAGACCTATTTAAGGGGCTACCTGAATTTTCGGGGGTCCAGCACTGGACCCCGTAAAATTCAGGTAGCCCCTTAATGACACCGCCCACCATGGGTACGTCGAGAAAAAAATTGATTCCCAATTTACATGTGTTGGAGGTAACCTTAAAAAAGCTTTTTACCACTTTGTCAATGTGATTAATATAAGAGAACATACCCAAACCCATGCCAAATTACAGCTTTCTAGTACTAATAGTCTATGAGTAAAACCGCGGTCAGACAGACAGACAAGGCGAAACTAAAAGGGTTTCTTGCTTACAAGGGAACTCTAAATATGCCTCTTCCATACTCATTTTTTATTAATTTATTTAACTTTATTACAAATGTAATAGGCGGAAAGCCATAGGCTTTATCTACCAGTCAACCCACTGGTGATGCCGAGATTAAGAAGTCCAATGGAGTAGATGTGGAGAAATGTTTATTAATATCGTCTAACGTAATCAAAGAACGGATATCTGTGTTATTTGAATTGCCAATACCCAGGGTTCCTAGGAACTTCCAGATATCGGCAGATGATCAGATCATTTTGATTAAAAACGATGTCCATCTACTTAAGTCCTACAAACGTATTATATCATACCATCACGCTAAAAGTAGTCTTTGGCAGTTTTGGCACCTTATTGGTCCAAGGTTCTGTTATCTCAGAAAGGCTCGACAGCTGTCGGCTTTGTGGCACAAACCTATTATTACCTACATAGAGAATGGAAACTCCTAGGGTCCCGCGCAATATGCGTCCTGGTCCCCCGCCCTCGCTCCTCTCCTCCGTTCTCGCCTTGTCGCGTGTGTTGGAGGGCGAACACACACTACACATTGACGTGTGCACGGATATATATAATTATATAGTCTCGTTTGTAGTAGTAATTAATAGGCATAAATTATACTCCGTTTCCTACCTTTGACACAAGACTTATCCTACGCATCTCGAGGACTTTCATCTTGAAACGGTATCTAACACCGACACACTCGAGATTATAGTTATATCTATGAACAGAAATGAAAAACATCTCATCTAAATCGGAGATGATTGAAAGATTGAAAATTCTGCTTAGCTAGTCAACTTTGAATAAAAATGCCTCCAATCCACTTTTCCATGGCTCATTGAGCCATGGCTTATTGCATTTTGGTTAGGTACCTACGTTGTTTTCTTGCTATGGATTACTATCTGAATGTGGCCTTTTCAGGTCGTAGGGCCCTAAGCCTGTCTCCCCGTAACCCATAAAGGTATTATACCCATATGATTTAGTAACTAAATATGTAGCGAGTGTAAAAAGGTCGCATTTTTATGTTTTGGAAATTTACTGGCTTGAACTTTTTAACTGTCTGCAGGTCATCATCGTCCTCACGTACCTATTCCCGGTTGCATTCTTCAGCAGTAACGCTTCAGAGCCTGGGGCCCGCTACCTTACCTAAGTGATTTGACGAGGTTACTGGTTTTTACACAGAGCGACTGCCGTCTGACCTCCGCAACCCAAAGGGTAGATCAGAACCAATCCTTGGATAATTTTGAGCAAACGCCAAATGGCGTTCGGGACCCAAACTTTATACGTGCCTTCCGAAACCGGAATCATCTTTCCTTTCGGATAATCAGGTGATTCAAGCCTGCAATATCCTAACCAGACTGGAAACAACTTTTTACTACGATGCTTCCCAGTGAGATTCAAACCCACGACCTCCGGATCACAAGGCGAACGCCTTGACCACCATACCACGCAGGCAGTCGGTGATAAATGTCTGCAGTTCAGTCAGTTTCAAAATAACTGGTTTCCTGAATAAACCTGTTCATCTTCAGATGATTATCGTAAATCCTACTCAAAGCCATGAAAATAGGCGACGCAATAAATCCCTGGCTCCAAAACATTCAACTAATCTAAAACATAGCATGTTGTGAACGAAACCGCTCAGCTGACGCGTCAAATATCGATCTGGGCAAGCGGCCAGGGGTAAAGTGCTGTTCTTACATTGGCTAGCCGTGCTCCGAGCGGGTTCTGCAATTTAGTCGGGTTATATTAAGAGGTCATGACACGAAGTAATGGAGTGTGACAAAACGATGCAGAGTATAGAGGTGGGTGCGACAACAGCTGATGGGTTTGCAATGAATTCATTTTTAATGTGCCCTACTTTCGGAACGAACTAGCTTTGGTGTTGCAAATGAATATTGGATATGGAAGTTGACATAAGTTTCGTTTCCATGTATAGTAGAATAATAAAATTGTGCAATTGTATCAGCATTTTAATAATGTGTCCTTTCCAAATTTTGGTTGACTTGTAAAGATCCCTTCCTGGGATAAGTCCGCCTTTGTACAAGTGTTTTTTTTATTTTATTATTATTTGGTTATATGTGTGTATTTGGTACAATAAAGTTATGAAACAAACAGAATTCAGGATCGAAGTGTTCATAGACGAGCAGCCAGTGCCTAAGCCATTGGCCACCACAGTATATGGGCCTGAATAACAACAATAGCAAAGTTATACTTCATTTTTGAACCTGTTTTGATTTTATATCGCACGAGCACATTTTTTTCCTTCTTCTTTCGGAAGTGTTATTGACAACTGTAGCGACTCCGTATGCTTACAAGTTGTCATTCGATAAACCCAACTTTCCAAATGATGTATCTTAGCTAAATATCCTATTTAATATAAGGAATTCTAGAGATAAATACCTTCCTACAAGAAGAATATAGGAACAAGAACCGAGACGTATGAAACTGACGTCATCGTGAAATGATGAATGGAAAAGTACTTACTAATCATTGATGCGGAACAAACGGTGCATTGTTGTTGAAAACAAGACGGAAAATTAGTCATACTTAGTAACTAAGTGAGAACAATACGCCAAGGAAAATTAGCACCCAGCTGCTTAGGTAGGTACATTTTTTGGGCACTATATTTTATTAATTCTGTGATTATAGGTACGATATAAATTATAATTTGTCAATTTCTGGGCCCTCTTTTTGTAATGAATAGATTTTATTCACACATTTTCCGGAAAAATCTATCTATTGGCCTTGCTTGTAACAAAATTTAGAAAGTCAGATTTTGTATAAAATATGATTTCTCAACTTTGCAGAAGGAAGTCATTGTCAATATATGCAGCCCAATTACAGACTGCAGTATTTGCAGTAGGAAAACAAGAAAGCAGTAAATAGCATATGTGCTTTACTGTTTGAAAAATACTAAAAAAGAAAGAAGAAAGTATAAACTACAAAATATGAATTTCAAATAGCGTAGTAGGTACCTACTTACTTGTGTTGATCTTTGAATATAGACTATGGTTGGAAATGGGTCTCCTCGCAGGTTACCTGCCTGCGGTATTTTAGCATAGTAAGGCATTTCAGTTTCTTAAATTGGGTATTTAGGTGCCTACCTATATAGAAAACGGGATACTTTCTAACTCCGGATCCTAACACTTTAGGATATTAAAATGAAACTTCGAAAAGTCGTAAAATAACACTAAACATAGGTCCTGCCTAGCAGCTGCGTGTTAAAAACATAACAATGTGCTGCAGGTAATCAGGAAAACAAATGTAAACATGCTTTTTTTCTTGTTCGCTCACCTATACGTTTATTAAGATGCGGGGTGTTTCTTGCCGGGTCCTCTTCTTCGACGTCGACATCGAAGGAAAACGGGAAATTCTTCGTGGAGCCTACAAAACCGGCCGCCATACCAATGTCCTTATTTCGTCACTACACGCGTACAGTGTCAGGCTATTGCCCGCAGACTAAAGTGTGAGGGTCGGCGTTGGAGGGGCCGCTACGCACGGCAGACTCGCCGGCTCTCGCGAGCGAAGGAGACGCGAGAACACGTTACGCACACACCAATATAATTCACTCATAAGTACTGGAAATAAATGATTCATTTTCCACTTTATCATTGAGTCGGAAAAGTACGTAATCGGCATTTGATATAGATACTAGCAGAGCGCCTGACTAATTTTGGTACAACGAAATGTTGATTACGGTGTAAAACATTGCTATGAAATTTGGCAGGCGCTGCGCATTTAGAAATTTTTAATTTTACCTTGCTAAAATAAAAACCAGAACATCCAAGACAGTTACAAATTACGGTTGCAAGTACGCGGATAGGCCTTTTAATCATCCTTATGGATGTGTTGCAACCTTTAATAGGATCCGAGTGAAATTTATAAATATAGTTCCCTACATATTCAATAACAATGTCTTATAGATTCTGATGGTTACGAATTTAGCTAAATTGCATGAAAACTTCTGAAAACTTGTTTAAATTGCATTTTAAACAGGCAAATATGTTTTTAAAATGACGAAACCAGTTTCATTTTCTCAATGTCATATTCATCTTAATTTTAAGCAAGTAAGTAAAATATGTATCCAAAAATAAATTCAGTAGAATAAGTAACAAGTTTAGGTCCATAGTATCTGCCGACCCTGTGGGAAAAAAGCTGATGGTATGTTTGTAGAATAAATAAACAAAACTGGAGTCTAATACAACAATTTATTCATGCTCACAATATTATACAAGATCTTATATTTGACCGATTCCGCATTAGACATTTAACTGTATAAATAACTAAGGTTCAACTAAGACACATTCACTTCTTGGCTGCAGGGGCCTGTTCATCAATGGGGTCTAGTTTGGGCTCGTCGAATTTGAAGCTAGGGAATGCAGTCATGTCCACTCCAGAGCCACCTCCATACTGCCGCTCCAACTTTTCCATTTCGGTCTTGAGTTCCTTCTCGATCGCGGGGCTGGGGTCTACAAGTTTGCCACCACTGAAAATATAGCGATAAATTTAAAACTAAGCATGAACATTTCTGGTACTTTGGGCATTATGTTAAATAGCTACTGAAATAACACATTTGAAGATAAGTACTTTTAAAGGAAATTAACAAGCAATATACATGTTAAACTTACAAAATAGCAGTCTTTATTTATTAATTGGGTATACAAATCACTTTGATTTGAGTAAGATTCGAACAAAAAGGTACAATATTGAATTATGATGATGGAACAACCGTGAGTGACATTTTGTATGATCAACTTGCAAAATCCTGTTATTTTGCTTAATTTACAAAAGTATTGTGTAAAGTATATCAGCTTGCACACCTTATACCTTGTTATTTCTTGTGTATTAGGGCAATAAGATACTCGAAGATCGATGATATGATCAAAGTAGGTACGTACGCGCTCTTCTGTTTGTATTCCCTGATTTTATCCAAAAAAAGCTGCTGGATGGGGTCGGTGGCCTTCTGTGCTGCTGCCAAGTTCCTGGTACACACCACCGAGGTGCGGGCTGCCCGTAAACCAGCTACTAGTGAGGAGGTGAGCATCTGAAAATACAGATCTAACCTCAACAAAGTTACATAACTACACAAAATAACTTACCGTAATTACACAAAACTATATTGGGGACAACGATTATATTCGACATTATGAACATTTCATGAAGTTTTATGATGAATTTATTTATAATTTTATGAAAAAAATATACCTTTTTGCCTTTGTAAACGTCCAGTCAAATTTGACAGCTGAATCAGTGTTGCAGTTTATAAAATCAGTTTCTAAAAAAGATTTGTAATGTTGCCTGTGTACCTACCAAATAGTAGTTTAAGTAGTGTTATGTTCTAGAAATAGGTTTAAGGGTAGTTGGATGGGATGGCTCTAAGCCTGTAAGTAACTAAGCATATTAATATCTGAGAGAACGTTCGTGCCAATGGCAACCATCAAATCCTTTGATATTATACCTACAGTTTTTAAAACTAGTATTTATAATAAAACTTCAAATGTAAATTTAATAAAGTTTTACGTTACATACTAATACTACGCCATTAAGGCAGCACTCTTTTATTGCTGAGCCAAAAAGCTCAAAAAAAAATCTTATATATTTATTTTATTTGCAGTCTGCTCCATGGTCTTCTCACATTTATAAAGACGTGTAAGTAGTTTACTTTCCCAAAAAACAATTTAAGGCCTTATGCATTTTGATTCTAGAGCAAGATTTTTACATGGATCACTTTTAATTTTTTTTGGAACCAGTTTTGAAATTTTCTTCGTTCCCGCCATTTTAAATTTTGCGCGTCGTCGTGTCGAGAATTTTTCTCTTTGTCGGTCCCGTAGCTTAGAATATTATTAAAATGGATATAAGCGAATTAACCAAAGTTGCGAACAGAAAGAGACTTAACGCGGACGCTGAGAAACTTCGCGAAAAAGTTTCTAGAGAAACCACCAAAGTAATAAAATTAAAGGTAGGTACTCTCAATTTTTTTATATTTTATTGCTTAGTACTGTAAAAATTTGTTTATTTAAAAAAAAGAAATAAATACAGAAACTAAACTATACTATAAAATAAACCTATACTAAATTAAAAAAATGTCCTCTTGCCTATGCGACATTGTAGCTAGTATGCTGGCTGAGTTTCCTCGCTTGATAGCAATGCTAACCCGTTGAACGAAAAAGCAGCCAGCCCTCTTGTCACTTGCAGCCACTATCAGTCGCGGGGAGATCTTAAAAAAGTCTAATCGCGCCAGACTCCATGGTCCGTTTGGCAGCCTCAGCGCCTTCAACAGCTGCCCCGAATCCCAAGGCCGATTTCCTGGGATGGGATGGCGCCAATGTATCAACACATGTAGCGTCACACACTAGAATCCTTCCGCGTTCCCAGGGTATCAGGAGCATCCTATCTGGCTACTTGCCATCATTTCGTGCTACAACCCGGATTTCCAGGGTGCTCGGTAGGTACGTTTATAGTAGGAAGATCCCTTTTCATGATGTCATTTAAAAAGCCTTGGCGGGAAAGCCTACCTGGGATAAGGTGACAAATAGGCTATGGAGCCCAGCGACTGATCGACGTCGCTGCCACTGCCGCACGTAAAGAGGATATAAACCTAGGACCGCACGGACAACGATGTGGCGAATACCAGCGTTCCTAGGCGGAGGCGGAGATCAACTGCCGCTCGAAAACTGTTATTGCTTTTTAATTAATATTTTGTTTTTCTCATTTTTATTTACTGTAAATATTTTATTAAAACTAAAACCTGCATTGAAACTTCACCCCAAAACTACACAACCAATTTTGATAAAATTTCTATGGGAACACCTGGAAGGATACCCTTTCAAACAAAAAATAATAATTTTACTAATTAGTCCGGTCAATCTAGACATTCAAAGTTATTTTCAAAATCTCATAAATACATTGTAATTAACTACAAAAATAAATCAAAAATGTAATGTGTCTTACTTTAAAAATTACGAAGTTTCATAGAACATGACAACCCCCATTTAACCCCCTTAGAGATGAAATTTCCAAAAATACTTTCTTAGCGAACGTCTCCTAGTCACAATCTACCTCCCTACCAACTGGGGAAACCACGTTAAAAAAAACGCGCTAAGAACACTACCTCATAGGTGGTGTGGAAACGTTTGCATATTATTACAACTTTTACAACTTTTTGAATCGTTATATCTTAGAAACGGTGGCGCTTAGGAAAAAAAGTATTGGTCCATATTTTATAGATAATTTTATAATCTTCAATTTTTGTCTGGGTAATTTTATAATAAATCTTACCGTTTTGCTGAAAATCACGAAAAACTACTTTTAACCATGAATAAATTTTTTTGCAGGTACGGGAATGATGGGGAACTTTCAAATTTTATTTATAATTATGTTTTCAACAATTATACTGACTTTCAGCTTGTTGGGAATAAATGTAACTTCACTACTGATTTTTGGTCTAAATTGACCGGACTAAATCGGTCCAAACGTTTTCGATTAATAAGTGAATATACGTAAAAAATGATCACGACGAATTGATAACCTCCTCCTTTTTGAAAGTCGGTTAAAACACTATTTTGTGTAGCACAATAGGCGGACTTAATGCTATAAGCAAATTTTTCTTTCTGTATTACTTAGGTCGCCCAAGACACAGCCTACTGGGATCTGAAAGAAAAGTTGCAGCAGGTCGAAGGCAACCATGAACGCCTCCAGCAGAACATGGTGGAAGTGCAAATGCAGCACGAAGCTATCTCTGGCCAGTACCAAGATGAACTCAGGCTCCGACCAGACACCCTAAACAAGTAATTTCTTTTTTATTTGAAAGGTATTTAGATGAATAAACATTAAGCCCGTGCACACCAGGGCCGTAACCAGGGGGGTTGGGGTTCAACCCCTCTCGAAATCTCAGAGCCAATTAAAGGGGGAGTCTATTAATTACGTGAAGTGATCAGGGAGGGAGATAGGGATGATCTCGAAAAATATCACGTACTTTTTTCTTAAAAAAAAATATGTAATAAAAATGTTAGAGAATCAGATCAAATCAATGTAAGGCATGTTTCTATACTAAAATATAGCGAAATCAGAATCATTCTTTTTATACATCGTGAAAGGGACATACCCGTAATAAATCGAACCACAGGCTATACTAGATCAATGAAATCAAAAACCAAAATACAAAAAGAATTTCGCCATTTTTATACAAAAGTGTGCAGCCGTACATGCAATTGGTATAGGAATTTAGTTTTTTTTATGTTAATTGGTTGTAATTTTAATTTAATTATACTATAGTGATCTAGTGTATCCCGTAGTTCGATTTATTACGGGCATGTCCCTTTCACGTTGTATGATAAAATTTACGCAAAGTAACATCGGTTTAGAGTGACTAAATCAGAGCGAAAGTTGAACGAGCAGATAGATCATTTTACTGAAAACAACATAGAAATGTTGGTACCAAAAATAACTCTTGAAATCGTGCACTAGTATACATTAACTGAATTCGAATTTAATATATAAAAAGAATGTGTCAGATTTCGCCATAAAAAAGAAATGGTCTCAGACTCCATGGTCCGTTTGGCAGCCTAATAATAAACTACTTATAATAGTTGATTTGTAGATAAAAACTGCCGTATACCATACCACTAAAGGCTCCGACACCGATGACGGGACACATTGTAGATAACCCTTTAAACTATTTTATGAACTACTGTTTACAGTTTAAAGTGAGAATATGAAGCTTTTCTATGCACATACGCCAAAAGTCGCCGTTTTTGGCAATTGTGCGTAGAAAAGCTTCACGTTCTCACTTTAAACTGTAAACTGTAGTTCATAAAATAGTTTAAAGGGTTATCTACAATGTGTCCCGTCATCGGTGTCGGAGCCTTTAGTGGTATGGTATACGGCAGTTTTTATCTACAAATCAACTATTATAAGTAGTTTTTCTTTTATTTATTTATTTTTGATGAAAGTTTATTTATTTCTCTAAAAATGTATGCAATTTTTTAAATTGTCCTTATTCAAATTGTAATAACTTCAAAACTATCTTACTGAAAGCAAAGGTGTTAAGATTTTATTTTAGATAATATTCTCTAGTGTCGTTTTAAAAAACAAAACAAGCAGTTTAATAACCTAGTTTTTTTAAAAAAGCTAATAATCCAAAAAATACACAAAACATCATGATAGATTTTTCGCTTAGATTTTTTTCTTTATTTTATTCTATGGGAAATTTAAACAAGTTCGCTGTCTAATTATTGTCTACATGTTTAGCTATCTAATGACAGCATCTTAACACGAATATTTATGGTTGAATTATTATAAGAGTCCATGCCTTGTTTTCCAAAAAAAACAAAATAGCTGCCATTTTACAACAGTAGAAGAAAAAAAAAGTATTGGGGGTGATTTGTCGATAAAAAATGCAGTATATCATATCACTAAAGGCTCCGACACCGATGACGGGACACATTGTATAGCCTGGTCAAGACATCATTTTAAATTATATCTCCGTTTCCTTTTAAATGATTTAATTCAAATGGGGGCAGCACTGGACCCCGAAAAATTCAAGTAGCCCTTAAGCGATAAGACCCCCCCATTGTACTCATTTAATGTACCTAAAATTATTTCTTTGTGTTACATGTCATAACTCTTTACTCTTTTGGTGTACATCGAAACTCAAGTCAAACTATTTATCTTGTACGTGCCTTACCTAATGCCACTTGTGGTCATCCATCCATGTGTGAACCACGCCCGGTGTCGCTTTACTTGCAAAAGCGCTATAAGCACTAGTCAAACACATGTTCAATGCGACACAAATAAGTTGAACAAAAATGGCGGACTTAAAAGCATTTTTGTTCAAATTCCCGACACGTAAATTGAACCAAAATGGCTGTCGTCGGTGTATTATTTCATTTTGCTTTAACCTACGTGTCGGGAATTTGTACAAAAATGCTTTGAAGTCCGCCATTTTGTTCAACTTATTTGTGTCGCCTTGTAAGTACTCGTAGGTCTAAGGTAGGTAAAATGAAAATGTCTACCCGGAAAGGGGTAAAGTCGTGATTAGTATGAGCTGAGCATGGCCTAAAGGAATTTAGGTAATTATCATTTCCTATATCTTTACCTAAGTCAAGCATTTGGCTAAAGATCGGAAGGCCTGGAAAATACTCCACTGTCAAGAACATAGTTCTTATATAATTTGATGATTGATGATATCTTTACCTAGATTAAGCAGTACTCGTGAGATCTGCGACGTTCTAGAAGAGTACAGCGAGCGCCTCAAAGACACCCTCGCTCGCTGCAAGAGCGACCAGGCGAGCCTGTACGAGGCCTACCAGAAGTCGGGCAAGCTCGTTCACGACCTGAAGCTGCAGCATGAGAGGAGCGACGAGAGGAACCGCCAGTTCATCGACAGCTTGCAGGAGAAAGGTAATGACAAACCTTCCACTTCAAGTCCTAGTTGGACCAGCTGGCGCAAGAGCTGAAGCTGCAGCACGAGAGGAGCGACGAGAGGAACCGCCAGCTCATCGACAGCTTGCAGGAGAAAGGTAATGACAAACCTTCCACTTCAAGTCCTAGTTGGACCAGCTGGCGCAAGAGCTGAAGCTGCAGCACGAGAGGAGTGACGACAGGAACCGCCAGCTTATCAACAGCTTGCAGGAGAAAGGTAATGACAAACCTTCCACTTCAAGTCCTAGTTGGACCAGCTGGCGCAAGACCTGAAGCTGCAGCACGAGAGGAGCGACGACAGGAACCGCCAGCTCATCGACAGCTTGCAGGAGAAATTATGATTATCTTTCTTTACAGGTAGCAGCACGAAACTCTAGCGCTGACCTTGCTCGCGCAGAAGTCAAAAATGATTACCGTACCCATGCGCTATCCCTCTATGTCGCTCAGCGCTAAACTTACAAGCCGCTACTTGTATGATAGTGTTGGCCTATTTCAATGGCAAACCAAATTAGACTTTATTGTCATTTCGTAGCGCAGAATGTTGCTTGACACTGCAATGCGAGCTCGTATCTACGTACGCATGTCGTGGTTTTGGAGTAAAGACACAGTATGGCACTTATGGTATGGCACTTTACAGAAGCGGAGTACCTATCATTTATGCCTACACTACTACTAACGAAACTATACATCCGTACACACGTCAATGTGTGTGTGTTCGACCGCAGCCGCTCAACACCTCGACAAGATGATATCGGGGGAAAGTTGTAGAAACGGGAAACGGGTCGGGGAGGCACATTGCGCAGGACCTGAAGAGATTCCGTTCTGTTCATAATACTTATATTCATTCTGTGGTCAAGGTCCAGGTCTGGGAAAAAGAAAAAAACATAGAATGCACCGGATTGTAAAAGCCAATATAATTTGCGAGAATCTGAATTATGCCAAAAGGCAATGCGGCTATGATATAAATGCTAATTGATATTTACGAAATAAAACATAAGTTATTTAGTGCTAATTTATTACTGCCAAAAACGCCAAGAAAAACAAACGACGCACGAATCTGTCATTGTAGTTTTTTATGTATACAAAGAGTTCGTATACCTCCTTACTGTAGAGGTTTTATATAAGTACGCTAGCTCATACATATCAGGCTAGCAATCCATCACGTCGTCCCCTCATAACCAATTTTTATTAGAACTTTTTAACCACAAGATTTGTTACAGTAAACTCTTCAAATGAGCACCAAAACCAACTGCTGCAATACCTGAGCGCCGCCAAGCAGCAGGCTGATGCTGAGCTCGGTGAGACCAGGCTGAAGCTAGCTACTGAACAGGCCAAGAAAGAAGAGCTGGCTGCCGCTGTCAGTGAGCTCAGCCGCCATCTTGAACAGGGCAAGAACGAGATCCAGATGGTACGAGTATCACCTGTTATTTTAAACTAGCATCTATACCAGAGGTTCCCAAACTTATTTTGTCAAACGCCCACTTTAAAAAATCAGTTATTTTGTAGCGCCCCCCATTTTATTCACCATAAAAACCTGAATCACATATTTGTCTTGCCTGTAGTTTAATTCAACTTATATTCTAAACTAGACTTTTTTACAAGAGAGAGCAATAATAATACATACACCAGTACATTACAGTATCTTTTATAAAAAAAAACAACAATAATCAACATTGTTAATTTTAAATGAAAAAATAGCAATAATAATAAAATTTAACAATAATAAAGAGTATTGGAAGTGGGGACCTCACCTGCGAAACTTTAAAACACGAAATTTTTTCAGTGTTTGATTCCTTTAACGATATAAATAGCGTTGTGAACGCATTAAAATAATAAATATTAATTACATTTTTAGTTTATATTTGTACAATAAAAAAAGATATAAATATGAACTAATAAATGGATGTTGTGTAGTAAGAGGATTTTAATTTCAGTGAAATTTAAAATATGAAATAGCTGAAGTTATAAATCACTCATTGCTTAAATCACATCAGCGCCCCCCAACTTTATTCTGGGCCCGTTACCGCCCCCCTTAAAGCCTCCAGCGCCCACAAGGGGGCGTTATCGCCCACTTTGGGAAAGACTGATCTATACTACGTGTATATAATGACGATCTCTGAAACTGGGGTTCGAGATTTAAAGTCAAAACGCCAACACTCTTCTTAGGGAATTCATTCACTACGGACTCAAAGATAGACACACAAATATGATCTTCCAAACGTCCGATGACCATCGACCAGTCGTAGTCCAAAATTCGACGCTGAAGTCGTATGAGGTACTCGCCGATATCTCTAAACAGCCTCGCTGTTTAGGCCTTAAGGCGGCCCTTCCCGGCCGCTCTGTCGTCAACGAGAGCATAGTTTAAAAAGCTTGTTGTTTCATCCCGGGAAATGATAGAAAAAGATGAAAAGCAAAAAGAGAGAGATAACGCATGAGGGCTTGGACTGCCTCCGTAGTCCAGTGGTCAAGGCGTTCGCCTTGTGACCCGGAGGTCATGGGTTCGATTCCCACTGGGAAGCATACTTTGTGAAAAGTTGTTTCCAGTCTGGATAGGATATTGCAGGCTTGAATCACCTGATTATCCGAAAAGAGTTTTACGTGCCTTCCGAAACACGGAAGATGATTCCGTGTTTCGGAAGGCACGTAAAACTGTGGGTCCCGAGGTGTGGCTACCTAGCGTTTGATCATCAAACTATTCAAGGATTGGTTCCTGGTTTGCCCTTTGGGTCGTGGAGGTCAGACGGCAGTCGCTCTGTGTAAAAACCAGTAACCTCGTCAAATCTCCTTGGTTAGGTAGCGGACCCCGGGCTCTGAAGCGTCACTGCTGAGGATGCAACCAGGAATACGCTCGGATGATGATGATGAACGCATGAGGGCTCGGTTTGCATTCTATTGAATGAAATTATTATTATTATTAACTATCCATAGAGCGCATATTAACTATTTATAGGTTGCGGAAAAATTTCATAAAACTTGTTCCATGTGTTACGTTTTTTTCAGTAAGCCTTACAAGTGTGTGAAATAAATGTTTTTTATTTAAAAATCTCATTAAATTTGCGAGGTTTATATCGAAATATTTTTTTCCTTTACAATTTATGAGTACTTTATGAACGATCATAGTTCAGCTAAAATTTGTGCAAAAAAGCAGATTTTTTGAGGCTTATACTGACTTTGTTTTTCTAAATTTTAATTTTTTATTCCGATAGAAACCTAGAAATTGCTCACAAGATACCTGTTACTTCAAAATAATTCATGAAAGATCAATTACAACGTCATAATCACGTACGAGCGTTTGTATTAAAAGTAAGACGGGAAGGCTCCTCTTAAGGCCGTGGGCGGGGGCTTATGTAGCCCTTGCCTACGCCTCTGTTTACTATCCTCATAAATTCGTCTTGCCCTACCGGGAGCCCTACGTACATATTTCCTCGCATATTTCCAACCTTATTTGTTGTAAATGTCTACTTCAACAGAAAGACTCGACGATTGCCAACATCCAGAGGGAAACCAAGCAGCTGATCCATGAGTTTACCGTCCAGAGCAATGACATGAAGAACGCGTTCGCTAAGAAGGATAAAGAGTAAGTCGTTTTCTCAGAAGCGTAGGACATCGAGCCACCAGTAGGAATGTTTGTCCCAACCCTAGTAGCATTTATCGTTGGGGTGTCCACGCCAACGGTTGGCATTTTGTCGGGAGGTGGTAGTGGACCTGCCAACAAAGCCCCAATAATGGACCAACCATGGTGAGTTCTCGTTGATTTCCCCACGAACCTACATCATTGGGCCCAGTAGCTCTGCCGTCTATGAACCAACGAGGATATTTTCCCGTAGGTATATCGTTGGGTTAACCGAAATCAAATTTACAAGATTTTATTACTTGTGCACTCTTGTTTTAATTAAGCAATGTTATAGAATATACAAATCTATGCTATTATTGCATTCTTCCACTTGATGGCAACTGAACAAAAAAATTATGATCTGGTTATAAACGCAATGGGCCAACGATGTAACAACAACGTGATATTTTCCACAAACATACGACAGCGGGCCAACGACCACAACAGTTGGTTAGCCAACAATGTTTGTGTCGTATTTACCACAAACTTATGACGTTAGGCCTACTAGCTCTACGGTTGATTTATCAACGAGGAATCCCTTCGGTTGTAACATCATTGGCTTTACCAAATTCAAAATACGAACAACTAGGTAGTTTCTGTTTGTGTCAACTAGGTACTTTTGTGAGTATGTGACAAGATTGACAAGGAGAATACTAATACATAAGTATTTTTATAAGTATAGTAGTGTACCTACTAATAGCACAGTAGCTAAAAATATTTTTTGTTTGATGGCTCTTGAGGTATACAAATCTATGCTATTATTACATACTTCGACTTGGTGGCAAGTGTGGCTTGGCAACTGATCAAAAAATTTATGATCTGGTTTTAAACGCAATGGGCCAATGATGTAACAACAACGTAATATTTTCCACAAACATATGACACCGGGCCAACGACCTTAACAGTTGGCTAGCCAACAATGTTTCTGTCGTATATACCACAAACTTATGACGTTAGGCCTACTAGCTCTACGGTTGATTTATCAACGAGGAATTCCTTCCGTTGTTACATCATAGGCGTTACCTACCAAATATACGAACAATTAAGGTGGAAAGTGGAACCTCCAAGGTGACCCGCGAAATTCAAATTTTCTTAGGATTTTTGCAATTTCCGAATTTGTATCAGGTTGTTAATGATTAAAATATGATTCGCGACATTTAGAAATATGGTTTAACCACTTGACTGACATCCATGTGTATGTGTATGAAAGTCAGTGCCACTGACTTTGCATTTAAATTAAGGGTTCACCCACTGATGCATGTATAGTGTTGCCAATCGGCAACATAGGTACTGAACTGAAATTATTATTTTTTAATTATTATTTTTCTTACCTAACATTGTGTTCGGGCGAAGCAGTACGGTGAAATTGAGATGTATGATAAATTATGGTAAACCGAGCGCGCAAAAATATACGTTAAGTCCTTTGGGAAAAGGGGTTTTATTTTATGCAAATACTTCTGCCGGCATTAATCAAGTTTGTTAAAATTTTCAATAATTTTGCTGTGTCGGTACGGACTTTGTTTTGGAGATTTCACACTTTTTTATTACTTATTTACGCCAAAAGTTGCGTAAAATAAGCAAAAAACGAATCTTTGATGGCTTTTAACTTTTTAATGGATTTTTATTTTACTATTCTGTCTGTATCCGTATAAACAAAATTTATAATGAGACAAAACAATATCATGTCAAACTTTGAATGTACAATGTCAAACAGTGGAAGACTGAAATCCCCCCTCCGAAATTTGTATAGAAAAAGTATCGACTAGTTCAACCTTAAGGATTAACAGAGTTATAAACCCTCAAAGTTTACAAAGGTTCCTAGAATGATTATTCATTCATTCATGAAAAAGTCATTCTAGCTAGTCATCTTTTTACCCCAAAATGTACCTTTTCAGCGCTGGATATGTACCATTTGGGAACTCGGTTGTGGCAACATTATCATTTTGAGTTTAGGTTTGGCGGCTGTCGTGCCATACGTAACGTAACATAAACGAGAAGTTTTTAATATAATAGTGTACTTTAATTTGTTGACAAAAATTAGAAAACTCACAGTAATCAGGTAAGTGATGTTAATCTTTGTTAGCTAATTTCAAGTTTGCACTGCATGATTTGTGTATTAACATAATGGCGGCATTCTAAATTTTAACAACACCGCGTGGCGTGGTCTAACTTTTATGTTGTGATTTTTCTTATAAGCCTCTAGTTGTAACTGACTAAAACTGAATTTTGTAATATGGGTTACTTCGAACAAAAGGGAGAAAAATCATGCGCGAGCATGATTTTTCTCCCGATTCAAACACCTACCTACTGCGTTTTCTACTATCTTTTCACTTAATTTTCCTTAGATATGTTTAAAGTAGTTGAGTTTGATGAAGACGGAGGTGGTGGAGTGAGTCTCATCATACGGGAGTGGCTGACGCCCCAGAAGAATCGTTGCATGTGGCCTCCGCAAAGATTAATAAACAAGTTTAACAAATGTATTGATGGATCTATTGTGGCAAATAATACATGGGAAATATTCAAGATAAAGCGCGTATTCTATGAAACTGGTTTGTTTGCATGAAATTTCTTGTTTGTCACATTTTATTTGCTTTTTGCATTATTTGAGAGGATTTGAGCAAAACTGAAAATTGTTTAATGCATTCGGCATTATCACTGTGTGTATATTTAAAAAGTCTTGTGCCCGTGTCTGGGGGTAATGGAATCTTGCAAGTCTAACTTTCCCACTTCACAGTGAGTTATTGACCCAAATACGTTTATTTTAGATAACTTAGTTAAGGCTAGAGAAAAAGAGAAGCTTCAATAGTCTGAAGTTAACATAATGATAAATCTATCCGCCAACGCAAAAAGACAAGGAAAATATATGATAGTGACACCAGTCCTGACAATTCAAATGATAATACATACTATCGCATACCCAACACTGCCTGCAACCAAATTAGGATCTGATACCAAAATTCCTAAAACACATTCTGCTGTGTCGCTCTTTCTGGAGTGCTTCTACAGGTACTATTTTTTTTTGTGTACCATACAAATTTATTATATGGTTTAACACTAAGGGATAGATGTGCAATATTTAGAATTTAATTTTTATCTACAGGTGACATTTACAAACCTACCTGGCAAAACCGGTACTCTATGCACCATACACTAGTTGCTTATTCTACTTTGGGTGTTTGTTCTGATGAAGAATACTTCACTGAGAAATGTCAGAAGTATGTAGGGCCTCTAAAGTGCATTCTACATGAGGTACTTCTACCAATAAAGAATATATCTCAGAAAAATATCTGAAGCAAGTAGCTGCCACTAAAGTACCTTCTACACTGGGTACTTCTACCGATAAAGAATATATTTATGAAAAATATCAGAAGCAAGTAGCTGCCACTGAAGTATCACTGCAAAGTTTTGGTAAGTAAATACGACTGCTATAAGTTTAGTACAACATGAAGCTAGTCTTTTTTGAAGTCAGTTGTTGGTACAGAACCCTAAAAATTTCAATATTGAAAGTTTATCAATACCTAATTTAAAAACATTCTATTCAAAAGTTTCCTGGATTTGACTGTAACACCATTTTTAAAGGAAACTCTCAACTCTCAAGCCCTAGGTAGGATTATTACAATAACCCTAAGTGGGAAACTGGGAAAAATGGAGGCATTGCATAACTTTTATTCAATGCTCAGCAGATGTTCACAAAAATCCATCTTAATAAAAAAAAATTAAATACTTTCTTAACCAAAAATCAATTTTATTTCAGACGTCATTGCCAAGTTTAGCACACATTTAAACTGACATAAGAGAGCTACAAATATCGCAGCAAGAAATACTACAAAGAATAAGATCCTATTCTTCGACACCATTGGAACATTCACTGCCAGATGGAATTACGCTGCCTTGTAATGACCATGAGTCATTGCTTACTATCGAAACCTGGATTAAGACAACAACTGAAAATAAAAAAAACATTTGGTAATTTTTTTATTGTATTCTTATTTATTCATAAGGTTGTTTATATCATTTCAATACGGTATTTGACTCTAGTTAAAATGAATTATTTCACACTAATCAATCACTAAATTAAATTTTTAATTTCGAGAACTTTTAAAATAGATGGTCTTTTGGCTGCTGAATTTGGCAGATCGTTTTGTGCACTTTGAAAAAATTGCTTATTTGACTTTAGAGTCAAATACCATATTACTTCCTGTGTCGTGCACTTGGTCATCTATATTAAAAATAAATATTATTAAATATGAAGGTTGTGGTAATCATGATTTAACATAGCTATGTGTACAGTATATTATGTAAATATGGGAAAAAAATACTTTTTCGAATTGTTTATATTGCTATTAAATTTTCAGGTTTCTTATCTCAGCCTTGTGGGTGGCAATAGGATACCTGTAATAATACGAAGAATTCTAGAAAAGCTTTTTAAAAAGCTGTTCTATGTAACTGGACTGGAAAAAATAGGAAGATACCTTTGAAAGACTTGGAACTAGTTGACATTATAAGAGGTAAGTGTTATTAAAGGCATATGTAATCCATTTATTTCTATGGTACAATCAACCAATCTTATTCCTTCATAAGTAAGTTGTAACGTATGGAATAAGGCCTGATCCTCTCTTCATGAGAGGCTGTATTTGAATTAAATTCAGTTTACGTCAGAAAAAAAAACAGCCTATAAATTATTCTGATGAATGCGGTATCTGACGAAAGTGGCCTAAATCGTTGCTAGCAGTGGTGCATATTACGGATTATGATATATATAGCAGACATGATATCACAATAATATGACATGTATATGACAGACATGATATCATCACAATAATATGACATGTATATGACAGACATGTTATATGCCTCTTTATACTACTAGAGTAATTGCAACATTCCAATGGTTTTTTTTATATATAGATGCTGTGCGCCAAAACCAAATTGCTGCAAATGCTACAGATGCCGTGATACACGAAGTAATATCAAATTGGTTCAGATTCACCAAAGACCGCAATGGAGGAAGGGAAGCCTTAGTTTTCAGTTTGAAACTGGTGTCAAAAAATAGTGATGAAATAGTCGGTCCTAACAATCATTATTTTAATCCCGTTAAGTATGGCACTGTTCAGGATAGAACAAGGATTTAAATAAAAGGAGATATCCTTTCAATGATTATAATGGACAAAAACTCCAAATACATAACGTAACTTAAATTTAGGGGAAATCTATATAAAGATGCGACCCGTGAGCAGGCAAAATTGGAAGAGAGCGCGAGCGGGGGAACGATCTTGATTTATAGACCCTGCGGGGCGCGGGGGGTCGCCAGTCGCTGATTGGTCCAGCTGGTATCGCGTGATGCTCCTGCTTCGTCGTTGGGTGGCCGCGGCGTAGACATCATCCAGGCCGTTGAAAGCCTAGGCAGCTTTCAACAATTAGCATTCATTATCTAGGGGTAGTAGGCAGAGACGATTGAGGGCGCGCCTTATTGTTCCCTTGGCGGTGGTTATGTCTGCGACTCTAGGTACTCCGTCGGATCCGGTGTATAGTCGGCTTACTCGGCCCATCCGCCAGCAGAGGGGTGGTGTCTGGTCTTCCTTAATGAGAACTAGATCGTCTAGTTTGAGGTCCTTGGCCCTTTCTCGCCATTTCGTTCTCTGTTGTAGCTGTGCTACGTACTCGGAGGCCCATCGTTTCCAAAAATGTTGGCGTATTTGTTCAAGACGCTGATATTGATCCAAGCGGTGTGTGTTGCAGTCCACGTAGCTTGTTGTAGGTAGAGACGTCATCGACCTGCCGATCAAGAAGTGAGCTGGGGTAAGAGTTTGGAAATCATTGGGTGACGGGCTGAGAGGACAGAGGGGTCGGCTATTTAGGATAGCTTCTATTTGTGTGAACACAGTCGCAAGATCCTCGAATGTAAGGTGAGAGTGACCTAAAATTCGATGTAGATGGAACTTGGCTGACTTAACGCTTGCTTCTACCAGGCCATTAAAATGAGGAGCGTAAACAGGCGAGAAGCGGAACTCTATGCCTCGACAAGCTGCAAAGTCATTGATAGAGGCGCTATTTGACTTAATAAAATTGCTAATTTCCTTTGCAGCCCCTACAAAGTTACGACCATTATCACAATAGATAAGTTTAGGTAGTCCTCTGCGTGCAATAAATCTATTTAAAGTTTGAATAAATGCATCGCTAGATAGAGAGCTTACAACTTCGAGGTGTACACATTTATATCTAAAACAAACAAAAATACAAAGATAGCATTTGCTGATTTTACATCCGCGGCCCTTACGATCCTTTATTAAGAAAGGGCCGGCTAGATCGGTAGAGACGGTACTAAAGGGATAATCTGGCTCTACGCGTGATGGCGGCAAGTTGCCCATTATATTAGATAGAGACGACCCTTTAAATCTGCAACAGGTAAGACATTTCCTGACAACGTTTCTAGCCAGCTTTCTGCCGCCCAAGGGCCAGTAGCGCTCTCTAATAGAGGCGAGCAGATGCTGGGGTCCTGAATGAAAAAGACGTAAGTGCTCACTTTGAAAAATAAGTTTAGTTAGGTGATGATCAGATTTTAGCAAGATAGGATGACGCTTGTCATAAGAGTAGTTAGAAGAGTCAATACGTCCTCCTACGCGTAGCAGATTGGAGTCATCAAGAAATGGGTTTAAAGATGACAGAGGATTTTTAGATTTTAATTGTTTATTTGAATTTAGAATATTGATTTCTGAAGGAAATGATTCTAATTGGGCTATCTTGATTAGTATTGCAAGAGAGTTTTTAAGTTCTTGAGTTGTTAATAGAGACTCTGTTATTTTTTGTTGCGGGTTTTTGCAATTATGTATAAATCTAAGGACTCTAGCATAGGTTCTTTGTATAAAATAGAGCTTAGAGTATCTCTGAAATTCAACTTTAGGAACCGTAGGTAGGGCTTCCGCCACCAAAGCCGGCATGGCTTTAATCTCAGGCAGCTCAACATTTTCAGCTGAGAGCACGGGCCAAGTGGCTTCAGGCTGGGTAAGAAATGTCGGCCCATGCCACCATAGGTCAGACTTGATTAGATCTTGGGGATCTACGCCTCGAGAAGCGAGGTCTGCGGGATTGTCAGCTGTAGGCACGTGACGCCAGCTTTTGAGATCTGTGAGTTCGGCTATGGCTGCTACCCGGTTGGCTACAAATGTTTTAGTTTTGTTAGGAGTTTTGAGCCAACCTAAGACAACACTAGAGTCGGTCCAATAATAGATTCGATTAATAGGACAATTTAGGGCTTTAGATACCGCAGCGCCCAACTGCGCGCCTAGTAAGGCCGCACAGAGCTCCAAACGGCAGATAGTACAAGCCTTGAGGGGAGCCAGGCGAGCCTTGGCGCACAATAAGTTGACCTGGACGTTATTGTCGGCATCTATGGACTTAAGAAAAATGCAACTACCATATGCCAATTGGGAAGAGTCGCAAAAGCAATGCAATTCTATATATGTGTAGTTATCTATCAAAACTTTTCTTGGAATGTATGTAGAAGAAATAAGGTTAATTTGAGAACTAAATTTCAACCATGAAGTTAGAATGGAGGGGGGTACGGGCTCATCCCAGTCTAATTTTTCAACCCATAATTTTTGCAATAATATTTTGGCCTTTATAGTGACAGCAGAAAGTAACCCAAGGGGATCAAAAATTTTAAAGGTAGAAGATAAGATTGTTCTTTTAGTAATACTTTGACTGGGTGTATAGTTGGTAGGAAAGTTAATTTCGTCTGTAGTTGGGGACCAGCCAAGGCCAAGCGCACTTGTGGAGTTACTTATAATTAAGTCAGAATTTTCTAAACTTTCTGTTGTTATGAGATTGGGTAGATTGGAACGATATTTTCTCAAATGAAAACAACCCTTACTTAATTCGGCAGAGACGGACTGTTGAATAAGTCTTAATTCTCGTTCAGAATTCGCCCCAGTAAGCAAGTCGTCGCAGTAGAGATCCCTTTGTATTATATTTTTTATTTTAGGGTCTTCACATTCTTCTCCAACTTGCCAGAGACATCTAGTACTAAGAAAACTTGCACTAGCAAACCCATAGGTAACGGTGTTTAGCCTGAGTGTACTAAGAGAGTCATTTTCATTGTCCCGCCATACAATTAATTGCAGATCACGGTCGGGAGCTCTAACGAGAACTTGGCGAAAAAATTTATCTATGTCTCCCGACAGAACATATCTGTACAACCGGAAACGTAGCAGAATATTAAATAAAGAGTCTTGGAGATTAGGGCCTACCATTTGAAGGTCGTTGGCAGATAAACCAGAAGTAGTGGGCTGACTGGCATTGTAAACAACACGAAGCTTGGTACTTTCACTTTTTTCTTTAATTACAGGATGATGAGGCAAAAAATAAGAATTGGGAGGCTTTAGAATAATAGATTTAGAGAGATGTCCACGTTCGGCATACTCATGAATAAATTGAGAATATAGAGCCTTAAGCTCGGGATTTTTTCTAAATCGAGCTTCTAGATTAAGAAATCGCTTTTTAGCAACGTTATAGGAGTCTCCCAGACAATCTACTTCGTCCTTTAGGGGGAGAGCTACGCAGAAACGACCGCTGCTAGTACGGGTATAATTAGAGAGAAAATGCTTCTCGCAAAGTGTCTCTTCCTCTGAGTAAGGTCGAGATTGGGGAATATTTTCTAGTTCCCAAAATTTGGTAAGCTCTTCGCTGATTGTGGAAGGGCTTTCTTCCTTGAATAATAAATTACAAACAATGGGTTTAGAGGAAATTTTGGGTTTGAAAGCAGGTATAGGCCCAGCAATAAGCCATCCTAATTTGGAACTCCTTAGACTAGGATTATTAGGGCCTAGGGAGTGCTGTTTGCTGCCTATTATTTCCCAAAATAAATCGGCACCAATAAGCATATCGATAGGGGATGAAACGTTAAAGTTGGGGTCTGCAAGTTCAAACTGCTCTAAACTTAGATGACTGGTGTTGAATGATGACTTAGGGACATTGTCAGAAATTTTTTCTAAAATTAGGCAACACATTGACATGTTAAATGGAGTCGTGATCGATTGAATATTTAAGGCGCAGCGTTCAGGGCTTAGATTTAATTGATTATTGCCCAAAGCTACTATAGTGACATTTGATGGCTGAGGAACTAAATCTAATCTTTGTTTTACACTCTCGGTAACGAAAGATGATTGACTCCCACTGTCAAGGATTGCTTTAGCAATAATAGATTTATTTGAATAAGGGTTGGATAGTCGTACCATTGCTGTGCATAATAAAACTTGAGAAGAAGACATGACAGACATAGATATAGAAGTAGTGGCTGTAGGCGTAGGAACTACCTCAGAAGCAGCGGGCAAGTGAAGAAGCGAGTTGTGCCTCTTTTTACATTGCCTACAAGTACCGGGAAGCTTACACGCTTGCACGGTGTGACCTGGCCTTAAACAGTTGTGACACAAACCTAATTTCCCGACTACTAAGTTCCTATCTTCCGGGGATTTAGATTTGAACGCCGTGCAATCATAGAGGCGATGAGAGCCGTGGCACATGGCACATTCAACTTTGGATTGATTGGTAGAAGAAGAGGCTGACTCTTTAGACGCAGCAAGAAAGGTCTTAGTGTGCACTTTAGGCTGGTTTAGGTTATAGGTTGTCTGTCTGTTTCTGTCTGGCCGATCGGACTTGTTGCGATTTACAGTCTCCAAAACATCAGCACGGCCTTTTAGAAAGGTAAAAAAGTCATTGAGAGTAGGAATGTCATTTAAACTATTTCTATGTTCTTCCCATTTCAAAATAGTGTTGGTGTCTAACTTAGAAGACAAGATGTGAATAATTAGAACGTCCCACGAGTCGGTTGGTAAACCCAACGTGTTGAGGGCACGTAGGTTTTTATTTACATGATCAATAATAAATCTCAAAGCCTTGTCAGACTCACGAACAAATTCTATGGTTAGTAAAGATTTCAAATGATTATTAATTAGTTGTCGTTTGTTGTCGTACCGGTTGCAGAGTAGAATCCATGCCTCAGAATAATTTTTATCAGACACTTCAAGGTTACTAAGAACTCGAGAGGCTTCACCCTCCAAATAAGAACATAGATAATGAAATTTATGTATATTTTTTATTTTTTCATTATCATGAATCAGTGAGCAATATATTTCTTTGAATTCTAGCCATTTGTGGGCACTGCCATCGTATTTAGGAATGTTAATAACAGGTAATTTAAAGCCCAAGTTGTTGCAACCATCACTGCTATGATGGAGGCACCCATTGGAATGCAAACAGTTTGAAATATTACTATTTTCCGATTTAGAAGGGCTGTGCCTTTGAATAAATTCTTGTGCGAAAGAAATACAAGTATCGAATTCCTGTTCAATAAGATCGCGCGTGGTAATTTCGTAATCTAAATTTGACTCACTATGGATTTCTATTTGACTCTGCAACCCGTCGAAGTCGATAAGTAACGCTTCCATTCGTGATAGCTTCATGGCAAGCTTTCCTATTTCTAAGGCAGAAACCTTTTCTAACAGTTCTAATGAATCCAAATAATTTTTAAACTTAGTTACACGTCCCTTAATGGAACCGCGCTTGGTAGTTAAATCTTTAAGCGAGTCAGTAGCCATCACGAATTGCAAAAAACTACACGCGTAAATAAGTAAATAAATGTTACGAACGACACGCTCCTCAAATCGCTGACTGTGGCACGATGCAAGCGAGCGGTGAGTCATGCGCCGGCCGCGGTCGCCGGGCAGCTAATGCTCGATAGTCAGTAGCACGCGCAGCGCCGGGGAAGCGGGCGTATGTAGTCGGCGCGAGTGCGTCACCTGGAATTATACGACGAATGGGTTTGCAATAGCTCGCGACAACATGCGTTAAGGAGGGAAGCTAAACTGCTATGAATGTGAAATGATACTGTTATGTAAATGGAGTTTGAGATGAATAGGTAAAAATAAACAAATAAGATGGATAGCTAGGTAAGATTAAAATCAAATTGAATAGAACCTACTAGTGTCTAAAGGTTAAAGAAAAGGTTTGTGATTAGCGAGAAGTGGGCGTAGATGTGAATATAAGACCTACGCCTTGGTCCCTCGATCGCCTCCTACGATCTGCACGGGAAGAGATGCAGCTGGAACATTCTATGCTTTTTTATAGCCCCCAGCCCAGCATGGGGGTAAATGACACTAGGTAATTTAGTGGAAGCGTGATAAAACGGCTAGACAGAGATAGGGCAGATGAATAGGCTAGTGATCCGCGGTGTATAATGATTCTAGCGTTATCACTATGGGCAACTGGATCGGTAAGCTTGATGATCTTAGCTCGGTGGTGAATGGACACTAAACACTATGGAAATAGTCACCAAACATTCAAAAATATCGCGAAATGTTCACACAAATAAAAGGGGATAGAACTAGGAAAGTGATAGGAACGAGCTCACAGTCAGGATGGCAGGTAGCTGCAGTGCGGGACGTCGGTGTCGCTTCGTCTGCTGGGCGTTGACTGCCACGTGGTTGTGGATTCCTCGTTGTCTCGTCTGGTTTGGAAACGGCCGCTCGTTGCACGCTGTGTAGTGGTCTTGCTTAGGGCCTTGGCGTCGATGCCTCGTCGTTGTAGCCTCCGAGTTGACCTGGCGTTGCGTTGACCTCGTGCACGTGGCTTGGGCGTGGACCTGTAACTCCGGCAAAAATTAGGCTGTCCGAAGCAGGTCCTGTCACGGTCGCCACTTTGTTCAGGATAGAACAAGGATTTAAATAAAAGGAGATATCCTTTCAATGATTATAATGGACAAAAACTCCAAATACATAACGTAACTTAAATTTAGGGGAAATCTATATAAAGATGCGACCCGTGAGCAGGCAAAATTGGAAGAGAGCGCGAGCGGGGGAACGATCTTGATTTATAGACCCTGCGGGGCGCGGGGGGTCGCCAGTCGCTGATTGGTCCAGCTGGTATCGCGTGATGCTCCTGCTTCGTCGTTGGGTGGCCGCGGCGTAGACAGGCACTATATTAAAAACGTGCAATAAAAACGTCCCTACCGTTCTCACATGAGAGGTGGGGATTCTGTCTTGACCTTTAAGTCAAAATTCCCTACAAAATTAAAGCAATTGCACCCATAAAACTGAACAACTTTCTCCAAGAATCCAAAAATGACAAAAAAATCGAACTCCCATACTTATTTGTCGTCTGCTGATCGGACAGTCTTTTATGGGCGGACCTGTTATTGTTTTTCAGATGGGTGTCTTGGCAAAGTTATTCAGTTTCGTGGGTGTGTTACACACCCTTTAATTTTGTTTTGCTAAATGAAAATTCACGGTGTCTACTTGTGACTATTCCATCACAATTCTTTTTACATTGCCACAATTGATTTTCATGAAGTTGTCAGAAATGGAGATTCTGTCTTTAAGGGCACCTGATAATAGAGTTCGTTTTTGTTTGGTTTCCATTAATTTTGCCGGCTTGTAATAGTTTTTAAGACCGAATTAATCGAATAAATATTATAATAATAATGTTAAAAATGTTTTTGATTTGGTTTTTACCACCTAGGCATGTTAGTACGTGTGGTGACAGATGGGTATCGACACCCGACTACTCGCCTGAGTATTTATCAGGTGGCGAGGTATAAGACTGCGAATGTTTCAGGCAATGTATTTTCAGTGCCCATATGGCACCAGTCACTAAGTGATCCCACACCGGTGTAGAAAATTTCACGAGATATTTTTCAACAACCAACAACATATGTTGTTAGGTATTGAAAAATATCACCAACGTTTCTGTACCGGTGTAGAAGTATCTTGTAACGAAAGGCCAACGTAGATATATCTACAGTTATAAATATTCGGAAGGGCCTTTGTAAAGAAATACCCAATTGGCACTACGAGGACAAACAAGTGCAAAGCCAACGGTAGGGGTTCTGTTAGAAAACACGCAAGTGGCCTTACGTGGATAAACAAGTGAGGGGCCTACCTAGGGTTGCCATCATTGGGCCTCCGTGTTTTATGATTGAGAATCCAACGTAAAGCCAACTTTTGGGCCTCTGTAAGCACATGTGGTTGGCCCAGCGTGGATAACCATATTAGGCCCAACGATGACCCTACTGTTGGTACTACTATTTTTAGGGGTGACAAGCCTCACGGTTGGCCAACTAAAAAGTGGACGGAGGCCCGACAAACACCCAACACAAAATGCTACTAGGGAATAGACCTACCAGTACGACTACTGGGATGTCAGTCCCAACAGATCAGTAGTACCTACCTAAGAGGAAGTCAAACGACCTGACCAAAATCTGGAAAGGCCAGAAGAAGGCTACTTTAGATTGGTAACTTGGAAATTGAATTGTGTTATGAAATTAGCAATAATGTCCAACAAGATTTATTTACTGATAGATTATCAAAATTTCAACATTCTGTTTATCAACATAACTTATAAGTAGTAAGTATGGCATAGTGTATTTCATATTTTTCTTTTCCTTATTATTGTTTTGTTAGAATTTTTAGCTTGCATGTATATTAAATATAAATAAATAAATAAATATATAGGGGACAAATTACACTGATTGAGCTAGCCCCAAAGTAAGTTCGAGACTTGTGTTATGGGATACTAACTCAACGATACTGTATTTTATAACAAATACATATATAGATAAACATCCAAGACCCAGGACAATTTGAAAAAGGCCATTTTACAACTTGCCCTGACCGCGATCGAACCCGGGACCTCTGGGTGGCGGACTAGCATGGTGACCACTACGCCACGGAGGTCGTCAAATGTTCTCTACAATGTTGTGTACAATCTATTTTAGGATGTCGGAATTACATTGATTATAGATATAAGTACTAGATAATAATTAAGAGCATGTTCTGGTGTCTGTGATTGTACCTTAATAAATAAAATAAAATAAAAATCCTTGGGAAAGGCTTCTATCCAGCTGTAGAAACGATGGTGATCATCATCATCATCCGAGCGTATTCCCGGTTGCATCCTCAGCAGCAACGCTTCAGAGCCCGGGGTCCGCTACCTAACCAAGGAGATTTGACGAGGTTACTGGTTTTTACACAGAGCGACTGCCGTCTGACCTCCACAACCCAAAGGGTAAACCAGGAACCAATCCTTGGGTAGTTTGATGATCAAACGCTAGGTGGCGTTCGGGACCCACAGGTTTACGTGCCTTCCGAAACACGGAATCATCTTTCTTTTCGGATAATCAGGTGATTCAAGCCTGCAATATCCTATCCAGACTGGAAACAACTTTTCACAAAGTATGCTTCCCAGTGGGAATCGAACCCAAGACCTCCGGGTCACAAGGATAACTCCTTGACCACTGGACTACGGAGGCAGTAGAAACGATGGTGATGACTCCTCATAATTTTTATGAATATTCATAGGATGTAGCACTTTCAACCTTCAGGTCTAGCTATATGCTCTCACCACAATCGACCAGAATAATTATTGGCGATTTTTCGACTGTAAGTACATGAAATTCAGCCAACTTCAACAGCTGCACGAAGAACCGATGGTTGCTTGCTTGTCGCTCACGCAGCGTCCGAACAGTTAGTTCTAATTTTACTATAAGGAGTGTAAGTGATCACAGCATTGCAGGTTGAAAGAAGCTCTAGAATCGATCGAGGCGCTGCAACGAGCAGTGAGCAACCAGGAAGAGTTCACGGCCGGCTTGCGAGAGCAGAACTCGCAGCTGCACGAACAGCTCTCCGCCGCTGAGGACCAACTGCAGGCTGCTCGGCAGGAGCAGGAGCGGCTGCTAAATGACATGGAGGTAACATCATCATTATCAGGTCTTTTTAGTCGCTAATTCTACCAGAGCCATACGTGGGCAGAGCAGCCAGAGGATTTGGCCTGGAGGTAATATTGAAAAAAACCTCATTTTTATGATAGTCGTGCAGTTGTTGAACTCGAAAAACTGCTTCATGACCTTTCGTCCAATACTTACTCATGTTTCTCTTAAATCAAAAAAATACTTTTAAAGAGGAACAATCAAGTACAGCACATTTCTCTTTCTCTTGTCTATATCTTCATACTTCCCCATGCTCAAAGTATATTATTAATAGACATTTTCATGCGCTTAATCAACAATTCTTAAAATAAATCTTAATTTTTCTCCGTATTCTGGTTTAGAATAACAAAAAGGAAAATGAAGACCTCAAGCAGACAACCGCAAGCCTGACGGAAATCAAGCAAAATCTGGAGAGGATGATCCAGGAGAAAGACGAGGTAAGTATTTGCTGCACGAGCAATTTGTCACTTTAGTAAAATTACAGGGGGAGCACCCGACAAAAGACAAACTCTTTGGATACCTGGTGTTCCTATTTAGATAAAACAGATTTATTGAAACAAAAAAATATATGTTTTTACATGCAAAATTTTCTTAAAAACTAAAATAAATATAAAAATACTAATCACATTTCATATATGAATATGAGCCTAGTCAAATTGAACGAGCGAGCGAAGTTCTCCAAGTCTACTCGAACAATACGTCGTTTGTTTGTACAGATATTTGTTTGACGATAACTGTGTAATTTTGTTTGGACGTGTATAAATAGTAGAGTAATAATATTTTTAAGTTCAAACATGACCCAGATCGGTTAAGGGGTTGCCAAGATACGGGGTTCGCGAATTCTCAGTTCGGGGCGAACTACTAGTAAGTCTATTGAATCGCAAATCCACGCATACAACCAATATGGATACCACGAAGGTAGACTGGTTGTTTTTGTTTCCTGTAAGAGCATGCAAGAGCATATCGATCCAGTCCAAGCAAAATGACGTACCTTGGTACAATTCCTTGTGATTTTTCAGACGATGAAAAAAGCAGAGATGGAAATGGAGATTTTGAAGTCCAAGATCATTGACTTGGAAACTCAATCAACTGGCTTGTCCACGGAGTTGGGAGAGGCTAAGGCGCTAGGCGAAGCACGCTTGATACAAATAAACGAACTGCAAGCTAGCTGCCACCAACTACAGGCTAATATCAAAGATATTGAAAGTGCTTTCAAAGCTGATAGGTACGAGAGTTTTAGTTTATTTGCCCACTAACGTACCTTTTTTTTTTACGGAGGAAAGATCCCTGTTACGGATACCCGTCAGCCTGCGGGGGAGGCTGTCGGGTTATGTGGGACTCCACGCCAGAACGACGTGCCTACCCACTAAAAAACCTCCGGAGTTCCATCTCAACCGCTTTTGCCGGGGACACGGGAACGGAAATACATCCGCGAACCCCGGCGCGGCTGGCCGCCAAAGCGGCCCCTCCTCGGGGGCGTCACAGCGCCCCCCCACTCACCAAGTCGGCGCGTCCGGAACTCACGGACGCGCCATACCTCCTCGGCCCAATTGAGAGGCGGCAAACTTCCACGCAGTCCACCGCCTGTGGACCCATGGGAGCCAGATAAACCGGCTCCCAGCGGCGGAGAAGATGAAAGGCTCCGCCGCTTGCCTCTCGCCGCAAACGCGGTGCAGCACCGCTCGGTCGCGGAGGATAGGGAGAGCGGCAACGTAACACCGACACTCCTCCTCCTCCGCGACCGATCTTCAACCACAGGCACGGCGGTGTGGCCCCGCCTGAAGCGCCGGGAGGGCAATGAAACATTCCCCTCCCGGCGGCCCCACCCCGGGTGGGGGGAGAACTTCCCACTCCCCCGCCGCCCCATTGGGCGCATCCCTACAGGCTCAAGGCCGAAGCCGAGCCCGCGGGAACGCCCCTCCTCGGGTGGGGGGAGAACTTCCCACTCCCCAATGTGCCGCCCCAATGTGGGCGCTCTCTGCTGGTGGACGACAGCAGGAGCGCCCCCTCGCGGGTTCCTCTTAGCTTCCCCGTGGCTCGAGGCTACCACGGGTACTGAGCCCCCCCGGTATACCGGGAACCCATTGGGGGGGCCCACTAACGTACCTAACTTAACTCGGTATAGGCAGAGAGCCATCAGTTTTGAGTTCTGAATTGTTGAATGGTGCAACACGATGTCGCTTGCACTTTCGAAAGTCGTTCAGAATGGGAGTTCCCCAGGGCTTTTACTTAAGCTTGTTTCGTCTTATGAAATTTGATAACTTGACATGATTTTAAATTGTTTTATATTTAAATAAGAAAACAACGCAATATGTTATTTATCTTTGGTCACTGTCAACTTTAATTAGGTTAATACCGGTTTAAACAAAGTTAAGTTGAAGTTAACTTAAAATTTAGTTTACGTTTTATAATAAGACGGTAGGGTAAATTTCCAGTCACTGGACGCTTACAGTCATTGTTTCCTTACTGTCCGTCCGTCTGTCTGTCTGTCTGTCTGTTACCAGGCTGTAACTAATGAATGAACCATGATAGCTAGACAGTTGAAATTTTTAACAAATTATGTTATTTTTCGCTGCTTTAACAACAAATAAAAACAGAATAAAGTTGATAGATAAGAGGGGCTCCCATGCAACCAACGTGTTTTTTTACAGATTATGGTACTAGCAATCATAATAAATAAAGTTTTATGGTTTTTTCATTAAACCTAACATGAGAAACCGATATTATTAAACATGTACATGCCAGTAGCTGACTCTCAAAGCTCTTGCTTGTTAATGAAGTTTTATTGTGTTCTGTCTAATGACTGTCAGCGTCCAATGACTGGAAGTTAACCCTATCTGTATAATTTAAAGTTTACATCCAATAATATTAAACTTTATCACCACAATCAGAGAGCAAAACGAAGCCAAGATCAAAGAGTTGACGGCCACCATTGCCGAGAAGGAGAAGGAGCTGGACTGCAAGGCCGGTACCATCGCGCAGCTCATGTGCGAGGTCGGCACGGCGGCCGAGGCTGTGGCCAAGGTGGAGGGGGTGCTGCAGGGGGCGAGGAGGGAGGCCGAGCGGGACAGGGAGGCCGCCAGGGAGAAAGAGGGCAGGCAGGGAAGACAGATCGAGCAGCTGCAGATACAAGTGGCCGTGAGTTTTGTTTCACACTAGCACACTGCGCCCCACGGTGTTACCCACGGGTTCCCTCCATCTGACAGAATCTTGATTCCCCGAATTTCATTTGGCATAACACATACATACATACATATTATCACGCCTGTTTCCCACACATTTATCATAACACACTTGCCAGAATCTTATTTAAAAGAACATTTCAAATGAATAAAAAATATTTTATACAAGTAAATATTGTTTGGCCGAATTTTTATATGTCCGATAATGTCTGTCTGTCTGTCTGTATCATCGTAGCTCTCGAACGGGTGACCGTATATGCGGTTTTTTTACGTGAAAGCAAGTTCCATTGTTGTGGTTCTTAGCTATTTTTGATGATAATCGGTTTATGGGGGTTAACGCTTTAAAGTCATAGATTTCCCTCGCAAATATAGATGGCGCTACGGATCTAGTCGTATCGGTAGTTATCATTACTAGCATATAGCACTACTCATCACTAGATGGCGTTTTTGACAGTTGGGAGGGAGTAGGGGGGGGGGGGGGTTTAAATTGGGCTAGAAAATAAACTTGTTTACTTTTATACACCTAATATCACTCTAAACGTAGGTAACCTTTGGGGTCTTAAGGCCTTAGGCTTTGTCTATCTTGGATACAATTAACTATGCCTTGTGTGGGTACACGATTCATTTTTTTTTTTGTTTCAGGAAAAAGAGAACGAATTATCGAAGCAGATGACCGTTATACTAGAGATGAGAAACGAAAAGGTAAGTTCATAATTGCCATCGTATTGTGATGCTTTCCGTTTAAACTTCAGACCATTTACTCCACACGAAAGTCGTCCCAATCACGGAAGAGAGAAAAAGGTGGAAGAAGTGAGCGCGTGGCATAATTAAGCAGAACTGCACTCAATCACGAAAAAATATTTTGACGCTATTTAAGACCTTATGTTAATCGTTCTTAAGTTTTTTATTGCTTCTTTTGAAAATATGGTTGGTATAGTGTATCATATAGTAAAGTACCAGAATATTTTCGTGAAGGTATACTACTGATTGCAAACCATCGTTAGTACTTTTTTGAACCTTAGAAAAATAATATTTTTGGCCTAAAGGCCTTATTTAAGTTAGAAAAATAAGTGTGGCACTCGGGGACTGCCGCGGTAAAGCTATTGCATAGCTTTATCAACTTATGCAATTATAATTATTTATTTATTTTTTATTCATGCAGTTTTTTTTCTTTGTTATTAATACAAGTTTTTTCTTCGATATTAATTCAAGTAACACTTTTTAAGCTTGGTGACCGATAAGAAAACATTTTTTTTTCTTTTATTTAATAAATGAGAAGTTAATATCGTTTAAAACATTTTTATTATCTTACAATACATGTAGGTTATTTAGGAATTTTTATTATGAGCAGTTAGCAGTTAGTCTACATGCATACGTCTTGTCGCACGCACACAAACACCGTGCCGAAGTCTCCCGAACTCAAACGACGTTAGACGATGCACGGCTTTCAACGCCGCGTCGCTGTGCCGGTCGCCGGTAGAGGTGGAAAGAACGGCTTAAAATTTTTAAACGCTTTACAAAGCTGCTTATCTGCTTAAACGCTTTTTTTCTTTTCCGCCTTTTTTAACCATTTAAGTAATAAGCATGCAACGTTGTGATTAACACCTAACTACCCGGAGACTTTTTAAACACAATGAAATTGCTATATTCAAAATAAACATTGATTTGTAATTATTTTAAAAAAATTGTAAATTTTACATTTTAAGTATGTACCAGAAAATACATTTTTTTTATACGTCAATGAACTTCCTTTCGTACTTACAGGCTTAGGACTGTATAACATAAACAATAAAAAACGTAACACGCATTATAAAAAATCGCGCACGCAACTCACGCAAACGCGCCAAACAACAAAACAACGCGTACTCACTCGGTGAATTAAGCGTACTGCTTTTTTGATTTTAACTAACACAACAGTGTTAATTTTCGCGCCTGTTTTAAGCACCTATATAGGTAGTGTAAACGTACGCAACTCTTGTCATATGTTGTACGCGTTGTATCTTGTCATATGTAACTCTCTGCTGCCATCTCAAGGCGGATTTAGGAATCTTATTATTAAAATCAAATCAGAGTGATTCGTTTTATATAAACACGATAAATGGCGTTGTGATTGAAATATTTTTTTAATAAGCAGGAAGAATATAGCACATGCTTAAAGCAAAAAGCAAGCTTTTTCGCTTTTTATAATAAGCACGCTTTTTAAACTGCTGTTTTTTTAAACGTCCATCTCTTGCCGGTCGCCGGTTGCCGAGAAATGTTTAGGCGGAGTTAGGTTTTATTTTCGTTACGGAATTTCTTCATTCGGTCGCCGCGCTCAAAGCCTGCGACAAAAGCTATGCAATAGCTTAATAAAAACGACCAATCAAACGATTGCTTATGAGAGTGTGAGTTTGGCGGCAACGGTTCCGATACTCATTTTTACAAGGAGCACTTTCACTAATTTTTTCAATGTCAATGTCAATCCAATCGCCTTAAGCAAGTGGTTGCGGGCGAACACACACATTGCTGTGTGCACGGACGGATGTATAGTTTCGGTTGTAGTATTGTACGGGCATAAATGATACTCCACTTATATGAAGTAACGTACCATACCTGTGTTGTGTATTTTACATCATTATTTTGTTTTCACGGCCAGGAGCGTCTCCAGGACAAGATCCAGGCGATGCAGAACAAGATCGACAACGTGCAGAAGGAGCTGTCAGGGCAGCCGCGGCCGCGGCCGCCGGCCGACGCGCCCGAGCAAGACGACAACGCGGTCGCCTTCGCTCCCACGCCTCGCTCGGTATCGAAAGACATGGCAAAGGTACTGAACGTTATAACAACTATAGATATTGGAGTGGCAGCTCCGTCCGACGCGCCCGAACAAGACGACAAAGCGGTCGCCTTCGCTCCCACGCTAGCCGCACTCGGTGCCGAAAGACATGGCAAAGGTACTGAACGTTATAACTACTATAGATTTTGAAGTGGTAGCCCCGGCCGACGCGCCCGAGCAAGACGACAACGCGGTCGCCTTCGCTCCCACGCCACGCTCGGTATCGAAAGACATGGCAAAGGTACTGAACGTTATAACTACTATAGATATTGAAGTGTTAGCCCCGGCCGACGCGCCCGAGCAAGACAACAACGCGGTCGCCTTTACTAGTCCTACGTCGCGCTCAGTGCCGAAAGACATGGCGAAGGTACTGAACTTTATAACAACTATAGATTAGTAAGTGGCAGCCCCGGCCGACGCGCCCGAGTAAGACGACAAAGCGGTCGCCTTCGCTCCCACGCCGCGCTCGGTGCCGAAAGACATAGCTAAGGTACTAAACGTTATAACAACTATAGATGCTGCAGTACAGTTTGTTACCGCTTCTTCTGTACTTGCGCTTTGGAGGCGGCAGTAAACTTACTTGTAAGTAAATGATCTGACGTCAACAACTAACTATTAAGAAATTGAAAGAAAGAAAAAAGAAATGACAATTATCAAGTGATTTAAATATCCAAAGATAAATAAATGATTTTTGACTTTTTGAGATAAGACGACCTCCGTGGCGTAGTGGTCACAATGCTAGTCCGTCACCCAGAGGTTCCGGGTTCGATCCCCGGTCAGGGCAAGTTGGAAAATGGCCTTTTTCAAATTGTCCTGGGTCTTGGATGTTTATCTACTCGTATATATGTATTTGTTATAAAATATTATATCGTTGAGTTAGTTAGTATCCCATAACACAAGTCTCGAACTTACTTTGGGGCTAGCTCATCAGTGTAATTTGTCCCTATATATTTATTTATTTATTTATATTGGAGTGGCAGCCTCGTCCGACGCGCCCGAGCAAGACGACAAAGCGGTCGCCTTCGCTCCCACGCCACGCTCGGTACCGAAAGACATGGCAAAGGTACTAAACGTTATAACAACTATAGATATTGGAGTGGCAGCCCCGGCCGACGCGCCCGAACAAGACGACAAAGCGGTCGCCTTCGCTCCCACGCTAGCCGCGCTCGGTGCCGAAAGACATGGCAAAGGTACTAAACGTTATAACAACTATAGATATTGGAGTGGCAGTCCCGTCCGACGCGCCCGAACAAGACGACAAAGCGGTCGCCTTCGCTCCCACGCCACGCTCGGTACCGAAAGACATGGCAAAGGTACTAAACGTTATAACAACTATAGATATTGGAGTGGCAGCCCCGGCTGACGCGCCCGAACAAGACGACAAAGCGGTCGCCTTCGCTCCCACGCTAGCCGCGCTCGGTGCCGAAAGACATGGCAAAGGTACTAAACGTTATAACAACTATAGATATTGGAGTGGCAGCCCCGTCCGACGCGCCCGAACAAGACGGCAAAGCGGTCGCCTTCGCTCCCACGCTAGCCGCGCTCGGTGCCGAAAGACATGGCAAAGGTACTGAAAGTTATAACTACTATAGATATTGAAGTGGCAGCCCCGGCCGACGCGCCCGAGCAAGACAACAACGCGATCGCCTTCGCTAGTCCCACGCCGCGCTCAGTGCCGAAAGACATGGCCAAGGTACTGAATATGATAACAACTATAGATTAGTAAGTGGCAGCCCCGTCCGACGCGCCCGAGCAAGACGACAAAGCGTTCGCCTTCGCTCCCACGCCGCGCTCGGTATCGAAAGACATGGCAAAGGTACTGAACGTTATAACAGCTAGAGATTATTGGAGTGGCAGCTCCGTCCGACGCGCCCGAACAAGACGCCAACGCGGTCGCCTTCGCTCCCACGCCGCGCTCGGTGCCGAAAGACATGGCAAAGGTACTGACCGTTATAACAACTATATATATTGGAGTGGCAGCCCCGTCCGACGCGCCCGAGCAAGACGACAAAGCGGTCGCCTTCGCTCCCACGCCGCGCTCGGTGCCGAAAGACATAGCTAAGGTACTAAACGTTATAACAACTATAGATGCTGCAGTACAGTTTGTTACCGCTTCTTCTGTACTTGCGCTTTGGAGGCGGCAGTAAACTTAGTTGTAAGTAAATGATCTGACGTCAACAACTAACTATTAAGAAATCGAAAGAAAGAAAAAAGAAATGACAATTATCAAGTGATATAAATATCCAAAGATAAATAAATGATTTTTGACTTTTTGAGATAAGACGACCTCCGTGGCGTAGTGGTCACCATGCTAGTCCGCCACCCAGAGGTTCCAGGTTCGATCCCCGGTCAGGGCAAGTTGGAAAATGGCCTTTTTCAAATTGTCCTGGGTCTTGGATGTTTATCTATATATGTATTTGTTATAAAATATTATATCGTTGAGTTAGTATCCCATAACACAAGTCTCGAACTTACTTTGGGGCTAGCTCAATCAGTGTAATTTGTCCCTATATATTTATTTATTTATTTATATTGGAGTGGCAGCCCCGTCCGACGAGCCCGAGCAAGACGACAAAGCGGTCGCCTTCGCTCCAACGGAGCGCTCGCTGCCGAAAGACATGGCCAAGGTACTATCATAACAACTATACAGATATCGAAGTGGCAGTGGGCAACGATAGCCGATGGGGCATGTTCTTGAATAAAATTTGTTTTTCGTATGTGTCATTGTCCAACACACACACACAACAAAGATTTTTTAAAGCTGCCTTAAAGGCATCTGACATAGCTTGACGACTGCCGTATAATGATGATAACCGGGACCAACAGCTTACGTGCCTTTCAAAGCATGGGAAGCTCTGGAACTTTTTATTCCACTTGTGGCCAACCATCCAATCGCAGACCACGCCTGGAGTCGCTTTACTTAGGAATTTAGGTCCAGAAGTAAGGTACCTAATATACTCCTCCAAGATTTGCCTGTCTTGTTGTTTTAACGTGCAATTTATAGGGTTGGATCTCACTTGTCAGCACGGAAAAGCACTTGTCTATGCTGCTATCCTTTTCTGTCGCTCAGAACCGTCATTTGCCAGAGCGAGAGAGAGAGCGACGAAACGCTATAACTCGGCCGGTGCTATATAGGATAACAGCATTGTTGGCGACTGGCTGATACGGCCTCCTTTTTATACGTTTTTATATTTTAGTTGTCTTTTCTTTTTGTTTCTTGTTTTTTATTGATTGATGTCTTATGTATGTAGTGACGGCTTTAAACGTGTTTTCTGCTTATTGTTATAAAATATACTAAATATTGTATATACGTGTTTCCATTTCACCCATTTAATATTCATAACATCTTACAGTCCACCGCTCGTTAATAAGCATAGAAAAGTGTTGTTCCCTGCTGACACGTGAGATCCTACCCTTAAGGTTGAACTAGTCGCGAGCTCGAACTCGCACATGGGCGTGGCCTCAAAGCATGCTGTCTCACCTAACATTGTGTTCGGGCAAAGCAGTGAGGTGAAATGCACGATAAATTTATAGTAAACCAAGCGCGTAAAAAATACGTAAAATCCTTTGGGAAAAGGGATTTTATGCAAAAATAAGCCGTGTCGATGTGGACTTTGTTTTTGAGATTTTACAGTTCTTTTATTATTTATTTACGCCAAAAGTTGCGTAAAAATAAGCAAAAAAAAAAAGAATATTTGATAGCTCATAAGTCATAACTTTTTACTTTTCTGTATCCGTACAGACAAAACTTATAATCAGACAAAACGATTTCATGTTAAACTTTGTATGTACAATGTCAAACAGTGGAGGAAATCCCCTCCGAAATTTGTATAGCAAAAGTATCGACTATTTCAACCTTAATGTTCTGTCTCTTTCAGCCACAAAACGTGATGAAGTCTCCTTTGCTAAGAAAGCAGGCGGTGAACAAACGCAGCGACCCCGCCAACATGGACCTGCTGTTCAGCATCTTCAGCGACAGCAGCATGGACGGCGACACCAACATGGTTGATGTAAGTTTCCTTGCTCTTGTATTCATTTCCATGGGTGTGGGATACTAAAATACAAAATCATTTATTTAACGAGAGAACACTACACTCCATGATTATCAAAGATTCCCGCACTAGGTACAAGCCTGTATCGCGGGCAATCAGAAAGATTTACAAAAATATAAAGCACTTACAGTTTAGGACGAGCGGCTGGGAAAAAATAAGTTTAAAACTAATTATTACTTACAAAATCATCAGCTACAGAAAAAACTATACTACTCAATTATGAAGGGGAAGAGGAAAGATAAATGTGTGTGTGTGTGTGTGTGTGTTGTTCATATGACCCTTTTGAGCAGCGATTCTGTCTCATCATAATCTGGCAGATCGTTGATTTCGCTTGAGCAATACTTTTGTCGCGAATGGTGCATTGGTTGAGGATCTTACTATAGATGTAAGGGAAGGAATAGTTGCGGAAACGTTTTGCAAACTCAGTGCGAACTTTTGGAGTCGAAATAGATAGTAATCGCTTTTGTCTTTGGATTTCAAATACGTGGGAGTGCAAAAGAACCTTGTGGTAAGCAACGGCCACTTTTAATATGTAGAATTGTCTAACTGTCAAAAGATTGGCCTCCCTGTAGAGGGGAGTCGTACGAAACATAATTGGCTTCCGGAACATTACCTTAATTATTGATCTTTGTGCTCTTTCTGATGATATTAAATGCGTCTTGGCAGACCCACCCCAGACACACAGTGTTTGAAAAGTGGTTGGCACAACGATTTGTAGACTAATAACAAAGTTTATTTATCAGCTGCGTCTCTAAGTCTCTTAAATACCCAAATAAACCGGCGCGTCCTGTCTGCCAGAGCAGTAATGTGTTCTTCAAAAGTAAGTCTCGCATCTATGATGACTCCCAAATATTTAATACTGTTAACTCGCTCAATATATCCACACGAGCAAGATGAGTGTTGACGATGGGCCAACGCAGGTCCTTGTAAGGATTTTTAGTGGACTGTATACACTAGATGCTGGTTCCAAATGAAACGCCGGAGAGATTTTCGCTCTGATGGTATATTCACTGTTGCTGCTTGTACACTGTCTGAACTCGATTGCACTACTGACTGACTAACTACGACTGACTACGACTGACTACGACTGACTAACTACTGACTACAAACTTTGTACAAGCTAGGGCTATATATATACAATGGGCGCTACTCGCAGGTAGCGCCGATACGCGTGAGTGTCCCGACCAATCAGGGCGCGCGCTCGGGGATCGCCCGAGTGTGCGTGAGGAGGGGTGTGCCTCTCATTGGCTGAAATGTAGGCGTCCTGATTGGTCGGTCCTCTTACAAATTTCAGGCGGCACGCTGTCTGTCGTCAACATTCTCCCTCCGGCGAAGGAGTTCCGTAGCCATCCCTGGAAGACGACTGCGTGCCCGTTGTGCAGCGCGTCCTCTCCCTCTGGTCCGGGGAGAGTGCGGTCGATGACTGGAGCGCGATGAGCTTGGCGGTGGGTCGTCGAAAAGTTCCGCCCGCAGTCTTGACTTCGACGTTGCGCACCACGCCGTCGGGCCCGGGGAAGGTGTGTGTGACGATCCCCCGAGGTCATGTGTTGCGCGGTAAGGTGTGGTCGGCGATGACCACGATGTCGCCGGCCTCTATTCTTTCTTGACGTCCGTGGCCGTCGGAGCGTGGCACGATGGTTGGAAGGTATTCCTTCAGCCAGCGGTGCCAAAAGATGTCAGCTAGTCCTTGCGCGGCCTTCCATGTTTTCCTGTCGGCTTCGTGACACGCTCCGGCGAAAGGCAGGCCCGTAGACGACCCCAGCAAAAAGTGGTTAGGCGTTAATGCTTCTGGGTCACTCGGGTCGACGGGTACGTGTGTGAGAGGTCGAGAGTTGACTGAGTGCTCCGCCGCCGCCGAATCGGCGTAGCGGGCTGGATCTCGGCACGGCGCGCCCCTTCTTGAGCTCGAGGATTTCTTGTGGAAAGGAGTCCTCTTGCGCACGTTGTAACCACAGCCGGGTCGCTCTTTTGATGTGGTCTTGGCTCAGCGTGACGCTTCGATCTTTACAGCGCTGAGGAAACAGGAGTACTTGAGCTGTAGCGCCTATCAAGCGGTCATATGAAGAGAACCGCTCGATGTCGGGTAGCGCTGAGTCCTGGCTCTTCGTGATGACGTGTACTTCTTCCTCACGGGTGTCTTCTCGGCATGCGTCCCATTGTGGCCATTCAGACTTCGGCCGTCTCAGGAACTCTGGCCCGGAGAACCACACGTCGTTTTCTTCTGGGACGTAGCCGCTCCTCGTAGCGATGTCGGCGACGTTGAGATGAGTCGGCACCCATCGCCAATCTGTTGCTCTCGATGACTCGGTGATTTCGCCGAGACGGTGTGCGACAAACGGAGTGTATCTGCGGCTCCCGTTGCGCAGCCAATGTAGTACGGTCTGCGAGTCGCTCCAGTAGCACGTGTCATCCACTCAAATGCGATGGTCTTCTTTGATGGTTTTCGCGAGTCTAGCGCCAATCAGCGCCGCCTGCAGTTCCAAGCGCGGCACCGTCTGTGTCTTCAAAGGCGCCACCTTAGCTCGTGCCGCCACTAGCACGGTCTTGACTTCGCCGGACTCCAGCTGTAGCCGCCAGTATGCCACCGTCGCGAAGGCGTCCTCACTCGCGTCGCAGAAGACGTGGAGTTCTCTGCGTCGCACGTCGCTCCCTCCGTTGTAGCTCCGAGGTACTCGCAGGCGTTGGATAGCTTGGAGCCCGGCCAGCCACGCGTCGAAGTCGGTCGCGACGTCCTCAGGCACCGGCTCGTCCCATGCAGTCTGGCAGCGCCACAACTTCTGCAGCGTGATCTTCGCTGTGATGGTGTAGCAGCACAGGAGTCCGAGCGGGTCGTAGATGCTCATCACTGTTGACAGCGCCTCGCGTTTGGTAGGCGCCCTTGTGCGTGTCCGGACCGCCTCAGGAACCTTGTTCAAGGCGGTGTTGAAGCTCAGGTTGTCCGTTTTGGAGTCCCACAGAAGTCCCAGCATTTTCTCGGCTCCGCCCAGCTGCGTTGTTGCTGCGCTGGCACGGCGGTCTTCTTGTGTAGCGGCGAGCAGCTCGGCGCTGTTGCTGTTCCAGCCGCGCAGGTGAAAGTCCGCGTGTTTGTGGACCTCATCCACTTGTCTGATGACCTCCTTCCCATGCGTGAGGTCGTCGAAGCTCTCGACGAAGTCGTCCATGTAATGCGACTCCGTTATTGGCCGTAGGGCGGCCGGGTGTGTGTCTCGATGGTGGTGTGCGTTTTTGTTGCGCACACTGTGGGCCAGGAACGGTGAGCTGAATGCCCCGAAGATCATCGACGTCATCTTGTACTTGCACGGCGGGTCCGTCGGTCGTTCCCGCCACAGGAACATCTGAGCCGGCTGGTCCTTCCTCTGGATCTTCACTCGCAGGAACATTTCTTCTATGTCCGCGGTGATTGCGTAGTCGCCTTCTCGAAAGCGAAACAGGATCGAGTTGAGGGACCGCAGCATGTCAGGCCCCTGAAGTAGATGGTCGTTCAGGCACGTCCCGTGGGTCTTCGCCGCCGCGTCCAGTACCACCCTTATTTTGCCGGGCTTGTTTATGTTGCGTACCGCGAAGTGAGGCAGGTACCACGAAACAGGACTGGCGTCTTCGGTCCCGTCGCAGAGCTCGGCGTAGCCCTTGTCGATCATGCTGTTGATCTTGGCGTGGTATTGCTTTGGGTCCTTTTCAAGCTTGGCCTCGAGTGTCTTCAGTCTTTTCAATGCGGCGTTGTAGCTCGGCGGCAGCTGGGTTTCGTCGTTGCGCCATGGCAGGCCCACTTCGTAGCGCCCGTCCTTGTAGCGTACTGTGTCTTCGAAGATCTTCACGGCTCGCTTATCTTCGATCTTCATATGTTGTGAAGATGTCGACACCCCCAAAGCGTCGAGTTGGAAGTGTCGGGCCACTAAGTCCTCTAGCGGCTCGGCACCGGCAGGCTCGTTTGTGACCACGTGCAAGACGTCGTGTGCGCGTCTCAGCATCACGCTCGGCATCACTCCGTGTAGCACCCAGCCGAGCTCGGTTTTCGAGGCGGCCGGCTCCTCTGCTCCCCGGCAGCGCAGCTCCCGTGTCACGATGAGTTGCCAGTTGTCGGTGCCTATCAGAATTTTAGGCTTTGCGTCGCTGTAGACTACGTCGTCCGCGCTGAGGTCGCTGAGATGACGCAGTTGTAGCACGTCAGCCGAAATAGATTGCGGCGTGAGGTCCAGGCCCGCCATCGTCCTGGCGGCGATGCTGAACTCTTCTCCACCAGCGCCCTTGATTGTGAGCTTGACACGTCGGCTCCTCACGTCTTGTCTCTTGCTGCCGATGCTCTTCACTTGTAGACACGTCGCTGGACCGTCGGCGCCAATGTGTCGCGCCAGGTCGTCGTCCACCAATGTAACGGTGGAGCCCTCATCGAACAGCGCGAAGGTCTTAAGGCTGCCGCGCTTCCCGGAGATTGTCACTGGGCAGATCTTCAGCTTGACGTCACTGCGCGTAGCTGTGGCAGTGACGGTTGCAGTGTCGCTGTAGGTGGCGGCCGCCGCAGCGGCGCCGGTGATGGCGGTGGTGGCGCCGGCGGAGTCGGCACCTTCTTGTTTCGGCTCGCCGTGTAGCAGCCGGTGGTGAGGTCGTCTGCAGCCATTGATACTGCAAGTCGATTCGGTTTCGCCTTGGAGAATCCGTGCTTGAGGGCGATGTTGGCTTCCCTCATCAGGAACCTCGACAGCTTGACGATGTCGGGTTCGGGGCCCGGATGGGCTTCGGCGAAGTCGTACCATCGGGGCTTCAGGTGCAGGCTGAGCTTGTCAAGTACTTCTCGTACTAACAGCGAGTCCTGCAGGCAGCTTTGCTTGACGTTGCTCAGGACGGCCACGATGTTCTGCACTTTCACGGCGAAGGTGTTGAGCTCCATCGCCGTTGTCCCCAGTCGCGGCAGATTCTGGAGGTCTTCGAAGGCTTGATCGGCTAGGAGGTCGGGCCTCCCGAAGCACTGCTCTAACGTCTCCATCACGACGTCTGGGTGTGTGGCGGAGTTCAGCAGTGACGCCACGGCGTCGCGGGCGTCTCCCTTGAGGCAGTTGCGAAGTCTTGCGATGTTCTCCGTAGGCGTGAATTTGTAGAGCTGCGTGGTCTCTCGCATGGCGGCGGCGAAAGAAATCCACACAGTGCGTAGTCTGGCGCGGCGGTGGCCGAGACGACATCATCTTCTCCATGGTGGCGGCAAGCTTCTCGATGCCGCGGCTGTGCGGCGTCGGTGACCTCCTCTCGGTGCGGCGGCTGTGTGGCGTCGGCGACCCGGCGCGGCGGCTATGCGGCGTCGGCGACTCCCTCTCGGCGTGGCGGCTATGCAGCGTCGGTGACCCGGCGCGGCGGCTATGTGGCGTCGGCGACCCGGCGCGGCGGCTATGCGGCGTCGGTGACCCGGCGCGGCGGCTATGTGGCGTCGGCGATCCGGCGCGGCGGCTATGTGGCGTCGGCGATTCGGCGCGGCGGCTATGCGACGTCGGCGACCTCCTCTCGATGCTGCGGCTGCGCAGCGTCGGTGACCCCCTCCGTCGCTCCGGCTGTTGAGGCAACCAGTCGATTCGCCTGCCTCTGGCGGTCAGCGTCGCGGCGGCGGGTGTCGCGGCGGCGGGTGTCGCGGCGCTGTCGGCGGCATCCACTTGAGGCGCTGCGTTGACTGGACCGGGTTCGGGCGCGGAGTTGGCGGTTGCCTCCCTCCGTACGGTGAGGGCGGCGCTCGGCGTCGTCTCGTCCAACCAAGCGTGAACTCGGCTGATGTTCTGGGTCGGCTCCCCATCTTCCTCGACGCTGTCGTCGTCCTCAAGCTCGGCGAGGTCGGCAGCCAGTCGCTTTTTTATGAGTTCAGCTTCGATCTGAAGCTCCTGGCGTCGAATGGCGGCCAGGCGTTCTTCGGCTTCGAACTGTAGACGTGCCACGGCGCTCGTAGTCGATCGTGTAGAGCGCGCAGTTCGTGACCGTGTCCCGGTTGCGGTCGGCTGGCCGGAATGCGCCACCAAACGTGTACGATGCTGATCACGTATAGGCACGTTGGTGGGGGGCACCTCAGATTGCACTGAGTGCCCAGGCAGCGGGGCGCCGGTGGGAACTCCAGTTCGAAGGACAGGCGCAGCGCTTGATGCGGACGGTGATTGAGGTGGCTCGTCGAATACGCGACGACCCTCATCCACTCCACTTTGGCTTCGAGTGACGACCATCTTGATCCCCTAGGTGTTTCTTGAACGCCAATTCTTGTTTCTTGATCCGGCTCGAAGGACCACGCGCTGTTGACGATGGGCCAACGCAGGTCCTTGTAAGGATTTTTAGTGGACTGTATACACTAGATGCTGGTTCCAAATGAAACGCCGGAGAGATTTTCGCTCTGATGGTATATTCACTGTTGCTGCTTGTACACTGTCTGAACTCGATTGCACTACTGACTGACTAACTACGACTGACTACGACTGACTAACTACTGACTACAAACTTTGTACAAGCTAGGGCTATATATATACAATGGGCGCTACTCGCAGGTAGCGCCGATACGCGTGAGTGTCCCGACCAATCAGGGCGCGCGCTCGGGGATCGCCCGAGTGTGCGTGAGGAGGGGTGTGCCTCTCATTGGCTGAAATGTAGGCGTCCTGATTGGTCGGTCCTCTTACAAATTTCAGGCGGCACGCTGTCTGTCGTCAACAATGAGGCTTGATTTTGACGGTCACAAAAGTGGATCTTAATCCTCTCAATATTCATAGATCGTTTGCCACGTATTTTAAAATATATAAATTTCGTCTTATCGATGTTGAGAGTGAGCAAATTCAACCTTAGCCACTTGATGATTATAGACATTCCCTTTTTAAAATCCTTGACTACTTTCTCCCAAGAGTTGTTTTTAAATACAATGGCCGTATCATCTGCATAACAAAGAACTTTGACATTATCATTATTTTGAAATAGGTTTGGAATATCGTTGACATATATCACAAAGAGTGTGGGACCCAGTATGCTGCCTTGAGCATACTAACTCAACGATTACAATGAAGAGACCTTACTTGTCTTTGCACCAAAAGCTTAGATCTATTAGTCCGGCTACTTCGTGTGCGACCTTAGTGCGGGGTACAGACGTTGGCGGGGAGGAGACTTAAGACGTCAGCGGGTAGCGGATGGTGTAGCGGGGAAGGATTGCACGCGTTACCCTTCCCCGCTACACCATCCTCTACCCGCTGGTATCTCCTCCCCGCCAACGTCTGTACCCCGCTGGAAGGTCGGGCACGAAGTAGCCGAACTATACATAGAAGTCGTGGCCCGTAAATTACATCTTCATGATTAAGCTTTGACAATATCTGAGCCTTACAAATAATGAGACATTACATTACGCGACTCTACAGAGAGACATGTAGTTGCAGGGCCGGATTATCCATAAGGTGGATTAGGCAACTGCCTTGAAGCCTCCCCCGCATAGACTAGGGGCCCCGTGCACAAAGAAAAAAAAACCTTTCATCTAACTTTTTTTTTATTTGTATACTTCCTCAGTAATAATATTATTCCTTTTTGACCGACTTTCAAAAAGTAAGTTTTCAATTCGTCGCGAGCTTTTTTATTTATATAAGTTCACCTATTATTCGCAAACGTCTGGTCCAATTTGGATTTTTTTTTTGTTTGAAAGTGTCGGTTGATCCTATAAAATTTTTATCAAAATCGGTTGTATAGTTCGGGGATGAAGTCGATTTTTAGTTTTGAAAAAATATTTTCGACTTAAGTTGGCTGTTGCTGAAACACTTCATAAATAGTAGAACTTTAACAAGTAAAAAATATAATAAAGTCGATTTGATCAACTTGACTTTTACAATAGAAAAAATGTATTTTGAAAAGTAAGGAAAGAAAGGGCCCCGAGAACATTGCCTAGGGGCCCTGATAGGGTTACTCCGGCCCTCCTTAGTTGCGAATTTTGTTTATAGCAATTATTGACTAAGCTTGACAGTTGGGCCTGAAATTTCAATTAATGAGCCTAGATTCCTAGCCTCTTGGACGTGGATTTGGATATGATCGAGATGGTTATTTGGTACGCCGTATCGGGGGTTAGGTACCTTCCTACTTAAAGTTTTTAATTTTACTTCGTGTTAATAAAAGTACGTGTGAGACAAAACATATTTTTATTTTTTTGAATACGTGTGTAATTCTTTTAAACTTTTGCTATTTTAATTTCCTTTGTGACGGTCTTGTTACGTGTCTTACGGCTAACCATCTACATGAAAGGGTGGCAGATTCAGCCCCTTCGCCACTAGTACATACAGAACGGAACCTCTTAGGGTTCCACGCAATATGCGTCCCCGTTCCCCGTCCCCGCACCTCTCCTCCGTTCACGTTTTGTTGAGTGTGTTGCGCTTGGGGCACAGAATAAGTACTAGTACTCACGTACAGAAGTCTTACTCAGAAAAGAAATGAGGAATATCTACTTAATGTCGTTAGCGCTATGGTTCAATTTAGCTCGCGTCAGAACTCAGAACTCGTCACCTCTTCGTTTAGATACCTAGAAATCCATTGTAAGCCAATCTCATTCTTATTACTCTAGACAAACGATTCATGTAACTGAATTTTCACCTTCATAGTCGATACCTAAACGGGGAGTGACACAGGCCTGGTAGGCAGTACCGGACCTAGATTTTTTTCGAGGCGGGGCAAAATATGTGAATATGCCGCCCCCTGATTGGTTTGTTGATGAAATTGGAGATTGCCGCTTACTTGATTACTATTACCGGAACAGTACGTAAACACGGGTTTGCAGACAGTAATGGTCATTTAAGATCCAGACAGAGATGCGATTGTACATTTTTAGTAGTAAACAACTTTTATACTTCTTCAAAAGTAACCAGACGCCGCCTCCATTCCGTATCGGTAGAATAGGAGGGGTGGATATATTCGATTTTGCCGCCCCTCTGACACTGCCGCCCGGGGCATGGGCCCCGGCTTGCCCCCCCCCCTAGATCCGGGGCTGCTGGTAGGGCGGCGAACACACACACACATTGAAGTGTGCACAGATGTACAATATGTAACAAAAACCCTGTCCCGATCCTTGTAGAAGCAACTCAGACCGTCAGTATCAACAACTTTTCTTTCTTTTCTTTATACTTTATTGATAAAAATTACCCCGTGCACTTACAGTTACCCAAAACGATCACGTGATTGTCATCATATCATCATTTTCTTATGCTTGAATCTCGAAAAAGAAATCGACATTTTCATATACAAAAGTGTTCAGCCGGCCCAGCAACTTGTATGAAAATGACGATTTTTTTTATATATATAGGAAAAGTTGTTCATATTGACGGTCTAAGTTGCTACTGCGAGGATCGGACAGGGTTTTTGTTACACATTGTAAAGTTTTGTTTGCAGTAGTGTGATAAATGATACTTCGCTTCTATGAAGTGCCAAACGTGTGCTGGCAGTTCCGTATGATTGCAGCATAACGAAGTGAACCGGCGCTTCGAAGCGCTGTCTCGCGGGCAGCCGGTGCCGGCGGAGCCGCTCACGGCGCTCAAGCGACGCAAGCCGCCTGGCGGGGGACTGCTCACCATCGATGAAGAAGTCAGTATTCTTCCTTCTTCCTTTCCTTCCTTTATCCCCATGGGCGTACCGGGGGGACACCCACCCAGGGGGGTGCCCTTGTTCGGAATCCTTCTTTTGGTTTAATAAAAGGCGGACTGTACTGATTAATGCTGGTTATAATGACTTTGAGAAATAGGTACAAAATCAGACTTATAGATCACACACACAGAACGCACGCGCATACGCCGGCGGTTATATGGGAAGTAAAGTCCGGGGACGGCACGGCCTTCGGCAGCTTTCGGGCGCTTTCGGAAGTCTTCGGCGTAGGTCCTCGTTCGCGAATAGTATGGGCGCGAACACCCTTGATTTTGTAAAGCTAATACTATCACCTTTTTAGCCGACCTAAAAAAGGAGGTTTCTCAATTACCGTTTTTTTTTTTTATGTGCGTTCGCGGAGGATAACTTCGTCGTTTATGAACTGATTTTGATGATTCTTTGTTTTTTGTTGGAAAGGAGATATCCCAAGGGTGGTCCCACCCAATCCAATAGAAATTTAATCAAAATCGGTTGTTAAGTTTGGGGGTGAAGTAGGTTTTTAGTTTTGAAAAATGTCGATAAAAGTTAAGAGAAATAAACTTTTTGCCAAATGCAATACAATATGCAACTTTTCACAAATGCTAGGCAAATTAAAAAAAACCCCGACTTTCAAGCGTTCACCCCCAATAATTTTTGATCGTCTGAATCGATTTTTATCAAACATGGTTAGGATTTAGAAATCACCCCAAGGAAGCTTGTTTTCATGTAAAAACCGAATCGAAATCGGTTCATTCGTTCGAGAGCTGCGATGCCACAGACAGACATACCGACAGACCTTATTCAACTGCTACAATTAAAAGGTCATGCAGCACACTCGGACGCATAAAAACGTAGCTAAGATCGCCTATGAGCTGAAGATCCCCGAAAGTTCTTTAATGTAAAAATAGCTATTGTATAATGAAGGAATTTAAATCAAAATTACCTGTTTTAATTTATGTTTTTTATTTGACTATTTAGGTGCTTATCAAAAAACTCTCAACACTGTTACCGTAATCAACACAAATTTTTTACTTCTGTTGGCACTTGGCACTCCCGTAGTGCCACTGTTTTTTTTTTATCTGAATGAGAAAGGTTCTAATAATTAGTTGATGCACCTACGAGTAACTAGCAACGAAAGTACCTCAGTTGTGTTGTGCGAGTTGTGCGACTAACCGTTGCTCGACATAACATTTGATCGGCACTACCATTGCTCGACATAAATAATTTTCTTTGACCAATCAACGGTCACTATTTTGATTCCATTTTCCACCTACACGCCCAATATGTTAACAAGATACCAGAATTTTCCGGGGTCCAGTGCTGCCCCCATTTAAAATAAATCAATTGATAGGAAACGGAGACATCATTACAATTTTGTCTTGACCAGGCACTAGATAACTCTTCAAGCTATTTTATGAACTACTGTTTACAGTTTAAAGTGAGAACGTGAAGCTTTTCTACGCACATACGCCAAAAGTCGCCGTTTTTGGCAATTGTGCGTAGAAAAGCTTCACGTTCTCACTTTAAACTGTAAACTGTAGTTCATAAAATAGTTTAAAGGGTTATCTACAATGTGTCCCGTCATCGGTGTCGGAGCCTTTAGTGGTATGGTATACGACAGTTTTTATCTACAAATCAACTATTATAAGTAGTTTTTCTTTTATTTATTTATTTTTGATGAACGTTTATTTATTTCTCTAAAAATGTATGCAATTTTTTAAATTTTCCTTATTCAAATTGTAATAACTTCAAAACTAATTAAATGAAAAAAAATTAAATGATGTCTCCGTTTCTTTTCAAACGATTTATATCAAATGGGGGCAGCACTGGATCCCGGAAAATTCATGTAGCCCCATTAAAAGAAGCATTTGAGTCTTGTGGCCCAAGGCCGGTCGAGATCCAGGAAGAGATAATGTACATAGTTAGGAAGTAGGTATATTTTTCAAACTTATGTTTGTTACAGGATCACATGTCGCTGTCGCAAATAAGGAACAATATAAAGAGTAACGGACCCAGGAAGTTTTTCAAGAGCGGCCCCGCCGGCAGCAGGGTTGGCAAGAAAGCCAAGTGAACATTTTATTCTCAAGTTTTGTCTCAGTTTCCTTGATATTTCATTAGTTAATTAGTCCAAAAAATAAATTGATTTGTTTCATTATTAAGTACTTCATGTGGTTTTTTTCCAAGTCTTTTCAAATGTGACCATCAAAAGGCGTTAAATATTAGGTACTCTAACTACTTGTTCTTCTCGAGTCGAAGAGAAGTGGACAAGCTTGTAGACTCAATATTCCTTTACAAGCTTGTCCACGGCGCAGTGGAATGTCATCGCGCACTCGAAAACATCAGTCTCACAGTACCTCGACCAAACACCCGAAGAAAGGTCGTTAACACGTATGTCATCCCCCGAGCAAACACAAACCTTGGCAGACACGCGCCTTTACCGAGAATGCTCTCCACTTACAATAAAATGAATACAAAATATGACCTGGACATCTACCACGACTCGTTATCAACATTTAAATCTACAGTCATCCCATCTAAATGCATGTTAAATCAATTTCACTATTTTAAATCTTAACATAAAATAATTATAATTTCAATATTTCAATATAGTTTGATTATAAAATTTGTATTTCAATATTTACGTTTGCATATTTATATTTATATTTTATTTATATAATTTGCAGCTGAAACTTTTTAAATTTTAAGAATGTTGTGTTCACCTGTAATTGGGTTATATGCTAGAACACAGATCTAAATGTTAATTGTAAGTTTTTGTCATGTAACCTGTTGGTGTACCTAATAAATAAAATAAAAATAAATAGAAAAGCAATAATAAAGACCAGTGTTTGGCCACGGCGCCTCCCCGGTCATTTGCCTCATTAAGGTCCTGCAATGTGCAGGAAGTGGGGCTTTTTGGGCAGGACAATAAGTGGGTCATTTATTGGACAGCACCACACTCGCATTTTTCGTTTTTGGAGAAACGCCACATAACTCGGTTCTCTTGACATCTCCCAGTCCGGAGTGTATTTAACAACTTCCAGGCTGCCCAGGGGAGGTCAGCTCCCGATGGAAGTTTCTCAACAGGCGGAATATCAGATGGTGAATCCGGAAATTTATGGCCCCATAACTCTACTCTTGATCTAGCGGCTTCTTTGGCATCAAGATCTGGCTGTCTGAGAAAACTGTTTCAGCTTTTCAGACGTGTGGGTAGTGGTACACGGCCATAGACTGGATGCCGGCCGTCGTGTGACTGCATATGTCTCTCCACAGCACAAGCCAGGTTCCTTCCTACATTCTAGGCGGAGCTATTCTGATAAGGGTATACACGTAGGGCAAAGGTGTTAGCTCTAAGGTACCGGTGATAATGCAGCAGGAGGCATTAAGTGCCACATCCACCTTCTTGGCGTGAGCAGAGCGCGCCCAGACTGGGCATGCGTATTCGTCGGATTAGAAACACAAAGCTAGACAACTTGTACGGAGGATATGAGGTGATGCACCCCAGGAAGTAGTAGTGAGACGGCGCAAGATGTTGTTGCGAGAGTTTACTTTGGATTGTACACTCTGACAGTGTGACTTGTACGTCAAGGATCGGTCCAAAGTAACCCCGAGGTATGTCGGTGTGAAGTTACGTTTGACGTCTACTCCATCCCATGAGATCTTCAACTTCCTGTTAGCTCGCTTATTACACAGGTGGAAAGCGCAGGCCTCCGTCTTTGTTGGATTTGGGCGCAGTGAATTATTCCTGTAGTAGTTTGAAAGCAGGTACAGGTGTTGTGATAGGTTGGCTTCCACCGCCTCAAAGCTCTTGGCTTGGGATGTTAAAGCCAGATCATCGGCGTATATAAAACGGCTAGTTGATGGATAATGTGGTTGGTCATTTGTATATAGGCGCAAGGACACTGACACCCTGTGGAAGACCGTTTTTTTGATTACGCCATCTCTTTTGTTTATGCAACAGAACTTGGAAGTGGCGGTTACGCAACATTTCTCCTAGGATGTATACGAAACACTTGTCTTTATTAAGTTGAGCTACTTTAGCCAGTAAACGCTTTATGTTCACAGTGTCGTGTCATATGCCGCACTCAAATCCACGAATACTACTCCTGTGACTAATCAATGCTCGAAACCATCTTCAATATGCTGCGTCAGATTGAGCACCTGTCCGCAACAGGATTTACCCGACCGGAAACCAGACTGCTCCTGAATTAATTGTGGTTCTATCGTCTTTGTCAGTCTGCCCAGTAGGAGTCGCTCAAAAAGTTTAAAGGTGTGTGTGACAAAGAAGTGATATTGGGCGGTAGTTTTTGGGTTCGTCAGCTGGTTTACCTGGTTTAAGCAGGGCTATTACTTTAGCTTTATGCCATTTTTTTTGGATCCTCGAAGTGCGGAGACAGCTATTAAACATAGCCAGCAGCCACGACACTACCCTGGGGCCCAAGTGCTTCAGTTATTCAAACTGAGATGTCGTCCATTCCACAGGCTTTTCCATTTCTTAGAGCCCTAATCGATCTAAGACTGTAGGTTTTACCGAGGGAAGTTTGTGAGGAGGTTTCCCATTGAGTATAAGTTGTTGGGCAAATTGATTGGCAGTCACTGGGCCAGGTTGTGCAGCAGGAGGGTCGCTAGTCAGTCGTCGCAGAGATGCTCCAAGCTTTTTTGCTGTTACAAGTCATGTCTACTGACTCTACAAGGCTTACCTATTTTTGCTTTCGACTTTCAGTAATCTGATTCATGAGCTTCTCAGATCCTTTCTCTGATGAAACAGTGTCTGTAGGGGTACAGACACTGTTTCATCAGAGAAAGGATCTGCGGAAAACAGTGACGCATACTGTCCCATTAGGTCTGCCGAACTTTGTGTCAGGCCCGGGATGTATGCAGTATTGCAGCCACGTGGAATGTGCTGACGCCTTCCATATAACATCGACAAATACATCGTAGTTTTCTGGAATAGGGCATAAATCTAAGAGTTCATCATCCACTTTAGCTGCGTAACTTTCCCAGTTTGCCTTTCTGAAGATAAATCAGCGTCTAAAAGGAACTGTAGTTGGTCGAACAGATGCGTGTACAGCGCACATGATGGATATCTGTGTTGGGTTTTAGAGATGAGGTTACAGACAGATTTCACCGCGTTCTGTGAAATAGTGGGGCTAACGAATAGGAGGTCCGGGTTGTAGCTGCTCTTCCACTGACGACTGTAAAAGGAAGCCAGGAGTTTTGGGTTGAGTAGATTTGCCGCCTCTCGTCCTCCAAAGTCCTCTGAGAATTCTCCCGTCTCTTTCTACTAAGAACCTACTGCAAGTTTACTGTACGACGTGTACGCTGTATGCAGGGCAGAGCGCTTCCGATGAATCGTTTTGCAAATCCTTGGAAGAGGCCCAAGGGGAGGCCTATGTCCAGCAGTGTGGACTTCTTGTGTCTGATATGATGATGAAAAAAATTGGTTGCCTGTAAAGTCGGTATACGGGCGAAAGTTTTACGTGACAACGACTTTGAGTGAACTCGAGCAGTGTCTGTGACCGCAACATCGATCACTTTTTATGTCTGTCTCTCTCGCTCTTAGGCGGGCTAACCATGCCCGAGTGGAAGGGACGCGTGCCTCTCACTCGCTCTCATTGTGAGCGCATAACGTGAGCGGAGCGTAACGCAGTTTCTTGAAGTGTCACCCGGCAAACCAATTTATAAGACGTTGTCACGTCAAAAAAATCAATTATATTATTTATATCTCTAACCTACTTACTATGAACGCGTCCAAAAAGTGTCAGCTCGTCAGTATTGCCTAGTTTGAAAATTTCTTGACGTAGTATTTGAATTCTCTTTGATTTCTTGTGAGAAATAATAAGTCGAGCGACAATATTTTTTTGGCCACGTGATAACGCTTCTTAATTTATGACTAAACAACGGGAAAATGAGATAGCCTCTAATAAACTAATTCGTCTTTTGTACATCGCCAACTAAATATTCTAAAGAAAGCGTCAAATAAAGATCAGCAATTATTTAAAGTTGTCCTTCTGATTTATACATTGCCACCAAATTTAGTAACTCAGCTCCGGATATAACAGCTCATCACTATTTTACGTTTTACACCTTCAATACAAGCTCCTCAAAAAATACAATTCAAGCCATTAAGGCTTGAATTATGCCTGAGCCTGAGCACGTAAATTAAATACTTTCATATTCTTTTATCGTGAAAATAGCCACTACTACAGTAATTTTGAGGTTGGGTTATCACGAAACAGTTTTTGTCCAAATCCACTGCTGGTTCTTCATCGGAGGATGAGGAGGCTGGAAAACCCAAAGTTTTTGGTGGCTCTACTGGAAGACGGAGGAACCCCACCTCAGAAGAGATAGCTCAACTTGAACAAGATAGATGACAGAAATGGTCCCAGAACATAGAACCAATTTTATTGGGTTGTACGTATGGTTTTTGTATGGGAAAACCATTCGTTTAGGTGAGTTTCAGAAATCGCACTTCTGAACGTCAAAACACCGTCAAAATGAATAACGCAAGTGCGACCAAGTTGATGTATCGCCACCCGCGCGATAACCAACACGAAGTCCGAATATTCGGGACGATACTCGATAATGGCCGGTCACATTTTAGTGTATCGTGTAATAGCACGAAGCTTCGTCACGATAGGCGCAGGTCCGCCCAAGCATTACAACACGACATTCACGCATTTTGTTCGCTCTTTTATGATGCTTGATTCTGATGCGTAATGTAGTAACTAGTAAGAATTCATAGATAAGGCTTATTTAATGGTATTTCAAGTTGCATAGGTCTTCATTCATTCAGAGCAAGCAAGCTATAAAAGTTGTTCCATTTGTTAAGAGATTTGGTAATATTTTAAAATATCTACTTGGCAACACGGATCAATCATGTCATTGTCAATGTCATGTGTAAGTAAATCTCATTGTTTGTTTTATGTTCTTGGGAAGCGGCTGACTGCGGTTGTATTTGCTATTTTCCTACAAGTTTTGCCACATTACTACTGTATAAATAACTTGGATTGTTAGTCTAACGATTAGTGAGAATCCATGATAGGGCTTCACACTAATATTCATGGTCGTTGAGGTGTGATTAACGATGGAGCGAGGTAAGATGTCGTCGACAGGCCGCGGGGCCAAGAGCAAGGTCCCGCAGCACCCGGCGGACATCTTCGCGCTCGGGAGCAAGTCCACCGTGGTGGTCTCCAGGGATGCTGAGAAGAGGAACATCCATAAACCTTCTACTAGCGGTGAGTGTATACATAACCTAACACTGTTTGTTTTTCGTGTGTGTAAGTGGCCAACACTGGTGTCAGATTTTCAGGCTGCCTAAAGGCATCTGTCATAGCTTGACGACTGCCAAACAGTGATGACAGCTGAGACCAACGGCTTAAACGTGCCTTCCGATGGGAGCTCAAGAAATTTTTATGGCACTTGTGGTCAACCGCGAAAGCCGTAAGCTAGTAATACGCACTCCCCCCAGACCGCCGAGCTCCTCAAACAAAAGGGACGTTTTCTAATTTGTTAATTATTATGGGATTTGATGCGGTATACATACTATCAGGTCTTTAATAAATATATAAGGACAAATCACACTGATTGAGCTAGCCCCTAAGTAAGTTCGAGACTTGTGTGTGATACAGGATAAAGAAGATACTAACTCAATAATACTATATTTTATAACAAATACATTATAGATAAACATCCAAGACCCAGAACAATTTGAAAAAGGCCATTTTCCATCTTGCCCTGACTGGGGTTCGAACCCGGGACTTCTGGGTGGCGGACTAGCATGGTGACCACTACGCCACAGTGGTCGTCAAAAGTCTTTATCCCTAATGAGGCAGACAGCATTTTCCGTCTTGCTTGTGGCTCTAAGCAGATGGCGCTTAAGGCGATAAGACTCCGGCCACTTTTAGCGTGATGGTGGGCCAGGTGGGCTGCTAGCTAAGTACAATAGGGCTTATCATGTTTGTTTTAATTTTTGATCTTTCTGATCGATTGATCATAGTAATTTTATTGTACCCATCTTATGGTCCCTCAGGTCCTATTCTTTTCTCTCAAGGTCTAATATACAGGGGGAGCAAATTCAGTCCTTGAAACTGAACCACTTTCTTTAAAAAGGTCCTGAAAATGTATAAATTCGTCCTATAAAAAAACCTTCAGATTGAGCGCTAATATGAAATTTTTTTTTAAAATTTTGTTTTTTATCTTATGGAAAGTGGTAGAATCATGGACTGAACTTGTCCCAAACATTTAGCTGATGGTTTTAAAGTTATACAAGAACCAAGTTAGACGTCCTGAAATGACTCCACTGAATGTTTTCTAATCTGTTTTAAGGGCGATGCCATGTTTAATTCAGTTCAGTTTTATTTTTTGTAATACTGTGAAGTATTTATAAAACAAATTCCTTTTCACAGGTGTGGAGCGTAAACGTGAACCATCTGGCTTCGGGAGTGCTCCCCCCAGCAAGAGATCCCGCATCGGGTCCCCAGCAGAAGCTGTAGGCGGCACATCACTGGAGGTAGACCCGGTGGATCTGGTACCCAACGTGCTGCAGGCTCTGGATACACACAATTCTGACAAACTGGTAAATAATTATACATTTGAACATGAAAGTTATTGAATAAATAGTAAATAAATAAATATATAGGGACAAATTACACTGATTGAGCTAGCCCCAAAGTAAGTTTGAGACTTGTGTTATGGGATACTCACTTAACGATACTATATATTATAACAAATACATATATAGATAAACACCCAAGACCCAGGACAATTTGAAAAAGGCTATTTTCCAACTTGCCCTGACCGGGATTGAACCGGAACCTCTGGGTGGGGGACTAGCATGGTGACTTATCATGATGAATGAGTAAAAGAAGCAAGTTCTGTTAATCTACTTAAATTATTCATTTATGCATTTGTTTGGATGTGAGTATATATGTATGTTTCTTTTGATAATGACTCTAGTTCTCAAGATTCTTATATTATGTTGAAATCCTTTTCTAAATATCGAATCTAACATTGCAATGCTATAGACAATCTATAACAGTCCATTGCTGGACTATAGGCTTTTCCCAATTAAGAAATTATCTGGTCGGCATCCTCTGCTTAATGACTTTATTCCATCTACTGTGATCATTCTTGTGACGTTTATGAGCCATAGACAATGACATAAAATATATTTTTTTGTTACAGCTGGGTCTCCTAACAGGCTCAATTCGCCTCCTAAAGTCACAGCGCTCCAAACCAGACCCGATCCTCTGCATGAGCATGCTCTACCTGACTAAGATACGGCCCAACATGTTCGCACATGAGACCGTGACTCAGACTCTCTGTACCCTGCTCAAGAGAGAGCAGGGAGCCGCGTTTAAGAGCAAAGGAAACCCGCTTGTGTTCGTGCTGGCCTGCAATATGCTGTATGCTGGACATCGGGAAAGTACTAACTGGCCTGACACATTTATCAAGGTAGATAAACCTTTTAACAAGCTTTTATTTAACTTGCAATGTATCTTGTATGTTATTCAATTTTCGACCAGTTATCCTCAACCAATTGAGCTGAAATTTTGCATCCTTTTGTAAGTCAAATGAAAATACAATATCACAAAGTCAATGAGGTTTTCTGATGATGGAGCTGGGAGATTTTCGACAGACCTCAGTTATAAACAACATAAAGGACTCGTTTCATTTGTCTTGAGGAGCACTTTATGGTAGATGATGTTTAAGATCTGATCATGGAGGTGATTGGGTCCATCCCTTAAATCGTAAAAAAAACGACGGGTTGCACTCCGGGAGTGCCGGCAGAAGTGAAAACTTAAATATTAATGTTGTGCATTTTTGATATTTTGGAATGGTTAGGGAATAATATTGCATGAATTGCTTTAATTATCAGTATAAAAGTACTATCATTTATGTGGTAGAATACAATATTTATTTATTGCGCTATCATACACAAACATGACAATTTATATTACATTAAAAAGTCCATGGATGCGTGTGGCACGCTGTAACATAAACACAAACGAACATTCGCGCAAGCGCCCTGCGCCATCTGAACGAAACAGCAGGCGCAGGCATTCATTTTCGCCGCGCCGTAGAAAGAGAGCCCCCTCTCTTTCTACGGCGCGGCGAAAATGTATACTTCCCCTCCTACGCCGCGCCGGCTGTCTACTCTCCATCCGTCTTACGAATTTTCGATCAGGTCACGTATCCTGACGCGAGTTTAACATATTTACCCATTACAAAAAAGTGTACAACGCCGGTAAAGAAGTTTTGACTTCTAAAATCGGCAACTCCATACATTTTTACGCATTTAATTTTATATGGAGGTGAAGACTTGTTTTACGATATCAGGGATTGTCCCATAGTAAAAGTTGTTCACATTGATTAGTATGTTTACGCCCTTTCGGGTTGATACTCCTTTCCGTTACACGTTGATAGAAACAGAATCAGTATTAAACTCAATTTTTTTTGGAGAACAAAACATTATTTCTTAACTTCCATGCAAGTCAAGTGCTCCATGCAAGTGTGTTATTTCAGGTGTACATGGAAGATGCGCTCAACGAGCGTTGGTGGGTGGAGTGTTCGTGGTGCAAATGCTTGGTGGAGAACATTGTGACGGCCTTCAGCACCAAGCATCCGCCGCCACATCTCATTCCCAGTGAAAACACTTTAGGTATCAGTTGTTTGATTTGTTTTTACCAGACTACGGCAAAGCCAAGAGGAAGGGTAATGATTTTAGCAGTCTATGTGGGTATGTATGTCTGTTCCAGCGTAGCATCTCATCAAAGGAAAGAAAAAAAATTGTTTCTATATTAAGAGGGATATCAAATGAAAGGTCTTGATTAGCACATTTTAACATAGATACTTTGTTTACCATATATGCCTCCCGTAGTCGGGTATAAGTTTTTTAAAGGTATATCTTGTTAAAAATTGCTTATTAGAAGCGCCTATAAGCTGATTAGCATACTGGCCAAACCTGTTGTTTAAATTTCCTTAATTTCATTACCAAGACTGGAATGCATAAGGAATTGCAAATTACCACCGTGAGAAGAGATAACAATATATTCTGAGCTATATAAGAAGCTGACTCGATAACATCAGTTATAAACACAACACTATTTTCAAGGACAAAGTTCCTTAAATGTCTATGGTTCTATTTTTAGGTACCATGTCCCCATCGGGCTCAGGATCCCCGTTGATGGGCAGCACTGACGAAGACACTGATAACACGGAGTTAGAGTACACAGTATTTCCAAGGTAAGTGGAATTATAATTTGTACACCATACAGTTTAACATTAAATAGTGCTTCGATGACCTGGTTTCTAAATAACTTTACATATTTTATAAAGTTTTTTAAACATTCGAGATGCAGTACTATAGTACTTGTTATGCACAGGCGCCATCTATATGACTTGCACTGCATTATGTACCTAGTACTATCATACTTGATGCTATAAAGCATCCCTTTCAATAAGTGATACGATTAGCCGCCACTAGATGTCATAGTGTAAGCACACTATTTAAATTAAAGAAATGTTTGATCTCAAAATAAATCGATAGATTCCAAATTTCCCTTTCTCTCGGGCACCTATTTTACAGTACTCAAACTTAATAATGGAATGGTCAAAAAATAGCACGTGAGCGGACCTGAACCTGCGACTTGGCCTCAATACGAATAGAATCATCATCATCATCATCATATCAGCCACAGGAAGTCCACTGCTGGACATAGGCGATCGGAAGCGGCCTGCATCCAGCGCCTCCCTGCAACCTTGCTCAGGTCATCTGACCATCTAGCAGGGTCAATACGAATAGAATATGGTAGAGAAATTCGACGTGTGGGTGAACACGTGATGGCTCAGTTGGAAGAGCATTTTTAGTGCCGGTTTTAGCACTATTAGCGCCCTGGGCGACATTTCTACCTACCCATTCGAAATAAACGGCCAAGTGCGTGTCGGGCCACGCACAGTGTAGGGTTCCGTAGTTAGCAATGCCGACTTTGAGTTTACGGTTTAACGTCTTATTACTAATTTTATTGAATTTGTTTAAAATTTTCATTTCCCGATTATCTACCTACCATTTTATAAGTTACTCAACTATAACTCTTTGATTTGTTAACCCTACTTAGCTTTGGTAGTTTTCCTTTTAACTTCGTTTATACTACACTACATCCATGATTTTTTTTACTTGTCGGTCAATGAGCTAGGGGATATACAAGGGCCGGCCTTGGCGCCCAACCGCGCCCTACCCTAAAACTACTACTGAGCGTGGTCGTATTGATATACTTTGATCTGTTAGGTAATACATGATACCTACTATCTTTTTTTTTCTTAGATACTCAAGTAGTTACGAAACAGTCGAGGCTTTGGTGTTAGAAGCCATCAAGGAGCAGATCCAGCGCCGAGCCGCCCCTGACGCGATTCATAAGGGATTCCTGAAGCTCTTGTCTGCTACGTGTGGATTCCCAGAAGTAAGAGCACATTCCGCGCTTTGGATTTCGTATGTATTTGACCACGTTAAAGAAAAAAAGGTCTACGGAAGAGAAAAACTGGAAATGCCAAGTGAGCGTGGCGCGTGTGTTATAATTAAGCACAACTGCACTCAATCCCGACAGTATTACAAAAATAAAATAAAATATAAATAGGTCTAAATTACATTCAAACTCTTTTCTGCGTTCTAAAATCAAGTTTTTATTATCTTCATAAATTTGAATGAACAAAAAGTGTCGTTACAACTTTTGGTCTTAATTTTTTCCGTCTAGCTCCCTTTCGCAACGCCGATAAGGAACTTCGTTCCAATAAAAACGACCACTTAAACGAATTGTTTGTATGTAATGCTAATGTGATTAGTGGTTTATTTATTTGTGTGAGTTTGGCGACAAGGGGTCCGATACTAATTTTATGAAATAGTACTTCCACAAGCTTTTTCTCTTCCGTGCATTTGACCCTTTCACATGAAAACTTCGTAGAGGAATCTGCACAAAAGTGACTATCAGGGACTAGTGTGTAATGGAGATGGCAATGGCAAACCACTGCATTATATCTGCCAAAAAATAGTAATTTTGTGTGTATCTTTCTATACAATGACACTGACAATTGAGGAGCTCAGTGGTCCGGTGGGAGGACGCATTACTAGATCTTTCGGAAGTGAAGCGACACCGGGCGTGGTGCGTACTTGGATGGATGACCACAAGTGGCATAAAAAATTCTGAAGCTGGATAAGTATAATCCGTTGGTCCCCACTGTCCACCGTATGGAAGGCGTTAAGCTATGGCAGATGCTTTTAGGCAGCTTGAAAAATCTAAAACCACACGAAAAATAAAAATTAGCTCCTAAATGTAGACACATTTTCTCCCTAGATTCGAATGATCGCAGCGTCTCGCCTCGAAGCCTGGCTGCATTCTGGCAAGCTATGGCGATGCGCCCAGGAGCTGCTGGCGTATGTTTGCTGCAACGCTGACGCTTGTGGGCCCACGGCACAACGCGACCACGAAGTGCTGGCTCAGCTGGCGAGGATGAGGCTGAAGACGAAAGCGCTGCAAGCTGCTTATCAAGCTTGTCTCAGGTACAGATGTCCTCCCCCCTCTCTCTCTAAGAGATTTCTTTCTCTTGAAGTAAAGGCGCAAAGGAGTAGCTGGCGCGTGTTTGCTGTAATACTGAAGCCCGTGGGCCCACGCCACAGCGGGACCATGAAGTGTTTGCTCAGCTGGCGAGGATGCAGCTAAAGACGAAAGCGCTGTGCAGAGGTCCCCCCCCCCTCTCTCATGAAGTGTTGGCTCAGCTGGCGAGGATGCGGCTGAAGACGAAAGCGCTGCAAGCTGTTTATCAAGCTTGTCTCAGGTACAGATGTCTATCTCTTTTTTCTCTGCTCTTGTTGGCCCGCTGTACTGTGGGACAACAAGAGAAAAAAAAGAGAGAGATCACGAAGTGCTGGCTTAGCTGGCGAAGATAAGATTTTAAAAGAAAGAGGTCTCTTTCTCTTGAAGTATTTGTCATGCTGGTCTAGTAAGTTCTGGCGCCGCGCCCAGGAGTTGCAGGCCTACGTTTGCTGCAACTCTGATGCCTGCAGATTCACGGCACAGTGGGATCATGAGGTATTGGCTCGGCTGGCGGCTGAAGACTAAAGCCCTGCAAGCTGCTTATCAAGCTTGTCTCAGGTACGTACAGATGTCTCTTTCTCTCTCTCTTCTTTTTCTCCTGAAGCCTTTCTGGTCTGTTTAACTCGGGCTCTGCGGCACGCGAGGATGCGGCTGAAGACGACAGCGCTGCAAGCTGCATATCAAGCCTGTCTACGGTGTACAACCTCTCTCTCTTTGTCTCTTCTTTCTCCTTTTCTTAATTTTCTCTGCCTCTTTTCCCATTCTCTTTTCTTATATTGTCTTTTCTCCATTCTTCTTTTCAAATATTTACGATGAAGATATTTTTGATTTTTCGAAATAAAAGAAAGAAAAGACAAAAACAAAAAGAGAAAAATATATCTAAAATAATTTAAAAAAATAACAAAAAAAAGGCGGTCGGGTTTTTTGATTTTGTTATAATGACTTGTTCTTGTATGTGCTTTTGAGTTTGTAAAAGCTTTTATTTAACTTACAGTGTGTAAATAAGTTATTTGTTTTATTTGCTCACCGTTTTTCATTCACTTGCTGGTAAAATTTTGCTTGCGTGTTTTTGGTTTTTTCTATACATTGTGATAAGCACCTTGGTCTGATAATAAAGCTGAAAGGTTTATATAATAAAATTTGCAAAAAATATTGTTTTGAAAGGAAATCTATTTTCATAGTTGTTTCTGTTTCTGACAGGGAAATGGTATCGGACAGTCCGGCGCTCCTGCGCAGCGTGGTGACGCACACGATATACAACGAGCTGTCCAACGTGCGCTCCCCCAACAACATGGCCGTCCTCGCGGCGCTCATACAGGCGCAGCCGCAACTCGTGCCCGCAGCCATGGCCGATACCTACCATGTAAGTGGAATAGCAAGGGGGGGGGGGGGCGACTCATTGCTATTTATCGAGCAATAAGGGTTTTCAGATATGTGACACCAGATGGTAGCACAGTGAAGTCAGGTTCCATAAGCTGCAGTTATTGGATACATTTGACGCAGCAAAAGAAGCTGTCAACTGATGATGGACCCCGTTATCTTGTCGCACAGACATCATGTCTTATGCGATGCGCCAAAACCCTTATACTATCTTTAGTTACACCACAGACATATATCAAGTAGATAAATAGAGTTTAACGATTTGTTTAAGGACCGAGCGTGTAACATTTTGCGTAAGTACTTTGGCGTCCCGACTGTAATTTAGTGATGGAAACCATAAGCCGCGCGAAAGTGTTTCAAAAACATCCATCAGTACACGTCAAACCGATTCTAGAAACCGAAATCAGCGCAGCAACTATGGTTGACAAGATCAAAACATCGGACGTTTGTTTTCGTTGTGAAGACATGTAAGTACTTTCCTACAGACCTTTAACTTTATGCGTGTGACCACAAACAAATCACTAGGTGTAAATTGTTTGTAAATTAAATAATATTACGCAAGTTATTGTAGGTGTATTTTTATCGATTAAAATATCGAAATGAACCGACAAAGAAACTGATAATCATAATCGACTTAGAGAATGATAATAAGTTCACAGAGAAAACCTACCTAACCAAAATTGCGTTACATTTGTCAGTACCTATTACAGTTGTTTTGACAACTGTCTGTCTGTGGCATCGTAGCTCCAAATGGATGGACCGATTCCGATATGGTTTTTAAACATGAAAGTAAGTTCCCTTGTGGTGGTTCTTAGCTAGGTTTTATGAAAATCGGTTCAGGCGTTTGAAAGTTATTAGGGGTTAACTCTCGAAAGTCGGGGTTTTTAATTTACCTGGCAAATAATAGATGGCACTGCGGATGTTGCTTAAGAAACCAAAATAATAGGCCAAGTGCGTGTCGGGCCACGCGCAGTGTAGGGTTCCGTAGTTACGAATGCCCATGTTGAGTTTATGCCACTAAACACGTCTAAAAACTTATTTTCTATCGAAGTGTGAAATTTCATTTTACGGGTACATTTTATACGTTGATCGCCTATAACTTTTTAATTTGTAGATCCTACTTAGCTCTGATAGTTTTCCTTTAAATTTCGTTATAATATAGCTGTGAATTTTTTTCACGTGTTTATATGTAACCGTTTAGCAGATAGAGGGGGAGGGAGGACCCTTGAATCAAACAAAAGTTTCACTTTAAAACCAAATATTTTAGAAACGGATCTCTAAATGGAAAAATGGTGTTTAAAACCTCATAATATTTTTGAAAGACCTATTCAACGATACCCAACATGACTGGATAGTCGAGAAAAAATAATGACTTTTCACTTTACTTCCTAAAATTTTTTTTTTTCAATATTTTATTTTACCTCTTTTTCCGCCTAATTAATATACATATTCGTGCCAAATTACAGCTTTCTAATGTCGGTGGTAAAGTCGGTGATTAAAACCGCGGACGGACAGATAGACAGACATACATGGCGAAACTATAAGGGTTCCTTGTTTACTACGGAAACCTTAAAATGGGCTCCCACTGTGAAGTGTCTTATCTCCTGTCTGTCTTATATTTATACTAACGCCCAACCCAGTCATTTTGATAAATACTTTGCGACCTAATTCGTCTAAAATGACAACATTGCGTTTGGTTTTTCACATAAGTAACCACGTGAAAAACAAAACGCAATGCATGCATTTCACATGTTTGAAAAATCGGCATGCTGCACCTTCTGTCGTGTCCATCGTGCCCAACCAGCTGTACAAAATACTACCTGTACTCGACATCGGAGAGAGGCATAAGAGTGGCAACTCATTGAAGAGACAAAATATGGTGTTATTTGAGCCAATCGACACGAAAAGAAGATGTGTTCTTGGCTTTGACAACGTTTACTGCTGACAGATTCAAAGATCGCGTCTTATTCCCTTAAAATTATGCACCTTTAAATATTATGATAATGTACGTGTATTCAATCGATTGATTTAATTTATTTTCAGCTACATACTAATATAAAAATATAATTAACATTTCCTTTGCTTTGAAAATCGGCGTTTCAAATATAGTCGAGTCGAGAAAATCGCAGCGTACAGCACTATTCTTACGTTTGCCATAAAAAATAGAAATCGGCCTTGAAATCGACTCTAAAGTTGGAATTGCTTATTATTACATCGCTGGTTTTGAATGCACATGAAGGATGGCTTGTCTAATTAAAGCCGCAATGGAAAACTAGGGTCGGACATAAAATCCTGTTTTGATGAAAATAATACGGAGCCACAAAACAAATTGTTTTTTAATTAATGTCAGATATTTCAGGACGAAGAGTACACGCAGTAAAATTGTAGGTCTATGATACTAACTGATGAAAGAAAATACCTCGATTAACAGCTCCAACTTTATTGGTGGTGTTTGAACAGTTAATTACCGAATAATGAGTCAATTTCCTTTTGAAACTTGACGTCGCACGCGGAAAGCGATCGGGAGCAAACTGAACTTTGCGGTGAGCAATGGCGCCTTCAACACATCGTTTTAGTACGCGAGGTACATACACTTTTTCCTTCCACTTGATATAGTTCTGTGAGTTATACGGATGAGGTAGAACTGTATACAGTAGAGTAGGCGACCAATACTGTGAAAATGAGTTTCTTTCGGTGTTTCTTCTCAGCAGTGGTCGTTACGAAGCGCTGTTATCGGTAGCTTTTCTTTAAAAATAAATTAAGTTTTAATATACTTTACACGTAACATAAATTATACTTATTGACGTGTAAAAGTGCCTGTAAAGGTCTAATTACTGAATAACCATTTGAATTTTTGAATCTTTGAATCTACAGTTTTTCGTAATTACTGTGGGAAAATTATGATACTCGTAATTCATAACTAACGCACGCCCATATTTTTTTTTTACTTGTGCCTTTATTTATCGTTTTATTTTTGTCACATTTTTATTAATTAGTGGTGATTAACTTTGAGGCATTGTCAGTGACATATAATATAACTCAATATTTAATTAAAGTATCAATTTCAATAAGAATGTAATGTCAATGCGAATACATAACAAGGTGTACTGATGGCAGCCTCGGATCTAGAGGGGGCAAGCCGGGGCCCATGTCCCGGGCGGCGAAGTCAGAGGGGCGGCAAATCGAATATATTCACCCCTCCTATGCTACCGATACGGAATAAAGGCGGCGTCTGGTTACTTTTGAAGAAGTATAAAAGTTTACTGCTCTAAAATGTACAATTGCATCTCGGTCTGGATCTTAACTGACCATTACTGTCTGCAACCCCCCTGTGTATGCATACTGTTCCGGTAATAGTAATCAAGTAAATACAGGCACGCTTTTAATCTCCACTTTATTTAATCTAGACCACTGATCTTTCATTGCTAGCATTTGATTGCATTTGCTTAGTGATTCCTGCGTCGACCTAACTACCTCACTGAGACTGTCAATCTCGGGGAGCTTTGAACGATGAAACTCGTGAATCAGTGCGAGATGGGGCGCTGACTTATCGTTACATTTTAATAAGGCCTCCGTGATTTTAGATTTATTATTGCAAAACAACTGACAATAAGAGCGCCGTTTGACTCCAAGAAACTATGACGCCATCTGCCTGTATTTCATACAAATCCCGTAGAAATTGTTCGGTTTGACGTTTAGAAAAAAGGATCTGATTTGAGTAGTTGAAAAATAGCGGATCGTTGCAGGAGTTGCTGGTCCGCGCGGACGACTACCTGCGTCCGCTGCGCGCGTTGACCCGCGAGTGCGTGCGCGCGGGGCGCGGGGAGGCGGGCGCGGGCGCCGGCGCCGCGGCCGGCGCGCTGGCGCTGGCGCCGCTCGCGAGGGCGCTCGCCGCGCCGCCGCCGCACGAGCCGCCCGCGGAACTCAGGGAACGCGCTTTTGCAGGTACATTACGTACTTACCTGATTTAAAATAGTACTTTATGCGACTGTGCATAATGAAGGGCATTACAACACGAATGTGGGTTCATAATAACATCACATGAGTGTTGTGATGCCTAATTATGTATAGTTGCATACACTACTTTATCTACACACATAATTACCATAGTGCTCTAAGATAGGTTCAGGAACCGTAGGGAATTGACCTGAATTAACTAGTTGAACACATACAGAATGAATTATTTATTATAATAATTGTAATTAATATTAACAGTTGTACAGTGATATACAGTTAACGGTCCTGGTTGAGTTGCATTTGAATTGGGATCTTATTTTGGAGCTGAAGAGTTTGACGACGGTGGCGTATTTATATTTATTTCGCAACTTTTTAACTATTTTAATTCGTTACAACTTTTCACAAACACTCGTAAACAGTAAAACACCAACAAACAAATGACAACTCGGAATGGCGGCGTTTCGAAATTCGAATCTCTAATTTTTTTTAATCATAGACAAAACGAATGAACTATTCTTGTGTCACTCGAGATCAAATGTTGTGCGATTTATATCAACAAATATTTGACATTCGTCTTGATAACTGTTTTAATATCTATAGATAACCCATTTGAATTTGAGAGCTGTTCCAAATTTAAACTCATTACCTACTGATTTCAGGAGGTAATGTTATCATTACGTCTCTGTTAATTCCTACTGGTTGGTAATGCTGGTCATTGCCTACAGCGTTTTCCTAACAGTACCACTGTTAAGAAAACGCAGAAACGGCTTATATTGGGCAGAAAGCGGCAAAGCTAAAATGGGCGGGTCATGTCAGCAGAATGCCTCCCGACGAATAGGCAAATAAAGTAACTTCTTGGATACCGAAGGATATTCGTCGTCACAGGGGATGGCCAAGAAAGATATGGCGTGACGACCTAGACGCTTTTCAGCGACGCGACTGATGGAAGGAAATGAGAGAAACCTTTGCCAAACGAAACAGGTTGAATTAAAAAAAAAAGGCGGCAACTTCGGTTACAAAGAAAGAATATACTTAGATGATAATGAGCAAGACAAAAATTCGCCACATTTCTCCCTTGCAGCCCTGGCGGACCTGTTCTGCTGCTGCTGCATGCTGACGGCGCAGCACAGCAAGCACCTGCCGGAGTACCGCCAGCAATTGACTGTGATCCAGTGCTCGGCGCTGGGCTGGTTGCTGGAGACCGCCGTGCCTCTGTATAAACCCTCGCAGCACGACTTCAGGCACGCTCTCAACAAGGTCTGACATGTTCCTTACAGCTGTCTGTTCTGCTGCTATTGACACAAGTACAGCAAGCACCTGCCGGAGTACCGCCAGCAATTGACTGTGATCCAGTGCTCGGCGCTGGGCTGGCTGCTGGAGACCGCCGTGCCTCTGTACAGACCTTCAAAGCACGACTTTAGGCACGCTCTCAACAAGGTCTGCCATGTTCTCTACAGCTACCTGTTCGGCTGCTGACGCCAGCACAGACGTACAGTCAGGCTTCAAAAATGCAGTCATAATTTCTCATACTAGTTGTATGACAAATTATGGCTGCATTTTTGAAGCGTACTGTACATCTAGATAAACAACTGGCCGCCGGAGTCGGAGCGCGCGCTGACTTACCGCCTGTGTTCCTATCATTCCAGTCACATTTAATTTTAACGCCCGTCTCTTTCCCTCTCTCTCTCTTTTCAAGTTACTTAATTTTATTCATAGCATTTATGAATAAAATTGTAAAATCCGTAGATAATGTTCGTGGAACCAGCAGAGACGTACAGCAAGATAGACAACTGGCAAAAAGTTGGAGCGTGCGCTGACCTACCGCCTGTGTTCCTGTCATTCCAGTCACATTTAATTTTGACACCCTTTCTCTCTCTCTCTCTTTTTTCTGCTTCTAGTTTAGTTACTAAATTACACAGAATGTATGACAAAAAAATTGTAAAATCCGTAGATAATGTTCGTGGAGCCAGCAGAGACGTACAGCAAGTACAACTGTCTACCTAACCTATCATTCCAGTCACATTTAATTTTGACACCCTTTCTCCCTCTCTCTCTGTCTCTCTCTCTCTCTCTCTCTCTCTCTCTCTCTCTCTCTCTCTTTTCTGCTTCTAGTTTAGTTACTAAATTTCACAGCATTTATGAAAAAAAAAATGGTTAAAATCCGTAGATAATGTTCGTGGAGCCAGCAGAGACGTACAGCAAATACAACTGTCTACCTAACCTATCATTCCAGTCACATTTAATTTTGACACCCTTTCTCTCTCTCTCTCTCTCTCTCTCTCTCTCTCTCTTTTCCGCTTCTAGTTTAGTTACTAAATTTCACAGCATTTATGAAAAAAAAAATGGTTAAAATCCGTAGATAATGTTCGTGGAGCCAGCAGAAACGTACAGCAAGTACAACTGTCTACCTAACCTATCATTCCAGTCACATTTAATTTTGACACCCTTTCTCTCTCTCTCTCTCTCTCTCTCTCTCTCTCTCTTTTCTGCTTCTAGTTTAGTTACTAAATTTCACAGCATTTATGAAAAAAAAATGGTTAAAATCCGTAGATAATGTTCGTGGAGCCAGCAGAGACGTACAGCAAGATAGACAACTGGCCGCCGGAGTCGGAGCGCGCGCTGACCTACCGCCTGTGCTGCGAAGCGCCGCTGCCGCAGAACAACCTGCTGCGGGTCATTTTCATCGGGCTGGCCAAGGTAAGTTGTACACTTGGCAATTTGTTATTTATCCCACGAAAATCTCATATTTTTCCGAGATAACAAGTTATTTATTTAAAAAAAATAGTTGTTTGTAAAGTAATGATAGATTAGTAACGAGCCAAACGCTTAAGCCGATCGTGCCTCTATCGCTCGTTCCGCGCTCTCGCTTGCACGCTCGGTTCAGGCGGAACGTGACAATTTTTCGTACGCGTTCATCGGTTTATAAGACGTTAATACGTCAAAGTATTTTTTTTAAAATAAGTTTTTATCATAACAATGGCGTTTAAAGGTTAAAGTGCTCCTCAAAACAAATCAATCGAGCACAAACTCGGTAGGGTGATGTTTTATTATCACAGAGATGCCATGCCCACTTTCCAGCTTCTACATCTGATCAGCTCCACGTTATCATAATATTGCATTGTCATCAAAATCGGACAGCCGTTTAAAAGTTATTGGGGGTTAACATTTGAAAGTGCAGCCATTTGTATGGGATTGTCTTTTTTTTTAGGTTTTTGCTTGTTATTTTAATTTCATTATACTAAAGTGATCTATTATAATAGCCTGTGGTTCGATTTATTACGGGTATGTCCCTTGTACTTTGTATAATAAGACGGACTAAGTTCAGATATTACGTCTTGCCCAGGATATGCCCGTAAGCCCAGCGGAGACGTTCGAGCTTGTAGAGCAACTTGTTCGGCGAGCTTGCGCGCTGCCGCCAGAGGACGGTCCGCTGCAGCTGGACAAGCTGGAGATCGCAGACTACATCTTCCAGCTGTGCCAGTTCAACCCGCCGGACAATATTACCCTGCCGCCTGGGTGAGTGAGACTTATATAAAAATATCTGTAAAAATCATATAAAACTCATAATAATAATATAAGACTAGCGTATAAAAGCTATATAAAATAGCATTAAAGATCTGGGGTTGTATATTGATTCTACACTTTCTTGGAATGTGCAGATTTCTGCGGTTGGTGGTAAAGTCACGGGTGCACTCCGTGCACTCTATAAATTAAAAATTTTTTACCTATAAAAGTTTAAAAACTGCTAATGAGTACTTTCATTCCACAAATTTTTTAATTCTCATTCAATTTTAAGTAGATAGATACTTCTTAAATAGCCCAATCTATTTTACTTGTGTTTCATTATTTCCTCGCTATTATGATGAAAAGTAGAATGTTCAACTCGAGTGTAAGTATCAATTACAAACTCGAACTATGAGCCCTCGCTCGCTCGTGCACATAAATATCTCGGGTGTAATTGGTCACACAAACCTTGCAATCCTCTATTGTTAAGCATGTGTTACAGCAAGATATTAACATTAATTCGAAGGTATTGTTTAATGAAAATTTTGATGTTTCCCAGGTACACGCCCCCGCAGCTGGCCATCACATCGCTGTACTGGCGCGGCTGGCTGCTGCTGACGATGCTGGCGGCGCACAACCCCGACACGTTCGCTGAGCGAGCTGCCCTCACCTACCCTACGCTGCGGGCGCTCATCGAGACCTGCATCACCAAGTAAGTCATTGTCCACTGTTGGACAATAGTCCTCCCCAAAGACTTATTGTGTAGCCGATTGGAAGTGGCTTCCATCTAACATTTTTCTGCAGGCTTATTACTGGACCTACCTAGCACTCTCTGCTAAAATTCTTTTAAAATTTTTCATTAATTAATTTTTTTAAGTTTTTACCCAAATATGGCAAAGCCAAGAAGAAAGGTAATGATTTGACCAGTCTATGTACGTGGGTATGTATGTCTGTTTCGCCGTACCATCCGAATCGCTTGTCCAATTTTCACAAATGATATTTCAATCAAATTCGTCATTACAAAAAAATTATACAACAAATATTACATACAAAAAAAGTGAGAGTGAGAATGGAGTATCAAATGAAAGGTTTTGATTAGCACATTTAAAAAATATAAATAAAGCTGTATATGGCTCCCGAGTTGGGTATTCGTTTTTTAAACGTCTATCATGTCGACCTAGTATTTGAAATTTCTTCTTTAGTATTAACTGAAGTATATTTTATTTTACTGTAGCAAACCCAGCATAGAGTGGAACACGAGCGCCAGCGCAGGCAGCGAAGCGGAGAGGGCGGAAGCGGAAAGAGCCGCCATACTGCAGCTAGAGACGCACCTGGCAGCCGCCAGCAATGCCAAGCTGCCCGTCACCGAACACACCTCAAGACTGCTGAGCCAGGTAAGACGGTAAAAACAAAAAACGTAAAAATACCTTCCAGCTATGGTGCATCACGCTAGGATACAGAGCGTGCCAAAGAAATCTACATACAGACCATCAAAAACCAAAGTAAAATTAGATTAATTTACCCTTTAACAAAAAAAATGTCATCTAACTTGGAACTGTAATAATACCCAGTACATCTCCTTGTAGTACACCTGTTTCTATGTTATAAACATTGTCAAGGTAAATATTTTGACTTGTTTTTTTTTTTAATTTATTAGAAATGTACTTAAAGAATCTGTAATTTATCTTTAAATTCATGTCATTATTGCATTTTTAGGTAAATATACGATGGTTTACATAATCAAATGCATGTTTAATGTCGTTGAATTTTATTTAAATTCTAAATATTTTACAGCTGACTATCCTAGACCCTCTGGGTCCAGCTCGCAAACCACCACAGTCCGTCGTAGAGACCCTCCAAGCCCTGTCATCTCAGATGAGGCTCGGGAAGCTCCTGTGTCGGCAACCGGCGCTGTTGCTAGACCTGGTAGAACGCCATGGCACCCGACGTGCGATGCCTTGGCTGCATCAGTTGTTGCGTCACGACCGGTTGGAACTTAGGTATTGATGTTTAAAGAACTTTATTTTTTTCCCATAAAAAATACAATAGTATTTCACTTACTGAGAAAACACATATTATTACTATTTATGTACAATGCGCGTGCGGTTATCATCAAAAATAACATAAGGGTAGGTAGCACAATAACTAATAATCGACGGCAGCAGCGCGTCGTCGCACAAACAATATCCATACTGACTGTCGTCACCAGGCGAACACGGATATAAAGCAATGCAGCGTACCAGGCAACTATATGTGTTAATTTTATTTGATATTTCTTTATTATAGATATATTAGTAGTTGTAATGTATTGGTTACATAATATACTCTTATCTGTTGATATACCGGCTCCCAGCTTAAATGCATTGTTTTACTATTGTGTCTGGTATTCTGAGCAAACAAGGGTTAATTTCATTGATAATAGTCAGTGAGTTGTGTTTCCGTTTGTGTAAGTGGCTGGCGTCAGATTTTTCAAGCTACCTAAAGGCGTCTGACATTGCTTCACAACTACTTTGCAATGACATCCGGGACCATCAGCTTGATATGCCTGTTTAAAGCACAGACAAACTTGAGAAATTAAAATGTGGTCACCTATCCAAGAGCGGACCTCGCCTGGGGTTATTTTACTTACAAAAGCGCTTGTAATGCGGACTTCCACCGAGCTACCAAGCTGAGCAGTCGACGCTGCGTCATACGACAGTCATTTTATACAAATTTCGTGGGGCAGTTTTGAGTCACGATAATGTTTGAAATTTCTCTTGTATAGTGTAGTAGTTGAACTTCAGCTGTTTTTTAACCCCCCAAAAATAGAGGGGTATTATAAGTTTGAGGCTAATGTCTGTCTTTGTTTCAGTCTCGAACTGATGGACCGATTTCGATGCGACATTTTCCACGCGAAAGCATGTTTCCTTGCGGTGGTCTTAGCTAATCTTGATGGAAATTGGTTTAGCAGTTGAAAACGCTTGAAAGTCGAGGTTTTTTTAATTTATCTGGCAAATAAAAAATGGCTACGGATATTAATTCGGTACTCGACTCGGTTTTTCTTCTTATTCATATCAAAAAGTAACATGATAAGGAACCGAAAACATTAATTAATAATTTTACTCCGCTCAAAAATAAGCAAGTTAGATGCGTTTCAAATCCGGTGGAAGGGGAAATTGTCAAATAACAGAAAAAGGATGCACATACACCCGCGTGACGTCACTGTCATTAGGTGTCACGCTTACGAAAGAGATAGCGAGATGTCCCCACCACGCTCCCGCTCTTATATTTGAAATGATAATTGCTGCCTCATTTAATACCCAATTTACTTTCTTTTTTCGGAAAACGGCTTCTTGTTAGTGTTATTTGTTATTCGTATAAAATATTGTCCAAAAACAAACTAATAGCCTATCCTACTTAACATTGGTTGGAATATACAATATGGAAGGGACATACCCGTAATAAATCAAACCACGAGCTATACTAGATCACTATAGTATAGTGAAATTAAAATAAAAGTGAAAAAGCAAAAAAAAATATTCGACATCTATCTAAATATTTATAACTCAAAGGTGACTGACTGACTGACATAATGATCTATCAACGCACAGCCCAAACCACTGGACGGATCGGGCTGAAATTTGGCATGCAGGTAGATGTTATGACGTATGCATCCGCTAAGAAAGGATTTTGATCAATTCTACCCCCAAGGGGATAAAATAGGGGATGAAACTTTGTCAATTTTAAACCGATCGGGCTGAGACTTTGCATGCATAAAGCTACTATGACTTAGGCATCCCCTAAGAAAAGATTTTGATAAATTACACCCATACGCGAGCGAAGCCGCGGGCAAAAGCTAGTTCCCATATAAAAAGGCCCGAGCGGCTGCACACTTTTGTATGAAAATGTCAAAATATATTTTTGCTTTTTGACTGTTATTTCAATTTTATTATACTATAGTGATCTAGTATAGCCCGTGGTTAGATTTATTACGGGTATGTCCCTTCCACGTTGCCACTCGTCACTAGATCGTGTCTTCGGGATTTTTTTAATTTGCCTGGCCAATAAACTTGTTTCACAGCGTCCTCCCCGTTCAGTGCCTCTGCGAGTTCCTCTCGGCGGGCGTGGGAGGGGGGTCGGGGGAGTCTGGCAAAGCTGGCGAGCTGTGTGCACACCTGAGAAGAACTGTAGCTGACAGTGAGGAAGGTGCGCGAGCTGTGCTGCATTATTACATGCAGAGGCTGTCGCACTCGCACGCGCCTACCAGAGCTGCTGCCACTAGGGTGAGTTTATGGCAGTTGGCAGGGTCGCCATGTAGTATGAGGACAGTCAAAATGCTCTTGTCTTTTATTATTCTTAGTTCTAGGCTAGTTGTTTGGATAAAAGATGAGGAGAGATGATTTTTTATTTATAGCAAAATACACCTATCACTTCCTTACACTACATGATACGGCTATGGCTCAGATGACCTGATGAAGGTTTCTGAAGTATGCTGAATGTAAACATACTCAGTCGGTCACTTTGATAGTTAAAGGGCACGCACATGGTATAATAATGTACTTCGCATGTTATTCTCATCCCGTGATAGCTGGTCACATGATTGGCCTAAGAATATTGGCGTAATCAGTTGGGAGTGTTGCCACTGTGTGTGATTGAATAACCCGAGAAAAATGCATTTTTTAACTAAACAAACCAATTCTGTACAGTATATAAAATAAAAACTAAATAAATGAATTACACAAAATACTTATATGCAACGCCGCGTGCTTTTCGGCCTAGAATAGAACCACTCCATTTCCTCCTGTGGATGGCGTAAAAGGCGACTAATATATATTTGCGCCACTGAGGATGACACAGACTTTCGATGGGCAGCAGCGTCGGAACTAGAATAGTGCTCGCCAACCCGTCTGCCAAGCATGGCGAGTACAGCAATATCCCCTCATGGATAAAAACAAAATGACCAGGCCCCCAGTATCCGGCAGCCCCGCTGTTCTTGACTCCAGTAGCGGTCATGGTAACGGCGGGGCAGGGGGTGCTAAGAATCCCAGATGGGATCTAATTACCACCCCCGATGAAAACTGACCCTGGTAACACACAATGTCCCCACATTGAGGACAGACGAGAAACTGGCTGAGGTGGAAGAGGAAATGAGTAGGTTACGGTGGGACATTGTGGGGTTGTCTGAAGTCCGAAGAGACACCTACTCACAAGGTGGTCAGACGACCTGACCAAGGTCGCTGAATTAAGCGCTGGATGCAGGCGCTCTTGATCGGTCTATTTGAATCCTTGGGAGAGGCCTATGTCCAGTAGTGGACGTTATGTGGCTGAAATAATGATGATGATGAATGTTAGTCTGAAGTGACATAAGACAGAATTTTAAAGATGAGTTATCATGTTTTGTTGCAGGGTTTGAAGTTGGTGCTGACACAATCGACGGACGAAGCGACGGAGATGGATTACAACGCAGACGTCAGTCCTGAGTAAGTTCTCTTTTGTATTCTCCTTTTTTGTTAGAACACACTATACATTATTGATTGCTCACTAAACACAACCAAAAAAAAGATTCACCATCCGGGCCTGTAACTACAGGCCCGGATGGCCTGGGACGACGAGCAAACCTGCCCGCGTAGTGATTATATACTCCTTGCAGTAAACATTAATGGTGGCATAGTTAATATTTCCCCATATTAATAAGAAAAGCACTATACATACCTCTGCGGGAATAGGATTGCCAGACTCTTAATTATTGTAAACTAGCTGCGCCCCGCGGTGTTACCCGCGGAAAAAGTAGCCTATGTGTTAATCCAGAGTGTCAGCTTCCTGCATATCAAATTTGTTGGTCCAGCCGTTTGCAGCAACAAACATACACACACTCACAAACTTTCGCTTTTATAATATTAATGTGATGTACTCGTCCGGCAATGCTATACTTCGCGGCCTCTGCAGTAACGTACTATTCCTCAGAGAGTGGCTGGAGCTGGTGTGGAACCTGCGGCACTGGAGCGCGGTGCGCGACGAGGTGGTGTCGCTGCTGCGCGCCGCGTGCCTGGCGGAGTGCGTGCCCGGGCACGTGGCCGCCTACGTCGCCTTCCTCGCCAGGCACGTCGCCAGCACGCCCGACCTCGACCACACCGACGTCGCACTCGACCTCAGCCAGGTATTTATTTATTGACTTATAAAAGTGACTGTAAAGGTCTAAAAACCGAATAAACTTTTTAATTTTACACTTCTAGGGTTCCGTAAAAAAAATGAAAAAACGGAACCCTTATAGGATCACTCGTGCGTCTGTCTGTCCGTCCGTCTGTCGCAGCCAATTCGTTCCGAATCTACTGAACCAAACTAGGTTTAATTTGGTAGGATGGTGTAATCCTATGACCCAAACACAGATGTGAAAAGTAATTTTTTTTAAATATAAGAGTCATTTTCGAGGGACAAATTAGTAAATAAAAAAAGTTATATCAACCTTACAGTGTCGTATGTCAAATAAAAGGACTCATTATGAGTATCTCCTATAAATTTTTTTAATTGTATAATGAATAGTTTTGATTTTATTCATGAAAGAAAACGAAAATTGACCATGCCCCCGCCTGATCTCCGAAACTACTGAGACTAAAATTTTTAAAGAAAATTACAAAATATTGTTAGTTTTTTGTAGATTACAGGAAAATTGTCAAGAATTCTATCAGTTGAAAATAAAGGGCTAATCTCAATAAAATACGTTTACCTAAGGAAATAGTTCACTAAACCATCACTAGATGGCGCTATCATTAGTTAACTCGCGTCTTACTATGACGATTTCAAACGTAATAATTTATATTCATTTAAAAACTTTCGCATTGTACGGAACCCTCTCCACGCGAGTTCAACTCGCGCTTGGCCGGATTTTTGCTCTCAAAACCACCGATCGGCCGGATCCGGCCGGAAAAACAATTGATAACAATGGTTTTGCAAATATACAGTCGTTGAAGGACACTTACCCTCAAATTCATAAAAAATAACAAGCGTTTGCTAAACCATTTTTAGTTAAAACATGTTTTGTCCCTTTCCCACTTTTGTATATTTGACGTTGAAAGAACTAGACAAAACATATTTTAACTAAAAAAAATATTTTTTTATGAAAAATGGGGTTAGGTTTTAGTTTGAGGTATTCGATCCCCCAAGTAAACATGTGACGTGGTCAGGTGCTGATGGAGAGGACGTCGGTGATCGGCTCCGTGCTGCCGCCGGCGGAGCTGCGCGAGCCGCCCGCGCCGCCCGCGCCGCGACACCACCGCACCCTGCACGCCCTCACACTCATACTCTACACGCACATGCGACAGGTGAGCGATCAATTATAATATATATGACGACCTCCGTGGCGTAGTGGTCACCATGCTAGTCCGCCACCCAGAGGTCCCGGGTTCGATCCCCGGTCAGGGCAAGTTGGAAAATGGCCTTTTTCAAATTGTCCTGGGTCTTGGATGTTTATCTATATATGTATTTGTTATAAAATATAGTATCGTTGAGTTAGTATCCCATAACACAAGTCTCGAACTTACTTTGGGGCTGGCTCAATCAGTGTTGTTTGTTCCCATATATATATATATTTATTTATTTATATATAATTGGGTACTTTCCTAGCTCAAAAATATAGTACATTGTGCTACAAGGGGATAAGGTAATATAATGACGGCGAGGGCGCTATTTTGAATCCAGAGCGAAACGAAGGATTCTACGGTGGAATCCTGAGTAAAGCGAGGGATTCATGTATATCGCCCGAGATAAAAATATTACCGTACCCGAGTAGCACACTCTACTTTTCATCTCCATCTATGAGAAAAACTAGCAAATACAGAACAGAATATAAATAAAAGTAGAATACCGACAATACCTAATCTGACTTCAACCGACAATTTAATACTAACCTTTGATGTCGTTTTCATACAATAAATACTAAGAAATAAGTTTTCGAAGACCACCCATTTAAGATAAAATGTGCATTCATAACTTTGTTTGCGTGATCCTTCATATCTTTTTATAAGTTAACTTGATACCTATTCACTATCAGCTTAAACTTACGAAAAAGTATTCCCATAACACAAATAATTACAAGTCAATACAAATAACCTAAATTTCTGTAATTTCTTGAATCAAAAAGAGAAAAATTGCACGTTTTTAATTATACTTATTTCTTTTTCCGAAGCAAAGAACACAAAAATGTTCCTACCTACATTCATCCATGTTGCTGACGATGGGTATTCCAAATTTAAAAAATCACAACGTCTGTGCCAATTATTTTTTATTTTAAAACGAAATTCTTCTTTTTTTTTTGCTGGACTGCCAATATTATTTTTGATTTTACATAAATTATACTCGTGTTCTGTTTTCAAATTGGTTTTAATCCCTAGAGATTTTCTTTTTCACGTTTTAGTCCCGAGAGAATAACCAGTAACTTTATCTGAAAACATAGTTTTTTGAGTAGATGAGATGAAAAATTATTTTTGTACTGATATAAAATAAAACGTCGCAAAATAATGTCACTTGTCTTTGAACATATCTATTTTAACTTGCCTTTAATTGCGATTATTGTAATAAATTGGTAAACCGATTTATTACTATGATAGTTTGCTTCAGTTGGACGATAAGCCTAGGTGGACACAAAATATCTGTGTGGGCTAGAGGGTTTAGCTCATGTGGATGAAACTCGTGGATCAGTGCGAGGTGGGGCGCTAACTTATCGTCACATTTTAATAAGGCCCGCGTAAGGCCTCTCTCTTGCGGCGAAATTTATATATATATTCCAAACACTAACTTTTTTTATTACAGCAAATGCAAAGTGGTGGGGAATCCCCGCCGGCAGAACAAGAAGGGTGGGGTGTGGGCGATCGGGTGTCTCTTCAGTGGGCCAGCGGACGCTGCGCCACGCTGCACGTCAGTGTTGCGCAGGCGCATCTCAAGCTGCTCTGTTACGGACCGTCTATATGTCAGTATCGATCGTTTAGAATACTTAATCAGGGGCCGTCCACATATTACGCCACGCAGAATTATCACTTTTCAAACCCCTCCCAAAAGACTTATAGTCACATTTAGCATAACCCTCCTCTTCCACATCACTGTGACGTAATATGCGCGGACGGCCCCTTATGACATTACTTCAAAGAATTCTTAAATTAGCTAAAGGTCATACATACACATTTATATATAAGGCCATTTGTTTACTACCATTCTTAGAGTCATGTGGTCATTACAAGTAATCCTTATAATAGGGTAGTAAATGACGTTTTATTCTCTTATCAGTCAAAAATAAATTATTTTGAACTGATAAGAGAATAAAACGTCATTAAATAATGTCACTTGTGTGAGCAAAATAAATACTAGACACAGTTATACGTAATACATATTTATTTCGCTAGGTAAACCGTTAAGCTTAATACATTGATCACTAAAACTTTATGAAATATCTACAATTACTTCAATAAGTTATAATATATGGATTGACACAACCTTTCGTGGCAAGCTTTGAATCCAGAAGACCGTTGACCGCGCATGCGCAATATCGTACCGCTATCCATCTGATAGGGTTGCCCGCTGCATTACGATGTTGCCAGCCGCTACACGGTGTTGCAAGTGTCAGCGCCAGAAAGGCGCTAACACTTGTCATTGATTATATCCATTTTCAACGCGATTTTAGATTTATTATTGCAGAAAAACCGATAAAAGGAGCGCTATTTGACTCCAAGAAACTATGACGTCACGCCGTGCTATTTCATACAAATCCCAAAGACTGTGTTTGTTTTGACGTTTAGAAAAATGTTTCTGATTTGACTTTTTGGAAACGGATTTCGCTATATCAGTCCGTTCGTTCGCGGCTTAGCTGAAAGGGAGGATGTTTTTTTACTGTAATTAAAATTTTTAATCGACTTCCAAGAAAGAGGAATTTATCAATTCGTCTGGATCTTTCATGTTTTTTTTATGTATGTTCACCGCCTACTTGTCAGGTGGTCCCATAGAAGTTTATCAAAGTTTGTTATTGTATTGCCTTGGGCCTTAAGTCCGCATGTTACATTTTTGTTATAAAGTTTACTAAATAAATATTTAATGAGTAATTTGTTAGCAGATGATACCAACCAAGAGATGTACTCGTGGCTCCAGAACACTTGGGTGGGCGCCGACGCCCCCGTGGCCACCGTGGGGGGCGTAGGGGGGGATGCGGCCGACAGCGCGCTGCTTCCTGATTGGCTGAGACTGCACCTCGTGCGGTCTGCCCGCACACCTCTTTTGGAAGCTGGATTGAGGTCGCTGCCGGCGAACAAGCTAGCGCTGTTTATTCAAACTTTCGGAATGCCAGTCGCTGCTATGAGGTACGTGGAAGGAAAAACGGGTAGGGGGGGTTATTTTTTTAGAGGATGTACTTACCTTTTTTCTTGCAGCGAAGCACAAAAGAGACACTTCTTCACAAAGACATAGTTGTAAATTCAAAATTCACGTTCAGTAAGAGTAACTATTGTAAAACATACCACAAAGGAATAAAAACATTTGACTTTGGCATTGTATGAAATCCTCTTTACGCGAGTTCACCTCGCATTTGGTCTGTTTTTATTTAAAACAAGCTTTTATCTTAACAATGAACTCAAGAGTTATAAATGCTGTTCAAGACGAATCAAATGAGTAAAAACTTGATGGGGTTGCATCGTTTCATTACTCCCTGCTCCATCATCAGATCAGCTCCATGTCATCATAATATTGCATTGTCAAGCGATATACGTATGCACGCAAAATTTCAGACAATGGGACAAGTGAAACTTAACCCTTTCACCGTAAACGTCCGATTTATCCGACAAACATTTTCGTGCTCATTCCGCGAGCGTGGGATATTTCCGACAAAAAAAAACCGTTCGTATTGCACATAACTTAAGTATCCACAACCCTTTTTGGTTATAGTATTTATTTTAGATTTCATACCTCTCGCGCTAGGGGCACGGTAACTGATATAAAGTCTCGCGGTAAAAGGGTTAATGAAAGGTAATTTTTTGGAAGGCAGAAAGCTGGGAGTTTTTGGCGGGAAGTCAAGGGGTTCAGTTGGAGTTTGCTTAAAATTGTTTTGCAAATTGATTCTAGTGGACTTTATAATATGAAATCGGTGTAGTTTAGTGTTATAAATGCTCATGCTCATGGACAATATGTGAAATGGTTAAAGTGGACACTCATAGTGCGGCTGTAGTGATATTTATTTGCGGACTGTGGTGGGCGTCTTTAGGCGCCGTCCGCCACTCAATCGGGTATGAAAACCATTAGACTCGTATAGATTTGTCGCCAGAGACTTCCTTGAAGCAATCAAAAGACCTACACCAACCTTTGATTGCATAGTTAGGGTTAAGAATTAAGAAATGATAAAATAAAGATAAGCTCTAAAGGACTAGTATCCAGAGCCGTAAAATAATTGGTAAAAAAAAGGCAGAAAGCTGGCGTGTTGTGTAGCTGGGTGGGCTTGTTCCCAGCGCGCTGCTGTCGGCGCTGGACGCGTGCCCGGCGGGCGCGGTGGTGCGGCTGGGCGTGGAGCGCGGGTACATGGCGCAGCTGCTGCGCGTGCAGCGCGCGCGCGGCGCCAGCGGCGGGGACGCCTTCGCCGCCGCCCTGCAGCTGCACACCCCGCACTACCCGCCCGGTCAGCTTACATGGTTTTTCTACTCCTGTACTTATAATTAACTTCCAATAAAAGAGGAGGTCGTCAATTTGTTGCCATTTTTTTTATGTACTTTCACCGATTATTCGAAAACGTCTAGACCAACTTGTTTTTTTTTTGTTGAAATGGTATACTTGTCATGTGGTCCCATAATTTTTTAATCAAAATCGGTTATGTAGTTTGGTGGAGTGAATTTTTAGCTTTGATAAAATATAAATAGTCGCGAACACTAATATAAGAACATTGATAATATATAATTACAGGAAAGTCTTTGCTATTCTAAATTCTTCAAAACAGCACATGTGTCGTAATTTCGCCAAAAAGATACGCTTAGCCGTAGACCTAGATTCTTTTGCTTTTAGAACAAAAAAGAAAAACGTTTTTTTAAAACATAGTCACTAGGAAGACATTAATTGAAAAATAAGTTTACCATATATACCTAGGACCTAACAAACATATGACAAACATTTTCATATTTTTATATTTTATTTAGTAAATATAATCGTACAAAAAGTATTGTATGCAACGTTATAAACGTACGTCAAAATGCTCTATGGCGTCACTTACCGCTGCTCGCTAGAGCTGACATCGTAACCGGCGCCACTCGCATATGCATACAATAATACAATAACATAATATAATAACAATATAAATAATCTACACCCATACACTGCATAACACTGCTTGTTTTAATGTTGACAATAAGTTAACTGTTTAGTGCCTTTTATAGAGGATTCATATCATAGGTTTAGATAAAGTCTTGTATGCAACTGTATTTAATTAGGTATTAAGACACTCATGTGATGCTATTATCATGATAAAACCACATTCGTATTTTAATACCCCTACTGTTGCATAAAAATAACTATTTTTTATATTCTTTAATAATTTTTACACACATAGTCCGCAGTTGGATGAGTCACAACAAGTGGTATAAATTTTCTCTAGCTCCTCCGCGCTTCGGGAAACACATAAAGCTTTTGTTGCCAGTTGTTATTGCGGTATGACAGTTGTCAAGCTACATACATGTCAGATACCTTAAGGCAGCTTGAAAAATCTGACACCAATGTTGGCCACTTACACACAAACTGCCTGAGTTGACATTAACAACTTTTATATGATTTCACCAGATGAGAACCTATTTGACGAGAAACCACTCCTGCAAGAGGCAGATGACCCGTGGGGCAGCATCACCACCACCGTACCCCAGTTACCCCGGGAACTGGTACCTGCATTGTTGGCAGCTGCCTTGGATGGGCTGCCTGGATTCAGAGGAGACGTGGATACCGCCTTCACACAACTAATAGCGGTTAGTGGACCATATGTTTACGTGATTTAGGTTTAATTTAGCTTACCCAAAAGCCAGAAAACCCGTTTGGGAGCATCACCACCACAGTACCCCAGCTACCCCAAGAAGTAGTACCTGAAATATTAGCAGCTACCTGGAATAGGCTGCCTATATTCAGAGGAAACGTCGATACTGTCTTCACACAGCTAATAACGGTTAGTGAACCTTATGTTTACGTGTTTGAGGCTAAATTTAGCTTGTCCTAGAGCTAGATGACCCGTACGGCAGCATCACCACCACCGTACCCCAGTTACCCCGGGAACTGGTACCTGCACTGTTGGTAGCTGCCTTGGCTGGGCCGCCTGGATTCAGAGGAGACGTGGATACTGCCTTCACACAACTAATAGCGGTTAGTGGACCATGTGTTTACGTGCTTGAGGTTTAATTTAGCTTACCAACAAGCCAGAAAACCCATTTGTGAGCATCACCACCACAGTACCCCAGCTACCCCGAGAAGCAGTACCTGAAATATTTGCAGCTACCTGGAATAGGCTTCCTATATTCAGAGGAGATGTCGACACTGTCTACACACAGCTAATAACGGTTAGTGAACCTTATGGTTACGTGCTTTAGGCTTAATTTAGCTTGCCCTAGAGCTAGATGACCCGTACGGCAGCATCACCACCACCGTACCCCAGTTACCCCGGAAACTGGTACCTGCACTGTTGGTAGCTGCCTTGGATGGGCCGCCTGGATTCAGAGGAGACGTGGATACTGCCTTCACACAACTAATAGCGGTTAGTGGACCATGTGTTTACGTGCTTGAGGTTTAATTTAGCTTACCAACAAGCCAGAAAACCCATTTGTGAGCATCACCACCACAGTACCCCAGCTACCCCAAGAAGTAGTACCTGAAATATTAGCAGCTACCTGGAATAGGCTGCCTATATTCAGAGGAGACGTCGACACTGTCTTCACACAGCTAATAACGGTTATTGAACCTTATGTTTACGTGCTTTAGGCTTAATTTAGCTTGCCCTAGAGCTAGATGACCCGTACGGTAGCATCACCACCACCGTACCCCAGTTACCCCGGGAACTGGTACCTGCACTGTTGGCAGCTGCCTTGGATGGGCTACCTGGATTCAGAGGAGACGTGGATACTGCCTTCACACAACTGATAGCGGTTAGTGAACCTTGTGTTTACGTGCTTTAGGTTTAATTTAGCTTACCCAAAAGCCAGAAAACCCGTTTGGGAGCATCACCACCACAAAACCCCAGCTACCCCGAGAAGTAGTGCCTGAAATATTAGCAGCTACCTGGAATAGGCTGCCTATATTCAAAGGAGACGTGGATACTGCCTCCACGCAGCTAATAGCGGTTAGTAAACCTTGTGTTTACCTGCTTGATTTAGCTTGCCCTAGAGCCAGATGACCCGTACGGCATCATCACCACCACAGTACCCCATTTACCCCGGGAACTGGTACTTGCACTGTTGGCAGCTGCCTTGGATGGGCTGCCTGGATTCAGAGGAGACGTGGATACTGCCTTCACGCAGTTTATAAACCTTGTGTTTGAGTACTTAAGTTTAGTTTAGCTTGCCCAAGAGCCAGATGACCTATACGGTAGCATCACCACCACAGTACCTTAGTTACTCCGGGAACTATTACCTGCACTACAGGCAGCTGCCTTGGATTGACTTTTTGTTTCTCAGAGAAGAAAAATAAATATGTGTCCAATATTTGTTGATGATCTAACCGATGGACTTTCTGACGCTGACGTCACCCCTATTGTTTAAAAATAAAACCCTTTTCTGCGCAGTCAGTGACGTCAGAAGTGAAACGCGTGAAATCCACCTCTGGTACCGTCCCCCGCGGCAGCCTGCCCTACACGGAGACAGTGATAGCCTACCTGCGGCGCGCGGTTGTCACGTCGTGCAGCGTGGCGGCGCTGGCGGTGCGGCAACAGCGCGCAGCGCCGCTGTTCCGCGCGCTGATCCCGCTGGACAGCGCTGAAGTCGCTGAGGTATCACTCAAACGAACTTTCAAACAAGTTATTATTACAAAAACAAAAAACTCAACTGCCTTTTTTTTTAGTTTTTTTTTTTTAATTATTTTGATATGTCAGTGTCACTGTCACAGTAAATACGAATCTAACGACACCTCAAGCTAAAATCCATCGAGCCGTTCAGGCCGCAGAGCGTGCCAAACAATTTTACATACATACATACATACATTCGAAAAACATAACCCTCCTTCTGGCGCAGTGGGGTAAAAAGTCAATCTCTTCCAGTCAACAGGCGAATAAGAAGATAGGGCAATTAGTCACAAGAAGGGTATAGAAGTTCGTACTTACGAGTTCATAGAATTAATGAAACCTAACATTATAAAAACAACAACACATGCACAATTACTATAAGATATTGCAGACGTTCTTAAAAAAGGAGAGGTCAGAAGTACCCGTAGATTCAAAGATTCAAATGTTTATTTAGTAATTAGACCTTTACAGGCACTTTTACACGTCAATAAGTATAATTTATGTTACGTGTAAAGTATATTAAAATATAATTTATTTTTGAAGAAAAGCTACCGATACCAGCGCTTCGTAACGACCACTGCTGAGAAGAAACGCCGAAAGAAACTCATTTTCAAAGTATTGGTCGCCTACTCGCCAGAAGGGCTTTGTCATATCATTATAATTGTCTTTTAATTAATAAATACTTATAATATAATACAATGTTGACACATTAACGTAACCGGCGGGCATGCATGAAGAGAGTGATGAGTGTAGATGAAGCGAAAGAGGTTTGTCAGAATCGTGGCAAGTGGAGGTCCTTAGTCTCTGCCTACCCCTGTGGGAAACATGTGTGATAATATGTATGTATATATACATGCATAAACATTCATAAATATCATAATAGAAAAAGTCTTTAGTGCATCGAAATCATATCTTGGCGGCTAACCTTCTCGTTATTCCACAGTGCGCAGCGGCCCTCACGGTACAATTCAAATGCCTGTCGGGCCCGCTAGTCAACGTGCTCCGGGCCTTAGCGCCGCATGCTCAGCCCAGACACCACATGCCCTCCCTGCAACTGCCGCCGAACCCTTCGAGGGAACACCTCATTGCTGGTAAATATTCAGAAATAGATGAAACATTTTTTCAGAAACCATGCTAAACTTTTAACGTACAAGATTTTGCAAAAAAATATTTTCAATTAATTATAAAATTGACTTTATATAAAACATGTAATTATTAAAAAAAATAACTTTTAAAATGTCCATGCTTAAAATCCGACATTTCCATCAAACCAATTAGGTTGCATATATTCGAAAATTTGAACCCTTCCACTGGTGCAGTCAGGAATAAAAATCAAGTTTTATTGTATGTTTTATGATAGTGTTGGAGGCTGCAACCCCAAACACGCTGGAAGCTATCGGGAACCGCATCATCGAGACGCAAGACACGCAGCTCATCGTCGACGTTATCTCACATCTGTTGGAGAAGAATCAAAAGGCCATGTACGAGGTGCAGGTAAGGAAGTATGAAATAGTTTTGAATATAATATTTTGTGATACTGCCAAATAATGAGGGTTTTTATAATACGAGTATTTTAATAACCAGTAAATGACAGTGTCATACACTATTTTATGTAATCTCATAAATTAATCTTGTTGCATACCAAACTACATAGCAAAATTGACTTGTATGAGATCTCAAATAGTTTGCAGTCCTATAAGGTCACAAAATGGCCAACACCGTTTTCAGAGTAGGTATAAAAATTGAGAAAAAAGCAAATTTTAATTTGAAAATATGTAGCTATCTTACACTTTTACCCCTTTATTCATAAAAAAATACAAACGTGTGCTCAAACTAGTTTAGTTAAAATATGTTTTGTCTCGTTCTTTCAATGTCAAATATTCAAAAGAAGGAAAGGGACAAAACATGTTTTAACTAAAATAGGTTTAGCAAACGTTTGTTATTTTTTATGAATGTAAGGGTTAATGTCTGAAATTTACAAATATCGGTTTCTTATGTCAAATACTACAGAAAATAATTTATTGCATCGAATTTGATATGAATGAAATGTTCAATTGATGTATTTGTTAGGTTAAAAGCGAAAGCGGCGAAGTGCAACCAGCCCTATTCTCGCGCGGGGGCCTGGGCTGTGGGTTACTGCTGGACTGGCTGGCCGAGCTCCAGCGAGAGACCCTGGGGCCTCAGCCGAAGAGGCAGATGAGGCTCATGTTCGTGGAAGGCTGTGCGAGCTGGCGACCATTGCTGGTCACTTTATTGGCGCACAGAGCATCTTGGAGGACGCTGCATACTGCCTTGGATGCGCTTCTAGCGCCTGATGGGTAAGAATCACTAAATTTAAGTAAGCCGACCGAGCAGCGTCTACAGCTTTATAGAAGTAGACTCTTAAGTTGTGGGTGTAAGGTTAATTATGGGATCTATTGAGTGGCGTTTTGCCGTTGCGCGGTTGCATACGATCGCTAGGGTCCTGGAGAGTATAAAAAGTTCTCCTGAGTAAGGATATTACGTTAAGATCTAGTCAGCTGAAGAGGCAGTTAAGGCTCATGTTCGTGGAGGGCGTTGCGAGCTAGCGACCTTTGTTGGTCACTTTATTGGCGCACAGAGCATCTTGGAGGACGCTGCATACTGCCTTGGATGCCTTGCTGTCGCCTGATGGGTGAAAAACTCTTTAAATATATTCCATAAGTAAGCTTAGTGGCGTCGGCAGCTTAGAAAAGCAGACTAAGTTGTGGGTATAAGGTTTATTTTTAGATCTTTTCAGTGGCGTATTGTAGTGATCGCTTTACTGGTTTCATACTTTATTCTTTATTGTAGGGGTTCAGGGTACATCTGTCAGATGAAACAGCACATTTTCTGTCGCTCAGAACCGAACGCATTAGCATCGGCAATTCCGAGGCGTCCCGGCGCTCTCTCGCTCTAGCCAATGACGGTTCTAAGCGCCAGAAGAGAACCCTAAAAAATAAAGTACGAAACTAGAAAAGAGATTACTGCAGCACCCCGACGGACGCATATCAACAAAGTAGTATATTATCCTTCCAAGTATATATTACACACCAAGTATAATATCTATCCTCCCCATACTGATTTGATGCTGGTATTCGGTCGGTTCTTACAACTCCCTCTCCTACTTCCTGACTGCATATATCTCTTACACTCCCTATCCGTATCTATGAGTCCAACTGGTTTCTCGAACTATGAGAATGCTGTAACGAGGTTTGGCATCGCCAAGCTCGACGAACTGAAGACGGTACACATACCGGCTTTGGTCTGCAAGCGTGATGATGCACTTTCCGAGGTAGACCTCATTCATAAACTCTTGCAGCGTAACTGCTGGCTGGGCGGACTCAGAACAGAACAGAACAAACTAGAAATAAGATTACTGCAATACGTCACTCAAAAGATCTAATAATAAACCTTATAACCACAATTTAGAGTCTACTTTGATGTAGCCGAAACCTAAGTGTTGGTTTGTTCTTTGTCATTAATATGTTTTTTTTTGTTTGTAGTGACTGGGCAGCGAGTTCAGTGCTGGACTTCGCGGAGACCCTGATGGGCAGCCCCCGCGTGTGGCAGGGCCGAGACAAGAGCACGCCCAAACACTACACCGCAGAGGACACGCTGCTTATGCAGCACAAACAGGTCAGTTTTAGCATAATACTTTTGGTTGTGTACTTGTGTGTTTGAACAAGATTTCGGAGAGATAGAAAATGATTGATTTGTGGCGGAAAAGGATCCCACGTAGAATAGCGTTGCAAGCAATAGTATAAAATATCGCTAGTCTATCGATACTATCGTGACCTCGAAATACAGTAACAATATCGATAGGACTATGGATAGTATCAATACTATAGATAGTCAAGGTACTATTTCGAATCGAAAGTATTGTAAAGAATAAATAAATAAATATATAGGGACAAATTACACTGATTAAGCTAGCCCCAAAGTAAGTTCGAGACTTGTGTTATGGGATACTAACTCAACGATACTATAATTTATAACAATTACATACATAGATAAACATCCAAGACCCAGGACAATTTGAAAAAGGCCATTTTCCAACTTGCCCTGGCCGGGGATCGAACCCGGGACCTCTGGGTGGCGAACTAGCATGGTGACCACTACGCCACGGAGGTCGTCAAAAGAATATCGATATTATATCGATAGTAGTTTAGCTATCGATAGTTTTTCGTACAAAAAGTAGTATCGAAACTATCGATAGTATCGACTGTATCAAATAAAAACTATCGATACTATCTAAATTCAATAGTATCGATACTATTGATAGTTTAGCCTTTCATCAATAGTATTGCAAACTATTGACAATCGATAGTATCGATAGTCCTATCGATATTGTGACTGTTTTTCAAGGTCAACTAGCGATAGTCAAACTATCGATTGCTATGCAACGCTAAGAGATAACATGGTTGATTTGTTGCGGAAAAGGATCCCACGTGATAAGTCGCCGTATGCCGATGTCGCAAGCGAGCTGTTCGTGGTTGGCTGAAACGTTGTCTGCGACTCGCCATTGGTCGTGGAGTTGTGTCACGGCGTCTGGTTGGTTGAATTGGATTCGTCAAGAGCGGAGCGTTGACAGCTGGTTCGACGTCGTCAAGATTTAGTGTTTAGTGAACTGGTTTTCTTTCGGTGTTATCTTCCCAGCAGTGATCGTTCCGAAACGTTAGTCTTAGTTAACTTGCCAGTTTTTCAGTAACGTTTTGTACTAAAAAAACTGGCAAGTGAGAGTAGGACTTCCGAACTTAGGGTTCCGTACCTTTATCTATAACAAATCACGTTTGTTGTGTTTAAATATTTATTTTATTCTGTTTTTAGTATTAATTGTTATAGTGGCAACAGAAATACATCATCTGTGGTAATTTCAACTGTCTAGTTATCACAGTGAATAAGATACATGAGCCTGATAGCAGACAGACAGACGGACGGTGAAGTCTTAGAAATATGGTCCCGTTTTTACCCTTTGGGTACCAAACCTTAAAAATGACCTTTAAATTAAAGGTTCTTTTTTTATATCCTTTTAAATTCTTAATGAGGCCAATTTATAAACCCAGAAGACTCCTTCAATAAGTGATCTTGCCGAGATAATTTATCCTACATGAAAAAAAAATACTGACCTTGACTTTGCTCAAATCTGGATCCAAAAGGAAGCGGATCGCAGGCATCGCAGAAATACAGCTGAGGAATACGCTGAAAGACTATCTCGACCGTCTTCTTTGTACACACATATGTAAATACAATTTAAGAGAAAAAGTACAGTACAATGGCAGACTTATCCCAGATAGGGATCTCTTCCAGTCAACCTTGGATTGAAATAATTGCTAGACGCCTTGGAAAAACTGCAGAGTGGTCATTATTCTACAATCTGTTAGGTTACTTATAAAAAGGAGCGATTTCTCAAATTGTCGGAATCTTGTTTTTTTTATCCTCGATTATTCGAAGACTACCGATTAAAAGGATATACTTCTCAGGTGGTTATTACTATTTAACATTTTAGTAACAGGGTCACAAGTGTTATTATAAAATAAAACAGAGCTTAGTTTTCGATGTTTTATTAAAAAAAGTTATGTACAAGGTCCGTTGTGATCAAAATTAGAAAACATATACTTTTTTTCTATTAAGAACGTATATTTCTTATTAATACAACTTTTTATTTTAAATATGATATGCTTTTGTATTGCTTTGGTCATTTAACATGCAGAGCTATATCTTTTTAACAATTTAGAATCAATAGGGAATATGCATGAAAAAATATGTGTTATCTAACCAGTTCATCCATAAATATTCAAAAGTACTAACATTGTAAATAGTAATTAGTAATACAAAATTGGTTGAAAAACAAACGAGATATAACGATTTTAAGAAAATATGTCTATCTCACTCGTAGAAACGCTATTTTCTATGGCAGATGTATAGATGATATGGACTTTGACGTCACCAGTCCACATCGGACTTCTCTTTCTAATTGAAACTTAAAAGTATCACATGTTCGTCGTTGATTAAGATATTTTATAAATTATTTCATGTTTGTTTACTGTGGTTAATAAGGATTTCATTTGGCAAGTAAAGAAAATACGTGCATATTCCCTATTGTTAAAAATAGTATAATCATGTTAATACATCATTTTTGTTAATTTGGAAAAAGTCAATCAGTATTTTTTTTTGAACTATAAAGACAAAAATTTAAATATTCGAGTCATTTGTGTAACATTTACAAATTTCAATAAAAAATATATCATACCCTGAGATTGTACACATATAACACAAAACACGTCATTGCGATGCAATATTAAGTAAACATATACAGATCTGTGAATATTTATTACAAATAGAATCAGAATTTTTAAATGGAATGCAGCCATTTCGTTTGGAAGTCAAATGTTTTCTGTTTTGACATTTGTATTCCTGTTTGCGTTCTCCCGGTTTCTCATACTCATGCCTGAAACAATAATAAAACAGTATATATTATGCAATTAGTGAATAAAGGATAGATTTACATCGAGGGCCATAGATGAATCACGAGCAAGATAAGGATTCTAACGACTGAATCACGACCGTAGGGAGTGATTCATGATGGTTGAATCACAAGCGTAGCGAGCGATTCAAGTGTTAGAATCCTGAGCGACGCGAGTGATTCATGGCTCTCGACGTAAATCCGTTTTATTCAAGAGTTGCATACTGTACTTTATACCATGACTACGAGAAAAAGATTTAAGCGAAAACAGACATTTAATGAAGAAAAAGGAAGGTTAAATCAATTTAAAAGCACATTAAAATTGGAACAATTACTAAAATTAAGAGTAATTGTTCTTAACTCAAACACCAATATTGTGATTAAAACCATGCTTTTTAATCACTGTTTTCAGTGAATAAAATAAACTTCTTCGAGGGGAAATGGTGGCGTAGTGGTCACCATGCTAGTCCGCCAGAGGTTCTGGGTTCGATTCCCGGTCAGGGCAAGTTGGAAAATGGCTTTTTTCAAATTGTCCTGGGTCTTGGGTGTTTATCTACATATGTATTTGTCATAAAATATAGTATCGTTGAGTTAGTATCCCATGACACAAGTCTCGAACTTACTTTGGGGCTAGCTCGATCATTGTAATTTGTCCCTATATATTTATTATTATTATTTAATTATTTATTATTATTTATCTATAGCGGGGTAGACAGAGCCCCGGGCCGTAAGAACACATTTAAAGTGATGGTGGGCTTAACCTTTTGAGCGCTGTTGACCACCTAATTGCAAAACGGTTGCGTGACTGAAACGCCATTGACGACTAAAGTTGTCTAAATTGTACTAGTTTCACTAGGCTTGGCGTCGGGAGTAACGTAACGTAAATAAGCGCTCGCGCTGGCGTACAAAAGATGAAAGATAGAAAAATGGAATTAAATATTTCTACTTTACGGATTATAGGACGATTGACATGACCCAGATTATCGCCCTACCCTCGATCGGCTTTTGTGATCTGCGCGGATGGAATTAAAAATAATTGGCCAAGTGCGTGTCGGGCCACGCGCAGTTTATGGTTCCGTAGTTACGAAAAACCCTAAAAAAATTTTTTTTTCAATGTTTTACTTTACCCTCTTTTTCTGCATAATTAATATACATACCTATACCAAATTACAGCTTTCTAGTACTTATAGTCGCTGAGTAAAACCGCGGACGGACAGACAGACAGACATGGCGAAACTATAAGGGTTCCTTGTTTACTACGGAACCCTAATGATACTTTACGGGTTATAGGACGATTGACATGATTTAGATTATGGATTGTGTTAGGAGCTCCACCCTCGAAGTTTTAGACCAGGACGGAAGTTCCAGCTTCGAGGAAGAGGTCTTTCGACGAATCCGACTCGGCTGGGCAGCGTTCGGGAAGATACGCAGTGTCTTCTCGTCCAAAATATCTCAGTGCCTCAAGACGAAAGTGCTTAATCAATGTGTGTTACCAGTGATGACTTATGGCTCTGAAACGTGGTCCCTTACTATGGGTCTCATAAGAAGGCTCAAGGTCGCTCAGCGCGCTATGGAGAGGGCAATGCTCGATGTTTCTCTAGGTGATCGAATCAGAAATGATGAAATTCGTAGAAGAACGAAAGTCACTGACATAGCTCAGCAGATAAGCTCGTTGAAGTGGCAGTGGGCGGGACACATAGCGCAAAGAACCGATGGCCGATGGGGCGAACGCGTACTGGCAAGCGAAGCGTAGGACACCCACCCACAAGGTGGTCAGACGATCTGACCAAGGTCCAGCAGTGGACGTTATGCGGGTGAAATGATGATGATGAATAATGAGATTATGGCCTATTCCCTCGATCGGCATTTTTGATCTGCGCGGGTTCTTCCGCTGCTATCCCTCCCCACGTAGCTGTCACTCCCGACTGCACAGACAGAGTGTTATGCTACTCACTGATCTCCATCTGCAGCTTCTTGATCTCTAGATAGACCTTCTTCTTCTTCGCCTCGTAGTACTCCGCTATGGCGATGTTCTTCCTCACCACGTCGCTGTGCCGTCGCTCCCGCACTGTGCAAAAAGTGAGTGTTATGCTACGTTTTTGAATGTAGGCCCATACACAACTGTACCAGACCACACCCTTAAGTGGCTAGTGTATCAAAGTTGATGCCGTCACTTTTTGCGCTCATGATAACGCGCAACAAAAATACATCATCTGTGAACATTTCAACTGTCTAGCTATCACGGTTCATGAGATACAGTCTGGTGACAGACAGACAGACGGACGGACAACGGTCCCGTTTTTACCCTTTGGGTACGGAACCCTTTAAAGAACTTGTCTAGCGACAGCAGCCAAAATTACACACAACGCCATCTAGGGCGTTGTGCCTACACTAACACGCGGCTCGCTTAGCAAACACCTTTCCAACCTCCACAAGTATACTACTTTAGTTCATACATATTTCGAAAAATGGCACTAGTGTGCCGGACACTGTACTTTACCCAACGAATGTACTCAGAGACGAATAAAGGAATTGTAACAGGCGGGCCGCTATTTTCTTTGCTCCAACAAAACCCCAAGAAAATTAGGTCTTCACGCATTGTAGAAGCCAGAGACGTGGAGACAGAACTAATGGGTTGGAGTGTTGTGTAATGAGCTAATGAGCGTATAATTTTTATATGTAACACATACACAACAAATAAACCAACAAATGGTGTCTACTATAGGGCAATATAAAACGAGATTGTCTGGAAGAGATCTCGGTCTGTTATAATAGTCGCGTCAATAAATGCACAAAATGGCAAAATTAAAAAGTCAAATTTAAAAAAAGAATAATAAAAATCGGAGTTGTTTTAAAGGACTTTCTATGAAAAGCTTTTATTGACGCGACTACGAGTATAAATCCCCCTGTGTGAGGTAGTGCAGTTATCTGTTTTGTTTTGATTATATATTTACTGCTGAGAAGGTACACCGATAGCAATTCAGTTAAATTTACAACCCTACCATGCCTAATTGGCTTCTTTAAATCACGAACAACACAAATAAGTTGAACAAAAATGGCGGACTTCGAAGTATTTTTGTACAAATTCCCGACACGTAAATTGAAGCAAAATGGCGTTCGTCGGCGCATTATTTGTACCTGCGCCGATAACCGCCATTGTAGTTGCACCAAAGTGCTGGGAATTTGTACAAAAATGCTTTGAAGTCCGCCATTTTTGTTCAACTTATTTGTGTCACATTGTACAGCTGTTGATATATTTACTATAAGCAACATAGTCAAGATTAATAATTAAGTACGAATCTTGCCCTATTGTAGATGAAAACAACAAAATGTTAACTTAAAAATAATTACAAAATAAAATCTCCAACAAGACCGAAACACATTCATAAGTCTGAACATGAATTGGTTACCTCTTGGCCTCCTGTTTGGTTATACCCACGCGCAACACCCCATAGTCCATAGCCAAAGAATAGCCTAGATCAGAAGCTTCGCTGCAACGTGGAAACTTGTTATAATTATCCCAAAAAAGTTTTAAAATTGTTTCTACGTATTTAGTCTTCTTAGTTTCTACTTGTATTATAAATATATGTTGGAATTCGGCATGATCCAAAATTAAAAAACTTCTTATGCGGTGAAGTATAAAATTATATTGTTTTCACTTTAACTTGGAAGTATATACGTCTGACACCTAGCACAATCGGGCAAGAAAATGACATAACTGGGGGTTGCAAACAGCAACTTGGTTGCTTTAGTATTGTCAGCCATAGCAAAAATAAAGATTGATTTTTGCAAATAAATTAACATTATATACATTCAAAAAAACATAACCCTCCTTTTGGTGCAGTCGGATAAAGAGGTTTTGCTGTGTCAATGTATTCATTGCAATATTCTATACCTACCGTCGCATCTGCACTGTATGAATCTAATCTATGCCCGCGGCGTCTTTGACCGCTTCTAGTACTCGACGGAGGCAATCGTAAAAATAATGCGATATTTCTTTTGATTCTTTTTTAAAATAGAAGTTGTTTTTTTTTTTGAAAAAAAATATATATATTGGGAACTAGTTCTTACAATAAATAGAAATTGCTGGAGCCTCCTTTTAAGCAAAATTATGCTTGTGCCTCGCTCTTCCTCGTATCGCCGCCGCAAAGTGTATATCTACATGTGAGTATTTTTAGTTTATTTCTACTAGTATTACAGATTTCGACTCATTCTGCACACTTAAATGTTTTTTTCATCGATTTAAGGTGACTGTGACAGCAACTTCACTGATTAAGTGTAAGTTTTTTGCACGGTCTCGATAGTCTTTTTAATTTTAAAAGGAATTTATCACTTTGGTAGCCAAACATATTTTATTGCATGTCCCTGGCATTTCCACACGAAGAAACACTTCAAATATTTGAATATGAATATTATCACTGAAATAAGCTCTTTCATATAAAATCCTTTATCATTTCAGCCGCATAACGTCCACTGCTGGACATAGGCCTCTCAAGGATTTCCAAAATGACCGATCAAGAGCGGCCTGCATCCAGCCAGCGCTTTTCAGCGACCTTGGTCAGATCGTCTGACTACCTTGCGTCTCTAATGGCGACTGGCAAGCGAAGCGTAGGACACCCAGTCCTACGCTTCGCTTGCCAGTCGCCATTAGAGAACCTTTTGCTTCATCGGCCACCGTTTCTTCACGCTGTATGTCCCGCCCACTGCCACTTCAACGAGCTTATCCGCTGGGCTATGTCAGTGACTTTTGTTATTCTACGAATTTCCTCATTTCTGATTCGATCACACTATGAATTCCTTGCCCTTAGTTGCGGCGGAACTACATATTCCATTTCCAATTCCACCGCAAGGGAACTTGCTTTCACGTAAAAAAACTCGCATCGAAATCGGTCCATTCGTTCTAGAGCTGCGATGCCACAGAGAGACAGACATTATCGTCAAACTTTTTACACCCCTCTATTTTGTCGGGGATTAAAAAAACAAAGATAAAATTGTACCTCTGGACATCTGGACCTTCATGACGTCGCTCTTGATTGGAGACGCGTATTCCTCGTCGGAGTCGCTCGAATCCGTGCCGCGGTCGTTTATCTTGACCTCGTACAGCGGGTCCGGCGCGGGCGCAGTCCCAGTTGCCTCCACCTGATCCACAATAAACATGTTATCACACTAATATTATAAAGGCGAAAGTTTGTGAGAGTGTATGTTTGTTACTTCTTCACGCGCATACGGCTGGACCAATTTTGATAAAATTTGGTATGCAGGAAACTAACACCCTGGATTAACACATACTATAGGCTACTTTTTATATATAGAGCATGTAACACCGCGGGGCGCAGCTAGTCAATAATAAATGATAAAATCAATATATACGGACAAATCACACAAATTGAGCTAGCCCTAGCTTAAGTTCGGGACTTATGTTATTGGATACCAACTAATTGCACTCAAAGTATGTACTCGAGTGCGCATTACTACCGTTTTCGCAAGTAAAGCAACGACACCGGGCGTGGTCCGCACTTGGATGGGTGTCCACAAGTGGCATAAGATTTTCTCGAGCTCCTTAGTGCTTCGGAAAACACGTAGAAGCCGTTGGTCCCGGCTGTCATCATTGTATTGCAGTCGTCAAGCTATGCCAAATGCTTTTAGGCAGCCTGAAAAATCTGACAATAAACCTCATCCTCTTCTATGTTTCCTTGTAAACTTTCATCACTGTTGAGCGAATAAGTCTTTACCATAGGTTCATCTTCCATTTGAGAGGAAGGTCCACCTTCGACCGGCACCTGTATCGACTCGTTACTCGTGTTCACCGAAGCATCTAGAGACTTTAAAGCTTCTAGCGCTAGCAGTTTCCTTTCTTTATTCCTGGACATGACTTCTTCAAATTCTTCTTTATGTCTATGTGAAAAGTGACGCAGCAAATTTGCGCCATGGCCGCCCTGAAATCGAAGAATAACAAGATATACGTTTAAAAAATAATGATAACCGGGCAAGTGCTAGTCGGACTGGCGCACTAATGGTTCCGTATTATAAAAAATTCGCTTGTCAAGTAATTTGAAAAAAAATCTAATTCGCAAACCTTTTCAAGGAATAGCCTCTAGGAGAAGCTTTCTCTAATCAGATTTTAAAATAAGGTCTTAGTTATTAAGATATTTGCAAAACTCCAAATGACCTTCATTTTCAAACAAGGTCAACTTATTTGAGGAAGTGAAGTCACGATGAAGATTGGCAATTTCCGCTTTTAGTACTGTACTGTCTAATGAAGTACATATAATTCCATGGTACTGTCACTGTAACTGTCATCTCCCTATAACAATATATGTCAAACGACTACAACCAACATAACAAAAATAATTTAAACAGGTGACATTGACAGATGACCGTTGTCATTGTTTTTTTTTTTTGTGCAGGCATAGGAAAAATGTAAACTTTGATTGCTGTGTGTCGTCACTTCCGGTGCAAATTTTAAAATGATATAAAAAAATCCTGATAACACGTAGAATTTTTTTATTCAAATTACCTTCTTAAAATGGTCTATATTTTCTATTAAAATCAACTACAAAAATTTTAATTATTTAGTTGACAAGCCAATTACGTTTGTTGTATGGGGGTAAAAAAATATTGAATGTAAATATAAAAAACATGTACAAGAGACGGACCTGATGCCATACGGCATTCTGTCCCGGTCAACCATTAGACCAAGCGGAAAATATGTGTGGCTGGCGTGATGAAATTTATGATCTAGTATACAAAATATAAACATCTCGTGGCGTAGTGGTCACTATGCTAGTCCGCCACCCAGAGGTTCCGGGTTCGATCCCCGGTCAGGTTGGAAAATGGCCATTTTCAAATTGTCTTGGGTCTTGGATGTTTATCTCTATATGTCATCATCATCATCCGAGCGTATTCCCGGTTGCATCCTCAGCAGTAACGCTTCAGAGCCCGGGGTCCGCTACCTAACCTAGGAGATTTGACGAGGTTACTGGTTTTTACACAGAGCGACTGCCGTCTGACCTCCACAACCCAAAGGGCAAACCAGGAACCAATCCTTGGATAGTTTGATGATCAAACGCTAGGTGGCGTTCGGGACCCACAGTTTTACGTGCCTTCCGAAACACGGAATCATCTTTTCTTTTCGGATAATCAGGTGATTCAAACCTGCAATATCCTATCCAGACTGGAAACAACTTTTCACAAAGTATGCTTCCCAGTGGGAATCGAACCCATGACCTCCGGGTCACAAGGCGAACGCCTTGACCACTGGACTACGGAGGCAGTCCCGGATGTTTATCTCTATATGTATTCGTTATAAAATATAGTATCGTTGAGTTAGTATCCCATAACACAAGTCTCGAACTTACTTTGGGGCTAGCTCAATCAGTGTTATTTATTATATTTATTTTTTTATAATATTACATATACAATATTATATTTACATATACAAGAATAAACCATTAATATATAGGGACAAATTACACTGATTTCGATTTTTTAAGTATTTGACGTTATAGCGGCAACAGAAATAGTATAGTAGTAGTAATAAACTGTCTAGCTATCGTGGTTCTTGAGATACAGCCTGGTGACAGACAGACAGTGAAGTCTTAGTAAAAGGGTCCTGTTATTACCCTTCAGGTACGGAACCTTAAAAACTAACTAGCTTATCGGGCGTTGCGTGGGCTGCAAGCTGTCCGCGGTTTTTAATGCAGCTGTTGCGGTTGGGTGAAGATCTGCTGTCAGTAAAGTAAACCTCAAAAAATTTGTGGGTGGTCATGATACCCGACTAAGGGAGGCATATACTGCTAACAAAGTACATTTTTTTTTAATAAGCTAATCAAAACAAGAAATATAAACAAAAAAAAAATTTTACTCTTCAATTTTTGTATTAAAAATTAGTTATATACCTATCTATACATTTATTGCATACAAATTGTAGCCTATATCACCCGGACAATAATGACGCATCGATTGACATATTATTTGTGAAAATTGAACAAGCGATTCGAATGCTACAGTGGAACAGACATACATACCCACATGCATACATAGATTGCTAAAACCATTACCCTTCCCCTGGCTTGGCCGTAGTCGGGAAAAAAAACATCTCACATCCCATCCCAACGTATTATGAAGATGATTGATCATCAGAGAAAAAACTTATCTTACCGCGCAGATCACAAAAGCCGATCGAGATCGAGAAACGCGATATTTGAATCATGTTATTAGCGATACGGCTAGCAACCCATCACTATTTTGATTCATTCTTCCATCTTAACACCCGCCATGACGCTAAGTGTGGCCTTTGCCTTGATTGATTTGATCAGAGGTAATAAACAAAAATACCTACAACCGATATTCTCCTTTTTTAGGGTTCCGTACCCAAAGGCTAAAAACCGAACCCTATAACTAAGACTCCGCTTTCCGTCTGTCTGTTAGGCTGTATCTTATGAACCGTGATAGCTATGCAGTTAAAATTTTTACTTCTGTTACCGCTCTACCAACAAACACACACAACAGAATATAATAAATATTCAAGGGGGCTCTCATACTACAAACGGGATTTTTTTCTAGATAATGGTACGGAACCCTTCGTGCGCGAGTCAGACTCGCACTTAGCCGCTTATAGGTTTGTAAAAATACCACGTGAGCCACTGAGCTCCTCAGTATATTTACTACGGATACGTGTTACTGTGACACACAGACGGATAGAGCGGCACGGTAAGGATTCCTTACCTCTTTGGAACGAAAAAACAAAATATACAAGGTAAATATTAGGGTTAATTCAAAATGTACAGAACAATATAACAACAAAAAAAAAATATTTACCTTTAAAACCGTCGCGCAAATCAAACAAGTTGACTTCTTTATACTCTCGTCATAGCTATAAAATTCGTAAATACAGTTCCTCTTTCTTCTTCCCATTTTATTCGCACAAAACCTACCTAACCTAAATAATTGTAATAATAACTAAACAAGCACGTAAACTACAAGAAACTTTATCTTTACATCAAGTATTATTCGCGTCGGCAAGTGTTGTTGACCCGCCGTCGACCGACGCTCCCCTCGGAATGACGCAACGACAGGAAGCGAGCGGGTGACGCGGAGCGGGCGGGGGGCATTCCACGCAAGCGGGCGAGAACGCTATCAAATAACGATTCGGAATCACTAGGCGGAAACCGGTTTTAGTTGGTTATTTAAGGGTTTTTTCCATACCGGTTGCAAGACGACGCGACGCGCGTTGTAAGCCCTGTATGTATATCAAGATCAAATGCATTTACTGCCGCTCGGCCGCTGTTGAATTTGTTCTATGAGGTACGGACTAATATAACAAGAAAATCATTATTTAATTGGATCTCTAGTCGCAACCTTAATGTGTAGTGTTAAGTTATACAATATGTAACAAAAATCCTTTCCGATCCTTGTAGGAGCAACTGAGACCGTCAATATGAACAACTTTTCCTATGGGGCCAATGCTTGAGATTCAAAAATATCGACATTTTCATACAAATGTGTTCGGCCGGCCCGGCAATTTGTAAGAAATGTCGTTTCTTTTTTTCGAGTTTCAAGCATTGATCCCATGGGAAACGTGGTTCCTATTGACGTTCTGAGCTGCTCTTACAAGGATCAGACAGGGCTTTTGTTATCGAGCTATTATGATGTTCAAATATATAGGATAACTGGTAAGTCGACCTACATCCGTTACGAGGTGTTAGACCTAGGGCCGTAACAGACGGGGCGCAAGTTGCGCCGCGTAACAGCTAGTGATGGGAGTTGCATAAATACTCAATCAACCCATTTGAATATTTACTCAATAGGTTGAGTAAATACCCGATAAATATCGGACTAGATTGATTTATATGAGTTGCGACTTATATTTATATTCATATTTATTATTTCGTGTTTTCATGACAATTTTGAAACTGAAATCTAGTATACACTTGCAATTCTTGTCGGAAAGTGTGTGCATATACCATAAAATGCTTAAAATGTCGGTAAACGTTAAATGCGACGCTAAAATATATGAAAATACCATACTAATCATACACTGAAAGTAGGCTTCTTTGACTAATTATCTTTTTTTTGCTGGGAGGTGTGCAAAGACATAATTTTATATTAAAATAAGTAAACAGACATCAAATGCGATGTCAATATATGAGCACGCTCTATTTACTCTATTTATTAAATCTAGTAAGTAAATACACAAATGGGTATATTGAGTACTATCCACTGCCCATCGCTAGCTGTTACGCGACGCAACTTGCGTCCTGTCTGTTGCGGCACCTAGGTAACCAAAACAAACAGTTTGCGCCCAGTTTGGTATAGCAAAAAGTTCATAGTTTTACGAGTTATTAGACATTTTAATTTTTTGGAAATTGAACCACAATTCTGAAGTTTTCGGGTCGTATTTTTTTTTCTTAGCAACTTAACTCGATTTTTTATGTATTTATTGATATGGCCTTACAATATAAACAACTTGATGCCTCAAATAAATGGATTTGATTTAAGATGTTCCTAAGTTTTTGTTAATTTTCGTGTGTGTGTGTAATTGGCCAACACAGGTGTCAGATTTTTCAAGCTGCTGAAAGGCATTTGACATAGCTTGACGCCTACGGTGAGCTGTAAATATGAAAAAATGGCGGCAAAAGAAATCATTCCAAAATATATATTTCTATTGACGTATTCCGTGGAATTTCTAGATTTTTGGGTAATGTGCTTATTTTCAAAGAGACAAATCAGCAACTTTTTGAAATTAAAGAATCGTTCGAAAATTCATATTAGCAAGTAAGTGTATATTATATAATATATATATTAGCAAGTAAGTGTATATTATATAATATATATATTAGCAAGTAAGTGTAAAGGTCTACAGTAGTTTATGTTTTGTACAAATTATAAATATTTATCTGAATTTCATTATACCCAACCACTTTCCCTTTTACTTATCCCATTATTTTACACCCACCTTTTTTCTAACAACCCAAAGGTCGGCTGTTAGATAATGCTTTTAACATTAAGTCCGCCTATTGTGTCCACCACCGTAATAACAATGCAACTGTTAACAAAGACCTACCTCTATCGCGCAGTGACGTGCATAAATATTTTCGACAGGGTAGGCACTAATCTTACCTTAATTACGAGAACGGCTGCATATCAAGCAAAATACATTTTTTCGCTAGTACCCGATATATTAGGGAGGCACAGGGTAGACAAATTCTATGTGTCTGAATGAAATGCAAGCTACTGTTTCGCGTGGGGTCTCGCTCGTTTGTCACTTCCATCGGTGTTGGAGTTGCTTCTGATGCCGCTGCCGCTGGTGGCTGCTAACAGCTTGAAGACTGCGTCTAGCCCATCACAGGTGTAGATGCAACAGTAACAATACAACTGTCAACAAAGACCAACTTCCGTCGCATTGGATCTAGCTCTGTAGTCACTGCCGTCGGTGTTGGAGCTGCTGCTGTTGCCGCTGCCGCTGGTGGCTGCCAACAGCTTGAGAACTGAGTCTAGCTCGTCGGCGGTGTAGATGTAACAGTAACAATACAACTGTTAGGAAAGACCAACCTCCATCACGTCAGGTCTCGCTCGGTAGTCACTGCTGTCGGTATTGGAGCTGCTGCTGTTGCCGCTGTCGCTGGTGCCTGCCAACAGCTTGAGGACTGAGTCTAGCACGTCGTCGGTAGGGATGTAATAGCCCTGAGAAAAATGTTTATTTAAAAGCAAAACTAGCTAAGAACAATACATACAAGTAAAGTAAAAAGTATATATATATTATAGTATATATATATATATATTTATATATATATATATATAGTATATATAGTATATATATATATATGTGTATATATATATATATATATATATATATATATATATATATATATATATATATATATATACAATGTCCTTTTTAATTAAGTAAAAATATTTTAAGGGGTGATTCAGTACATCATTTTGAACAACTTTTCCCAATAAGTGTTTATAGAAATACGCAATTTTTTTTTGCATTTTTCATACTAACTATATCACGTGACTACTTCGATTTGTATGAGAACCTAAATTTTTTTTTTCGTATTTCTGTATACATTTATTGGGAAAAGTTGTTCAAAATGATGCACTGAATCGCCTCTTAAAATATTTGTACTTAATTAAAAAGGACATTGTATATTATTTTTTCTTACTGTCTAATCATGAGGGATAACGGTGAATATGTCTTTCAAAAATATTATGAGCTTGTGGACACCGTTTTTCGATTTAGGGATCCGTTTCGGAAATATTTGGTTAGAAAGTGAAATTTTTCTTAGAGTGAAGTGCCCCCCCTTAAGTAACAAAGTACCTCTGCTTGATTCTTGGCGGCAGCTTTCCTCCGAGCACTCTTCTTGAGGTTGTCCCACTTGAGTTTCAGCTGGTAAGGTCTACGTGGACAGCTCTGGATCTTGGCGTTGAATTCTTCCGAAATGAGCTGGAAATGGGAAGTGACTCTTGAAAAGTTATTTTTAGATTAATTTACCGACTATAATTCATCGTCATCCTAGCCTTTGCGGTGGCGGACTTTTTTTTTACACTCAATCATTTACATATTAAGATACATAAAAAACTAATTTTGTGGCGATCCCAAATGTTAACGGGTTATAAATAAACGGTACTAGCTGTAACCCGCGACTTCGTCCGTGTAGAAGTCGAAAATGATTCTAATAGTACGTTATTAATTAAGTTATAATATCCCGTTCCAGATCCCGTTTCCGTTTTTGTTCTTTATTCCGTTTTTGTTTATTGATTTTTTATTAACCACTAATTCAAAAATGTCATGTGTCTGACTTCAAAAATGACGAAGATTCATTTAAACTTGCAACCCCTATTTCACCCCTATAGGGATGTAATTTTCAAAATCTAATGAATGCATTATTATTTCCTACTAACTATGATAAATAAATTAAAAATTTCATGTGTCTCACTTTAAAAATTGCGAAGTTCCATACAAACTGGCAACCCCTATTTCACCCCCTTTGGGATGGAATTTCCAAAAATCCTTTCTTAGCGGACGTCTCCTAGTCACAATCTACCTTCCTGCCAAATTTCATCTTCATTGGCTAAGTAGTTTTCGAGATTTCGTGATGAGTGAGTGAGTGATTTTCGCTTTTATATATATATATATATATATATATATATATATATATATATATATATATATATAGATTACTAGTGAAACAAAACTGGCCAAGTGCGAGTCGGACTCGCGCAAGAAAGGTTCCGTATTTTGTTTTTAGTGTTTGTTCTTATAGCGGCAATAGAAATAGAAAGAAAGAAATATATTTTTTCTACTCCTGTACTGTTATCTGTCTTTTAAATGGTCCCGAACACTAATATAAGAACATAGATTATATGATTTCAGAAAAGTCTATAGTCTATTCCGAATATAATAGCACATGTGTCGTTATTTCGCCAAAACGATACTCCTAGCCATAGACCTATAACTTTTTTTCTTTAGATCTACCATACGGCCAACTTAATAAAATCGTTATTTTAACATATGGTGCCATTTTTCAAACGTTTTTCAAACAAACGGTTTTTTGTATGAAAAAACATTCGATTAAGTGACTCCATGTTTCAAAAATGGCACTTTTGGTCACTAGGAAGACGTCAATAAAAAAAAATAAGTCTTCCATAGATACCTAGTATCAAGCAAACATATGGTAGTATTTTATACTTTTCTTTGTTTATTTTTGGATTTATTTTAGTAAATGTAGTCGTAGAAAAAATATTGTATGCAACGTTGTATAAGTACGACAAAAAATGCTCGATGGCGTCTCCTTACGATGCTCGCCAAGGGTCGCATCGTAACCTGTGCCACTCGCATTTTATGAACCTTATGTTGCATAAAATACTAGTATATGGCGCAAATTATAATCACACTAATATTATAAAGGCGAAAGTTTGTGAGTGTGTGTGTGTATGTTTGTTTGTTACTTTTTTACTCGCAAACGGCTGGATCAATTTCGATGAAATTTGGTATAAAGAAAGCTGACACCCTGGATTAACACATAGGCTGCTTTAGGCGCGGGTAACACAGCGGGGCGCAGCTAGAACATCATTTGTAAAAATTTCAACTGTCATGCTCTCACAGTTCATGAGATACAGCCTGGTGACAGACACGGACAGACGGCCGACTTTAAAAAGGATCAGTTTTCCGGAATCTTGTGTATTTTTTATATATGTTCGCCGACTATTCGAAGACGCCTGGGCCAATTTGGACAATTCTTTTTTTGTTTAAAAGAGCATACTTTTTAAGTCAAGTCAGTTCTCATAGAAATTTTGTCATAATCCGTTGTGCAGTTTGGTCGAATTGATAACCTCCTCAGGTTGTCAATTCGACCCGTATGTTTTTTTTTTTGTATGTATGTTACGCGATATCTTCGTCAACCGTGGACCGATTTTGATGATTCTTTTTTTTATTTGAAACCCTTTACTACCATGTTGGTCCCACATTAATTTGGTGAAGACATGATGAAGAACTTTGGGAGATATGGAAGAAACTCCAGAAAGAAAATGAAGTCTGTTATGTTTTTTTTTTTGTTCATAATTGAATTATTCGTTTTTAAAATTACTATGCGTTATGTTATGGGCGGTCTAATGTTTAATTTAGTTTGACTCAAGCAATTCGCTCGCTGTTTCTTAGGAATGGGATTCTTTACCTGCCAGGCTTTCTCCTTGAGGCGGTTACAGCCCGCGTTCGTCTGCTTGCTCATGATGATGCTGTGGTCTTGGATCAGGTCGATCAACAGCAGCACCTCTTGTCTGGTCAAAGGAGGGCCTTTTACCAGCTGCAAAACATTTTGGCTTTAAATGAACCAGTGCCTCTGTGCGCTGTTGACCTTGCGATAGATAAGTTATTTAGACAAAAAAAATGCGTCTTAATAAGAGTAAGAAAAATATTTATGACACTTAAAAATTTTTGGAAATGACTGTAATATATTTATAAAGTTTTCAACGCCCATTATTCCGCGATATTGAAAAATTTTGAAAAACAATCGTCAAAAATTTCTTTATAATTTTCGAACCTTCTCACAAAATTAAGCGACAACCGGACAAACTGACAGCCGGGCAAAAGCATTTTTGCCCAATCTCGAAACCGAGCCGCTTCGCTCGCTCGGTCAATAAATAAACAAATATATAGGGACAAATTACACTGATTGAGCTAGTCCCAAAGTAAGTTCGAGACTTGTGTTATGGGATACTAACTCAACTTTCAATATTTTATAACAAATACTATAATATATATATATAAACATCCAAGACCCAGGACAATGTGAAAAAGGCCATTTTCCAACTTGCCCTGACCGGGGATCGAACCCGGAACCTCTGGGTGGCGGACTAGCATGGTGACCACTACGCCACGGAGGTCGTCAAATAAGTAGATAAGGATCAAATAAGAAAAAATTAGCTAGCCCCAAAGTAGAGACTGATTAGAAAGGAACATGATCGACGATAAAATTTAAAACTAACCTTGGCATACAAACTCAAAAACATTATCTTAAAAATGTAGAATGTATCAGCTGCTTCTCTTCCCGTGCACACGATTGAATGAATGGGCGAGAATCATGTTAACGAGCGACATAGCAACCCTATATTTTACATCCCTTTTTCAATTTTTACTCCCGCTGTCACGCTGAGGGGCCTTAGGATCAAACGGCCCGAGGCTCTATCTACCCCGTTAGAGATATATAGGTGATATTACGTCTTAAAAGATATATCTTCGAACTTTCTACTCACATTATTCATGGCAGCCAAGTCTCCGTTCTGGCACGACGCGATCAGCATGCTTTCAAACACTTAACTTTTATATTATAGGTATGTATACTGTGACAATACACCTGTTGCGGGCTATAGTCCCGTATACACTGATATTGATAAAGGTGAAGGTTAAAGATCACAGGCGCGCGCACTTGTTGATTTTGGCGGGGTTCGGAAAACCGACTAACCCACTAATATTACCTATTTTTTTTTCCTTCTACAAAACAATTTTTTTCTCAGCAGTAGTCGTTACGTAGCGCTGGTATCGGTAGCATTTCTTTAAAAATAAATTAATATTTAATATACTTGACGCGTAACGTAAATTATACCTGTTGACGTGTAAAAGTGCCAGTAAAGGTCTAATTACTGAATAAACATTTGAATCTTTGAATTTAACTAGCGTATTGAAGCATTTGATCTTTGAATCTGTGAATTCAACTAGCGTATTGAATTGTGTAATAAATTGCGCGCACTTGTTGATTTTGGCGGGGTTCGGAAAACCGACTAACCCACTAATATTACCTAAAAGTGGCCGTTTTTCGCAAAAATGCTATAAAAAGCTACACGTTCTCACTTTAAAATATCAATTCATAAAATAGTTTGAAGAGTTATCTAGGATTATATCAAAGCCAAATTTTAAATAATATCTCCTTTTCTTTTCAAATAATTTATTTCAAATGGGGGCAGCACTGGACCTCCGGTAGCCCCTTGATAAATAAACTTTTGAATCTTGAATTTTTTAAAGAAACAAATATGACCGATCAAAGATACTAATTGAGTACTGCGTATATACACGTACATTCGTATACCTTAGCTAGAACGTGGACCGGCGCGATGGGAAACGGACGGGGAAGCGCGCGTTTATTTGATAATAGTGCTTATTATTATTAAAATTTAAAAACATGCGTCAATTCATTGTCTATGCCTTGCCTTTCACTAATATATTGTGGGAAGAGCAGGGTAGTTAATGACTTCTTGTCTTAGTAAACAGCACGTGCCTGGATACTAAACACTAGCAGTGCCTAACGTGAACAAACAAAAACACAGCACCTGTTGCGATGTACACCCCTGTATACACTGATATTGATAAGGGTGTAAAAGTTGAAGGTCACAGGCGCGCGCACCGTGTTGGTTTTCGCGGGGGCTTGGAAAACCCACGCAAAGTTGGTTAAGCGAACAATACGTAATTTATGAATGTTAAGGGAAAAGCTAATTTATTTCTAACAATATTAAGTTAGAAACATTTTTCTTCTCGTGAAAGTTGCCTACGCGATTTTGATGCTGTGAATTTTCGATCCCATCCTTACTGATTCTTTCAATTTCCTAGACATAAAGTACTCCATAATTTTTATGAAATTGAGATAAAAAAGATATGTATCTATTTTGACCGGTTAAGAATAAGCTGTGTAGGTTTATTTATTTTAATTCAACTACTTTATTTACTTCGCGTTTGAGTAATCAATCATTGACATGCATATTATATTTGTATAAGAAAAAGCACAAGTATGGGAAAGCACACCCCGGGGTCCGAAGCAGCACAGCCGGGGATGCAGCCGGCATGGAACTTTGATGAAGACTTTATTTACATATAGTTTCTTTTCGTTCCTTTTGATTACGATGCAGCGGTTTCTTTACCTTTTAGTGTAGAAGCTTCGACTTCGCATACTGCTACATAATGCTCAAAATGTAGCACCGTGTTTTTTTTAATGTTAAAGGGCGGCAAACGAACAAGCGGGTCACCTGATGGTAAGTGATCACCGCTGCCCATGGACAACTGCAACGCCAGGGGTGTAGCAGAAGCGTTGCCGGCCTTTCAGGAAGATATAGACTCGTTTTTCGAAGGTTTCAATGTCGTATCGGTCCGGGAACACTTCTGCAGGAAGTTGATTCCAAAGTCATAAGTCATTTATTCGCAACATGTAAGCAAAAAGTTAACATTATATTATGCAGATCAACATGTACCCAGTTTGGGCGTAGCAAAAACAAATAAGAAACAATATTATTATTTGGATATATACACGTTATTCAAATATTTTATACCTACTTAATTTATTTTTTCCGTGGACGTGAGATTGAGGTAACACACGCTACAAGCTAATTTATTTACTAAACTTGTCGTTTAAGAATGCATCTACAGAATAATAAATATTTTAAGGGGTTATTCAGTCCATCATTTTGAACAACTTTGCCCAATAAATATATATCGAAATACGAAAAAAAAAAATTTAGTTTCTCATACAGATCGAAGTAGTCACGTGATATCGTTACTATGAAAAATGCAAAAAAAAATTTCGTATTTCGATATATATTTATTGGGAAAAGTAGTTCTAAATGATGGACTGAATCACCTCTTAAAATATTTGTACTTAATTAAAAAGAACATTGTATATCTTAATTAACATAACGTACGGACTATTTTGAAACATTTGCATAATTGATGTCGGTAGATTTAATTTATTTTTGTGGCGCGTATTTCTGTCATGTGTCATCTTTAATTTGGATAAATAGCTGATGTAGATAGAAGTTCGGTCGTGTTCTGAACAAACGAATTTTAAACGCCTGTTAGTCTTATTATTAAATCCACTTGATTCCAACAACTCAAATCAGATACATTTTCCAAACGTTAAAACATACATTTTCTATGGGATTTGTATGAAATACAGACTAACGTCATAGTTTCTTAAAGTCAAGTAGCGCTCTTTATATCGATTTTTTTGCAGTAATGAATCTGAAATCACGTTGAAAGTGACCAATGACAAGTGAGTTTATTTTTGACCACAAAGAAAAGTCACTTTATATTGAACACTAGCTTTAACCCGCGACTTAGTCCGTGTCGAGTCGTCCCTTTTCCCTTTTCCCTCCTCCCTCCTCCCTTCTCCCGCCTCCCTCTTCCCGCCTCCCTCCTCCCTCCTCCCTCCTCCCTCCTCCCTTGACCTCCTTTGACTTGTTGTTATTTAGCGGATTGCTTAAATAAACCTATTATTTTCCACCCAGCTTGACGTGCTGATCCGCTACGTGGTGGCCGAAGCCGAGGAAGCGGGCCGTACTGGTGGAGGCGACGCCATGCGACGGAGGATCGAGGCGAGACTGCCATTGATACTCCGCTGCTGTGGCTCGCCGCATGCGCTGCTAGCGTGTGCGTTAGCGGCTGCGAGGGAGCACCCTATGTTGCTGCTACTGTTGTACATGAAGGTACGTATCGAGGCGAGGCTGCCTCTGATTCTCCGCTGCTGTGGCTCGCCGCATTCTGCGGGACCGCAAGCACCAAACAAATTTTCTCGACCTCACGTTATTTTAACATATGGTGTCATTTTTCAAACGTGGAGTCACTGAACAAACGGTTTTTTGTATGAAAAACATTCGTTTAAGTGACTCCATGTTTCAAAAATGGCACTTTTGGTCACTAGGAAGACGTCAATAAAAAAAAATTACGTCTTCCATAAATACCTAGTATCTACCAAACATATGGTAGTATTTCCTACTTTTCTTTGTTTATTTTTGTATTTATTTTAGTAAATGTAGTCGTAGAAAAAGTATTGTATGCAACGTTGTATAAGTATGTCAAAAAATGTTCGATGGCGTCTCCTTACCATGCTCGCCAAGGCTCGCATCGTAACTTGCGCCACTCGCATTTTATGAACCTTCTTATACAACTGTTGCATAAAATACTATTGTTGGTTCATGTAAGTACACTTAATTAAATCTTATGAAACTCTTCTTGTATATGGTTATGATATAAGGTGTGGCTTTACCGACTCCCGGCCAAAATGCATTGTTTTACTATTGTGTTATTGCAATCAAACAAAAGGTTAAAAAGTTAGAGCATGAATAGGCATGATGAATGGAAGAAAATCTTTAGCCCATCGGTTAGATTTATAAAAAATATTATAAATATTTTTCTTATCTCTGAGAAACAAAAAATTACAAAGATACAGCGCATTGAAATTTCGCATGACGTCACGGCTACGTACGATTTTTATATAGAGGTGACGTCGCAAGCCTTTTTTTGGCAACCTGAAAATATGGGTCCATTATTTTTGGATAATTTAAAAGATGGACTAATACGGATGTGGACTGGGTAAAAGTTATATATTCTTATCTTATAGTATATATTCTAATCTTGTTTATTGTCGTATATAAAAATAAAAATGAAACAAAGAACATTGATTGATATGACAATAGTACATTAACACAAATTATATTTAAGTAGAAAAACTATTTGACAATACGAACCGGCGAAAGAGCGTCTGCGACGCAGGGTTACGGGAGAGGGGATCCAGGGCCGCACTATTGGAGTCCGTCTCAGAGAAGGAATCTTAAGCGTTACAATATTATTTTATTTAGTCCGTCAACTAGATTATTCAGAAATAAAAGACCCATATTTTTTTTCGTTTAACAAAGTATTACAAATTAAAAAAAGGTACAACGCTTCTAAGTTTCGGAGTGGGTGTGTAAATGCGCTGTATCTTCGTTATAATTTGCTTATCAGAGAAAAGAAAAAAAAAGTATATCCTACTTTTGAATAATCTATTTGTCTGACCGTGTCGTGATCTGTTTCTCGCAGGTGCCGAAGGTCCTGCAGCTGCTGCGCTCGTGCTCGGAGCGTCCTGCTCGGCTGACCGCGGTGTGCTCGAGCTCGGCGCTGGCGGCGGCGGCGGCGGCGACCACCAGCGCCACGGACAGAGTCTCGCACGCGCTGCTCACCGCCATCGCGGCCTCCGCGCACCACCAGCCGCACAACAAGGACCAGTCGCTCAAGTAAGTGTGCCTCCAACCTTACAGCGAACACACGATACTTAGTTTTTTAAACACAAGAAAATTTTCTGACCATATTTGCATACCATTCTTGAGGTAAAAGCACACTGCGTGACTTTATCTACTGATGCAATATTTATTTGTAAATGATTTGTTTTATTGCAATTAAATATATCTTTTTCTTCATCTTTAAATTTCCATTCAATGGGCACGACACGAAAATAGTTTTTAAAATTTTCATTCTATAGGATAAACTTTTTATGGAAGACTCGAAAATTTGTTGTTTTAATTTTCATTAAATAGGGACGATGACTGGGTCAGAAAAGTGATTATCTATTTAATCTGTCAATTAGATTATCTAAAAATAATGAAACAATATTTGTCAGTTAATAAAATGAACAAAAGTTTACTAAGATATACAGCATCCAATACCGGGGTGGGGAGTTGTGACCCAGTAAAAATAGTTCGAAGACGTGACGTAATGCCAATTTTGATGCCATGTGTGTTCGTAATTTGTTGCTAGTCAGAGAAAAGTAAAAATACGTGAGAAATACATACATCCTTATATTCTATTACGACTTGGAGGTAGACAGAGTATTTTGGGTTTTGCAACTCTAAACAGACAGAGCCCAATAGGATCAAGACTCCAAAGGACACTTTTTAACGTGATGGTATGCGAGATAGAAAAAGAAACAAAATAGTTATGGGTTGCTAATCGCATCTTTTGCATTTTGACTCATTCCCTCGATCGTCTTCTACAATCTACGTGGAAAGCAGCTGGTACATTCAAGTTTTTTCTTCTGCTAGACCGGCGTAAGGTGTGAAGGATGTGGAATATTTTTTTGATAATCTGACCATGGGGTCAAAAATTTCAATCATCATTCCTATTACTAGCTACATGCTATGCTATAGCTATGCTTTGAAAAGAGTAAACGAATAGATTTTTTTACTTTTTTGTTTCGCTAACTGGCTGAACAACACACATGTTGATACAAGTAGTAAGTAGGTAGGCAACTTAAATTAGATCATTTAAGTTGCCAACCTACTTAGAGCGAATACAGCATGCACATTTGATATACTCTTAGTCATTTTAAATGGAGAACTAAATTACATTTTTAACTTTTAGCTTATCGCATACTATATTGAAAATAAAAAAATATCTATTAAAAAATCATTTTGATATCTCGTTAAGTTTTCGAGATATAGAATTTTAAAAAAGTGCGCACCGCTGTTTTTTGCGGCGTTTGATGCAGTCGTCGTGACGTCACATTCTACTAGCGGGCGCCTAGCGGGCGATAGTTGGAATGTGACGTCACACGCTTAACGCTGACCTTTGTTTTTATGCGAATTTCAAATGTCTAGTGTTTAAAATCATAATAACCTGGCCTTTTTGAAACTAAATATAATCTTTTCGTATATATACAAGCTACAATCATACAAACTTTCAAGCAATTCTGCATTCCTAGTAACTTTGTCCATTACAAAATTAATACATTTTAAATTAAATTGAAAGTTAGTTTAATTATTTATAAATACCCAGGCTGCAGCGCATGGAAGCTGGCATCCGCAGCGTGTGGGCCCGCATGGAGCGCGCCGGCACGCGGGCGCTGCCGCTGGCCGGCGCCCTGCTGCGGGGCTCCCTGCTGCAGCACCACCGGCACCACCACCACATCCTGGCCGCCATCGAGGTGCTGCCCGACGACGAACTCTTCGCCGACAACGTCAGGTAGCTACACAACTATCAACGACAACTGCTGCCTTAGCATGGCACCATTGACAAACGCAGATAAATATTGTTACGAAACTGGGGTTCGAGAGTTGGAGAAAAACACCGAACTTCGTATGAGGGTCTTTATTCACTACGGAATCCTAATTTGACACGTGAAGATGGTCTTCCTGATGTCTAAGTCCAAGTCGCGTAGCAGCTGAGGTCCAGGTATCTCGCCGAGGTTGTCGCAGGTACTTCCACTTGTCGCACTAGAGTAGTCTTCCTTCGCTTCGGTTCGACTTCGAAGTGATCGCTTTCGTAGCTCGTCTGGAACTGCCGTGGTGCGAACTCGTTCGCCTTTTTCTATGCGCCGATACATAGGTCCATATTATTCTCGAATATTCCCCGCACTTGACGAGTGTATTTTGCGTCGGTATGTGTGTGTCATACATATGTGGAACTTGCCAAACAATTCTAGACTTTATGCTGTAAGGCCTAGTTTCGCTTGCACCATTCTGACGAAGTTCCGCGGATTTTTGCTGCTCGCGAACATTCTGCGTTTATCTCGTTCGCGACAATATTTTTAATAGGATTTTTTAGGCATTTAAAATGCTATACTAAACTACTAAAACTAAATCATGGAATAAGAAATGGTGAAAATACTCCACGAGGAAAAACTAAGTAGAACAATATTTTAACAAATTTTATTATGACGTGACTTTCTCTTCACGTCGAAAATTTTTAATTTCTACTAAAGATTATAAAATATTTTTGCAAAAAGAGTAATCAACAGTACAGGGGCGGTAGAATTTTCACATTCTTATTTCAATTTTTTTTTTAATATCTAGATAAAGTTTGTTTAGTGCGACGGAATCATAGACCTAATTTTTTTCTTTACTACGGAATAGTATCATCTTGCTCGTTATTATTACGTAGAGAGAGATAGTGCTAGATGATATCGCTCAATAAACGCTGTCGCCGGTGCCGTGCTACGGGGACTGGTTAAAGTGTTATTGATTTAACGTTATTTATACATCTAAAAGGGTGAAATAAAGATGTCTCAGGCTTCTTCTTCTATGTCTTCCCCTGGCCCCTGGCAGGGATATTTTACAGTCGCGTAACACATGTTAAATGTTTTTCTGATCAGGAGAACAGGCATTTCCACGAAATCGTGTCAGATTTAGAAATACAACAATGTTATTATATTTTGCAGTGAGGAGGTCCACAACATTCTGGATTGCTTCCTGAACATCGCCAAGCAACACAGCACAGGACGTGAAACGACCAGAGACAACGCTCTGCAGCACAGAGTGGCGGCGTTGCTGCGTCGCTACCTGGCCTCGCGGCCGCAACGCGCCGCGGCGTTGTTGCACGCGCAGCGGGAGACTTTAGCGTAAGTTATTTAAAGATGGCGGGCATTCAATTAATTTATACATCGCTGTGAAGACCAGAGACAACGCTCTGCAGCATAAAGTGGCGGCGTTGTTGCATCACTACCTGGCCTCGCGACGGCATAGTGCCGCGAGAAACTTCATCGTGAGTAATTTTATGATAAGAACAATAAATCTCTTGAGTCTACATTTTGAAATCCAAAATTATTTTTCTATATATTATTCTTTGCGGATAGAATTAGGCGTTAAAAATATTATTCGCCGTATACTTCTAGCTTAATTATCTTATCAGAAAAAAAGAAAAAAAAAACATCCTTGAAATTTTAAAAATGTTCGAGTTTCTATAAGGTCTTGGCATGGAAAACTTAGATCATTTAATACAGGATCAGTTACGTAGACAAATCTTCTTACTAAATTTTCTGCCGGTTTTGTTGCGGGGGTAAGGTATACTACCATATCTAAAAAAAAAAACACATTTACAAAAATAATTATTGTCGCTATAAACGCACACTTACAGAAAATGGCAACACTAGTTTATTTTCTTCACACCAGTAAAGCTCACACCTAAACAAAATGTGTAAATACTATGTTGCTTGAACTTGGCCTGCGCACTACCGTGCGCTTAGATATTATATTCAAATCTATAGAATCAGAAGATAAAATGGTAGTCTCGACCTACGTCATAAACTAATAGTTTTTCAGATTTGAATCTTATTACCAAATCTTAAGAATGTAATTGATACATTAAAAACGGGGGTTAATGAACTGGCTTGTGTCGATGGATAGTGATTAGTGGAAAAATAATAACGTCGAAAAATGAAATATGTCAAGTTTATGTTATGCGATTATAGATTTTTTTGCTGTGGTTTGGCAGTTAATAAGGGAGAAAATCGTCTGGGATGGAAGAAAATTCGTTACAAAGTTGAGTCGAATATTTTTTTCGGTATGGATTCTAAACGATATTCCATCGATTTTCCAGAATAACATTTAAATAGAAAACAACGTTAATAAAAAAAATACGACTGAAATGTTATGCCATCTTTTAAACGATTACGTGTTTGACTTCTTTTTACACAAAGAAACTGTACAAAATGGTATTTTTAACGGAGCATTTGGAGGCGTCCTTTCGGTGCTTTACCAATTTACAAAACATTTTTGATCGATTACGCAACTCAAAGGGAACGCGCAGGTAAGACTTATCCTGTATTAAATGATCTATGATTGGAAAATTATGCTCTTGTTTCAAAAAGATTATAGAAAAAAAAACTTGAGAGGTGTCGTCAAGGGACACCCGGATGGGACGAAATAAAATATAAATAGGTCTAAATTACATTCAAACTCTTTTCTGCGTTCTAAAATCAAGTTTTTACTATCTTCATAAATTTGAATTAACAAAAAGTGTCGTTACAACTTTTGGTCTTAATTTTTTCCGTCTAGCCCCCTTTCGCAACGCGCGATAAGGAACTTCGTTCCAACAATTGTTTATTATTTTCAGGTCTATCCCAGCTCTGAGCGCGCTGAGCAACGCGGAGATGTCAGCGCCAGCGTCGTCGCTGCCGCCGCCGCACGCGCTGCAGGCCTTGCAGCGGAGGCTGGACCCGCCCGACGACCTGCACTGGATGATACAGGTTTTTTTTTTAATAATTATTTTACGGCTCTGGATACTAGTCCTTTAGAGCCCATCTTTATTTTATCACTTCTTTATTCCTAACCCTAACTATACAATCAAAGGTTGGTGTAGGTCCTTTGATTGCTTCAAGGGAGCTTCTGGCAACAAATCTATACGAGTCCACTGGTTTGCATGGCGGACGGCGCCTAAAGACGCCAACCACAATCCGCAAATAAATATCACTACAGCCGCACTATGAGTGTCCACTTCAACCATTTTACATATTGTCCATGAGCATGAGCATTAATAACACTAAACTACACCGATTTTATATTATAAAGTCCACTAGAATCAATTTGCAAAATAATTTAAAGCAAACTCCAACTGAACCCCTTGACTTCCCGCCAAAAACTCCCTACAGGTTTTTCACTTTTCACGTACTGCCACGGAATAAGTACTAGTAATTACAGAAGTCTTACTCAGAAAAGAAATATCTACTTAATGTAGCTAATAGCGGTGTGGAATGAAAGATTTAGAAAGAAATGTTGAGATGGTTCGGACATGTAGAAAGGAAGGATGAAAGCAGATTTACTAAAAGGGTCTACAAAGCGAACGTGAGTTGAAGAGTGGGTCAGGGTCGTCCTCGACGAACGTACCGCGATCAGATTGCAGACGTTCTTAAAAAGGAGAGGTTAGAAGTACCCGTAACCGACGGGTATGCTTGAAGAGAGTGATGAGTGTAGATGAAGCGAAAGAGGTCTGTCAGAATCGTAGCAAGTGAAGGTCCTTAGTTTCTGCCTACCCCTGTGGGAAACAGGCGTGATAACATGTATGTATGTATGTAGTTAATATTATGTTTTAATTTGGTTTGCGTCAGAACTTCCCACCTCTTCGTTTAGATACCTAGACTTCCATTGCAAGCCAAGTTTATTTTAATTACTCTGGATAAACGATTCATGTAACTGAAATTTCCCTTTCGAAGTGGTCGCCGCGCGCATAGTAATAATGAAATAGTAGATTGTGCTACAAGGGGCTAAGGTAATATTTTGAAGGCGAGGGCGCTACTTTGAATCCAGAGCGAAACGAAGGATTCCACAGTTGAATCACGAGCGTAGCGAGTGATTCAACTGTGGAATCCTGAGTGTAGCGAGGGATTTATGTATATCGCCCGAGATAAAAATATTACCGTACCCGAGTAAGCACACTCTACTTTTCATCTCCATCTATGAGAAAAACTAGCACATACAAAACAGAATATAAAGAACAGTAGAACACCTACAATACCTAACAGACTTTATCCGACAATTTAATACGAACCTTTGTTTGGTGTCGTTTTTATATACAACAATACTAAAAAATATTTTTTCGAAGACCGCCAACTTAAAATAAAATGTTCACTCATAACTTTGTTTGTCTTGTCCTTCATATCTTTTTATTTTTATACGTAAACTTGTATTTACTATTGGCTTAAACTCACAAAAAGTATTCACATTTACATAAATAATTAAATTTCAATACAAATAACCTAAAACTTCTGTAATTACTATTACAGAAGTTTTAGGTTATTTGTTTTTCCGAAGCAAAGAACATAAAAATTTTAACCTACATTCATCCATGTTGATGACGATATGTATTCCAAATTTAAAAAAACACCAAGTCAGTGCCGATTTTTTTTTTTAAACAAAATAGTTTTTTTTTATTTTCTGGACTGCCAACATTATTTTTGATTCTGTTCTGTTTTCAAATTGGTTTTAATGGGGGCCACGGGCCTGGTACTGGTAATTTCTTAATGAGGGTTTTCAAAAGTAAATGAGATTAGCGCCAGAACCAATAAGCTGTTGTTATTGGATACATTTGACGCAGCAAAAGAAGCTGTCAACTGATGGTCTAATGACGACTATTGCAGCTGATCAAAGCTAACGTCATGGTGGTACCACTTGGTGTCCAATATTTTAAAACAAAACTTTTTAATATATAATATTATATGTTAGATATTGTTTTATTGTATGTTAGACGTGTTTTTTTATTGTTCAAAATTTTAAACTTTTAATGACCTTATTCTCGATACACACACACATAAACAATAAAAAAACATATCTACAATATCTAACATATAATATATTAAAAAGTTTATAAAACACTTTTCTTCAAATGAGTTACATTTTTTAATAATCTTTAAAAATGTTAGATCGTGCGAGCGAGACAGCCAACCAAAGGTTAGAATAAAATGTTAAGGTCTTCATTCATTTCTCATTTCTCATACATTTAGAATCCATAATTTTTAAATTAATATTCATCTTATGGCATAAACTTGATAGTTATAATAATTAAAACGAAGAATCATTATGTCGCAGACAGTTCACAGCTAGAATGTCGTTTTGGCATAAAATCAATTTCTATGTCATTATAAGGCAGAACCATCTTATCTAGGAATATGTACAGTAAGAATCATCATTTGGCTTATCAGCATGCAAGCAGGCATACAGCATGCAAGCAGGCATGCAAGTAGGCATGCAGCATGCAAGTATGTCTGGGTAGCTCCACCAGAAGACTCGCTTTGTCAGCCCTTCGTTCCATTCGGGGATTGAGTTTCCGTTTTCATTACACTCAGGACTTCCTTCGCGAGCCTTGATTCCGCGCTAATGATTAACACTCTATTATGCTCACTAAAATTCTGCCAGCTAAATAGGATGTCATTGAAAATTCTACCACATGAATACTCAGCCAAACATTGGTTCTATGAAAAAAAAAATGCCTTTTCTATGTTCGTCCAAAGAATATTCTACCATGTGTGTTATGCGAAATAAAAATCGAAGCATTAAGATTCTGCCAAATAGAGGGAACCCCTTCATGTTTATGCATGTGCTTTTGAAACGTGTGTTTTGTGACATGGTTCGTTCGTGTCCAGGAGATAGAGTCGTGGGGCGTGCGTCGCGGCGGGGCGTGGGGCGGGGCGGCGAGCGCGGGCGCGGTGCTGCGCGCCGCCGCGCCGCTCGCCGCCGCGCCGCACGCGCCGCTGCGCGCCGCCGCGCTGGCGCTGCTCGCCAAGCTGCTGCCCGCCGTGCCCGACACCAAGCCAGGTCAGTGCCCACACTAACCCCCTCTTTCATAAAAAAAGACAGACGTTCACTAAACCTATTTTAGTTAAGTTTTATAAATAAATAAATACATAGGGACAAATAACACTGATTGAGCTAGCCCCAAAGTAATTTCGAGACTTGTGTTAATACTATATTTCAGAGGTTCCCAAACTTATTTTGTCAGACGCCCACTTTAAAAAATCAGTTATTTTGTAGCGCCCCCCATTTTTTTCACCATAAAAACCTGAATCACATATTTGTCTTGCCTGTAGTTTAATTCAACCTATATTCTAAACGAGAGAGCAATAATAATACATACACCAGTATTTTATAAAAAATAATAATAATCAACATTGTTAATTTTAAATAAAAAAATAGCAATAATAATACAATTTTACAATAATAAAGAGTATTGGAAGTGGGGACCTCACCTGCGAAACTTTAAAACACGAAATTTTTTTTAGTGTTTGATTCCTTTAACGATATAAATAGCGTTGTGAACGCATTAAAATAATAAATATTAATTACATTTTTAGTTTATATTTGTACAATAAAAAAGGATATAAATATGAACTAATAAATGGATGTTGTGTAGTAAGAGAATTTAAATTTCAGTGAAATTTAAAATATGAAATAGCTGAAGTTATAAATCACTCATTGCTTAAATCACATCAGCGCCCCCCAACTTTATTCTGGGCCCGTTACCGCCCCCCTTAAAGCCTCCAGCGCCCACAAGGGGGCGTTATCGCCCACTTTGGGAAAGACTGCTATATTTTATAACAAATACATATGTATATAGATAAACATCCAAGACCCAGGACAATTTGAAAAAGGCCATACCACTATGCCACAGAGGTCGTCAAAAAGTTTTGTCTCTTTCATTCCTTTCAATATTTGACATTGCAAGAACGGGACGAAACATATTTTAACTAAAATAGATTTAGCAAACGTTCGTATATTTTATGAATAAAGGGGTTAATAACTACTAACGCTAAACGAAGTCGCCAACAGTATCGATATGAACTGTTGCTCCTTGACTGAGTTCACTTAAGGCTACACTTTATGTTTTGTGTTATAATTAGACGAGATAGATGTAGATAAATTAAATAAGCACTGTACGCTATTGCATTAGGTTAAGCCTGTAAAAACAGTGTGTACACATATATTGAACAATAAACAATAAACTACTACTCACGTATACAAGTCTCACTCAGAAAATAAATTCAAAGAAATATCTACTAAATGTGGTTAGCAATATGGATTCATTTAGCACGCGTCAGAACTTCTCACCTCTTCTTACAAGCCAATTTCATTCTTATAACTCAGGCAAACGACTCATGTAACTAAATTTTCCCCTTCGAAGTGGTCGCCGCGCGCATAGTAATAATATGGACTAGACACAAAATTCCTTTTCCTTTCCTAGATTTTTGGCGCCAAATTCAAATGTCTGGCACGCTCTGCAGCCTGAACGAACGGCTCGATGGATTTTAGCTTGAGAGGTGTCGTTAGATTCGTATTTTCTGTGAAAGTAACAATGGGTATATAAAATAAAATAAAAAAAAAAACAAAAAGGCCGATTTTTGGCGCCAAATTCAAATATTTGGCACGCTCTGCAGCCTGAACGGCTCATTGGATTTAAGCTTGAGAGGTGTCGTTAGATTCGTATTTACTGTGAAAGTGACACTGAGTGTATAAAATAAAAACAAAATGGCGGATTTTTGGCGCCAAATTCAAATGTTTGGCACGCTCCGCCGCCTGAATGGCTCATTGGATTTTAGCTTGAGAGGTGTCGTTAGATTCGTATTTACTGTGAGAGTGACACTGGGTATATGGTAATAAAACCTACCCAGTTCCTCCCATCACACTTAATGGAACGGTTCTACAGCAAGTCTCAAAATTCAAGTACTTGGGTCACTGGGTCACAGAGAACTTGTCCGATGATATAGATATTGATAGGGAACGCAGAGCATTGCGTTGCTCGCGCGAAGTTAAGGTTACACTTTTTAAAAGCTACTGACAAACATTGTACACGTGCAACCTGTGGAGTAATTATACCAAAAAAGCCTACAATGCTCTGCGTGTACAGTACAACAACAGCTTCAGGAGTTTGTTGGGACTGCACTGGCGCTGCAGTGCCTCAGGGATGTGTGCAGCACAGCACAGACAGCTTCCAGGCCGTGCTTCGCAAAAGAGTTGCATCCTTGTGGTCACGGGTAAGGAGCAGTACCAACTCACTCTTGAGGGTGGTGTCAGAAAGAGTGGACAGCCCAATATGTAAACATTGGTCGTCCTTACATGTTTTTAATAATAACCCACATTTTAAATTTTATTAACATAGATATTAAGTTTCCTACTAACAAAATATCTGTATTGAATACCTGTGCAGTCTGAAATAAACGATTTCATTCATTCATTCATATTAAAAGAAAAACAAAATGGCGGATTTTTGGCGCCAAATTCAAATGTTTGGCACGCTCTGCAGCCTGAACGTCTCATTGGATTTAAGCTTGAGAGGTGTCGTTTAATTCGTATTTACGGTGAGAGTGACACTGGGTATATGAAAATAAAATAAAAAAATAAGAAAAGGCGGTCGGGTTTTTTGTTTTTGTAATAATTACTTGTTAGTTCTGAAATATAATTTCTGCTATATATTTAGTTTACTTCCCCTTGTACTTTAAAAACGTCTTTTCTCGCACAGGTCTAGACGCAGTCCTCGAATGCCTCGACTCCAACCAGCCCGAGGTCACCCAGTCGGTGCTCGAGAAGCTCCCAGATCTAGTGATAGGGCTCCAGGAGCACGCAGCACGGATCCTCATGAGGGTGTTCGAGCTGGGGGTCAAGTCCAGGCAGCCCGTGGAGACCTGCCTTGCGAAGTGCGTCACGACCATCAACTTGCATAGAGGGTGCTAACTTCGCCGAGAGTTTATTAATACTATTATTCGTCTCAGCGACGCTTGTCTCCCGCTTTCGCCGTTTGCGTGGTACGAGGCACGCAGTTGATGTCAACCGCGGCCCGAACGGGCGAGCGGACGCGGCGGCCATGTATTGTCATTCCGTTCTGGAATGAGTCGTTTGGGTGTGCGTGTTGTTTTCTGTTTCAAACAGTTATAATCTTTTAAATATATAGAAGGCCGCAATTTGTGATGAGTTTAGAAGCCCTGAATTAATCAACTGTCCAAGAATAGACTTTAATAGGTATGTATTACAATACCAGTATTAGTAAGATTTCAAGCATCCAACTAAAGAAAGAATGAAATGATCTATAATAGCTAAATTCAGATATGACAAGTTAATTGCTAGGCAAATAAAATAAACTCCTGAACTAGTATACGACTTGATATCCGTAGCGCCATCTATTATTTGCCAGAAAAGGCCCTGACTTTCAAGCGCTAAAACCTGTAATATCTTTTAGAAGGCGGAACCGATTTTCATCAAATATAATTAAAAAGTTACCTAAAGGGAACGTAAAAAAAACCGCATCAAAATCGGTCCATCCGTTTGAGCGCTACAATGCCACAAACAGATAGACCGACCGACATTAGCGTCAAACTTGGTTTTGCTGGGTGTTAAAAACAGAAGTTGGGAGATTAAGAGTTATGTAAGAAGGAATTTTTGGAGTATAACCTGTATAACTAACGTGAGACAAACCCGTTTAACCGTCTTAAGAGGCTTTTCACATTTGGTTGGCTGTCTCGCTCGCACAATCAAACATTTTTAAAGATTATTAAAAATGTGACTCATTTGTAGAAAAGTGTTTCACTAACTTTCAATATAATTATATGTTAGATATAATAGACATGTTTTTTTTTATTGTTCAGTGTGTGGGTATCAAGAATCAAGTCATCAAAAATTTAAAATTTTGATGACCTAATTTTCGATGTAGTCAATGTCTACACAATATACAAACATGTCTAAAATATCCACAGTATAATTATATTGAAAGTTGGTGAAACACTTTTCTACAAATTAGTAACATTTTAATAATCTTTAAAAATGTTTGATTGTGCGAGCGAGACAGCCAACCAAATGTGAAAAGCCTCTTAACGTGACCAGTTTTTCGATTTTAATCATTTAAGATGAAAGACAAACTTGAAGTAACAATGATTCCTTTAGGAACGAAATGCAGGACTTGACTGGAAAAAGCTTGATACCAATAAAAATAAAGAGGAACTATTATTGGAAACAAGATTTTGTACATAAATTATAGTTTTAAGTATTGTTAAAGTGTCTATGTAAAATATTACGTAATGTAATAAAATAAATGTTTAGCACCAACAGTTTTTTATTTTTTAAATTTAAGGTTGACAACAGAGTTAGTAGACTTATATTTCATTTTAATCAGTGTTATAAGCGGTGACATAATACATTTCACACCAGATTTTTATCTGTTAACTTCGCTACGGCGAGATCTACTAACTTACTTGACAACTTGTACATAAATATTTTAAAATAACAAAATATAATCTCAACTTGTTTGCAATCTTACAAAAGGTAATCTTAGGTAAAATACTTAAGAATCCGTTTACCCTAGACTTTTCCATACAAACATAGCTTTTATTTTGAAATGACGTGAGATTTCGGCAGTATTTAGTAATTTTAAAGAAAGACAACTAGTTTTGGACAATCAAATATAAACTTGAAAGAAAATATGAGAATAAAGAAGTTTCCCATACTGATGGTCAAATATGATATGATACACTAAGTTCATATTTTGACTGTGAAAACTAGTTATGTGCATGTATATGCAATTTCTTTGAAATTACATAATTCTGCCAATATCTGTCATGCCGTTTCAAAATAAAAGCTATGTATGGGAAATTCTGATTCTGTCTAGGGTAAATGGACTCTTTTTAACTCCATGAAAAAAATGGTAATATTAAATGATATATCCTTCCTTAATATAAAACATTTCTGTAATTGTAAAATAAATGCATTGATCCAATGCAAAGTGAAAATAAATAATGCTTAAGCTAGCTGACCCGCTCCAAAGCATAAAACATATAACACTTGAGTCCATACTGCACTTAATGGTCACACCACACAATTAATCGGGCACTGTTCATCACCAGTCATTGTTGCCGAGGTCTGTGAACAGTTTGTCCTTTATCTTCGGCCTGGGGTCTTCCTTTATTTTCGAGTCCACTGCTCCCACTTGTCCCAGTAAGTACTCCAGTTCTGAAAAAGTTCATTTATTCGCTACGGACTGGTGGCCCCACTGCTTATCCCTACCAGTGGGGTCACAAGGACTTTTAAGTACTGATGTCTCCATTGCAGTGGGTCTGTGGGGTCACGAGGACTTTTAAGTGCTGATGTCTCCATTGTAGTGGGGCAGTGAAGCTATACAGAATTCGTATCTTTTTAAAAGTAACATTGTCGCCACTCTCTTTCATAAGACCTTTTCCCTGCTATTGAAAAATAATGAAGGTATTTAGGCATGACGATTGTACACATATTTTTTCTTTTCTCTGACAAACAAAAAATGACAGATACAGCGCATTGAAATTTGGATACGATTTTTATATAGAGGTGACGTCACAAGCCGCCACTCTGGAACTTTGATGCTTCGTATCTTTGTGAATTTTTCTTTTCTAGGGAAACTGAAAAATATGGGTCCATTATTTTAATAATCTAAAAGACGGACTTATTACAGTTATACTTTTCTTACCCTGTCGTCACAGAATAATTACTAGTACTCACGTCTTACCCAGAAAAGAAATTCAAATAAATGTTTACTTAATGTGGTAAGCGCCATGGTTTAATTTAGCTCGCATCAGAAGTCCTCACCTCTTTCTTCGTTTAGATACCTAGACATCCATTGCAAGCCAATTTCATTCTTATTGCTCTGGACAAACGATTTATGTAACTGAATTCCCCCAAATTCCCCTTCGAAGTGGTCGCCGCGCGCATAGTAATAATGTAGGTATATTTTCGATACCTAAACGGGGAGTGACCCTGCCCCTAGTGACTTTGAAAACATAACTCTGCCTAAGATAGATCATCATGTTCATCTATTGGTGAAAGTTATAATCCTCGTAATACTTGACCAACCACATACAGACCTCGAATTTTTACATTCCTATCTATGAGACCAACTTATTTTGAGCTCACTTACATTCATAATCAAAAGATTTTGATGAAACATGCTATTTAGAGAGTGGCGAGGCTAAAAATGAGTAACCGAGCGAAGGTCGGTCGCCCACCTAGTCAAAATAAAATGAGAAGAAAGCTGGTATAAGTAACTTATCAATAACTTTCAAGCCCTTACCATCGCAGGTAAGCGAAGTCCCCCTCAGCTCATTCGGCCCTACAAACTGCTTCTTCATGTCGCCCTCGAAATATACGAACAAGCTGGGCAGGTTCCGTTCCGGATAGTTGGGGATGCAGGTCTGGTAGAATGCCCGCAGGAACTTGGTGTACGGAAACTTCTCCGCCAGCTGCCGCATGTGCTGGTTCACCAGGGCGCACTGCTGGATGCTGGAAGAAACAGACTGGACATAGAAAATAGATTTTGTTTGTTTATCGTGTGTGTGAGCCAACACTGGTGTCAAATCTATCAGGCTGCCTTAAAGCATCTGACATCAAAAAAAAAAAAAACTATCTGTTACAGTACTAAACATTTAAAATTCAGAATAATGGGCTTATTATTATTATTATATTATTATTAAAGCATCTGACATAGCCGGAACCAACAGCTTACACGTGCCTTCCGAAGCACGGGGCACAAGAATTTATTATGTCACTTGTGGCCACGCATTCGAGGGCGGACCACGCCGAGTATCGCTTTACTTGTGAAAGCGCTAGTAATGCACACTACCGCCGGGCCACCGAGAAAAATGGTAAAATTTGGCTGTTATCATAAAGTCTGGTTTTGTAGTCAGTTTTATGTGGTACTTATAGCACAATATTGGGCAGACAGAACAGAGTTATATACCTCTATACACTTATCGACTGCTAAGTAGAATATGTACTTATTAAATTTTATGAATTATTTGTTTAACCCTTTCAGGAGACTTTAAATCAGTGGTCGAGACTTTAAATCAGTGGTGTGCCCCCAGCGCGAGGGGTAGTAAATCTAAAATAAATACCTACAACCAAAAAGGGATGTGGATACTTAAGTTAGTGCTTATACTTAAGTTAGTGCTATACTTAAGTGCAAAACGGGCATTTTTTTATCACGACAATGTTTTTAGATAAATCTTTTTAGATAAATCGGATGTTCACAGTGAAAGGGTTAATAAAATAACCAAATGATATTCTAAGCTATGAAAATGAAGTGGTTAGGCAGAGCCTTCTGTTCAACTCTCCATAGGTTTTCTCATGATGGTCCAAAGAAGAATTCTTAAGTTTAACCATTATCAAGGTTGGAGAACATAAAATTACTAAATAAATTAAATTAAAAGAGCTAAAGTACTATACTAGAACTAGTATAAACACTAAAGTATTATTTACCCTTGTTTGTATAAGTGTATGACCACCCAGATCCCTTCCCCTGCCTTGTTGACTTCCTGCACATAGTCCTGTCCAGACACTTCCTTCACGTCCCCAAAGCGAGGCTTCTCTGACAACCTCTTGAGCTCCGCTATGCGTTTCCGCCTGTACTCCTCTAACACTGCCTCGTCTTCGGAATCTTCTAGCTCGTCAAGACCGTCCAAATCTAACTTTGAGAGTTGTTTGTCCTCTGAAATAAAAATAAAAGTTGTTCTGGTTTTGTCCTTTCTTCATAGAAAGTGGAGAACCCGTCTGTCTGTCTCAGCCAGAGATAGCAATGAGTGGGAAAACGAGAGCTTTTACCCAACGATGGGAGCTTAAATAGCTAGAGAGCCAGTTAGCATATGCATATCTTGGTTTACCCTTGGATTTAAAAAAATGTAATTTTCTTCATCTTTACACTTTCCCAGTTGCATCATTAGCTGTGCTACTTTGAAGCCAAAGTGCTCAATCACGCTTATTCTTCTCCAGATATAATAATAGGCTATTTGACTTAGTTTGTTATTGGACAATATTTTACACGAATAATACATAACACTGATGGGAGATATCTTGCTATCTCTTTCGTAAGCATGACAATGACAATGACGTCACATGGGTGTATGTGCATCCTTTTTCTGACAGTTTCCCCTTCCACCTGATTTGAAAGGCTTATAACTTACATTTACGTTTTCGGTTTCGTATCATGTTACTTTTTTAATATAATTAAGAAAAAAAAACAATCAAATACCGAATTGTCATTTGTCACCCAAAGGATTCCGAAGACCATGCGAAATCGAGATGAAATAGCCGAACAGTTTAAACGATTTTTCTAAAGTTTTACAATATCTTTGTGATTCACAAATGAGTTTACAAAAATAATCAGAATTATTGTAAACAACCATCACTAAGTACGGCAACTAATGACTAATGAGATACAAAAAGAGATTCAATCTACGTGCTATTAGTATTAATCGATAGCTAAATAAACAGTGAGATCCTGGTCTTCTTCTTCTTATCGTGTCGTTGGCTCAAACATTAAATTTTTTCCCTCCAAAATGATGCCACTCTTACAGAGTTGTCTGAAGCCTCATAATCGACGATTTTGGGAACAGGTGTGAATATAACCTTACTTTCAGCTTGTTTCTGTTGGATCGTTTCCTCGATCATGTTCACTATGTCTGCCTCGGAGACCTCCTTCTCCTTCGGAGGGATGATTCCCTTCGCTCGCAGGACATCGTTCCATTCTGTATCCTCGTTTGGGTTCTAAAAATACAACGACATTAAACGACTATAAAAGTTGTATGAAATAAGACTAATTAAGAAGAAATTATTTCATGTATCACCTGCATTTTATATTCTGGTTCAAGTTTAAAAAAAAGATGATAAAAATAGTATGTTTATTCAACAAAATGTTAGGTATTTCCACAAATTGGTATTTTATACCAAAAGCTAAAGGAAAACTAAGAAAATGACAACAAGAGGAAATTTGACACCTCCGTGGGGGTGGGAGGCCAATTCATTAGTAAAGCTGTAGCAAACCGACTCAAACCGTATATATTCGGTACTGAGTAACGGGTGCGCCGTCTATTACCGAGTAACGAAACGTTACACACGAATGCATTTCGTTACTTGCATTTTTCATACATGGTACACCTACACTGTTTCAGTTCACGCAGGTACCGTTGATGCGTATATTGAAACATTTGCTGATTGTATGTTACGCATGCGTGCGCTTATTCGATGAATTTAAAAACGTACGTTACATGGAGCGATGTTTGTTTATATTTATTAAGTAGTATAATTTGGAAAGTCGTCGTCCAAGATTAATTTTTTTTATACTGTTTATTAAAGATATTATGTGTAGATAAAGTTTTAGATTGGAACAGAAACAAACAAGGTAAGAAAATATTTTTTACAAATTAGAAATATGTATCTTTTGGTTTTTTCTTATCACGTATTTTTACGTTTTTTATTGTTCTTATCTTAAAAGAGATATTATAATAAAGCCGCTCTAATGAGATTTAAATGTTTCTTGGTTAACAAAAGCTCTTAATTATCAAATATTGTTAAGGTTTTTCAGAAGTAACGAATAACGTAACGATACGACAGTAACGAGTACTAATTGTTATAGTAACAAATACATAGGGATACGTTTTTTTTTCATTACTTTACACCTCAATTCATTAGGTGCCAATGCCATGAGTTAATTTTTTTAATATCACATTTGAAAAAGCATACGCATTCATATGTATAAGGTTTTTATACTGTTCTTCTAAGAAATAAAAATATACCTTTTTACGATTTTCACCGGTTTACTTTTAGTCCGGTTTTGACAATGACACTTATGACACGTCTTTTTTGAAGTTGTCGTTGTCAAAATTGTCTTGTCAATTTGCGTCGTGTTGGAAAAATTTTATTCGCTATGTTCAGTCAAGTCTCGAAATAAATAAATTGAACATGGCTGAAACCGAAGGACATAAACATCGGGAAACTATTATCCATGAGGGAGAAGGTAAATAATGTTAAAATATTATTGTGTAGGGCGCGTGCGTCGTTAGTTAGTCGCGCGTTGGACTGCGAGCTGGCGACTGGCGCGGTTAGCCAGTCACCCTCGTGTTACCTCTGTGACATTGAAACTGGGTTCTTTTTATAATTGCTGCCTGGATTTCGGTGCTGGTCTGCCAGGAATGAAGTGTGCTACTCAGCTGACGCTCTAAGTGGAACAGTTGCCGTAAGAATTGTGAAAATGACTGGGGGCGCGGACAGGAGTCTCGATCCAGGTACGATCTTGTTTTTGTTTTAGTATTTGAGCAATAACTGTCCGAGGTTATACTCGCATCGACGCAGATATTTAGTTTGACTAATTTTATCTTAATATGACAGTACTTTGTTCCTGTATTACCTACTTTATTGATAATATGATTTAAAATTTGACGAAACTCCAACCGCGCTTATTGGTTCTTTATTTGCAGTCTTATTAAACGACTTTTCACTAAATTTATTTATATTGTGTTAAATATTTATTCACTGATAACATTTACTTCTGCATATTAGTGAATCAAAACAATGTAGTGATTGTTTTTTTCTTTGTTATGTCTCAGACATAGAATGGTCAATTTTCAATTGCTTGCTTTTGTAGTAAGAATATGAAGAAGCAATGGAGTAATTGTTAGAATATAACTAAATGTATAAACTATACATTGTTCAACAACTGTTGATTGACCTTTGCCTTTCATGTGATGTGATCTTCGGTCTCATTAGCAAGTAAATTTTTACTGAATACTTTCAATAATATTCTTAAAAGTTATTAACCTGAATGTACCCAAAAGTTGTCATAAAACATTATCTTCCGACTTTCAATTTCATAGTGTTAAATTGAATTGAATTGAAAATGCTTTTATACTTCAATGTTATGATTTATGATACATGCTCTATTGTACTTGCACTGAAATTTCACTTACTTTAAAGCTAAATTTGGGTTTTGCTCTTGTAGTCTTTATGATGGAATAAAGCTCTACAAATATTGTTTTGGACATGGATAAACAAAATGTTTTTCTGGCATTATCTTTACCTACTTAATCTCTTGCCAGCTGACTACCACTTTTCTTAGCACCACAGATTTTCTAAAGTTTTCTTCTTTCTTCAATTTATTTAAAGGAAAATCTATCAATTATTTTCTTACATGGAAAAACAATAGGATTGTAATCTGAAATAAACTTAACTATATCATAATTTGTCATACTTTAATGAAAATATACATGATAAAATAGACAGCTTGAATTACTTTTATCCAACCTTTCTTGCTCCTCAAAAATCCCATGGATGATCAATCTCTTTGTAGAATTAAACAATGTTTTCAAAGTATTTATTTAAGGTTTCAAACATTTTAATAGGAATAAACTTTCAAAAAATCTGCGAGTTTCAAAAACTTTCAAAAAATAAATAAAGAGATATTTATTTTTAAAAAATGTACACTTAGATAAGAATGTCACCACAAGTGAACTGAAGCCTCGGAAAAATAATAGATGAAAAAGAAAATACACCTACTTGACATTGTTAAAAAAGGTTTCAGTTCTAACTTCAGAATTTAAACTGCAGATTAGGAAGGATTGGTGTCTACCAATCCTTCCTAATCTGCAGTTTAAATTCCGCACATCATTGAGAAAGCCTTGTTATGTAAATCTCTGCAAGCGTGAGTAACATGCCTAGGGCCTTTGACCATACGCGGTAAACAGTGTCACTGGTTATGTAACAAGTAACTGCTTTGCTATGTGTGCTCATTGTGAGTAGTGTTGAGTTTAAAGTGTTTTGACTGCACATTAAAACTGTGTAGCGTCACAAAATAAAATCTAGAACTCACATACAGGAGTCTCACTCAGCAAAACAATTCAAATAAATATCTACTCAATGTGGTCAAGGATATAGTTTAATTTAGCTCGCATCGGAACACAGCACCTTTTTGTTTAGATACCTAGAAATCCATTGCAAGCCAATTTGATTCGTATTACTCTGGACAAACAATTTATATGTAGAACTGAGTTTCTTACTCTGGAGTGGTCGCCGCACGCATATTAATAATGTAGGTATATTTTTGATACATGAAAAGTGATACTAGTCGGGTAGTGTACCAAACAATTCTTTCTACAATAACGTCAATAACACATGTTTATTTGATTGCCACTGTGACATATCAGTTAATATGTTTAATCCCCAGCCAGGTCAAGTATGCCTTTCCCAATTTTTCTTTGGTATTGGGTCTTGGATATTTATCTGTACATTTTTATTATAATATATGTTATCGTTCAGTTAGTACCCCATAATACCAGTTGAAACTTACTTTAGGGCTTTAGGTCCAATCTGAATGATTTGTCCAGAGTATTTTATTTATTGATCTGCGAAGTTTGCAAAGCGAACTATCTAAAAAAAATACGTAGATAGGTAAATATAATAAGAAACATAGAACAATATTATAAAGTAACTACTTACAGTTTTAAACCTACTTCTGATGATATTTTATTGTCCAACAGGAAAATGTAGGAAAATTTAATTGGAGAGATTCTAACAGATTTTTTTATACAATTTATGGTTACTTCAACATAGACACCCTTTGGTCCTACAGACCTATCATTTAAAAAACCTGTTAGTGGATTTTTGATGATAAATGACATTCAGGTGGTGTGCTCTACTTGCTACAGCCTGCATTCCTATAAGGCAGTCGCATTACTAAACTAATCACTAGCTTCTATACAGTAATTTAGTATCAGCACTAGTTGATAATTCGGCTGAGTGCGTAGTGTTCCATTTTACGCACGATTGCTCGAGTTTATAAATATTTAGTTACATGCGATGCTACGCGATAAGCTTTTTTATTTGCTGACCGGTTTTTTTAAACGACTTCAAAAAAGAGGAATTTGTCACTTTGAATGTATATGTATATTTTTTATGTATGTTCCTCAATTACTTAGGAAGCCGGGACCAATTCGGGTAAAAAGACGCGGGCGGGAAAAAGGCTCGTGTGCAGAAAAAGACTCGAGCTCTAATCTCACGCTCCGAGGCTCACTTAAAGCGGCCCTTCCCGGCCGCTCTGTCGTCAACGCCATTATATTTTAAAAAGCTTGTTATTTCATCCAGGGCAATGCTAGAAAAAGAGGCAAAGCAAAAAGAGAGATAACGCCTGAGGGCTCGGTTTGCATTCTATTGAGTGAAATTAGTATTATTATTAACTATCAACTGAAGGAATATTAACTTTCATAAGGTGCGGAAATTTTATAAAACTTTTTCCAGGTGTTACGTGATTATCAGTAAGCCTTACAAGTGTATGAAATATTTGTTTTTTGTTCAAAGTTACATTTGCAAGGTTTGTACCGAAATATTTTTTTCCCTTTTCAATTTACGAGTACTTTATGATCTGTCAAAATTCAGCTAAAATTTGTGCAAAAGAGCAGATTTTTGGAGGCTTACACTGAATTTGTTTTTCTAAATTTATATTTTTATCTCTGTAGAAACCTAGAAATAGCGTACAAGATACCTGTTAGTTCAAAAGTTTTCAAGAAAAATCTGTAATAACGCCATAATCACGTCCGAGCGTTTGTATAAAAAGTAAAAGGGGAAGGCCGCTCTTAAGCTCGCAGTCGTTGAGCCTTGCGTTGAAAGAGTCGAGCCCTGTAAACAGCTCAAAGTCCTAAGTAAGAGGACTCGGAGGACTCCAGTCTTGTACATCACTAGCTTTTACTAAGACTTTAGCCGTCCCTTTGTGCTGCCAGGTATTTAGAAACGTAATTGATTGCTGTCATTGGGCCCTGATATAAATTTTATACAGGAACCTTGATTCCTGACATGATTTGTTTGGATTTTTAGGATTATGTTGTCTAAATAAGGAACTGCGCGTGGTTCGAGTCTGGTACATTCAAAGTTTTTCTTTACTGCCACACCAGCATGAAACTAGATATAATTAATGGTTACTTAGGCATTTGACGACCTCCGTGGCGTAGTGGTCACCATGCTAGTCCGCCACCTAGAGGTTCCGGGTTCGATCCCCGGTCAGGGCAAGTTGGAAAATGGCTCTTTTCAAATTGTCCTGGGTCTTGGGTGTTTATCTATTTATGTATTTGTTATAAAATATAGTATCGTTGAGTTAGTATCCCATAACACAAGTCTCGAACTTACTTTGGGGCTAGCTCAATCCGTGTGATTTGTCCGTATTTATTTATTCATTTATGTGCAAGTAATCTTAGCGTCGATATGACGTGAACAACAAGTGCTTAGCCGCTAGGTATTATTAAGGTGTGCAGTGTAGGTGTATTGGTGTCAGACTGTCAGATGAGATTGCTTCCTAGTGAATGGCCGCGAGAATGTAAACAATAATTCGCTTAGTCGACTGGAATTGATGGATGGTTTTAACCGATTTCAAAACAGGAGGAGGTTCTGTGTTCGACTGTATATTTTTTTTTAGCTGTTGTTATTGGTAGGCATACTGAGCGGCGAGGAGCGAAACGACGCATGTTAAAAGTAAATAGTCGCTTTGTGATGTAACCAATTATGGCCAATTTTTTCTGAAACATAGTTTTCAACTTTTTATATATTAAACAAAGCCTTAAGCAGATATTTTTTGTTTCTCATTAGTGTAAGAGGTCAACATTGGTGTCAGGGTTCTCAAGCTGAGGAAAAAACTCACAATGTAAATTTTATTTGAAATTATGGTTTTCGCTGAGGAAATTATGTACCTATGTTACTGCAACAGAATTCACATACGGAAAATTACTTTGTTCGAAAACATCACAAGGAAAGGAACAGGATTTGGTAAACCTCGTATTACCTGATACCTAGGTACCTATTTATTATAATAATTTGTAAGACATGTCTGTCTGTCTGTAATCAAATTTTGTAAGTTAAATTTGACACACTTCGGTTTCCGATTGAGCTGAAATTTAGCACGCATACATATATCGCGTGACGATGCAATTTTATGATGACATGTAGCTGATCTGATGATGAAACCGGAAGCTGGCATTGGAACTCTGTAATGAAACGAAGCGACCCCATCGAGTTTGGGCTCGTTTGATTCGTCTTGAGGAGCGCTTTGAACTTTAAATTTCGTTGTTTTAGGTAAAAGCTTGTTTTAATATATTTTTTTATACAAATTCTTGACAATTGGTAATCAATTAATCTCATACTTATTTTTCATCATCGATGAAAATGTTTTAAGCACAATATTCTCACGGGTTCGTTTTTACGATGTTTGGTAACGCAAATTGATTAACCATTAAAACCCCACAACGTAAACATACGGGCTTTGTGGTACTTTAAAGATGTTAGTTACAGTCTAATTTTAATTGAAAAATCTGGCTCTATGTCAGATAGGCATTTGTCTGCTTTTCGTGAAAGTGTATATTGCTATGATTTCTAATTTTCCTCTGCGTCTGGCGGCCAGAGACCCTGGTCCTTGATATGCTAGGCAAAAAAATTAAGCTTACCTTCTGTAAAGAAAGTACTCTGAGAAGTCCGATGACTACCTTAAAGACATCAAAGAGCTTGGCGCGAGTCCCTCTTCTAGGTTTGTTTACTCACAAATGTCATAATTTGGTACATTTGGTACATACTGAATCTACAACTTGACATAAAATTTCGACATTTTTAAAACTAAATTTAAATTTCATAATAACAAATAATTGATTTTCTGTCCACATATTAATTTACAACTTAAATATTAATTTGATTGTGAGTTGGCATCCTTGGAGAAAATGCTGCAGTGCAGTTTGTTGCCGCTTCTTCTGCACTAGCTCTTTAGAAGCGGCACTAAAAGTTGTTGCAAAGTGACGATTATTAAGAGAATTAATAAATATCCTATGATAATAAACATATACTTGAATTGAATTGAAAAAATACTATTTCGCTCGTGCATACAACGTACACATTGCCCCTTCTTCCCTTTTAGGGTTAACGGACCCTTGGGTAGTCCATAAATCCCAAAAGCCACATTAAGGGGCTACCTAAATTTTTCGGGGTCCAGTGCTGCCCCCATTCGAATTAAATCATTTAAAAGGAAACGGAGATATAATTTAAAATTTTGTCTTGACCAGGCTCTAGATAACTCCTAAAACTATTTTATGAACTACTGTTTACAGTTTAAAGTGAGAACGTTAAGCTTTTCTACGCACATACGCCAAAAGTGGCCGTTTTTCGCAATTCTGCGTAGAAAAGCATCACGTTCTCACTTTAAACTATAAACAATCGTTTATAAAATAGTTTGGAAGGTTATCTAGAGCCTGGTCAAGACAAAATTTTAAATGATGTCTCCGTTTCCTATCAAATGATTTATTTAAAATGGCGGCAGCACTGGACCCCGAAAAATTCATGTTAAGGATTCGCACTCATTTCCTTTGTTTCTTAGGCCTGGTACAGACGAGCGACGGCGTACCAGCGACAGCTATATGAAAATACTATTCCGAAGTTACGCGACCGAACTTTGCCGAAATTACGTCTGCTATTTTATTGGAATTTTTGGCAACACTGTACCGACCGGACTTACGTCGCGTTCTTCACGAACAAATAAGCCTCTCAATTTTGGCACAGTGAGTTTTGCTATAAGTATAATTGATAAAAACTTGTATAATCTAACGAGCACCTATTATGTCTGCAACCCTGCGGCCATATTTAAACTCGCTGAATGTTAAACCTAATCCAATTACGGTATGAAACGAAACTTTTCGGATGTTTGGTTTCGGGGCATGTTAACATCTGAAGTTTAAACTCCTCGTGGTTTGGACAGCAGTCCCTTTAAATTAATCGAAATAGATACAACGGGTATTAGGTCGTTTCCAGAATTTCTTTTATATCTCCAAAGTTCTTCATCATATCTTCACCAAATTAATATGGGACTAACTTGGTGCTACAAACTTTCAAATAAAAAAAGAATCATCAAAATCGGTCCACGGTTGACGTAGATATCGAGTAATAAATACAGTAGAATTGCTTACCTCCTCCTTTTTTAAAGTCGGTTAAAAACCGAATAAAATAAATATTTAAGTGGGGCTTCCATGCAACAAACTTAATTTTTTATAGATAATGGTACAGAACCCTTTGTACGCGAGTCCAAGTCGCACTTGGCTAACTAGACCATTTGCCCAAAAAAAATAATTAAGTCTAAATAACATCCCTTTAATTGAAAAATGCAGATACAATATCATGCTTTTATCCCTAACGGGGTAGACATACTTTAGGGCTGCAAAGGCTGCCTCTATCGTAAGCGTAACAGTTTTATAAAGTGTGCAAAACCACTTGAACGCCACCTGGAGACGTCCCGGCTTCAAATGTGGTGCAACAGGCAATACGCCCCTCCCCCCAACTTTGTGCCTCTGTCGCAAGGCAAGAACCTACCTTGGGCAACTTGGAGGTGCCTAAATGGAGGGCAGATACGGTCACGAGCTCGCGAAGTGGCGATATATTGAAAAATCGGAGGCCTGATGAATGTGGTCAAGCCGATCAGACCATGCAGCACCTTCTCTCGTGCCCACTGTGCCCGACCAGCTGTACAAAGTTCGACCTTTACACGGCGTCGGAGGGAGGCATAAGAGTAGTAACCTACTGGAGGGACAAAATTTAGTGTAATTTGAGCCAATCGACACGAAAAGAAGAAGAAGGTGGAAAAATAACCGGCCAAGTGCGGGTCGGACTTGCGCACGAAGGGTTCCGTACCATTATCTATCCATAACATATCACGTTTTTTGTATGGGAGCCCCATTTAAAAATTTATTTTATTCTGTTTTCAGTTTTTTTTGTTATAGCGGCAACAGAAATTTCGAAACATTTTCAGTGAAAACAACTGTGTAGCTATCACGGTTCATGGGATACGGTTTGGTGACAAATTAACAGACTGACAGACAGCGGGGTCTTAGTAACAGGGTTCCGTTTTTACCTTTTGGGTACGGAACCCTAAATAGGGAATAAAAATAGTGATCGTTGCTTGCCGCATCGCCTGTTGACGTGATTCAGATTCTTAATACCCATTCCCTTGATCGGCTTTTACAATCTGCGTGGAAAGGAAAGCAGCTGTAACGCGTTCTTCCCTTTCTTCCAGACTTGCATGGTGGTTTTAGGACTACTAAAAATAGCACCAACAGGTACTGAGATAGATGTAGTGTGACATCGCGCGGGCTCCAGCACTCCTCCGCCCCTCTTCGGCGCAGCGGGGGGGGGCCATGCCCATATATAAGGCGCGGCGGCCGGCGCTCGTCCTCTTTTTCTTCGGCTGCATCTCCAGCTAAGTAGTTCTTCTACCTAGAGGGGCTACTCAACGGATCTAGTGCCTATAACTCACGACCCTGACTACCTAATCTGTACCTAGTGTTCCTGTGAATCTTTATAACTAATGTAATGTAATGGTTGTTCATTATACCTATCTCATTTGCCAATATCTAGTCTTTCCTTTATCTCATCTATCCTCCTAGATCCTAAATCTAGGTTTTACTAACCAAAACGGTACAGTAGGTCTATTTATGTAACGGCACCAATGGCACCGAAATACTCTTATTGATTCAGCAAATAATTCATAGATTTCCCGCGTCAAACGCGGCGGCTGGCAACAGCCCAAACAACGCAAGATAACAAATTGTTGGAGATTTTAATGCAGTAGGTATTCATATTGAAATGTCAATTGTATTTCATATTCAATATTGAAATGAAATTTATTTGACTCATTGTTACCCAAATGTTACACTGTTGGCCCCACAAGCTTGTCCTGTGGAGGCCTGTTTACAATTCCAATTAGCGTTAAAAAAGTTCCGACAATACGGTTTAGTAGAATTACAAATAATAACAATAAATACTTAATTTTGCTCTTTTTTTGTAAGGAAATTAAAAAGAAGCAGAATTAACTTAAAAATAACCTATTTTTTTATTTATTCAATACGAACACGAGAGATGCTTCACATATCTGGTATACGTATACACAAGAAGTATTCGGTACCAAATAGAAAAGTATTGTTTAATTTTATAGCTCACCTTACAATTTTTAAAAATTACTCATTTTCAGAAGGGACCTAACAATGTGCTTACATTTTCCTGGGCGTGCTTTTTTGATATCACACTTGTATGCTAGATCGAATAGTTGTAATCGTCCGCGGACCTAGGATTATTTCATGCATTTGTCACCGTATGGATTAGACAGTTCATAAGCTATCGCGTGAGATTGTAAACTGTTGATAAGATCAGTTCGCGGCACTGATCTGGACGCCGATCGTTTTTGACCAGGGTTGGGAGATTTCGCTGCTCTTTCTTTCTGAATCTCTAAGCGTTTTCCTAGTCGTGTTCTCAGCTGTACTGTGAAGTCTGTGGTCCGCTAAAGAGGGGAACTGTTGTTGGTACACTGTGGCTCGTTTATCTCAGCCCTTAGAGATATGTACTTAACAAGGTTTATATATGCCATGCAAATATTTGAAAGAAACCCGACTTTCAAGTGTTTCCCCTTTCATGACTTAAATCGCTGATCTGATTTCCATCAAACAGCTAAGAACCATCTCGAACAAGTTAGCTATCAAACAAGAAAAAAAAGCATAAAAACTGGACCATTCGTTTAGGCCCAACGATGACATAGACAGATACACAGACACTATTTTGTCGGGGGTTCAAATGCAAAACGTGGACATTCGCTTTTACAAGCAAGTAAGTAGATCCTACTCTTACAATCTCAAGCTTCAAGCCATTCCTCAACAGGAAATAGACGCGCACCCTCCACCAAGCCATTTCAAACCTTCCTCCAAAGCCACAGAGCTTACTATCGCGTGAACCGAGCACGGTATGATCTAATTAAGAGAAACGTCGTAGGTTAGAGTATGTAGCAGAGCTGGTTAGCGGGTTGTAAACCAATTTGAACGGCCGTGTCAGTTTCCACACAGTTTATCAACATTTTAACCTTTACGGACATTACTAAGGTTGTTATTTTAGACGTGCTCGCAAGACTAGCAAAACTGGCCGAAATTTTTAAAATATTTTCAATTTTTTTAACCACGACTGCAAAAATAGAGGAGGTTATCATTTTATGCATATTCCCCGTTAACTCGAAAACGACGATCAAATTTGTAAAATTCTTTTGAAAGGGCATTGGTACTGCATACTTGTCAGGTGGTGCCATATAAATTTTATCAAAATCGGTCGTGTAGCTTGGGGATGAAGTCGGTTCATAGTTTTAAAAAATATTTTTCAGTTTTTCATGTTATCACTTCATCAGTTAAGCCACAAGTCTGTTTACTCATTAGATTATTAAGGTCGTACTCGGTCTTCGCCCGTAGCATGGCATCCCGCTCGTTTATCACATTTGTGGTTGAGCGAGATAGAGTGGGGTCTGCTACAGATTTTTATAACCTATTTACTTTTTAGATCTAACAAGCTTTCTGGCATAGGCTTCCCAATAATTTTACGAGAAGAGAAACGATTAATTTTTTTTATTTTATAACACTACTACATAATAAAATGGCGTCGGCAATTATTGTAATTTACCTCTTGTAATGTAAAGAACATCATTTACTTTGACATGAGCGAAGTTCAATGCTAATTATGGTCGGCACCTGTTTTTTTTTTTACCTTCAGTGACGTACAAAACATACTATTAGCGGAAAAATAGTCATTTTTCGAAGTTTCACGTGAACAGACGTTTTGACAGACACTTGCGTAAATAATACGCGGAATATATTTTTATTCGCTTTGTCACCGAGTCTTTGAAGCAGAGAAAATACGTAAAATGTATCAGGTGTTTTTTCTCTCACAGATTTGTTATTAAGTTCCATTAGAGATTGAATGGGTGTCTTACATCCTTGTATAAATAGGTTTCCTAAGATACTACACTATCTGTATTGAATTTAGAACAACCAATTAAACAAAAAACTGTAAGAAAATAGACTTACTTTTGTAAAAACCTAACAATTCTTTTTTTTTAATTGCTTGCTTAAATTCTTGTAAATATAAATATAGTAAATAAATAAATATATACGGACGAATCATACAGATTGAGCTATCCCCAAGGTAAGTTCAAGACTTCTGTTATGGGATACTAACTCAACGATACTATATTTTATAACAAATACATATATAAATGGCTAACCTACTGACCTGAAACAAGGCATTTATAACGGAATATGTGGTTTTTATTTCGCTTAAAGAGTTCTTTTCTTGAATAAGCTTAGGACCTAGCCATTCCATACACTATAAAAATATGCAATAAGTTACAGAGTCAATTGACTTTTGTATTAGTACAGGCGACTTATCAGGGCATTGTTTAATAACCTGAGAAGCAATATCTGGGACTGGCTCTGGACCAGATTCATATTTGTACCTCATGGTAATGTCAGTAACCGGTAGATGGCGCGTCGCCAACCGGTGCCGCAGCAACCGAAATATTTGCATGTTCCGACTCACGCGCCGAGTGTAGGGCTCTCACTGCGATCAAATTTTTAAATATAAAAATGTTTGCGTCTTCTGTACCGTCAAACATAGAATGTACTAGCTGCTTCTTTCTCTCGCTGCGCAGATTGTAAATACCTATTGGAGAAATGGGTCAGAACCGGAATCAAAGAGATGCGGCTAACAATCCATCAATATTTCCGATTTATTTAGGACGACCTCCGTGGCGTAGTGGCCACCATGCTAGTCTGCCACGCAGAGGTCCCGGGTTCGATCCCCGGTCAGGGCAAGTTGGAAAATGGCCTTTTTCAAATTGTCCTGGGTCTTGGCTGTTTATCTATATATGTATATGTTATAATAAAATATAGTATCGTTGAGTTAGTATCCCATAACAAAAGTCTCGAAGTTACTTTGGGGCTAGCTCAGTGTTATTTGTCCCTATATATTTATAGATTTATTTACTTTGATTCGCTTTTCCACCTTGACGCTAAGGGTTGGGACCGAAAGCAGCAACATTGTCGATTCCGCGGCGTTCTGTCGCTCGCTTTCGCTCTAGCAAATGACGGTTCTGAGCGGAAAAGGATAGTACCATAGGAAAGAGCTGTTCCGTGCTGCCAGATGAGTCCCAACCCTAAAAGTGGCCATTGTCTTACGAACGGAGGTTCTATCAACCCTACATATTCCTAGATCTTCATCAGGTCTTTTTTAGTCTCCACTGCAGGAGCAGGACCCTCTGTACTACCAGAGTCATACTTAACCAGAGCAGCCAGAAGATTTAGCTTGCAGTCTTTACCCTGGCCAGACGGATAAAATCGTGGTTGTGTGTGACAACCCTAGGCAGGTCAGCGCATCAATCAGCTGAATACCGATGACTTTCACGCACTTAATAGGTTAATTGTCAGTTTGGTTGAAAGAACAAGTGTACGGACGGCAGCTGCATGGAATATTGAGTAATGCGTGCGTTGTGCGTGTGCGCAGGTCGTAGTGTCTAAACACGCTTTGCCGAAGTTGCGCTGCTGAAGTTCCGTGGCTAATTCGTTTCTTCGTAAAAAACGCGACGTAAGTTCGGCATAGTGTGTAGTGTACCTTGTTATTCAATTTAGCATTGCAGGTGTGAAATTATGCTGAAGTTCAAGTTGCGCGATGTTAGGGCAGTTGGTTTATGCATTTATTGTTTTATGAGCATCTACCATATACATACATATTACCTACAATCATCTTTATCGTAGTTGGCTATCTTTATGCCTAACTCGCGATTTGATAAGTCAGAACGCAAAGTTGTTGTTTTACGCGGGGCATAACTAATAAGTTATGCCCCGCGTAATTGTTACCTACCTAGATACCGAATTTCCCCAAGGCACTTAAACCTGGCAAATATTGGCCTTTCATACAAATGGACCGATCAACTGAACCGAGTTTCTAAGGAAATCAAAATCCTTTGACTGTTGTCACTTGTAGCCGGTTCTCGGAATGATCCGATGCTAATTCATTTTGCGGCCCTACCGCAGAATATATGGTAAATTAATTAAATAAATATATATGGACACTGATTGAGCTAGCCCCAAAGTAAGTTCCAGACTTGTGTTATGGGATACTAACTCAACGATACTATATTTTATAACAAATACATATATAGATAAACACCCAAGACCCAGGCCTGGCCGGGGCTCGAACCCGGAACCTCTGGGTGGCGGACTAGCATTATGACCACTACGCGACGGAGGTCGTCAAATTGGTACAAAAGACTTATTATCTTGGGATTGTACATACATGTATAGTAATGGGTTAGAGAGGCCAAGGATGATGTGCGTGCCAATATGACGACCTCTGTGGCCTAGAGGTCATCATGCCAGGCTGTCACACTGGAGGTCCCGGGTTCGATTCCCGGTCAGGTCAAGGTAAAAAATGATCTTTTTCAAAATGACCTCGGTTTTGGATGTTTATTTTTGTATTTATATGTTATAAAATATAGTATCGTTGAGTTAGTTATCCCATAACACAAGTTTCGAGCCTACTTTGGGGCTAGCCCAATCTGTGTGATTTGTCCGTATATATTTATTTAAGAGCTTTACGACCAAATCCTACAAGTTTCCTTTTCTTTATCATCTATATATAGGTTTGCCCGTCGTTCGGCAAAAGCCTCCCCTCTGTTTCCATCTTTCGCGGTACCTAGCCTTGATCTGCTATTCTTTTTTATCTGTGGAAGGCCGCCCATCTCTTTCTTCTATCCTACTGAGTTCAGTTGATATGTGCCCATCTTTCAGAATGCATGCGACAGACATGATCCAATCCGATTTTAATGTAGCCGCTTTTACTCCCACATCAGCTATCTTGGTAGTGTAGCGCAGATTCCCATATCTGATTAAAATTTTTTTGCGACGTACAGAGACGTGGAGGAAGAAGAGGCCTTTGCCCAGTTATGGGCAGGCTTTATTATGAATGCGAAAGGTTAGTATGGATGTTTGTTCAGCTACCACGTCAAAACAGCTGAACTGATTGAAATGAAATTTGGTATGCAGTGTAGCTCATTACCTGGATTAACACAAAGCACTTTTTATCCCGGGAAAAGGAAACATACCCGTGCGATTGTCAAAAATTTGACCACGCGGGCAACGCCGCGGACTTTAGCTAGTAATAAATAAGTAAAGTTTATTGTTTGTCTATCTAGCTATCATGGTTCATGAGAAACAGCCTAGTGACAGGCAGACAGATGGATGAACGGACAGCGGAGTCTTAGTAATAGGGCCCCGTTATTACCTTTTGGGTACGGAACCCTAAAAGTATCTGATTCGTGTTGTTAGAAAGTACCGAAGTGTCTACGTTATTTTCCACATCGATTTGAAACCGCGGGCTTGTCATTCCATGTCTGGCTTGCTTGCATGTTTGGCTTCAATTTTAGACGACTACTTAAAATATCAAGTTGCCAAGGTTATTTTTTTCTCGTTAGTTATATCCTCAGTAAGTAACATATCGGCGTTCGTCTGTAATCTGTAAGCGTGATGATGCATTTTCCAAGTTAAAAGTCATTCATAAGCTCTTGCAGCGTAAAAAAATTGTTGGATGCCACAGACATTGGCGTCAAATATATGACACCCCTTTTTTTGCGTCGGAGGTTAAGAATGGCGTGAAAAGCCTTTATTCTTGAAAAGGGCTTTTCTTCTGGGAGTTCAGGGTCAGCTTACACATGTGTGGCAATCCTGACCTTAGGAGTGTCTATAGACTAACTAACCTCCTATCATCAGACGGGCCGTCTGCATGTTGGCTCACTTAGAATCGTATATCTGACGACCTCCGTGGCGTAGTGGTCACCATGCTAGTCCGTCACCCAGAGGTCCCGGGTTCGATTCCTGGTCAGGGCAAGTTGGAAAATGGTCTTTTTCAAATTGTCCTGGGTCTTGGGTGTTTATCTATATATGTATTTGTTATAAAATATAGTATCGTTGAGTTAGTATCCCATAACACAAGTTTCGAACTTACTTTGGGGCTAGCTCAATCAGTGTAATTTGTCCCTATATATATTTATTTATTTATATCTTTAGACTCCGTGGAAATTTCGAAACCTTCAACAGTTACAAGGCTGAGAATATCCGAACCACTTCCTATTCGTCTGTTTACTCGCCAAGCAATGCACGCGATGTGTAATTTACAAACAATAATAGTTCATCTATTACTTCACGTGCAGTTTCCTGACATTGTCTCAACATTTTATTATTTCTTTACGCTAGATTTAGCTCTGATTTTCGTGTGATTTCTGGCCTAGAATAGGAAAAGTCGTCTTGTTCCTATGTATGACGTAAATCTGCTGAAGGATTAAGCAAGAACATGTAATAAAAAATCAAAGGGAAAAGAATCCGACAATGGGAGTCCATACATACATATTTTAGTTTTTACAAAAAAATATAAATGAAAATGACGTCGACAGAAGACTCACTGATTCTCATGTAAAACATGCAAATCAGTGAACCTCCTGAAGATGGCTGCATCCAATCCATCCTATCCGCTATCATAATCAGGACTTTGTTTCTGCCCTCGCACTCTGCGCCCCAATGATGACATTCTCTTGCGCATAATAGCAAAAAAGGTCGTCTACTGCTGCATCAGCGAACATGCTTAGAAGGGTTGACTTTGGCCTGCCTGTTGTAACGTAAAGCACGGCTAAATCGTTTTAATAAATCTAGGTTTTTCTCAACTCATTTAATTTATGTTTTTATAAGCCTGAAGCTATCTCAGACATTATATCAGAGTCAAATTTCTAATTACTTATCTTGTTAAAACAATTACATAATACTCTTTGTTATGGTTAGCAATCCAAACTAACTGAAAACAAGCCGGTACAACAGCTGTCGTTCTAATCTCTCGAATCTCACCGTCCTTGGTCTCGTATCTGATACAGCTATTAGATTGAACTCTCAATTGATCTAGGTCGGTCGTGAGATGGGTTAGCATTGTTCAATGTGCCGGAACTTTTTGTAATGGACGGTGTTATGTCAGATTCGGCGTGGCCATAGTCTGTTATGTAGTAATGCGTAATATTTCTTACAATTTATAAAGCTGAATTAAGGGGATGCTTCGATTTTTCGGGGTACCGCGCTGCCCCCGTTTGAAATAAATTACTTGAAAGAAAACGGAGGTATCATTTAATTTTTTTAAGGGTTATCTAGGGCTTGACAAGACAAAAATTTAAATGGTATCTCCGTTTCTTTTCAAATCATTTAAATACACTGCACTGGACCCCGAAAAATTCAAGTATCCCCTCAATCTCCTATCGAAGATACTAGAGTTTGTTTGTTTTTCTTGTACGGCGGTGTCAGATTTTTTAAGTTTCTTAGAGGGATTAATATGTAGCATTATAACGTTGAGATCAGTACTATGTCATTCATTATAAGGCCTTGTTCTCGTCAGACTCTAGGAAACTATTCACTGCTGTGCTGTATTTGACTAAGCGGACTTCGACGGTTAAATCCACCAATAATTTTGAAATCAGTATAAACTAGCAATACTGCTCAGACCGGTTCAAAGCATCTATTATAGAAGATATATATAATATATAGCTATATATAAAAGATTCAACACTAAAAGCATACCTGCCTGCATTGATATCTCCATTTTTTTTTTACCTTCACTTGTGGATCTCCAGACCAATGAACTTCGTAAGATATACAGAACCGGTATTCTATACAAATATGCAAAAATCTCTTTCGAACGATAACAAGAACAGGAATCTTTAGGACATGACTTATTTGGTAGTTAAAAGATATAAGTGTCATTGACTTGATGGTAGCTCGACGCCGACGGTTTAAAGAATATGAGACATGTTGGACAATGCAGATTGTTTTCACATTCACACAATGCCACATTATCGATTTCAATCTGAACTCGGATCTTGGTTGCATGGTAATTTATTTTATTTAAAAGATATAGTAGTCGGTGAAACTTATTTTATTTAAAAACATTTATAAAATGAATGAATACGTTTGAGTTACAAACCATCTTAAAAATTGTAGCTCTTTCTTAATTTATTTTTTGATAACATGTTCAGATAGGCCAAGACCGTTTATGTATGTAAATTTGCACAGGACGTATATTTTCTCCAAATTCCTAAAGTAAATTTCCATTCAAAAATTTATAGAAAGAACAAAAGCTGGTTATGGTTCCGATTATTATTATATGGCTTGATCCAATCTGTTAAATAAAATAATGTATCAATAACCTATTTATTTGCATGCAAATCTTTATTTTTGTAAGCAGTGCAAAATCAAACAATAAAAAATAGAAATATATTTTTGCTACACATATTACGACAACAAAGGAGTGGAAAAGTATCGCCTATGAAATCGTTATTTATTCCAAGAATAGAACTCTGTGCGACTCTTTAAAGACATCGATATGATAGTGGTGAATCTTTTGCAGGCTACGTAGTTGGCAAGCTGAATTTGCAGTTCACGACTGACGAAGTGAAAAGTAAGTGATGTGTGATTTGGAAATGTGTCGTCTATCATCTTTTCTTCTTTTCTTGATGGGTCAAGGCTGGCTTTACTTTAGGATACCTGAAGACTACAGACTACAGTAGACCGATAACCCCAATCACGCTTCCGTGAGGCACAGTGCAATATTGTATTCTGAAAACGAGTGCGAATGAGAGGCTATGATTCTAATTTGTATCTGCATCTTCTATGTTGGTATGCGAGAAAAGAAAAAAACTTAGAATGTACCAGCTGCTTCTCTTTCCGCGGAGATCGTAAAAGCCCATTGAGGGTATAGGCGAAAATGCGAACCATGTTAATAGGCTAACAACCCATCACTGTTTTGATTCCTTTTTCCATCTTCTCACGCACCATTAGTACCATTACGCTAAAAGTGGCCTTTGGATCTTGCGGCCCTGAGCTCTGTCAGCTCAGAGCCGCAGACCCAAACTGATCTGTCTGCGCCATGAGGGATAAAAACGTGATAGCATATCTTATCCTGTGATCTTATCGTTTCTGCACCTAAATCGTACTCGTTTACAGGACTCTGCTACAGTCCGCTGAGTTGACGTGTGCACTGAAGACTATAATTTGTTGTGTTACTTGGACTTCCTGACTAGTCTTTGATGCCATAGAATATTTTATTCGTCAAAATATTGGCCGATCTGAAAGTCTGTAATCTTCTTATCTAAAGGTCCAAAGTTGAGTGAGTGAAAAAATAACTAAAAGAATTGTATCAAAAATCTTTTTGGTTGTTTTCTTTACCCTTGCGCAGACTTGGTGTAAAGCTAGTTAGCTGTCTACAGATGCGTTGTCGTTTTATAAGCGTATTTCATCAATATGAAATATCACCTATAGATCGATGCGTTCTCTTTGTAGACAGAAAGCCATAGAATATCATTAATAACTTTTAATGTCTTGATTCTTAATTTTCTCAATTTCTATAACATTATCAACATTTTTTGTACCATCAAGATATTGTACATTATGCAGACATATTTTCATAATCACATTACCATTCGTAGCCAGTCAAATGATGCGTGATGCCGCGTCCCTTCTAGTAAATACTTTTGCCATTGATGTTACAAAATTCGTGTGTCGAGGGATTGGAGTTTTCAAAATACGCTGTTTCAAGACGGTGTTAACTGAACTGAGTTTGATAAGCGGACTTACCTCTTGTTAAATACAACTTTTTACCTTTAAACTTTGTTCAGTGTATGAGTAAATGTCTACATCTTCGGTTTCTACTCTTATTTTCATCGTGTTCTTATAAAGAGGATTTTTTTTTTTATAAATCATACATATTTTTTTATCAACAAGATGTTTTAAACTTAATTATGTATGTTTTCTACTGTTATGTACCATTGGGTAATCTGGGTATGTAATTAGTTTTACATAATACTCATCCTCTTGATATTTTTATATTAATTTAATTTGCCTTTAATAGTTTAATTTATCAGTCAGTCAGTACAATTAATTGTTAAGTCAATTGGAAGTTGAATTGAAGTACAATTTTCATATTCATTATGTGGTACAATTCAACTAAGTTTTTGTTGATGTAAAAAAAACTTTTGTACTTCGTTTTTATTGAAAGAATTACTAAGACTAACTACATCATTACTCCTGTAAAGATGTTTGCCTAGATACAAAATGTACCCGATCATTGTTCGTGAACATAATAAAAATAGAAAGTCACGTTTGCACGTTCATGTGTCATTGTATATGTGTATATCATTTTAGTCATGCAACAGGTCTATTTTTATCTATTTATTATAACTTTAATATATTATATTGTTACTTGTAAATAAAATAGTTACTCTAGTAGATGTATGTCATTTTGATTATTAAGATCGAGGAAATAAGCGAAAACTTGAATGCGGTTGGCTCGTCTATTTTGATTCCTTTTATGCCCACCTATACACCTACCGTTATGCGGAACTTTGGGCCCTGGATTCTGTCTGCCACGTATAGAAAAAAAAAATAGATATCATTTATTTGTCAAACGAGTTGTTTAAATGTAACTTTCAATGCTTGAGATTGACAAAAACTTCCAAAACCCGCATCTTCAGCCATCTGTCAATACTATCACCACCGCTACCTAGTTACAGAGGAAAACAGGTGGTACAATATTAAAAAACCATTTAGATGAAATGTACATAATGTAAAAAAAAAAAATTGAGATCGCACATGAAATTGGAGGATAAACAATAGAGGGTGATCTTGGATGCGCCCGACCACAACAACATTGAACTTTGAATTTCAATCATTGTCGTCAGAGAAACGCAGGTACACATGCATTCATTATATTCCATCTCATTTGCAAAGTGAGCACACAAGTTCAGTGAACATTCACAAGTTCAGTATTAGTCAAGCCCGAACTAGCTAAGCATATTTGACCTCCCACGGACAAGTTTAAACAATACAGTCCAGTCATTATCACCTTTCACGTAGTTTTCGAATTGGTTGTTAAAATGTGGGTTAACGTTCCTGCAATATGGACGGAGGGGGCAAAATAAAGTCGGGCCCTAAAAGAGATTGCGGGGTGATCTGGACTTTTCGTAAGGCGATTGGCACACTGCTCTGCATCCCGCTGCGTAGCGCGGAACCGCCATACAAAAACGACACGCGTAGACGCCGTGGCAGTGTGTTGTCCTATGCGTGTTTTCTATACAAATTGAGATACTTGCATATAGTCCAGCCCCGCGCTATGAAGCGGGGTACGGAGCAATGTGCGAATCGCCTTAAGATTGGCCCTCAAAATTGGCCCTGGATAGCGACAGTTGGAAAGAAGGGAGGGAGGTTTTTGCCATGTTCCATGAAGTAAAAGTTAAAAACGTTTTTATTTTATCCAGAAAAACAATAACATTTAAAACAAAGCATGTTACATTTAAAGGTATAGCTGATCTTGGGCTGGAGACTGGAGTCTGTTGTAGCAAGGCCTGTATCACAGTGCTCTAAATAGCTCATAAATAGAAATAGAAATGCATAAATAAGGATTAGTGCGAAGAAGCCTTACGCCAGATTAACTGATAAAGGAAATAGATTTTTGCAACCCTGGCTTTAGATACAGGGTGACCCTGACGCTTGGGTTAAGGAAAGTTAATCAGTCCAAAACACGAAACTTTTTGCAAAAAATGGTTGAGTACTCTTTGTTTGTTTGTAAAACCTTTATGGCACGGAACATAGCAAGCGCCCAGGGCGCGTGCCTCGGGCGCGCGTTCCGGGCGCTTGCTATGTTCCGTGCCTATTGTATATAAACGCAAGACAAAAATACAAGTTAGAAGAAGAGAATAGTACAAATGCGGATTTACCCCAGATAGATATCCCTTCCAGTCAATTTGAAATAAGAGGACAACTTACAACACAGGGTAGAGAGTGTTTAGTTGGGTAAATATACAGAAGACTCTTATGAATTTAATAGTAATAAGTATCGATTTATAGAGGCGACGACAGGGTTAGAAAAGTATGATTTTTATTATAGTCCGTCTTTTAGATTATCCAAAAATAATGGATCTCTATTTTTCAGTTTATCAAAAAGTAAAAATTCACAAAGATACGGAGCATCAAAGTTCCGGAGTGGGCATTCCTTGCAACGTTACCGCTTAGTAAAAATCGTACGTAGCCGTGACGTCATGCGAAAGTTCAATGCGCTATATCTTTGTCATTTTATGTTTCCCAGAGAAAAGAGAAAATACGTGTACAATATTTTTTTATAATCCAACCGATGGGCGAAAATATATTTCCATTCATCATGCTTATTCTGTGCCAGTTAATATGTATATTTATTTTATTTCAACATAGCTTAAATCTATCATTACAGTGTGAACCAATACGACTGAGAAGCAATTAATTATTGGAACACATTATTACATACAAAGCCGTTGTTATGAATTCACTCAGAGAACAGGCAAACAGGTCTATTCTTTCGGCAATCTGGTTGAGGTTGCGCAGCGCGCGGGCCATCAAGGCTTTTCTAAGGAGCTCGGTGCGAGCTCTGGGCACAGATTAATAAATAGTTACTACGTAATAGATACATCACTCCCATACAAAAGCGAAAATACCTACGCTATAATAGCCTACAAGATCTTAATAATAATACCTGCTGCTCAGAACGAGAAGAAATATACCATAAGTATGCGTACAAAGAGTCGAGATTGCGTTGCCCGCCGTGCGAGTCACGTGACTACGCGTCATCGTTAGAATGCGCTAGGGTTGTCCTATGATGATTATTGTAACAAATGTTGCGATAAAAACGTCAAATTTTTATTTATTTTTGACTTTGACACCCACTGCACTGCACAATAATTACGTGGTATCTGCATTTCGAAGCGTAAGCGCAGGAAACGTGCGGTGCGAGTGCTCAGGCGGGCGTTTGGCGGTTTGGCGGCCCTTGTCGGTTGTATCGTCGACGATACGCCGAGCGGTAGGCATATATAGCGCGTGGCCTTGAGCGAGTGATGTAGGCCTGCGGCGTACCAATTGGGAACACAAACCCTCAAATAAATATAGATAAACAAATCCATGGATAAGTCCCTCCGCACACGTAGTACATTTATTTACCGCACGTATTTATCGAGCCATGACGTAAAACAATCTCCGTTGCACGCAGATCGCCTTGCACAAAGCTGCTTGCATTGCATTGCAATACCAATACCATATATAGGCGCTGCACGCTCGACCTTGAGCCTCGTGACCCCAACACCCGAATCCTTTCAAAACAACATGTCAGGTTCGTCGAGGTCACGGTACGGAGTAGCTACTGAAAGAAATAGCTGATGTAATGAAGCATATAAATACTTACTCAGATGACTAGGCACATTTGATATTAATTTACTGCCTTGCTTCGTGAAGTTTTGAAAATCGTGTTAAGGGGATGCATGAATTTTTCGGGGTCTAGTGCTGCCCCGATTTGAAATAAGTTATTTGAAAGGAAAAGGAGATATCATATAAAATTTAGGTCTCCTGATGCTCTAGATAACCCTTCGAACACATTTGCCAAATCTGCGAAGAAAAGCTTCACGTTCTCACTTTAAACTATAAACAGTAGTTCATAAAATAGTTTGAAGCGTTATCTAGGACATGATCAAGACAACATTTTAAGTCATATTGTTTCAAATAATTTATTTCAAAAGCACTGGACCCCGAAAATTCATGTATTAATGAAAATCGGAATTATCAAACTTTTCATCCTTCCTAAAAGTAATTGACGAAAACAAAGGTTCCGCGAGGTTTCGGTCCCCTGAGTAAGTAAACAGAGAGATGAAACGTTTTATCATATTTCTTAATTTTACGTATAGGTATATACTTGGATGACTTGGTTGGCAATATCGATATTAATTTTGTTTGTTTTCTTGTAATGTTTTGGAACGAAGAGTTGCTTATCGCGCGTTGCGAAAGGGGGCTAGACGGAAAAAATTAAGACAAAAATTTGTAACGACACTTTTTGTTCATTCCAATTTATGAAGATAATAAAAACATTTTAGAACGCAGAAAAGAGTGTGTTTTAGACCTATTTATATTTTACTTCGTTCCATACGGGTGTCCCTTGATACCTCTCAAGTTTTTGTGTATGTATAGAGTATATCGAGACGACGGCAATTATTGGCCGGTTGACTCTAAGAGATCCCTACACGGGATAAGTCCGCCGTTGTATGTTTACTTTTCTGATTTATATCTATGGTATTTCTTATGTACAATAAAGCTTTATAAACAGATAATCAGCACAGGAATATTAACCGAGTTACCTGAATATATCGCAATTGTGAGTAGAAAAGCTTCACGTTCTCACTTTAAACTGTAAACAGTAGTTCAAAAAATAGTTTAAAGGGTTATCTAAAGCCTGGTCAAGACAAAATTTTTAATTATATTTCGGTTTTCTTTTTTAATGATTTAATTCAAATGGGGGCAGCATTGGACCCCGGAAAATTCAGGTATCCCCTTAAGGACGAGTAAATGACTTTGAAATATTTTTTGCAGTATTAAAGGAGATAAAGCCAAATTGAAATTCAAATGGTTTCATAGATTTTATCTTGAAATTTTGAAATTTTTCGATTAGCATTGATATTCTTGACTGTGCGATTGATATTATGTACACGGAGAGTTAACTGCTAACACAGTTGTATTTTGCAGATTCGCGTTGTCTCTGCAATCTTGACTGCTGAAATAAACGTTATGGTCATAATAATACAGTGCAATTTAAATAACCAATTGCTGACGACACAGTTTTGAAGCTCTGCTAACAATCATCTGCACTCGTGCAAAAAATTCGCCCTTGGTTTGCCATTATTAAACATGGCTTCCTTGTTTCAATATAAGTGATCCATCTTGAATTTATTTTAAGATACGTGTACCTATAATTTTAGCCGGTTTTTTTTAATAACCAAGAAGTTGTACTTGTATATCTGACATACATCATATACTTTCGTCCATGATGGTTTGGAAAACTAAGAAAATTACATCTAGTAATTTCCTACGCAAAAAAATATAAACAATTTCACTCGGAATGATGTAAGTTTTCTAACTATACATCCGAATATGTTCTGGTTGAATTGTTATGTCTTCCCGTGGATGTCGTAGAAGGCGACTTAGGAAATACAAGCTAAATAAAGCTTATAGATATCAATGAGTCCTCGCCAACCTGTCTGGCCAACGTGAAGAGTGTAGGCCAAGTTCTCTGGCTGCTCTGGCCAAGTATGGCTCTGGTAGTACAGTGAGGGCCGTGATCCGGCAATGGAGACTGAAAAAGACCTGATGATTTAAATAAATAAATAATTAAAATATAAATAAATATATAATATAATAAATTACGCTGATTGAGCTAGCCCCAAGGTAAGTTCGAGACTGGTGTTATGGGATACTAACTCAACGATACTATATTTTACTACAAATACATATAAAGATAAACATCCAAGACCCAGGACAATTTGAAAAAGGCCATTTTCCAACTTGCCCTGACCGGGGATCGAACCCGGGACCAGAGGTCCCGGGTGGCGGACTGGCATGGTGACCACGGAGGTCGTCAAATGCGATCATGCGTCATGATGACGATAAAGTTTTACCAGCACTCAGCGGTACCGTTTAACTTTTAAAAATTCCCATGGATATGGCCAGGGGTACACGATGGGTCTGAAATGATAAGTTAATCCAATTAATTAGTGGTAGACTTGCAAAGGTGGCAGATCTCTACGGCTCTTTTTGTTGGTCCTTCTGTAGTCTGTTACCTTGTCACCAAGTTATGTCATGCTTAATTCATTCTGTGACCAAATGCCCTTAGGATCATTTCGCACTGTCGACTAGTCGCCAGCGACTCAGTTCTTCGGCGACCAAAACATAGGCACCTACGGCCAGGAGACAGTGATGTCATATCTACCAACTTTTTAGTAGATCTACCAATTTTCACTTCAGTCTACCTATCTACCACCCTAGACCTAAAAACTACCTGTTTTTTAATTAGTTTGACATATCACCACTTTGAATTATTTTTATGTCGACGATGCGTCACGCATAGAGTCCAGGCCACTGACCTCCATATATAGTCCAGGCCATAAACCACAAAAAAGTCAGCATCAGTCGGCCGTTCGCGCCATTTCGCGCCCATAGACATTATTATACTGTTCTGAAGTGCCATTTTTCAAACGCGAAGTCACCTAAACGAATTTAGTGACTTCGCGTTTGAAAAATCGAAACGAATGGTTTTTTTGTATGGAAAAACCATTCCTTTAGTGAATCCGCGTTTGAAAAATCGCACCAGTGACTTCTGTGGCCCATTCCGGTTGGTTTGTTGCGGAATCAATGGTTAATCTTTGCCCCTGTTTTGTATTGTTTTGTTGTTAAAACTAAATAACTACGTATTAACGGTGCTGAGTGTAACGCATTTTAAGAACAATTCATGCATTTTTAATCTTGAAAAATCTTCTAAATTGAGGTGGTAGATCTACCAATTTTGCATTTTACATTGTACCAACTTCTACCAACATTTGGCACATAATCTACTAATTTTCTAAAATTCGGATTGGCAACACTGCCAGGAGACCAAGCCAAGCGACAGTATTCCAAGTACATTTGTGCAGAATGGACGTCGAATAAGTTGCATTAGTAGCACTTATCCTAATTATAAAGTGAAAAAAATATTATAAAAAAAAATAAAGAGTTTTTGGGTACATTACATCTTTTGTTACAAGAACGAATATTAAAAAGGAATGTTTAGAAAATTCCCCTAATATATTTTTTAATAGGCATGACGAAATGGAAAAATATTGTGAGTATTTTTTCTTTTCTCTGAGCAACAAAAAATGACAAAGATTCAAAGATTCAAATGTTTATTCAGTAATTAGACCTTTACAGGCACTTTTACACGTCAATAAGTATAATTTATGTTACGTGTAAAGTATATTAAAATTTAATTTATTTTTAAAGAAAAGCTACCGATACCAGCGCTTCGTAACGACCACTGCTGAGAAGAAACGCCGAAAGAAACTCATTTTCACAGATACAGCGCATTGAAATCGTGCATGACGTCACGGCTACGTACGATTTTTACGTTATTTTTAGAGGTGACGTCGCAAGCCCTCTCTCCGGTACTTTGATGCTTCGTATCTTTGTGAATTTCTACTTTTTTGGCAAACGAAAAAATATAGGTCTATTATTTTTGGATAATCTAAAAGATGGATTAATTGCAATTATACTTTTCTAACCCTGTCGTCACCCCTATTGCGTCTTTGCCTTCGTTTGATAGCTATACAGCTTTTCGGGATTGAATTTCCAATATAAATTGATCGGTATCGAAGGCCTGAGCAATCTTTGCGAGCGACGTCCGGTCGTTACGACAGTTGCTTGCAGTATGAATGCTTCCTTATTGATTGTTGTCTCGTTACACGTGTCGCCCGTTTGTGCACGTGTTCCCGCTGAACTGAAGTGCCATTTTTCAAACGCGGAGTCACCTAAACGAATGGTTTTTCCATACAAAAAACCATTCGTTTAGTGACTCCGCGTTTGAAAAATCGCACCACTGAACAACTTCCAGTGCGCAAGCGTGAACTGACGAAATACAGGTAAATCGGGTATTTGAAAACGTACGGCAACATAAGTTTCTCAACATTCTCAACTTTTGTCACGTAACATATGACTTGGTTTTTCATTTGGATTATGATTTCAAACTTATTACGGTGGAAAAATTGCAAGAGAGCCTATGAGGGTTGGATCTCACTTATCAGCACGGAAAAGCGCTTATCTATGCTGCTATGCTTTTCTCTCGCTCAGAACCTTCATTGGCCAGAGCAAGAGAGAGCGACAGAATGCTATTATAGCACCGAGCGTGCTGAAGCGATCTGTCAATTTTTTTTTTGACGAACTCCGTGGCGTATTGGTCACCATGCTAGTCCGCCATCCAAAGGCCCCGGGTTCGATCGCCGGTCAGGACAAATTGGATAATGGCCTTTTTCAAATTGTCCTGGGTCTTGGATGTTTATCTATATATGTATTTGTTATAAAATATAGTATCGTTGAGTATCCCATAACACAAGTCTCGAACTTACTTTGGGGCTAACTGAATCAGTGTTATTTGTCCTTATATATATTTATTATTTACTCTCGCTCTAACAAATGACGGTTGTGAGTGACAGATAAGAATAGCAGCATAAAAAAGTGCTATTCCGTGCTGACAAGTGAGATCCTACCCTTAATGGTCTCACTTGTCTTTGCACCACCTAACATCCGTTGACTGGTAGAGAATGCCCAGGGCTTTAAGTCAGCCTTTATATTTAATTGTAATAAAGTAAAAAAAAAATGGCCAAGTGCAAGTATTCCGTGCTGACAAGTGAGATCCAATCCTTAATGGTCTCACTTATCTCTGCAGCACCTACATAATCGTTGACTGGCAGAGAATGCCTAGGGCTTTAAGTCAGACGTTAATTTTTTTTTGTAATAAAGTAAAAAATAACTGGCCAAGTGCAGGTCGGACTCACACCCGAAGGGTTCCGTACAATCTATAAAAAATCATGTTTGTTGTATGGGAGCCCCACTTAAATATTTATTTTATTTTGTTTTTACTATGTTGTTTTAGCGGCAACAAAAATACATCATCTGTCAAAAATTTCAAATTTCTAGCTATGACGTGAACATGAGATACAGCCTGGTGACAGACAGACGGACAGCGGAGTCAGTTATAGGCTCCCATTTTTACCCTTTGGACAAGGAACCCTTAAAATGGTGTGGACAAAAGTATGCAATTACAATTAGTGCAAAGTAATACACAGCCTTATGCTGTGCATTATTTTGTACTAATTGTCCTCTAGATCTTTCATAAATCATACGTTTCGATTTAGACGCCCCCTGATACTGATGCCCAGGGTCCAGTGTTAGCTGCGCCCCTGACAGCATGGCTGAAGCTTGAGCTAGTACAGAAACTGCATGTTCGATATTGCAGTGACGCGCTGCGATTGCGCGGCGACGCTAAGGTCAAGTTTCTGCGTCCTATATGAATGCATCTACGCGCTATTAAGTACACACGCTTGCGATGTTCCACGCGTATCGGGATGTTAGGATTGTTCTGACCAGCGAACCACCCTGGTTTCGAGTAGGAATGAATATGATACGTGTCTTTTCGGTGATAATCTCTTACATGTTAGTGAAAATCGCGTTTAAATCTGCCCGGCTAAGGTTAATTCTGCAAACAATCCGCTAGATGACAACAAGTGCAATCAGACACTTTTTTCTAAGCGTCAAAACAGACATTTTGATTTTGTATGAAATACAAAAGCGTGACGTCAGCTTTTTTGGAGTCAAATGGCGTTCTTAATGCTACATGAATTTTACGGGGTCCAGTGCTGCCCCCATTTCAAATGAATCATTCGAGAAGAAATGGAGACATCATTTAAAATTCTGTCTTGATCAGAGCCTACATAACCCTTCAAACTTTTTTATGAACTTCTGTTTACAGTGTTTAGTGAAAACGTGAAGCTTTTCTACGCACAATTGCACAAAAAGGCCACTATTGGCGTTTGTGCGTAGAAAAGCTTCACGTTCTCACTGTAAACTGTAAACCGTAGTTCATAAAATAGTTTGAAGGGTTATCTAGGGTCTGATCAAGACATAATTTTAAATGATGTCTCCGTTTCCTTTTAAATTGGGGCAGCACTGGACCCCGGAAAATTCAGGTAGCCTCTTAATATCAGTTTTTCTGCATTAATAAATGTAAAATTTTGTTGAAAAGGAAATGAATATGATCAATGAAAAGTGACAATATTTTTTGACGTTTTACTTTATGAACTGTACCAAATAATTTATAATTTATTTTTGTCTCAGTCATCTACCCATATTACACGATATCAACAGGCTCGCGATTTTCACGTGTACCGGGATGTTAGGATTGTTATATCGTTATGATCAGCTAATCGCCCGGGTTTAGAGTAGGTACTTATGTAATATACATGTTAGTGAAAAACTCAAGTTGAAGTGGCAGTGGGCGAGACACATAGTGCGATGAATCGATGGCTGATGGGGCAAAAAGGTTCTGCAATGTCGACCACGCACTGGCAAACGAAGCATAGGACACGATGGAAAACGCTGGATGCGGTCTGCATCTATTACTATACGTGGGAACAGACAGACGGACAACTACTGTGATCCGTCTGTCTGGCACCAGGCTGTATCTCATAAACTGTGATAGCTAGACAGTTGAAATTTTCACAGATGATGAATTTCTGTTATAACAACAAATACTTACTTAAAACAGTATAAAATAAATATTTAAGTGGGGCTCCCATAAAAAAAACGTGATTTTTTATAGATAATAGTACGGAACACTTCGTGCGCGAGTCCGACTCGCTCTTGGCCGCTTATTATTATAGTTCACCGTACGTTTCATAATGTTATTATAAGGAAATGCCCATGCGAATCTAAATATATATAACTCAAAGGTGACTGACTGACTGACATAGTGATCTATCAACGCACAGCCCAAACCACTGGACGGATCTGGCTGAAATTTGGCATGCAGGTAGATGTTATGACTTATGACGTAGGCATCCGCTAAGAAAGGATTTTGATCAATTCTACCCCCAAGGGTATAAAATAGGGGATGAAAGTTTGTATGAAACTTTGTCAATTTTAAACCCATCGGGCTGAGACTTTGCATGCATAAAGCTACATATGACGTAGGTATCCCCTAAGAAAGGATTTTGATAAATTACACCCCTACGTGAGCGAAGCCGCGGGCAAAAGCTAGTTAAAATATATAATGTATGAAAATAATCGTATTCAAGTAATCAATCGCACTTGAATAATAGTGTAGTGGCTTAGCGAGACTGTTAGCAAATAAATAAAAGGTTTTTGACGACCTCTGTGGCGTAGTGGTCACCATGCTAGTCCGCCACCCAGAGGTCCTGGGTTCGATCTCCGGTAAGGGCAAGTTGGAAAATGCCCTTTATCAAATTGTCCTGGGTTTTTACCCGACTACGGCAAAGCAAAAGGAGGGTTATGATTTTGACAGGCTATGTATGTATGTATGTATGTATGTATGTTCATCTGTTCCCTCGTAACTTCTAAACTACTTATCAGAATTCGCCAAATGACATATCAATAGAAGCGTCTTAATTGTCCGCTGGTTATAGGCTATATGGGGTTTCACAAAATCTAACGTGGGCGCCACGTTAGATTTTGTGAAAAAGTCTAGCGGACAAAACATACAGAGTAAAAAAATAAAGTTAGGATAAATATGCCGTGTTTGGTATCATTTGAAAGCGCTTTACTTGTACATTTTGAATATATATATATTACTAGCATTTGCTTGTGACTTTACCTGTATTCATGGGCTAATTGCATATAATTAACATCTTTTCGTTCATAGCTTCTTTACTATTTATCATAATAAGACCACTGCAGTACCATTAGAAGGGCCTTGATATTCTGTTGGTTATGAGCTATAAAGCTTGTCACCAAATTTAGTATTGCGCCCTCTAGCGGACAAAAAGTTCTATGTTAATATAAAATTATTAGTTCATCAATTTAACTTTTGTTAATATTATGCGCCACAAATACACTTTAACACCAAAATAGTACAAATAATAAAAAGTAAAAAAACTAAAACCCAACTACGACAAAAAACGACGCTGAAAAAGTATAAAACAAGATCTTCAGAATACTGAACTGAACAAAGTTGCTAATGTAGTTGCAAGTAAATGGACACAGTAGACTCTACCAAGATGCCTTCGTTGTAAATTGACAATAATGTCATACAATACTATTCTGAAGTATGCAATATTCACTATGTAGAGATAAATTTTCATGTTTGGAAAGGCGTAGTCACACGTTACATATACCTACCTACCGTAGCACTTTGACAACGTGTGACTGCGGTTTTCCAAACATGAAAATTTATCTCTACATAGTGAATATTGCATACTTCAGAATAGTATTATTCAGAACATTATTGTCAATTTACAACGAAGGCATCTTGGTAGAGTCTACTGTGTCCATTTACTTGCAACTACATTAGCAACTTTGTTCAGTTCAGTATTCTGAAAATCTTGTTTTATAGTTTTTTTACTTTTTATGAATTTTTTTATTTTATCAAACTTTATTGTTCCAAAGTACAAATAAACTTTTAACCAATTGGCGGACTTAATGCTAAGAGCATTTTCTCCCAGTCAACCATATCTATATATGTATTTGTTATAAAATATAGTATCGTTGAGTTAGTATCCTATAACACAAGTCTCGAACTTACTTTGGGGCTAGCTCAATCAGTGTTATTTGTCCCTTTATATATTTATTTAAAAAATGGTACAGAAAAATATAAAATTGGTTTTCACAAAGGCAACATTTTAAACGTGTTTCTCAAATATTTCGTAAGTTAGATTTACAGTAATTGTTGCATTACAATCATGTTTTACTTGAAATTCCTTATCATATTGCACGCCCTGACATTGAGAATCCTTACCTAATTTGCGATGAACTCATATCCAGTTGTTTACTTCTTTTTAGGGTTCCGTACCCAAAGTGTAAACACAGGACCCTATTACTAAGACTCCGCTGTCCGTCTGTTTGTCTGTCACTAGGCCGTATCTCATGAACCGTGATAGCTAGACAGTTGAAATTTTCTCAAATGATGTATTTTCTGTTGCCGCTATAACAACTAGTTAAAGCAGAATAAAATAAAATATTGAAGTGTAGCTCCCATACAACAAACGTGATTTTTTTTTATAGATAATGGTTCAGATTTAAAAGGCTTAAAAGCCTTTTAAATCTGAGGTCATCTTAAGGATATGAAAAAAATGCCGGCCAAGTGCGACTTGGATTAGCGCACGAAGGGTTCCGCACCATTATCTATAAAAAAAATCACGATTTACAGTTTTTAAAGTATCTTATCCTAAAATTACTAAGGAGACAATTACTAAAATTACTGAAATATAGTTCGTACTTAAAAAAATAGGTATTCAAAGTCAAATGTTTATGCAGTAAGTAATTAGACCTTTATAGGCACTTTTACACAATAAGTATAATTTACATTACGTGTTGTGTATATTATAATTAAATTTATTTTTAAAGAAAAGTTACCGATACCAGCACTTCGCAACAACCACTGCTGAGAAGAAACACCGAAAGAAACTCATTTTCCCAGTATTGGTCGCCTACTCGCCATAAGGGCCTTGTCATATTATTATTATGATTTTTAATTAATAAATACTTATTATTAATCAAAAAACAGTCATCATGTAAAATGATGTCCCCGTGTTGTAACTTAACTCTTATTTTTAGCGTAGCCATTCATTCAACTTTCATACAAGTTTATATGGATGACTTCGTTCGCTTCGCTCGCTCATTGCATTATTGCTTAGCAGTATCACTTTCCTCACAATTTATGTCTGTCTAAACGTTGGTCTTGCACCTGTGTGCCCAATTCACACTTCTCATTAGAAATGCGTTAAAATTCCGCTTCACGACCGCTTTCTCTATCACAAAGAGAGTGTAATCCCATGCGAGTTGATTCCGATCTCTAGTGGGAACCGCACCGCTTTATTGCCTCTAAAATGTGGAATAATATGTACTGCGACTTTGACAGCGTGGCTCGTATAAATCACAGTGTCACTCGCACTACGTCATTCGCGGAACTAGTTGTTGCCGGCGTAATCTAAGGATGGAATTTCATAAAAATTTTCAAACCTCGTTTTAACCCTCTAGGGCAGTCTTTCCCAAAGTGGGCAATAACGCCCCCTTGTGGGCGCTGGAGGCTTTAAGGGGGGCGCTAACGGGCCCAGAATAAAGTTGAGGGGCGCTGATGTGATTTAAGCAATGAGTGATTTATAACTTCAGCTATTTCATATTTTAAAATTAACTGAAATTAAAATCCTCTTACTACACAACATCCATTTATTAGTTCATATTTATATCCTTTTTTATTGTACAAATATAAACTAAAAATGTAATTAATATTTATTATTTTAATGCGTTCACAACGCTATTTATATCGTTAAAGGAATCAAACACTGAAAAAATTTCGTGTTTTAAAGTTTCGCAGGTGAGGTCCCCACTTCCGATACTCTTTATTATTGTAAAATTGTATTATTATTGCTATTTTTTTATTTAAAATTAACAATGCTAATTATTGTTATTTTTTTATAAAAGATACTCTAATGTACTGGTGTATGTATAATTATTGCTCTCTCTTGTAAAAAAGTCTAGTTTAGAATATAGGTTGAATTAAACTACAGGCAAGACAAACATGTGATTCAGGTTTTTATGGTGAAAAAAATGGGGGGCGCTACAAAATAACTGATTTTTTAAAGTGGGCGTTTGACAAAATAAGTTTGGGAACCTCTGCTCTAGGGGATGAATTTTCTGAAATCTCTTAGTGCACAGATAAGTTTTTAAAGGAACGTTTGTGCAAAATCTCACGCTTCTAGACCTGGCGGTTTCAGCTGTGCGGTGATCGACCAGTCAATATATCACATATATAGATTAAGCTAATGTTTGTTGTTATTTCTTGTTTTATCTACTTATCTATTTATTATTTCTATTGTATAATTAATGACATAGATACATAATCGTTCCTGTTCCAAATAGAAGCAGACAATAATATGATTGTTTTTATTTTGCTTACAGGTCATTGAACTTTTAACCTAATTCAAGACCAAACACATTAACATTGGGTAATTTGGTTACGTAATTGGATCAGGTAGTTTATTTTAAATTTAGTTCAAAATGCAATATACCTATTATAATTATCGTGGAACCATAGTTTATGCCATCATCGCACTTCCTTTTTTTTTCGACTATTTTTGTGGTCATCATAACACTGGTAACAGATTTTATACATAAACTATTACATCTATATCTCTGATGGAGCGAATACTTTGAACTTTTTTGGGTGTTGCAGCTCAAAGCAAACAATTTTATTATGATAGAGTCCTTTTATAAATAATATCGTCTATGTAGATACCTCTGTGCCCCAAATATCTTGATATAATAAAATAATATAATGTAGTATTTTTGTATTACACTCTTATTGTTCTTTATACGTATAAATAATAAATAAATATATAGGGACAAATAACACTGATTGAGCTAGCCCCAAAGTAAGTTATAGACTTGTGTTATGGGATACTAACTCAACGATACTATATTTCATAACAAATACATATATAGATAAACATCCAAGACCCAGGACAATTTGAAAAAGGCAATTTTCCAACTTGTCCTGACTACATTATGCACTTAATTTATACAATACAATACCCTTTATTGCACATAATAAATAAAAACAGGACAAAATTATCTTAAAAACTAGGAAATGCGCAAAAGACGGCCTTGTCGCTAAGCAACTTCTTCCAGGCAATCTCTCTATATAGAAAAAAGTTATGGGAAATTAGGTAGTGCAGGGTGGTCAATATAATAAACATACATATATACAATAATCTTCTAAATACATTTAACTCAAAGGTGACTGACTGACTGACATAGTGATCTATCAACGCACAGCCCAAACCACTGGACGGATCGGGCTGAAATTTGGCATGCAGGTAGATGTTATGACGTAGGCATCCGCTAAGAAAGGATTTTGATCAATTCTACCCCCAAGTGGATAAAATAGGGGATGAAAGTTTGTATGAAACTTTGTCAATTTTAAACCGATAGGGCTGCGACTTTGTATGCATAAAGCTACTATGACGTAGGCATCCCCTAAGAAAGGATTTTGATAAATTACACCTCTACGCGCGCGAAGCCGCGGGCAAAAGCTAGTACTATATATATTTATACTGAAGAAAGCGTCTACAATACAGATACGAGTACTTTACAATTATTTCTATTAGCTACCGGTTAATAAAACGATAATCAGATAATAAAAGTATCATGATTTTTTATTACGACATAAATATTTGTTTACACGATTGCCCAGATAGAACTAAATGCGAAGTATCGGTCCAATTCATTCCCATTATTTTTACAACAACAATAGAATCATTATATCGGCTGTTGATAGGATTTGCACTAATTGTCCGACACATGTTCATGCAAATGTGAAATTGTGTAATAATTATGATAACAGCGCAGTTTTGCCAGTTTTATCAGCATTACTACTTTAATATTATAATTTAAAATTACTTTTATGTTTGTTTGTTGTTTCTATTGAATCGTTATAAGTCTTATAATAAGTCAACATTTTCATCTTTTGCAGTTTATCCTTGACATAAAATCCTATATCGTTTATCTCAAGCAGAGAATGTCCACTCCCTGCGTTCAGACCATCTATTAAGCCAACAGTTTTATCTCTTGCCGTTTCATACCATTTATAATTACCATAAAATCCTATATCCTCTATCGTGGGCAGAAAATGTCCATTCCCTGCACCCGGACTCACTATCTCGATGTTTTTTGACGTAAGAGCTTGATGTCACTGTATAAACTTCATTGATAAGGTGTCTTGAACCCTGTATTTTTCCTTACTGTAAAGTATATCTAACCGATCACTAAATTATAAAATGTAACCTCCTGTTTCCAATAGTTACAGAAAAGCCGGCGCCGGCGCCGCGACACGGGCCACACGGCGTACAAGTCGTGAACACAGGCCCAGAACACACATTCATCCTCGACGAGGATGCTCTCAACGAGCTGCTCCTCCGGGACGACATCCGCGACCGCGCTGTGGTGGTGCTGTCGGTGGCGGGCGCCTTCCGGAAGGGCAAGTCCTTTCTGCTCGACTTCTTCCTCAGATATATGCACCACAAGGTGATTGTGCACAGCTTTATTATAACTACGTAGATGATAATCACAACATAATGTATAATCGATGGTTGTTACTTTTAGGACGCTAACAAATGCCAGTATTTTCCACGTCTTGAAAGAGCTAGGTTTTAAGAATCCTATATTTTACTTATTTTTTGGTTTACGTTCTTTTTCCTTGTTGCTTAATTTGATTATAAGCGTAATAATTCGTTGCGATCACATTAAAAAAAATAGAGCAAGCTACTAGGCAGGAAATATCGACATTTTCAAAACTCATGAATATTCTAAAGTCTTTGACTTATAGACAACAGTAATTTGGTAATAAAAAGTGCTCTATTTGATCTCTAAAAGCTTTAATTATGAAACATATGTTCTAAATACATGTTTGTTTGCAACAAAATGTATAGTGTCGAGACACCATTGTTTGACGAAGAGATAAATATGTGGGCGTTCCACAAGGCCGTAATCTGAGACCCATTGTTATAGTTCGTGTCGAAAACATTTTGTTAATTGTCTTCACCTTGTGTCTCAGGCTCCATTAGGCACAATACGTAATATGAGAACTTAATATTTGGAAAAGAAATATCATATTTGCAGATAAAATAATAAACTTGACGTCATAATATTCTTCTTCTAGCTTTTTCTCTTTCCGAATTTTATGAAACGTTTGAAGGAATGGTCCCTAGACCCTGTCTACTCCGAAGGGCATAGTCGTAATTTATATTATACAAATATATTGCATGATACTTTATTGACCAATTTTTAACATTCTATCCATGTTCAAAAATTGCAATTAATATTTTTGATTTCAGTACGGCTCAGGTGGAGGCGGCGGCGATTGGCTGGGAGCTGACGATGAACCACTTCACGGCTTCAGCTGGCGAGGGGGGTCTGAGAGGGACACCACGGGCATTCTTATGTGGTCCGAGATATTCAAGGCGACCCTTGATGATGGAGAAAAGGTACAGACTCTTTGGTATTAAATTACTTTGTGCTTCCGACACCAACGATTGATGGTGCATCGCAAACCTAGATTTGAACTGAATCTGCAGAACTGAAGATTTACCTTTTTCGTCTCCAAAGATAATAACTATGCATATTGATGGTCATCCAAGGATTCGAATGACTGGACCCTGCGAGGTCCGCGATCGACATAACGATACATTTGAGAAAGTAGGTGTATTCTTTTTTTGAAATAATATGGTAGTATCCAGGGTCAAAAATACATTATTCTGTACTGATAAGAGAATAAAACGTCGCAAAATAATGTCACTTGTCATTGATCATATTCATTTTCAACGCGATTTTAGATTTATTATTACAGAAAAACCGATAATATGAGCGCTATTTGACTCCAAGAAACTATGACGTCACGCCGTTCTATTTCATACAAATCCCATAAACGATGTTTGTTTCCACGGTTAGAAAAAAGTTGCTGATTTGACTTGTTGGAAACTAGAGGATTATTTTACGGCTCTGGATACATTGTCTTTTAGAGCCTTTCTTTTTTTCTTGTTTTCGTTACTCCTAATCCTAATCCTTACTTGTTTCAATCAAAGGTAGGTGTAGGTCCTTTGATTGCTTCAAGGGAGCTATTTGCGACAAATCTATAGGTACGATTTCACTGATTTTCAGAGTAGATTGAGTGGCAGATGGCGCCTAAAGACGCCCACCACATTCCGCAAATAAATATCACTAAAGCCACACAATAAATATAAATAAATATAAACGGACAAATCACACAGATTGAGCTAGCCCCAAAGTAAGTTCGAGACTTGTGTTATGGGATACTAACTCAACGATACTATATTTCATAACAAATATTCATACAGATAAACATCCAAGATCTAATTCAATCTGAAAAAGATATTTTTTTATCTTGACCTAACCAGCGATCGAACCCGGGACCTCCGGTGTGACTGCGTGGAATGACTGCTAGGCCACAGAGGTCGTCGATTATGACCGTCCACTTTTATCATTTCACATATTGTCCACGAGCAAGAGCATTAAGAACAAAAAACTACACCAATTGCATTTTATAAAGTCCACTAGAACAATTTGCTAAATAATTTAAAGCAAACCCCCAACCGGAACCCCTTGACTTCCCGCCAAAAACTCCCTTGATGTATTCCGAATTTCCGATTTAGATATGTGTCAAATTAGTTTTCTTCCATTCTAGGTAGCCATAATCCTGCTGGACACGCAGGGCGCGTTCGACAGCGAGTCCACAGTCCGCGACTGCGCGACGGTGTTCGCGCTGTCCACCATGCTGTCCTCGGTTCAGATCTACAACCTGTCGCAGAACATACAGGAGGACGACCTGCAGCACTTACAGGTAGTTTAATCCTTCATTTACCAGATACCAGACACAATAGTAAAACAATGCATCTTGATATCTCGATGGCATTTTCTTGGATTTTTGAATTCGCTTGTGGGTGTTTGTCGTTATTTGGCAAACATTGGCAAATGCAGATATAGGCACATATATTCACTTTGCAGAAAAGGCTGATTAGAATTATAGCCAACATTAAACAAAGAGTAAGCACATAACATTTTGACTATACTATGTCTCTACATTATGCAAGCGTGCAAATTTGCGCGCAAATACCCAAATTTTTTTGAAAAGCGGGAAGGTAATGCTATAAGGTACAACTTTAGACAGCACAGCCGGTTACAGTTACCGATGTCTCGCCTCCAACTTCATTCATCTAGTCCTCTGGTGATGTCTATAAAAATATACAATAAACTCCCGGAAGACTTGAAAGCCATTAAAAATGATAAAAAATTCTCCAAACTCTTAAAATAATTATTAATAGCTAAAACTTATTATACGATAAATGAATACTTAGAAGACCGACATATACACTTCGTTCAGTAAATAAATAAAATTACTAAAATATAGATAATCGCTATAAATAACAATAATAAGAAATACATACAAATTGCTACGCTAATTAACAACAAAAAACGATTATAAATCTAATAATTAATAATAAATAAATAAAGCTTAGAACTATTAACACAAAAGATAGGTACATACTATACTCGGAAAAGGAAATAATTATAGGAAATACACAGGAAATATTCTACATAAAATATAGCCCCTCTCACATTGCAGCGCCCGTTAGGGTCCTTAATTGTTACACATCTTTTATTTAACACCGGTATAAATTATTATTAAGGAATTAATAAACGAATTGAATAGGCAAATACGACCATCCACACATGGCAGCCAAATAACAAGAACCGGCGAAGTGCGAGTTGAACCCGCGTGGAGAGGGTTTCGTACAGTGCCGAAGATTTTTCGTATGTGAACGTATTATATTGGAGTTTACCACTTTATTTTCAATTGATAGAATTCTTATATTATGTATCATGTAATCTACAAGCAATGAACTATATTTTGTATTTTTGAAGTGAAAAATTCTTTAGCGGCGTTGTACACTTTTTTGTAATGGGTAAAAAATGTTAATCTCGCGTCAGGGCGTCAGGACACGTGACTCTGATCGAAAATTCGTAAGACGGATGGAGAGTAGACAGCCCAGTGTTGCCAGCGAGGTCTTGTCAAAAGATACCTGAAATGTACAAAAAAAGTAACCTTCTAGAAAAAGTAACATTTACATTTTTAACCTACTTTCACTATATAAGGTTATTAATTTTTTTAAATCTACTATTTATTTTTGAAATGAAAACTTCTTTAGCGGCGTTGTACACTTTTCTTGTAATGGGTAAAAAAATTTAAACTCGCGTCAGGAAACGTGACCTGATTGAAAATTCGTAAGACGGATGAAGAGTAGACAGCCGGCGCGAATGTTCGTGTGTGTTTATGTTACAGCGTGCCACCCGCATCCATGGATGGTGACAGCTGATTGCTCGACCGTCTGTGTAGTGGCCCACTGCTGTGAATTCGTAAAATTCGTGTATATAAAGTGTTTAAAATATGGAAATTGAACAACTATTTCAAAATATCAAAAATGCACAACGTTAATATTCAAGTTTTCACTTCTGCCGGCAATCCCGGAGTGCACCCGTCGTTTTTTTTTTCAAAATTGTAGTCATGGTAGTGTCAGAGTTCAGGGAAAATTTTCAATTTTCGTTTTTTTAATGAATTAAATCAAAACTATTTATTTTACAATAACAACAAAAATATATTTGAAAATCACATAACGAGCCCTTTCATTTGATATGTGACACAGTAAGGTTTGCAAAACATTTTTTTTTAATTTACTAATTTGTCCCTAGAAAAGAACTTATTTAAAAAAATATATTTATTTATTTATTTTTCACATCTGTGTATGGGTCATAGGATTACACATCCTACCAAATTTAACCTGATTTGGTTCAGTACATTCGGAGAAAATTGGCTGTGACAGACAGACGGCCAGACAGACGCACGAGTGATCCTATAAGTGTTCCGTTTTTTTATAATTTTTTCTACGGAACCCTAAAAACGCAAATATTTGTCACGGATACGTATGAGTGTTACATATCAATCAATTTGTTGTCGAGGTAACATCAGCTTCAATTTGTATGCACAAAATCATTAATGCAATGCACGAAATGTTTGTTTATAATCAATCACTTTGACGACCTCTGTGGCGTAGTGGTCACCATGCTAGTCCACCACCCAGATAAAGATAAAGATAATTTATTTGCCAACCATGTGTTACAAGATATTACATTCAGTTTCGTCCAATCATGTTTACCATCACCGGTGTGCAAATTTTGTCAGAAAAGCTATCATCTATCATAATAGTACTATAACAAATATACCTACTTAATCTATAAACATTCCCAGAGGTCCCGGGTTCGATTCCCGGCCAAGGGCAAGTTGGAAAACGGTCTTTTTCAAATTGTCCTGGGTGTTGTATGTTTATCTATATATGTATATGTTATAAAATATAGGTTCGTTGAGTTGGTATCCCATAACACAAGTCTCGAACTTACTTTGGGGCTAGCTCAATCAGTGTAATTTGTCCCTATATATTTATTTATTTATTAATCAAATGTTACATACAAAAAAGAGGCAATTTTTTATTTTATTTCGGTGACCAATGGGGTATCAAAAGAAAGGTCTTGAATAGCAGCACATTTCAAAAATTTATAATTTTTTCAACCGTATATTTCGTCTTTAGGATGATGCTGGGGCTGCCTCGTTTTTGTAGCGCATCGGCGATGTTTGCGGAATACCAAATCGACGGCTTTGCAGCAATTCTTCGCAAAAAAACCACCTCGCTTATAAACAGAGTGCGGGCTAGCCCCAATAGCATCTTGAAGACGTTAGCCGATCGTTATACTTCTCCCTTATGGGCGTCTTTTGTAAGGAGCCTGATAGTTAAAACCCACTCCGAACTATAGAGATGTATATGAACGCAACCATCTTATATAACGTAATCAATTAATACTAACATAGGTTAAGTATAACTAACACAATTATGGATCCGTGTTATCTGAAATAAACGATTTTTATTTATAATTTTTTTATCCCTATATGGCTCTCGTAGTATAGTTTTTAGGTTTCCACGTAAACCCTACCTACTGAAACCTACCCTATTAATAAGACTCCGCTGTCCGTCCGTCTGTCTGTTTGTCTGTCACCAGGCTGTATCTCATAACCGTGATTAGAAATTTTCACAAATGATGTATTTCTGCTGCCGCTATAACATCAAAATAATAAAAACAGAATAAAATAAATATTAAAATGGGGCTCCCATGCAACAAACGTGATTTTTTATACATAATGGTACGGAACCCGTCGTGCGCGTGGCCGACTCGCACTTACCCGGTTCATCATCATCCGAGCATATTTTCACGGTTGCATCCTCAGCAGTAGGTAACGCTTCAGAGCCCGGGGTTCGCTACCAACCTAGGAGATTTGACGAGGTTACCGGTTTTTACACTGAGCGCCTGTCGTCTGACCTTCGCAACCCAAAGGGTAAACCACAACCAATCCTTGGATAGTTTGATGATCAACCGCTAAATGGCGTTTGGGACCCACGGTTTATACGTGCCTTCCGAAACATGGAATCAACTTTCTTTTCGGATAACCAGGTGATTCAAGCCTGCGATATCCTAACCAGAATGAAAACATCTTTTCAGAAAGTATGCTTCCCAGTGGGATTCGAACCCATGACCTCCGGATCACTAGACGAACGCCTTGACCACTGGACCTAGGAGGCAGTCTTGCCGTCTTCACATTTTTTATTTGATGTGTTTTTGTTTTTTCAGCTGTTCACAGAGTACGGCCGCCTGGCTCTGGAAGACAGCGGCCGGACGCCGTTCCAGCGCCTGCAGTTCCTGGTCCGCGACTGGAGCTTCCCCTACGAAGCGCCTTATGGCGCCGACGGGGGACAGACTATTCTGCAGAGGAGGCTCAAGGCAAATATAATTGCTGACGTTTGTATTTGAGGGGGGTTTGTATTTAGCGGGTAGGCGCACAGAGATGGCAGCACAGATAACTAGCACAAAGTGACAAAGGAAGTGTTGAATATGCTTTAAGAATATATGTTGCATTTCATATAAGTCATATTTAATTAATCAGAGAACTACTTTATTTAAATCAAAGAAATAAAAGAAATTAAATTAAAAAAAAAAACCTATAGCGCCATCTAGTGACAAGGGAGAGAAATAATTATGACTATAAAGCTATGGGTAGGCATGCTCAAGGTAAACACAACTTCTTGTCCGGTCTAGTGTCCCATATTTTTGAAAACCAATAGTAACCCACCCACCTGGGGGCCTTAGGACCTTAAGTTAAGGAGAGTTTAAAAAAATATGGGTCGTCGTAGTAAGTGACGTCAGGACCAGTGAATTAATGAATTGTTTATTTTCATCAAGTAACTACATGACTCATTTTTTAATAACACAGAATTTTCCAAATTGATTCAGGCGTCTTAGAGTAAGTAATAGGGGAACAGAACAAGCATAAAGAAAACGTATACAGTCGAATTGATAACCTCGTTTTTTTAAAAGACAGTTTTTGTAAATATAATAAATAAGTATGTGAATGTTGTCTCTCGCCAGTTGTCAGACAAACAGCACCCCGAGCTGCAATCCCTGCGCAAGCACATCACGTCGTGTTTCGCGGAGATCGCGTGCTTCCTGATGCCGCACCCGGGGCTGCGGGTGGCCACCAACCCGCAGTTCGACGGCAGGCTGTGTGGTGAGTCAACACTGCTTCCCTCTCCTCTCTCTCTTAGTTACTAGATGTCAGACAGTCACATTTCCTGCGCAAGCATATCACGTCGTATTTCGCGAAGATCGCGTGCTTCATCATTTCGCTACCGAGGCTGCGGGTGGCCGCCAACCCGCAGTTCGACGGTAGGCTGTGTGGTAACTCAACACTGCTTCTCTCTCTCTCTCTCTCTCTCTCTCTCTCTCTCTCTCTCTCTCTCTCTTACTCTCTTATTCACTCTCACTTTTGCAGGCAAAGTAACGGCTACACTGGCGCTCATGTAGCCTCTCAAGTGGCAACCTGAATTTTTCATGGTCCAGTGCTGCCCCCATTTGAAATAAATCATTTGATAGGAAACTGAGATATCATTAAAAATGTTGTCTTTATCATATAGATAAGAGTAACCCTTCAGACTATTTTATGAAATACTGTTTAAAGTGAGACCGTAAAGCTCTTTTATGCACATTAGCCAAAAGTGACCGTTTTTCGCAAACGTGTTAAAGTGAGAACGTGAAGCTTTCCTAAAACTTCATGTTCTCACTTTAAACTATAAACAGTAGGTTATTAATTAGTTTGAAGGGTTGGTCAAGACACAATTTTAAATGATATCTCCGTTGAAGATAAAGATAATTTATTTGCCAAACATGTGTTACAAGATATTACATTCAGTTTCTTTCAATCATGTTTACCATCACAGGTGTGCCAATTTTTTAGAAAAGCTATCATCTATCATAATACTATAAAATATACTTAATCTATAAACTTTTTACAGTTTACTATGAACAAAGTCAATTTACTATTTATCAGATAACCTTAACACTATATTTACATTTATCTATCAAAAATAACTTAAAAGTCATATAATTCCTTTCAAATAATTTCTTTTAAATGGGGCAGCACTGGACCCTGAAATATGCATGTATCTTAAGCGATATTATGAATATCCTTCGATAGTAAAGATATATTTGAATTGAAAAATAATAACGTTTTTCCAGACATCGAACCAGAATTCAAGCGGTCCCTCCAGCAACTAGTGCCGATGCTGCTCGCGCCGCAGAACCTGGTGCCCAAGCTCATCAACGGGCAGAAGGTGAAGTGCAAGGACCTGGTGCAGTATTTCAAGTCCTACATGAACATCTACAAGGGCAACGAGCTGCCCGAGCCCAAGAGCATGCTTGTGGTGAGTGAAGTCGGGTCGAAAGTTGAGCTTTACACCAAATAGACGTGTGATAATAGTATTTTATGAAACTGTTGCATAATGATGGGTGTTATACACGAGTATGTTAATACCGATTTATGTGCAGTTTCATACACTACCTAGTCTCATAAATTGGGATATAAACTACTAAATTAAAGAGTACGTGTACGCTCATGGGTTTTTGTGTGCGTAACTAAGGGTAGCGTTAGCAAAGTCATCGTTAATAAGCAAAATACTCGATATTTATTTAAAAGATTTGTTTGATACTATTCTGAATGAATTGCCACGGCTATCATTAGTGATAATTTGGATGTTTGATGTCAACCTGTAATGATATGTATCGATATATATTGATAAATAAATAATATAATAAAATTTAAAATACAGTAGTCGATTAGAATTGTTGTAATTTTAATTTTTTATTTTTTTCCCTCAGGCTACAGCCGAAGCGAACAACCTAACGGCTGTAGCGGAAGCAAAAGAAGTGTACACGAGCCTCATGGAGGAGGTGTGCGGCGGGGCGAAGCCCTACTTGCAGACGCAGCTGCTGGAGGCAGAGCACACCAGGGTCAGAGACAAGGCGCTGCATGCCTTCCATGCCAAGAGGAAGATGGGTGGCCAGGAGTTCAGCCAGGCCTACTGTGAACAACTCACACAAGTAAGCAACTTAGATGAAATATTTTTGAAAGTAGTACCACAGAATACGTATGAGTACTAAAGTAAAGAAGGATCGATTTGGATAAGAAATTTGCTTACTTGAACCCAGTTACATCGTACTAAAGTCCTATTTAGTTCACACGCCGCACAAATGACTTCCGACTTTTTAGCCTAACGTGCGCCGAAGGTCTACGAAGCGACGGTCCGTATCCCTTTAATATAAATATACCTACATACAAGAAGAAACTAAATAAATGACTGACTGACATATCAACGCACAGCCCAAACTGCTAGGTGTAGAGACTCCAAATTTGGCACACAGGTTCCTTATGAGGTCCAGAATTGCACTAAGAAAGAATTTATCAAAACTCACGCCCTAGCAGGTGGTATGGAGAAACAAGATTAAATATATAAATAAATATATAGGGACAAATTACACTGATTGAGCTAGCCCCAAAGTAAGTTCTAGACTTGTGTTATGGGATACTAACTCAACGATACTATATTTTATAACAAATACATATATAGATAAACATCCAAGACACAGGACAATTTGAAAAAGGCCATTTTCCAACTTGCCCTGACCGGGGATCGAACCCGGGACCTCTGGATGGCGGACAAGCATGGTGACCACTACGCCACGGGGGTCGTCATTAGACCATTTTATTCGAAACTTCGCAGGAGTACTCCTGGCGGTAATTGAGTGTTTTTTTTTTTCGAAATTCAACCCCTAGAGGGATTAAATGGGATGACACCACCTAGGCCACTCGCTCTAGCAAATGATGGAAGGGGAACGGGAACAGGTGGAACGAAGTTCGCCGGGTCTGCTAGGCCTTTCAATCCCAACACTATAATAAAGATTGTTATATTTTATAAGTATTCAAACATTTTAACATAATTCATGTGTTATATTGTAACAAAAAAAAAGAAATATGGTGTCGTGGGACACCAGGTAGGAACGAAGTTCCTTCGGCTAATGTAGAAATAAACGTGGCTACTCACGAGTAAAATGTATCTATAATGTGAGTATTCGCCACGTGCTTGTCCATGAATTCATGAGTATATACTATGCATTGGAGGGGTGGAGTGGTAATAGAGAGAGAAGAGATGAGAGAACGAAAAGAAAGAGGGAGGAAGAGAAAGGTATTATACACTACTCGCTTGTGTATACGACTGTCGCGCCTGCGCACGTCTCATTTAACGGTTTTATTTAACGAGGTCATCCTTACGGTTTTACTATCACATTTTTTTCAGTTCGGTCGCGCAGCAAAATCCCTATCTCCTCCAAGCCTGCCGTAAGGAACTTCGTTCCAATTAATACGTAAAAACCAATAAAAAATCCTATTAAAACCATTATTAACTTCTACGCGGACGCAGTCGCGGGCTAAAGTCAGTAATGAATAAAAAAAATGAGTTCACAAAGTTATTGAGATCAAAGATCAAATAACTCTTTAGTTATACGCTATCTGTCGGCACCCATTCTTCAAACTCAATCAGCAACCTCATCAGGTCTATTTTAGTCTCTACTGCAGGAGCAAGACCCTCTATGTACAGTCAAGTACCAAGATACCTGACCAGGCTCTCTACTTATATCTTGAATTTTCTCTTAAACTAAAAATGATATTAAGACGAAGTGGTCGCTTAAGTGGCGCCCTCATTTGAAATAAATTGGTTAAAACTAAATATGGTGATAATTAAAAATTTGATTTGTATCACTGTCTAGAAAGACCTTTAAACTATTTTATGAATAACCTTTGAAAGTAATATTGGTAGTCCGTCTAGTTTTAAAACGGGTTTTCGCCAAAAGTGTCCACTTTTGGCGAAAACCCGTTTTAAAACTAAACGGACTATTAGTAATAATTTCAAAGGTTATTCATAAAATTGTTGAAAGGTCTTTCTAGACAGTGATACAAATCAAATTTTTAATTATCACCATATTTAGTTTTAAACAATTTATTTCAAATGAGGGCGCCACTTTAGCCACTTTAGCACTTCCTCTTAACATGAAATTTTTTATTCAGATAGATTTAAATTAAGTCTTTCTGAATATAAATTTTCATGTTAATATTATTTTTAGTTTAAGAGAAAATTCAAGATATAAGTAGAGGGCCTGGTCAGGTATCTTGGTACTTGACTGTACTATTTACTTGTCCTCCACTATCCTCGCTGGCCAGACGGGTTGGAGAAGCTCACCACAAACTCATCACCCTGTGTTTAACTCTCCAGGACTTAGAAGACCAGTTCGCGCAGTTCCGCGCCCACAATGAGAGCAAGAACATCTTCAAAGCAGCCCGGACCCCGTCGGTCTTTTTCGCGATTGCCCTGTTCTTCTACGTGGTCAGCGGTATCCTGGGACTAGTGGGGCTGTACCCGCTTGCGAACCTCGCCAATTTAGCCATGGGGTTGGCTTTGCTCACTCTAGTACTATGGGCTTACATCAGGTATGTTCTGTTTATCTTGTTTTGGGGCCGTTCACATATTAGGTTACGAACACCCCCTTGTTCACGCTTTTTTCCCCTCAAAGGTACTGTCACATTTGGCATGACCCTCCCCTCCCCCTACTTCTGTGACGTAATATATGTAGCCCCCCCCCCCCCCCTTAGTGATGTAAGCGGCGAAATCAAGAACGTCTTTCAAAGCAGCCCGAACTCCTTGTCTTTTTCGCGATGGTCCTGTTCTTCTATGTGGTCAGCGGCATCCTGGGGCTGTGCTCGCGAACCTCGCCAATTTAGCCATGGGGTTGGAACTTCTCACTCTAATGCTCTGGGCGTATATCAGGTATGTGCTATTTGTCTTGCGTTTACATATACGTTAAAAATGTCGTCGTAGCCCCCCCCCCCCTTGTTCACGCTTATTTTGATATCAAAGGTACTGTCATATTTGGCATGATTCTTCCCTCCTTCTTCTATCCCTGTGACGTAATATATGAATAGCCCCTTAGTGCGTTCAAATATAACGTTACGAACAATCCCTTGTCACGCTTTTTCGGATTCCTCATAGTTTCTGTAACATTTGGCATGACATGACCCTCCCCCCATCGCTGTGACGTAATACATGAATAGCCCTTTACTGTATGTAAGCGCCGAAATCAAGAAAGCCTTCGGAACAGTACTCTGGGCGTATATCAGGTTTATTCCATTCGTCTTGCTGACATCACATCTCCCCCCTCTTCCTCTTCTCATGATTAACCTGTAAAAGGAATTGGAAAAAGCACGAGTATGACCTCTCCTCCCCCACCGCCCATTTTAATGACGTGCTCGTAATAAATTGAAGTATATTGTCTATTACAGATACAGTGGAGAGATGCGAGAGATGGGCGTCACCATCGACGAAACTGCCAATATGTTGTGGGATAATGTGAGTGTTTGCACGTATAATTTTACTTACTTATTTGTCCGTAGGGTTTTATATTTGTTTTTTTTTTTAAATCAAACATAAAAGTGCTCTGGTTTGCGCCCCCCTTTGATTTGGTTTTAATTCTAGCCTGGTTTGTTAATTTTTAAACCATTTTCTCCGTACCTATAATTTTTTTGACTAACAAAATTCAAATGTCATAGCGCCCCAGTTGGCACCGCCGTAATCTGGTGTTGATTGTAGCCTGGATTCTGTTGTCGCAGATGATGAAGCCGATGTACCAGGCGTGCCTGGAGAAGGGCATGGAGCACGCGGCGCACGCGGCGGCCGAGCGCGCGCTGGGGGCTGCGCCCGCGCACAACGGCAAGCACAAGCACTTGTGATGCCGCACGCACAAGGACACACACGGTACGTGAACCACACATACATTATTAGTTAACCCCCCCCCACCCCTCAAAACGGAAGCACAAGCAAAATGAAAAAGTTGTTTGGACGAAAAATCGGATATTTATACCTAATACTGGAAACATTTGAGGCGTTTCTAAAATTTTCATTTCTTCCCCATTGTGAATGAAGGACGGATTTACATCGAGGGCCGAGCAAGTGAAGGATTCTAACGACTGAATCACGACCGTAGGGAGTGCCGAGTGATTCAAGTGTTAGAATCCTGAGCGATGCGAGTGATTCAAGTATTAGAATCCTAAGCGATGTGAGTGATTCAAATGTTAGAATCCTAAGCGATGTGAGTGATTCGATTCAAGTGTTAGAATCCTGAACGATGCGAGTGATTCAAGGCCCTCGATATAAATCAATTTTATTTAAGAGTTGCATACTATACTTTATGCCATGACTATACGATAAAGAAAGGTTTTAGCGAAAGTAGACATTTAATGAAGATAAAGGCAGGTTAAATTAATTAAATTGCTCATTAATTTAAACTATAACTAAAATATGTAGTACTATGTATGAATAAATTGTTCTAAATTAAAACACCATAATAGTCAGTAAAAACTTTTTATTCACTGTTTTCATTTTATCTAATAAAGTATTTAAACGGGGAGTTAAATAAAAAACGTATATTAAACAATTAATGAATAAATTACGGATTTACATCGAGGGCCATAGATGAATCACTAGCAAGTGAAGGATTCTAAAGACTGAATCACGACCGTAGAAAGTGATTCGGAATGATCCTGAACGACGCGAGTGGTTCATGGTCCTCGATGTAAACCCGTTTTATTCAAGAGTTGCGTACTACACTTTATACCATGACTACGAGAAAAAGAAAGATTTAGCAAAAATAGACATTTAAAGAAAAAAAAGGAAGGTTATTAATTCAAATGCAAATTGAAATTGGAATAATTACTAAAAAAAAGGCCTTTATGTCAGGCTTTACGACTCATAAAGTGTTAGTTACAAAGTAAAATTATGTTAGTTTAACATCTAAATTGAAATTTTTAGACGGTTTTGTGTCTAAAATCAAGAGTAATTTTTCTAAACTCAAACGAAACAAATTTTTGGAAAATCACTGTTTATTGATAAATATGTATGTACGCAGGGTCTCCGCAGCGGCGTCCGCCGGAGCCGGTGCGGGTGTCGCGGCCGGCGGCGCTGCGGCCGCTACCGCGGGACACGCGGCCGCCGCCCGGCGGCAGCGCGCGCATCCAGGCCATCGTCAACCGCATGGACCTCGACGTGGCCTGCCTCGGCCTGCAGGTGGCCGTCTACCGCCACTGGGAGGAGAAGCCCTACCAGCCCTGCCCGCCCTTCGTGCGCCCCCCTCGCAGACCCGCGCGACACCTCGCCTCCGGGGGGTGAACGGGATGTTTGTGGTGTGTCAGTGTTACAGTGTTACGGACGCTTCAGTTTCGTGTTGGACGTTAGTGATTGGAATGCAGCATGTTTTTTGGATGTTTCAAATTAATTAATTTAATCTGGGTGTTTTTTATATATAAAGTATATGAAGATGGAGCTGTGCTGCCACGGATTGATTCAAGAAGAAAATTTTAATCAATTAAAGGATGTTGCGAACGACAAGAAAAAACAGTGATCATAAAAATTTTACAATGATTTTGTACTATCAATAGTTAAATTTAATTAAGATCATTGTCTTAACAAATATAACTAGAAAGTAAAAAAAAACTGTGTAATTTTGATGCTAATTATACACCCAAGGCAGTGAAAGAAGAAGAATCAAGAAAGAGCCAGTAGCTTTTGTCCAACACGAGACGTATTTGAACCCAGCGCCGAGAGGCCACAAATGCGGCGTGCGAAGTGAACCGGTGCAACCGGTCCGGTGTTAAAGAGTGTAGTATGGTGAGGGATTGTTCATACGGTTGTTTGTACAGAGTTAGTTAAATTTTATCTAGTTACAAATTAGGGTAATGTTCAACGGACGATGGGAAGTGTGGTCGAGCGTTGGAAAGAGAAAGATTCACTTTAGTGTTGTCTTTGTTACTAATATCTACATTTGATTCTTGAACGCAAACCAAATTCTTTGAAAATTAATCTTAAATGTAAAAACACAAAGATGATATTGAAGATTTAGTAGTTACACTGGGTGGGCTAAATTAACAAAAGAATGGATCCCTGCAGGCTTGTGACAAATAAGGCCGCCCTCAAACACGATGAAAATTACCTGTGTACCTAATATTAAGTACACCTGAATCATTAATAATTAAACTTATGGCATTGAATGACTATGATGTAAGATGTTTGGTAGCCAGCCGTCTTAAAAAAATATTCCTGGGTTATGGTGGTCAAAGTCAAAGTCAATTTTTTTTATTCAATGTAGGTTAAATTTATCTCTTATTGAAGGTAATTTTTTTTAAATATTATTTAAATGCAAAAGTTAAAAACTACTAGCGTTTCGGAACGACCACTGCTGGGAAGATTACGCCGAAAGAAACCCAGTTCAGTATTGGTCCCTACCCAGCCTGATGGGCTATGTTTCAGTTACAATACAGATTTACACTTAAACTCAGTATACATTATATTATACATCTAAATAATACAATTAAAATTTGCAGTCAACTATTTCCAAGAATTTTGATCAGATAAATAGTTATTTACATGATAATAAGCATTTTTTAATAAATGATTTTTAACAGCAGTCTTAAACTTAGATAATGGTAAATACTATGAATATCATAATTTTTCTTATGTTTATTCTGATGGTCTGAAATAATAAGTAACAATGAATCTTATGGCATTGTAACAGAGTTAATAGTAATGACAATAATGTGACATGTTAAGTAGATAGAGATAGCGCTTAACAGAATATAGTCTGTCTCTTTCTAGCTCTCGCAATGGCTTCCCATCAATTATTGTAATTATGTTGCTGTGCTAAGCTTGTTATGGAAAACGAATTTGTTGTCTAGCACGGAATGTTATTAACTATTTTATTATTATGTAACAAAAGCAGTTCTCACTTCTGATATTATTTATATTTATAGTAACTGGGTTAGCACGGCGACTTTGGGCTTCATTCATACTGAAGTGGCAGCGGCCGTATGCCGGTCGCTGCCATTTCAGACGGAATCGAGACTTTAACAAATCTAAATTATGACAGTACGAAAGTTTATCATAGTGTTTAAATCCGGGGTAATGAGTCTATTTTTAAATGTAGATGGCACAAAATCCAGTTTATTTAACACACCTGTGTAATTGCAAGGCTGCTTTCTGATGTTTTTGCATGATATGTTATTTTTTTTCTTGCCCCTGTCTTCTTATTTAAGAGCTTAGTGGCTCTTGTCGGTGACGTATGCGCCAAACTTCTCGGTCACATGTCAATACTGTGTCAAAAACAATATTCAAATCATCTTCATCCTATTAAACAATTTATAATCCTGGAATCCAGAAGGCGTGTCTATCTATCTAAATATATATAACTCAAAGGTGACTGACTGACTGACATAGTGATCTATCAACGCACAGCCCAAACCACTAGACAGATCGGGTTGAAATTTGGCATGCAGGTAGATGTTATGACGTAGGCATCCGCTAAGAAAGGATTTTAAACAACTCTACCCCCAAGGGGGTAAAATAGGGGATGAAAGTTTGTATGAAACTTTACCAATTTTAAACCGATCGGGCTGAGACTTTGCACGCATAAAGCTACTATGACGTAGGCATCCCCTAAGAAAGGATTTTGATAAATTACATCCCTACGCGAGCGAAGCCGCGGGCAAAAGCTAGTATTAATATAAACGTTTCAGTTCATTGACCCCAAAACAATATACCTACTCTGATGACTGAAGATATACCATACAAAAAGATCAGAACGCGGCTGAAGTGGTGAAGAAAAGGAACACTTGTTGTTATGCACAGCATCGGAACGTACTTAAAGTAGACGTTACATTGTATCTGCTATATTTATTAAAAAATGATATCTCAAATCAGTTGTATAGTTAATAATCTACCAATGACGGTTTTAAAAGATAAGGGACACCAGATGTGACAGTGACGTCAGGTATAATTGACTGTTGTGATTGGAGCATCAGTTGACAGGTTCTTTTGCTCAGTCAAATGTATCCAATAACAACAGCTTATTGGACCTGACGTCACTGTGCTGCCATCTTGTGTATCATATTTTTAAACCCTCATTTAAGAAGTGCAGGCATGTAATGAATTTGACAGAAATATCAGCGTTTTTAAATCGATAGAATTGTAATATATAACTGAATTTTGTTTTTTTTTTTTTAATGAATACGGCGTTATATCACTAGTGTACAGAATTAAAATTTCTATTGTAACTTTAACATTTGTATATTTATAAATGTTTCGTGTACCCTCTCTGTCGAAGTAGGTATTTTGATAAATGTTTAAATATACTAGACGGCCAGGATATCACGGCCACATTGTATTGCTGTCTTTGTTATTAATATTTATATATTTATTTAAAATATACTGAAATTATTGTTAGGGTTAAGTCCATGATACTGACTAACTGTCCTCAAGGAAAATGTATAAAATTTTTTTTTTTCTTTTTACAATTTTTTCTGCTTGTTCCTTTGCCGCCCTATAACATAAAAAAAATATATTCTAAACTTGGATCAGCTAATCGGTACGGGGGGGGGGGGGGTTAAATATTTCCATTTACTATCCGAAGCGCCGAAACGCTAGCCAGCTTCAAATCCCAAGTCTTATTTTATATCTTTATGAAAGGTAAGTTGTATGTATTTATGTAAGATGTATATGTATGTTTATTATAATTATTGTATATAAGTATGTTTATATTGACCACCCTGCACTACCTAATTACTATTTTCTATATAGCGAGGTTGCCTGGAAAAAATTGCTTAGCGATAAGGCCGCCTTTTGCGTGTTTCCTAGTTTTTTAAGATAATTATGTCATGTATTTATTTATTTTGTGGGTATTGTATTGTATTAATCCTTAGAGTATCATGGACTGGAATCCATCCTTTAAATGTTTCAGAATATTTTATTAGATACTGTTTATTATATATGATAAGAACGACAATACAAAATGGCCGTTTGCTATAGGCAGTATAGGCCATGATTTTCTGGTCGACTAGCAGGTCTTAATTATAGTAAATTTGCATTAACTAACACAGAAATAATTAAGTTGTAAACATTATTAAATCTTTGAATACTGCTCAAAAATATAGGAAATAAATTCATATCACAAAATTACTGTTTTGTTTAGTGCTAAATTTGCCAAAGAGTACAAACCATTTTTACAGATTTTGAAATAAATTGTGTAAAATTCGAATGGACTTGTGTACTTTTGACTTGCTAAGTTGTTAGTTACTAAGTCCATGTAAAGTAGGTCATTCAAATTGTAATTGATATTTCGGTGTATATATTTCACAACTGAACATATCTGTAATTACTGTGTGGTACCAATCTGAAAGGTGTTGTTCCAGGGTTTGTCTGAATTGAAGGCATCTTACACATTAGACTGCTACGATGACGATCAATTGTAACCGTATGCGGCGTTACTGGGGTTGCCAGGTCTGAAAACCGATAAGACGGACAGACCAGACAGTTTAGCTGGATATTTTGGGTAAAACGCCGGACACTCTCATTTTTTTTTTTAGTCTTAACATAAAATAATACGTCAATTGTTTTACAGTAAGCCTTTTATGTCATTTACCATAAAATCCCAGGTGGGGGGGAGGGGGGGGGCAGTGCTGTCGTTTAGTTGCGTTTGGGATACAAAGTGTGGCGGGTGGAACTGAAAGTATAACAACAAATGTTAAAAGAAATATTCTAATTTGACTGAACCGACTTTCCCTTGGTCGCTGCGGCCGAAATCGTGGTCATCAGTAGGTACAAGGCGCCTCAATAGATGTGCCAACCATAATCATTAATCATGTTAACAATATTATTAGCGTTTGTTGTGAGGTTCAGAGCCTATAGCCTGGTTTAAATATTGACAAGTGACAAGTGGCAAGTAAACACTGACAACTGACAATTAGGTGTTCATACGCACTGACAAATGGATATGCAGTACTACTGTTTACTTGTCAGCGCTTGTTCACACGCACTTGTCACTCGCACTTGTCACTTGTCAATATGTAAACCAGGCTTATTAATTTTTAAAAAGCACTCAGAGGTAGAGTTTGCAAAATCTAATACTTGCCAATGAGATGGTTTCTATTGAATCCGTGTAATATTGAAATCATATTGAAACTTCTAACGCATTCAAAAAAATAATCTGACACAGTTTTGGTGGATAACCAATCTCAGTTTGTTTGGAGACGCGTGGTTCTGAAAGTGGTTGTGATGACTACCCTCTATTTTTTCTGTCTCCTTTGTAACAAATCATTATGTAGAAACGTGGCCGATATCTGACGAAAACGAATCTAAATCTGCCTAAATTTGATTTTAAATTTTTCGTCTACTAACACACTTTTTTGAAGCAAATTAAATTTGACTTATAATAGAAAGTTGTTTGTATGGTGGAACTTGGTTTTAGGGATGGATTGGGCGCGTTCTGTTGACGCACTGTTTGCGCTAGGGCCGAAGAATGAACTAATGATTTATGCTTATCAGCACGGTCAAACTTTAGCCACAGTTGCAGTGATGTACAAGATACACTATACAAAGTATTTGGAATACGAAATGCAATCGATCTCTTAGCATTTTTAGGCGAAACCTTACTGGATATAGCAGCAGATCATTGCTATTGACTTCTATCATTTTCATTTAAATTTCAGACATTTTGCATGGAAAAAAATTGCATTTTGAACACACGCAATCGATATGTCAGCGCGCCATATGGCTTCCAAACGGTGTTTTCAAGTATTGAATTTATTTTTTTCTTATTAATTTGAATTAAATGGAGAGATTTCTTTTAAGAGATCATCCACGTCGCTGCTTCCCAGCTTTCGTCTTAGATTGACAAAGACGCAGTAAAAAAAAAATCTAGGTCTCTGACAAAGATAATGATGGATAATGGCGGTTTTACATTATCAATGTTGAAAAGGGTATCGTGCTAGTGAATCAGTGCATCGACAGAACATAAGTTCAAACGAAATCGAACGTACTTACCGGTGAGTTTGGTCGCGGAAGCGCACCACTGGTCACCTCCGACAAACGACTTTACGACACTTGTAGCCAGTGCTCGGTCTGAGCGTTGGCTACGCACCAAGCAATCACGAGGAAACATCTGGTACTGCACTTTTACTGTCACACCACATTCTCCTTTATGTCTATCCAGTAAAAGCTTAGAATAGCTTGAGAAAAACGAATGTCGAGTCGGAATTCGGGCTGTTTTTGTAAAGCTATGCTAGGCATTTCGGGGATAGATATAAAGGTGAATGGTAACACAGTCAAGTGCTCTGCCAGCCGCTACAGTTTCATAAATAGGCGCTATGTGTGTGACAAAGACAGATTCAACACTTCTCAGTTTTGTTTGTTTTTTTTACTGTATTTTAATTGTGTCTTTTTATGTGCAATAAAGAATTTATCTATCTATCAGTGTCACACACGACCTGAAGAACTATTTTTAAAAGCGAGAGTCATACAAAGAATTATTCACACTAGAAACTCCCGCGTTAATCTTTCGTTGTATCAACTCAGCTCAAAAATAGGTCCCTATAGGTATCTAGGTTTATATGGCGTTTAATCACGAACTTTTGTCACTAAATAGCAAATTGTACATAATCTTGTAAATAAACTCACAGATACGAAACCTATCGCGTCTGTGCTTAAGTGCCTGTCTTCCAATTCCTTGGGCATTCGATAAACTAACTCCTTTGTGCCAAACTTTCGTGAAACTCTTTTGGCGACGTAAAAAGTTCGAGCTAGTCAACGAAGTGACTGCTTTATTAAATTATGTATGACTAGTTTACATGAGCTTATTAGAAAAGCGTTTTGTATTACGCGTGTAAATAATGGTAGGCTTAGAAACGTTAGCCTAAAGTACGAATATAAACAATTCTGTTCTTTAGGCAGCGGTTACAGTCTTTCAAGGATATCAGAATATTGAAAAGGCATTTTTATTTTACGTATATAGAGATAGTGGCAATATGCTAAACGCATAGTTAATAAGCTCATGTAAACTAGGCAATATTTTAAATTTTCTTATGAAAAATAGAGAGTATGTCAGATTATATTATGTTATTATCTAGTTGTTATTAACATGTTTGTTTATAGGGTGTGTACAGTAGGTTAATCGTGTTGACATTTGTTTAAATCTGCTTGTAAACATTGTCTTAACTAACCTCCTTAATACCGAATTAATATTTTCCTTTTCTTTCTTAAAATACTGGCTGGTTACGGCAATGTCTGCAAGGCAATTGTTTCTCATTTCTCAATTTCTATTTTTAAAAAGCTATTTGCGGGTTCGCACGCGAACACGCTTTTTGTGGCCAGCACGATCGATCGGTTTACAAATAGCTATAGATATACAAACTTTATTGTAAAAAAAAGTTTTTTAATTCTCTCCCAGTATACGGAATCCAGGTCAGCCATGATTTTCATATTAAACAATCATGTTCTCATATACTAAGCGCAAGTTAGCGCGTCAATAAAGTTCATTAACCTTTATCTAGTACTCTGTCACTGGTTGCAAATAGAACCATACTAGGGCGGCATACGTGAGCGAGAAAGATAGGTAGGTGGGTCAATGTACGCGTATTGACATGCTAACTGGCGTCAATTTTTTTTTTTTTTTTCAATTTCTGATGTGTTTTGGAATTTTTCAATAAAATAATCAAGTTTATAGAAAGTACTTTTTTTATGAAAATCAGATTTTATCTCGATTTGGAGGGTGTTAAAATCTTATTTCTTGACAAAATATAAGTTTTATGTTATTAATTACGGTTTTAATTTGTAGATATGTAAATTATTACAATGTTCTCCGGTCGTTTGCCGCCGGCCGGCGCTCAACGGTCGTAGGCTAGTGTACACTTATGTTCCCAGGCACTTTACACTACCTTAAATAAATGTTAGTTTGGTACAATTTGACTTTTTATTCTACGAATCCCTTTTTGTTTATTTTAAACCAACTGTACTAAGTAAACTTAGTTGTAAGTACATGATCTGACGTCAACAACTACCTATGAAGAAAACGAAAGAAAATAAAATTACAATTATCAAGTGATACAAATACCCAAAGAAAAATAAATTATTTTTGACTTCGACTTTTGCCTTTGAATTAAAAAAAACAGGAGGAGGTTTTCAATTCATGTCGATATTTTTATTTATTTATATAAACTTTTTTTGCACAAAAAAAGTGTACAAATGGAATTCTCAACCGTTGGACCTAGTAAAAAATAAAGGGTCTAGCCGTACTTTCATAGCGAAACTGCCCCCGATGGGAACCTATATCGTAACCTATGTTATATTGTAGAGGGTACTAATAGTAGTTGATCCAGGAGATATTAGCTCTATATCTTAGTCAATTGTGGAGCTATTTGAAAAAAAGTGTCTGGAGGTGATTTTTTTTCAAAATGGTATATTTTTGTTAATTTTAAAGCTAGAATAATGAATGTAATTCCGTTGGGTCTCGTAAATTTTACAGAATATATTAAAATAATTTGCTATGAGCCAGCCCTAAATAACGATATGAAAAAATGTAATTTTTTTTTTAATTAATTTCTATCAGTTCGAATTGAATAACCACTTAGAGAAAAATATATAATAATTGTCTTTACCTTGCCTAACAGCATGCCAAGTTTCATTAAAATCCATTAGGTGCAACATGTTAAAAAAAAAAAATATAAGTGGACCGTCTATGACCACTTCGTTGACGATTTTAACTTTTAATTTTTCAATAATATAGTTCTTAATTCAATTGTATTACATGTTTGATTTCAATCTTGGGAATGAGAGGATTAAAAGGGAATGGAATGATCTTTTTTTAGTAATAGTTAAATCCATATTAATAAAATTTTTTTCAGTCATCGTCACTATTTTCATTTATTATAACATAATCGTTATTCATAGAAAAAACACTGGATAATATTTCTGCTGGGCGAACTATATGAGATTTATATCTTGCATTTGATAAATAATATATAATTGCCGCCACGTGAGAGCAACACCCCACTGTTCGATTTCCATTTGCACAGTTACAGCAATAACGCCGAATATCTTCGTGGCTTTTTCCATTAGGGTTGTAGTCAATGTAACATCTGTAGGTTTTGCTGTTAATGTGTCGCGACTGTACTTGCACTTTAATAATGTTAGGTTCATTTTTGACGTACAGTAGATGAAAATTATTGTCTTTTCCCATGAGTTCAGCTAAATAAGAAATGGCTTGTGAAAGCTGGTAGGTGCCAGTAAAAAGTACTTTTAACTCTTCGTCAGAAAGCTCAGGGAAGTCCTGAACTTCCGAAGCTAGAAGTCGTTGAAAGGGTTGTTTTCGCCGATCCCAGTTGTGAAGCAGCACCTCGTCGACAAGTGTATTTTCCGTAGTTTGTCTATCTTTCATATTTTTAATTATTTTATCATGTAAGTCTATGTCAGAAATATGTCTCTTACCATATTTATTTTGTAGGAACGCAGCAATGCGGCAAAGAGACCTTACGTTCGGTAATATTTTGTTGTCTAAAACATTATCTAAGAGCTGGAACTTTTGTGAAATTGCGCCGTGAACCGCCTCGACAACCCATCTTACTGTTGTAATTCTCCTCGATTCATTAGCTTCAGAAGTTGTAAGTTGATTCCGTTTTCCTTTTAGTGCTGGCATAAGCAGTTTGAAGCCTTTCTTGGTTATGTATGACTCAACGTCTCTGAATCCACGGTCTGCAATTATAAGATCGTTTTGATGCAAAATAGTTTGCAAACCAAAAGAATCGTCTAATACGATTTTCATTATTGAAGCATCGTTTTGTGTTCCATAATAAGGACCTGCGAAATCTATTATGTATCCATCAGTAGCACAAATAGTAAATGGCTTACATAAATGTGATTTCTTTTGTCCTGAGTAAGATTTGTGTTGATATTCATTTTTTGTGCTTTTTTCATGAAAAATATATGTACTATCACAAATAATTAACAATTGATCATCAGTAGTGTTAAATAAAGTCTTCGAAATATTGGTCGTATGATTCTGAATTAGCTGTTGTCTTGAGACTGAATTGATACTGAAATGGAATGGTAAAATATCTTTTTCGAAACTTCGTATTATTTGTTTGCAATAATCTGAAACTTGTTGCTCTCGTTCCAATTGTAATATTGAGGATATCATTTTATTTGAAATACCTAATCGTAATTTCATTAAAAAAATCACTAATGCTTGAATAACATTGCGCGAAGGAGAAGACTTTAATGATGTTAGAAGATTCGACAGTTCTATGATGTGTTCCCAACTTAGACCAGTATATACTTTTAGTTTTTCTTCAGGCATGCTAAAATCACCTATCTGGTTGAACAGAGTAGCTTCTACCTTTTCTGAAAGCAAATCTAAAAATACTGAGACTTCTTTTGCAGATAAAACACTGTAATTGGAGTGAACGCGCAAGCGTAACAGTTCATCTTCAAAAAACTTGTTTTTTATTAAATGTTGTGAGCAACAACGATCTCCATTCGGAATGAAAATCCTTCGTTTAACAAAAGCTTGATATCGAGCCTCTATTGGTATGGTTATAATATTAGTTTTTGAACTACACAAAATACAATATTTATGAGTTGAAACTACTCTCTTTAACGGCAGTATCATCAAATCTTCATTAAAACTGTGACGTGTACAAAAGTCTTCATCGTTATCATTATCATTATAACAATAATCCTCTTCTTCGTCCGCTGATTCAAATTGTAAAATATCACGTCGTTCTGTTTCTACATCAATATGGGAAGGTCCTGGGCGTGTGTCGTTAGTAGCCGGTGATTTAGAATACGGAATTAATCGACATTTATGACACAGAACATCTCCAACTTTAAATAGCTTCATTTGAGGAACGTTGTATTTACACACTTCATCTTCCGTTTGCAATGATTTCTTTCGTTTTCCAGTCTTCCGCAATATAAAACCACAATTACTACATCTCCCAGACATAGTCGATATATTTTTAGGTCACTGCTATATTCACTGGTTATTATATATATATTTTTTTAAACATGAACAAACAATACGTCCCAGAATTAGGAATTTGTAAACTGCGCAAATAATAACAACGAAAGCGTACCACGACAATGCACTGTGATCGAGTAGGAACATGCACGTGCGGGCAAAGTCCGATTCAATACATTTCGCAAAGAGAATTCAAATACTACACAATTCGGTAGCGTCAACAAAGTGGTCATAGACGGCCCACTTATATATATATTTTTTTTTAACATGTTGCACCTAATGGATTTTAATGAAACTTGGCATGCGGTTAGGCAAGGTATAGACAATCACTATATATTTTTCTCTAAGTGGTTATTCAATTCGACCTGCAGGCCTACCGTCATCTCTTATAGCAGCACTTAAACTGAACTGTATTGTTTAATGCAACCATGACACCTTTATAGCAGGCCTTAAACAGGATTGTTTTAGTTGACGTCACAAAACCATTCACCTTTTTTTGTATGGACTATTCCTACCATCACGTCTATTTGACAGCACAAAAACGATTATTGCGCGTCTCAAGTGTCAAATAAAGCGATCCTCAAAAAGTTACTTTCCAGTAACTTATATGGAGGATTTTAGTTGGTTTTCTTGTGAATGTGAATATGTTTTTTCTATACTTTAGATTTTTACAAAACAGTTAGTAGATAATTGAAGTAACGCTACCATGGGACCTTAATTAATCCTACTTAATACCTTTTATTGGAAATTTGGATTTCAAAAACAAAGTAAGATATATTACTTCATTATTTTAGTACAACTTATGTGAAAAATAGTAAGTTATTCCAACTTACGTAACATATTTTTTTGTAAGTAATAACAATGCTAATCCTTGTAAAATATTTATTCACACACGAAAACAAATAACAACACATTCTTAAGTATAAATTATTTATTAAAATTACAACTACATACATTTATACATTTTGTCTTACAGGATTCTTTGGTTACTCTCTAGGAAGTACCATGATGACATCAATTAAAAAATACAAGACAGGATTCACTGGAGCCTATTATTAAATACAAACAAGACTGAGAGAGCCAGAGGATTACAGCCTCCTTTGGAACCTGTGATTGAACCAGTGAAATGGCAGAATGTTGAATTCCAAGCATTTTATAAGGCTAGCTCTGCTGCTAGGCTGGTTCGCTTTTTCACCAGAATACCTGAAAGAAAATAATAGTTTAGATTCATGTCGCAATCTACGAATATCAAATACATACCCATACTTTGTAATAAAATTCTTTGTGCACTACAATCACTGCGTAGGTACTTACTAAAACCTAGCCTTTATCTCGTTGAGTTAGTCTCGAACTTACTTTGTCTGTATATATTTATGTTATTTATAATAGCACTTAGTGAAGAAGCTGCAAGTTTGAACACATAATTATCTAAATATAAACTTTGAATAGGTATGTAGTTAAAATGTTACTTACGACATGGTTATTGATAAAATATATTTATGACAAGACATTGTGCTTTTGTACGATGAAGCCCACAATAAAATTAACTTCCAAATACTAGTCGTTACCATCGTATAATAACTATTTATCACGGCAATTCGAAAAAGCACTATAATATGAAGTGATGGATATATTTTGTCAGGTGGTTGCTCGGCTTCCAGCATTAAAAACATAAAACATTTATGTTTTCACGAATTTACGATTTATTTATAATTTCGAAAACCAGACGCAGACATCCGTTCAAAACTTTCACTCACAATTTTTTTCGCACTCATTAAAATTTTAGCCATCTTTAATGGTCAATATCAAATTAAATTTATGTACATAATCAAAAGAAAACAAAGTAAATAACACTAACTTTTAGATATTTAAATAAAATATGATAGAAATAATTTTGTTTAACGTAAATAAAAAAAACGGTAAAAATAATAATTTTTTGTCAAGGATTTGAACGTCTTCGCAGTCTTATCACCAAAACAAGCCAGAGACAACAAACAGTTCACCATTCAGGAATAACCATTCAAAAAACGTTCAGCATTATGAACGTCATGGTACGATTTAAAGTTGTCCTGCTTTTGACCTGCTTAAAAACTGCAACTCAACTGCCTTGTTTCTGAATGGTTTTATAAGTGTTGGTAGTAGCATTCCTGTTTTGTAAAAATCTAAAGTAAAGAAAAAACATATTCACATTCACAAGAAAACCAACTAAAATCCTCCATATAAGTTACTGGAAAGTAACTTTTTAAGGATCGCTTTATTTGACACTTGAGACGCGCAATAAATGTTAAATTAGGAATGGCATGAGAGTCTTACAAAAGAAATTCATATTCTACAAAAGTAAATTATTTAATAAAAATACACATTTTTTTGATATTATTAGTATTTACTTTGTTATATAAGATGAATCTTGACATTTTTATATGTTTATTTATCTTCACATCTCATTCAACATTTTACAAAGTGTAGGACTATAACAACAAATGAAAATATACTTATTATAAAATATTAATATGTATTTATAACGTACAATATACTAATAACAATTATTGTGAATATATCACAGACACTAGTAAATGAAACAGATTTGTGGATAAATTAAAATATCGTGAACTTATTCCGTCTTATTACACATTGATTATTTTGGACTTGGTTTAAACTAGTTCATCCAAATGAACTTGACAGTGACAAGAGAGAAAGTAACATATTCGAGACAGTCTTCTTGTTTTGGGCGGATAATGATTCAAATCACGTACTTAAGTCTAATAAAAAGACAGAATTAGCTTAGCAGAGTTTTCAAAAGTAAAAGATTTATGATAAGCAAAGGATTAGTACACTGAATTTTAAAAAGAGGTATTTCCACGTATGGCAGAAAGAAACTACTGCCTAATTTATTAATGACTGTGGTTAACATGTTGTAGAAAAAAGTGTATTTATAAAATACAAGGAAGGCAGCACTGATTTGGCATCATATTTCATTTATACATCATATACAATACAATACAATTTCTGTTATCTTTATTTTGTTCCCAAACCGACTAGTCAAGACTTGAGTCAGACAGTCAAATTTGACTAGTAGATATAGCCACAGTGACATAGGCCTGCTTCGGTGGAGACCCACCCTAAACCTAGTACAATGCGACCCAAATAACTTGAACAAAAATGGCGGAATTTAAAGCATTTTTGTACAAAAATGCTTTGAAGTCCGCCATTTCTGTTCAACTTATTTGTGTCGCATGTTGTATGTTCCGTCAGGTTTACTTTACAGCACACCCATCACATCATTTACCAGACACTTATTGAGAAAGGAAAGAGAAGACTCGTATGGGTTAGATAAAAATCCAACAGGATGGACTTAAGGTTGAACTAGTCGCGGGCTCGAACTCACAGGTGGGCGCGGCCTAAAAGCATGCTGTCTCATCTAACATTGTGTTCGGGCGAAGCAGTGAGGTGAAATGCACGATAACATGGTAAACCGAGCGCGTAAAAATATACGTTAAGTAACGACTCCCAATGGTGGGAAAAGGGGTTTTATGCAAAAACTACTGCATTAATAATTTACAAATTAAGTTTACTAAAATCTTCGATAGTTAAGCTGTGTCGGTACGGACATTGTTTTACACTTCTTTTATTACTTATTTACGCCGAAATTTGCGTAAAAATAAGTAAAAAAAAAAAAACTAATCTTTGATGGTTCACAATTTTTTAATGGATTTTTATTTTACTGTTCTACCTATATCCGTACAGACAAAACGATATCATATTAAACTTTGAATGTACAATGTCAAACAGTGGAGGAAATCCCCTCCGAAATTTGTATAGAAAAATACCGATTAGTTCAACCTTAAAAGCCCATTTACACATCGCAAGTTACTTGCCTGTTGCGTGCAATCAAAGTTATGTCTTTTTATTAAAATATACACTTTGAAAATCAATACCTTTGCAAATTACAATTTAATTTATTTATAAATCATAAATTAGATACTTTATTTGTAATATGTGAAGAGATTGATTTTTAAAGTGAATATTTCAATAAAAGACATGTCAAGATTGTTTACATTCTTGTAAATACTTAAAGAAATGGACTATAGTGTGGTCTAAACAGAATGTCAACCATACCAATTATTTATTGCTTCCATTTAATAATTGAGAAACTCGGTGGTCCGGAGTGCGCATTACTAGCGCTCTCCCAAGTAAAGCGACACCGGGCGTGTTCCGCACTTGGATGGGTGACCACAAGTGACATAGAAAAAAATTGAGCTCCTCCGTGCTTCGGAAGGCACGTATAAGCCGTTGGTCCCGCTGTCATCTTTGTATGGTAGTCGTTAAGCTATGCCAGAAGCCTTTAGGTAGCTTGAAAATCTTACACCAGTGTTGGTCACTTACACACACGAAAATCAAACAATAAACTTGCATTGTGTAAATGAGCCATTAACCTTCTCCCCCTTTCGCCCTTTTATCCCTAACTTGTCCTATACATTTTATCCCTCCCTTATCCATCTGCGGGCTTAGCATCACACCACTCATTCATTTAAACTGCACAAATTTCACACCTGGACAAAGGGTTTTCCAGAATGACTGATCAAAAACTGCATCCATTCTAGAGTCTTCGCGACTTTGGCCAGGTCGCCTGACGGCTTTCCTCTTACAATATGGACGCAAGGTTTCGTGAGAGGTAGTGAGTGCAATGTTACGAAGTCTTGTTGTGTCCGTCGTAGCCGACCGTGGCCTCGGCGGCGAGCCGGCTCGCCGGGCCCACCGCTTGGCTCATTGTCTGGAATCGGTAATAAATAAAAATTAAATTTTCATCACAACTAAAAAAAACATAACTGACTTCATTTTCTTTCTGGAGTTTTTTTTCCATATCTTCAAAGTTCAATCAAATTCTTCATCAAATCGATTTTGCGTAAGTTAAAACAGTTTGGAACGAACCCAGAACCTCCGGCTTAATGGACTAGCTGACCATTACACCACGGAGGTCGTCAAACGCTAAGTAAATAATGCCGACATAAATATAATCAAGGCGAAATAAATAGGCATTATTTAGTACGTAAGTGAATGTATTATTTTTATTAAGTTTACCACTTTATTTTCAATTGATAGAATTCTTATAGGTCTTCCTGTAATCTCTTCAAGCAATGAACTAGGCATATTTTGTATTTTTTTTTTCCAAAATTTTTGGCTCTGTAGTTTCGGACGGAATGTTAATTTTTTTCTCCTTTCATAAATAAAATCAAAACTAGGTAGGTATTTATGTTACAATAATAAGAAAAATATATTTAAAATCCTTATAACGAGCCCTTTTATTTAAGTAAAGTTTGCAAAACTTTTTTTTTTAATTTCCTAGTTTGTCCCCAGAAAATGACCTTTATTTTTAAAAATATTCATTTACTTAGATTTTTCTATTCTATTCTACTTTGCACATCTGTGCTTGGGGATAGGATTAACCATTCTACCCAATTTCGCCTAGTTTGATCCAGTACATTCGGAGCAAACTGGCTGTAACAGACGGATGGACAAACAGACGCACGAGTGATCCTATTGTCTCCACGTCTCTGGCTTCTACAGTGCGTGAAGATCTAATTTTCTTGAGGTTTGGTTAGAGCAAAGAAAATTGCGGCCCGCCTGTTACAATTCCTTTATTCGCATCTGAGTACATACATTCGTGGGGTAGAGTACAGTGTCCGACACACTAGTGCCATCTTTCTAAATATGTATGAACTAAAATAGTATACTTGTGGAGGTTGGAAAGGTATTTGCTAAGCGAGCCGCGTGTTAGTGTAGGTACAACGCCCTAGATGGCGCTGTGTAATTTTTGGCTGCTGTCGCTAGACACCTATAAAGGTTCCGTTTTTTCATGTTTCGTACGGAACCCTCAAAAAAACATACGGGTCGAATTGATAGCTCCTCCTTTTTTGAAGTCGGGTGAAAATGGCTGATTCACATATTTGAAGAAGGAATGTTAGTCGCTTCTACTACGGGCTGTACACAGTCTAATAAAAGACAAATAAACGTCTCGAGATCCTCGCTTATTTGCAGTAACCTCACAAGACCCCACCAATATTGGAAATGCCATCCGGCAGGGTTCCGACCCTGCCGGATGGCATTTCCAATATTGGTTATTCCCATAATTTAGAGGTCTGGAGGCCTCGGGGCAACAAGGAGTGGAGGCCCCCTGGTTTAGGGCCAGGGCCTGTAATATTTTACTGATTGTCTGATTGGAGTGAACACTATAGATCCATGATTATTGTTAATAGTTCAGAACAACATAATCATGTTTATAAAAAGTACTATAGGTAGAGGTAAAACAGCAAAAAATCAAAGGAAAAGTTCTTTACTAGTGCTAACTAGTCGGAATCTGAAAGATTTTTTCGAAGTCTATTGTGGGGGCCCCGGGCTGTAGCCCCGGTTGCCCTCCCCTAAATCCAGCCCTGCCATCCGGTATTCGATGGGTTAAGATATTATTATAATATATTGCAAAATGTAAAATCAAGGGTATGTATATAGGTATATACTACAACTACAAAACTTTTAGAAAAAAAAAGCAAACACATGAGGCGAAATAAATGGTCATTATTTAGTGACGAAAATAAAAAATTGACAACTAGTTTCCCAGTCTATTCTGTAGAAGGGCTGTTCGCCGAGAGTTGATAAATTCAGGGCTTCTTAACTCATTACAAATTCAATCATCATCATCATTTCAGCCGCATAACGTCCACTGCAGGACATGGGCCTCTCCCAAGGATTTCCAAAATGACCGATCAAGAGCGGCCTGCATCCAGCGCTTTCCAGCGACCTTGGTCAGGTCGTCTGTCCACCTTGCCACCCGTGTCCTACGCTTCGCTTGCCAGCACGTGGTCGCCATTCGAGAACCTTTTTGGCCCCATCGGCCATCGGTTCTTCGCGCTATGTGTCCCACCCACTGCCACTTCAACGAGATAATCCGCTGAGCTATGTCAGTGACTTTTGTTTTACGAATTTCCTCATTTCTGATTCGATCCGCTAATTATTTAAAAACTTAAACAATTTTAAATAATGATTAACTGTACTAAACTTTAAACAACACGCAAACACCTTAACGACTCATTTGAAGCGCATTTCAGAACGGTATGTTAAGATATTACCGCCGTGTCCGCTCGCCCGTTCGGGCCGCGGTTGACATCAACTGCGTGCCTCGTACTACGCAAACGGTAAAAGCGGGGGACAAGCGACAGCCGCCAGTCTGAGTCGAATATAATATTTATCAACTCACGGCAAACAGACTTTAGGCTATATTATAATAAAAATTATAAAAATTAAAACATACGTAATTTCTGACAGTAGTAGCCAGTTCGTCTATCCGAAGTCCCGTGTCCCGCATGTTTCCGCTGGCTCTAAAATGACAAAAAATTAAAATTCTTTATTTGGAGCATAAAAACAAATGACATTGAATATATATATATATATATATATATATATAAATCGGCCATGTGAGAGTCGGAATCGTTCCGACGAAGGGTTCCGTACCATATCTATAAAAATCACGTTTGTTGCATTTGAGCCCCGCTTAAATATTTTAAAGTTTTAAGTTATTGTTGTTATAGCGGCAACAGAAATACATCATCTGTGAAAATTTCAACTTTACAGACAGACAGATGGACAGACGGACGGATAGCGGAGTCTTAGTAATAGAGTCCCGTTTTTACCCTTTTGGTATGGAATGGAACCCTAAGAAAACAAATAAGTATACATTTAAAATCTGTTATTAAAAGGTCTTAAAGACTGGTCTCACCTGCTATACGCCCAGATAGCGAGCGTCACCCCGCTGATGATGGAGATGGTTTGCCCCACAGCGACCAGCGTCTGCACGCCGAGCGCCGAACCGAGCACGGCGAGCAAGTAGCCGAGCAGCGCGAGCGCGAGCAGCACGATGGGCGTGCCCGCCATGCGGAAGATGTTCTTGCCTTCGTTGTGCGCGCGCAGTTGCTCGAATGTTTCTTCTAGCTCCTGTCATGTTTTATTAAGATAAGATACGAATTAGTCCCACTTCTCCTACCAAGTTTATTTATTTAATCTTTATTGTTGTTGTTGTTGTAGGACTTATCCCATAATGGGATCTATTCCAGTCAACCAAGTATTAGCGAAAGGTTTCCTATTTTTTTGCATAAAATTTTATGTCATAATTTAAAATGGCATACTTTTACTTATCCTAATAATAGTAACCTACGTACAATATTCATTTGGCATAACTTTTTAGGCACAATTTTTTAAAGCATAACAACGATAAGCATAATTAAATTATTGTGAAGTATACTATTCTAGAGCCTAAATATGCTTATGCATATTGATATTTAGGCATAAATTTTATAGGCATAATACGCCGAATAATTATCTGACTCCTAAAGTGTTAAAAACATTATTGCTCTAATAATTTACTAATGAATCTAATGTAGGCACGCAGTGCTGCCCCCCTTTGAAATAAATCTTTGAAAAGAAACGGAGATATTATTTAAAACTTGGCTTTAATATAGTAGCTTTTTATAGCATTTTAGCTAAAAGTGGCCCTTTTTCGCAAAAATGCTATAAAAAGTACACATTCTCACTTTAAAATATGAACAGTAGTTCATAAAATAGTTTGAAGGGTTATCTAGGCTAATATCAAATCCAAATTTTAAATCTCAGTTTCTTTTTAAATGATTTATTTCAAATGGGCGCCACTGGACCTCGAAAAATTCAGGTAGCCCCTGAATTTTTCGAGGTGTACCGTCGATCTCTCCCGCTCTAGCGAATGACGGTTCTGAGCGACAGAAAAGGATAGCAGCATAGAAAAGTGCTGTTCCGTGCTGCCAAATGAGTGCCAACCTTTAGTCCTGCCAGTAGGTCTAATGGGAATTTTTGTCCCAATAGACCTATAAGCTGTGACGTAGCAGTAGTTCTAACGGGATTACAGTTCCAATCGACTTACTTGAGATTATTTTGGAATGTGATAGGGATTGTATCGCACCCCAAAATAATCTCGGGCCAATTTCGAACTGGCCCGTAGAGGGCAGCGTACCGTGCTGATTTCAAAAAGTAAAACGGAGGGAAAGCAACTGTGTGCATCACAAAGGTACGGATGAGTTTTTTTTAATGAAAAAAATTAGTTTTTCGTTATTTTCCCTCGCAAGTATAGAAAACGACTACTATATTCGTACGTATATTGTTTAAATACACTCGGCTATATACGCCCTCGCCCTCTGCTCGGGCTGAAATTTCGTCTTACGAGTTAAAACCACCATTATTATTGTTACGATACAAGTGCGTTATGGTGGTTTTAACTCTTGAGACGTAACCGAGATGTACCATTATACTCATCAAAGACGATGATTCAGATGTTTTTGACCAATCGTTTTCCATTTTCAATTTCACTGCCATGTAGATAGTCGAAGGGTAGATAGTCTTTATTAAAAAAAAATGTCGGGCCCGTCGCTGTTGATAATCTTGCTACTAGGCTAATTCGGGACTGGTCTTAGGCAGCTTGAAGCAGTGGCTCACCTTGTCAAGTTTCTCGGCGTACTCGTTGGCTAGCTCGCCGCCGCCCATCTTCTTCCTGCTGCTGAAGGCGTGCAGCGCCTTGTCCTTGGCCCGGCGGTGCTCGTCCGCCAGCCGCCGCGGGTCCAGGAACGGCCGGCTGCCGCCGCATACCTCCTCCATCAGCGTGTCGTACACCTCCTTCGCGTCGGCCACGGCTGACAGGTTGTTGGCTTCCGCTGTTGCCTAAAATAATCATACTTTTAACCACAGAGTAGTAAAAATGACACGTCATTGCCTAAAAACATGTGTTATTGACAAAAGCTCATTATTCTATTGAATAGTAAGAAGACAAATTACACAACTATTTAACTCAATTTATTTTTATGTATCTGTTGACATTCAGTTTAATAACTAACTTGTTTCTAACAATTTCTAACAAATCCCAATCATAATATTCCTGTAATCACTATTATTATATAAACTCAACTACATAATACAGTTCGCAACACCTTGCCAGGATCCATGTACTTATTAACCTACTAACCATGTATAGTATGAGTGCATGTAAGCAAAATATATATATAAAGAAAGAAAGTCCAGCGCTTGCAACCGCCTCGACAAGGCGAGAACGGGGAAGAAGTGCGGGGATGGGGAACGGAGGCACATTGCGCGGGACCTTAGGTCATTCCGTTCTGAATGTAATACTTTTCATTCCGTGCCTATACGCATGAAACCGGGTAAGCGCCCGGGCCGCTTTCTATGTTTCGTGACGTACAAGTCTATTTTTAATTCAGTACAAATATTTTAAGAGGTGATTCAGTACATTATTTTGAACTTTTCCCAATTAATGTATGTCGTAATGCGACACAAAAAAAAATTGGTTCTCATACAAATCCTGTATCGTAAATTAGTCACATAGTAAGTATGCAACTAAATTAAGGAGGGAGACTTAATATATTTGACAGAAAAATCAAAACTCCTAAAATCGTAAATACTATACAACTATTTAAAAAGTACAGTTTTTTAAATAAATATTGCGGTGAGTGTATAGTTCGGGATAAAATGAAAATGATGAGACAACATACCTCTAATATAGTTTTGGGCTGAGGTAGCTCGCTGCCGTTGAACACGTTCATGTAGGAGCGGAAGTACTGCAGCAGCTGCCGCGCCTTAACCTGCTGCCCGCCAATCCTCTTGACCACCAAGTTGTGCGGGGCCAACAGCATGGGCACCAGCTGCTTCAGGTACTGCTGGAACTCGAGGCTTATGTCTGGAAAAAAAATAACAAAACTAAATACCAAAGAAGTCTGACTTCAGACAAACGGCCGGTCGTAGAACTAGCCAAATCATTTAAATTGTTTAGGCTTTTTTTTTCTCTTATCGCAAGGTCTATGGTACTCTTGGAATATTGTTTTTGGAGAAGAAAAGGCGGGAAAGCGCACCTTGATATGCTCACTGTACCGTCCCAGTACATATTTGAAAGTATGTACTGGGACGGTACAGTGTGTATGTTAGAAAAAATATTGCCTTATTTAATAAAACAGGTAATTTTTTGGGTAGAAACTTTCGTAACATAAATGATTTAGTTACCCCGTATTATAGGCTGAACTGTATAGTTTTATAATAAATTGCCAAAATTGGTCTTTGATATGCTACCTAGAAAATTTAAAGCTTATATTAAGACAGTACGTTGTAAGAAGGCTTATTACGGAACCGATGATTATCTTAAAGACAAAAACGTCTGGCTTGAGCTTGGCGCGGTTCCATCTTAAAGGTTTGTATTTGTATACTCAGAAATGTCAGTATATGAGTACAATCGGTATATGTGGAAATAGTAAGTACATACCGCTTAACTTGCCGTCGAAGTCCGGGTTGGTGGCCACCTTAAGCCCAGGGTGCGGCAGCAGAAAGCAGGCCACCTCCTCGAAGCAGGCCGCGATGTGGCGCCGTAATGTCTGCAGCTCGGGGTGCTGGCCCTCGTGGACCTGGGGGGATTTGATTTTTCTATTGGCGACCATGAACAAACGCTTTCAGACGCAAGACCCCTAAAAATATTTTTGACCCACGTCTGTCACCTTTGCGTCTGCAGTAAAACGTGAATAAATCAACACGAAGTGAAGGCTCAGTCTACGGTTCTATTTTTATTTTTTAGCAATTTATTATAAGAATATTATGAAACATACATTTTATAACATAATTTTATTTAACAAAACGATTAACACACAAATCATAACTTCATTCAAATATAAACTAAATTGAAGAACTAAATAAACATTTTCGGACCTTAACCTATGAGGCTATAGTTTGTCATTTCAAATCATGTGTTAAATTATAAATAACATAATGAGACTCAAAAATTATGTCAAAAAACTTTAGCCTAATGAAGATTATGACTACAGAAACATTATAAGAAAGAACATTCTTAAATCAAACTATGGTTATGACACAAAAAAAGGAACATGACTACTAAGTCATTATTATGACAAACAATATTATGAATTAAAAAATTCTGTAAATCAAAGGGAACCTTATGTACCTCGAGCCTCTTGGCCAGCAGTTGTTGTCCTCCCTCTGCGCCGTACGCGTACTCGTAGTCGTAGCTCCAGTCGCGCACCAGGAACTGCAGCCGCTGGAACGGCTTGCCGCTGCTCTTCTGCTGCGCCAGGCTGCCGTAGTCCGTGAACAGCTGGAAACCAACAAAAAGTGTAATTTAGGTCTTTGATTATTATAGCTGTGGTGCGACAATCGTCATTCAATTTTTAGCTCTGGCAACCCCGGATCGTCCGGTAGCAATTCTTCTGTGGACATCCTAAATACTGTTATTCCATTGTTTAAATTCGATCACGATATAATTATAAAGGCCTCACATATCCCAAAAAGCCTCAAAAGACTGCGTACCTATAATTTTTATGTAGATAACCGTTTATTACAAGCTTTTATTTAGTTTCACCCGTCCCGCTGTCTGTCGGACTGTGTGTCTGTAATCAAATATTGCGAAAATTGTTAAATTTGACCCACTTCCCGGTTTCCGATTGATCTGAAATTTTGCACGCATATGCATATCGCGTGACGACAAAAAGCTGATCCGATCATGGAGCCGGAAGATGGCCATAGAAACAACGAAATCCAACTGAAAATGGGCTCGTTTGATTCGTGTTGAGGAGCACTTTTAACTTTTAAGTCATTGTTGTAGACAAAAGCTTGTTTAAAAAAAATACCTACTTGTTACTACACCCATCTGGGTAAAAAATCACCTGACTCTTCAAAATTAATATTCATTACAATAGTCACACCAAGGAAGTATAGAAAGATGGAGTAGACCTATTCCAAATCAGAAACCACGCGGTCATATGTGACCTCGGATACTTGGATAAATGACTATGCACCTGGAGATGCTGCAGGTCGTCCTCGTCGATGTTGAGAGACAGGTTGTAGATCTGCACGGACGACAGCATGGTGGACAGCGCGAACACCGTCGCGTTGTCCTTCACCGTCGACTGGCTGTCGAAGGTGCCTTGTGTGTCCATCAGTAGAATTACTACCTGGGGATAAAGAAGTTACTCTTACAGTGCGGCTTCGTGTGCGCGCGTCCTCAAGTCACATTCGCCCTGAAAGACCTCCGGATGTTACAGTAAATAAATCTAAATATATATCTAAACTAGCTGACCCGGCAAACGTTGTTTTGCCAAAATTGAGGATTGTATGTATTTTTGTATGTTGTATCATAAAAAAATAGAAATTAAAAATTTTGTCTAAAAAAAACAAAAAAAAATTTAGGGGTGGACTACCCCTAACATTTAGGGGGATGAAAAATAGATGTTGGCCGATTCTCATAGATACCGGATAAGCACAAAAAATTTCATCAAAATCGGTCAAGCGGTTTCGGAGGAGTATGGCAACAAAAACTGTGACACGAGAATTTTATATATTATATATAGAATATATATAACTCAAAGGTGACTGACTGACTGACATAGTGATCTATCAACGCACAGCTCAAACCACTGGACGGATCGGGTTGAAATTTGGCACGCAGGTAGATGTTATGACGTAGGCATCCGCTAAGAAAGGATTTTGATCAATTCTACCCCCAAGGGGATAAAATAGGGGTAGAAAGTTTGTATAAAACTTTGTCAATTTTAAACCGATCGGGCTGAGACATGCATAAAGCTACTATGACGTAGGCATCCCTTAAGAAAGGATTTTGATAAATTACACCCCTACGCGAGCGAAGCCGCGGGCAAAAGCTAATTGATATAAGGTAAAGCTATCGGTACTATCGATAGTTTTACCTTATATCAATACCTTATATCGGTTATTCGATACTATCGATAGTCCTATCGATATTGTGACTATTTTTCAAGGTCAACTATCGATAGTCATGCAACGCTATGTTACAGTGTAGCTCGAGGTAACATCGTGTACGCGCGTCCTCAAGTCACATTCGCCCTGAAAGACCTCCGGATGAAGTCGAAACATGTCAGCTACTATCTGACTCTCTACGTAAGGTCTTACAAAAATAAAATATACCCACTCTCTTTGATGTCACCTTTCAAAATTCAAACAAAAATATCATCAATATATAGCTACGATGCCTAGCCGACTCTCTACGTGAAGTCTTACAAAGTTAAACTATCCTAACTCTCTTTGATGTCACTTTTCAAAATTCAAACAAACATATCATCAAGAGATAGCTACGATGTCACAGATACACGTGTAACGCTTCTCTTTTTGCATACTCAAAAAAGGGTTAGAAACAATGGCTTCTTTTGTGCCAATCCCAGCAACTGTAATAAAATGTACTACACGGTAAAACTTTTGATTGTGTCAAACTTTCCACCAATTTTATCGGTTGAGACGATGGCAGTGGCATGGCAGTTTCCAAATCCCAAAGGTAACTTAACTGTACTGCAAAATAGAAAAATGTATTTGTACCAGTCGCTGGGCCTCCTTAGAAGCAGATTCCCATCGAGTTCCTTTCCGGGTTCCTAATATATGCGCATTTATAACCTAGGTATATCGGCGCACCGCACATTAAAATGTCCATTTACTGTTTTCATAAGCCGTAAACTAGCAGAATGACTAGATTGGACACTTGATCAATATATGAAAATTTTCGCTAATTATTATTAAAATACACCCACAGTGATCATTTTTGTATAAACACGTTCAGAGACACATTACTCACACTAAGTCAATAAAAATATGCAATTACAAGCCGGACATTGAAGGCTAAAAACCTTTATAGAATCTAATTAGGTAGTTAATTTCTTTCCATAGTTGTACTAACCCAAATTTTCATCCAACGCCACAGTACATATAATGTAGTTACTTATTTTGGAAGGCGAAATTGGAAGTGAAATAAACAATCAGCCATTCAAATGAACGGACAAAGAGCCTTTCCCAAGGCGGGCAAACCGTAGCCGAAGCCCCGGGCGGCGACGACAGGTTGTTTCTGGAAGGCAAAATCAAGCTGTCCTGTGCATACAATTTCACTTTTTTTACTGTAGGTATAATTGCTTTTTTTCGCGATGGTAATGTACCTTTTCGCCGTTGTCCAGAGTGGCCTTGAAGGGCTGCGACCACAGGTGCAGGCCCGTGGTGTCCCGCTCCGAGCCGCCGCGCCACGGGAACCCCTTGAGGGGCTCGTCCGCGGCCCCCAGCCATTGTTCGCCGCTCTCGCCCAGGTTATACTGAAAACAGAGGTAATGCTCAATTAAACAATACATTTCAACACATACTGTGTAAAATAGGACATGCGTCCCGTAACTTACAACTTCTGTGTGGGTTGTTTAGGGTGCCGGGAATTTTGAGTCAAAATCTGGACACACTCCGCTAACTCAGCGACCCGAAGAAGCGATTTTTGTCTCCGAGACGAGACAGCGGCACAAGTTCGACTCACTTGGTCTTCAACCTTTCCCATATAGGCTGCCTTGACGCCACCATCCTCCTTTATTGTTTCTAGATACCCAAGCTCTATTTACTCGTACTCCGATTATGTTCGGACGTACTTTCAACAGCTCTCAATCTCCATATTTTTTCACTCTCCAGCTTTTGTCAGTATTTCTGGATACAACGATTTACTATATTTGAAATTCTTTTAAAAAAAAAACGACGGATTGCACTCCGGGAGTGCCGGCAGAAGTGAAAACTTGAATATTAACGTTGTGCATTTTTGATATTTTGGATAGGTTAGGGAATAATTTTGCACGAATTGCTTTAATTATCAGTATAAAAGTACTATAATTTATGTGGTAGAATACAATATTTATACAGCAGGCGCAGGCATACATTTTCGCCGCGCCGTAGAAAGAGAGAGGGATACTTCCTCTCCTACGCCGCGCCGGCTGTCTACTCTCCATCCGACTTACGAATTTTCGATCAGGGTCACGTGTCCTGACGCCCTGCCGCGAGTTTAACATTTTTTACCCATTACAAAAAAGTGTACAACGCCGCTAAAGAAGTTTTCACTTCAATAATAACTTGTTATCAGAAGTGGGATAACGTATTAATAAGTAATACTGTCTTGCCTTACCTTGTGATGCATATATCTGAGGAAGAAGTCGAGCAGAAAGGACTTGCCCTTCCGGAAGGCGCCCGCCACCGACAGCACCACCACGGCGCGGTCGCGGATGTCATCTCGCAGGAGCAGCTTACTGAGGGCATCCTCGTCGAGGATGAATGTGTGGTCTGGGCCAGGGACCACCACTTGGACGCCGTGCCCGGATGACAGGTCTTCTGATTTTACTGGAAATTTAGTAATTTTTGGGTATAGTAGGAACCTAAGTCGGGAAGGAAAACAACGTGACCAACCCTGTACACTCATCACTGAGGTTGGACTAGGGTACATCTATCAGAAGATGAATAATGGGGCTGCAGATGAATAATGGGGCTTTATGTTCCCCCGTTGTGCCTGCAGACTAGGAACAAAAGCGGATAGTAGAACACCGGGGTGTTTTTAGTGGGTTCAAGCCCCACATACCCACGCTGCTGTACCCGCAGTAGAGTGGTATGCGAAGGCATTTTCACCTCGACAAAAAAAAGGGTACATCTATCAGCACTGCACAGCACTTTTCTATGCTGCTGTCGTTTTCTGTCGTTCAGAACCGTCATTCGCTCTCTCGCGCTCTAGCAAATGACAGTTCTGAGCGACAGAAAAAGATAGCAGCATAGAAAAGTGCTGTCACATATAGCGTAGCCCAACCCAAGAAGACGGCATTGTTTCTGTCAAAAATCGTCATGTGAGCGTCTATTTCTATACAGTGACACCGATAAAACTGTAAAAGAAGATATAGGTACCTACCTAGGTAGTTACTTTTTGGACTAAAAACTGTTGAGAAGTGAAGTAAGAAAAAGCAATGAAGTGGATTCTGTGCTCCGAATCAACCCTGCTTAGGAAACCGAGAATGCGTAAGGATGAAGTGATTCGAACTTATAGTCCATTTGTTTAGGTATTTAAAAGAATGTAAACAATCTTGACATGTCTTTTTATTGAATTATACACTTTATAGATCAACACATTTGCATTTTACAAATAAATTATGTAATTTATAATTTATAAAATAAATATTTTTTACTTTGCGAAGGTATTGATTTGTATTTTCAATAAAAAGACATTTCAAGATTGTTTACATTATTTTAAAATACCTAACCAAATGGACTCTAACCCTCAAATTCATAAAAAAGTAACAACCGTTTGCTAAACCTATTTTAGTTAAAGCATGTTTTGTCCCTTTCCTTCTTTTCAATATTTGACATTGAAAGAACGAGACAAAACATATTTTAACTAAAAAAGGTTTAGCAAACGTTTGTAACTTTTTATGAATAAAGGGGTAATACGGTAGGTATATCGACTAGATTCAGTATATGGAAAAGTCCAGGACAAGATTGTTCTTAATTTACAGTCGTTTTTATCAACCCTTGTGTTGCTATGTACGAGTAAGTGTCTTGACGAGCTTTCTCGTCTGCCCTACAAAGAGAATGAAATTCAGTAATTGCTCACATCACCGTATGGCACGCTCGTTACGTTTGCGGGCCTTACGTGTGGTTATCTCGGGCGCTCATATCATTACACGAGAAGATCCCACCATACCAGTGCCTAGCGTGCCACCCGTTAGGGGTGTTCATTAATCACACATCCGAGGTGGCAACGATTTAACGACCTTTGCAAATCCCCATCCCCCTCCCTCCGTCGCTAGAACCAATGGAGTCTGCGGCGGCATATTTAGGCGCTGGACTCATAGAAAATATATATGAAGTTGCACTTCACATAAAATGCAATCCTCACCTATTTTCAAATGTGACTAGTGACCGACGCCGACATTACTTACGTGTTAATGATAAAGCGACAACAGATCTATACAGCAACAGTATTTTTATTATGTCTCCGATAACATATAATAAACTCCCGAAGAATATACTATGCTGCAATGACGATAAAAAATTTTAGAAATTATTGCGTGAATATCTTGTTAAAAAGGCCTATTATACTGTGAATGAATTTTTAGAATAATATGTGATGTGACTTAATTAATTGGTTTTGATTTATTTAATTTTTATAATAACATGCTTTTATTACTATGTTTTATATGTTGTGATGTGACTTCATTAATAGGTTTTGACTTATTTAATTTTAGGAATAATACATTTTATAAGGATGTTGTGATGTGACTTTATTTTAATTGGTTTTAATTTATCTATTTTTTTTTCTTATTATTTAGTATTATATTAAAATTGTAAATTGTTAAATTCATTAGTTATTAGTAGATATAATCCGAAATTTGTATGCCTGAAAGGCGAATCACAGTTTGTATAGATTGTAAGATCTTAATTTATACCTGTGGTACACAAATAAATGAGTTTGAAGTTTGAAGTTTTGAAAAAAAGACGTAAGACGCAGACGGGGCTCGGACAGGGCATAGACGTGGCGTCGTCGCGACTTTTGAAAACATGGCGAGGAAGCATACAAGAAACTATGGCGAGGCGCGAGGCTCAGAACCCGCCCACAACCCTGTTTGGCCCGCTCGCACCCGTGCCCCGTCCGTCTGTGTGTTTTACCATAGGAAGCAGACATGTAAGCGTCGTATCTGTGCCCTGTCGGTGCCCTTTCCTGTGTGTTCTACTTTGCGACGCTTGTAATACATTTAGTATGAAGCAAACGCGTCCATGTCTTATTTTCTGTCTATCCAGCGCTATAGATTTTGCTAAAGTCTACGACCGGGTGACACACGGGTGTCACCCGTACTACGTACAATATCCTACTAATTGACCGAGCGAGCGAAGCGTCTCAGTTTCGAGATTGGCCAAAAGTTGCAAAAATTGATTTTGTCTGGCTGTCTGTCTGTCTGTCTGCCTGTTCTCGCCTACAGGTCGCATTTCTCAACCGATTCTCGTGAAATTTTGTGAGTATGTTCGTAAATTATATTTTTTAAAATTTTTCAAAATGGCAGAAATATTTCTAAAGTTTTAACTTTAAAATAATCATAGGAATGTCAGACATTTAAAATAAAACACAATTATCATAAAACTTTTTTGTTAGCTTTATTAAGACGCAATTTTTTTGTCTTAGCAACTTATTTATCCGATAAACTTCAAGGGGTTGGCTGGGGGCTGGGGGTGACTCGCAAGGTCTTTAGCTCGCTAGTATTATTAATGCTAAACTTCGCGTTTATAATATTAGAGGCCGTTGGTTTTGGCTGGCCTCATGGCATGGCAGACGTCAGCAAGCTATGTCAAATGATTTTAGCAGCTTGAAAAATCTGACGCAAGTGTTTGCCACTTAAACACATGAAAGACAAACAATCCAATGCGCAATTTTTTTCTGCAAGGTCCCTGTGCGCGTTATAGCGGTACTCCACCCAACCTAGAGTAGATGCGTTACACAGTTTTTTTTTTGAAGTGAAAACTTCTTTAGCGTTATTGTATTCTTTTTTGTAATGGGTAAAAAATGTTAGACTGGCGTCATGACACGTGACCGCTTCAGGACACTGATCGAAAATTCGTAAGACGGATGGAGAGTAGACAGCCGGCGCGGCGTAGGAGAGGAAGTATCCCCGTCTCTTTCTACGGCGCGGCGAAAATGTATGCCTGCTGCTGTTGTTTCGTTTAGGCGGCGCAGGGCGCTTGCGCGAATGTTCGTGTGTGTTTATGTTACAGCGTGCCACGCGCATCCATGGACTTTTTAATGTAATATAAATTGTCATGTTTGTGTACGATAGCGCAATAACTAAATATTGTATTCTACCACATAAATGATAGTACTTTTATACTGATAAATTAAAGCAATTCGTGCAAAATTATTCCCTAACCATTCCAAAATATCAAAAATGCACAACGTTAATATTTAAGTTTTCACTTTTGCCGGCGATCCCGGAGTGCAACCCGTCGTTTTTTCATTCTTAAATTGAACTAGGTACTAACTTAAATTTAAGTAAATAGTGATAAGGTGGTAGGTATGTTGGATGGCAAAATTTAAATACCGAATCGTAAGTAGCTTTAGGTAAATGATGTCATGTAAGAATTCGTAATGAGGATAAAATCATCGATACTTAGTTATAATTACTTATATACCAGTTTATTTACGTTGTTGAAATAGAACAATACCTCCCTTTAGCAGTCGGGTAAGCAGCGATTAATCTTAATCTATACCATATCGGCCTCTTATAATACCTAAGTGCGTACCTAATGTAGATAGCTACATGCGAGAATTAAGACGAGACGGGTAAAACTTGTTGAATGAATCACAGATTATTCTCGACGATACATAAAAAAATGTTTACTATGTGAGGTCAGCGCAGCGGGCGCACAGACAGATTGAAAATAATTGATCATTTAATAATGAACACTCCCATAAGCGTAAGATTTCATTTTCATGCAGCAAACGCCACAAAAACCGAACTTTACACCCACGTTTATAAAAACTAGAAATAGAAGTCTATAAAAGTAGTTTCCGTCACACTGCACACTTTAAAAGGCAATTTTAACGTGCGAGCGAGCGTACTATCCTTGAGGTAGGTACCTAATAATATTATGATGATCGATACTTACTCGTCATGTTGTGATCCGACTTCGTCCGACGTAAACACAAAAGAAAGTGATGCACTCGACACACGAGCGAAGTCACGCGTGCTACACAGACGGGCGCGCCTCGCAGACTGCCTGCAAGTGTACTACACTCAGTGGCACGGAAAATGGACACGCATGATATACAAGCATGCTCGCGTTACGGAAAATACATGCACCATAACGGAGTGTGAATATGATCTTCTCATAAAAAACATGTACCTCCAAAGGAACGTACGAGTTATAAATATCTTTAGTTTATATCAGAAAAAAAAAACTAGACTAACATTTACCCTCATATTCATAAAGATTAACAAACGTTTGCTAAACCTGTTTGAGTTAAAACGAGTTTGTTCCCTTTCCGTCTTTTCAGTATTTGACATTCCAAGAACAAGATAAAACATATTTTAATTAAAAAAGGTTTGAAAAATTATTGTTAACGTTTATGAATATAGGGGTTGGACGCTACATGGTACTATAAGATAAAGTTACCTGTACTTACAAAGTATAGATTAATTGCTTGCTACGTTAAAATATTGAAAGCAAATAAATTCATTTCGATTTCTCGAACAGTAAAGGAGCAACTGTACACACTTACCACTTGCTTCTGTAAAATAATTATAATTTATTATTATCTATGTAACTCATATGCAAGTACAGAGCCACATGTTACGTGAGTGTGGACTGTCAGGTACCTACATACATCGCACACTGGATTAAATGATATACCTACATCTAAAAAATCTGGTGTTGCAATTTTTTTTTTCAAAAAACAATCATTGTACTCTAAAGCGTTATTGTTTCTTCTAGTTTTGCATTTTTTCTACCTCAGTACTTCAAAATCGAGTGCATTCTTATTCTTCTTCTTAGCGTGTCAGTGCAGTCTTATTAAAACACTTAAGAGGGACTCTTTTTGCCTAGGAAAAATAAGATTATGTATGGTTGAAGGAAAACGCTGGATGGAGGAGGCCTGTATGTCCAGCAGTGGACTGCCTGTGGCTGATATGATGATGATGCAAAAACAAATTATGGACAATTTACTACGTATCATTGCATGTGAGCATTTGCATAAAAATAAATAAACCATTGGCCAAGTTTCCTAGCCGCCAAGTGTAAATTAGGTACCTACCTCGAGCATAAGGTCGTCCGTATGATGTCAGGCGCCACGAGCCCACGACACGACGCAACGATTATGATGTCACCACTATTCGAACACGGGAGCCAACTGCCAGATGGTTTAGTTTGGGTGCGCAGCGCACAGCATCCAGTAACAGAGCGTTTTGATGGAAATAGGAATTAGTTTAATAAGTTTTGGAATGTTTTTAATAATTAAATAAAAGTCTTTTTTTATACCATACCTTCTCTAAAAACTATGTTTTATTCAATGAATACAGTAAAAAAATTGCACTTTTAATCACTATTTTGGTGCTTGATATCAGAACAATGACTCTTAATTTCAGTAATTGTTCCAATTTTAATGTGCATTTTAATTATTTTAGCCTTCCTTTTTGTATTAAATGTCTATGCAATTAGCGAATAAAAAACGGAAATAAAGCTAGGGCCATAGATGAATCACGAGCAAGTGAAGGACTCTGGTAGTTGAATTGTCGTTAGAATCCTTCACTTGCTCGTGATTCTTCTATTCTATGCTTAGACTCTATGGCATCACTCCCTACGGTCGAGATCCAGTCGTTCGTATCCTTCGCTTGCTCGTGATTCATCTATTCTATGCTTAGATTCTATGGCATCACTCCCTACGGTCGAGATCCAGTCGTTCGTATCCTTCGCTTGCTCGTGATTCATCTATTCTATGCTTAGATTCTATGGCATCACTCCCTACGGTCGAGATCCAGTCGTTCGTATCCTTCGCTTGCTCGTGATTCATCTATTCTATGCTTAGATTCTATGGCATCCCTCCCTACGGTCGAGATCCAGTCGTTCGTATCCTTCGCTTGCTCGTGATTCATCTATTCTATGCTTAGATTCTATGGCATCACTCCCTACGGTCGAGATCCAGTCGTTCGTATCCTTCGCTTGCTCGTGATTCATCTATTCTATGCTTAGATTCTATGGCATCACTCCCTACGGTCGAGATCCAGTCGTTCGTATCCTTCGCTTGCTCGTGATTCATCTATTCTATGCTTAGATTCTATGGCATCCCTCCCTACGGTCGAGATCCAGTCGTTCGTATCCTTCGCTTGCTCGTGATTCATCTATTCTATGCTTAGATTCTATGGCATCACTCCCTACGGTCGCGATCCAGTCGTTCGAATCCTTCGCTTGCTCGTGATTCATCTAAGGCCCTCGTTTTAAATCTGTCCTTTATTCACTAACTGCATCATATATCCACCTTCTATTATAAAACGATGCAACGGCTATGATGTCGTCACTGTTCGAACGCGGGAGTCGACAGACCAATGGTGCGAACAGCATCCATTTTTCCGGATTTTTTAAATTTTTAGTTTATTTCTTGTATTTTTTTATTGACAACTAGATCTAGGTAATTATTTACCATATGGCTGTACATTCAAGTAGGTTATGGGACATAGGTAAAGTACCTACCTAGCTAGACTATATGTAGATTGTACAATATCTCTCTCTGATTTCGATCCTTTGTTGTGCAAGAGGTGCGGGGCAGCCAAGTAGACCAATCAGCTTGTAATGTCAGAAGTAGGTACTAGGCACTTAGTAACACGAACTTGAGTTCGTTTCCTTGACCAGCTTTGACTAGTGATATTGGAAGACCAACTTGCTGCTAGTACGACTAATTGGATATTATTCGTATAATGGAAACGCGCATCAGTTCGAGGGTATCTACTTTCGTTTGCGACCGTACACAGTATCTACTGCATGCACTTATACGATATACAGTGCAACCTCGATATAACAAATCGAAGGGGAACAAGAAAATATTCGTAATATCAAGTAATTCGTTGAACTGAGGTTTGTTATGTTGAGGTTAGATTGGTCTAAAATTCGTTATAAAGAGGTAAAAGAACATCATTGGTTCATTAACACTACCACTTTCACCGCATATTTTTAGAAAAACAACCTCGTTTCGTTTTTTGAAATTTTGAAGCCATCTGTTGCTAGCACGGAACCCTTCATGTCCCAATTCTACTGCAAACCGCTGAGCCTTTTCCTGAAGAATAGGGCCTCCGATTGGGATTTTTTTGTCTCGGCACTGTTTTAACCACTTTAACACACATTCCTCTACGTCTTTGAACTCGCATGATTTTAATCTTTTACTGTTTTTATTCAACCACTTTTTTCTGAAAACTTATCTTTAAATTTTATAATTGTAGCCAATGTACTTGCGGGAATCCCGAACTTATTAGCTATGTCTAATTTTTTCGTCATCGGATTTTGTTCAACATAATTAATGATGTTTCTCTTTTCTGCGACCGATAAGGAACACCTTTTACGTTTCTGAGCCATTTTAACTTAAATCTTTAACAATAGTGACGAGCAGAGGTGTTTACATTACTTTCCATCAAAACAACAATGATTACTTTACAAACAAAAGCGTGTCGAGACATGAATCACATTACATATAAGATTAAGAGTTATTATTATTGGTGGAAACTTTATATAAAGGTTTTGGGTTGGCAAAATTCGTTAATTAGAGGTATGAATACTTTTTCTTGATAGTTGAAAATTCGTTATAAAGAGGTTGTACGCAAAGAATGTTCGCAATGTAAAATGACTCTTATGGACAATTCAAGGGGATTACGAAGAATTTGTTAAATCGAGGAAGTCGTTATATTGAGGTACGTTATATTAAGGTTGCACTGTACTTGCATTTAACGTAGTTCGCGCTTTGAAAAATACTAGCTTAGCTTCTTAAATGCTCTCGAAGCTGGGAGCTACTTTACTTCGCATGCCGCTAAATGCGCCTTATTCTCCCAGTTACAGCCCGAAGCAGCGGTTTGCTTTTAGGGTCAATATTCGCACCGTAGAGCATGTGTCATTCCCCGTTAAGGGGATACCTAAATTTTTCAGGGTCCAGTGCCATTTGAAATAAATCATTTGATAGGAAACGCGGACATCAATTAAATGGCGCATTATTTGTACCAGCGCCGATAACCGCCATTTTGGTTCAACCTGCGTGCCGGGAATTTGTACAAAAATGCTTTGAAGTCCGCCATTTTTGTTCAACTGATTTGTGTCTTAAGTCGATCCAATGTTTCGCGCTTCAGATTTCTGTACGTGAGTACTAGTACTTTATATTCTGTGGTACTAATCAAAAATATTTTTTTTCGTTTTCCCTTAATTGTCTTTATGGAAAGTATCATGTATCATGGACATCAGCGCTCGGCCAAAAGGATTTTGTATGGGGGAACGAAAACTTTTTATTTAATTTTTAATAACTTTTTTTTATAGAAAGTACATAGTTTATCATGGACTAAACTTGCTCCAAAAATTTGAATATTGGTTAAGACGAAGTGGTAGCTAAAGTGGCGCCCTCATTTGAAATAAATTGTTTAAAACTAAATATGGTGATAATAATTTTTTTTATTTATATCAATGTCTTGAAAGACCTTAAAACTATTTTATGAATAACCTTTGAAATTATTACTAATAGTCCGTCTAGTTTTAAAACTGTTTTTCGCCAAAAGTGGCCACTTTTGGCGAAAAACAGTTTTAAAACTAGACGGACTACCAATATTTCTTTCAAAGGTTATTCATAAAATAGTTTAAAGGTCTTTCTAGACATTAATACAAATCAAATTTTTAACTATCACCATATTTAGTTTTAAAGAATTTATTTCAAATGAGGGCGCCACTTTAGCTACCACTTCGTCTTAAAAAGTCACCCTGTCAATGAAATGCATATATTGCAAAGTTGCGCTTACGTTCGCAATTTCCTAGATATGTTTATTTAAAGGTCAGATCCGGATAAATAAAAGAAAACTAAAAATAAAAATTGTCGGTTTTATTCACTTAATTTAAACGCAAACGGAAGTTAATGCATTGTACCAATATACTGTACTAATTGTAACTGCAATATAAAATTGTATTTTCAATGTAATGTCTATATTTATGTTACTGTTAGAAAAGAAATATTGTCGTAAAAATGGGACTATGGTCCCGCCATTCTGACGGTCTCGAAGTCTCCCAGGCTTAATTGGAATCAAAAAAGTAGTTTGTTTTACAAAAAAAGCACAATGATACTCTTATTTATTTAACTTATTTTACTTTATTTTTCACGGTGTATCGTCGGAAGTTGTATATATGCAGCGAATCGGGCGAACTCTGAGATCGAGATGTAGGATACTCTGCTGGCGCCATCTCATATGCTTCTTGTGGACTATATTGTCGGTTGTCTCTTGATTGTAGTTACTCGTAGTGGCCGTAGAGGTCGCCACAATATATTTATTTATCTAACTTTATACACAAATACAAGTGTAACTGAGGACTTAAAGCCTAAGATCTTATCTACCAGTCACCAAACATTTATACAAAGTACTTACATCTCCTTTCCTCGCCTATTTGACGTCGGCTCTGTATGTCAACTCTCTCCATAATTTTCTGTCCTTCGCCATCTCTGTACTAACCCCCCGCTCCCCCGTACATCTAACTATAAGAAAAATACTTACAACTTACATTTTACTGCTTTCCATAGGCGTGAGCCAGATAAAATGGACGTAAGACGTAGACCCCGCGTCTTATCAACAAAATGTTATTCCAAGACTCTTCCATTTCTTACTGCATGGAACTTTCAATAAATGTCCCGAAAACTTGGACCATCTCCTTAACATTTCAAGGGCAATTATTGTTGTCTAGATCATATATTTCGGAGAGGATTAAAAATTTACTTCATTAACATCTATTTAACATTCATTAACTAAACATCTTCTTAATAACACTGCTATATTGTTTCTGTATCTTCTCCACCTTCGACCTGAGTTGACTGGCTTTACTCTGGGCTGCTTTATCAGTAGGATCTAGCCGTAACACATGCTGGATGTCCGTCCAGGCTTCTTCATACTTCTGCAGGCCAGTATATGCTGTGCAGCGTCTGTAGAGGGCCTTGAGGCTGTCGGGGTCGTACTTGAGAGCCTTGTTGCAGAGCTCTAGGGCTGCTTCGAACTCGTTGAACTGAAGTTGGCAGTGGGCCAAGTTGTTGTAAAGTTTTATCTGAAAATAAATGAGGTACTTATTAAGTAAGGTAATTTTTAATTAATGTATTTTTTATTACATGGCTTTAAGTTTATTTGGTGTTCCCATTCCAGAGTCAAGGGAAATTTCGATCAAAGAGCATCCAGCAACTGTGCATAGCCAGGCCTGTGTCACTCCCCGTTTAGGTATCGAAAATATACCTACATTATTACTATGCGCGCGGCGACCACTTCGAAAGGAGAAATTCAGTTACATGAATCGTTTGTCCAGAGTAATAAGAATGAAATTGGCTTCCAATGGATGTCTAGGTATCTAAACGAAGAGGTGAGGAGTTTTGACGCGAGCTAAATTAAGCCAGAGCGCTAAGCACATTAAGTAGATATTTCTTTGAATTTCTCTTCTGACTAAGACTTCTGTACGTGAGTACTAGTACTTATTCTGTGGCATAGCTCATAAGAAAAAGTCATACCTATACATGTTTGTAGTTAATTTCTTTATTAGCCTTTCTATATGTCCCACTTGAAAGGTCTTATTAAAATCTTAGCAGAGAAGAAACATGGAATGTACAGGTTCTCTTTGCCATTTCAAATGCCAGTTGATTGGTGAAAATTACCTGAAAACCTAATACATCGTCATGCCAATTGATCGAATGACAAATAATCGATAGATCAATAGCTTGTTATGCCAAATCGATTAAAACTTCAAACTCGATTTTTGCATTAAATATCCCTTAAGTCGGGTCCGCTGCCATCATTTTCTAACAACATTGTTAGAAAACCTGAAATTTCATTCATTTGAATGAACAAAACGCCCATTATGTTCATTAAAATGAACGAAATTTTGTATTTTCTAAAATGTTAGAAAACCCGGCTTCAAACACATACCTTCAAGTCCACCAGCTCCTTGACTTGTTCCTCACTGATGAGCTCTGGGTCTATGGGCTCGATGGCCGTGACAAACTTCAGGGCTTTGTTGAATCTTCTGAACGCATCAACTATCCTCTTTTCTGACACCAGCTTCACTCCACAATCCTAAAAACAAAAGTTTCGTGAGGCACACTACAGAAATTTGGATTATAACCTCAATACATATAATTTAACATAAGCAAAGTCCGTTTTACTCAATCCTATTTTTGCTACTACACAGGTGAAAGGAAACTATGAGTGAATATGAAACTGAGTAACACCAGGCATGTGTCACTCCCATTTAGGTATGAGAATATACCTACATTATTACTAAGTGTGTGGTGACCACTTTGAATGGGAAAATTTAGTTATATAAATGATTAGTCCAGAGTAATAAAAATGAAATTGGCTTGCAATAAATAAATAAATATATATGGACAAATAACACTGATTGAACAAGCCCCAAAGTAAGTTCGAGACTTGTGTTATGGGATATGAACTCAACAATACTATATTTACGATACACGATTTTAACTACTGCACGCGTGACATTGCCAATATGTAAAAACTAATAAAAATACTAATCTAAATATTTATTAACATTGTATTTTAATTATCTTTGTTTTAACACGGGATTGACCATTAGAAATCCCTGGAAGATCCATATTATTATCAACATTTCGATGCAAGTACATAAATAACTCTACCTCATTCCGACCTCTGCTGATGAGGTAGGCAGAGCCAAGAGCCTAAGGCCCAAATGCCACAGTTATTGTGATGGTGGGCGTTAAGATGGAATAATCGGCAAAGTACGAGCAGACTCACGCACGAAGGGTTCCTTACCATTATCTATAATTATCATGTTTGTTGTATTAGAGCCCCACTTAAATATTTATTTTATTGTTTTAGTATTTATTGTTATAGCAGCAACAGAAATACATCATCTGTGAAAATTTTAACTACAGTGCAACCTCGATATAACAAATCGGAGGGGAACAAGAAAATATTCGTAATATCAAGTAATTCGTTGAACTGAGGTTTGTTATGTTGAGGTTAGATTGGTCTAAAATTCGTTATAAAGAGGTAAAAGAACATCATTGGTTCATTAACACTACCACTTTCACCGCATATTTTTAGAAAAACAACCTCGTTTCGTTTTTTGAAATTTTGAAGCCATCCGTTGCTAGCACGGAACCGCTGAGCCTTTTCCTGAAGAATAGGGTCTCCGATTGGGATTTTTTTGTCTCGGCACTGTTTTAACCACTTTAACACACATTCCTCTACGTCTTTGAACTCGCATGATTTTATTCTTTTATTGTTTACATTCAAACCACTTTCTTCTGAAAACTTATCATTAAATTTTAAAATTGTAGCCAATGTACTTGCGGGAATCCCGAACTTATTAGCTATGTCTAATTTTTTCGTCATGGGATTTTGGTCAACATAATTAATGATGTTTCGCTTTTCTGCGACCATAAGGAACACCTTTTACGTTTCTGAGCCATTTTAACTTAAATCTTCAACAATAGTGACGAGCAGAGGTGTTTACATTACTTTCCATCAAAACAACAATGATTACTTTACAAACAAAAGCGTGTCGAGACATGAATCACATTACATATAAGATTAAGAGTTATTATTATTGGTGGAAACTTTATATAAAGGTTTTGGGTTGGCAAAATTCGTTAATTAGAGGTATGAATACTTTTTCTTAATAGTTGAAAATTCGTTATAAAGAGGTTGTACGCAAAGAATGTTCGCAATGTAAAGGTATATTTTATATTGACTCTCATGGACAATTCAAGGGGATTACGAAGAATTTGTTAAATCGAGGAAGTCGTTATATTGAGGTACGTTATATTAAGGTTGCACTGTACTAGCTATTCTAGTTCATGAGAATGGTATCTATCTAAGCCTTTGGCAGACATACAGATGAACAGCAGAGTCTAGTAATAGGGTACCGTTTTTACTCTTTACGTACAGAAACTTAAAAAAGAAAAATTATTAACCTTATGATATACAGCGGCCTCCTGAAGCCGCTCCCAGCTCCAGTCACTGATCAGCTGCTCCTCAGTTACCTCGCGAAGCTCAACCTTACACGCTATCTCCTTCACTAAAACCCCTCCGGCATCTCTATACACCATGGTAACCTCGCAAAACTCCCCCAAACACATCTGCTGGAGCACCAACTCAAAATCTCTGTCTATAAAGCAGTCACTATCTCCAATTAACACGTTGCCATCAAAAGAGCCACTAAATATACGACTTTCAGCTTCAATCTCGCACGTTCCACGTTCGTTGCAACATTTAACGTCGGATAACGTTATTCTGCAGCGAGATTCTTCGTAAGGGACTACGGTGTAGTCGCCAGGAGTAATGATTTTCTTGCGTATTTCTCGGTCAGGTCGTGAGCTGACGATTGTTTCTTTTTCTTTGTTCATTTTGGTGGATAAATCAGTGAGATTTATAGGTAATGTTAAATATTATAATACAACTTCCAACAAACCAAAACAAATCAGCCAGCATTTAGCACACTTTTTGACTTTTTGACAGCAACAACATAGAAGACAGACAGACAGTGACATTTGAAATTTAATCGATGACACTGACACTTGATTATGTTTTGGTTTTGTTCTACAATCACGGACTACAATTAATAAATAAAATACATTTTATGCAAAAAATTAGATTCAAATATTTTGTATCGTTTAATATAATATAAATTATGTATATTTCTATTTTTCTTTAAAATTCATAATAATTTTTGCTCTTTTTGCATGCCAGAAACAGCTGATTTTGACTGTCAAATTATGTCAGTTGAAATCTGTCATACGTCAGATTTACGTAAAGATTTTTAAAAATTTTGAAGTTTTTGAAATTTATTTTTATTTATTTGATTGTTTTCCTAGCTCCTATAAATAACTTAGCCATTATTTGGTTCCAACGTTTTCAGTGTCTTAACAAGAAGATTTTATAAAGTAGTAGATTTTAATTTTAATCATAGGAAATACACAGAACTCCGATATTTCTAAGTTGGAAGGTAAGACAATAGAAAACAGGTCCTATTTCTTTCTATAAGAATATATTTAATGCTAATTTCACTATAAAATAACTTCAAGAGCCTAACAAAATACTAACAATTGTAAACATAACCTCTTGGTTGTTTAAATAAATTGTGTTAAATGTTGCATGGACGGATAATCCGTTCTTTGGTAACCTCTCATGAAAAATAATCCTTGTTTTATACATGAAGACGTTATTTTTAGTAATATGAAATAATCTATATATATAAATAAATATCGGAAGGTGTTGCCATCATATAAAATATTACCCATTATTTATGGAAAAACTCAAACGAAATATTTTCCTTTCAGTTAATATAATGACAATGATATTGAAGAATGTGTGGCGAAGCATTCTGAGGAGCAGCCCCCTCAGCAAGTCTCTCACCTCTAGCACTATTGTTTCCTCGGGTAGGAATGATTTCGATACCACTAGTCCTAATTACTAAATTACCACTTTTCATTCTTGTTTTAATTTTGTAAGTAGCTGTTTATAAGCAGTAAAATAGTGTGAAAGAAAAGTAGGCTATCACAAAATAGAAAACAGATCAGGGAAATGGATTGGCCAGCTAATTTAATATAATAAGTCTTAAGCTTATTTATTGATTTATGTACTGGAATATGAAATATTTTATTTAAAAATCAGTTATTGTTTTAAACCTTCAATATGTATTTTTTTATATTTAACATTTAGTGTTCTGTGACATTTTGTTTAGTAATTGTTTATCAATTGATAAACTTTTAAAAGAAAGTTTAGTAATTTCATTAGTAATGTTTTGATAAACATTTGATAAACTTTTAAAAGAAAGTTTATCAAATGTTTTCTCTTGTGATTTTTGGCAGATATAACTCAGTCCAAGCCTCCAGATGCTGTGATGTCGAGTCTGAAGTCTGCCCCCAGCACTACCGACGTCCTGGCTGCAGTGCAGGTGCACCTACCTGCCATGACACACAAACACATGCTGCAAGCGCTGCGGTCACTTTTCGAGCTTCAAAAGGCGGGAAAGTATGTAGTTTGGTACATATTCTGTTTATTCTGTTAAAGCAAAAAAGTCTTCTTTTGTCCCCTTGTCCTGTCAGTATGTTTTCTTCCTCTAAGCATGGAGTTAGAAAGTGTAAGTCTTTCAAGAAGTAAAAACAAATCTTTTTTACAGATACAATGAAGATTTAGAAACAATAATGAAGAATCCAGGATTCAAAATCCTCTGCCAAAACGTCAAGAAGTATGCACCGTCTCTCGAAGTCAATGAGGCCATCGAAGCCACCAAAGTGTTGTCCTACCTCAAAGTGCCCGTTGACTCCCTGATCGTCCAAACCATGCTTCAGCTCATACGCTGCAATATCAATATGATTAGTATAAGACAAATTATGTTCTTAGACTTTATTCTTACAAAATTCGACTCAAGGAATCATTTGGTTGACGCGTTGAAACTGGCTCTTCCGCTAGCATTCCAGATCCACCTGCCTCTGGAGCTGGACAACGAGGATATAAACCTGCTGAAGGACTTGCTGGCGTACAGCAGCATGCACGACATGCCGGACAGGTGTATCAATAATATTGTGACGGCGTTGCTGTTACATGATCAAGCCATAACCGCTCCGGTATGCTTAACTTTTTATATTTCATTTTTTGTGATTTATAAACTTATAGACCAAATCCAACCTCTTGTAAACCTCATTTTGTTCATCATCACCATCATTTTAGCCGCATAATGTCCACTGCAGGACATAGGCCTCTTATAAAGATTTCCAAAATGACCAATCTAGAGCGGCCTGCATCCAGCACTTATTATGCATTCTGTTCATTATGCTATATAAATTTTTTTGATTAACAGGATTTCTCCAGTCTTTTTTTCAATTTCACAGGGTTGCCAAATGAAGTGTTTTCCTCAAAAATGGGGAATTACTTAAATTTTTAATTAAATATATCTAACGCATCCAATATCGCTGCAATACATTTCATTTTTTTTCGCTTAATCTTGATTTGTACTTTTTTCACCCAGGGTTAATCCAATCTGTTTTTTGACATTACTTTTATTAATGCAAGTGCTATTCAACAACTTAAAATTTCTAATTGGTTTAGGTCGCGAAATCCATCATCTGGTCTCTATGTAACGTAAACTGCACTGAGGAAAGATTCCCAACAAGGGTCCAATTGCTCCACATATGCTACGACATATTGGCCCAGAGAATCGACCAGTTGACTTATGATGACGTGCTGCGGACCGCAGCGAAGATGAAAGGCAGGGTGCTGGAGAAACATCCAGAGTATTACCATGAACAGCTGGTGGATGCGATTGCTAATTATATGGTGCAAAGGGATGTCGGCTTCGACAAGGGATTGTTGGTTGCCAGGGTCCTCTCGAGAATCGTAAGTCTATCCTGTCTTTACTTTCATATTATTATATAGGTGGCGTAGTGGTCACCATGCTAGTCCGCCACCCAGAGGTTCCGGATTCGATCCCCGGTCAGGGCAGGTTGGAAAATGGCCTTTTTCAAATTGCCCTGGGTATTAGATGTTTATCTATATATGTATTTATTATAAAATATAGTATCGTTGAGTTAGTCTCGAACTTATTTTGGGGCTAGCTCAAACAGTGTATTTATTTATTATTTATCTATTTTTTTTCATCACGATACTATGAAAGAAAGCAGGAATGAGTAGAGAGCCAGTGTTGCCATATGGAGGAGGCGTGAATCTGTATATTCATTTAAAGAATCCTTTTAAAATCCGTACGTCTATATGGTTATAATTCGGTATAAAATGAAACAATGTTCTAGTGGGGGCAACATCTAAATATACCTAGTTATGACTGTGACTATAGATCCGTAGAACCCCGCCTGACGTAAATCCGTAATCATGGCTTATCCGTATTGGACTCCCAAAATCCGTACAGATACTGACAAATTCGTACATATGGCAACACTAGGGAGAGCCGAGAGGGAGGCCTTTGCCCTACAATAGGATCTAGTAGACTCTAAATAATAATAATAATAAACTTCTTTCTATTACCTTCCGAATCACTTAAAAATAATTAGAAAGGTCCGCTTACTTTTATGCTTCGGCCGCACCTGCGTCTGTCGTCCCGAAGCAATGCGCGGCGACGCTTGGTATGTTTTATACACTAAAAAGTTATCGCGATAAAGCAGTGGTCATATTAGCGGCTTCGTTATTTTTCACGACCTATCGTGCAATAATCCAAGATGTCGTCATCTAGGCATTCAAATATAGACGACGACTTTCTTTACTTTTACATGTGTGCTAACCATTATATAATGCATTTATTGAAACCTAAAAAGAAACCTTGAAAGAAATACCTAAAAATTCTAACACCATTTTATCGTTCCACTCGATTTTGACACATTAACAACCGTGGCACCGTCGCACAGCACGCGTCTGAACAAGTTGAAAAAAAACGTCAAAATGAACAACGCTAGTCCGATTACGCAGAGCGAATTGTTAGCGCGCTAAAATCCTTTGATGTACCGCCACCCGCGCGATAACGAAGACCAGCCCGAATATTCGGGACGATGCCCAATAACGGCCGGGCACATTTAAGTGTATCGTGTAATAGCACAAAGCTTCGTGCCAATAGGCGCAGGTGCGACCGAAGCATTATTCTAATAAATGCGAGACATACACTAGCACATCTTTATCCGGAAGGGGAAGAAAGAGTCTAGGGCCTCAAGACCCGTTAGGCTACGTTTAGTGCGATGGTGGGCGTAAATATGGAAGACTATTAGGAGTGGCGACTCGACAATTTCGCTGCATTCTCTGCTTTCAGTTGTTAAAAGATGAAGATGTCTAAATCGAGACTTCCTCTGTGGTCCAGTAGTCAAGGCGTTCGCCTTGTGATCCGGAGGTCGTGGGTTCGAATCCCACTGGAAAGCATACTTTGTGAAAAGTTGTTTCCAGTCTGGTAAGAATATTGCAGGCTTCATCTGATTGTACGAAAATAAAGATGATTCCGTGTTTCGAAGGCACTTATAAATTGTCAGTCTCGAACGCCACCTAGCGTTTGTCCATCAAACCTATCCAAGGATTGATTCTGGTCTACCCTTTGGGTTGGGGAGGTTAGACGGCAGTCGCTCTGTGTAAAAAATCGGTAACCTCGTCAAATCTCCTTGGTTAGGTAGCGGACCTCGGGCTCTTAAGCGTTACTGCTGAGGATGCAATACGTGAGGATGATGATGATGTCTAAATCGATCGAAACCTAGGGGGTTACTCCAAAAGCGGTACATAAGGCGGACGTTACTGCGTATCCGCGTTTCTGTGTCAAGCAACATTGAGCACTAACGTATGATGATAAAGTCTAATTTGTTTTGACATAGAAAGGGGACGTCACTATCGTACGAGTAACGTATTATTTTATGGAGTTACCTCCCTGGTCTCAACTATATTACGTAAGTAAATATGTGAGTGGTTACGCGAGAACCTCAAGGAAAATATTCTGATTAGACCAAAACAAAGCTGAAAGATCAAAGAATCAAATATATGGAAAAAAACTCGTCGTCTGTAAAGTTATTTTACGGACGATAACTTTATGTAATAACTTCATAAATACGTAACAAGACGAACGCTTAGGTCAATCGTGCCTCTCTATCTCGTTCCGCGCTCTCGCTCGCACGCTCGGTTCAGGCGGAACGTGGCAATTTTTCGTGCGTGCAGCCGGCGTTCATCGATTAATGTGACGTTATCACGTCAAAAAAATTAATCGTTTCCAATCCTTTCAGGTCCCTTCACATATAGTAATATTCATAACATATTATATCTTTATTTCTCAGGCACACACACACTTAGGGCTAGTAGAATATCTCTGCCAGCTCGCTGCTTCGACTCCGATGATCCTAGCCAACGCCCGCACCAACGTGCTGTTCAGCTTCGTCAACTGCCTCTCCAACAACAACTACACGCCGGAGCCCGACCAGTGGGCGCTGCTGCGGCGGCAGATATCCAACAACCCAGTTCTTGGTTTGTATTTATTACATCGTCTATCAAGTTTACTTCTATCAATCTTACTGTTACCAGGGTATTGTGGGAGTTACGGCATGAGCCCAGGTCACTTTTTGTGTGTGTGGGGGGAGGGGGCGTTAGGACATACTAAGATTTTTTTAGGGAATCGGCCTATTGGATGTAGCGAAGATGTACCTAAGAAAGATCAGTATCCTTTGAGTTGCTTTCGGCGTTGCTTCTCAGCCGTGGTAGTTCTGAAACGGTTAAGTGCTGTTCAGCTTCGTCAACTGCCCCTCCAACAACAACTAAGGTTTTAAGGACATATTTAAAAAAAAACATATATTTTAGATCATCATCATCATTTCAGCCGCATAACGTCCACTGCTGGAAATAAGCTTTTCCCAAGGATTTCCAAAATGACCGATCAAGAGCGGCCTGCTTCCAGCGCTTTCAAGTGACCTTGGTCAGGTCGTCTGACCACCTTGTGGTTGGGTGTCCTACGCTTCGCTTAACAGTACGCGGTCGCCATTCGAGACCCTTTTTGCCCCATCGGCCATCGGTTCTTCGCGCTATGTGTCCTGCCCACTGTCACTTCAACGAGCTAATCCGCTGGTATATGTATATGTGTATAGTAAATAAACTCCTCTATCCATATATACCTATACGTGATCCAAATTTGTAAATGACATGAGATAAAAAAGTTGCGAAAACTATTTTCGAAAACTGCCGCGTGACCCCTTTGTACTCGAAATCTAGCCGGCCGGTACTACTAATTGTTCTCACGATTTTACTTTCGAGTTTTGGTCAACATTTTTTGTTTCTGAATTTTTATTTTGATTAGCTAATTAGGCCGTACTTTAGGTCCTCCCGTAGATGTCGTAAAAGGCGATTAAGGGAATACCAGCTAAACAAAGCTTATAAACATCAATGAGACCTCTCCAACCCGTCTGGCCAGCGTGGAGAGTGTAGGCCATGTCCTCTGGCTGCTCTGGCTAAGTATGGCTCTGGCAGTACAGAGAGGGTCATGCTCCTGCAGTGGAGACAAGAAGACCTGATGATGATGATGATGGTGAACGATCCTTATGAAGCGTGGTCTTCGGGTCCAAAACCAATGTAAAATCACCGAGTATATTAGATATCTTAATTTTATTCCTACAGATACTAAAAACGCAGCACTACCTTGGACGAAAATATGCCTAGAACTAGCTTCGTTGGGGCATTACGAGAACAAGTTGCTGAGTCGAGTGTTTTCCCAGGAGTTCCTGAAGGAATTCCTGGTGGGGGACGACAACACCCTGGACTACCTTCAGCTACTCACACTCCACGAGGCTGTGAAAGCATTTCACAGCGACCAGTTCTCACTGCCTGAGGTAAGATAACTTTATATTTTTTCATGTTTAATTTTCCGTACCTAAAGTGTAAAAACGGGACCCATTACTAAGACTCTACTGTTCGTCCGTCTGTCTGTCTGTCTGTCACCAAGCTGTATCTCGTAAACGTGATAGCTAAATAGTTGAAATTTTCACAGATGATGTATTTCTTTTGCCGCTTTAACAATAAATACTAAAAACAGAATAAAATAAATATTTAAATGGGGCTCCCATACAATACACGTGATTTTTTATAGATATTGGCCGGTTTTATTACTTAAGAAGTGTTCTTGCATAGCTGAAGAGGCAATGCATGGGTTGATAAAAGTTTTTATTTCCAGTATCATGTTTGTAATAGCAAAAATCAGTATGTCGGTCTGTCTGTCTGTAGCAGTCTTTCCCAAAGTGGGCGATAACGCCCCCTTGTGGGCGCTGGAGGCTTTAAGGGGGGCGCTAACGGGCCCAGAATAAAGTTGGGGGCGCTGATGTGATTTAAGCAATGAGTGATTTATAACTTCAGCTATTTCATATTTTAAAATTCACTGAAATTAAAATCCTTTTACTACACAACATCCATTTATTAGTTCATATTTATATCCTTTTTTATTGTACAAATATAAACTAAAAATGTAATTAATATTTATTATTTTAATGCGTTCACAACGCTATTTATATCGTTAAAGGAATCAAACACTGAAAAAATTTCGTGTTTTAAAGTTTCGCAGGTGAGGTCCCCACTTCCGATACTCTTTATTATTGTAAAATTGTATTATTATTGCTATTTTTTATTTAAAATTAACAATGTTGATTATTGTTATTTTTTTATAAAAGATACTCTAATGTTCTGGTGTATGTATTATTATTGCTCTCTCTTGTAAAAAAGTCTAGTTTAGAATATAGGTTGAATTAAACTACAGGCAAGACAAATATGTGATTCAGGTTTTTATGGTGAAAAAAATGGGGGGCGCTACAAAATAACTGATTTTTTAAAGTGGGCGTTTGACAAAATAAGTTTGGGAACCTCTGGTCTGTAGCATCGTAGCTCTCGGACGGATGGACGGTAACAATGTGTTTTTTTTTTTTTTTTACGGGAAAGCAAGTTTCCCCTCTTTCTTAGCTATGTTTGATGAAAATCGATTCAACGGTATAGTTATTGGGGGTTAACACTTGACAGTCAGGGTTTTTTAATTTACCTGGCTAGTAATAGATGGCGCTACTTGCTGCATGACATGCTTACGTTGGCAACGTGTCCGGGTTGCAGTACTCGTTTTAAGCAAAATTGGACACTACGAAATGATGATAAAGTCTAATTTGGTATGACATTGAAATAGGGATCAGTTACAGAGTTAACTTTCGAGTTTTCAAGTATTGTAACCTTTTTAACCGACTTCCAAAAAAGGAGGTTGTCAATTCGTCGCGATATTTTTTTTTTATGTATGTTCACCGATTTATTGGGCTTATTACATTTGTCGTGATAAGTAGTTAGGCCTCACAATAAAAGGTTGTATGAAATTTTTTTCATCATGTCAATTAGAAATGAGAAAATTCGTAGGAGAACAAAAACCACTGACATAGCCCAGCGGATTTGCTCGTTAAAGTGGGCGGCACACATAGCGCGACGAACCGATTGCCGAATGGGGCCAAAAGGTTCTCGAATGGTGACCATGTACTGGCAAGCGAAGCGAAGGACACCCACCCACAAGGTGGTCTGACGACCTGACTAAGGTCGCTGGAACGCGCTGGATGCAGGCCGCTCTAGATCGGTCGGAAATTTTTGAAAGAGGCCTATGTCAAGCAGTGGACGTTATGCGGCTGAAATTATGATGATAATGATGATTTATTTAAATAATGTTGTATCTGACAGAATGTGCTGAATAAGGCAAAGTCTCTGTACCCGGTGCATGCGTACACGGAGCAGTTGGAAGAGCATCTGTCGAGAGGACTTGGGAGTCGGGACTATGTCGTGAAGAATGTGTTGTTGCCCAATGGATTTGTTGCCGGTATGATTATCTTACGTGTATACAATATGTAACAAAAACCCTGTCCGATCCTTGTAGGAGCAACTTAGACCGTCAATATGAACAACTTTTCCTATGGGACCAATGCTTGAAACTCAAAAAAAATCGTCATTTTCATAGAAAAGTGTTTGGCCGGTTCGGCAATTTGTATGAAAATGTCGATTTTTTTTAGAGTTTCAAGCATTGGTCCCATAGGAAATGTTGTTCATATTGACGGTCTGAGTTGCTCCTACAAGGATCGGACAGGGTTTTTGTTACATATTGTATACTCAAAAACTGTCAGATAGATCATAGTGTATTTATGTAGTATATGTAGGTATTGTTTATCATAGTATATACTTAATTGTGTGTATTTTTTTGTACGTAGTTTATTGTTTTGACATATAGTCTTTTTTTTTCGCCATGTACATATTCAAGTTTTGCACTACCCCTGTCATTCTCTACATCACCCGTTTGGTTGACTGGTAGATAAGGCCTTAGGCTTTAAGTCCGCCATTACACTTGTATTTGTGTATGAAGTTAAATAAATAAAAAATAAAATATACCTAATGTAACCGCTCAATGACAAGGACGACGTCCAGACCAGTGTTGCAAAGAAACAGTTTTTTTTCTAACATGAAAAAAAACATGACAAGAAACTTTTTTTTTTCTGGCTCATGTTTTTTTTTCAAGAATACAGAATTCAAAATTGTTAAGGCAGTTTCCGTAAAAGATTAATACTTAACAGTTTATAATTAGAGTTTTTTATTTATTTATGAACCTATTATATTTTTTTGGTGAAATAGTACCAGGTTTACATGAATGTATTGGCAACATTCAAATTGCGCACCAGGACAATTTGGTACAAACATAAACCGAACGGGGATTTCCCGGTCCGGGAGACGGGAACATTCATTAGTAATGAACCAAAAATTCAGTCTAAAAACATCAAAAAATCTAAATTAAGTAATTCGATATGTAATTTTAGTAAAATGTAAGAAATAAAAAAGCAATGAAAGCATACTAAATAAATACTAAATAAATTATTCAATTTTCTATAGATTATTTTTCTGAAAAAAAAACTAATTTAGAAAAAAACAAGGGGACTTACTAAGTTTTTCTCATGTTTTTTTTCAACATTGTGAAAAAACAAATACGTTTTTTTTTTTCATTTTTCATCTCTAGTCCAGACAAATGAGTTTCTCAGAAATTGTTGACGTTGAAATTTTCGTTGTAATTTTTGTATCATTTGCTAGTGCACCGCATAGTGTTGACTGTGCAGAGGCTTGCGCCTGCTCTCGGAATTATTCTGGCTGCATACTGCAACTGCAAGTGTCGCGGGCCGCGGCAAGTGTAGTCGACAATTACAGTTGGCAGCTGGGTTTGGAATAGTACCTTATTGTCCGGGTGACATAATCTACAATTTGTATGCAATCAATGTATTATATCAAATGTTACATACAAAAAAGTGCGCGCAATTTTTTTTTTGTTTCCGTATCGAGTTAGCTATCAAATGAAAGATCGAGTTAGTAACTTAGTACATTATTAAAATATTAGGTTGGGGAAAAGTCTTTTCGCATATAGTATGTATGAACTTGTAATAAAACCACTTTGGCTATACTATTTGTACCTGGCTGGTTTTGGTATCATTTAAAAGTTTAAATTTTAAAGAAGATAATTCCAAATTCATTTGTTTTTCTTACCGTCAAGATGAGTGAATCTAATGAAGAAATTAGATACATTTTAAAATTTTACTACCAAAAAGGTAAAAATGCAACGCAAGCCGCGAAAAAAATTTGCGATGTTTATGGACCTAGTGCAGTGTCTGTGAGAGTAGCACAAATTTGATTTAAGCGTTTTCAATCCGGAAATTTTGATGTAAAAGATGCACGTCGCTCTGGTCGCTCTGTTACGGATTAAATGGATGCTATTTTTGAAAAAGTGAAGCTAGATCGGCATATCAGTAGTTACGACGTAGCTGAAGAACTGGGAATTGACCACAAATGGGTACACAAAAAAAGCTTGATATTTGGGTACCTCACGAGCTCTCTGAAAGAAATCTAATGAACCGTGTACTCATTTGTGATTAATGAGATTTATTAATGAGACCGAACCATTTTTGAAGAAATTGATAACTCGTGATGAAAAGTGGATCACGTACGACAAGAACGTGCGAAAAAGGTCATGGTTAAAGGCCGGTCAGGCTTCACAGACTGTGGCGAAACCCGGGTTAACTCGCAACAAGGTGATGCTGTGTGTGTGGTGGGATTGGAAGGGCATTATTCATTATGAGCTGTTACCACCAGGCAGGACCATCGATTCAGAACTCTACTGCGAACAACTGATAAGATTAAAGCAAGAAGTTGAGAGAAAGCGGCCGGAATTAATCAACAGAAGGGGTGTGGTTTTTCATCATGATAACGCTAGACCTCACACATCTTTAACCACTCAGCAAAAATTAAGAGAGTTTGGCTGAGAGGTGTTAATGCATCCGCCGTATAGTCCTGACCTGGCACCTTCAGATTTCCACCAGTTTCGGTCTCTTCAGAATTCTTTAGGCAGTGTCAGGTTAACATCACGAGAGGACTGCCAAAACTACTTGACGCAGTTTTTTGATCAGAAGACCCAAAATTTCTACAGCAATGGGATCATGTCCCTACCTATAAGATGGCAAAAAAATATCGAACAAAATGGTACCTACATGCTTTAGTTAAATGTAAATAAACTATATTAAAAAATGTTTTGAATTTTCATATGAAATGCGAAAAGACTTTTTCCTCAACCTATTATATAAATTGTTACCCGTAATTGGCTCCCGTATTATTTATAGTCGGGTTTTAGTTTTTTTACAAGCTTTTATTTAGTTTCACCTGGCCCGTTGTCTGCCGGTCTGTCTGTCTGTAATCAAATCTTGCAAGTTAAATTGGTCCCACTTCCCGGTTCCCGATTAAGTAAAATTTTGCACGCATACGTATATCGCGTGACGATGCAATATTATGATGACTTGAAGCTGATCTGATGATGGAGCTGGATGGTGGCTATAGAAACTCTGTAATAAAACGTCGCAACCCCATCGAGTTCGGGCTCGTTTGATTCGTCTTGAGGATCACTTTAGTTGTAAGCTTGTTTTAAAAAATATATTTTTTAAATATTGACTTGTTTAACGTAGATATATCTACGTAGTTTTCTGCTGTCATGCGTTGAAAAGACAGATAACATTAAATGTTTTGATTTCAGACCTACTCATGTGCCTGAAAAGCAACTGTCCTATCAAACTACGTAAAAACAGCACTGAACTAAAGGTGCCGTTGGAAGATCTCAACTTACCAAATGGAGGAGTAGTGTAAGTTTTGAACACGTTTTTTCTTTAGTGTAAATAAATAATAATAATTAATCTGACCTGTACTGGATATTGTACATTGTGCAATCCCCGGCACGTAAGTTGAACCAAAATGGCGGTCGTCGGCGCTGGTATAATTATAGGGAATCTTCGTGGTTGCCCGCGAAATTCAAAACTCCCGATGGAATTATCAAAATAAAGCTTTATTTTTAATTAACACCGTATTAAAAATTCACGATAACTGAATAAAATCTTTTTGGCCCATCATTTGGATTATTTAAAAATACATTACACATTTTTTTCTGACGGTCCAAGAAGAATATAGCCCAATAATTTCTTTGGTTGTGTATGAGGCATTTTTTCTTCCAATAAACAACACAAGTTATTCGTTTCGACAAGGTTCGACGACCTCCGTGGCGTAGTGGTCACCGTGCTAGTCCGCCACCCAGAGGTCTCGGGTTCGATCCCCGGTCAGGGCAAGTTGGAAAATGGTCTTATTCAAATTGTCCTGGGTCTTGGATGTTTATCTATATATGTATATGTTATAAAATATAGTATCGTTGAGTTAGTATCCCATAACACAAGTCTCGAACTTACTTTGGGGCTAGCTCAATTCTGTGTAATTTGTCCCTATATATTTATTTATTTATTTATTTACAAGTTAGAAAACAAACTCTAATTTTAAATAAATACTGCACGCGACTGTACTCGTAATGCATCGGGGGGCGAGGGTGCGCGCGGAGGGAGAGGCAGCTACTGCGCGCGTGCGCGGGAGGATGGCAGCACTACGTTGCTATGGTTACGGGCTCTATTACACGTCGCCACCTCATACCGCACCCCCGTTGATACCTGAAAACGTCGTTCTGCGCATAAGTCAACTTATGTGCCGGGGATTGTAACTTGATATATGTATGGCAATACTAAGGAGACAGATTTACTTCTATTTGGTCCGCCGACGCAAAAATACGATTGTTAGTGACAAATATGTGGCCTGGATTAACCGGGAATCGAGATACTATAGTCGTATTTTTAATTAGACGAAGCTAACAGACAGTAGCTAATGTCACTTTGTAGAATAATGTTGCCATATTTAAAGTAATAGTGATGCGTTCAGTTCTCGTTCAATCAGATGAATGAACAAATGTAATAAGCGATGTTTTTTTTTATTTTCATTACCTACCTGTAATTGTTATATTTTATATATCTATAGTTTCAACTGCATGATGTATTGAAAATAGGACAGTCTTACAAGTTTCCTCGCAATGTTTTCATTAATGTTTAAAACACTCGGTATTCAGTATAGGTAGATACTATAGGAACATAGTCGTCGAAAATTTGAACCCCGTACCCGATATCGGCAGTTCGGCACACTAACTATTCACTAGACAATCGAGGCAATTTCATTCATTCAGGAGTTTTTTCAATCATTCAGTTTGTCACAACACTATTTTTATTTCATCAAAAACTGACAACACAGTAAACGTCAGTTGACTTCGTCTAATTAAAAATACGACTATAGGGGAGCATTGTAAAAACACGCCCGATCGCCAGTTGAGTTTATCCGATGACAAAAAGTACCTTACAATGATAAATAAATTATAATTTCTACCCGCATGCTTAGGGACATGCATAACAGTCAGAAGTGTGTATTATCTGTGTGTCGGTCTATGGCATCGTAGCTCCGAAATTGATCATCTGCTTTTTTGCTTGAAGCGAGACTTGACTGCGAATGCTACGATTCAATTTATTTCTTTTTTGATATAGGGGCTCTGTATGTTGTCAGAACAACGCTTCCCTATTTTCAAAAGTCCAATTTGTTACCAAAGTAGTTATATAATTTAAAGCATTTGGCAAACATGAATCGCCCAATTCTACTTTAGTTTAGCGGCTTTCCGTCCGAAAATAGCAATGACGGTTGCTTAAATCTTTTCCCAGTTCTGAGACAATTAGTTTCAAAAAGGGGTTCTTAATATTCCACTCCTATTTCAGGGTTTGCGTCATGAACTTCAACCAAGGCTGTTTCTCAATGAACAGCAACCGCCTGCGAGGCACATTCCGCCTCGTACTCGACATACTCGAGAAGCAGGGTTACGTCGCTGTTCCCGTGAACTCCACTGAATGGTTGAGCGCCCCTGCCCATGAGCGCACGCCATACCTACTCCGCGAAGTTGGTTACAAGTGCGGCGAATTCGGCATGAAGCTATCTGCGACTTGATCCAAAGACTAAACTGTGATTAGAATACTTTTTCAAATTATAGTGATATAGGCGAGTTTTATACAGTTGGTAAATTGAATGATTCGTATGTTATGTAGTGTGAAAAATTACACATGAAATATAGTGATTGTTTTTTATTATAAGAAAATTGATTTTATTTCTTGAATCACATTCACAAGATCGCGAAAAAAAGTTTATCGTATCAGCAGTTTAGCACAGCAAAATGAAAGTACTTGCTTGGTTCCTGCCTAGATTTGATTTCTTTGTTGATTCACATATCTGTATCTGGTTTGTAAACTGAACAAGTTAAATAAAATTCTAAAGTGCAACGCTTTATTATATCGAGCGAAATCAAAAACCTTTCCCTTTACAAGTAGGTAAAGAAAATACGAAATTAAATTGTGTAATATGGCAACACACAGTCCATTTGACACTTACAAATCTTTCTAACTTGTGTATGTCACTGTCATTACTGGCAAATAAAGGATGCCGACTATGCCGTCAATTTTGAATCACTTGTTTGTTTTGATAAATTATTTTCTTTGTTTATTCAATTGTAATCTTGTCATATTAATCTAAATATAACAATAATGATAGTGGGTCATATTCGTTTCCGTTACTGGCTCATATCTCTGTGCTAGTTGGCTTATTTAGCGTTTTGTATTGAAGTTAGGAAGATGTTGTTGCGTTGGGGTTTTTTGCTATTGTTTTGGGTTATTGAGTGCGAATGTAGTTATGGTTGCGTGACCTGGGAGAACGGGAAGGCGCAGATCTTCGTGAGTGACTATCTGGCGGCCATTCCGGAGGTGAACGTCGCCAGGGCTACCTACCGCAATGATATCAATAAGACCGGGTTTGTATTGTTTACATTTTCATGTTATCCCTTACTTTCTTTATCTTATACACATAATACTTTTTCCATGATTACAATACACACTAGCCTAGAAGAGTAGCACGATAGGGGCATGATTGAAAATCGTTTGTGGTGTGGGAGCCCCCCTTAAATATTGATTTTATTTTGCTTTTAGTATTCATTGTTATAGCGGCAATAAAAATACATCATCTCTAAAAAATTCAACTGACTAGCTATCACGGTACATGAGATACGGCCTGGTAACTGCCAGGCAGACAGACAGCAGAGTTTTAGTAATAAGGTCCCATATTTAACCCTTTAGGTACGGAACCCTAAAAATGGAATCAATACAGAATAAAAATACATTCAAATTATGATCCATTCCCTTGATTGGCTTTAAAACCTGCCTGGGAACGGAATTAGCTAGTGCATACAACATTTTTCCTTTTCTCCCAGACCAAAAAAACTGACTACTATTAAGAGATATTATAAATTTATTACATTTTGTCATATGTCTGTATATATTTGAATATGACCAGCCTGAAAGAAAAAAGATGAGTAATTTTCCAGCTGGGCGTACTTGGAGCTGCAAACGTCTGCCAACAACAGCGATGAGAAACAGGCGTACGCCGCTGGCTACCTGGAGGGCTTCCTCACCCGGGACCTCATCTGGATGCACTGGCAGAACATGCTCAAAGGGTATAAATAAACATCATTTATTTAATCTTCTGAAAACAGTACATTGATTTTATACAATGTGCAAGGGACAATAATAAATCGAACTACAGGCTATACTAGATCACTATAGTGATTATATATAAAATAACAATAAATAAACCAAAAAAATCAACATTTCCATACAAATTGCCCGGGCACCTGCACACTTTGCGAAAAAGTGATGTAATATAGCCCGTGTATCTGTTATTTAGATTTCCGGAAGCCACGTGGCGAAAGATACTACCCTATTGCAAACTGATTATTTGCAGATATTGCTACAACAAAACAGATGTGTGCGGGATGATCGATGACTACCTGGACAAAAATGAGGACTACATCAGTTCCATGATCAAAAAATATCCTGAAGACCCGTACTGGTATCAGGTGAAGTCAAAGTCAAATCATTTATCTTTGGACATTTGTATCACTTGATAATTGTCAGTTTTTCTTTCGGTTTTATAATAGTTGTTAACGTCAGATCATTTACTTACAGCTAAGTTTACTGCCGCTTCCTAAGCGCAAGTAAAGAAAATCATATATTTATCTTTGGACAAGGCGTGACGATAGGGTTAAAAAAGTATAATTGTAATAAGTCAGTCTTTTAGATGATCCAAATATAATGGACCCGTAATTTTCAGTTTGCCAAAAAAGTAAAAATTCACAAAGATACGAAGCGTCAAAGTTCCGGAGTGGGGGCTTGCGACGTCACCTTTAATGTAAAGTCGTATGTAGCCGTGACGTTTTGCGAAATTTCAATGCGCTGTATCTTTGTCATTTGTTGTTTCTTAGGGAAAAGAAGAAATACTTGTACAATATTTTTTAATAATATAACCGATGGGCTAAAAATATTTTTCCATTCGTCATGCCTCTTTCGATTTCATAATAAGTAGTAGTTTCGTAGTAAGTAGTTGACGTTAGATCATTTATAATACTTACACAGCAGTTTAGTGTCGCTTCCTAAGCGCAAGTGCAAAAGAAGCGGCAACAAACTGCACTAAAGCCATCTACTAGCTTTTCTCAAACGATACCCATTAGCATACCATAACATTGGTCGCCTACTCACCTCAGAGGCTTGCCATGTGTTTATCAGTTTACAAATATAATATAATGTTGACTCATTATAACATGTTGTGCTTGCGAATGATCGAACAAACATAAATATAAACACAAGTAAAATAGTGTTATCTATGCTAGACTGTAAGGTATTTATTCTATGGGCCTTGTTGCCTGAAATAAAACGATTTCATTTCATTCATTTCAGTCATTGCATCCATTTCATTCCATAAATAACGTCATAAGAAATAATTGCATAATTTTGCGTTTCGTTTCGCATTTCCACAGTATTGGTTGAGTACTCTCCAGAAGCCTCTTTGATTTAGGGGATACATAACCCTTCCTTAAATAACCCTTCCAACTATTTTTACAGTTCAAACTAAGAGCTCATTTGCCAAAAGTGGCCGTTTTTCGCAAATGTGCGAAGAAAAACTGAACTTCTTCTTACTGGTCTTAGGACAATCCAGTGATTATCCTCCCCCCTCCCCCCTTTCAGTAAAGGGGGGAGGGGGGGTAAAAAAATGAGTCACGTAGTATGGTACGTTCCCTAAATACATTGCCGCTTCGCTTCCTAAGCGCAAGTGCAGAAGAAGCGGCAACAAACTGCAGTGTATGTGTCAATATCTCTTGCCTACTTACGGTTGCAGTTGAAGCTGTTCTACATCCAGCTTGAAGGGCTTGCCATCGGGTACAAGGAAGCCACCGAAAATCCATACGAGCAGCTCACTATCAGGGACTTTGTGTGAGTACATAATATATACATTGTGGAAGGGACATAACCGGAATAAATCAAACCACGGGCTTTACTAGATCACTATAGTATAATGAAATTAAAATAACACTCGAAGAACAAAAAAAATTGGAGTTTCCATTGAAATTGCCCGGGCGGCAGCACACCTTAGTATGGAAATGCAATGTCCCTTTCACGTTGTATATAAAACGTTTATTAATACCTATAGTCATGTAGCGATACGAGGTGATATGCTCGACCGCCACAAAGGGAAGATCTTCCCGCCAGGCATGTTGTTGCACCGGGGAACCGCGGCTCCGACGGTGTATCGTCGGAACTTGTACATATGCAGCGAATCGGGCGAACTCTGAGATCGAGATGTAGGATACTGCGGGCGCCATCTCATATGCTTCTTGTAAACTATTTTGTCGGTTGTCCCTTGTTTTGTAGTTCCTCATAGTGGCCGTAGAGGTCGCCACAGTCATATAACACACTCTGAGGAAAAATACAAAATTACAAAACTTTAAGAAACATGTAAGAGTTGGACTACATCTTGCAGCACGGAACAGCACTTTTCTATGCTGCTATCCTTTTCTGTCGCTCAGAAGCGTCATTCGCTAGAGCGAGAGAACACCGAGAAACCACCGCTCTGTCTCTCTCTCTCTCTCGATTATTTTTACCATAAATTGTAATTTACTATGCACGGCAACCTTTTTTTTGTTTCAATGTTTTTGAATATTCTGTGTAAACGATTGATAACAGTTAATCTAAATTATTTTTAAATTTTTTGAAGTAATTGGCATACAAAAGGTCTTTGTTCAAGTTGCTGAACTTGCCTTTGGACGCATTGACATAAGCTACTTATACACCCGAATGGTCAGAAGAATACTACATGTTTTTTCATCTGTACCATGCTACTTGGACAGGGCGAATCGTGAGCGTGCGTGATCCGAAACGCCCTTAGCCGATTTATTCTTTCACCGCGAACGTCAGATTTATAGCGAGCGTCGTATATTTTCGACATAAAAATGCTCGTATTGCACATTACTCAAGTATCCACATCCCTTTTTAGGGTTCCGTAGTAAACAAGGAACCGTTATAGTTTCGCCATGTCTGTCTGTCTGTCTGTCCGTCCGCGGTTGGCGGTTTGGCTTGGATATGTGGTAAATTAAAATATTGAAACCATGACTAACCATTCATGTTGGGTATCTTTGAATAGGTCTTTCAAAAATATTATGAGCTCGTGAACACCGTTTTTCAATTTAGGGATCAGTTTCTGAAATATTTGGTTTTAAAGTTAATTTTTTTGTTTGAGTCAAGTGCCCCCCCTCCCCCCCCTTATCTGCTAAACGGTAATATATAAATACGTGAAAAAATTCACAGCTTTAGTATATATAACGAAATTTAAAGGAAAACTGTCAGAGCTAAGTAGGGTTTACAAATTAAAAAATTACAGGCGATCAACTTATAATAAAATGTAGTCGCAAAATGAAAATTTCACACAAATTCAATAGAAAATTAGACATTTTTAATGGCATAAACTCAAAGTGGGCATTCGTAACTACGGAACCCTACACTTCGCGTGGCCCGACACGCACTTGGCCAAATTTGGTTGTAGGTATTTATTTTCGATTCACTTTGCCTCGCGCTGAGCCAATGTCAACTGATATAATGTATTGCGGTGAAAGGGAACCTAGTTAAAATTAAAAATACTTTATTTTTTTAAAGTTGGATCAACATGCTGGGCGATCTGGACGAGTTGGCGTTCGCGCTGGCCATGCCCGAGCCCGCGGCCGACTCCCTGCTGTTCCCCGAGCACTGCACGGGGCTGGTCAAGCTGCTGCCGGACTTCAGCGAGCTGTACACATCGCAGGTCACGTGGAACAGGTCCATATTTTTTTTTAATCCTATTTTACGGCTCTGGATACTAGTCCTTTAGAGCCCATCTTTATTTTATCACTTCTTTATTCCTAACCCTAACCCTAACTATACAATCAAAGTTTGGTGTAGGTCCTTTGATTGCTTCAAGGGAGCATCTGGCAACAAATCTATACGAGTCCACTGGTTTTCATAAATATAAGGCTTAGGTTCGCTTGCACCATTCTGACTGATTTATTTCCATACAGTTCTTGCTCGCGTACATTCTGCGTCTATCTCGTTCACGACATAATTAAACCGCTTTTTAACCGACTTAAAAAAGGAGGAAGTTATCAATTCGTCGCGATCCTTTATTTATTTTTTTACTGATTACTCGCAGACGCGTAGACCGATTTGGAAAATTATATTTTTTTTTTTAATGTGTATACTGTCCAGGTGGTCCCATAGTAATTTTATTAAAATCGGTTGTGTAGTTTGGGGGTGAAGTCGGTTTTTAGTTTTGAAAAATTATAATTAGATTATTCGAAAATAATGGAACCATATTTTTCAATTTGTCCTTTTTTTTCTTCTCTCCTTGTCATATTCCTATACGTGGTTGTAATGTAACAAAAAGTAAAAATTCACAAAAATACCGAGTATCTAAGTTCCAAAGTGCGGGCTTTTGACGACACCGCTATGTAAACAAATTTTCAACACATTAGCTCCGAAAGTGCTATTTATCACACTGATTTTACTTATGTAATGTACTTCATTACGCACACATTCGAAATCGTGCGGTAAATATTACTTACCGCACAAGTGCGGTAAACTGTTTTTCAAATATTTTGGAATAAGATTCTATAAATCCAAAATATCGAATATTATTTTTGGAACATATAATCTCTGCATGCAGTCAATCTAGGCTCATACCAAAACCTTGTTTTACTCAAAAATTATTCCATTTTATTTATTAATTAAAATACTTGTAACAACACTCAAATAAATTAATAAATCTGTTCTGTATTTTAAAAAAAACTGTTTTAAAATAATCGTTTGGCTGTTGGTAAATTGGTTTCTGTGTCTCTCGTACTACAGACTCGCGCATGCGCAAAGTGCGCCTGAAAAAGAAAAGCTAAGCGCGCCATATTTCTAATTTTCTTTAACAAGATTTATTGTAAGTTTAAGTGAAGTGTTTTGTTATTGAAGTTTGTTTTCCCCACTAATGTGTTGAAAAACGTAGTATGGCACACGTGTGTATTGTTCATCACAAGTCTTGGCACCATAGACAAACGCGCGGGCTTCGCCCGCTTGTGAGTCAACCCGCCTCGACTGTAATTAACAACTTACCACACTTGTATCATAAACTACTATAACAAACGTACGAAGCCGTGACGTCACGCGAAATTTAAATGCGCTATATGTTTATCGTATTTTTAGTTTCTTCTTGATAAAGAATTCTTTATAGAGTTCCGAGCCCAAAATGGGACCATGTTACTTAGACCCGCTGACCGTCTGTCCGTCTGTCTGTCTGTCACCAGGCCTGACTGTGTCACATGCATGAACCTTGGTAGCTAGACGGTGGAAATTTTCACAGGTGATGTATTTCCGTTGCTGGTACGGAACCCTCCGATACCGACTCGCACTTGACTGGTTATTTATAGATGTTCGTTTTGTTCGCAGCTACCAGTCCATGCTGCGCTTCCAGAAGATGTACGTGCTGCAGTACCGGATGTCGCCCGGCTCTGACCGCCGCATACCCGGATACAAGATGTCTCTCTCCTCATATCCGGCCAACTTACAGGTACCAGACACCTTGGCCTGGCCGCATGTCATAAGATTTTTTCTGTCAGAGTATTTCTGACGCGTGCCGGCCAATATGTTTTGTTGACCCCGCATACAATCAGACACTTCCGAATTCTGCCTTAATTTTAACTTCTTCCAAGCTGTTCTGACAGAAAAGAAATAACTTACAATGCACCTGCTTCTCTTACCGCGCAGATTTTAAAAGCTGGTCTAAAAGCTAGCAACATCACTATTTTGATCATTTTATTCCATTTTTACGTCCATCGTTAATTATCCATACGTGTCTATTGAGTCTTACGGTCCTAGGCTTCAAGACCGGATAAGACGTAATATTCACAGTGAATTTTGGTACTGTAATAACATTTTTTTTAAAACATTATTTTTTGTAAAAAAATGATTTTTTTTTTGTTAAAGAATGTTTTATCAATTTTTTTTCGACAAAGTGTTATTAAAGTAAGTTCATCACATTTTTTTATACATTAAATTTTTTTTTTATTTCTTAATTTGGTTGTAGTCTTTGGACGACTTCTACATCATCTCGTCGGGGCTGGTGTCCGCGGAGACCACCATCGGCAACTCCAACCGCACACTCTTCGAGCTAATCAAGCCGGTCGGACAGGTACGTCCGCAGCCTGCAAACTATAATAAATTTACTGTGATAGAGCCACGTTACCATAACATGCCTACAAAATGTGCATTCTTATTTTAATAAAAAAATTACATAAGAATTTCATACACAAATAACTTTCACGGTCAGAAAATTTAAATACCATTTGAGAAATACCAACAAAATAAAATTAAGAACACCAAGAACAAACTTTGGTAAGACATAAATTATATGAAGAAGCAGAATTTTTTTTATCTCGTCTACTCTAAAAACGATGATGTCATCCCAAAATATTCCGAGCTAAAGTTACTGCTGGATGAATGTAGGTAAACATTTTTATTGTCTTCGCTTCGGAAAAAGAAATAAGTATAATTAATTTTTTTTTCTTTAATTTAAGTAATTACAGAAGTTTTAGGTTTTTTGTCTTGACATATAATTATTTGTGTAAATGTAAATACTTTTACGTAGGTTTAAGCCGATACTGAAGAGGTATCAAGTAAGTTATGAGTAAACATTTTATCGTAAGTTGGTGGTCTTCGAAAAAAAGTATTTATTGTATGAAAACGACACCAAACAAAGGTTAGTTTTAAATTGTCGGTTGAAGTCTGATTAGGTATTGTAGATGTTCTACTTTTCCTTATATTCTGTTTTGTATTTGCTAGTTTTTCTTATAGATGGAGATGAAAAGTAGAGTGTGTCACTCGGGTATAATATATTTATCTCGGGCGATATAAATGAATCCCTCGCTTCACTCAGAATTCCACCGTAGAATCACTCGCTCCGCTCGTGATTCAACTGTGGAATCCTTTGTTTCGCTCTGGATTCAAAGTAGTGCCCTCGCCTTCAAAATATTACCTTATCCATCCACTATTTAACACTAGCTTTTATTTGAAACAAATAAAATATTTTTTTTACTTAGCTATTGCATAGTTTTTATCGCGGGCTCTGAGCGCGGCGACCGAATCAAGAAATCCCGTAACGAAAATAAAACCTAACACCCCCCACTCCGCCTAAACGTTTCTCGGCAACCGGCGACCGGCACAGCGGCGCGGCGTTGAAAGCCGTGCATCGTCGTCGAACGTCGTTTCAGTTCGGCAGACTTCGGCACGGTGTTTGTGTGCGTGCGACTAGACGTACGCGTGTGGACTAGCTGCTAACTGCTCATAATGAAAATTCCTGAATAACCTCCATGTATAGTAAGATAATAAAAAAAGTTTAATTGATATTAAATTCTCATTTATTCAATAAAAGGATAAACATGTTTTCTTACTTGTATCGGTCACCTCAAAAAGTGTAACTTTAATTAATATCAAAGAAAAAAATACTGCATAAATAAAAAAAAATAATTATAATTGCATAAGTTGAGAAAAAATGCTATGCAATAGCTTTACCGTGGCCACACGTTTTTATTTTTTTATTTCATTAACATACTACAAAATAAATATAACATAACATTACACAACATTTCTATAAACCACTGAGGTTTGTAGTGAAATGCTTAAAAGTTATTGTACGTGCAAAAAAAAAATACAATAACTGTTTATTTTTACAAGTTCAAGTAGGTACTTATGTGTAGGAACTAGTAGGAAGGTTTATGAGAGTATCCTTAGAAAAATTAAATGTTTAATAAAGACTGTTTTCTTTTATTTTTCCTGCTAAAGATGTCTAGCTCTTCATTGGGGTCCATTTCTTCCGCAACGTCTTGATGGATATGCATTACAGCCTGTCCATTCAAACGCTCTTCAGTCATACTGTTGCGAAGATATGCTTTTAAGTATGTACTGTGATAGAATCTTCACAGTACACAAAAATATCGTCGGGGGGGGGGGGGGGGGCACGTGCCCCCGTGCCCCCCCCTACCCCTAAATCCGCTACTTTTTTGTTTAGATCCTGGAGTTCGCGCGCGCCATGGTGGCGAACCGGCTGGCGCACAGCGGCCGCGAGTGGACGGACATCTTCCGGAAGCACAACAGTGGCACCTACAACAACCAGTGGTAACGAGAACATATCATCCTGCTGCAACATGTCCACTGCTGGACATAGCTACCCCTACGAAACGACCGATCGGAACCGGCCTCCACGGTTCCGTACAAAAAATGAAAAACAGAACCCTTAGGGCGAGGTTTCAGTCTATCTCTGTCACAAACTCTAAGTGCGAAAGAGATAGCAGAACCCGTCGCGGGTCACCTGTCTCTGTCACACGCAGAGTTTGTGACAGAGATAGACTGAACCCGTCGCTTGCGCCCTCGTCACTTAACGAACGCCTTTATAGGATCACTCGTGGGTCTGTCTGTCCGTCTGTCCGTCACAGCCAATTTGCTCTGAATCTACTGGACCAAATCTTGTATAATTTTGTTACTAAGTTTAAACCATTATCCGACCAAATCAAGTTGACATCTAGTAATATCACACTATCTCACCTGTCAATGTCAACTTGATTTGGTCGGATAATGGTTTAAACCTAGTAACAAAGTTAGTCCTGTTTTCATAATAAGACGGACTGTGTCATATATCAAATGAAAGGGCTCGTTGTGAGGATCTCAAATATATTTTTTCTTATTATTTTCAAATAAATAGTATTGATTTTATTCATGAAATTGACCGTAAAAATAATATTTGGTCAATTTTCATTTGAAATTTACCACCTTAGGAGGTGGTAAATTTCAATTTCAAAATCAGGTGAAATTTGGTAGGCCAAATTTCACCTGATTAGGTCTAGTAAATTCGGAGAAAATTGTTTGTGACGGACAGACAGACGCACGTGTGATCCTATAAGGGTTCCGTTTTTCATTTTTCGTACGGAACCCTAAAAAACATGAAAGGTCGCGACGAATTGATAACCTCCTCCTTTTTGTAAGTTTATTTTATTTAAATAAAGCGATGCTGTGTGGTTTTTTTCGTGGGCAGGTTCATCGTGGACTATAACCGGTTCCAGCGACGCACGGCCCTCAAGCGAGGCAAGGTGTTCCCGGGACTGCTGTGGGTGCTGGAGCAGCTGCCCGGGCACACGCAGGCCGCAGACTTGTGAGTGTTAGTGGCCAACATCCATACCTGTAACTATTGACCAATCAACTGATCCTTATTTCGCTGTGAAGCCACTGATGTAAGTTAGTTATTTTGTTGATCTTGTATATTTGATAGACGACAGGAGACCAAAAAATTGTTAAGAGTATCAAAGGGTTATCAAGATATGGACTGGTATTTGGATATTGACTTCGCCCCAAACTGTCCACTTGTGACCCCTTATCACCAGTTGACAGTTTGGGGCGAAAACTGTCTGTCAAGTGGTGACAAGGGGTCACCAGTTGACAGTTTGGGGCGAACTGAGCTCAATTCAAGGCTAAGTCTGGGCATATAACACAGCTAAGTCTAGTCACATAACTATGTGAAACCCTTCCGTTGGTCCCGTGGTGTAGAGCGCGGGGGGGATGAAGGCTTATTTGACGCCCCTAGTGACATATGACCCTTGGTAGGTTCCGCCCTTGTACTATTAAAGCAGAGGCCGTCCATGTGTCGCCTAACTTTAAACTCGGATAAATCCTCTCTACCCATCTTTTATTGTATTGTATAATATAAGCCTTTTATCCCGCACTCTTGGGCTTATATTGGTGCGTCTTATGTCTCTGAGTACAGTGTGCCTCTTGGCAAAGGCCTGAAACCATTTCCATTGCTTTCTGTCTCTGACGACTCTTCTCCAGTAGGGCCTGAAGTGGTTTACTTTACTTACTCTACCCTTTTAGAAAAAAATAAAAAAGGGGGTAATCTTAATTCCATGGTTTCAATTATAAGGCAGTTTTTATTGTAACATGGTAAAAAAAACGCTCCTGTTCAGAAAATGTAGTATTACTACCATTGATTCTTTCAAAAAATTAATATTCGATATATTTGAATGCAATTTATTTATCCTAAAACATTCAGTATGGATATATAGAGTTTTAATTATGATAGATCTGTATTTATCTGGATTTCGTCGACAACAACTGTCGGCCATGTCGAAAAACGCAATTTGCTGATTGGCTCTCATGAAATCTATATTTGAAAAAAGAAATGTCCCATGGATCTGACTTTGATAAAATATCATGATTCTGACAATTTATTTCTCAAGCACTATGCGGATTTATACACAACTGACAAAATTGATTCAAAACATATTTTTTTCCTTCTTTTTGATAATAAATCTAAAAAATACAGAATTTGATTTATTCGAGTGAAGTTAAGCAACACATTTACTTTACACAAATTTTCGACTGTTTGTCCCGCTTTATCCCGATCCGTTTACTGCATGACCCCCTATCGCTGTGACGTAATAGGTGGACGGCCCCTCAGCATTACCATTGTTCCAGAACGGGTGAGCTGACGAAGACCTCATACTGGCCGTCGTACAATATCCCGTACTTCCCGCGCATCTTCAACCTCAGCGGCGGCAACGAGCGCGTGCGGGTGTTCGGCGACTGGTTCGGGTACCACACCAACCCTAGGGCCAAAATTATCAAGCAGAAACAGGTAAGGCGACTTCCATTAATCACATGAGGCTGGAAAGACGGAGATCCGGAAAAAAAACTCACTACATATCACCTAAAACACGTAATTAATAGACGACCCTAAGGTTTAGCAAATGGCGTAGGATTAACAAAAGGGTAGATCGAATACGGCCTGCTTAGCATCAACGAGCGTGGGCGGGTGTTCGGCGACTGGTTCGGTTACCACACCAACCCCAGGGCCAAAATTATTCAGCAAAAACAGGTAAGGGGACGTCCACCTCTCAAGACCCGCATGTTGCCTTAAGATGCTACTTCCATCTAAAAAAAAGAAAAAATCTACCACTTATCACCAGGGAGGTTAAAAAGTTCCTGAAAACATTACGTGGTTAATGGATGACCCTAAGGATTAACAAATGGCGGCCCATAGTCACTGCCTACCACTGAATCAATTGAACAGCGCTGGCCTTGCTTGCTCAGGTTAGAAATAATATGACCTGTATAACATCATCCTTATAGTAGTACGTGATGCGAACTAGGATATATATTTAATTAATACGCAAATAATTTATTTTGTTAATTTAGCAAATCACGTACTAACTGGACGTGTAAATTAAATGTAACACTGTACAATGTTTTTGTATAAATACTCCTCCTAATTCAAATAAATTATCCATTATCCTGTTGCCACTCCTGGCCTGTAGACGGTGATGGATCGAACCAGATCCTATGGGTTTTATTAGTACCTCAGTGGTCGCTTAGTTACATATCTTCAACGAGCATGTACGGGTATTCGGCGACTGGTTAGGGTACAACACCAACCCCAGGGCCAAAATTATCAAGTTGAAACAAGTTAGGGAATGTCCATTAAACATGTTAAGGTCTGAGGGCAGAAAAAAAATCTACTGCATATCACCGGGGAGGTTAAAAAAAGTTACTAAAAAACATCACGTGATTAATGGACGACCCTAAGGTTTAACAAATGGCGTAGGATTAACAAAAGGGTAGAAACAATGCGACATGCTTAGCTTCAACAAGCGAGTGGTGTTCGATAACTGTTTCAGGTTCGGGTACCACACCACCCCAGGGCCAAAATTGTCAAGCAGGAACAGCTAGGGGTTAACAAGTGGAGGTATGTTAGGCGTCGTCCATTAGTTACGTGATGTTTTTGGGCAATTTTTAGCCCCCTCATCCCCGCCTGTATGTGAGGTTTTAGACTTTCACCTGGTTGAGAAAGTCTTGATTAATTTTATCCCGGAGGATTTATATTACCTTATTGTCTTTTTTACCCAACTGCACCAGAAAGAGGGTTCTGTTTTTCGAGTGTATGTAATACATAAACTCGTTAAGGTTGAATATAACAAAAATGTAATATGATCCTTGTTGGTCGTAATAAAATTGTATTTTATTTATTATAACGGCTTGATGGATTTGGCTTAAGGGGTGTTGTTAGATTCGTCTTAATTGTAAAAGTGACACTGGTTCTTTTTACTTGCCCGCTTCATAAGCGGTGCGTTGAGGTAGTGCTCTATTCACAAAATGTCAGGGTCAAGCATTTTCCGGACCTTACGAGACTTAAGATTGTCTCTTATATTTTTTTATATACCCGTAGCGGGTAAGGCGTTTTGCACACCTCCGCACCCCCAGCGGGACCGGATTGTATCCAAGTATCTCAATTTGTATAGAAAACACACATAGGACAACATACAGACACCGCATCGAGAGCACAAAAAAAGACATAATAATAATATGACAAAGCCCTTCTGGCGAGTAGGCGACCAATACTGTGAAAATGAGTTTCTTTCGACGTTTCTTCTCAGCAGTGGTCAAATAAATTAAATTTCAATATAAACTACACGTAATGTATATTATACTTATTGACGTGTAAAAGTGCCTGTAAAGGTCTAATTACTGAATAAACATTTGAATTTTGATTTTGCGTCTACACGCGTCGTTTTTGTATAGCGGCCATGCGGAGCAGTGTGCTTAAAGCAAAAATGAAAATATCGCGGATAATTGAATTTTTTACACTTAATAATTTGTTTAATTTTATGTTATTTATGGGTTATGGCCTATGCATGCCTGCAACATCAGGAGTACCTCATTGGTACAAATTGTAAATCAATACTGCGGATGTTCCGGGCAGGCCACGGTGAGCAACCTGGCGGAGCTGTTCCGCGTGATGCGCTACAACGACTTCCGGCACGACCCGCTGGCGCGCTGCGCCGCCTGCCGCCCGCCCTACAGCGCCTGCAACGCCATCGCGGCCCGGAACGACCTCAACCCTGCCAATGGTGAGTGAGCTTAAGAGCAGCCTTCCCGTCTTACTTGTCATACAAACGCTCGTACGTAATTATGGCGCTGTAAGTGTCCTTAAAAACTTTTGAACTAACAGATATCTTGTGCACTGTTTCAAGGTTTCTATCGAAATAAAAAAATTTCAATTTGGAAAAACAAGTTCAGTATACGCCTCCAAAAATCTGCTTCTTTGCACCAATTTTACCTGAACTTCGACCGTTTATAAAGTACTCGTAAATTGTAAAAATAAAAAATATTTCTATAGAAACCTCGCAAATGTAATGAAAATTTTAAATAAAAGAAATTTATTTCATACACTTGTAGGGCTTACTGACAAAAACGTATATCCTGGAACAAGTTTTATGAAATTTCCGCACCCTATGAATAGTTAATATTCGTTCAATGAATAGTTAATAATAATACTAATTTCATTAAATAGAATGCAAACTGTGCCCTAAAGCGCTATCTCTCTCTTTTTGATTTGCATTTTTGTCTAGCATTGCCCTGGATGAAAAAACAAGCTTTTCGAACTATGCTCGCTTTAACGACAGAGCCGCCGGGAAGGGCCGCCTTAATATTAGGTTCTTACATATGAAAATGGCATTTTGTACGGGAGGAAGAAAAGGTCAAATATTTTTTAATTTAGTAAAGTATGAACCATTGTTTTCTATGCACTTTTGCCATCTCATAGGTAGTTCATTGAACCCTTTACTAAAAAAAACCATTCGGAAGGGAATCAATAAAATATTTAAAGGCTGTTAACCCTAAAAGCCAAGAAGTTATCCTTTCGAAAAAAATGGTAATCTGTTGGAGCAAGGTCCGGGGAGCACGGTGGGTGTTAAAGGCAGTCCAATTAAAGCTCTTTTAAAAATTGAAATGGAATGTCGAAAATTTTTATTAGTTTTTTGGTTGTTGTTTTAATTTCATTATACTAAAATGATTCTAGCCCGTGATACGATTTATTACACGTATGCCCCTTATTTATATAGAGCTAAAAAATCCATAAGTACGTAATGGATTTTTTAGCTCTTTAAAAGTGCATTGTCTAAATTCGTCAGATCGCCATCAAAAAATTGTTTCTTAGAGTCTACTTGAAGAATTCTGCGCTGTTAGTCTAGAAACATGTTTTACATTAGTTTGATCTGATTATCACAAATTTTTTTGAAAGAATTAGTTACGTGATATTTGTCGAGATCCCCCCTCTCCACCAGGTGAGATTTGGTGAGGCTTTGCTCGACCCCCTCCCCCTGATCACCTCACGTAATTAATGGACGCCCCCTTTGGTTGGCTCTGAGATTTTGGAGGGGCGGGGAGGGTTGAACCCTAAAACCCCTCTGGCTACAGCCCCGAAAGCTTTCCCGCTCAGACAAGAACTTCAAAGATAAAGATAAATTTGTATGTGTAATAATAAGCAAGATAATTATATTTTATTTCGTCCAATCATGTTTGACCATCACAGTTTAGTTTTAATAATTTTTAACAGTTTTTTTGTTTTTGTTCTTCGTGTATGTAAGTGGCCAACACTGTCAGATTTTTCAGGCTGCCTAAAGGCAGCTGACACAGCTTGACGACTGCCACAGTCGGGACCAACGGCTTATACGTGCCTTCCGAAGCACGGAGGAGCGCTAGAAATTTGTGTGCCACTTGTGGCCACCCATCCAAGTGCGGACCACGGCCGGTGTCGCTTAACTTGCGAAAGCGCTAGTAATGCACACTCCCGCCGGGCCACCGTAACTAGTTGAGATTGCGCTGTAGGCACGTACCCGTTCCGCGCGCTGGGCCACCGCAGCCACGGCGCGACGGACGCCAAGCTGACGAGCGCGGCGCTGCGCCGCAGCTTCCAGTTCGTGGCCGTCGCCAGCCCGCCGCACAACATCTCCCGGGGCATCCCGCCCTTCAAGTACGTTGTAGCGTTGCAAGCAATATCTTTATTGTTTATTTGATTGTTAAGTATATATTTAATTTAGCAGTATCACTTAAATATGTATCATTATTAACGGCAATAGTATCATCACATGATTTCGACTTGATCTTTGTCAGTGGTTATCTGGTAGTGCTTTCTCTCTTATCTTTTGGTACCACGGAAGACCAGCGGCATGATGTAAAGGCACATCATTGCCCTATGCTGAGTGGTGCCATTTCGGTGTAAAACTAATTTTAGTTATTTAGTAATCCTACTGATGTATACTAATTTGCACTGAATAAAATATTTTTCTTTGTTTCAATAGTATCAAATATCGATTGCCTATCGATACTATCGTGACCTCGAAGTACAGTCACAATATCGGTAGTATCAATAGTATAGATAGTAAAGGTACTATTTGTATTAAAAACTATCGATAGTATCGATACTATCTAAATTCAATAGTATCGATACTATCGATAATTTTGTCTTTCATCAATTGTCCACGATACTGAACTGCCCTTTATAGAAAAAGTTATTAAAAATGTAATAAAACATTTTATTTTATTATTTACATTAATTGTCCGTTTTGTCGAACGCTACTTTTTATTTTTGTTTTTCGTTAATTGTTTTTATGGAGTAGTTCAATATCACGGACAGAGCTTGCTCTTACCCCCAAATTCATAAAAAATTACAAACGTTTGCTAATCCTGCTTGAGTTAAAATATGTTTTGTCTCGTTCTTTCAATGTCAAATATTAAGAAGAGGAAAAGGGACAAAACATGTTTTAGCTAAAATAAGTTTAACAAACGGTTGTATTTTTTTATGAATATGAGGATTAAAATTTAGCTGGTGTTTACTTTTCTATTTTGATGGTCAAAAACTATTTTGTCAACAAAACACACCATTTATATGTATTCGCTTCGCTTTTTTTTATGACTGATATTTTTCTTCAGATGGAGTGAATTCGACCTGAGCCCCCAGATCTCGCATGTGGGCCACCCGGACCTGTGGATGTTCCCGCCCGTGCTCCACGCGTGGGAGTGGAACTAGACGTAAAATGTGTACAGTGGCCTTGGATAATGCCTACTATGTAGTTAGAAAGGGTATATAAGCTTCTAAAGTATCCATTTCTCGGCTTCACCAGTGGGTTGACTGGTAGATAGTTAATGGCAAGTAAGCTTTAGAAGGATAAATGAATTTTTCGGGGTCCAGTTTTGGTCTGATCATGCGCTAGATAAACGTTCAAAAGTAAAACTTTTCTTCGCGTTCTCACTTTACCCTGTAAACAGTAGTTCATAAAATTTGAAGGGTTATTTAGGGCATGATCAGACCAAAATTTTAAATGATATTTCCTTTTCTTTCCAAAAACTTTATTTATAATGGGCCCCGAAATAATCATGCATCTTAAACACGCCTATTACCTACATTAGTAAAAGAGTTGAATTAATAAAGCCGATGGGAGGTCAATTTAACAGTTTTGTCGATGTAGCAAAGGGTGGAAGCAAAAACTTCTTGATTAAAATCGAAATTTTACATTTTGAGGCAAATGCAACAAGAAACAAGAATTAAGTTTAAAAAAAAAACTAAAACCTGGCAACGTTAATTTGTTGCTTTCGGAGAAAAGTCGCAAGGTTTCACGTCGATATAATCTCCCCAGCTGGGCACCAGCCCTGCCATGTAGAACATGATTGCGCCCCAAATGAACATAAACCCTTCGTGATGTCTCAGTGATCTTCTCAGGGAGTCAATGTTTGAACTCGATCAAAAACTCGTGTCGTGGACGAAGCTAACAAAACCGAAAGACTAGAGCAGAGGTTCCCAAACTTATTTTGTCAAACGCCCACTTTAAAAAAATCTGTTATTTTGTAGCGCCCCTAATTTTTTTTACCGTAAAAACCTGAATCATATATTTGTCTTGCCTGTAGTTTAATTCAACCTATATTCTAAACTAGACTTTTTTACAAGAGAGAACAATAATAATACATACACCAGTACATTAGAGTATCTTTTATAAAAAATAACAATAATCAACATTGTTAATTTTAAATAAAAAAATAGCAATAATAATACAATTTTACAATAATAAAGAGTATCGGAAGTGGGGACCTCACCTGCGAAACTTTAAAACACGAATTTTTTTCAATGTTTGATTCCTTTAACGATATAAATAGCGTTGTGAACGCATTAAAATAATAAATATTAATTACATTTTTAGTTTATATTTGTACAATAAAAAAGGATATAAATATGAACTAATAAATGGATGTTGTGTAGTAAGAGGATTTTAATTTCAGTGAATTTTAAAATATGAAATAGCTGAAGTTATAAATCACTCATTGCTTAAATCACATCAGCGCCCCCCAACTTTATTCTGGGCCCGTTACCGCCCCTCTTAAAGCCTCCAGCGCCCACAAGGGGGCGTTATCGCCCACTTTGGGAAAGACTGGACTAGAGCCATATTCATGTACATCGGTAGGTGTCTTCTATTGATAAAAGGTCATTTAGACCTAGATTTTTTTTATTGCGTAAAAGACACGTGCCTATGCGACAGAATGCGATAACTGTCACGCTCACAAGAGCAACAGAGATAGCGATCAATTTGACTATGAGAGAAGTTCTCATAGAAATCTTTAAAGCCTTTAGTGGGCTTTAGTGGCCTCGAACATCGTCACACGAAAATTGGATTGTAAACTGTTAATTTGTAAGTTATCTTACCTTGTAAAGATGGTATCGTACTGCTTTACAGATTGTATAAAAATATTATAAAATATAGTATCGTTCAGTTAGTATCCCATAACACAAGTTTCCAGCTTACTTTGGGGCTAGCTCAATCAGTGTTATTTGTCCGTATATATATATATTTATTTCGTATAGTAGGTACAATTACTTCTTTTAAGATCACATATTACAATACGCCGTGTATTAATAATAATAAATTATAGGCCGTGTGGTTTCCGGCAGAGTAGAATAGGGTCAATCCAAGTCCTTCCGTGGATATCGTATAAGGCAACTTAGGGAATACAAGCTAAACAAAGCTTATAAATATCAATGAGACCTCTCCAACCCGTCTGGCCAGCGTGGAGAGTGTAGGCCATGTCCTCTGGCTGCTCTGGCCAAGTATGGCTCTGGTAATACAGAGAGGGTCGTGCTGTTGCAGTGAAGACAAAAATACCTGATGATGATTACAATACGCTATATCTATCTTATATTTTCTAAATCTTTTCTCTAAAGTCGTCAACTAAATGATTGCTTTGCTATGAATAAATACATACCTCCATACGCAAATTAAACAAATAGGTATCCAATATAAAGTTATTATCCTATAACATAGAGAATAAAATTCGATTGCGGATTTGTGATTTTCATGCACGATGTAAATTGAGTTCAAAAATTGACCCCCAGTTAATTGTAAGGATTATTAGTATTGTATAGTAATGAAAAAGGGAAATACTGTAATAATAATATAATCGATCGATAGGTAACCAATCACAGAAAATAAATACTAAGTTTTTACATAGATTCTCATAAATAAATCAATTTTACAAGATACCAGCTTTCATTTCATTTATTAAACAAGCTCTATTAACTTCAACACATTCTCTTATATACAAATATTTGAAATTAATTCATCATGTAGCATACAAAAATCATTTTTTACTAAAACATTCTTTAAATCAAAGAAGTATATTTAAAAAAGAGATTGCAAAGTATTAAAATTTAAAGTTCTAAACAAAACCAAGAAAATCTATTTCTACTCTGGTCTAAGGGCCGATTCACACTGAAACGGCATCGATTATGGGTTGACAATGAAAGTGCGCTGTCAGAAGCTACTGTTTCAGTGTGAATTGACCCTTAGTTAAAGACTTTTTCAACCGAATTCATGCCACTGCCGCGAAACGAGTAAACACTATGGCGAGTTGATTTCACATTAATTACTATGTTTTGTATATGCTTTAAAATAAGTTTCAGAACTAGGGCCGTCCACATTTTTACGTGTCTCATTTTTGCCCTACTTCCCAAAAGGAGTATTTTTTTATTTATTTATTTTCTTATGTATGTTCTCCGATTAGAGTAAATTTTATCAAAATCAGTTCTGTAGTTAGGAGGTGAGGTCAATTTTTAATTAAAATAACAACTATACTTGCATTGTAGTGTTTTGTTTTGACGCAGAATTTTGTTGTTTCAAGCCCCTCTCCATTTGTTTAACTTTTTTCCCATCCCTTTAACATGTACTGTCACATATGTAGGATGACCCTCTTTACACATTTGTCGTAATATGTTGACGGCCCCTTATAAAAATTAGTAAAGATTTAATATACGTTGTAGTGACAGGTGGAGAGTATATACTATAATAAGGTACAACAATATACTAACATATACGCTTCTACCAATACTGTAACACTCGTTACAGACAGACCTTTCGAACATTTCCACATAGAACATTTTTAACATACTTTATACATAGAAGCTATAAATAATGAGTTTACTGTGTTTGTGACCATGTTCATGGATGTTGCTTTATGTGTAGAAGTGTCACTGTCCATCATTGGTAGACTTTCTGGTGGGGGGGGATAAATAACATATAAAATACGTTCTTTCATGCTGGTCTGGGAGAAAACAAGTCTTCCCGCGCTTGTAGAGGGTATGGGCGAGAATCTAGATCATGTCAATAGGCAACAACCCATCAATATTTTGATTCCCTTTTTCTTATTTTATGCCCCCCCAACCTTACTCTAAACATGGTCTTTTGTCTCACGGCCCTGGGCTCTACCCCATCAAAAATAGACGTAAAAATGTATCTTGTACGTAAATTAATACACTGATCTTGTTCCATGACCCATCATCATCAGCCACAGGAAGTTCACTGTTGGACATAGGCCTCCCCCAACGTTTGCCATGGCACATACTGCGCTGAAAACAACACAAAAACATATAAAAAAAAAACAATTACTTCCCGGGAACGCCGACAGAAGTGAAAACTTCGTGTCGTTACGGTATCAACAACAGTGCCGCGAGTTGAATGGTTTTTTCCCATCTTAAAAACTGATTTCCGTGCATGCCCTCGGTGCATAGTCAATTAGAAGCCAAGCCATATGAGGGGCTAAAGAAGTTTTCACTTCAAAAAGTTTGGTTGTCAGCAGAGGAAGTGTATCTTCATGTTGTACCTATAAAGCAACCCCAATAGACACAAGATCACAAGTTAAATGACTTAGTTTATGGTTACTCCAGGGAATTGAGCATGAGAAGCTGCTTGAGGACCTTGGTCTGCGACGTCTCCCGGATCTCTCCTGCTAGGAACATCTCGTCCACCACTGTGTACACCTGGAATAGATTTTAATTCTTTTAAATTATTTACAAAAAATCTATAATGCTAAGTTTCTTGTATAAGTATCTTCAAATTTCATCATTATATCTTCAACAAATTAATATGAGACCAACTTGATAAAAACATCAATATCACTTTTGAAGACCATCCATAGATACCCCACACATATTGGTTTGATAAAAAAAAATTGTGTTTTAATTTCAGTCTAAGTATGGGGAAACCCTATTTATAATTTTTTTTTTTTAAATTTTTGTGTGAATCTTTTAACGCGGTTCACAGAATACATTTACTTACCAAGTTTCAACAGTATAGTTCTTATAGTTTCGGAAAAAAATGGCTGTGACATACAGACAGACAGACATGACGAATCCATAAGTGTTCCGTTTTTTGCCATTTGGCTACGGAACCCTAAAAAGAATCGAACTGAGACTGTCCTCCTTTCTTATGTCGATAAAAAAACAACTATAATCCAATCCTGGATGTTATGGATCAAAGGGACCTAAGACACTAGCTGCGTTACCATGCAGATATGTCTATGTATAAAAGTATTATGCAGCTGTTTTGCAAAGTTTTAAATACCTCCCTCCCTCCCAACATGCTAGTCTGGGAGAAAGGAAAAACAGAATGTACTATATAGTGGCCCCCTGCCAAACAAACCACAAAACAATACCCAGGCACCCAGGCCTTTCAGGCCCAGTCCAACCCTGAACCGATGTAATGTAGGTTACCTGAAAGAATTCTACAAGACATGTTGCTAGAGATGCAATTGAGTCTGTAGCAATGTGATTAGTATTCACTGACTTTATTTTTTCAATCTATCATAATACTCAGGCTTCAGTTTACTTGGTGTGACTATACCAGCCTAATGGGGGACTTTGATTAAGTATTATTTAACTTTATTGCACCATCACAGCTCACAAAAGAAGGAGATGGCTTTTGACATGTGCAACAGTGGATTGCTTTAACATTATGTTAAGCTCACCATTTGTAGTCTCATACAAACCGGTCACATAGGGCAGTATACTGGTCACATAGGGCATTATACTGGTCACATTCCAGCTATTCATGTATCAAGTCCTCCAATTTGCCACAGTTATATAAGTCTGAGCGAGTTACTCTCATGAATAAGAGGAACTTGTTCAATAGAACATGACCAGCACTCTCTAAATGCAGATACAAGGTATTCCCTTAAGAGTCCAGCAATGGCAAAAATCACTTACTTTGTAGAAATTAAAGACTAGATCCAGCTCACACACATTGTGGAAATATTCATTGAGGACCTCTACGAAATTGTGGATAGCTTCCAAATAGCACAGGTTGTTGTCGTTCACATCCACGCATATGCAGAAATACAACCCCGCGTACCTCCTGTATACGATCTTGAAGTTCCTGAACTGAAAACGAGAAGAAACGATACATTATTCATAAAAACTTACGAGTCAATTTCAACTAGAAATTCAAGGAGTTCTAAGGCCTTTACCTCAACAAAATTGGTATGCTTAGCATCTCTGACTGTGACGACAGCATGCACCTCTTCTATTAGCTTCTGTTTCTCGTCATCGTCGAAGTTCATGTACCATTTTGCGAGACGAGTTTTGCCCGCACGGTTTTGGATTAAAATGAACCGGATCTGCAATAAATATATAGCTAAAATATGGTCCTAACACAAAATCAGATGTGTTTTATAAAAGACAACTATAATTTATGCATTGTTACCATTTTAGTGAATTTATTTTATATTTTGAACAAAATATAATCCAGTCGACGCCTCCTATTTATGTCAAACAAATTTTCACATTTACTTGACAATTAAACAGCAGGAATGTCAGAATTTCCTACCAAAGACAGACATTTATAAAATGTCAACTTCAACCATTTTGTCTGTGGCTTAATGTGTTGCCATTGCCCTATATATTTTCTACTAAAAATCAAAAGTTACTTAAGAGAAATGCCTAACCTTTCCCTTGCTACAATCGTCATTCATCAATTTCATAATCATTTATTTTAACTACATCATGATATCCAATGTTGGACACAGCTTAGGCATGTAGACAGAATTAAGTGCTCTTAAGCTTTAAAATTTACTTTAAAAGTAAAGTAAGTAGGTCGTAGTTATATTATAAATCTCAAAATATAGGCTTAAGTATTTTAGTTTAGTATTGTCTTTATATTTCACAGCTCAAAATTGAAATGAAGGTAAAAAAGATTGAGGTACTTTATTAATGGAACACCCAGTACAATGCGACACAAATAAGTTGAACCAAAATGGCGGTTATCGGCGCAGGAGGCAAGGCGCCGACGAACGCCATTTTGGTTCAATTTACGTGTCGGAAATTTGTACAAAAATGCTTTGAAATCCGCCATTTTTGTTCAACTTATTTGTGTCGCATTGTACCAAGCCCTAAAATAATATTAAAAGTTATTGTAGATTCATTATTTTCGCTTACGCAAACCTAGGCAGGTTTATAATTAATAAATAGCGTATAATATTCAATTTAGAATTTTATGCTTACATAAATTTACGTATTATTGCATAAATAAAATTCTAAATCCTATTCTTTATCTTACTACCGATTAGTGTAATAATAATCACTCTAAATAATTTTATACTTCATACTTTTTTTATTTATACATTTTTATTACTACCAACGGAGCTCATATTTTTTTTGTTTATACTGTTACTGCCAAGAACTAGTTTATATTTATATTTATTTTTTCGAAAACTTTTTTCTTCATAGCATTTAATGGACATATTGTTTTAATTAATAATGTTGTTGCTAAGAACATACTTCAACTCATAATATCGTTGTTCAGAATAGTTTACTTTATAACAGACAATTATCATAATTTTTGTATTAATGCACTCGACATTGAGATCGGCGGCTCACTTCGCTCGGTACTTCCAGCCCTCGCTACGCTTCGGTCTCGTGCCCTCATTTCTCTTAGGAACTTCTTCGCGAGCTTTTGGTTCCGCGCTAAGGAATAACACTCTAGTATAGGGCAAACTTAAGCCACGTGGAGTCGGGGTGCTCTAAGTCGGATCTGTGATTTATGAAGATTTCAGGAAATATTATTAGTAGTGCATTCGTTGTGAACAAGTTGAACAACTATAATTTTAAACGAATCAAAGGGCCGACCCGAGTCTGTCTACTTTTCTATCAAAAATTAGTTTCTAGCGCTTCACCGGTGGCTGCCGCGGCACACTCGCTTCGTACGTTCGGCTCGCGCGCTGTCGGGGTCAAAAACTATGTGAAATTAAATTAGTAAAAAAATTAAGATTATAGAAATTATGATTTTCAATGATATGGATAAAAACACTTATGATTAAAAAAATTATAAAAACAAATTTATGAATATTATTAATTTATTCAAATGATTTTCGATCATTAGTATAAACAAATATATGAAAACATTAGTAAAAAGTTAGTTTATAATTAGTGATAGTATGAATTTCAATGATTATAATTTTTAATGATTAGTTTTTCTATTTTTTATAAAGAATGATCATTATGATTTTTAATGGTAAGAGAAATATTTTTGGACCTCCGATAATAGAAGTTGAAAAGTTATATAAGACAATGCGCACCCATACAAATTGCTATACAATACAAATTGATGGACTATTTTATTTAGTTCAAAAATAAAGGAAGGACCCTTATTTTTTCAGGACTTAATAAAAATAAAGGAAGAAGTAAGGACCCATATTTTTTCATTTAGCCAAGTAGTAAAATTCACAAAGATACAGATTCGAAGTTTTGGAGTGGGGGTGATTTACGTCACCTTTGGTTAAATATTGTAGCTGATCGTGACATTACACGTAATTTAAATGCGCTGTATCTTCGTCATTATTTGCTAGTCAGAAAAAAAGAAAAATAACGTGTACTTTTTTTAATAATCTCATTATTGAGCCCAAAATAGTTTTTTTAGTCCAATCATGGTTCAATCAAAAGAGTATATAATCACTTCGTGGTCCAATCGCTATTTGGTAGACATGGTAGAAAATCAACTTTATAAATTGGCAACTGAAATATCGAGTTGTTTTTCAATGTTTCAATTTTCAGTGGAGATTTGACGTTGCTTTTACTTACTCGTTTTTATCAAGTTTTCCTTCATGTAGTGCTTAGGTTTTCACAATGTCTCTAAAATAAGTAGTTTCGTAAGAACACACCGATTAATCTTTAAATGACGCCCACGAAAACAACAAAAACTGAAGTAGAAATGGTGATACGAAACAGAAAGACTGTTATGAAAGACGGGATTATGACAATGTCGGGTATCGGCGAGCCTTCGGTTTTCCACGCATTGGTGGTGATCTTCTTGGAGTTTTTTGCGTGGGGCCTGCTCACCATGCCGATTATAGCAGTGCTTAACCAAACGTTCCCGGATCACACATTTTTGATGAACGGTTTGATAATGGGCATCAAGGGCATTCTGTCGTTTCTGTCAGCGCCCCTCATCGGCGCGCTGTCCGACGTGTGGGGTCGCAAGTTCTTCCTGCTGGTGACGGTGTTCTTCACGTGCGCGCCTCTGCCGCTAATGACAATTAACACTTGGTGGTTCTTCGCCATGATTAGCATCAGTGGAGTGTTTGCCGTGACGTTTTCGATCGTGTTCGCCTACGTCGCGGACGTGACGACGGAGGCCGAGCGCTCGCGCGCGTACGGGCTCGTATCGGCGACATTCGCAGCCAGCATGGTGATCTCGCCCGCGCTGGGCGCCTACTTGATGGACAAGTACGGCGAAGCGCTAGTCGTTGCTGCGGCCACCGCTGTCGCTGTTCTAGACGTGTTCTTCATCATGGTTGCCGTCCCTGAAAGTTTGCCAGAGAAAGTGCGCCCCAGTGGCTGGGGCCCAGCTATAAGTTGGGAACAAGCGGACCCCTTTGCAGCACTACGAAAAGTAGGGGCAGAGCCCACAGTGCTAATGTTGTGTTTGGCTGTGTTCCTCTCATACCTGCCAGAGGCGGGACAATACTCATGCATATTTGTGTACCTAAAATTAGTAATGGGCTTCGGAGTGGTGCAAGTGGCAATATTCATTGCAATAGTGGGAGTGCTCAGTATTGGAGTGCAAGTGATTCTCGGATTTCTGATGAGGACTCTAGGAGCCAAACACACCATTATGGTCGGACTATTGTTTGAAATGCTGCAACTAATGTGGTATGGCTTCGGAAGCAGCACATGGATGATGTGGGCGGCTGGAATCCTGGCTGCTCTGGCGTCCATAACATACCCAGCATTTAGTGCGTACGTGTCAGTGAACAGTCGGGCAGACCGCCAAGGTGTAATGCAAGGAATGGTAACAGGAGTCAGAGGACTGTGTAACGGCCTCGGACCCGCTATGTTTGGTGTGATATTCTATTTATTCCATGTGGATTTGAATGAGGACCATGCCAAGAGCACAGATGCACAAGATGTCAAGCCTGATCAACATGATCGTTTAGTGCCTGGCCCTCCATTTGTGTTGGGAGCATTACTGGTGATTTGTGCACTGCTTGTGGCAACTTTTCTGCCTGAGGATGTGACAGTGGGTGGTAACCGACGGCCCTCCCCCGTGGACCTGCGCTTCGAGGTGGAGCACGGGCGGCGCGTGGCCGGCGCCCTGTCGCCGCTGATGGCGCCCGAGAGCGCCGCACTCTAGCTGCCGCGCGCGCCGGGCAAGGCGGCCCGCGCGGCCAGCGTGTGACTCTATGCGGGGCAGCACCCCAGTGCGCCTCCAAAGCTAACTCGAGTGAGTGAAGTGAGTTCTTTACCGTTGCACCAACTACATTCCCATGTTAAATATTAACTATGCTTCATCTATCCACGTTTCTAAGCTTTATATCTTTTTCATACCTTCGTCGCCTATGAGGCATGTACATATTTTGTCTAAATAAAAATCATTGGAATCATTGTACAAGTCCTATTTTCATGGTTTCGAGCCAAACATCACACAACTTGCTTTGAGTAAGATAGAATAAAAGATATTAATATAAATTGGGGTAGACAAATGCCTAAATTTATTATAAGGGGATATCTACATATTGCGTTACAGCAATGGGGAAAGAAGGGGGTCCTGCCAAGTGTGACAAGGGGGGGGGGGGTTCAAAAAATAAAGTTTTGTGTGATATTATATGTAGACAGCCCCTTATTGTGTGGGATTGATAAGTTGGTTGCATTCATACAGCATTTATACTGATGTAAGTGAGACTGGAATGTCAGGGTGTGCATGTCCATACATTTTAAATGTAAGACTAAGCTACCAACTAAAATTACAACTACCAACTAAACTATTGTACTATATACACATAAAAACTATTCTATATGGCTTCAAAAAAAAAATTGAAATCTAAGCTGTCCTAATTGTGAATGTAGAAATCAATGGACCATTTTTTTTTGTAACATCTTTGTTTATGTTATGTGAAATGTCCAGTAAATGTTCATGGAAAGATTTCAAAACTCAGTATGCTCAGTCCTTCAGTGGCAAAGATTTCTAACACATTCTAGGCTAAAAAATTACATGTAAAAGTATATAGAGTTTTTTATATAAATTTTCCTAAACCAAGATTGATATTTGAAGTGGTTTTACAATAGTAAATCCATTTGTTTAGGTATTTAAAAGAATGTTGACAATCTTGACATGTTTTTTTTATCGAAATATGCACTTTATAAACACCTTCGCAAATTACAAATTATTAATGTATAAATCCTCTGTCATCCACTCAAGAAACTCCCGATTTCATCCCTCCATCTCTTCCTTGGTCTACCCCTAGGTCTTCTCCCTTCTGGCACCCACCAGGTGACCCTATGGGCCCATCTATCTGCTTGCATGCGGCACACATGTCCCGCCCAGTCCCACTTGAGCCTGGGAGTCTTGACGCCAACATCCATAACCTTAGTTTTGGTGCGCAGTTCTGTATTCCTAACCCTATCTATCCGGAGTCTGGACTCTTGTTTCTCAGTCAGCGACCATGTTTGTGCGCCTTAGGTAAGAATGGGCAAGATACACATGTCGAGGAGTTTGCGCTTCAAACATAGAGGAATTTATTTTTACTTTTAATTATAAATTACATAATTTATTTTTAATTTGCAAAGGTATTGATTTATTAAGTGTATAATTCAATAAAAAGACATGTCAAGATTGTTTACATTCTTTAAAATACATAAACAAATGGACTATAGTTATTTTTTTGACAATCTATTTAAAGAAACGCCTTATAATCTTGAACCTACAATAGTCAAGAACCATTACCATGGTTTTACAGATATTTATTTGTTAACAGCAAAAGTACTTAGTGTACTAACTTTATTTAATACCCAACTGTGGTTTAATACCAAACTAGTAGGTGGGTCATATTTTTTACATTCAAATAAAAGTAACAATTTTTAACAAACTGGCATTTACTGGAGCACACTGAAACAGGATGACATACACTTTTTAGTCGGTAGGTATTTTAAAGATGCGCTTTTTAGTTTTTGAAATAATATTGATACATTTGATCTCACTAGATTAAAAAGCTTTTAGTATTAATGAGCGATATATTAATCTCTTGCTTTTCAACAAGGCTTATCTTATCATTACGATGTCTGCTATAAATTATGAAATACCTTCAAACTTCAAACTTGGTTCCTATTGGAAATATTATAATTATATTATTCTCATGGACATAAATAACTTAAGTAATTTTAATTTCATATCAGTGAAATTACGGTTTATGTCAAACTTTAGGAATTAGGAGGAATCTAAAGTCTTTGCCGAAGGCGAAGAGTGATTATTATGTATTTTGTGCCTTTCTTTATCACTTTTTAGGCGATTGGCACACTGGAGCAATGTGCCAATCACACCCCGCTGCGTCGTCGCGTCGACGCGGTGTCAGTGTGTTGTCCTAAGCGTGTTTTCTATACAAATTGAGATATGTACTTGCATGCAGTCCGGCCCCGCGCTACGCAGCAGGGTGCGGAGCAGTGTGCGATTCGCCTTAATTTTCCGGGCTCCAGTGCTGCCCCCATTTGAAATACATCATTTAATAGGAAACGGAGACATTATTTAATATTTTGTCTTGATCAGGCACTAGATAACCCTTCAAACTATTTTATGAAATACTGTTTACAGTGAGAACGTGAAGCTTTTCTACGCACATACGCCAAAAGTGGCCGTTTTTCGCAATTATTTTCCCTTAAGGAGTATTTACAATTTTACGCCTTCCCATTGCCGTCAAGAGGAATGTATTTCGCGCGCGTCCCGAGCGTAAATTTTACTATTAAACGTGAGCTTTTTACTGCAGGATAGACATGAAAAACATTTATCTTCCATAGAATCAATAATAACAGATATAATGACTATTACTAGATTGGGATAGCCATGACCGGTAGCTTTTCTTTAAAATAAATTAAATTTCAATATAAACTACACATAATGTAAATTATACTTATTGACGTGTAAAGTGCCTGTAAAGGTCTAATTACTGAATAAACACTTGAATTTTGAAAGTTTGGGCTGGAAATCAAAATACGGCAAATTTTTGTAGAATCTATTTCACTGTAATTTTAGTATTCAAATTAACTGATAGTCAGCTGGTAGTTTTTTAGGCGTACCTAATAGCCGTGGCGACATTGTGCCCAGGATCAATAAGAGAAAGTACAGCCAACTTTCATACAATAGGCGACTATGACGTCGCACGCCATTCAACACGGTTTATTGAAAATTTGCGTGTTGCGGCATCTGCCTGCGCCAAATCATCACCTATCTAATTCTGCTCTGTCTCATGTAACTACTTTTCTACTTTGACGAAGTTCTGATCAAAGATTCTTGAATTATCTTCGAATGTATGAACATACAAACAAACGATGATTGTCCAGTATACTCTTGAGAACATCGCTCTTTAGTTCAATAAAAAAAATCGCACAAGTTACGCGTAAACTAGAGTCAAAAGATATCTCCGAATCGACGCTGCATTGCAAATTCAAATAGCGTTAGAACCTTCATAGCAAGGTTTCCACCAAGTTTTTGCGTATATATTTAGTTTTTCAAAGATAAGGCGTCCCGTGCCCAACATACGGGTGGTACGGGCATGCACTTGAAAATCAGCCATTGCAAACTGCAGTGAGTGTCGCATTTGCCTTCAAAAAGACCTTCAGAAACCAGGTGCCTTTGCGGTTTGCATAGTTTACGATATACGAGTATTTTCTGCATGTATCGGTAAAGATGATCTATTTTAATTAATTTTCGCCAAAACTGTGAACTCGCGACTACTTCTATAACCCGTAATCTTCTTGACCATAGAGGATGCTTAAATTGTACTCCTTGATCGGTTTGGCTCGTTTTAGAAATCAGGGGGGTTACTCCAAAAGCGGTACGCAAGGCGGACGTTACTGAGTATCCGCGTTACATTGTCAAGCAACATTGAGCACTAACGTATGATGATAAAGTCTAATTTGGTTTGACATAGAAATATAACGTAACTTTCATACGACTAACGTATTATTTTATGGAGTAACCATCCAGAACTTAGACATACCTCATCTACTTTTCACCAAACATGAAGATCTCGAACGTACATACATAAAACACCGGATTGTCCAGAAATACTCTGAGTACTCGCTCGCCAGTTCAATTTCCAAACTCCTGTTTTTGATCTATGCTTTCTTGTTTATTTCTGTCTGTATAGAACAAGTTTATTTGCCAGGCAAATTAAAAAAAACCCCAGGCTTTGAAGCGATCACCCCCAAGGTGGACCCCCTTACAATGCCACAGACAGACACAGACACGTGAAACTTATAACACCAATATTTTTGTATCGGGGGTTAAAAAGTCGCTACTGTCTCCCCTTCCAAGAATAGCATAGATAGATACAGAATCACACCAGTGGCAAACAAAGCAATTTAGTGCCTTGAATATTTCAAAATAATCCATATTTCAATATATTTTGTCTATCTTCTTTATAATTTTCGTGTTGGGCTTCAATGTATTGAATTTATTCACTTTTAGCGATCTTGTAGTGGCCTTCCTTAAGAGTTCAACCGTGAAATTAGTACAGCACTAAATGTAGCGACAAAGATGGTCATATCATGCCTAAGTCAAGGTTAACCACAGTTTGAACAACTGTTCTTGTTGTGGAAAAAATATTTTAGTTATTAAAACTATGACTTCGCACATAATTTATAACACGGATAAAAAAATATTGGATAGCGCCATATATTTTAAGTCTACAACCATAGTAACATTTGACGACCTCCGTGGCGTAGTGGTCACCATGCTACTCTGCCACCCAGAGGTCCCGGGTTCGATCCCCGGTCAGGGCAAGTTGGAAAATGGCCTTTTTCAAATTGTCCTGGGTCTTGGATGTTTATCTCTATATGTTTTATAAAATATAGTATCGTTGAGTTAGTATCCCATAACACAAGTCTCGAACTTTGGGGCTAGCTCAATCAGTGTTATTTGTCCCTATATATTTATATTTATTTATTATTATTATAGTAGGCACTAATCAAAGTCCAAATACCTAAACAACGACCTCTGTGGCCTAGTGGTCATTATGCCAGGCTGTCACATGCATACTATACATTTGGCTATGTATTTGTTATAAAATATAGTATCGTTGAGTTAGTATCCCATAACACAAATCTCGAACTTACTTTGGGGCTAGCTCAATCTGTGTGAATTATCCGTTTATAATTATTATTGTTTATTTTAAACAGATTCGTAGATTCGAAACGAAGGGAATATGAGTCCATAGTAACGTTTACTAATAGGAATGAAAAACCCTTAATTTTTTTCTTGAAGAACATTCGAGCGATGCCTTAGAAACATAGATACTCCGTATACCCTCTTTTTGCGTCAAGTTTTAAATGTAGACTATCTAAACTATTGCTTAGTGATAGAAACCACTTGTCCCAATTTTACTCAACGCAGCCACTTTACGAGGTGGAAAGGTTAGGGCCCTGAACGGCGATCCCGCGCTCCTCCTGGCACCGCTTTCCTCTGCGATCTCGTATAAACTAAAATATCGTAGAATCCGGTCACGCGTGCTCGCCCGTGGCCTGTCTCGTTTACATTTCCCCATATATTTGACTGCGATTAGAACGATCCGGCGGTGCCATTTTTCAAACGCGGAGTCACTAAACTAATGATTCAAAAAAAAAAGTTCGTTTAGGAATTCCGCGTTTTAAAATGGCACCGCTGATCTTTTACTCCCTGAAATAATACGAGAGTCGTCCGATAGTGTCGTCCTCTTTCAAGGGGAAGCAAAATTAGACTTTATCATAATGGCACAGCGCTCAATGTAGCTGTACACTGCAACGTAGATACGTACTTATGTCGTGCCAGTTCTGGAGTAAGGGTCCAGCGCCAAATATATAATTTTTGACACACGGATCGTTTTTTTATTGCGTCTGGATTCCCAGGTGTTAAAGGTTACTAAAATTGTCTCTCGTTTTCCTTTTTATTTACCAGCCTATATCATAGTCCATTGCTGGAATATAAACCTCTTCCGATAGAGGGAGAATTTGCCTATAATCACAAAGCTGGGCAGGCGAAGTGGTGATCGCAGAAGCAAGGGTGCTGCTGCCCGTTCTCTTGCTACCCGATTGTCTTCCTCCTTGTCTCTCTAGACTTTATCCTATTTACTTGGGGTCGGCCTTCCTTGTCCATCTTTTCCACTTTGCACGGTCTTGAGCTATGGTGGCGTCAAACTATGCTTGTTTCAGGTCATTCTTGACCGTCGTCATCCAGGTGGGAGGTAGTCTTTTAGGTCACCGCTTCATCTTCAAGCTTAACTATATGGTCTTCTGGACGTCTCTGCACATGTCCATACCACCTCAGGCGTTTTTCATCAAGTTTCTCTGATATTGGGCTACTTTAAAACTCCCTCTTACATACTTGTTTGGATTTTGTCCACTAAGGTAACACCCGCTGACCAGCGTAACACGCACGTTTCTGTTGTGTGCCATTTTGTAATATGTTGTTTATTTGTTGCCCAACATTCTGAACAATCTGTTACCCGATTTTCCATCAAGTTAAGACCAGGGACTTCACAATACGTAGCTACGTGTCTGTTACAGTGTCAAGCAGCATTGTGCTACGAAATAACGATAAAGTCTTATTTGGTTTGGTGTTGTAATGCGACTGTACTGTAGCACGATTTCCTGTTATATTTCCGAGAAAAATCCTTAGGTAATTGGCCCGAATACTATTTATTCGAACAAAGTAAGCCATTAAATGTTGATAAAAGTTTGTAAGTTTATTTCAATGTACAATGCGACACAAATAAGTTGAACAAAAATGGCGGACTTCAAAGCTTTTTTGTACAAATTCCCGACACGTGAATTGAATGAAAATGGCAGTCGTTGGCGCATTATTTTACCTGCGCTGATAACCGCTATTTTGGTTCAACCATATAATGTATACAAAAATGCTTTGAAGTCAGCCATTTTTGTTCAACTTATTTGTGTCGCATTGTAATTATTAGGAATAACACGTATTTATATCATAACGCCTAATAAAATTCTTCTAGTTAAAATAAATAAAAAACAAACGATACTATCTGGTTATCATAAATGATAACTAAATAGTGTCTTGATAAGTTTAAATTACGCGAAATTTACAGTAAATTGTCTTCTTCCTCTTTTCTGTGAAGTGTTGAATTCTGATGTTTGATTTCCTATACGCGATAAGGTTGTTCAAAAACTTCTCAATGTGTATTAAGATTTTTATTACTTATTGACAACTTCAAAAGATAGCCCAAATCGCCAATTTAAGTACTTGTATCAGTTTTTTCTTGACGAAATAGCGTGAATGAAGAAAAAACCTTTTTAGACTTTGGTTAAAACAACATTTTCCTTTCCTTTAAATATTATTACTAGATATTGAAGAATAACTGTCAGTGATTCCTTGACATAGTCTAGTGGATCATATTGCATTCCAGTGTAAGACCTCTTTCCATAAATTTAAACGAACGCGTGTTTGAATCAGTTTTAATTAAAACTTTGACTCGAACAGATGTTCGTTCAACCTTTCGTATTTCAACCGCAATGGGATCAACCCTTACAAAATTGCAATAAAAAGAAAATCCCGCTCCGTGCCAGTAGGTATATCTACTCCCGGTTTAACAGTGTAAACTTACTAGTTTTGGAAGTTAGTATATCGAAGAAACTATCCAGAATTTGAATTTGTGTAAGGTAATGGAAGTAGGATCTAGGTTGTTTTGACTGTCACTTGCATCAATGTTGAGTTCAAGTTTCTCTCGCACGACCTTGAGTGAAATCCAAACGAATTATACTATATTTGTTTTTATTTGGATCGTTCCGAGCAAAAAGCGACTAGTTTGTTTGATACAAGCGTTTGATATATCTTTAATTCTGTAATATAATGGAAGTGGCAAATGAACATTGTATATTATGACGATATCCTGAGGTTTGGGGGTATGCTGTAGTTTAAATATAGTATTTTCTTGACAATAGTAAGTATACATTTCTGTTTTGTTCGTAATGTTGTTAGCAATACAAATTGGTAACGTTTGTTATAATATTTTTAGTAATTTGATTTCTGTGTACCCAACAATTTTTTAAGTTTCCAAGTAAATAGAGTTAGTAAACAGAAAGGAGACAGTTCGGCGAAACCTAACATGGCTTCGTTTGATAACACACTTTCCTAGTTTGTTCTGTTGTTCTCATTAACGAGGGAAGATCAATAGAACGTTCGCTGGACTTAGGTGCGAACTAAAACAAATTAAAATTGACAAACATTGTGAGGAGTTTCTTCAAGTTTGAATTAAAAAAATATATATATTTAGCCTATCCTGTCCCAATACTGGGCAAAGAACTCCCCTCTAGTACGCCATTGATCTATATCTAAACAAAATTAACCAAAAAATAAACTCAGTCTTAGAAACTTTTCGGATGTCTAGGTGAAATAGTATAAAAATCTTCAGTTTTTATATGCTGCAATCTCCTAAAAATATTGGTCATAATTGTTGCTTATTTTTCTGCATCAAGTTGTAGATGTTGTAAGTAGTCTTCCATCTCTCGTAAAGTATATAAAAGAATAAGGACGTGCCTATGTAAACTTTAGCGACAAAACGTGACTTTATATGACTAGCAAAAGCAATAATCGTCGATAAATTCTAGCTAATCTAGAGTTCGATTGCTAAGATTAATGATGACGACATCCTGGTCGTTAAGTAATAACGTGGTTGAGTCGCCGGCGCCATGGATGGCTAGTTCAGATGTTTCCATATCGTCTGACGTAGCAGGAAAACAATTAATAGAGAAACGGTAGGATTTTTTACATTATTAATTGTTTGTTTTTCCTCAAAACCTTAGTAATTAGTCATTAAATATATTAATTATACTTTAGTGATTTTGTTTTCTGATATACGACGAAAGTAGCGATTAAAATAAATAAGATAGAACCAGATTAAATAGCCAGTGAGTGAGAAATCAGTAAGTATTAATACCACTACCTAAATTAAGACATGTGATGAAAAATTTCGCCACGAGTGCGATCTTAATCGTATAATTTTAATTTGGATAATAATCCGAGCATTGTAATGCTGTTAAAAACCAATCATTTAATACCACTATGTCTAGCAGCGCCCTTTATCCTAGACAAATATGATCAATCTGTAACCTTCTAACTCTATTTTTTTATTACGTTTTTTCAATATGCAAAATATTAAATTTAAGAAAAGCAAGTTATTTGCAAAATTAATTGAAAACGTCGATTTACTAAAGCAGTATCCAAGAAATTTATATAGTAATTGGCAGTTTAAAAACTAATTACTGCTTGTTCCAGAGAGTCCTGCTTCGTAAATCATTATTTCCACGAAAGCTTTTGAGCCTCGCATTGAAAATCCCACTTTCTCGATCCCATGTCTGATGTAGGATCATCAAAGCCTGCAGTAGATTGATATTTAGTAATGAAACGTCAGCGGGGAGTAAGGCACGCGATAAACTTATCACACGATGACTAATAGGGCGTTTACGTCTGTAAAATAGTCGTCATGTCCCGCGAGGTAATTCCCGCTCTCGATGTTACCTGTTAAATATTCCGTATTTATTCGCACTTTTAAGTAGTTAAAAAGAAACAGTTACTTAGTACAATGATGTTGATTTCATTTTTTCTATTTAGTAAAAATCCTGCTCTCTTTTTAAAGAAGCATAATTACTATCATTTTGTTTCACAAGGGTAAAATTTTATGGTATTGTTTTATATTTACTAAAATCACTAGTCAGGGAATTCCCTCTTTGTTCTCTTGGGACCAAGAAGTGAATAATGTGTTTTCCTCAAGTTCAAGGTCACATATTTGTTAACTTCATATAAAGTATGTCGATGGTTATACAAATAGTTTGGTTTTGTCTGTGTCGATTTTCCAGGCTCCTTTGCCCTTTGCCTCTTCGGCCAGTTTTCCAAATATTTTTTCAAAACTAAAAACCGACTTCAACGCCGAACTACACAACCGATTTTGATAAAGTTATTATGGGACCTCGCAAGTATACCCTTTCCAAAAAAATCCCAAATTGGTCCAGGCGTTATCGAGTAATCCAGAAAACACGTAAAAAATATATCAATACATTTGAATTGATTACCTCCTTCTTTTTGAAGTCAGTTAAAAAAATGTTCAGTAGTATAAACGTACACACACGTCAAACACATGTTCTATTCAGGCTTTGGCGTGTTTTTTGTATTGATTAGTCCATTACACATCCAGTATGTGTCTAATACACATACATACATGTTTTAATCAAAAACACCTTAATCACCAGGTACATTTAATCACAACATTATATGCACCTGCATATAATCGTTTATCATTGAAATCGGTCGTATCCATTTTAGACTATCAACACCGACTGTGATAAAATGTATCAAGTGATTAACGTGTTTTTTTTTAATTAAAAACATCGTTTGTTCTTCCAAAATGACTAATTCCCGGTCCTACTAAGTTCAAAACCTTAGCCTGTCAGTGAGAGTGGGTGCGCCCAAGTTCAAATGTTTTTTCTCTTGTGTGTAACTGATGTCAGATTTTTCAAGCTGCCTAAAAACGACTGCATACATGATGACAGGCGGAAGGGACCAACGGCTTATACTACGTGCCTTTCAAAGCACAGAGGAGCACGAGAATTTTTATGCCACTTGTGGTCACCCATCCAAGTGCGGACCACGACCGGTGTCGCTTGGCTTGCGAAAGCGCTATTAATGCGCACTACCTCCGGGCCTCCGAGCTCCTCCAATTGATTAATTATTATTCTATTTTGGAAGGAATATTTGGGTGTTTTCCTGGATCATAAATAAATTATTTTGTAGTGATAACAAAATAAAACGTCGCAAAATAATGTCACTTGTCTTTGAACGTATCCATTTTAACGTGATTTTAGATTTATTATTGCAGAAAAACTGATAATAAGAGCGCTATTTGACTCCAAGAATCTATGACGTCATCTGCCTGTATATCATACAAATCCCGTAGAAAACGTTTGTTTTGACGTTTAGAAAAATTTTCTGATTTGACTTGTTGCAAAATAGCGGCTTGTCATCATCATCTGCAGCTTTCCACCTCCCAACTACTGAGGACAGTCCTCGTCAGTAAATGCCACTTACCACGTTCCCCATTCTCATTCGATTTTTCTGGAAAAGCAAAACACTCAAATAAGTTTCGCCTCAAACAAAAAGTAAAATATAACCTCAACCGTGCGAACTCGATGTAGGTTCTCTACAAAAAGTTACACATGGTTTTATTTCTGCCCTCCCGTATCATATTCTGAAGCATTGCTAGTTTTAAATTATAATCCTTAAAGCCCGGGTTTTCTTTACAATCCCTTTTACTCTAAAATTAATATAAAGCCTTAAGCCTACGGGTCGAAACAAATAATGAAGTGGTTTATCGAATTTGTCTGTCTACTTACTCTACCTGCTGACACACTGGAGGTCCCAGGTTCGATGCCCGGTCAGATCAAGATGGAAAATAATCCTTTTCAGATAGACCTGGGTCTTGGATGTCATAAAATATAGTATCGTTGAGTTGGTATCCCAAAATATAGTATCGTTGAGTTAGTATCCCATAACACACTTCTCGAACTTACTTGGGGTTAGTTCAATCTGTGTGATTCGACCATATTTATTTATTAATTTATAACAACTTCTAAAGCATTAACTCGATTTTGATGCGAAGCAGCAAATTCCTCTAAAAGATTTCCATAACACGAAACACACTTCGGAGTACTCGTGGCGGGCAACTAGTATCTCAAAAATACTTGTTTCTGTAATCAGCAATCTAAAAACATATTTCGTTACAAACGTTTAGCAAAAATCCCCTTGCAAATAAGGAAAGAGTGTATTTTCTCTGTTAAAAATGATGGTACGGCGTATTTTATTCAGCCGCTTGCCTTTTAATATGTAAAGCTTACCAGAGGTTTATTTTCGCTGTCCGCTCTTTATTTTATAGTGTTTACTTAGCTGCCACCGGAATGAATATTGTTAGGTTTGCTTCTGCCCGCGTCATATCGCCTGACGTGACGTCGTCAATTATACACATTTGGGCTGATTTGTAATGAGTTCAGATATCACGCCTTACTGTTGTGGTTGATGAGTAGACAGACCTTACTGTTGTGGTTGATGAGTAGACAGACTTTATTGAGCATACTTCATTAACGAACATATATTTTTTTAGCCATTTAGGTCCCATAGTTGGGCAAAAGCCTCCCCTCTTTGTTTCCAATTATTTCTATCCTTAGCTGTTTAACTCCATTGCTTGTCAAAAGCGGACAACTCGTCCCTCCATCTCATCCTAGGTCTTCCTCTGGACGCCACTCCGTCTGTAGGAACCCATGTTGTTGTTGTGTGGGCCCATCTTTCGGGCAACATGCGGCAAACGTGACCCGCCCAGTCCCACTTTAATCTAGCATACTTCTTTCCAACGTTAACTACTTGCGTAACAAAATATATAATAATAATAAAATGTATTTATTTTCCTCCAATACATTACAGTTTTATACAAAATACTCGAGAAACAAAAACTTATTTGACTAATATATACATTAAAGCCCGTCCAGTGTCTTTATTCCTCCAACAAGTTATCACTTTAAGTTTCAGGACTAAAATACAATTTTCTGCATTTTTACCGGTTACCGGTACCAGAGAGAGAAAGCAGATACCATCAGGTACAAGAATAAGCAGGATAGCAAGCAGGTACCTAAATTAGGTACCTGCACTAGTACCCTGTACCTGGACGAGTACCGGTACCCATTTAGTACAGGTACCCAGGTACCAAAATGAAACGAACCTCTAAGTGCCGGTACGGAACCTGTACTTTTGGTACCGCTTCTAAGCCTTGGGGGTAAACCACAGTTTTAGGCCGCATTATTTGATCATTCATTGGTCACAGGGGTACACAAATGAGTCATCTAATCGCATTAGCTGTGCTCCTAAGCTTTGATTACCATGCTCCATTTTCCGTCTTTTCACAGACTTCCAAAAAGGAGAAATTATATTTTACAAAATTTTATCAAAATCGGTTGTGTAGTTTGGGTAAGAATTCGTTTTCAATTTTTGAAAAATTATTTCTTCCAGAATGCCAAAGTCCGTTTACCTTAAACATTTACAATGCGACTCAAATAAGTTAAACAAAAATGGCGGACTTCAAAGCATTTTAGTACAAATTCCCGGCACGTAGGTTGAAACAAAATGGCGGTTATCGGCGCAGGTACAAATAATGCGCCGACGAATGCTTTAAAGTCTGCCATTTTTGTTCATCTTATTTGTGTCGCATTGACCGATTTACAATTTCCACGCCTACAAGTGTCATTTTAAGCGGAAAGCCACGGTACGATACGTGGTTTGAAGAGATTAGTTACGCCTAGTGTTAGCTGTATGGGTTGTATCGTCCTTGGCACGTTCCATCCTCACACAAGCCATTTTTTGTCCTTGATTTCGATTCTGTTCTATAATCAATATTCAGGCATTATTGTCGTAATAACCATTGTCGTGAGTCGTGACAAATGTTCTCATGAGCAGGGTTTCTAGGATCAATATACATAGGTACAATATATGTATTTATCATAAAAATATGGTATCATTGAGATAGTATCCCATAATATCCTTCCGGAGTCTAATGATCGTAGTGTGAAATTTTCCAAAGTAGCAAAAAGATTAAAGTTGGAATATGACCATTATTCTAATGGCCATGGCTAGTATGAACTTGCTAACTCGAATCATTCCCTATTTATTTACTTTACGAAGCAAAAGATGCCTTACGCGGGCCTTATTCAAATGTGAAGATTGATTAATATTTTAATAAACGCACTTCAAATAATTGATATTTAATAAACATGCCTTACTAACTTACATGCTACTCCGCCACCCAGAGGTCCCGGGTTCGATCCCCGGTCAGGGCAAGTTGGAAATGGTCTTTTTCGAATTGTCCTGGGTCTTGGATGTTTATCTATATATGTATTTGTTATAAAATATAGTATCGTTGAGTTAGTATCCCATAACACAAGTCTCGAACTTACTTTGGGGCTAGCTCAATCTGTGTGATTTGTCCCTATATATTTATTTATTTACTTTGTTATTACCTCTTAGTAAATCAAATCAAATATCTTTATTGTGGAACACAGGTTTACAAAGTTCTTATAAGTATTAAAGTATCGCTGTGACCTATCCTTATGGATATACAATAATATAATTGCTATATTTACATTGCTCAAAAAATTAAATAATTATAAAACTCACATTAAATTAAAACTAGTCATTTAATTATATTATAACATGCAATAAATTATATGATCTAAATATCGTTGAAATAATCTTTAACATTATAATAACATTTTTCAATCAGGAGCAATTTCAATTTCTTTTTAAATGTCAACATGTCTAATTTTTCAAATTATCTGGCAATTTATTGTAAATAGTAGGAGCCATACCTATTACATTTTTATTCATCATGGCAGTTTTATGTCCGCCCATTATCAACTTTAGTCTGTATTGATTTCTAACATTATTTGATCTCATTCTTGATTCCGTGAATTTGGGAAATAAGTGTGGATTTGCTTAAACAAATGTTTTTGACGACTTATCGTCAATAAGGCTAGTTGCACCAATTGCATCCCTATTATCATTATAATTTAATCAGATTAGTCTTTAAACTATGTATAATAAATAAAAAATAATAACTTTATTGACCTAAATCAGTTTTACATAGATAAAATACAGTTCTGTCTCCTAAACTAGGCAAAACCTGTACTTTAGGAGAAGTTCCTTCCCAATCAAAGAATTTAATCTTAAAACAAAGTTTATGAATTTCGTCTTCATAATTTTAAGGTAAAACCTCTCGAGACCCGCATGTGTTGATATCAACATACTTGCATTGTTTTGCTATTGTGTCTGGTATTGAAAGTTAACGAAAAAATTACTTTTATCACAAATTACGGACTGTTTCGTTTTTAGGGTTGGTACTCTTGCCAACACATCTTACAGCATAGACCTAATTTTTTTAAATAGATTTGACAAAAGCAAAAAGGTCTATGCTGTAAGATGTGTTGGCTGGATGTGTATGTCTAACAGTGTATGTGTTCATTTGTTTAATTCTTTTTATACTATTATTACAGGTTTCCCCAATAAAATAACAAAGTCACATATACACTTTATCTATTATTATTATTATATTAAATCTTTGAATCTCATTACACAAGACAAATAAACTGCATTTTTGAATTCGGTCAATGAGCAGTTGAATAGGTCAATGTTTTCTGCTTGCTTGCTTTTCGTGTGTGTAAGTGGCCAACACTAGTGTCAGATTTTTCAAGCTGCCTAAAGGCATCTGACATAGCTTGACGACTGCCATACAATGATGACAGCCGGGACCAACAGCTTATACGTGCCTTCCGAAGCACGGAGGAGCTCGAGAAATTTTCATGCCACTTGTGGTCACCCATCCAAGTGCGGACCACGCCCGGTGTCGCTTTACTTGAGAAAGCGCTAGTAATGCGCACTCCCGCCGGGCCACCGAGCTCTTCTGCTACCTTATTTAACGTGGGTAGGGTTTGAGTGAGTGGATTTGAGTTTCCCTTGCATGCAGCTGATAAAGCGCATTCCTGTCCTTGGCGCTGGTTCAGATGGCCTGGAATCGATATGCGGGCGCCTTTCAGACCCCATGCGTGACGTCATAACCATTGTTGCTACGTGACGATATTCTCGTTGGAAGCGTTATAGCGCAGACTTGTCCGCCGGATACTTGAGGGGGCGAATATAAAGGTCACAAACGGTTATGGGAATAATATGTAAAGGCAGATCTGCACCTTGGAATTTCTATTGGAAGTTAATATCTTTAAAAATTTTGGAACACAGCTTTTTGTTAGCGGATATATATATCAACAATAACTTATATGTAGAACATATACATATTTAAAACCGGCTAAGTGCGAGTCGGAATCGCGCACGAAGGGTTCCGTACCTATAAAAAATTTTATCTATAAAAAATCACGTTTGTTATTCTGTTTTTAGTATTCATTGTTATAGCGGCAACAATACATCATCTGTGAAAATTTCAACTGTTTAGCTATCACGGTTCATGAGAAACAGCCTGGCGACAGACAGACGGACAGCGTCTTAGTAATAAGATCCCGTTGTTACCCTTTGAGTACGGAACCCTAAAAATGACAGTTAATTTTAAACCTTCATAGAAGACGGGGTTAAAGTTTGCCAGCAGAGACACACTTCACTGCCGGGCAAAGGTTACCCCCATATCCTCCCACTCATACAAGTGCAACCTGCTAATTGTTTTTTAACCCCCTACAAAAAAGAGAGGTGTTATATGTTTGATAAATCTAATGGCTGTGTCGGTCTGTCTGTGGCATCGTAGCGCTCGAACGGATGACCGATTTCGATGCGGTCTTTTAACGTGAAAGCAAGTTCCCGTGCGGTGGTTCTTAGCTATGATTGATGAAAATTGCTTGAACCGTTTAAAAGTTATTGCTGTTAACGCTTGAAAGTCAGGGCTTTCTCCAGAAAATAATAGATGGCGCTACGGATATCCATCTAGTGATCAGTAGCGGAACTACCGATACGGCTTAGGTAGTTCCATACTCATCTTCTTGACAATCGGGGTTTTTTTAATTTGCCTGGAAAATTAACTTGTTCAAATATTTAAGTCACTCCAACGCGTCCTTGCCTTGTCCGGAAAGTTAGTCATAACGTTTTTTTGACTTTAACTTTGTCTTTACTACTATAATGAAAGATCAAAAATACATAATAACAGTATTTAATCAAACACCCTCCTCCACGCGATGGTGTGACGTCATAAAGTCCAGCGTCGTTGCGGCATGCCCTCCGCTTGATCGCCAACGCCTACATATAAAATCGTTATTAAATAAGCGAAGAATAAAGAAAATTTCTAATGTTGTTACTTAAAACTACATTATCGTACTGTAAAATAAGAACTTCAGTTTTCAATCAAATCTACGTTCGGCCCCCTTGGGTAGTGGGTATACAACTATACACGTATTATGATTTTAGGGTTCCGTATCCAAAGAGTAGAAACGGGACCTTAGAGAAACAAAGTAGGACCGGAAATTATAGTTCCCAATCCTTCTTAGTTTCCCTTAGTTTTGACTCTGCTGTCCGTCTGTCTATCTGTCACCGTAGGCAGACCTTATCTCATGAACTGTAATAGCTAGACAGCCGTTTTTCTGTCTGTCTGTCACCAGACCTTACTCATGAACCTCGGATAGCTAGACAGTTGAAATTTTCACAGATGATGTATTTCTGTTGCCGCTATAACAACAAATACTAAAAACATAATAAAATAAATATTTAAGAGGGGCTCCCATACAATAAACATGATTTTTGGAACGAAGTTTCTTTTCGGACGTCACGGACTTAGCGGATGGGGGCTAGGCGGAAAAAAGTGTAAGATTTTTCCATCACGAAAGTTTCTGCGTATAATAATATACAATGCGTCACAAATAAGTTGAACAAAAATGGCGAACTTCTAAGTATTTTTGTACAAATATACGTAATTCGTCTTCAAAGTAATTTCGTCTTCGGCGCATTATTAGTACCTGCGCCGATAACTGCCATTTCGGTTCAACCTACGTGCCAGGAATTTGTACAAATATGCTTTGAAGTCCGCCATTTTTTAACCGACTTCGAAAAGGAGGTTATATGTTTGACTCTATTTTTTTTTGTTCAAATTGTGTCGTATTGTGCTTACTACGAAAGTAACTTCGTTCCAACCGAGTGTTCCACGATACTCACGTTTATTATTTTTATTGGTAATGGTACGGCAGCCTTCGTACGCGAATCCGACTCGCACTTGGCCGCTTGTTTTATTTTCTGGTCTATGAAACAAGACAGGAACATTTCTGTCTCTCTCATGAATTTTAACCTTTGACATTGCGTGTTTGTAATTTTTAACACCGAAATTAGAATCGATCAGTTGTCTTGTGAATAGCAAACAAAGGAAGTTGATTGAGTCCGGTAATTGGTTTTCGAGGCTTAAATCTGAATGGTGGAAAAAGATTTCTAAAGTGTCCAGAAAATGTTGCCACAAAACTTTTTGGATCCTAAAATTCAAAATTCAAATGTTTATTCAGTAATTGGTTCTTTACAGGCACTTTTACACGTCAATAAGTATAATTTACGTTAAATATATAGATAAATAAATAAATAAATGCTAAGAAGAAACGCCTACGTAAATCAAATCAAAATCAAAATAATTTTTAAGTATTACATCTTTGTACGAGTAGAATCAAATAATTTTATCATCTCAGCATTCAGCGTCCAATGCTGAGCATAGGTATTTTTTCGTTGACGCAAATGATCTAGGTCCTGGGGGTTTACTCCATAAAATAATACGATAGTCATCCGATACTGAAGTCCTATTTCTATATGAAAACAAATTAGACTTTATCACTAATCATTAATGCTCAATATTGCTTGACACTGGATACGCAGTAACGACCGTTCTACCACTTTGGAGTAACCCCCCTGTGTTGTTCTCATTCAGGTGCGCCCCGTGACTTTTACTATGTCCTCGCCTACCTATACAATATTCTTTTAAATTTGTATTTAAGTTATTCATAACTATGACAATATAACATACACAATCCTTGACATAATACAAAAAAATCATGACCTTGTGAAGAGAATAAATTATTTTCCTAAATAGCTTGCCTTCTTCACGTCGATGTATCTTGCAGCTGGTATAATTTCCAAAGAATTTGTATGTTTAAAAAAGTAATTTGTGTATTAAATCGTATAGCAATCTAAATAGAGAATATGCACGTATTTCTTTTATTTGCTTAATAAAATCCTTAATAACCACAAAAAACAAATATGAAAGAATTTAAAAAATATCTTAACCACCGACTAACATGTGATACTTTAAAGTTTGAATTAGAAAAAAAGTCCGATATGGATTGATGACGTCAAAGTTCATATCATCTATGTATACATTTGCCATAGAAAGTAATGTTTTTGCGAGTGAGACAGACATATTTTCATTAAATCGTTATATCTTGTTCGTTTTTTAACCTTTTTTTTTATTCTGTTGTCACTGTTACTACTTTACTTTTGAATATTTATGGACTAACTGGTTAGATAACACATATATTTTTCATGCATATTCCCTATTGTTCCCAGACTCTTTGATACTTACATGAAATTGTATACGTTTGCTTAGTTATTTAGTATGACAGAATCGACATCGTCTCTGAATCGGCTTTCCAAGTCCAGTGAAATTTACTGCCAGAACTAACGACCCTTAATGTCCAATGGAACGACTGATAAATGTTGGGGCTATTACTGAAGCTCGAAAGTGCTACGGCACACATTTTTTCTGTCTTTTGGCGTAACTAGTACCCGCAGGGTTTTTTACAAAACATGTGGATAACAAACTATAAATCTCTAAATCGAACTATGTGAAAATGAACATTACATAAACCAATAGCTTTACTTCCTTACTTAATGTATTGAATTCAGATAAACAGTATTCAAAGTCCATTAAAATTTACTACGAGAACTAACGACCCTTAAATGACTAAAGGAACGATTAATACATGTCGGGCTTGAAAATGAGATAAGATAAAAATTTATTTCAAAGATCTACAACTTACAGTTTCACAGATTAGTGTTATACAGTAACTAACAACTTATCAACATACTAACACACATTTTTTGGGTCTTTATGCGTAACTAGTACCCGCAGGTTTTTTTCACAAAACGTGATAACAAACTGTAAATATCTAAATCGAACTTTGTATCAGCCAATAGTTTTACTTCACCAGATAGTTATAAAAAAGTTTTTTGGCATTACACAGTAGTTATTCGCCCGTTGCCCTCGCATGATGTAATTAGAATTTTAAATGATGCGACACTTCTTAATAATTCGTCAGACAGAGGTCGAGATAATCTCAAGTTGCCTCCTGGGAGGTTTGTTAACGTACCCACCGCCCTTGGCTGCCAGGGTCGTTTCGACATTAGAGAACTAGTCATCAAATAGTATTTTATGCAGCAGTTGTATAAGGAGGATCAAAACATGCAAGTGGCGCAGGTACAATGCGAGCCTTGGCGAGCATCGTAAGGAGACGCCATCGAGCCTTTTTTGACTTACTTACACAACTTTGCATATAATACTTTTTCTACGACTATAATTACTAAATAAAATACACAAATAAACAAAGAAAAAAAAATGTTTGACATATGTTTGGTAGATACTAGCTATAAATTTGTGACTATTTAAAAGACAGATAACAGTACAGGAGTAGAAAAACATAACAACCTTCTATTGTTGCGTTTATAACTTAGTTCTTATGTTTTGTGTATTACGTAATCAGTGTTATACCACGTAATTACAGATATCGATGACTCTGAGCTATAGCCAACATGGCTATAGCTCCAACGAATTTATCGTAAACTGAATTTATATATATATCATCAGTCTAAGGAAAGAAGAATAAACTGGTTAGGTACTAATTCTGTTCTGATCCCCGTTTCCACGTATACGTAGTCTATCAAAGATGTGAAACTAGACGTGATTCTCGCAATGTTGTCATAGTCAATATTATCAGGAATTCTGACTATTCTAAAGCCTGTGAGAGACCTTGCAAAGTTTGCAGGGTAGCGCGTGGGCGTAACAAATCAAACAAGAGAAAAATCAAAAAGGTTCTTATATTTTCAAAGTCCCTTTAGGAATTGGGGCAGTAAAAGAGCTGACATGTGTAGACAGATCTCTTTGCTCGATAACCCTACGCAGGGTCAATGTCTGAGCTGAGAACTATTTCTGCAAAAATACGAATAGGCATTTTTGCAGAAATAGTTCGAGTCGACATTGGCCGCCCTTGAACGCGAAAAGCTCAGTAATTATATTTAATGGACGATTATGTCGTGTTCTCGGTCACATAACGACACTTACTACATGCACGGATTGTACAAAGTTGCGCAGTCTTGGTAAAAAAATAATATTCTAGCCTTGACTGTAAGATAAAATTTCCAACGCCCACTAAACATGTATTGAAATAAAAACGCATCTCAACAGTAGGTAAAGTACCTTAAAAATCTGTACGGTATGCGGCACCAACATTAGAAACATTAGAGTTTTTGATTACGCATAAAGCCTTTTTTATTAGTTTTAATTTTTTTTTTGTCAAAAAATATTCTGGCAGTCGAAATAGTACTAACATTCTGATTTTTGACTGTCGAATTCTCTGCGTGAATTTTTTAACAATAACTCTTTCTTATAAAATCAAATACATAAAGCGCTCGAGCTTCAATGAGTGAAGTATATGAAGTTGGTTAAATGCTCTAAGTATGAAGTATATGAAGTGGAAATGACATCGCCGCGGTCGGAAATAAACTTTTATGCTGAAGATTTAATTATTTGATAAAGTACTCGGAGAACGCCACATAGCGACGGATGTACAAACAATCTAATGCCCCGTAGTAATTGGCCTCTTCCTAAATCGCGGAATACGTGTATTCAGGCTTTCAGGTTTAAATTATCCGACATTATGATGTTTTATATGATGATACACATAATATATGTGTATTACGCGTATCGTATTATAATAATAACTTGACTGTATTGACCGGTTGCACACAAATTATGAAATATATAATTACATTCATATTATAGAAATATACAAAATCGACCGTAATCAGTAATCCCAATTACATCAAATTAGAATTTATCCTTGTCCTCTATAATGGTTAATTTTGGTTAAATTAATGTTTAGGGATAAAACGCAAAAAGTAGAATAGCACCAATGACACCTGGGTCTTAATTGGTGATAAAGGTTGCGGGCAAAAACTCTTGCAGATATTCAAGGCATTGTTAAATATATTGTTGATTTGAATAAATAAATTGCGATCACTCTGTGCTTGGGATTGGGTTATCTAAATAAGCGCTATAATAAAATCATTCAACATTTTTGGGTCGATTTTGGTAGTACTTAGTGGATTATTAAAGAAGATAGATATACGCGGAAATATTTCAATGCATATAATCATGATGATTGATGTTCTGAGTAAAAATTTGGACATTTTGTTGCTAGGTGGTATTTAAATCTTGCGGCTTGCATTTCACATACAGAACATGATTCCGTAGCTTTATAAAGCTCTGAAATACAGTGTTTGACATTTTCCACAGAAAATATTCAGCATATGTTGCAATAGTCGGTACGAATCTCGCATTCATCAATATTGCGGTAGTTTATTCCACCCAATGGTTGTATGTTCTGCATTATGTGCCTTTGCGGTTTTGAAGTGCCATCGTAACGGGAACGAGATATCCCTTACACATGCCACGCCACGTCCGGAACGGCACGGAAGTTACATAACTGTAACTGCATCTGCTATCTACGTTTTAGTTGAAAAGATATTTTTCACTAGCGTTTCTATATAAACTCCGGAAGTTTACTCAGTTGATCGACTTTGAAAAGTTTCTTCAGTATATGAAGACACGAGCTTTATATCTAGAAACGTTCTAGAAACCTTGTCACTAATTGGAAATCAGATACACGTGGAGTCCTATCGACTGCGCCATTTTACTTTGTTCTATATTCTACGTGGGCAGATATTTCTACATTATCAAAATGTTTCTGAACTGAAGCTTATTGTTTGAAATAAAGACTGGAATATCTTTAATGATGACAATTTTGAATTAACCCTTGTGTCGATACAACAAAATAACAAATAAGTCTAGAGCCGTAAAGTGTGTAAAATATAATAGTGTTCCGGAGCGTCTATTGCATCTGGAGTAATCTAAACAATAGTAAACAGGCATAAATCTGCTTATTATTTCTTTTTAATGTAATCCCTTACCTATAAAATGTTTTAACACAAGAAGAAAGTTGAACACAGTTGATTCGAAACCATATACAGTATATGCAATGCAGCGACACGTGTGCAGTTAATTACATAAAATTAAGCGAATCATCTGGGAGGCGGCCGAGGCCACTCCGCCAAGTAGTAAACAGCTATTGTATCGACAACAAAGAATTTACTAGCTGCTGTCTTTTCATTTCTGATGTTTTCATATTTTTTATTTACGTACGACTTTAAGCAATAGTAATTTCACTGATATGATTTAAATTATAAGTACTTATGCCTTGTAAATTTAGGCGCCTTAAAAGGTAATAATTCCTTGTAAAGATGTTGACCTAGTTATTAAAACTGGAGTATCTGAGCGTATTGAAATTTATGGTAAAACTTTTAGTTGATGATTTAAGTCAAATTCTTCATATCCTCGAAGTGATAGAGATAAACATAATAACTTACTAAATGTATAAAATGTAGAAAGTGTAAGAAAAATCCATTCAGTGATAAAAGTTAACCAAATGAATTGTAACGACATTTATAAAGAATACTTTTTGATTTAGGGGTCCAGAAAATGTGTGATGTGTAAGCTCTGGTGTATGTCTACTTAATTCTTGAAGTATTATTTTGAGTTGTAAGATATCGGGGTGTGGAGGGAGCGTGATTGACGGGACTTGTCCGCTCGCGCTAATGGGTAGGGGTCAACTGCACTTAGTCCTCAATTTTGAGCCCCGATGTACGCAACAGGCAATGCAATATTTTCTTTCAACAGTCAATCGTGTGATTGTACTAGTCTATACAGTTCAGTTGATTTTTTATAAGAATTCGGCACTGAAGATGTTGTCAACAGTGTTAAGCTTGATCGGTGGCTCACCGTACCTGATAAGCTTGCTTGATGTAGCGTTTGCAGCGTCAATCAAGCACGCTTATCAAGTACCTACTCTGATTTAAATCAGAAAACGTGAATTGGTCGAGATTCACAAGCAGCTGACCAAAAAGAGTTGTAATATAATCATTAATCAAGTATAAATCTGGCTAAACTGCTTGTCAAAAAAAAAACATTTTGCGCCCTTTACAAAAATGCGGTTAAATTAAACATTTAAAGATATTGAAAAGTTTGTTGTAGAAATTATTGCATTCAACGACGCGTTGTTAAGTTATACGGGACTTTGGGACTTTATGGGTGTAGCGGACCCTCAGAGTGCAGGGTTAGCTCGGCTAAGCTCGGTTCAGCGAACGGCTGAGAAATTGTAAAAGTTTGTATTATTCTTATGTAAATAAAACTGTAAGATAATGTAATTTGTTCCCTCTAGCTGATAAGTGTTGAGACATTCACATTTTATTTGTGTTGATGAAAATTACTTTTGTGTGCATACGCCGCGTTTGACCACTAAATTGGACAGTTTTGAACATTTCTCGTGCTTAGTAGTTAAGATATTCATAGCGATAGGTGCCTCAGCGATTGTTATAATTTTGATGAATTTGTAATATAGTGAGAAAATTCCTAGAATTTATTTTTATGATCATAATTTTATGCACTACGCAAATTTTTGTTAAAAGAAAAGCGACATATCTGCGCAACTGCGATAGCAGCTTTACGAGCATGACATTTGCTGCACGTTCCAAATGCACAAGGAGCTTATTCCGACAAAAGAAAACAAGTAAATTCTACCTCTTTTATGCTCCATTAGTAACAAGAACAAAAAATAAAGGATAAGAACTGGAGTTATCAAAATAATATTGCTTATTATTGATTTCACAACCTCCATATCGCTTAAGCTCCTTGGAATGCTGTAGGTATATGTAGTTGCAGCATTTGGGATGGCTGCAATATACAACTTTTTTTGTAAAATTGCCAAAAGAGTAGTGTACCTAGTGTAATTAAATAAATATAGTGAATAGAAGTATTATTATCATAGCTATTTCAGTAAAGAAAATCATGGCGGCCACGTCGTGGTCTGGTCAATTAACCCTGGCACAAACATGAACAGCAGTGGCCATAGACTATTCACTATGGGTCGTTTCCTCACCGCGCTACCTTTTATTATCACCTCTGATAAAAAAACAGGAGGTTTTCCGCGGATTATCTTTCTTATTTGCTAATTATTGACTGATATCTTTAAATCAACTATAGTATAATTGACTTAGTATCCCATAACACAAGTCTTGAACTTTGGCGCTAGCTCAATCTGTGTAATTTGTCCGTACCTATACTTATATTAAACGTGACACAGATAATCAAAATCAGAATCAATTAAATTAAATGTAAAATTGTATATTGCCGAGAAGTTAGGGAGTAAATGGTCACCCTACCCCTTGGACACTAATCAGTGCGGTTACGTATAGTATGCGAAAGATTTCTTGATACTTTACTAAGCATTTTTTTATTATTAGAAAAACCTGAAGGAAAATGCAAACCGTAAATCACTACCGTTTACGGCACAACTTTTTGTCCAGGCCATACCTCATTGGGAAACATGCGAGATAACAATTACCTACGTAACGTATTTTATAGCTATTTCTCACAGCTATTTCGGCACAACTATCTGCCATTGGTTTCGTTTTTTGGGCCCTTGGAACAATTCGTTATGAGCTGTCAATATATTCAAGCACATACCTGTTTACTATTTACTAGAATTATCAATTAATAATTATACAATTAATGTATAAACAAAGATCATAAGAAACAAAATAATAAGATTACCAAAATCAATTTAATAAGGCGATTTAGGGTTAAATAAATCTTTAACGGCATTATTATAATCCTGTGGGGCGTGTATAACAAGGTAAGTATTGTGAGTTAATAAAATAATTGATATTCAATGTCAAGGCAGCGGTGATTCGGCCGGTCATTTACTAGCGATAAAAGTAATCTCTACCATTTCAGCCACTTTTTTGTGATGTATCGGCAAGATTAAGTGGAGCTAAGTATAGAATCTGTGCATATGCTCACTGAGCAAGCAGTGGGCGGTAATTATTGAAATAGATAGTATTGAAAATGCTTTTGTTGATTTGACATTCATTTATAAACTTTTGAATTATTGAAAAGTTCCAACATTTTGTTTTATAATCATATTCACCAAAAATATTGTCTTTTTAAAGTAAACAATTTAGGTAAGTATTTTTAATTTACAGCTCCACTAGCGTTACATAGTGAAGTCTCTTAATGATTGCGGTACACGATCATTTATTTGACCTTTTTTACGTACTATATTTTTTTCTAACTGCGGAAACGACCTGTAGAAGATTTGTTCCAAAAATCAATCATATTTTATATATATTCTGTACACTGAAAAAGCTAAGCATTTCCTTGAGAGTGAGATATTTATTTTCCTTAACGATTTAAATAATGATATCGTGGTATTTTAATAGTACAGTACAAGTGTTTTTCCGTTTACTTTTAACGACACCTGTGGTATGGTTGCCAAAAATATATCTAATCTATAGTAGTTACAATTTTTCGTGTCAATGACAGAAGTTGACTATCTACGATAACTATACATCTGTATCTCTCGCAGATTCGTCACATTCGAAATTGTTTAACTGTATAAAAATATGGGGGAGTTATAAAGACGTATAGATCAACGTCCACTTTTGCCACAATAAATTGAAACTAGTTTAGTTATACACAATATGGGTTCGATATGAAATACAAAATTGATGTCAGTTTTTTACTTAAGTTGCCAACTATAAGACCATAGACATTTGGCGGTGTCGTTGAAAATTTACGGATTTTTCATGAACGTTGTTCAAATGGAAGTGATAATGAATTCCGTGCACAAGGGATTATTTTATACCATAAGACTAAATAAAAACGTTAGATTGTGCGAACACCTCGCTTTTCGATCTTTATAATCGCTTAAATCTATCATGTATAGTTGACGACGCATCAAGTGTTCTTAATCTGGTTTTAAGCTTTGTGATTCGTAATAAATTATGTGTAGTGTAGTTTAAATTGTTGGCTGCTTTTGAATTTAATTACAAAAGAATAGGGTTCAATAAATTATACTTTTGACTGGCCAAAAGGTTTATTTGTATGGTAAGACAAGTACAATGCATATATTTTCTTCCCTAGAGTTTCCTACGTTCTATTCTGGACTGAATAAAATATTAGTAAATTCAAGTTACTTGTTTATTGTGAGTGCTTAGATATTTATATTTTTTTAGGTTCCGAATATTAAATGATAGTGTGTGTAGTAATGGCCAGTGATTTAAGTTACATTTGATGCGTGGTCCATTGTACATTAGCTATTATGTATAGCTACCAGCAGGCATTCGCTAACTTAACATGAACTTACGTCCATCTTGATATCTATTGCAATAAATTGTAATTTTTTGATAGAGCTAACAAAATCCGCAATGGGTATCAAAATGGCCATCTAGGGCTACTTTGTGAAAAGCTAGCGATGGTCTACAGGCGCAGAGCGCTTCAGCTGTCTTTGTTTCGCTGCAGTCGCTTTGTGGATCTCAGGCGATTAGCGCGGGCCCCTGCAGCGACACAAGCGCTCTTGTGAATAACATTACTGGCACAGGCGTATTATTCAGGGGTAGCCGAGAATGGAACACCAAGAGGATCATCTCGGATATTGTGATGAAAATGTTTGTTCTACTGCTGGGCAAGGATTTCCTTTATCTCATTGCAAATAAATTAAGTTTATGGAGACTTGATGGCCAAATTGCGAAAAATAGTAAAAACAAGGAATTATATTTTTTTGGTATTTCATAGCTTGTCTAAAAATGATCTGTAAGAAGTCTTTCATTTGTTCCTCATTCGAGTCATTCGTAATTAGTTATAAAAGGAAGATTTAGCAGACGGCCGAATGGACTTTGACGGCCTTGGTATCCCATTTCCGGCTTCCCTGTCTAGTATACGTTATTATTTAGTCGCACATGAGTCATGTCAGAGTTGTTATATGGAGATGGGCGCGGAAGTGCCGGTGTGTGATGGTGATCACTTACTGTGCTTCTATGTTGAGACATTAATAAATCTGATTGTAGCATTCCTGAGTTTTATTTTACCTATCTGCAGCCTGCGGCAGCGTGACAGCATCATGGCACCATTGATGAACCTAGATAAAGTTTATATCACGCGATGGACTAGTGCTATCCCGCTCGGTATTATTACGTAGATCCAGATACATTCCGTCTTATTATAAAACCCAGACTAACTTTGTTACTAGGTTTAAACCATTATCCGCTCAAATCAAGTTGACATCTAGTAATATGACTATGTCACCTGTCAATGTCAACTTCATTTTAGGCGGATAATGGTTTAAACCTAGTAACAAAGTTAGTCCTGTTTTTATAATAAGAAGGATTTTGTTCATTTTAATGAATATGAGGGTAAGTATGTCCTAATAGGTCGTAACAGTATGAGCGATCCAAGCTTTAGGTAGGTATCTGCAGCAATTTCACAAAGTTCGCTAAAAGCCAGCTTCATTGGCGGACTTCCAAAACTCCGAATTAGAACTTAGTAACTAATGCGGAATGTTTCTTAATCGGTTACAACTTTTTCTATAATCAGTTTATCCTGTATGTAGGTACCTAATCACAACCCAAAAGCTACTAATTTATTAGTACCACTAAATACATAATTCTTTTTCATATATAATATTTACGACAACTATATACGGAATTTCAGCCCGAGCCGCAGGTGAAGGCGTAATAGAGCTGAGTGTGTTTAACCAATATACGCACGTATATCGTACGACTTTTTAAACACACTTGCGGGGAAAAATACCTAATAAACGGAATTATTTGCTTTTAAATAAACTCGACCACTGTAATGCGCACTGTTGCTTTCCCGCCGTTATATTTATTAAAATCAGCGCGGCGCGCTGGCTACATAGTACTGGCTGGCGGGCCAATTCGAAAATAGAAAAAAAAACAATTTAGCAAATATTGCGGTAATAGAATATAACTTCACTTTTTTATATTTATAGGTAACACATACGCGTGTTTTATGAGCTGCTTTATATATCTAAAACCGATGAAATTAGATCCACTTTACGAGCAAGTGTATTGTAAATACCATTAATACATACTTAGGTAAGGTATCTCATATTCTCAATACCTATGTCTCATTCTGTAAATACATTAACTACCTACCTACCTATTTAATAATAAATGAGGAAATGAAGGTAATTTATATTTTATGTATTTCCTACATACTTACTGTGTACCTACAAAGTATATGCTTGTTATATGGGGAACATGGTAAATACCATTTGTTCTTTTTATTCAAAGACGAAGGCAATAAATTCAACTTTGAATAATAGGAGTCCTGAATACCTGATTGGTGGTTCAGAAGAGTGGAAAAACAAGTTCGAAAACAAACAAGAGTTTTGTGATATTCGCTTGTTAAATTAAAACTAATAATACGATAAGTACTTCCATGCTTGTCCAAGAGCAAAAAATACAGACGCTGTCGACGCTCCCCGTCGGTCCAGCCATAAATCCATCCTTCAATCCCTATTCACAGCTCTGCTACCTATACCAATCCTTTTCCGTGCAAGCAGTTAGGCTATGGAATCAGCTACCACTGAAAATTCGTGAATAACTATACAATGTCCTTTTTAATTAAGTACAAATATTTTAAGAGGTGATTCAGTCCATCATTTTGAACAACTTTTCCCAATAAATATATATCGAAATACGAATTTTTTTTTGCATTTTTCATAGTAACGATATCACGTGACTACTTCGATCTGTATGAGAACCTAAATTTTTTTTTTCGTATTTCGATGTGCCTATATTTATTGGGTAAAGTTGTTCAAAATGATGGACTGAATAACCCCTCAAAATATTTGTACTTAATTAAAAAGGAAATTATATAACCACGTTTAAGAAACCAGTAAAAGATTACTAGTCTTTATCATCCTGATCATCATAATTATTTAAAAATATTTATTAGTATAAATTTATAATTATTTATTGTATTTACGAGTATTTATGTAAGTTTATTTTACGTTTATGTAGGTATTATTATAAGTTTATTTATGTTTCATGTAGGTATAAGACGCAGTATAATGTTATTACTCTGTGGTATAAGTATTTATATATTTTTGTATTCTTTCTTCCCATTTACTCTCGCAGAAATTTCTTTAGAAATAAATAGCACCTATTTACTAGGTATTATATTTGTGAATTTTCAAGTGTACTTGGACCAATAAAATAAAAAATGTGAATTATTCTTCGACCTCTCAAATCAACAATTGGTGTTTCTGTGGATTTGCGACCGACCCTTAGCTCTGTTTCTGTTAGAGACAAAGAGTGATAGTATATCTTAAATTAATTATTCGGGTGACCGAAATAAACTTCAATACAAAATAATATAAAGAGAGATATTAGTAAGTATTGCATTGCAGAACATTTCAAAGTCGTTATCGCTGAGTGTTGACGTAGCCGCGCTGCTCCGCAACCCGCAACACTTGTGACTCATAATGACCCAGCAAACAACGCTCATTGCGAGCAATTTTATCATACAGACTTGTCTTTTTTCCTTACGGGGCAGACAGAATCAGGAGACGCATGACTAACGGCGTCTTTTGACAAGAATCAAAGAGGTAAGGTAATAAGTGTTTGTGATAAGACAAAATGTGTGCTATTTGCAGGTCACCAATGGTGACAACGGATTGTTTGCTCTTTGAAGGTGACCAATGATGACAACGGATTGTTTTCATTTTGAAGGTGACCAATGGTGACAACGGATTGTTTACGCTTTGAAGGTGACCAATGGTGACAGCGGATTGTTTACTGTTTGAAGGTGACCAATGGCGACAACGGATTGTTTACTGTTTGAAGGTGACCAATGGTGACAACGGATTGTTTGCACTTCAAAGGTGACCAATGGTGAAAACGGATTGTTTGCTCTTTGAAGATGACCAATGGTGACTATGGATTGTTTGCACTTTGAAGGTGACCAATGGTGAATTTTGTAACAAATTGTGACAAAAATGTCATTAGGTCTATTGGGTTAGGACCAAACTTTCTCAGTAGTCCCACCAGTAGTAGGATTGCTGGGAAATTTTTGTCCAAATAGACCTACCAGTAGGACTACTGGGAATGCTGGGACATTAGGTATATTGGGACAACAAATTATGACTAGGTATTGGGAATGATAGTCCTAACTCCTACCAATAGTACTATTGGGACAAAAATCCCACTATACCTACCAACTCGTTTTGACAAAGGTATTTGAAGGCATAATGTGACTTGTTCGTGCACCCGACTGTACACGCCAAGGCCGTCGGAAACGTTTAAGCCATACTTAACAATCCATTTGTATTTAACAGCCGATAAGGCGAGCAAACAAATTGAACATTAACGCGAACAAGCTTTCGCTTCTCTTCAACAAGTTATTAAAACTACCATGCTGATCTAGAAGAAAAGAAACAACTTAGAATGTACCAACTGCTTCTCTTCCCGCGCAGATCGTAGAAGCCGACCGTGGGACTGGGCGAAAATGCGAATCATGTTAATAGGCGATGCGACTAGCAACCCTTCACTATTTTGATACCGTTTTCCACCTTCTCGCTCTCCATCACGCTAAAGGTGAACGCACACTTATCCGAGTGGAACGCGTCGAATCAATCGAAGTTTTTAAGGCCTCTCATATCTTTCCGCACCGAAAGAAACGACCGCGCCGAAAGAATCGAGCGCGCCAAAAGAATTATTTCCATTTCCTTTACACCTGTTACTCCGAAGAAGTCTCGATCGCATAACTCTCGTTGCTCTTACGCACACACTTGTCATTGTCGAAATGCAGGCGATTTGATCGATTCGATCGCATCACCCGCGTCGAATTTGATAACGTCATCCGAATTCGTCTAGGATATGTGTTTCTTCCAAATTCGGACGATTTGACGCGGTCAGGTGTGCGGGCTTTCATAGGATTTGTATATACATACTCGTAAAGAATTCTTAAATTCATGTCGTCCGGCTCGTTCGATGCGTTCGGCTCGGATAAGTGTGCTTAAAAGTGGTTTTTGAGTCTTGCGGCCCTGGGCTCTGTCTGCTTAGAACCGTAAGACAAACAGTGCTCTGTCTGCCACGTTAGGGATAAAGACGTGACGTGAACTCGAAGATTTAAATAAACTTTATTTGTAATCGATTAATGCAGTCATTTTTGCATAAAACCCTTTTCCCCAAAGGATGTATTCTCAGTCCACACATCTAATTTTAATATCAGTATAATTGTAAGGTTGACGTTTTTGGAGAAAATGCTGCAGTACAGTTTGTTACCGCTTCTTCTGTACTTGCGCTTTGGAGGCGGCAGTAAACTTAGTTGTAAGTAAATGATCTGACGTCAACAACTAACTATTAAGAAATCGAAAGAAAAAAGAAATGACAATTATCAAGTGATATAAATATCCAAAGATAAATAAATGATTTTTGACTTTGACTTTTGGACTTAACGTATTTTTTACGCGCTCGGTTTACTATGAATTTATCGTGCATTTCACCAAACTGCTTCATCACGTTAGGTGAGACAGCATGCTTTTAGGCCGCGCCCACCCTAGAGTTCGGGCCCGCGACTAGTTCAACCTTAATAGGGATCAGCTGATTCGAGTTTCTATGGAGAAAACCTAAATAATAAAATTTCAGTAACTATATTTTGTATAAGTACATTAACGTGTAACAAAATATACTGAAACTATTTTAAGCGTAGATTGAGTTCATTATACTGATGAACTTTCCGCAGGGAACATATATCGAATTATGAAAAAGTATTTCATGCTTTTCATAGAAACTCGGATCTGCTAATCAAATACGATATATATCATTTATTTATCTTTGGAAATTGTATTTTTTCTTTAGATTTCACAGTACTTGATCGTTTACTTACAGTTCAGTTTACTGCCGCTTCCTAAGCGCAAGCGCAAAAGAAGAATTGAAGCGGTTGAATTTCTCTTTCTCACATTCCTCTCTATCCACTGGTTGTCTGGAAGAGATCGCTTCAAGCGCCAAGACCGCCCATTGTACTCATTTAATTTAAAATCATTTCCCTGTTACATTTTTTTTTGGTGTACAATAAAGTTATATCTCTATCTAAGCGGCAACAAAATGCAGTGCAGCATTTTCTCCAAAAACGTCAACTAACAATTATATTTTATTAACCGTTATACAAACCCAACCCCCAGCGAGGCAAGTATGATTAGGGCGACAAATTTTATCCTTCAAATTTGTCGCATTTCGCGTAATTTACCGCAACAAATATAGACTAAATTAAGCGACAAAATAACTTTCATTCATAAAACGTATTTTATCTCATGCCTAACTCCCGTGCGAGCATGGTTTTGACAGGTCAAAGTAGACATATCGACGGTTGGCAACGTCAAATTATGTAAATTTGTCGCTGATTTGCTAGACCCAATTAAGACTTAATTAAACCATTTTTAATCGTATTTGAAACAGTTATTCCATTGAACTAATATTAAATGTATATTTACATATTTTAATGTAGGCAGACATCTTTAAACAATGTATTATTGAAGTTTACAAACTTAAAAATATATTTAATTGAGAAACTATAGCGCCATCTGTTGATGAATCTTACAACCACTCCGGCGGGCGGCGGTGAATGCATACGTACTCGGCGGTGGTATTTTCCTTTATGTTGGTCGTACGACATGAGTCGAAACGTTTCGTTGCACATTCATTTTTATAACATTTTATTTTAATAATTTTTAATACTCTTTGGTTGCAAATTGCAATATTTTTTCTAGGAATTATTACATACTTATATCATTCTTTTATCTATGATGATTGTTTTACAAAACGGGTGTTTTAATTTAAAATTATTATATTTTCTTAGCAGACATTAGAAACACTGCTTAAAACCTGCCTGCGTCTGACGACTCATTTTACTACGTGCCCATTCATGAATTTTATCTTGTCGTTACAGAGGGAAGATACGTAAAGACCTCTCAGATAAAACATCATACTAAGGCCGCTGGAAACCAAATAAGGTTTAAAAACTCCAATGTAACTTTATACAAAACGTTTATTCTAGATTGTTACAAACCTTGCAGCCGGTCTCGAAGACCGACAGACCTTAACATCTACTGGCCAGCCACCCAGTCACTTAAAAAACATAATTCCTCAAAAAATAATAATAATATAAAACTAAGTTAGGTACACAACATGATTACAAACTACATTATACTAAGGCCCGCTACACACATTGGTTTTCCCTATTCAGAATTGGCTTGTCAACTAAATAATTAAAATGTTTGTAGTTGGTTTTAATAAAGTCAAAAAGTCAAAAATCATTTATTTATCTTTGGATATTTATATCACTTGATAATTATAGACCATTTTAAGAAGGTAATTTGAATAAAAAAATTCTACGTGTTATCAGGATTTTATTATATCATTTTAAAATTTGCACCGGAAGTGACGACACACAGCAATCAAAGTTTACGTTTTTCCTATGCCTGCACAAAAAAATACAATGACAACGGTTATCTGTCAATGTCACCTGTTTAAATTATTTTTGTTATGTTGGTTGTAGTCGTTTGATATATATTGTCATAGGGAGTGACAGTGACAGTACCATGGAATTATATGTACTTCATTAGACAGTACAGTACTGAAAGCGGAAATTGCCAATCTTCATCGTGACTTCACTTCCTCAAATAAGTTGACCTTGCTTGAAAATGAAGGTCATTTGGAGTTTTGCAAATATCTTAATAACTAAGACCTTATTTATTTTAAAATCTTATTGGAGAAAGCTTCTCCTAGAGGCTATTCCTCGAAAAGGTTTGCGAATTAGATCTTTTTTCAAATTACTTGACAAGCGAATTAGTTTCCGAATTTCTTGAACTACCTAGCACTGCCAAGAATATGCTGAACGCGCTTCGTCCAGGCGCAAAATGCCCGTGTCTCGAAATGTCTTTTCTCAGATAGTATTATTCTCAATCAAGGTAATTTTATTAATCTGAAAATGGGAAATTTTTTAGAAAAGAAAGTACCCGAAGTCAGTAGGGATGTACGAAGAGAGTGAAGAGTGTAAATGAAGCGAAAGAGGATCATAGCAATTAGTTAAATAAATAAATATACAATATGTAACAAAAACCCTGTCCGATCCTTGTAGGAGCAACTCAGACCGTCAATATGAACAACTTTTCCTATGGGACCAATGCTTGAAACTCGAAGAAAAAATCGTCAATTTAATACAAATTGCCGGGCCGGCCGTACACTTTTGTATGATGATGTCGATTTTTTTTCGAGTTTCAAGCATTGGTCCCATTGGAAAAGTTGTTCATATTGACGATCTGAGTTGCTCCTACAAGGCTCGAACAGGGTTTTTGTTACATATTGTATAGGGACAAATTACACTGATTGAAGTAAAGTAAGTTTAATTAGTGGAGGTGCAAAGTCTCTGCCTGTGTAGAAAGCAGGCGTGGTAATATTTATTGAATGTATTTAATATTTTGAATAGTTTTTTTTTCAGGAAAATTAAAAAATCCCAGACGACACTGTCTAGTCTGTCTAGTCTAGTATAGAGTGGTGGAACTACATATTCCAACTGATGTAAAGTGGAATTGATATCCGCAGCGCCATCTATTATTTGCCAGGTAAATTAAAAAAAAACGACTTTCAAGCGTTAACCCTCAATAACTTTAAACGGCTATATCTAATTTTCATCCAACAAATCTAAGAACCACCGCAATGGAACTCGTTTCACGTAGAAAACCGCATCGAAATAGGTCCATCCGTTTGAGAGCTACGATCCTACAGACAGACAGATATTAGCGCAAAAATGATAACACCCCACAAATTTTGCGCTTGGACGATGTATTTTACAGAATGTTATAATATTTTATCGAACTACGATATCCTTTAGGATTTTCCGTACGGAACCTCGTATTAAGAACTGATAGAGGTTTCATCCTTATGTTATGGGAATTTCCACAAGCACGCTCGAGCCGTCTTGTGTCATCTTTCCTCATACGTTGCTAAGAACTGGCATGGTATGCCTTCCCTTTTTACCCGACTGTGCCAGAAGGAGGGTTATGTTTTTCGAGAGTTTGTATTTATTTATGCATAATTGTTTGGCAAACTCTGCAGCCTGAACGGCTGGATGGATTTTAGCTTGATGATGTATTTCTGTTGTCACTACAATAACAAATACTAAAAATAGAATCAAATTTATATTTAAGTGGGGCTCCCATACAACAAACGTGATACTTTATAGATAATGGTACGGAACCCGTTGGAACAAACGTGATACTTTATAGATAATGGTACGGAACCCGTCCGACTGGCACTTGGTCGGTTTTTTTTAATAAGTCTGTACTTTTAATTCCGATTGTCTGCGGCGGGCCTGAAATGGCACAACAACAATTTGCCAATAAGATTAATTATCTGTTAATACTGTGGTCCCATTTTTCAAACGCGGAGTCACTTAACGAACGTTTTTTTTTGTATGGAAAAGCCGTTCGTATATGTGACTCCGCGTTTCAACAATGATACTTCTGGTTAGCAAATTTCTTTTATACTGTTTATAATATTATATACAGGGTTAATTTATGAACACCAATAACCTTTAATGAGCAAGTGAACTAAGTAAATTTTTTGTAAAAAAGTATATTCAAAATCGATAAAAAAAGTTGCCTTCCCATACAAAATCCCTTTGGCTGAGCGTTTATGGAAGGCCAAATTTTTATTTTCGCTTTTCATTAATTGTTTTTTTTACGAGAAAAGTATTTGCGCTGAAATGTATGGAAGGCCGATTTTTTTTCGTTTTTCGATAATCGTTGTTATGAGAAAAGAGGTGCAGTATCATGGACATAATGAAATTTGATTGTTTACTTATGTCATATGTAAATATTGACTGCCTCCATGGTCCAGTGGTCTAGGCGTTCGCCTTGTGACCCGGAGGTCATGGGTTCGATTCCCACTGGGAAGCATACTTTGTGAAAAGTTGTTTCCAGTCTGGATAGGATATTGCAGGCTTGAATCACCTGATTATCCGAAGAGAAAACTGATTCCGTGTTTCGGAAGGCACGTAAAACTGTGAGTCCCGAACGCCACCTAGCGTTTGATCATCAAACTATCCAAGGATTGGTTCCTGGTTTGCCCTTTGGGTTGTGGAGGTCAGACGGCAGTCACTCTGTGTAAAAACCAGTAACCTCGTCAAATCTCCTTGGTTAGGTAGCGGACCCCGGGCTCTGAAGCGTTACTGCTGAGGAAGCAACCGGGAATACGCTCGGATGATTATTATATTAATCCTAACTTGACATTAAATTAATAAATTAACTTTTTTTGTGAATAATTTTAATTTTGCACACTTTTTATCACATTAATCTTGAAATGTATTAGTACTATAATATTTGTTAACATCCCATGTATTTACCAACATTTATCATCATCATTTCAGCCGCATAACGTCCACTGCTGGACATCGACCTCTCCCAAGGATTTCCAAAATGACCGATCTAGAGCGGCCTGCATCCAGCGCTTTACAGCGACCTTGGTCAGTCATGTCGTCTGACTACCTTTTATGGGTGTCTGACGCTTCGCTTGCCAGTACGCAGTCGCCATTCGAGAACCTTATTTTTGCCCCATCGGCCATCGATTCGTCGCGCTGTGTCCCGCCCACTGCCACTTCAACGAGCTACCAAATTTCATTTGAACTTGCACCAAAGAGGTTATTGGCGTTTAAGGTTGGATGTCGCTTGTCAGGACGGAATAGCACTTCTCTATCACAGACATACAAAGGGAAGTCTTACCCTGGTCTGTGTTTTCTATGTTGCTAACCTTTTCTACGCGACGGAACGCTATAGCATTCCGTCGCTCTGTCTCGCTCTGGCAAATGACGGTTCTGAGCGACAGAAAAAGATAGCAGCATAGAAAAGTACTGCTCCATGCTGACAAGTGAGATCCAAGCCTAAAAAGTAACCCTGTATATTCCTTGTGTTATTATTAGTAACTAGATGTTCGCTGCGTACTATAACTTGCGATGTTCTTACAAGTACATATCTCGGAAACCAGCAATGAATAAATGAAATAAACCCCTTTAGATCTGGCTCATTTTCGAACTAACATGTCGCCTACCACATATTTATGAACCTATGGTCAAGGATACTCGAGATATCGTAAAAAAAATCATACATACAAACATTAGATTGTTCTCGTAGACTTCCAAGTATAAAAAAATCGTTTAATAGTTTTAACTAAATCATAATTAGTACAATTGTTAAGCATTCAAAGTTTATATTTATATTTAAAAAATAAAGTATTAACGAGTATTTATAGAAGTCTATTTTTAGTGCAACTTTTCAAAATTACCATTCTACATACTATAAAGTTCAAGCCCAGAGTTGCTATAGGTCCAAATTTAAACAATTGAAAGTAGACTCAATTGCGTTTACTTTAAAGCTCAATTTAAGACACACAGGTAATAAGACAACGGTGGAACGTAGTGTATTGTGGGTTTCCTATGCTGTTGCGATTTTTTTTCCACTGCCTCATAGGTTCGAGGGCTTGTGGGCTCGAAGGATGTGGTCGCGAACGATGCTGTTTCGAAAAACATTTCAACTGTCTCACACGCTCGAACGCTCGTGAACTAACTAATACTGTCTCATGTGCAATTGATTCATTTCGATAACATAAACCACTTGAACAGATAATTGTTTGTAAAGATCAGTTGTATATGTTGTGTTACACATAGAAAATCAATAAAAATATACATTATAGGTACTAATATTTTACATGTGGAAATGTTTTTCGAAAGAGCGTCGCGACCCCATCCTTCGAGCCCACAAGCCTTCGAACCTATGAGGTATTGGAAAAAAAAATTCACAACAGCGTGCGTCGCAACAGTGGCGCTGGCAACTACCTAGGGAACCCTAGTGAAATATCTTAATCGTTCAATCAATAAAGTCTGTTTTTGTAAAGTAAAAAAAACTAGAATGGATAGTTGTAAGATGAACCTGTTATTGACAAATACCGTCTTACTATAAAACACGGTTTAAATCACAAAGCCTGGTTTACCTATTGACAAGTGACAAGTGCGAGTGACAAGTGGCAAGTAAACACTGACAAGTAGGTGTTCACGCGCACTGGCAAGTGGATATGCAGTACTGCTATTCACTCATCACTTGTCAGTGCCTGTTCACACGCACTTGCCCCTTGCCACTCGCACTTATCACTTGGCAATATGTAAGCCGGGCTTTATTCACCCAAATGAAGCAGACAGTTACACAAGTTTATTCGCTGGCGAATTAAACCTGTACTTTTGATACCGGTTCCGAGCCTTGATAGAAAAGTGGTGTATCGTAAAGATGTAGCACAGTCGTCCTTCACCTCCCTAGCTGATGTTCCTCATCTGCATCTGCAGCTGGAACCGCCTGTTGGTCCGCACTCCCTTGATGAGGGTGCGGCTGTCGGGCCGCAGCTGGCGCCGCCGGTGGGCGAGGGGCCCGGCCCGCAGCACGAGCTGCCGGGCCGCCTCCTGGCGGGACGTCGGCACGCCGGTCAGGGACGGCTGCGTCATCTGCACACGCATTTTATTTATTTAGAGGTACTAAGTTGTTCAATTAAGACAGATTATTTTCAGAGGTTTTTTATTTAATAAAACCCCCCATTAACGCCTCAAAGGACCGAGCCTCCATAGACCCATGGCCGAAAAGTGTAGCAACAAAATAATAATAATAAACTTAATTTCAAGTTTAAAAGTATACAGAGTAGTGTCAAATTACAATTTTATTACATACGTAAGTTCTTAAGGGGATACGTTTTTGAATGCATAATTGATATACATATATAGTTGATATGTTTAATTGCTTGATGATTTATCGTCTACCCCACCGTAGTAGTAAACGATTTACTGAGTAAATTTCTTTCTGTATTTTATTTTAACACATCGTTCTGGGCCCATAACCTATTAAAAGTTATGGGCCGAGGACTAGTAAAAATATAACTCTGATGTGAAAGATACATGCACGATACACATACGCAACTAATCAAACTGTTAGCGGCTAATTCTTCCCGATTTTGCATGGTCTTCAGCATCCTCTGGTGACCATTGACATGCACATTATACTTGGAGAAGAAAAAGCGCACCCCGGGCTCCGAAGCAACTGAGAATACAACTGGACACGCGCTAAAATGAAGAATATTGCTAAATATTGAAGGTACCTTTTTTAAAATATTTGCTCAGACTCATTTCCTGATTTTAATAAACTATAAAAAAATAATAAATAACGAGCTGAAATTACCTGCCGCGTTAAACCGTTCTTTGGCTTGACTACCTCTTTCGCTTTCGGCTCCACATTGCTCGGAACACTGAACGGATTCACACCAATGTTCAGTTTAAAACCGAATCGAGTATAGCCCCGCTGCAGACTGCCCAGGGTCGGTAAGGGTTTAGGGTCCTTTTGTAGCGGTTCTTCTAGTTTAGCCACCTTAGAATTCGACCGCGTTTCCTTCTTTTCAACTTCTTTCTTTAAATTATCTTCCGGTCTGACCTTAGCAATAGACCTCTTTGCTATCTTCCCGTTAGGCTCGAGTTTAGACTCAGATCTTTCTTTAGCCTTTTCTGTTTTCGTTTGGAGCTTGTCCTTAGCGTCTGGCTTTTTCATTGCTTCTTTCGCCTTGCCTTGCTCTGACCCTGGAAGTAATACAATGATTAGCTATAGATGATACAATTAAAATAGTATAATAATACATAGATCTTTCTCCTACCGAAACCTTTTGGCTGGAAATAGGGGGTTGACAAAGTATATTATGCAATTAGTGAATAAAGGACTGATTTACATCGAGGGCCATAGATGAATCACGAGCAAGTGAAGGATTCTAATAACTGATTCTTATGATTGAATCACGAGCGTAGCGACTGATTCAAGTGTTAGAATCCTGAGCGACGCGAGTGATTCATGGCCCTCGACGTAAAACTGTTTTATTTAAGAGATGCATACTATATACCAGTCTTTCCCAAAGTGGGCGATAACGCCCCCTTGTGGGCGATAACGCCCCCTTGTGGGCGATAACGCCCCCTTGTGGGCGCTGGAGGCTTAAAGGGGGGCGGTAACGGGCCCAGAATAAAGTTTGGGGGGCGCTGATGTGATTTAAGCAATGAGTGATTTATAACTTCAGCTATTTCATATTTTAAAATTCACTGAAATTAAAATCCTCTTACTACACAACATCCATTTATTAGTTCATATTTATATCCTTTTTTATTGTACAAATATAAACTAAAAATGTAATTAATATTTATTATTTTAATGCGTTCACAACGCTATTTATATCGTTAAAGGAATCAAACACTTAAAAATTTCGTGTTTTAAAGTTTCGCAGGTGAGGTCCCCACTTCCGATACTCTTTATTATTGTAAAATTGTATTATTATTGCTATTTTTTATTTAAAATTAACAATGTTGATTATTGTTATTTTTTTATAAAAGATACTCTAATATACTGGTGTATGTATTATTATTGCTCTCTCTTGTAAAAAAGTCTAGTTTAGAATATAGGTTGAATTAAACTACAGGCAAGACAAATATGTGATTCAGGTTTCTATGGTGAAAAAAATGGGGGGCGCTACAAAATAACTGATTGTTTAAAGTGGGCGTTCGACAAAATAAGTTTGGGAACCTCTGCTTTATACCATAACTACGAGAAAAAGAAAGATTTAAGCGAAAACAGACATTTAATGAAGAAAAAGGAAGGTTAAATCAATTTTTAAAGCACATTGTAATTGGAACAATTACTTAAATTAAGAGTAATTGTTCTAAACTCAAACACCAAAGTAGTGAGTGCTTTTTATTCACTGAATAATATTTTCAGAATATTTTCAGTGAATTAAATAAACTTTTTAGAGGGGGAATGGTATAAAATAATACGTACCCCTAGGGCTGCTCCTCTCCAGCACGTTGATGGCCGCGCTTGGCGTGAGCAGCTGCTTTGCCCTCCTGGCCTTCCGCTCCTGACACTCGTCCAGCGACTCCATCTTCTCGAACCGCTTCTGGTGCAGCGCCGCGAAGTTCGGCAGCTTGGTTCGGACAATGTTCTCCGATTTGGACTTCGAGGGGGTGGGGGCGCGGTTTGAGGGGGTCGTCGGCTCGGCGGGCTTGGCTACAAAAGGGAATTAATTAGAGGCCATCAACATATTATGTCACAGTGATTAGGGACTATACCCATACTACTTGGACCCCGTTAGGGGCGCAGAAAGGTCTTCAAAATACCACGCTTGGATACAGAAGTCTTCGTAGGTATTCAATACTCTCTATGGTAGCTCTACGGAAATCTCAGGTTTTTTTCAAAGCTTTCCACAGTGTTCAGCATTTTTAAAACTTACATACACATAAATTCATTTGATGAAGATTTTTTTTCCTTAATGTTCGATCGAAAATTTTTTAGTATTTTTTTTACTTCCAAGTAGATTATGATAAATAAGCACGCACTATTGGCGTCACGCGGCAAGCAGACTAGCATGAACCAAATATTTTTTTTTTACTTTTTATTTGCAAAAATTAAACCATTTTTGAGCCATTAAACCAAACCATATTTGTGATAACGTGAAAACTAAAGGGGGAGTGGGGTAAGAAAGTGGAAAAAATGTGTCACGTCGTATTTGTACGTTCCCTACGAGACAGTACTAAGGAATATGCAAAAAACAAGGGGGTAGGGATTCGAAAAGTTCCAAAAATTTGCGTGACGTAATATGTGGATGGCCCCTTAGGTATGTGTGTTAGCAATCAAAAACGTATTTTTGTGATGGAGAGCCTAAGATTGAATGTACAACCTCAATGTTTGTTTGATTGTTGTATTTCGTGAGTGTAAGTGGCCAACACTGGTGTCAGATTTTTCAAGCTGCCTTATAGTTGGGCTTCATTTTACAGCACGGAACAGCACTTTTCTATGCTTCTATCCTTTTCTGTCGCTCAGAACCGTCATTCGTTAGAGCGAGAGTGAGCGACGGAACCCCGCAAAATCACCGATGCTGATACGATGAAAATGGTTACGTCTTAGATATAGCTGATCTAGCCTGACGACTGAGGATAACAGCCGAGACTAATGGGCCTTCCGAAGCACGGAGGAGCTCGAAATATTCTTGTGCCACTTGTGGTCACCCATCCAATTGCGGATCACGAACGGAGTTGCTTAACTTGTGAAAGCACTAGTAATACATGCCCCCACCGAAGCACCGAGCTCCTCGTTTTAAGTTAAAAATTAAAGCATAAATGGAAGTAAATTATGTATTTTTTTTAATTCTTTCTTTTCTTCATGTTTAAATAACAAGCTGTAATTTTATTTATTTAAATCAAAAATGCGTGTTTTTGGTGTTCTTTACCTCCAAAACTAATAAATATTAGCCAAAAGAAGTTATAGCTGTAAGCAATTTAATACTATATAAATATTTTTTGTTACTCATATCAAGGTAGAAAAAAAAAATTAATCTGCCCAAAAAGAAGTAAGTTATATGAGCTTGATAGAAAGGGAAACTGTCAAGTAACAGAAAAAGGATGCAAGTACAGGGCTCATGACGTCACTGCTATTTTCAATTTCATTTATTTAAATCAATTAACACGCGATCCATTATTTGTGCGCACTTTTAGGTTTCGCGTGTACAAAAGAGATAGATAGTGAGATGCCCCCACCACGCTCCCACCCTGACATTTATGAATAAAATAAATAATAAATATATAGGGACAAACAACACTGATTGAGCTAGCCCCAAAGTAAGTTCGAGACTTGTGCTATGGGATACTAACTCAACGATACTATATTTTATAACTAATACATATATAGATAAACATCCAAGACATAGGTCAATTTGAAAAATGCCACTTTCCAACTTGCCCTGACCGGGGATCGAACCCGTTACCTCCGGGTGGCGGACTAGCATGGTGACCACCACGCCACGGAGGTCGTCATCGACGACAAGTTCACACTTGAAGTGCTAATTGCTGTTTCATTAATTAACCAATTTTCCTGCTGTTTTCGAGAAATATTTCTTTTTAGTGGTATTTTTTGTTTTATACAAAATTTCAACCAAAAACATACACACTATGTTTACCCACTACTTAATGTGTCCTTTCTGCACTGTTCTGCGTTGGCTTATAAATAAATAATGTTTATTTCAGATATTAGGCATCCATATTCACAGAGATTAATGAAAACTAATATAATTAAAATAGATTTTTTTTAATAAATAAGAACTTTAATAACTCAATCATTAAACACTGGGTTCACCTACAGTGTGGTATATTAGTGGATTAGATGCCCTAGCATCTGTCCCACCTGCCGACTAATATCAATATAATATTTGTATAATAATTATGATTTATTATCTACTCGTAAAGGCAAAGCCGTCGCAAAGCCATTCCTCAGTATTATTATACAAAGTGGAAGGGACATACCCGTAATTAATCAAACCACGGGCTGTACTACTTCACTATAGTATAATAAAACTACTTAAAATAATAGCCGAAACAGAAAAAAAAAATTCGACATTTCCATACAAAAGTGAGCAGCCGCTCGGGCAATTTGTATGGGAATGGCGAAATGTTTTTGGTTTATTTTAATTTTTTTTCAAAGATTCAAATGTTTATTCAGTAATTAAACCTTTACAGGCACTTTTACACGACCATAAGTATAATTTATCTCACGTGTAAAGTATATTAAAATTTAATTTATTTTTAAAGAAAAGCTACCGCTACCAGCGCTTCGTAACGACCACTGCTGAGAAGAAACGCCGAAAGAAACTCATTTTCACAGTATCGGTCGCCTACTCGCCAGAAGGGCTTTGTCATATTATTATTATTGTCTTTTAATTAATAAATACTTACAATATAATACAATGTTGACACATTATAACATGTAATGCTTGCGAACAAGTAAACAAATATAAATTGCGTAATAAAAAATAATAATGAAGTAGTCAAAAAAGCGAAGCCGAGCTGACCAGTCCCTCCCGGCAGCACCCGTTCACGAGTTGACGCACGGATCAGCCATCGTTAAACTCAACTATATTAGAGGGAATCCAACGACCCGACCAGCGACGCCACCACCGGATTGGACATTTTAGTGAGCATGAAAAACGCGAACTCGCAAACCTTGTCAAGAGGAAATATTAGTTATATGTTGGTCACCATTGATCGCAGAGCATTTACATGTTTTTACAGTAAGCTTATTATGGTAACAGAAAATGCAGCTATTTTATGTTTCATGTGTGGAGTGTAATGATATGGTATGGTAATGGTAATAACTACATTACTATAGTATAAATTTCATTATACTATAGTAATGTAGTATATATAGCCCGTGGTTTGATTTATTACGGGTATGTCCCTTCCACGTTGTGTATTCTGTGGCGACGCACCGCCAACGCCTGTGATAATAACGAACACAAACTCTGCAGTAACGCGACTATTAAAAGAAATATGGCGTCTTGCGTCATGCGACAAAACTTTCAAAAGTTGCCGATTATAATTGAATTGTATTTGTAGACTGCGGTATGTCGCAACTTCGTTTATCATACGCACTCCTACATCGGAGACAAGGGTCGTCCACGTACAGGGTGTCTTTTTGCCCACCGCCCAAATTTTAAGAGCAATTTCAGTACATGATACTGAACTTGTCGATGTCGATGCTCGATAAAAAATTGTCGTCCTCCCATACAAAATCCGTTTGGCCGAACGCTGATGTGCATAGGAAGCCATTTTGACTTTTTGAATCGAATTCTGCCTTTCGTCATTTTAGGTTAACTTTTCTCGGCTGATATCTTTCGATATTACTATGAAACAAGATAACTATAACAGAATAAGGCAGACAGGGTAGTTTGGATGTTGCAGCTCTAAGCAGACAGAGTCCAGGGCCGCAAGATCCGGAGGCCACTTTTGGCGAGATGGTGGGCGAAAAGGTGAAAAATTAATCAAAATAGTGATAGGTTGCTAGTCGCATCGCCTATAAATATATAAATATATATGGACAAATAACACAGATTGAGCTAGCCCCAAAGTAAGTTCGAGACTTGTGATAAGGGATACTAACTCAACGATACTGTATTTTATAACAATTACATATATATATAAACATCCAAAACCCAGGTCAATTTGAAAAAGGTAATTTTCCAACTTGCGCTGACCGTGGATCGAACCCGGGACCTCTGGGTGGCGGACTAGCATGGTGACAACTACGCCACGGAAGTCGTCATCCTATTAACTTTCTCTATCTCTCATCTCAGCGTTTTCCCAGTTGCGTCCTCAGCTGCAATGCTGAGAAGCCCGGGGTCCGCTTTCCGACTTTTTTTTCTCCACTTTGCACGGTCTTGAGCATCCTTGGTTGTGAGACGATTAGCACGCATATCATCCTTGACAACGTCAAGCCAGCACTTCTTGGGACTACCCCGCCTGCCGGGCCCCGGCGGAGGCGGCATGGCTTTACATTTTTCCCACGTAACTTGCCGGCTTCCGTAGGACGTGACCGTACCAGCGTAGGCGACTTTCTAGCAGTTTGTCTGCTATGTCACGGACATGAAAGCTGCCGCGGATGCGGGTGTTTCTCACACGATCTCTCCGTGACACTCCGCATATCCAACGTAGCATTTGCATCTCCGTGGAAGCAAGGCCTCGCCTATTAACATGATTCGCATTTTTCCCATTCCCTCGATCGGCTGCGATCTCCGCAGGAAGTGATACAGCTAGAATTATTAATTTCGCACATAGATAGGCCTGTGTTACTCCCCGTTAAGGTATCGAAGATATACCTACATTATTACTATGCGCGCGGCGACCACTTCAAAGGGGAAAATTCAGTCACATGAATCGTTTGGCCAGAGTAATAAGAATGAAATTGGCTTGCAATGGATGTCTAGGTATCTAAACGAAGAGGTGAGGACTTCTGACGCGAGCTTAATTAAACCATAGCGCTAACAAGTATATATTTCTTCGAATTTCTTTTCTAAGTAGGACTTCTGTACGTGAGTATTAGTACTTATTCTGTGACATAGATTACTTTCCATGAACATAGCTAAGAGATTCAAAACCACCCTGTATAAGCCTATTGCGCGGCTGCGTACAATAGCGACTTGGGCGACACAAGGCGCGACCTCTCTCTACAGCTGTCCCGCAAACTTTCACGGTCACGGGACGTGATCAAAACCTCTAATCGACTACATCTAAGCGCACGGTAGTGCGCAGGCCAAGTTCCAGCAACAGGCCGCGCGCATGCTATGCACTATTTACACGAATCGTTTCGTCCCACTTTTGACCCCCTGTAGCTCAGTGCCTATTGCAAGTACAGAGTTAAAATTGTACCTACGCAATCATATACTAGTACTAAAGCAGTGTGCCTAAATTAAATTAACCTGCCAAGTTCAAGAAGTATTATAATTTTAGATATTTTTAACCAAGTACCTAAGTATTTTCACAACTATACCATATTTTAAGTTTTGTGTATGGTAAAGTGAATTTCGGCCAGATGGACCGTTGACGTGAATAGGGTGGCGGGTAGTGGCTGGATGCGGAAGGCGGAGGACTGGGTGTGGTGGCGAATTATGGGAATGGCAAATGTTTACCAGTGGATCAGGCTGTTGAGGAAGATGATTATAATCGACATATAGATTTCTGCAAGATAATAAAACATGTTTTTCATTCCTCGTCACATGGCCACTGTATCTATTCCTACAAAAGTACTTGCATGACTCAACCAAGCGGCTGTGCATTCCCGAAACCCTAATTAATCTATTCAGATAACGGTTACCCTTATTGTGCAGGTTAACCGACAAAGGGTTAACCGATATAACCGGGTTAACGTTATGAATGGGTTTTCCAAACACTGATTCCGACTCGCTCAGAAGTAAGAAAGAAGACTAACAACTGTAAGGTGCATGAAGCAGCGTTCACTAACAACTAGACTCTGTCTGGAAAGCAGTACCTGTGGAAGTCCTGGGCCTGGACAGGCGGTGTACTGACTGCTGCTGGTCGTCATGTCGGAAGCGCTTCGCGCGCGCTTCGTCCACGTCGTTGTGGGTGTAAGAGCGCTTCCTAGGCGCGGCTCGCACTGGCGATGGCGCTGCGAAGTGTTTTTAAACTCATTAAAACTTATCAAATATCATACACTATAATGTCTTCATAAGCTATCCCTTAAAGGGCAGACTGAGTATTTTCGGTGTAGCAGCTCTAATCAGACGCCCAGGCCACAAGACCGAAAGGTCACTTTCAAAACAGAGATCAAAATACTGGTGGGTTGCTAATTGCATCGCCTTTTAAAATGGTTCGCGTTTTGCTGGAAGACAAGCAGCTGGTAGGTTCTACGTTTTTTGTTTTCTCTCAGACCTGCTGGAAGATATGTGGCATAATAACTCACAAAAATTAATTAATTTTGTAAAGTTTTTATCGGTTAATTTTTTTTCCTTTTTTATTAGGTCTCATGTCACACTACTGGGGAAAAGTCTCTCAATGGGTCCTTGGGGCCCTGAAACTAAATTGTTTTTTAAGGACATCACAACACCTCTCATCAAGGCAACTGGTGACCCGAGGGCTGGTAACTTTTTGCTCAGAGAATAGATATCGCTATTCAGTGAGGGAATGCTGCCAGCATATGAGTATGTTGCCTCATGTGGTGCATTGGAAGAAATATTTTATTTAGAAACTGCTGCATTTTAATAATGTAGAGCATGTTGGATCTTAGTGAAGTAGAGTTCCCACATGTTGTGAACTTACCAGTTTCTTCGAACACAAAGCTCTTGTTAGACCCTTTGAGATTAGACTTAATGACCTTCCTCTTCTGCTGTGCCACCACCACGGGGTTGTTGACAGGGCTGCAGAACATCACCTTTGTAGTCCTCGTGGAAGGAGCTGCATCGATAAATGACAATCGAGACTTCTCTATTGACCTCGTTACATTCATCAAAGCATTCTCTTTTTGACCGCTCTTGGAGAATGGAAATGGAGTTGACCCCGGTTTCGGTAACGACATCCGTTTTGTTGGAGTTCTTACAGATTCAATCGAAGTTTTCAGTTCTATGTCTGAACTGTCTTTGGTAAATGTACCTTCACGTTTCATAGGAGTTTGAACCGTAACTTTTGGAATTGTATTTGCCGAAATACTTATGCGAGATTCATCCATACTACTCTCAATAAGAACAGGTGTAGCATTCTCTATTCTCGAATCATCACTCGTTATACTGATTCTCTCGTCAGATTTGTCGTATGTCAGGTTTGTGTTGTCTGAAGTGACTAATGAAGATTTATTTGAACTTGATTTCTCTTTATCAAAAGTCGAATTCAGTTTTGTCTCTTTGTCAAATGTAGTGTTCAAGGCGTCCGATAGCTTATCTTTTCTTTCAAATGTACCATTGATGGGAAGTGCCTCTGGTGCTGCGCTTAAACGGAAAGACTTCCTGGAGCCATCTTTCTCAAAAGTAGTATTTAGTTTGGTGGGAGAACCAGACTTGTTCTTGTCAAAAGTGGAGTTTCCTCTTTGTTTTGATGGTGAACTGTCAGCATCAAAAGTACTATTCTTAATACTGGATCTTCTCGACGTTTCTTTCTCTTTTTCAAACATAGTATTGACATTTGCTACTTCTGTGATCTCAAAAGTATTTTGCCTTGTTAATTGTCTTTTCTTGTAAGTGTTTTCTGTTGAGGTTGATACGTTTGCAGTTTCCACTTCCAACACTTCAAAGTTACTGTTTTGTCTAGTCACTCTCTTACTTGGTGTATTCACTTTTGTTGATACATTTGCAGTTTCCACTTCAATCACTTCAAAGGTGCTGTTTCCCCTGGTCACTCTCTTAGTTGGTGTATTCACTTTTGCCGATACCTCAGCATTTGCCTGTTCCATTTCTATTACTTCAAAAGAACTATTCTGACGTGAGATCTTCTTAACATTTGGTTCAGCATCCACTACACTTGCATTTACAGCTGTCTCGCTATATACAGCTGATCTCCGTCTTTTGCGTTCACTTGTTACAGTCATAGAAATGTTTTGAGACACATTTTTGTCAGTTTCTTGTGCTTTTTCAGGGCTTCTGTCAAATGTTGTGTTCAAATCATTGCTAGCACCATCAACATGCACAGGGCTGCTAGCAGCGCTGTGGAATGAGTCAATGGACATGGTACTATGATTCAGAGTGGTATTTTTTACTTCTGTGTTATTCTCTTCGTGAGATTTCTTCTTCTTTCTCTTATTCTTCTTCTTGGGAACCACTGAAACCTCATTTTCATCAGGGATGTCTGATTTAGATTTCTTTTTCTTGTTTTTCTTGCCTTTAGGCTTCTCTACAAGAGCAACGTTATCAGTGACCTCCTTGTCAACATTCTGGTCTACGTACTCTTCAGGATTCTCAGCAAACCTCTTAGTTCTCCGCGTCAGACGTACCGATTTCTTACTATCCACCACCTCAACAGTTTCAGTGCTATTAACATTTAAATTCTGTTCTTTCAACGCATTCTTGCGCAATAATCGAACAAGCCCTTCTTCTTTTAGCTTCGATACCTCGGACACGTCCTGCGACTCTTCATCAGAAGGATAACTAACGTAGTTTTTCCGTTTCTTACATTTGGTCACAGAGGCCTCTAAAACTTCAGTGTTGTCTTTCCCTCGCTTGCTACGGGTCTTTTTCACACTTTTAGCAATTGGCTCGGCGTATGTTGGCTCTTCTTGCTCGTGAAACGAGCCATGTATACCTGAAAATACAATTATAGTCGTAACAAGAATCTAACATGTAAGTTCCCACCATAACAATATTTGTAGAGTTCATATTTCATTTTAAATGCCGGGTACTTACGTCTTCCAGATCTGGTAGACATTTCACAGTTTCCTTTACGAATTATCAATATCTTTTTTCACAGGTAGGTATTCAAAATCTTTCGATTGTTTTGAATCCGTTTACCGTTCGCGTTTATTTCATTTCAAACTTTTGTTAACTGTCAGAAGTAGGGATACGCCAAAAGTATCGATACCTCAAAGTAACGATACTTTTTTTTCGATACTAAGTACATTTTGAATCGATACTTTTGAGTAATCAATACTTTCCGTCTTCTTCTTCTTTCCCCTCTTCTCCTTCTTATTCTCATTTTTTATAAATTGGAAAGTTATTATTCGATATTTTAAACAAAACATTTTTTACAACATTACTGAACCTACGACATGATTCAGGGAATTCCCACTCATTGCCGAGCACTTATATGTGTTACCATTGTATTACATTGAACTTTTTCAGATGCTTCTTTACAAATGAATGATGTCATGTATGTAGGGTTTTTTTCACTTGTTCAGTTTTCTTATATTTGCGGGCTTTAATGGAATAATTGTATTATTTGCGCAGCATCTTTTAGTTCCTTAGTTATAAGAAAGTAATTCTCTAACATATTCCTGAAATAACAAGCAGCAACACTGCATACGAGAGTACAACTCACACGAAGGTGACGTAAATGTACGTTATGAGGCGTTTGGCCTTTTGAGTTTTCTAAACTTATTTGTGATTTTTACTGTGACATTTATTTTTAATTAAAATAACACGTTTAACGTGTAACTTAACTTAACACATTTTCCGTTTAATTGTTGTTCTGATGTATTATTTTATCCAAATTTTTACGTTATGTCTGCAAGTTTCCAAATATCTATTGGTTTAATCACACGTTCCTGCTAGTTTTTTTTTTTGTGAAACTTATCTACACAAACAACACTCCATCCAGGTTTTTAGTAAAAGTATTAAAAAGCACTCGATACCTTCAGGTATCGATACTTTCGTTCCGAGACTTTTTTGATATCTATTCTTTTGATACGATATTGGTCTCGAGTAAAGTATCGATACTTTTGAAATTTTGCGTATCCCTAGTCAGAAGTGCTATTTCTGAAACGCGGAGTCACCAAAACTTATGGTATTCCCGTACAAAAACCATACGTTTAGGTGACTCCGCGTTTCAGAAATCGCACTTCAGAACTGTCAGTACTGCAGGCCTACCGTCATCTCTTATAGCAGCACTTAAACTGAACTGTATTGTTTAATGCAACCATGACACCTTTATAGCAGGCCTTAAACAGGATTGTTTTGCTTGACGTCACAAAACCATTCACCTTTTTTTGTATGGACTATTCCTACCATCACGTCTATTTGACAGCACGAAAACGATTATTGCGCGTCTCAAGTGTCAAATAAAGCGATCCTTAAAAAGTTACTTTCCAGTAACTTATATGGAGGATTTTAGTTGGTTTTCTTGTGAATGTAAATATGTTTTTTCTATACTTTAGATTTTTACAAAACAGTTAGTAGATAATTGAAGTAACGCCACCATGGGACCTTAATTAATCCTACTTAATACCTTTTATTGGAAATTTGGATTTCAAAAACAAAGTAAGATATATTACTTCATTATTTTAGTACAACTTATGTGAAAAATAGTAAGTTATTCCAACTTACGTAACATATTTTTTTTTAAGTAATAACAATGCTAATCCTTGTAAAATATTTATTCACACACGAAAACAAATAACAACACATTCTTAAGTATAAGTTATTTATTAAAATTACAACTACGTACATTTATACATTTTGTCTTACAGGATTCTTTGGTTACTCTCTGAGAAGTACCATGATGACATCAATTAAAAAATACAAGACAGGATTCACTAGAGCCGATTATTAAATACAAACAAGACTGAGAGAGCCAGAGGATTACAGCCTCCTTTGGAACCTGTGATTGAACCAGTGAAATGGCAGAATGTTGAATTCCAAGCATTTTACAAGGCTAGCTCTGCTGCTAGGCTGGTTCGCTTTTTCACCAGAATACCTGAAAGAAAATAATAGTTTAGATTCATGTCGCAATCTACGAATATCAAATACATACCCATACTTTGTAATAAAATTCTTTGTGCACTACAATCACTGCGTACTTACTAAAACCTAGCCTTTATCTCGTTGAGTTAGTCTCGAATTTACTTTGTCTGTATATATTTATGTTATTTATAATAGCACTTAGTGAAGAAGCTGCAAGTTTGAACACATAATTATCTAAATATAAACTTTGAATAGGTATGTAGTTAAAATGTTACTTACGACATGGTTATTGATAAAATATATTAATGACAAGACACTGTGCTTTTGTACGATGAAGCCCACAATAAAATTAACTTCCAAACACTAGTCGTTACCATCGTATAATAACTATTTATCACGGCAATTCGAAAAAGCACTATAATATGAAGTGATGGATATATTTTGTCAGGTGGTTGCTCGGCTTCCAGCATTAAAAACATAAAACATTTATGTTGTCACGAATTTACGATTTATTTATAATTTCGAAAACCAGACGCAGACATCCGTTCAAAACTTGCACTCACAATTTTTTTCGCACTCATCAAAATTATAGCCATCTTTAATGGTCAATATCAAATTAAATTTATGTACATAATCAAAAGCAAACAAAGTAAATAACACTAACTTTTAGATATTTAAATAAAATATGATAGTAATAATTTTGATTTACGTAAATAAAAAAACCGGTAAAAATAATAATTTTTGTCAAGGATTTGAACGTCTTCGCAGTCTCATCACCAAAACAAGCCAGAGACAACAAACAGTTCACCATTCAGGAATAACCATTCAAAAAACGTTCAGCATTATGAACGTCATGGTACGATTTAAAGTTGTCCTGCTTTTGACCTGCTTAAAAACTGCATCTCAACTGCCTTGTTTCTGAAATGTCCAAAGTCCAAGTTTGTACTGTACTGCATTGCATAGTATTGTACGGAATGGAACGAAGGCTAGGCTGTAGTATTATATAAACAATATTTTTAAAAGCGATTATTTTTTAAAAAATTGAATATTTATTTTTGTTTCAGAAATTTTTGACATTTTTTCAGTGAATTTTACATCTCATAAAATACTAATTCCACATTTCTAGGGTTCGTCAGAGTGCAGTAGAATCGGAATCCAGACAGGATAGCCTGGTTTTTCATTTATACTGGTAATCAGAGTCCAAAGAAAGGGGTCCCAATTTATAAGTCGATAGATATATTGCTTCAAGGGAGCTTCTGGCTACAAATCTATACGAGTCCATTGGTTTTCATAGTAGATTGAGTGGCGGACGACGCCTAAAAACCGCCAGCGTTGCACAGCGCCATCTATTAGATTTTTAAGGAACGGGACCTGGAAAGTTCCTCCTTGGCCGGTGATTCTATATATCGATAATATTATCAATTAATCGATGAAGATGTATGTACATCATTCACATGTTTGTACATCATTAGTTCTTTAGCTATACATCTTACGCAGAAGAGTTTCATGAAAATTATGTAATTATAAATTATGAAACCATAAGAATTTTAATTATGGCTATAACTAAAAATTAAATTTTAATTGAACAAAGCAGTTGAAAAAAGTAAATTATAATTTTGTGAAGTGAAACGTGTGAAGCGTGTAACGGAACATTGCATCAGATAATGTCAATTGTCCTGTCAAATCAATCATTCAACAAAATTATTTGCTGTCAAAACAACGAACAAGCGTTTGCGGTTCCGGTTAGTTCATCGATTAGCTCATCGTAATTTTGTGCTGACCACGACAGATTCGCTATTGATATTGTCTTTTTTGAACCTGCACCATCGTATTAATTGCTATGAACATTACTCTTTGTAGTAAAGCGTGGCAGTGTTAACAAGGGGCGTGGACGAGACATTTCAGAGCCGTGTCATGATTCAATAGGCACGAAACAGAATACAATGGGAAAACTATGGAGGTATGGCTTCGCGGCGCTGGCGCTGTGTTTTGTTTGCTGTAAAGGCGACCGCGGGGACTACGTGGGTTGCTACAAGTTCATGATAGAGGATGTACTGAATACACACACAGGTCAGTCTGTAGATGTGTGTTTGTCTGCTTGTGAGCAAGTTTTCTACAAGTACGCGCTAATCGGTAACGAATCTACTTGTTTCTGCGGCAACAAGCCAGGCCGCTTCCGCGTACCTTTAGAAGTGTGCGACACTCCATGCCCTAAGAATGAGACTCAGAGATGTGGCGGCCTCAACGCGAGCAGCGTGTACGATACAGACGTGGTGGCCCCGGGGGTGCCGGCCTCGCTCGAGGTGCTGAAGGTGACGGAGACCACGGCCCGCCTGCAGTGGACTGCTCCTGTGGCCTACTCGCTGATCACTGGCTACGTTGTGAGAGCTTATGCTACAGAAACCTACGCAGACTTTCCACTGCCTCCTTACACCTGGAGGCTCTCAAACACCTCCTTTGAATTTATTTTGCCTAATTTGCAACCCGGCTCCACCTACAATGTGTCCGTAGCTGCAGTAAATCATGACGAGGAAGGCCCCAACATCACTAGTTCTTTCACAACCATCATTGGAACGCCAGACCCAAGCCCCCCAGATATAATCATCAGGGAGAGACGTGGGAACCGTATGGTTGTCCATATACCTCAAGCTAAAAATATAAATGGACCTGTGTCTATGTATAGAGTAGTTGTTTCTATTGAGGTCTACCAGCAGGGGTTCCTGACAGAGAATCTTGGCAATTACTCTTTTGCTAAAGACCAAGGCCTACCATACTACATCACAGCAGAGTTAGACCCTGATGAAATAAAGAATGACTTTGTGATTGGTGACGAACATGTTTACAACGGCTTCTACAATGCTCGTCTGGAATTGACCAATGATATTGACGTGTCCCTTGGTGTGGTCAGTGAGAAGGGTTTTGTCCGGAAGGTCAGGTATGCAGAGTCCACTAAAAAGATAATTCTGAATATCAATGAGCCCGAGGATGTGTCTCCAATGGTGGTGGCCCTTGGCGCGGGCATTGCTATTGGAGTAGTGCTCCTTCTGATTGGAGTAGGGCTTATAATAATCCTCCGAAAACGAATCCAGTTTGTCCGGCTGCAGCGCGGCTCTCAATCCATGCCGCTGAATCTGAGTGAGCCTTGTATGGAGATTGAGAATTCAGGGTTTTTACAAGATGAAGATGAAAGAGTGGACTACTACGGTAATCTAAAACGTAAACTGTGGAATATTCCAAGGAACCTTATTGACATAGATATCTCATGTGTAGTAGGACTGGGCAGTTATGGCAAATTTACGAAGGGAAAAGTCCAACAACATGGAGCTCAGACATCTGGCCTGGTTCAGGTCATTTCTGACAGAGAGCTGGAGAAGCCTGACAGGAGACTCATGCTGCAAGAGTTAGACCTTCTCATAAAGTCCAGTGATCATGAAAATGTTGTTTCTCTAATTGGTATCTGTGAAACGAACACCACTTTGTTTGTAGTCCTACAGGACACTAAGTACTCATTGAAAGAATTGCTCATCCAGAGCAGACACAGGGACTTGCAGAACAACAAGTTCTGCTTAGTGACAGAGAACCAAGTGCTTCAGATGTGCGTGGACATCGCGCGGGGTATGGAGTACCTTCACAGTAAAAAGATCGTGCACAAGCGTCTGAGCTGCCGCAATATAGCCATCACAGAAGGCGGCGTCACGAAGGTGTCAGGATTCGGTCTTTCGCATATCAGACCGCTGCACGAAACGCCAGACTACACGCGGTGGACATCGCAAGAGATGCTGCGTCAGACGCGGTACAACCCCAAAGCTGATGTGTGGTCTTTTGGGTGCCTGATGTGGGAGGCGTTAACTATCGGAGGGACGCCGTACTCGAACTCTCCAAGCAAGGATGTCGCGGCGCGCGTGTTGCGAGGCATGCGGCCTTCGCAGCCCTCGTACGTGGGAGACGAGTTGTTTCAGCTGTGCCTCCAATGCTGGCAGGTGGACCCCGACGAGCGGCCGAACTTCTCTTCCCTGTACCACGAACTCCTGCCTTTCGTGGAAGCGCCGGGCACTAGGAGCATAAGCTTTACTCATTACAATGGCTTCAGCTATGAACCTCATGTTCCACAATACGAAATCGTTTCATAGCTCTTTTGACAATAAATTTAGAGCCTAGTTAGTACTTCCAGTGACAATATTATTTAGTTTAGGATAAGCATCCAAAGATTAACCTTTTTGATAAGTAGGCGTCATTTGAATTTCCACTAACAATACTATAAATAAACCGTAATGTTTATTCAATTCTTGAAGGCAGCCATAAGGAAAATTGTTGTCGTGTTTTTCCTCAAAACGAAAAAGATCTAAGTAGATATAAGATGGACACCAACATTTTATGTTATGTTAATTAAAGCAATAATTTAAATATCAGTTATACCTAATATTAATTTAGTGTACAAGTATAAATTGTTCCAAGAGATCTGAAAATAACTTGCATTTTGTCGTGAGTTTAAATGTCCCATTATCTTATTTTGCTGTGATGACATCACCTCTTGGTAGAATATGATTGGTACAACTTGTACAAACAATTCGAATTCGGGCAAATCATTACCGTCATTCATTCGTTTTTTTATATCCTTCTGAATCACGAAAATGGTTTTTCCAATTTGAAAACTACTTGTAGAAAATAAGGCGGTACAGTTGACGTAAATGTAATGCATTAAAACCATAAATTTGTTGTAGCATATGTGAAAACTGATCTTAAATGGACGTAAATCTAAATTGAAATGCAAACAGCTGGGAATGTGTCAGATCAGAATGTATTTTAATTTAATATCTTAAATTTACTATGGGACCTTAATGGCTGATAAAAACAAACAACAGTATTGAAGAGTGGGAGTTAATTCAAAAGTGTATTCAGTAATTAGACCTTTACAGGCATTTATACGTCAATAAGTATTATTACATTACATGCAGTGTATATTAAAATTTAATTTATTTTTAAAGGAAAGCTACCGCAACTACCGTTTATTGCACTGTTGATAGTCACGCCTCATTTTGAAAACATTGCATTCCATTTTCGTTGAAATCAGCCATGTTTTATATTAAGCAATACTAGAAATAGACCTTAACCATTATTATTATTCAAAGTAGCTAGGCGTCCTAGGCGACCTAGTTCGCTCGATGAAAAACACGCAGAAAAAAAGAGGTTCTACAAAAATGAAACCTAGCTTTATTTTTTGCCGCTTGTTATTCTATCTTAGAACCTAGCTTTACGTATTTTAAATCTCTTTAGACTTTAGTAACATACGAGACACAATTTGCAAATAAGACTTTAACAAAATACAATGTGTATTTTTTATACTTAAACGAAATGTGCGGATATTCGATAAAAAAACAGACGGTAGGTACGTACACATTAGATAAAAGTAAAAAAATTGCAGATTAATTTGGCGGTGACTAACGACAACAGAATAAACATATCCATTATTATTTTGGAGAATTTGTAGATTAAGTCATGAAATTTAATAACTCAAACTAAAAAGTACACCTCAATGTCTCATATTTAAAGATACTGAGCGAAAATTAAAAAGAATACTTTTTTAACAAAGTATAATAATTATTAATATTTAACTAATTTTCAGTTTGGAATTGTTAGTTATTAGTATAAAAAATACACATTGTATATTAATACTATTTTAAGGCTAAATTCAGATACTGAACAATTTCCCCATGGAATACATTTTTTTGTTCCATGGGGAAATTGTTCGGATGGAAGTTGAAATTATATTTTCTGGCGTCAATCAGCTCCGCGTTTATATGAGAAACCATTTTTTTTAAATATTTCGACTGAATTCACCCTTAAAACATCCGTCTTGTTATAAAACGCGAACTAACTTCAGTACTTGGATTAAACCAATATCCACCCAAAATAAGAAGACCCTCCGCAATGTGTCACCTTCTCTTTTGTTACCGTCAACTTCATTTGGGTGAATAATGGTTTAAACCAAGTCCTAAAGTTAGTTAGAGTTTTATAATAAGACGGATATAATATATTTTGTAAGACGTTATATACCTGAGTGTAAATCTTATGAACGTGTTACCCAGCTACTTAAGCAACTTTTGATATTTGTAAGTAAGCCTAAGAACTGTTTTAAGTAATAGTTTTATTGCTTCCAGTGATAAGCGCAAAAATCTCACTATTGCGTAGTTGGACATGTATTTTTATTGAGATACCATGTCACGTTAGTACAAAGTTCTCGATGCATTTACTTCTATCCTAAAACTATCCTAATCCTTCAACAACTGCAATTTTGCAAGCCCATTGTTATCAATTGTTCTCTCGGTCGGGTTAAGATTAAGGTCGTGCGCTCATCGAGATATTTAATTTATGTACGTATCTTGATGCGTGCTCATGCTCGTTTCGCGGATGCCCACAATGGTTAAGCATGTTATTGTAATGCTTGGGCCGGACCTGCGCCTATCGTCACGAAGCTTCGTGCTATTACACGATACACGCAAATGTGACCGGCCGTTATCGGGTATCGTCCCGAATATACGGGCTACGAGTTAGTTATCGCGCAGGTGGCGATACATCAAACGATTTAAGCAGGCTAACAATTCGCTCTGCGTGGTCGCACTTGCGTTGTTCATTTTGACGTTTGTTTTCAACTTGTTTTTGACGCGTGCTGTGCGACGGTGCCACGGATGTTAATGTGTAAAAATGAAGTGGAACGATAAAATGGTGTTAAAATTTTTAGCTTTTTCTTTCTAGGTTTCAATAAATGCATTATGTAATTGTTAGCACACATGTTAAAGAAAAGAAAATCGTCGTCCATGTTTAAAACACGTAAATGACGCCACCTTTTTTACCTACCTTACCTTTTTTACGCCACCAATTATTGCCAGATAGTTCGTGAAAAATAACGAAGCCGCTAGTGTGACCAGCGCTTTATCGTGATAACTTTCTAGTGTACAAAACGTACGAAGATTCGCCGCGAATTGCTTCGGGACGATAGGCACAAGTGCGGCCGAAGCATAACAAAACACGCGATAGCCGGCAACTGTGACTCTAGATTTGGCTCATCTCCCTCGCAAGTATATATGTCGTGTGTCGCTGCACAAATGCTGAGGGCTATACGTACCCTTAGCATTTGTGCTTAGCTTAGCAGAATATTTGCGTCAAAATCGTTCAAAGTATTGCCTTCGTCTACGTTTTGTATGCAAAAATTAACAGCGCCTCTATCGCACGTATAAGAAACATTTATTTTTTGCATACAAAATGTAGACAAAGGCGGTATAAATACTTTGAAGAAAATATACGTGCTAAATATAGATTAATAAAAACGAATACAATATACAGCAGCATGTATTCCGAGAGTAACTTTTATGTGATAATGTATGCCGAATAAATCAATAGTTGCCACATTTGTCATATTGTGAAATACTGGCACACCACGCACTATATCGGTAAGGACTTTACCTTTCTGCCAATATCAAATGTTAGACTGTTATGGACTAGGTATTCTCGACATAAACAGTCTTATTATAAAACCCAGACTAACTTTGTTACTAAGTTTAAACCATTATCCGACCAAATCAAGTTGACATCTAGTAATATCACACTATCTCACCTGTCAATGTCAACTTCTTTTGGGCGAATAATGGTTTAAACCTAGTAACAAAGTTAGTCTGGGTTTTATAATAAGACGGATACTGTTTAGCCTAGAATGTAAGTATCAGCCAAGCAATAATGTTAGTTAAATTCTGTATCTATTCAGATGTAAGAATTAATGCGTTTTACCTAATCAAGAGTAGTATTTACTCATAAACCAGTAGTTTTTGATAAAAATTGGTTGCCTGTAAAGTCGGTATACGGGCGAAAGTTTTACGTGACAACGACTTTGAATGCCCGAGTGGAAGGGACGCGTGCCTCTCACTCGCTCTCATTGTGAGCGCATAACGTGAGCGGAGCGTAACGCAGTTTCTTGAAGTGTCACCCGGCAAACCAATTTATAAGGCGTTGTCACGTCAAAAGATTAAAGACTACTGCTTGTCCACGCTTAACGAATTTAAGCAATATAATTACAGTATTACTTGATAGATATATGTCTTCCGATATTGTTATAACGAAATCTTATTCGTTACGCATAGCCTCACTTAGTTTCTGGCCTTCTGTTAACATTTAATCGAAGGGCTCTTACAGACAGTGGGCTCCAGCGGACCGAACGTCGCCCAGGGTCACTTGTCAGTCGGGTAGGCCCTATAGCATTCTTGCTTACGATGCTAATTTTTGTCAGACGTGGTGCACTCCGCAGTTTAGGTATGAAGCTAAGCGCCCCTCTTACGTAGCCACAGAATAAATACTAGTACTCACGTACCGAAGTCTTACTCAGAAAAGAAATTCAAAGAAATAGGTACATACTTAATGTGGTTAGCGCTAGGGTTTAATTTTAGCTCGCGTCAGAACTTTTCACCTCTTCGTTTAGATACCTAGACATCCATTGCAAGCAAATTTCATTCTTATTACTATAGACAAACGATTCATGTAACTGAATTTTCCCCTTAGAAGTAGTCGCCACGGCGAATAGTAGATAGTAATGTAGGTATATGTTTGATACTTAAACGGGGAGTGACACAGGTCGGCGTAGCTTATTCAGAAATAAAATTGAAATTATTAAGAAATTAACGCTAGAAACAAGCTAAAGGGATATGAAGTCCCTTTTCAGACGTACCTAAGGTACTTATAACATTTTGGCTAGCTTGGGGCGCGCTACGCTAATAAGTCGAAAGTCATATGCTAACTAAATGGGACTTCAGTACGCTGTACCTGGGTTTCATTTAGCAAATTTCCTATCCAAGAGTGATTCTTCTGCACTTCAGTGCTATTATTATGTGCTATTGTTATTTCGTATAATTTTGGTAATTACACGTTATTCAGTGTAATTAGAGACTGCGAAAAAGATCTTTAACTTTACATGACATTTGTAGCATAGTATTATTTGCACTAACATTCTAGTTTGTATCCGTAGTGTAAGATAATTCCGTGTTTCGGAAGGAAGGAACTGTGTCCCGAACGTTTGCTCAAACCTATCCAAGGATTGGTTCGGGTCTACCCTATAGGTTGAGGAGGTACAGCAGTAGCACTGTGTAAAAACCAGTAACCTCTTCAAATCACCTAGGCTAGGAAGCAGACCCGGGCTCTGAAGCGTTACCGCTGTGGATGCAAAATACGCTCGAATGATGACGATTCTAGTTTGTATCCGTCCATATTGTATTACATTGTACGCTAAGCGATGCTGGTGTTTTACGTCGCGTAATTGTAATTTAAATACAATTATTTTTACACGAGACTTGTCTTTTATTGTGTTGAGTTGGTGGTTTCCTGGTCTTTACTCCGAAAGCACATCACGCAGCTACGTGCCCATGTTGCAGTGGAGCGTAAACAGCAGCGGAAACATGACGAGTTTAGTCTATCTCTGTCGACTTACGTGCGAAAAGACTACGTAGTAAAAAAAAATTTAAGACGAAGTGGTAGCTGAAGTGGCGCCCTCATTTGAAATAAATTGTTTAAAACTAAATATGGTGATAGTTAAAAATTTGATTTGTATCAATGTCTAGAAAGACCTTTAAACTATTTTATGAATAACCTTTGAAAGAAATATTGGTAGTCCTTACTTTTGGCGAAAAACAGTTTTAAAACTAGACGGACTATTAGTAATAATTTCAAAGGTTATTCATCAAATAGTTTTAAGGCCTTTCTAGACATTGATACAAATCAAATTTTTAACTATCACCATATTTAGTTTTAAACAATTTATTTCAAAAGAGGGCGCCACTTTAGCTACCACTTCGTCTTAAGGTTTATGGAAGACGTATATACGTCGCGTGATCCCGTGTCTCTGTCGCACGTTGATTTCGTGACGACAGTGACAGAGATAGACTGAACATGTGGCGTGGTCCAGCTTGACGTAGTTTATACTTGACACGTTTAGGATATTGACAGCTACGAAATTGAAATAAAGTCTAGATTAGCTTGGCGTTACAACAAGATTTATTTTTGGAGTGGTGCATTTTGATTTGTAAAATAAAACAATTTTAAATCTATATACAAAATGTCGTCTAAAGGAATAATAAAAAAATTGGTACACAAATTACACTGATTGAGCTAGCCCCAAAGTAAGTTCGGGACTTGTGTTATGGGATACTAACTCAACGATACTATATTTTATAACAAATACATATATAGACAAGTGTAAGACCCAGGACAATTTGAAAAAGGCCATTTGCCCTGACCGGGGATCGAACCCAAAACCTCTGGGTGGCGGACTAGCATGTTGACCACTACGTCACGGAGGAGGGAAGGGATTTATCTGAAGCCAAAGGGTGTAGATAAGTGAAACAAACGTTCTTTTGCATTTATTTAATGTTAATATAATATAGACAATGTCCAAGGTACCTTTTAATTGGTTTTCGATCTTTTAAACACTAAGACATATTAACCTTCCGTTTTACCTCTTATCGTTTACAACATTGCAAAATAACATTTCATTAGAAAATCAATCATGTCAACTAAATAATAATAAACATTGACTAAAATATACAGAATTTTAAATTCAAAAATTATTCAACATTTCAATTCAAACTTAATTAATAATTATTTCTCATACATAACATTGCAGACCCGTTTATCGTAAACCAAGTTAACAAAATAATAAAAAATAAAAAAAAACTCCATCACTGAACTGTACATCAACAAATGTTTTCAACATATTCTATACATAACGTGCCGAGCCGCTGTCTATACATACTTATAATACGCAACAAGTTATAATTCAATAGAATTAGTATAACATATCAATCTCAACATGTGTAAAGGTTGATGAGACAACGACTGATCGGCGCTGGAGTCCGGGTCGCGGCCAATGCCGCGGCTGCTTCGCACTGGCGGCCGCGCTGGCGCCAGTCGCGCTGGCGCGGGCCAGCTGCTGGCGTCAGTCGCGCTGGCGCGGGCCAGCTGCTGGTGCCAGTCGCGGCCGCCCCGCGGGAGCCGCACACGACTACATCCTTGCGGACGATTCCACATGAACCGAGTGAAAATTTTAATGACAATAAAAATTATATATTACAATAATCCCTTACCTTCGGGACGCGTTCGTGACGATGTCAATATGCGCAAGTTGATTCCTCAGTCTTTAATAAATTGATGACAATGAGCAAGGAGAACGTAAATGAAACAATGTTATGCAATTATATACAGATTGTGAGTATAGCGCGTCGGCGCCGGGCTGGCGAGCGTACCCTCACTTCCACGACTACCCTACGAACTCTGAAAACATGAAACGCGTCTCTGACGCTCCCTTTGGCTCAATTTAAACGGCGGCGGAATCGAAGCGAAGCGACTTTTTGGAACGAAATTGTACATAATAGCATAATACGTGTGAAGTGCCGAAGTCAAGCGAATCGGGGCGAGTCGTCGCCGGCGACGCCGTACAATCACACAGCCACTTGGCGAATTCGCGCGTCCCAATAGCGGCGAATTTGACGCTTCGCTTCGATTCTGCTGCAAGGTAAATTGAGCCATCGAGACATTTTTGCTTTCGCAGGGTACCATCGTCGGTCGGACTAACTGCTGCAGTTAGTCCCCGGCCCGGCCGGCGGCGGCGCGGTGGTCGTGTGCGGCTCGCGCCCATCAAACAAGCGAGTGATGTCTTAATGTTGAGTTCGACTTGATCGCACAGCCATTTTCCTAAACACAGTATCGAACCTTACTCTAGCTAGCGCACCGACGGCTGCCACCTTCTTGTATACCCACTAGACTACCTACCTATAGTAATTACAATAAACCACTCTATCAACAAATTCAACAACATTTAGCTATTAAAATTAAAAGAGGATGAGATGCGCGGTCTCCGGGTTGCCCCGTCCGGTCGCAACCTGCTCTCACCGTAACCAGAGAATGGAGAATGACAACTAGCTACCTTAGCCTACAACATTGAAAACCTTAACCGTAACAGTGTTAAATATTCGTCGATAGTGCGCGGGGTGCGGGGTGGTGCGGCGAGTGCAAGCGACTCCTACTATTTGACACAACCAGTATCTGGGGCTTTCATTTTGAAATCGGCGAGTCGCCAAAAAACATTTTCTTCCAGATTCATTTCACGCAATAAAATTATCAATCATATCGTTGAGACTATTATTTTTAAAACAGGAAATAAATAAATAAATTACATGCATCATCATTACTCACTCGTCTGGCGAGGCGAGTGACATCAAAGATCCGATTTAAAAAAAATGCTGAATGGAGGCGAGTTTGTAGTCGTCTCGCCGAGTCCCGAAGCGGAGCCCCGTGCGGAGGGCGTGCGTGCTAAGTCAGTATCACAGAAACAGTACAAAACCTTGTCTCGGCGTCTCGCCACCGTCGGGACGACGGCCGCGTTGCACTATTATTATCTTTCCACACGATAAAATTTATTCAGATAATGTTACCGCACTAAAATTATTATTTTGTATTCACGATAATATACTCTCAAATATTGTAACAACTTCAGTATAACAACTTTTAACATTTCCAGTATTCTTTTAAATTATCTATACATACCCATAATATTGTTTTTTTAAGATAATTACAACTAACTAGAATTCCACCGATAACTATTTAGTTCCGGCGCGTTTTTCGCAGTGCGCGGTAATGTTCAAGCGACAACACTTTTATTATATTTGAGGGTAACGAGTAACGAGAGAGAGTAGGGATATAACAAGTTGATAGATGGCGCTCTATGCGAAAAAGTGAATGTGTCATTTACACACGAACCAATGAACTATCAGTTATACTGACTCGGAAAGAACATCAGAATAAAGCGATTCTAATCTGCGAGACATAATCAAATATAGATGTCATTGACCAATAGACAAAGTAATTATAAAGAACATAACTGAAGCATCCAAAAGGCATACTGAAAAGAATTCGAACCATCTCAATGATCCTACTACATAAATCCCTAAATCTTAAATATTGAATATATTGTGTCCAAAGCGTGTAAATGTAGCATTCTGCGCGAGAGCGGGACAACAACATACAGCGCCCTCTGTCGGCAACACGACGTTTGAGGATCTGTTTTCGCGTCACACTGCGAAGAGCGCGCCGGCAACAATAGAGGCAAGGCGAAACACTGACAGAGAAAGAAGAACGCAGCTAAAGATCAAAGTCTCCGCGAGTCGAAGACAACTGCTGAAATTACGCGACCGAAGTTCGGCTTTAAAGCTCACGACGCTTTTCATTAAAAACGGTTATGCTTGGTTGGATAGTTATTACATTTTGTCATTGAGAATAAAAAAATTACGTCAATTCAAATCATAAATATTTGACATAGTGTCATATCAACGGAATACATAGTAGAATTGATTAAGAAAGCCGATTTTCGGCGACGTAACCTCCGACAGTTGCGTCAACGCACTAAAGAACAGTCTACCCGGAGGTCGCACGAACCGAATGCTGGGTCGGATTCAAATCAAAGTCCCGAATAATTGACAATTTACTTACACGTACCGACTATCAAGTATTCCAATAAAATTGAGCTTGTAAAATCGACGTACACAGGCTTGCGTTGGAGGTGTCAGCCAACTGCCCGCGGGAGCCGCGAGTGCGCCCGTGTGCGCGCTTTGGGAACCACTGGCTTCGTTCTTAAAGCCCGTTTTACACATTGACAAGTGACAAGTGATAGTTCGTGTGAACAGGCACTGGACAAGTAAATAGAAACTATTCTTTAACAAGTACCTCGCTTTCCCCGCACTCGCCCTTCTGCTGTAGCATGACATATAGGCGTGTACGTGTTTGAGCTTACTGCATATCCACTTGTCAATGACGTGTGAACACCTACTTGCCAGTGTTTACTTGTCACTCGCACTTGTCACTTTACAATATGTAAAGCAGGCTAAACACGTGAGGCGAAAATCTGAGCAGAATAATCGGCTCAGGCCGCATCATTCCACGTTTATGAGAATGTCAAACGTCTATACTGCACAATAAGGGCTAGAATAGCTTGAATTTAACTTGCGAATTTAAGCTAATATGACTTTTATTACGCAAGTCAGAAAGCTGATATTTCTCAACAGCATCATGGGCACATGTTGCTCTAAGCCCCATGAGACATACATCTCTAGACAGTGTTCTCGTGCGTCACACGGCCGCGAACGCGTCTACCCTCATTTTAATTGACAAGACGATATCTGTACCTACCCCCCAATATACATACGATAAGATGAGAAGTCGAAAAACACCAGAAAGTTGGAACAGCGATACCTAACATTAAAGATAGAATATATGAACTAGCTACGTGAATGAACTACCGCAATGTTACCTACATAACACACGTAATTACAGTACAGAGCAGTAACAGTACCACAACTTAGCTACGCGTGTCGATGGACAGAGGTACATACTTAACACTACTACTTTATTACTAGAGATTTCACTTTAACGGAAGTACGAGGTTACGGCGTCTCGAACCCACTCTAATTCATGTTTAATTAACGCTTAACTTGAAGATTTAGCTGAGAAGTCTCTCAATTCCTTTTCTTACTAACTACCGTACATTATCATTTAAGCCGATTCGAATATATTTATTATGATTACTGTTTCTTTTGTACTTCTTTCCATCTGATAAGTGTCTGCCGAGCGCGGGCGAGCCTCGCTACTCCTAGATGGCACTTCTGAGGTAAACAACAACTTAAACTATCCGGGGATCCGCTGCCGAACGTCTAACAAAGTAGCCACTGTAAATAATATTTATTATATTGTCATTTCGAATAATATATAGAATCTGCTTTAAAACCTTTAAAATATATCATCCTCTACTAGTCTGGACACGCATTATATTTATTAAATTGTACTTACATCGTAAGATAAATTTAGACCGACGACGTATCGATACCTACGAAACATCCTAAAATCATAACGCAACATTATAAACGGATAAAAAAATAAAGATCTTCGATTCAGAAAGCGGGAATGACAGAGACTGCGGGCGATCGCTCCACCACGATAACAACTAAAAAACAATAACTTATCAATGGTAACATTTACAATGACGTCGACAAAATTATATTATGTATGCAGATGTGAACGATATACAAAAATAAAATGTGCATGGAATAGGAATTTCCGTGATGGGACATATCACAATACTTCGTTACACCTTAATCGCTTGCTAGGCAGCGAGATAACTCGTCATCACGATAAAACATAAAATATAGCAATTATAATAAATCAACTATGTGGTACATGCGTAAAATCAATATACATAATTGTATGTAACTGTAAATAGGTAACTATGTTGGCCGCTGGAGCGGCAGCTGCGGGCCACGGGCTGACTAGAGCCGGCGGCGGAGCCCGGGCCCGGCCTCCCCGCCGCAGCTATGGCGTCACAACTAACCCACCGAAGCTGGCACAGAAAAGAGGCTACCATGAAACTATTTAAATAATTTAAAATAAGTCATAGAATTAAAATTGCATTGACGAATTTTTCATTTTCAAAGTTGCCCCACATATCTATGCAAGCCTTCGATGGCACCTCTACAATCTGGCTTCTATATTATTATGCTTTGAAAACATGAAGGCGGGTGGGGAGGTACGTGTGAGGCGCGGGCGTCTACTGCATGAGGCCGGAGATGGCGTTGTGGCGCGTGCGCTTGAGTTCCTCCTCCTGGATCTTCTGCTCGATGAGGTACTGAGCGTTGCTGATGGCGGTGGGCGTGCCCGTGATGGTCACGATGCGGTTGCGCGTGCCCGGCGCGAACGTGCCCTTCTTCGAGATCTGGATGTTGGCGCCCGACATCTGCTGGATCTCGACCAGGCTGCGCCCTCCTGGTCCTGCGATTAACCAAAAGAGCGGTTAGTGGAAGAAAATTCCAGGATAGAAAGAGGACAAATCAAAAGATATTGTCGTACAAATTGGGATAGAAAAAGTAAAGAACTTTTAGGTGCGACTTCTCTAAAGCGGACATCCTGTATAAAGTTGACCAGTAAAATGAACAGATAAAAAAAGTAAGAAAGATAAAGCTAGGAACATATATTACACCTATGAAACCGGTGTACTCATACAAGAATACGAATGATACTTTCTTTGTAAAAAAAATTAGTTTAGTGTTGCACAGAAATCTACCTCACAGTTTGTATTCATGCACTACAATGTTTCCGGTGAAGGAAAACATCATAAGAAAACCTGCACACTAGTTTACCAGTGAGTAATAATGACTCTTGTTGCAAAGCGCTGGTATCGGTAGCTTTTCTTTAAAATAAATTAACTTTTATTATAAACTATACAGTATACGTAACGTAAATTATACATATTGACGTGCAAAAGTGCCTGTAAAGGTCTAATTACTCAATAAACATTTAAATAAATATATAGGGACAAATTACACTGATTGAGCTAGCCCCAAAGTAAGTTCGAGACTTGTGTTATGGGATACTAACTCAACGATACTATATTTTATAACAAATACATATATAGATAAACATCCAAGACCCAGAACAATTTGAAAAAGGCCATTTTGCAACTTGCCCTGACCGGGGATCGAACCCGGGACCTCTGGGTGGCGGACTAGCATGGTGACCACTACGCCACGGAGGTCGTCATTTGAATCTTTGAATTTAATAGAAACTTGATCAGTATCATAAACTAAGCTTGCTCCAAAAATTTGGTTGGTGGGTAAAAAGTCAGCCTGCATAAAGTAATGCCACAATCCATAAGAAAATTGCAGCCAAGTGCGAGTCGAACTCGCCCACGAAGGGTTCCGTAGCAGCAAGTAACATTATATAAAAGTTCTTGTAGTTCGTTGTAACTTTGATCGATGTTTTATAAACGAATAATAAAAAAAAAAACTATTTACTAGATCTCGTTCAAACCAATTTTCGGTGAAAGTTTGCATGGTAATGTACATCATATATATTTTTTTTTTAGTTTTATCATTCTCTTATTTTAGAAGTTTTACACATTTTACCACTTTGGAAGTGTATCTCGCGCAAACTATTCAGTTATGGGGCTACATGAATTTTCCGGGGTCCAGTGCTGCCCCCATTTGAAATAAATCATTTTATAGGAAACGGAGACATCATTTAAAATTTGGCCTTGATCAGACCCTAGATAACCCTTTAAACTATTTTATGAACTACTGTTTACAGTTTAAAGTGAGAACGTGAAGCTTTTCTACGCACATACGCCAAAAGTAGCCGTTTTTCGCAATTGTGCGTAGAAAAGCTTCACGTTCTCACTTTAAACTGTAAACAGTAGTTCATAAAATAGTTTAAAGGGTTATCTAGGGTCTGATCAAAGCCAAATTTTAAATGATGTCTCCGTTTCCTATAAAATGATTTATTTCAAATGGGGGCAGCACTGGACCCCGGAAAAATTCAGGTAGCCCCTTAAGAAAAAAAAGGAAATATGAGAAACCTGAATATAATTTTTGAAGACCTATCCATAGTAACCTCACACGTATGGATTTGATGAAAAAAGAAATTTTTGAATATCAGTTCCCATATGAGGAACTCCCAAAATTTACAGTTTTTTTTTTCTATTTTTGTGCGAAAATCTTAATGCGATTCACAGAATACGTCTACTTACCAAATTTCAACAGTATAGTTCTAATAGTTTCGGAAAAAAGTGGCTGTGACATACGGACGGTCAGAAAGACAGACACGACGAATCCACAAGGGTTCCGTTTATTACCATTGGCTACGGAACCCTAAAAATGATCACCAACCGGGCGGAAAAGAGTGGAACTCACCAAGTATGGCCCCGACGATGACCTCGGCGATCTCGACGTTCTTGGAGTCCTTGCTGCCGGCGTCCGCGGGCGTGGGGCTCTTGCTGAGCGGCAGCAGGCCGGCGCCCGCGAAGCCGGCCACGCCGCCCGACAGCGAGATGGGCGCCACGGCTGCTGGGGGGCGAAGCGCCTCGAATGCAACCTCCGCGAAACGCTCTAGCGAGCCGCCTGCACACAGCGCCGCCGCGTGACCCCACACGCTTACATTAGAACGTTTCGCGCTGTTGCCAGCGAGGGGTTACTGCGGCCGCCACGTGCTAGTGCACGCCGACTGCCACTAACACGCGCGCCTCACCGAAAATATTTGCATTTTTTAAGTGGAAACTTCTTAAGGCGCGCTGGGCTTTTTTTGAGATGGGAAAGAGAAAATTTAACTCGCGACACTGTTACCGTAACCGACACAACTTTTCACTTCTATCGATTTTTTTAATAATCTTTCGGCTCGGTAACATTTCCGCGGCGATACTCAGTTACCTAACTAACGCGACGCGCCTACCTAACAGACTATCATGTAAGTAACCTCTTCAAAAATCGTCTTTAGATTTGGTCACGTTTTCCCGGCGATACACCACTTAATTCATCTTATTAAAAACCCAAGGCAAGAAACGGAAGACGGGAAGAATTACCGCAAATATACGGAACCATTTAAGTTTTAGTCTATCTCACTAATCGGTAGGTTAACGTCATTAGCGACCTTAACCCGACTTTATAAAAGCTACATTTTCGCCGCGCCTTATCACACATTTTATCATTACAAGCCGACCGCTACCGCAATTCGCAACGTTACGAAATAACAATATTAAAAAATAATAAATTCTGAAAGCAAACAAAACGCGGAGGACGTTCGACAAACTACAAACACTAGGATACCGAGTCTGTGAACTAAACTAGCTACTTCCATGCAAAAGGCTGTATGTTGCGTAAATGGGCCCGTGATCTGCAAACAAACGTACACTAGCATAACCAACGGGTTGGTTCCAACGGAACGCTTTCGTCGGTCGCCGCTGGCGGAAGCGCTGTGTTACAGAGAAGAAGATGAACGGAGAACGAACAGCCTACACGAGTGGAGAATGTTAAGAGTGTAGCTAAAATTTTGATTTTTATGACTGTTAAGAATCCCTTCACCCTAGACTTTTCCATACAAACGTAGTCTACGTTTTATTTTGAAACGACATGTCAGATTTCGGTGAAAAATTGTAATTTTAAAGAAATTGCAATTATTTAGGGTTATAATTGGTTTCCGACGGTAAAATTATGAACTGGTAAGAAAATATAAGGGTGTAGAAGTTTTCCATTCTGAGGGTCAAATACGATATAATAAATATTCTCTTTTAAGTTCATAATTTTAAGTCGGAAACCAATTATAACCCTAGATAATTGCAATTTCTGTAAAATTACACAATTTTGCCCATATTCGACATGTCGTTTTAAAATGAAACGTACACTACGTTTGTATGGGAAAGTCTGATTCTGACCAGGGTAAGGGGACTCTTAAAACGTTAGGTCTATGTCACATAGTGATCGTCATAAAACCTTTTATTTTATGTGCGAAAATTTTGTTTAATTCCCGCCGTCACCTCGTTTGTTCGTTACATGTTTTGAAAATTCATCTCTCATCGTCAATATTCTACTGAGCACTAGTTCCAGAAGTTGGTAGAAACTTCTGGTATTTGTAAAGGATAGTTATTATGGTTTGTCACAAAATCTGTTTAAACCGTCTATTTGGTTTGTGGTCATTAAAAAGAGTAAAAGAAAAACATTGTGAAGAAACCGTGTTACTAATTTGTGGAATAGAGAAAGCAAATCATAATATCCAGAAAGACCATGGCTTCTAAAATCAATTTCAGAAGTCGAATGAAAATTATTGAAGTCACTACATTTGAAAATATCCTCAAGCTCATTGCAAAAAATCTGGCGCGAATAAAATATTGATGCGGAAATATTTGACTGATTAGTTAAATAGGGTCTAACAAAATATACTGAAAGTATTTTAAGAGTGGATTCAGTCCGTAATACTGAACAACTTTCCCCAAAAGACATATCGAAATATGAAAAATAATTGTTGGCCTCCCATTAGAATTTGTATGGAAAGTCAAAATATTCTTTTCATATTTCGATACATGTTCCTCGGGGAAAGGGTTTTAGTATCATGGACTGAAGTCACCCTTAAGGATGAACTAGTCGCGGGCCCGAACTCACAGGTCGGCGCGGCCTAAAAGCATGCTGTCTCACCTAACATTGCGTTCGGGCGAAGCAGTGAGGTGAAATGCACGATAATTCATGGTAAACCGAGCGCGTAAAAACATACGTTAAGTCTTTTGGGAAAAGGGGTTTTATGCAAAAACGACTGCATTAATCGATTATAAATAAAGTTTATTAAAATCTTCGATAAATAAGCGTTGTCGCTGTGGACTTCATTTTGGAGATTTCACACTTCTTTTATTACTTATTTACGCAGAAATTTGCGTAAAAATAAGCAAAAAATAACGAATCTTTGATGGCTCATAACTTTTTATTCTACTATCCTGCATCCGTACAGACAAAATTCACTATGAGACAAAACGATACTCGTATCATGTTAAACTTTGGATGTACAATGTCCATCAGTGGAAGAAATCCCCTCTGAAATTAGTATAGAAAAGGTATCGAATAGTTTCAGTATATTTTGCATTACATAAACAGTGCCTACAAGATAAAGTTTGTAACACACAAGGTTTCGCGTCGCCATGCGGCATGGCGACGCAAGGTCGAATCAATACCACTCGCGTACTACACGGTGATGGCCTGCTATTTTTACACTCCACCTCGTGTGAGCTGTCCTCCCGATGCCGCGGATAGCGTCACGTTTGCACTGATTGTATCAATTCCGATTTCCATTTAGAAATGTCTCTTTGATTTTCCTTTAACGATTTCACGACGTATATTGCTATGTGTACTAATTTAGATGCAGTAAGTATTAACGTAGGTTGAAAACATTGAGTTGTTAAACCATATATTGTATAAATATAACGTTATACTAATATCTGCGCGAGCAGCAGCCAGGGATGTATTCAGTGTGGGTCACTTTTAAAATAATATTCTGCAAAACTTCGTGCTTGCATATTATTAAATTAAAATCAAACCCTATAAGCAGATATTTTCATTTAAATATTATTGTTTTGTTTAACCTTTTGACCTTATATGGATAAAATTATTCAAATAATATAATATTGTGGCTTCTACTCTCTTAAATTTGTATTTGCAGCGAACGTTTGTATAAGCTAGGTATCAAATCGACGAATACAAGTCCATACAATATGTAAACAAACGCGACTCTACCCCCGGCATGTGGTTATGTATTGCCGATAGATGGTGTGACAAGCGATGTAGAATTTGGAAAGAAGAATGGAGCGGAACATAGCCGAGACCAGTAAAGCCAATTGTTAACTAAAGCCTGGTTTACATATTGACAAGTGACAAGTGCGAGTGACAAGTAGCAAGTATACACTGACAAGTGAGAAGTATAACACGCACTGACATGTTTATGCAGTACCGCTATTCACTTGCCACTTGTCAGTGCCTGTTCACACGCACTTGCCACTTGTAACTCGCACTTGTCACTTGTCAATATGTAAACCGGGCTTAAATCAGCAATACAACACAAACGGTGCCACGCTAGGCATGCGATTACTTATAGATACTTGTACTTAAAGTAAAGTTTAGGAAGACATGAAATATTTCAACTTTTAGTAAATTAATAACATTGCAGATAAAAAATGCTGTAGACAGTTTAGTTGCCAAGTCTAGACATTGAGCGTATTATAACGGAAATTTAGAAGTATTTATTATTATAGTCAAAAAAGAAAGAAATTTAATTTGTGACATACCGGTAGCAACGACAGCCAGAGAGAAGATGAAATATTTCGCTTCCATTCGGAAGTAAACAAAAGCCACAGTGTAAGTGAAATCAAACGGAAATTTAGAAGAAATACAGCCAATTAAGTAGTGATGAGAAGCGAGGCAGAATTTAGAATTTTGAAGCGAGTGTCGGCTCCAGCGCGAGCCGAGGACCCCGGGGCAGTGGCGCGAGGTCGAGGGCTAGGAGGCAGTGGATCAGAGCCCTGATTTTATTCCAAAAAGCGAGCTGTCGGCTGCTATAACGTAGTCTCGACACGATACACGCTAGTTTATCATTTATTTATTTTATTTTATCAAACCTTATCGTTCCAAAGTAAAATATACTTTTAACAAATGGCGGACTTAATGCTAGGAGAATTTTCTCCCAGTCGATCATAGGGGTAAACAAAGAAAATTATGCAGCACAAAAAAGGAATACAATATAATTACATTATAATATAATAATATACAATTAATGATGCCGCTTTGTAATCACTCCCCATAATTTGTAACAAAAATATTCACATCAGATGCAAAAAGTACTTAATAAAAAATATGTACAGCCATTTTAAAAATCGATAAGAATACTAGTTTCTGTATATCAGTAGTGTACATCGTAAATGTGTATAAACATGTCAAGTTTAGCCGACAATCCGCTTTAGAGCTCTTCCCTTAGCCCGCCCGAGTCCGACCCTGGATAAACATTCCGATACACGCGTAGTTCCGAATTCGATAACCAATTATAAACGGGCACTATGTGTCTCGTTGTGTCACCACCTGTACGAAACGTTAACTAACATACAACCTTAACTAATATCTGTGCAAATATCAAAATGTTCTATTGAATGAATTTTAGTACGATATTTAAAAAAAAATGAACTTCCTTATTCTTGTCTGTCTAATCTGTCGTTATTTCAAATCAAAATATCAAATTAGTTAGTGAGCCTCGCCATATTGCGGAAAAAATTGGAACTAATTTTAACATGGGACCGCCCATAACACAGATTAAAAAAAACGACCGGTGGCGCCATCACTTCGGGCCCAGTAACTTGGTAACCTTTAATAGACCTGATGTACGATATTTGACTGTCACGTCAAATTTCGACGACTTTTTAAATGAAACAAATTGACATGTGCATAGGTATATCGTCGGGTCGTAGGTATGTTACTACTATTTATTTCAATTCAACATGGCTTTTTATTTATACTGCGTAAACAAAGTGCTCCTTGCTCACAAGTGCAATGTCAAAAGTTAAGACGGTTTAAAGTCACCTCGAATTTTCCAAGATTACTTTTCTTTTTTTTTTTAAATATTGTGTATTGATGTTTAAGTTATTGAATTTGTTATTAAGTGTAATTTAAAAATGACTTTAGTAGCGTCCGTCTTAACTTTGTACTTGTCTTTCATACGAGAGAGCACGCATATTCTTCAAATGATTTAGGGAATAGAATTTTAAAATAACATTTATTAATATAAAGTAATAATAAACAACTAAATACGAGGTTAAATTACCTCACACAAATTCTATTCCCATCACCATTAGGCATAACTTATTCATCTTGGCTTCAAACGCCACATTTTAGGGACAATATTTTAAAGGCGATGAAATCAAAATGAATAGAAGAAAACGTCGATTTTGCCTGTGTCTAATATAGATTGGTAATACAAGGAGTTTTAAGAACGGCAATGGTACATTTCGTGTGTGGCCGGCTACATCCCTAATTGATAGAATCCATCGACATAATCTATTTACCATAAGTATCATCTGTCTACTATGACTCCTTTGGTAAATGCAAAAAACCCGACTGCGCAAAATAATAACAAAAATCAGCAGTTTTTTTATGATTTTAAATGGCAGTGAGTGACTAACGACACCTATCAAGTTAAAATGTATCAAGCTGTTTAGGCTGCAAAGTGTGCCAAAGAAATATACATACATACACTCGAAAAACAACCCTCGTTTAGGGTCAGTTGCAGTCGGGTAAAAGTAAGTTAAATTTTATTTTATTTATTAGTACATATACAGTGAGTCAGGTACATGAAATGACAAACAAATTATAAAAAAAAAAGAAATACAACTAGATAGCCTAACTAACCAAGTTGCTACTTTCCAACAAGCCAAATCAGATTTTTTTTCTAAACATCAGAACAAAAATTGTCTATAGGATTTGTCTGCAATACAGGTCAATGACAACATAGTTTTTTGGAGTCAAATAGCGCTCTTAATTCCGTTTTCGGCAATAATAAATCTAAAATCACGTTGATTATTTTGTGACGTTTTACAATCTTAACAGAACCTTATAATTATTATTAATTTTTGAACCAGGAAAGTCCCCGATTACAAATACATAAGTTACTCATAGCACAAGTCAAGTTATAAAATTAATTTTCCAGTAAAAAAGAAGATTGTAAGAAGAAATGTGATATACAACGTGGAAGAAGACATACCCGTTATAAATCGAATTAAGGACTATACTAGTTCACTATAGTATAATGAAATTAAAATAACAGTCTAAAAGCAAAATAAAAATTTGTCATTTCTATACAAAAGTGTGCAGCCGCTCGGGCAATTTGTTATGGGAATGTCTTCTCAATTTATTATTTTTATTTTAATTTCTTTATACTTTAGAGGTTTGATTTATTACGGGTATGTCCCTTTCACGTCGTATTCGTAGTATTTCTTCTTACATTACAAGAAATGTTAAGCTTTAGATTCTAAAACTAGCTTTTCGGGCGTTGCGCGGGCTGCAAGCAGCCCGCGGTTTTTCGTGCAGCTGTTGAGGTAGACTAAATAACATGTCCAGTTGAGAAAATGCGTAAAAACTGTAGTCAGTTGAAGAAACATGAAAAACAGTGTGGGTGGCCATCTTGGATCCAAAATCTTATTGCAGTTTTGAGTTCCACGGGGTGCTTTACCCCAGCATACAAAATTTCAGACCCCTACGAAGTCCCAGGGAGACGTTATGAATGAAATAATTTTAATTTTGTGAAATACAAACGCCACCTTGGATTCCAAAAAAAATATTAAATTTGGAATTTTGGGCTCAAAATACATATAGATGTCGATTTTTAGCCAAATCGGTAGCAGTCGACTTTCGGCGGCCATCTTGGATTTCCAAAAATTAAAAAAAAAAAGCAGCGCTTGTTGGGAGTGGCTCGGCCTACGGCCTCACCACGCAGCTCGCCCTTCGGGCTCGCATCACTCGGCCTGTGGCCTCGCGAAACTTACTTGGGGGAGGTGGAGGGGTCAGATCGGGGAGGGGGGGAGGGGCTCGGCCTTCGTCCTCGCCACGCAGCTCGGCCTGCGGCCTCGCGGAGAGTTGCGCCTTCGGCCTTCGGCCTCAGGCTTCGCCTAATCACTTAGGGGGGACTCCAAGAAACTATGACGTCATCTGCCTGTATTTCATACAAATCGAATAGAATATTGTTTCGACGTTTAGAACAAAGTATCTGATTTGACTTGTTTGGAAAACAGCGGATTGAAAAGAAATCGATTATTTGACATTGAAGCTACACTGTAACCATTCCGACTCAACGAAAAGAATGCAATCTATGTTCGACACGGTCAAAATGTTATTTGAGAGAACCATTGCATCAGTCAAATGTTTTGTTATGACCTGTAATAAAGATTAAGTTTACTGTATCTACGCTACGTTATCAATATTAATGTCGTAATTGTTGCACTGATAACGTCGGGCCTTGAAACATAACTTGATATGCCATAAAATAAAGCAAGTACCTTAAACTGAATGGCATGACTAATGTTAATTTTCAAAAGAAAAGTATTTGTGGTAACTTCTATGATAATAAAATTTTATAAATATGTACATAAAACTTATAAAGTAAAACATTATAGATAGATATAAGAATAAGTACGTTGGAATTAAGAAAGAGCGGAATCTCTTGACACAGGCATTTAAAATTTAAACGCTTATAAAGAGGCTCCGTCAACTAATTTATATAAACTAAACGTGTAGATGAGGATATGAAAACTTTTTATTATTTAAAACTGATATATCATATTATTGTTTCTGGATCCAGTGACAATCCTAACTGTTTATGTACAATAAAGATATACAACAACAACAAATATGAGCAATGTTTCTCTCAATAGTCATAGTAAAATTAAGGTGTTTCAATATCTCTAGAATCCACTTCTCATTGTGTTCCATCCTGTGAATATATTTACTGACTCTTCATTCGATAAGCAACGAGTTACTTTAACACAATGAGAAACGAACTTCAAAACTTCTAAAACTATTGTAAAATGCACCAGCTGAAATTACGCGACCGAACTTCGGCGTCGTAATTTCCGTCGCCGAAATTGAGTGGCGTAATATCGGCGGTGCGGTTTGGCTATAGTATACCTAGGTTGGCCTGGTACTGACCGAGGCCGACCTGGCCGATGGGCCCGAAGACGGCGGGCGGGTCCTGCGCGGGCAGCGGGAAGTAGGCGGCGGAGAGCGGCGCGGCGGGCAGCGCGGCGGGCAGCGCCAGCCCCAGCACGCCGTGCTTCACCAGCAGCGCCAGCGCCGCGCTGATCTCGCTGATGCCCGCCTCGCTGTAGCCCGACTGCCGCAGCGCCACCTGCGGAACACGCGTATTCCATTACTTTCTATAAATAAAACATGAAGAATTTATAAAAAAAATTCGTCCTTCCATATAAAATCTGGCAAGTAGTTCAGTATCATGGACAGGTCTTGCTCCAAGAGTTTGACTGGTGGTTAAAAAACCACCTTGTACAATCAATGGTTCTCTTACCTTAATATGGTGGGTGTGCTGTGTGATGGCCCCATGAGACCACCTGTACCATTTGGTAGTACCATTGATGGTACAGATATTGTACAAATGGTACCGATGTATCCCATTAGTAGCATCTGGACCACCTTTACCATTACAGAGTACCATTGATAGTACAAGTGATACTGATTTATCCCACTAATACCATTGATTGTACGAATGGTGCCGATGTATCCCATTAGTACCATTCGGACCACATGTACCATTGTACAGTACCATTGATAATGCAAATGACACTGATTTATCCCATTAGTACCATCCGGACCACCTGTACCATTGCACAGTACCATTGACAGTACAAATGGTGCCGATGTATCCCATTAGTACCATCCAGACCACCTGTACCATTGCACAGTACCATTGATAGTACAAATGGTGCCAATATATCCCATTAGTACCATCCCAACCACCTGTACCATTGACAGTACAAATGGTGCCGATGTATCCCATTAATACCATCCGGACACTGATAATATTTGAGATAACTGGTTTATACAACGTGGAAGGCACATACCCGTTATAAATCGAACCACGGGCTGTACTAGATCACTTTTAGTATAATGAAAATAAAATAACAGTCAAAACACAAAAAAGTATTCGGCATTTCCATACAAAACTGTGCAGCCGCCCGGGCAATTTGTATGGCAATGTCGATTTTTTTTTATTTTTAGTTGTTTTTTCAATTTCATTATACTATAGTGATTTAGTATAGCCCATGGTTCGATTTATTACGGGTATAACCCTTTAATTTATATGAATGGTTCTCTAACCTTAATAAGGTCCAGGGTGTGCTGCGTGATGGGTGGCCAATGTTTGAGATAGCTGGTTCATATGATCTATTTGAATGGTTCTCTAACCTTAATATGGTCGAGGGTGTGCTGCGTGATGGATGGCCAATGTTTGAGTGAGTAGGTTCATATGATCTATGTGAATGGTTCTCTAACCTTAATATGGTCGAGGGTGTGCTGCGTGATGGATGGCCAATGTTTGAGTGAGTAGGTTCATATGATCTATGTGAATGGTTCCCTTACCTTAATATGGTCCGCAGGACCACCTGTACCATTGCACAGTACCATTGATGGTACAAATGACACTGATTTATCCCACTAGTACCATTGAGAACAAATGATAATGTTTAAGATAGCTGGTGTATATGATCTATGTGAATGCATCTCTAACATTAATATGATCCAGGGTGTGCTGCGTGATGGGTAGCTAATGTTTGAGACAGCTGGTCTATATAATATATGTAAATGGTTCTCTTACTTTAATATGGTCCGCCGGACCACCTGTACCATTGCACAGTACCATTGATGGTACACATGAAATGTCATTTGTACTAAATCAGTGGATTTAGACACTAATAATGTTTGAGATAGCTGGTGTACATGATCTATGTGAATGCATCTCTAACATTAATATGATCCAGGGTGTGCTGCGTGATGGGTAGCTAATGTTTGAGACAGCTGGTCTATATAATATATGTAAATGGTTCTCTTACTTTAATATGGTCCGCCGGACCACCTGTACCATTGCACAGTACCATTGATGGTACACATGAAATGTCATTTGTACTAAATCAGTGGATTTAGACACTAATAATGTTTGAGATAGCTGGTGTACATGATCTATGTGAATGCATCTCTAACATTAATATGATCCAGGGTGTGCTGCGTGATGGGTAGCTAATGTTTGAGACAGCTGGTCTATATAATATATGTAAATGGTTCTCTTACTTTAATATGGTCCGCCGGACCACCTGTACCATTGCACAGTACCATTGATGGTACACATGAAATGTCATTTGTACTAAATCAGTGGATTTAGACACTAATAATGTTTGAGATAGCTGGTGTACATGATCTATGTGAATGCATCTCTAACCTTAATATGGTCGAGGGTGTGCTGCGTTATGGGCGCGGGCGGCTGGGTGCCGGGCGGCGCCAGCGACAGCGACAGCGACAGCGCGCCCAGCGCGCCGCCCGCCGCGCCGTTCACCAGCACCGACCCCACCGACCCCACGGACCCGCCCAGCCCGTGGCTCTGCAATGTACGTCGCATTGGATTACTACTTGTAACAAGTGCTCAATACGGATTCCCGATTTATCTACACCCATGCTATAAATTTTCTTGACAAGGTCTGCGAGTTCGGGTTTTTCATGCTCACTAAAATGTCCAATCCGGTGGTGGCGTCGCTGGTCGGGTCGTTGGATTCCCTCTAATATGGTTGAGTTTAACGATGGCTGATCCGTGCGTCAACTCGTGAACGGGTGCTGCCGGGAGGGACTGGTCAGCTCGGCTTCGCTTTTTTTGACTATTTAATATTTTTTATTACGCAATTTATGTTTGTTTACTTGTTCGCAAGCATTACATGTTATAATGTGTCAACATTGTATTATATTATAAGTATTTATTAATTAAAAGACAATTATAATAATATGACAAAGCCCTTCTGGCGAGTAGGCGACCAATACTGTGAAAATGAGTTTCTTTCGGCGTTTCTTCTCAGCAGTGGTCGTTACGAAGCACTGGTATCGGTAGCTTTTCTTTAAAAATAAATTAAATTTTAATATACTTTACACGTAACATATATTATACTTATTAACGTGTAAAAGTGCCTGTAAAGGTCTAATTACTGAATAAACATTTGAATCTTTGAATCTTTGAATCCTCTATAAAAGTTCTTATTGCCAACATTAAAACACCCAGTGTCATTGTAACCATTATATCACCCAAACGAGTGTTATAATGTTGTATTAAATTTCATTATGCAACGCGAACCTGATCCCTAGATTTAAGCCCCTGTCCATCGCTGGGCGACAGTTCCCGGTACTGGGTGTGGCATATTTGTGTGGCCCGTTAGCTTGGGCTCTGTCTGCCCCGCAATAGACAGAGACGTGATATTATAAAAATTGCTCGTGCAATGATTTCTTCAAAGAGGGTATCATCCAGATGTGCTAGATAAAAAAATTGTAAATCTTTGATTTTGCCTGTTGCTTGCTAAAATTATGGTTTTGGAGGGTCAGACACGGAAAAAAAATACGATCCAAAATATAAAAAATCATTACAGTAAATAATTCTATTATTACGTATACATAGTTTGTTTGTATTAGATACTCAGCAATACATACCATGAATTTACATAGAGTTCTCACAACACTGTAAAACACCCTATTTCAGAACCTTTTATAGAGGATTCATATTATAAGTGAAGATAAAGTCTTGTATGCAACTGTTCTTAATTAGGTATTACACAACAGTTGCATAAATAACTATTATAGGAAGGGTAATGATTTTAGCAGTCTATGTATTAATGTATGTGGATATTTATGTGTGTTCCACCGTTATGGAATCAATAAGCTATTCTGATGATGGAGCCGGGAGTTATTCGACGGAACTCAGTTATAGAACAACATAACCTCATTAAGTAGGGCTCGTTTGATTTGTCTTGACGAACACTTTATGGTACACGATGCTTAAGGTCTGATCACGGAGACGGAAGGTGGTCGATGGAACTCAGTTATTAAACGACGCAACTCTATCGAGTTTCGGCTTATTTCATTTGTTTCAATAAGTACTTTGGCTTTACAATAAAATATTTAAAATTTTTTTTTTCAAAAAAGCTTATTTTAATGTTTCTTTTTTAAACCTGTTTAGAGTTTTGACTATAATAACGTATCTAAAAAAACCTCCGATAGTGAACATCACATTCAGGCCCGCTTTAAGTGTATATTGTAAAATATGGTATTATTATCTCATTTCCAGAGTTATTTTTAGAATAAACCGAAGAGAAGCTATTTTGCAAGCTTTTATTCAGTTCCACCTGTCCCGTTGTCTGTCTGTCTGTAATCAAACCTTGCAAGTTAACTTTGATCCGCTTCCCGGTGTCTGATTGAGCTGAAATTTTGCACGCATAGGATATCGCGTGACAATGCAAAATTATAATAACATGGAGCTGATCCGATGATGGAGCCTGAAGGTAGCCATAGGAACCCCATTGAGTTTGAGCTCGATTGATTCGTCTTGAGGAGGACTTTAAAGTTTTTAGGTCATAGTTAGAAAAAAATTGTTTGTGAAAATATTTTTTTTTAAATAACTACTAGTTACTTCAGAAGTCGGAAGTAACACACTCGCGTCACTAAGTGACAAACAGTTGCAGATACGAGGCTCAAGGTCATCTTATTCAGTGTAAACACGCGTCGTGCGATGCACCACACGACGACAAATTGAAACGACACTACGTGGTTACGCGACTAGTATAGCCAGCGGGACTTTCGATTCCGTCGGGTTATAACGCGATTAGATACGAGTGTTTCATAAAACTGATTAGTAAACCTGATGACCAGAGATCGGAATCACGGGTGCTATTGCTATGAAAAGTATGGATATGACTAAAAGTTCCGAGATTTCTCGAGAATCTAATTGGGTAATAAGTAAATAAAACAATCATAATTATGTGATTTCAGGGTAAGTTTATTTTTTTCGATTGAAATATGTATAGAAATCACATAATTATGATTGTTTTATCTATAGATTATACAGTCATATCCATACTTTTGATAGCAATAGCCCCCGGTGATTCCGATCTCTGCTGATGACATACAATATTTGTCGAAGATATAAAGCGTTCAGTGTTAGGTTACAAATAAATAATGTACTATATGTATAAGTAGACATATGTACAATCGAATGAAAAGGTTCGTCATTCAATACATTTTCCAAAAGTAAGAAGAAATAAAGTGTGTAAATATTACGCTTCAAGAGAGGTAGAGCCCTGTGACAGACGGATGGATAGACAGCGGAGTCTCAGTAAAAGGGGCCCGTTGGCACCCAAAAAAATGCCTACTATTATACACTGGAAACGCCGGTGGCATGTTTCAACAACCATCCGAAAATTGGCCAAGCCCGAGTCGGGGTATGAACTCGCCCATCAGGCTGAGTAGGGACCAATACTGAACTGGATTTCTTTCGGCGTAATCTTCCCAGCAGTGGTCGTTTCGAAAAGCTAGTAGTTTTTAGCTTTTGCACTAAAATAATATTTAAAAAAATTACCTTCAATACATAAGAGATTTTATTCTACATTGAATAAAAAATTTTGACTTTGACTTTGAAGTTGACGAAACTCTCCCTTCCTTAAAGTATACAGTGTATAAAGCTATTAGTACAGTGTACGGCATCAAGGAACGAGCCAGTGTCACCACTTGAACACGCTCACAGGTGCTTTCCACCCAACGGTGCGGCGATGGCAGGACGTAGTCGTATCATCAGCAAACATAAACGACAAAACACTACAACTTACTAATTTGCATTTCCATTTCAAGGCACAGAAAGGACAAAACGTGTCCAGACAAAGTATAGATACACGTTGCCAGTTTACAAATAAGTTGTGTTTCTTTGTATTCCAATCACCAAAGCTGAAAGTGCACTTTTTTAGGTATTACGGCTTTAGGCTCCGCCTACCCCTTAAGGGGCAAAGACGTGATAGCGTGTTTTGGTGTTCATATTACAAATAAAAGAAAAATAAAAACACTTTTTGCCGATTGGAGGCCCTTATGCGCGGGAAGAGTGCAACTTTGGAACTCCCACCCTGCCAACGCCAAGCTATGCGAAACAAGAAGAGTAGTATCGTAGAGCGTGTCCAAGTCGTCACCTCCGTCACCTCAGTGGTGGGCACGGCGTAGGGCGAGCCGGTGGGGTTGTAGTTGGCCACCGGGCCCGCCACGTCCGCGTACGACACGTTGGGGCACGAGCCCGACTGCGGGTCGTCCACCACCTTCTGCAGTATCATCAGGCACGCTTTCTTGTTGTTTTCTTTCTCGCCTGGAATGGAAGGAGTTTGATGTTAGCCTCATTAGCAGTGGCGTGGCAGTGGCAAGAGCTCGGTGGCCCGACGGGAGTGCGCATTACTAGCGCTCTCGCAATCCAAACGACCCTGAGCGTGGTCCGCACTAGGATGGGTGACCACAAGTGGCATATAAATTTCTTGAGCTCCTCCGTGCTTCGGAAGGCAGATATAAGCCGTTGGTCCTGGTTGTCTTCATTGTATGACAGTCGTCGAGCTATGTCAGATGCCTTTAGACAACCTGAAAAATCTGACACCAGTATTGGCCACTTACACACACGAAAAAAAAAACAGTGGCGGAGCTAGATGAATGGCACCCGATGCGGATATCCGCCTCCAAGTGTCACCCCAACAGTACCGGTTGTACTTTTTTAAGGAGTGTATGTCATTAATTATGTCCGCATATCCAGTAATTTCTGGCGATTCAAACAGGAGTCGTTGAGTTTGGAGTACGGCTTCATCGGTTGTTGAATTTTTTAGGGATGGGCTGGGAGGATCTGGATATGCCGCCGCATGCCCAGTAATTTCTGGCGACGGTGGAGGAGTCGTTGGGTTTGGGAGTAAGGCTTCATCACGACTAACCTACAACAGTGATGCACCTCTCCTGCAGGGACAGCTCCTTGGCCTTCTGCGAGATCTGGACGTAGCTGCCACTTTGCTCCTTTATTTGTTTGATGTAGTTGCCGCCTTTGCCGATGATCATGCCCGCTGTGGAATTTGGTACCAGGATTTTGACCTGAAACAAAAATTGTGTGAAATAGAAATTGTAAAATGTTATACTTTAAACGACCAATTCTTGTAAATATATAAATATATAATGAAGATCTCGGAAACGGCTCCAACGATTTTGATGAAACTCGGTATTTAGGAGTGACAAGGTTAAAAAAATTATTTTCATAAAAAAAGCAACGGTCCAGCTAGTGAGTACTAAAATGTAAAGGCGTGGATCACTTTATTATTGTTCAGTCAGTACGCAAAAACTAAAAAGCTTTGAATCCTCAACCACAATTAGTAGCAACTAGCTATTACCCGCAAATTCGTCTGCGTAAAAGTACTTAGTAAAAAAGTCTACTTCTGTATGAGAAAATAAGATTTCCCATACAAAGTTCGTATCCCCTTTTCATTCCCTTAATGGATGATAAACAATCCTATGTCCTTCCCCGAGTCTTAAACTATATCCATACCAAATTTCATCTAAATCGGTTCAGTGGTTCAAGCGTGAAGAGGTGACAGACAGCTACTTCGCATTTGAATATAAGTAAAGAAAGTAAGGATTATTTCAAATGATTATTAAATTTTGGGCAGCCGGGTTTAAAACTTAGGCAATACGAGATAGATAGGTCTTGGATCATCTCGTAGGCAGTGGCGATCTGCCGATGTTACATGATAAATATTTGTTATGGGAACTACTGCAACTTTAGAGTTTCAATAGTTCAGTGGTCTACCCAAAAGTTGTGCTAGTTCTGTCAACCGAACTAACAACCGAACTACTGCTAATAGACGTAAAAATACCATAGAAATAATAGACGTTGTGAGACAAGGCATAAAATCGGACACTGGATTCTTTAGCATACTTGACATTCTACGACACCTAATTATCCTGAGCGCTATAAATCTTGTAAAAATACCTAGATACGTTCATAAGCGGTATTTGCTCTCATAATTATACTCTCATAACAAATTTCTATTTACACAGATAATTTTGGTAAATTCCTTGAACTCCGAAACGTTATAACAACAGAACAATAAAAAGAGTAATTGTAAGACGTCAATAAATTCGGCATTCGTACGGCAAGAACAACAAAACACCGACAAATGCTAAACTTCCGACTGCCGCTCGGCAACTTGGCGAAATTCTTGTGATTCAATGGAAGCCACTGAAATACTTTAAAACATCCCCATTGTAGCTTTAAGACTGAAGAACTGTTTAAACTTCGTAAAAAGTTTCACTCTAACTACCTAATCTAGTCTTCTAATACACATTTTGGACGAGCTTACGGTCTATGTTGTTACTCGACTGAATAAATCATTATTTTGTCTAAACACATATTAGCTTGGTGACTTTCGTAGATCCTAAAAGACGACGAAAATAAACTTTCTCAGTCCATCATTACAACTCAAAATGTATTTACAGGAAACAAGAACATTGTTTCCCTTTTAAAGCTACTTAATAAAAATGGCGTCTTATTAAACAGGACTGTTTTTCCTGTAAGGCATAAAACGTTGACATTCTACTCCAGTTTTTTTAGTCCCTGAGTTTCTGTTGTCATTAAAATAAAACGGCTTAAAGCTTTAAACATTTCAAAATTTTATGAGCTAAAATAATTTCCAGCGGACCTAGAATACATCCTTGACAGACCGCCCTAAGACAACCCAGCTACCGCATTGCGGAAGTTTCCGCAGACAGAAGTACCGATATCTAGCTTCATATCTTTTGAAAAATAGTATCACAGCAATACCCAAGAGAAAGCAACGATATTTATCGCTGTCAAAAACCATTTCTCAGATTGTTTATTGAAGTTTTAAGTAAAAATAAATTCGTTAAAAACACAATAAGAGATATAAATAATGGAGTAACTGATCTAGTCACGATCTGTTGGTGCCGGAGTCAAGGTCGGGTGGCGCTGGTTCTGATGGAAAACGAATTACATGAACTTTTTTTTGTTGACGATGGTAGTCATCGTCAACGAAGCGACCTTGGTAATAACAAGGTTAGTAGGTAATGCTGACGCTATACACTGAGGACATATGTGTATGTGTAGAGACACACACACATACATTCACTATCATGTTTTTCGTTATACAACGTCTAACGGAAAGGTGATATGAACCCGAAAAGGAGTAAACATACTAATCAATGTGAACAACTTTTACTATGGGACCATCGCTGAAGTCGTATAAAAAATCTTTACCTCCATAAAAAATTAATGGCTATCGTGCCAAAATGTATGGAGCTTAACATTTTTTTACGATTTCAGGGATGGTTGTTTACATTGATTAGTATGTTTACTCCCTTTCGGGTTGATATCCCCTTTCCGTAACACGTTGTATAAGGACATCCTCCTTACTTCGGAAGGCAGATAGAGCCGTAGCTACCGATTGTTATTGCTATATGTCATTTAGGCATCTTAAAAATGACACCAGTGTTGAATAAACACATTCGAAAGAGAAACACATTTGCCAGCTTATTGCTCTACAAAATGATCTCGAAGATGATACAATATGACGATGCTAGCAATAAAAATATACTAATTTGGTCACAATATGACGCTTCACGAAAACCGCAACATATAACTCTTCATCTGTTGCAAATTATAAAACAATAGATAAACAATTGACCTGGGAGGAATTCCTCCCAGTGACAGGTAAGGGGATAAAAATATTATTATCAATAATATTGAGTAGGTATATAAATAAATAAAAAGAATATTGAGTAATGTTTAGTCGGCTGACACTGACACACACTCGTACAAAGATGCGGACTCATAACAAACCTGACCTTTGATTTTTAACGCTCATTTGCCATGCTATGACGCAATCACACTAAACATGTGACTGAAGTCGGAACCAACGAATGCATACAACATTTTCCCATACTGGAATAAGAGAACATATTTAGTAGGTAAAGTAATATGTTTGCAAATACGCTTAACAAATGATTCGCCTAACGGATTACCGTATTTAAACCAGGACGATTCACAGGGGTACATAAACGTCACTGTAAAGTTTTGAGCAGCCTTACAATTACCTACTTCTCTACAAAATTATTTATTTTATTTGGGAAACAAACAGTTACTTACATAAATAATCAATAACAATAAACTTAAGTAATGCATAAACCAATCAAGTTTCCTCAGATAACTTATACAGAAATACCGAACAGACTGTGAACAAATTAAAAAAGAAAAAAATAAGTGAGTAGTCTAAACCTAATTTTTTACCGAAAATTACATATTAATTTAACTATATTTCAAGTGTCAGCACTCAGCGACCTAATTCCTCTATATTTATTATCCATAGATGTCATAAAGCCAAGTCAGATGCCTTTATGCAGCTTTAAATTTGACTGAAGGGAGAATTGAGATCAGGCAAGAAAATTATTTGCAAGACTACGAATACATGACAAAAGGTCTTGATTTTGTGGTAGAAGAACTGTAAGATAATTCTTACATTATGTTGGTCCTGGGGGGTAACTCCATAAGCGGTAAGCAAGACGGACGTTGCTGCGTATCCGCGTGTCAGTGTCAAGCAACATTCAGGACTAACGTATGATTTATAGTCTAATTTGGTTTGAAATAGAAATAGAACGTCACTTCGGTACGACTGACGTATTATTTTATGGAGTAACCCCCCTACTCGCCAAGAACAACCCTTTCACCGCGAACGTCAGTTTTATCCGAGAAACATTTTCGTATCCATTTCGCGAGCGTCGGATATTTCCGACAAAAAACTACTGCTCGTATTGAAATTTAAGTATCTACATCCCTTTTTGCTTGTAGTTATTTATTTTAGATTCGACACGACCACGACAACTGATATAAAATCTCACGGTGAAAGGGTGCAAAACAAGTAAAGAGCAAAGCAAAATCATAGGGCATGTCCTACCAACGCATAAATGCCTAAACTTGGGAATGATGGCACAGCCTCGCGGTGTGATCTTAAAATAACAAAGAGATTATGCAAATCCCGCTCGGAGGGAGTGAAAACGAGCGTGGAAAAAGTATTATTTCCAAAAGCTGTTTGGGAAGATGCCATACATTTCGGTCACGTTCATTTAAGTGAGGTTGAATGACGGGAAGAACTATCGGCACGTATTGAGTTTCAGGGTGATATGATCAAAAAGTCGTATGTCAGCACCAGGGGGTCTACCGCGCAACTGGCGTCGATTTCAAATTATCGTCGGCATCGACTTCAATTTGACAGCCGACGGTGATTTCGTACCGCGCATTCCCTGATATCGATGCGTCGCTTTTGAAGTCGATGACGACGCCAATTGAACGAATGGTTTCAGTGACTTTGACAGATAAAAGCTACCGCGCAAAGTTTTGACACCGACGCGTCGGCTTGAAGCCGATACCGACACTTCAAATTGAATACGGCGACTCTTGGGATACCGCATTCAACCGTCGATAAGAAATATTTTTCCATTTAACTTGCTTTTTTGAATTAAATTGCTGTATTACGAAAGCTTCAGGCTTTTCCTTATTGTTGTGTAGTCGTATTTAACAAATTTTGTGTCGTTTTTGTTTGTTTGAGACAAAGGCGGGTAACCATGGCTTGGAGGGCGCTCATGACTGCAGCGGAGGAGCAGTGGCTGAAAAAAGTGAACATTGAGCGGAGACGCCAACAGCGCGCAGTGGCGCAGCCTTTGCTGCTGCCTGACACGGAATTTCAAGGACGATTTCGCGTGAACAAAGCTACATTTGTCATGCTATGCGGGGACATCATTCCGTTTTTGCCCACAAATGAAAGGAGCAGTGGAATAAAACCCGAAATTAAGGTATGTACTTCATTTGTCAAACTTAGGTAACCTATGGACAAATGCTTGAAGTGTTAAAATATTTTACTTGTTTCAGGCGGCATTGAACTTTTACGCTACTGGCAGTTACCAAGGAAGTGTATGTTAGTGTAGTTACCAAGGTGTTTTTTAATTCACTTCACTTCACGATATAATTTCACAAAGTAGTGAGGTTATAAAAGAATTCGTAATTGTCAAATTTTACCCCGTTCGGTTTTACGGAACGCATTTGTTGATAATTTGATAAAACACAATTATATAATATATACGCAATTGGACCACCTTCCAATCAAGTTTTTTTGCTTATTTAATCAAAACTATACCAATAATTGTTGTTTTTTTAACATTATTATTAAATTAAAAAACAAAGTACTATAAAAAAAAATTGTACTTAAATTAAGTAAGCGGATCGCAAACCGACGGTGTTTTTTTCATTCATTCAGTAATCGACAGTCGTCAAGGCGACGCCGCTCTCTTTGCGCGGTACCAATGAAATGACATCGTCGGCATCGGCATCGGAATCGGAATACGACGCCGGCTTGAAATCGACGACAGTTACGCGGTAGACCTACAGATGCAGTTGTGCCTGTTAGAACCATCAAAGGAAAAAGGTTGTAAATAAGTAGTTTGTTTTGTCTCTGTTTGTACTTGTGTTGTGGCGTCCGTGCTACTCAGCGGGGGATATCAATGTTTTCAGGAGTTGTAATGTTTGTGGAAATTTAGCTCTACATATGACAACCCTAATAAATGAGTACAACCAAACAAGGTAACAAGACACACTAAGAACATCTTATATCCGATTTACAAACATGAAGTGCATTGAAAAGTTTATTATAAAGGAAACATGACCAACCCGTGCAAAAAGAACGAGGTGACCCGATCCCACATGAGTTGGGAGTTTGTTTGGGAGATAAGATAAAATTTCTTTATTGCACCAACTAACTATGACAATAATCAAAAGTACATTTAAAATATAGAAGGATATATACAAAGACGGGCTTATCACTAAAGCGTTTTCTTTCAGCCAACCTTTGGGTAAAGAAGACTATAAAAGATGTGGGGGAGTTGGCGCTGTCAGAGTATTACAGCGTAGAAGAATATAAGTATACCAATAAATAATTGGAGTACATACTGTAATGTGTAAACGAACAATTAAGTAATATAAAATACATAAACTATAATATTGGTACGAAAATTAAGGAAAATAAATGAAAGTAGCCTAGCCAGTGAAAAGAAGTAAAGAGATATTAGTTAGAACTAGAGGAAATGTAATGAGGAGGAGAAAGGGATGGACAAAGAAGCAGGCTACTAGGATCTTCGACAAGGCCCAAAAGAAATTATTGTGTAACAAGAAGAGAATTCTTTGTTGCAGTGAAAATGCTGCAACATTTTAACAAATATCTCATTGGTACAGTACAAACATTGCACAGACCAAGCCGCTTTGAAGTCATCATCATCATCCGAGCGTATTCCCGGTTGCATCCTCAGCAGCAACGCTTCAGAGCCCGGGGTCCGCTACCTAACCAAGGAGATTTGACGAGGTTACTGGTTTTTACACAGAGCGACTGCCGTCTGACCTCCACAACCCAAAGGGTAAACCAGGAACCAATCCTTAGGTAGTTTGATGATCAAACGCTAGGTGGCGTTCGGGACCCACAGTTTTACGTGCCTTCCGAAACACGGAATCATCTTTCTTTTCGAATAATCAGGTGATTCAAGCCTGCAACATCCTATCCAGACTGGAAACAACTTTTCACAAAGTATGCTTCCCAGTGGGAATCGAACCCATGACCTCCAGGTCACAAGGATAACTCCTTGACCACTGGACTACGGAGGCAGTTCTACCAAGCCGCTTTGAAGTGGCTGTTATAATTTAAAAATCCGGGAGGGCTCATGGAAATTCTGATGCACTTTATGAAGACCGTGTGTAAGACTGTAAGTATTGCGCTGACCAAGAGACAAAAGATTCCCCATCAAGAAAAGTGATGAATTTCGTTGAATAAATATTCAAATTTGCGGTCATTGCTATTCATCGTGGTTTCACAATGGTTGCCGCCCATTACGTTGAAACCATTATTGGTTACCACATTATGTAATACTTTTTGTTTGTACTTGCAAATCAGAATTGATTTGTATCCCAGACGTAGATACAAAAAAAAAGTTAAATAGTTCTAAAAATTATCAATTCTACTGCGACATTTTGTCTTATTGTCAATGTTGTATTCGAGAATTTATTTATTTAATACTAGCATTTTACAGTCAAAAACGAATTTATTTATTTCTATAAAGTCATTAAATCTAATCTATATAAAATATCTGTCGACTCCAACTTACAGCTAGGTTATATGGCTTTGTAGCATCAACAAAGCTAGGGCCCAGAACGCCTACTTTATCACCATGATCGAAAATTATGTTTGAACAAGTGGCGTGCCGCAATAATTTATGGATTCATGTCAAATGTTAATGCTGCCTATTCATTTTTGCTCTTTTAGTAGTTTTAGAATGATTCCATTGCAGGTTGGTTGGGTAATGATCCCTTCATAGGATAAGACCGCTGTGTAAGTAGAGTGGTATAAAATGAGGAAAAAACATCAGCAGAACTTACTTTCCCTTCACAGCTATTTCTTGCGTAATTGATTATTTAAAAAGTTGCGAGCAGGAAAAGTATAATTCATAGCAATTTCAGGCGCTTTTAATATTCTGCATCCGTAGGAAAACAGGCGCGATAGATTAAAGGGAATTTCGACGGTAAAACTTCGTAATGCCGCTTTGAAATTCAAGTAAGCAAAGAAATTAAGTCTGAGGGGCGAGGAATTCGCCGTGGACGTCCGCCTAAGGGTAAATTATAAAACAACAACGGCACAAAACACCAATGGCCTGGAAGTGTTACCAACTAACGATTGGCCTTGGTTTGCTAGATTTGCTGAAAAACCCGGGGCCAGTTCTATCATAGTTTTTTTCTAAGCGTTTCGACAGATAATTGACAAAGTGCAAGCGACAGCTCGAGATCCTGGACACAGGTCGCCAACTGTTCCCGACAAGGGCTGCGAATCTATCGCTCATCTGTAAGAGGCATAAGAGACAAAGAGACTGGGGCGGCAAAGCTCGGTCTTCAAACGCAATAACTGTCAAAATTTGTTGATATATGATTTCTATCAAAATGCATTATCATTATGACATGTAAACCTCTTACTTCTCTCTTTGTCTCATTCGTAACAAAAGGCGCTTACATTAGCTTCTATTAGCACTTCTTAGTTGTCACAGTGTTATCACGTTTTGTACGTTCGAATCATGCGAGCCAGGGCAGAACTGTCAATGTGTTGGCAGTTTGGCACGCAAAGCAAAATACTGGAGTCAAGAAATCAATTGGTTGAGCGGTACGACATAGCTGTGTGAAGAGTAGAACCCACCCAACCCCAAAACTTTGGACTGATTGTCCTGGCGTCAAATACCTAACAGAGTTGTTTCGCATAAAGCAAGAAAATGCTAGGACAATAACAAGAAAAAGTAATCGAGAACTCGCAACTTATCTGTACTCTACTTAATTTATGCGTTGCGCGTGCAAAGGGACGCAGTAATATTATGTAACAATGTTTGAGCAGCATTTAACCCGGCATCCGATTTAGCAGTTTTTCCTCTAATTACAAGGATGTCGTCTATGAAAATGCCTGTCTTGCCATTTCTTCTAACATTAAGGTTTTGTCTAGTTTAGTAGACAAGGCTGTATTTGATTCTATGTAAAAGGCTCACTAACACATTAGTATCGATTCTAGCAGTTAATTTTAATTTGGTGGTAAACCTACGAGTATCAAAATTAAAATTTGACTGACTCGAAAGAAATGGCGTCAACCTGTTACTAAGTTTGAAAATATATATATAAATTAATGGAAACGGATTGCTGATATAAAAAAGTGGAATAAGTCAAGGCAAATCAAGATAAAGAAGCAATTCTGGCACCCAAAGTGTAACTTTTTACAAAAGTGCATGGAAGGTTTCTGAAATCAATTGTCAGTATTTTCAAACAAGGAAAAAGGGAAAAATTTCTGTGTCAATACAATGAAGTTTTCGAACGATTCAGAGGAAACTAGGTCACGCTTCTATTACTGTCATGTACTTAAAACTGGAGTTTGTAGCAGTCGTTCAAAGCAACAGAACGATAACCACAACAGTCTACTTAGAATTCAATATCCGAGCGGCTGATAAGAAACATTTGTACAATAATAGAATTTCCATTAAAATCTGTCGCCGGCAGCGCAATCTCATTATCAAAATGGATATTAAGGTCATTTTGAATAGGGATGCGACCAATACCCCGTATATGACTACAACACTTCTTACCGATATATCGGTAATGTTACAGACGACATATAACGCTATGTCAGTGAGAACTTTGGAATTTACAGATTTTTTTTTTACATAGTTACTAAAATCTTTAAAACTTTACTCGAATAAACACAAGCCACTTTACAGAATTTTTCAGCTTAAGTTTACTTAATACAGTGATTTTTGTAACTAAACAATGAAAATTAAATGCACTAACTATCACTTCTACTTACTATATTTTTTGGGTAAAGCTAAAATTTGCACAGAAAACGCTGCAACCCATTCATTATCTGACTATATTTTTGGATTAAGATAAAATTTGCACAGAAAACGCTGCAACCCGTTCTCTGTTAACTATACCTCCCATCTTACGACACCTGTGGAAGAGCTAAGGGGTGGTCACAAAAAAAAAGGCCAAAAAAATCGACGCAGAACATTGTTACGTCCCTATTTTAACCTCTAAAGCCAATCCAACTGTATCGCAGTCATGTTGATATGCAATTACGTGTTATCTGCGTTGTACAGATAAACACACGCTTGTATCAGTGAGCATTAACACTGTCCAATAATTTGTGTAATTTTATCACAAAAGTGTCAACGAGTACATCACCTTTTAGTGATGTTGAACAAACGTGTCGGTATTGGCATTTTCTATTCTAAAAATAGAGTATCATCATCACATTCTTACATTTAACCTTTGAAATTGATTCCATATAAACCATTGTCCACCCAAAACAAGTTGACATTGGCGGAACAGAGTGTGACATTGATATATACCATTATGTTTTAGAAGTTTTTACAAGCTTTTAATTTCACTTTTCCCGTTGTCTGTATGTCTGTCTGTATCAAATCTTGCAAGTTTAGTCGCTTAGTACTCTTTGTGAAGCCTACTCCTCATTTATAGCTGGCCAGAAAAAGTTAATAAAATATATATGTGAAACATCAGTTCAAGGACTAAATTTTAGATGTTTGTTTTTCCTTACCTCAAGTCACTATTACGGCAAACTATTTAACTTACAATATAAAGACTACTAATGTTATTTATCAATTCAAGCTCAAGTAATAGGCAGTAAAGAAAAAAAAATACTGCATAAATAAAAAATAAATAAATAATTATAATTGCATAAGTTGATATTTTTTGATATTAATTCAAGTTTTATCTTTGATTAATATCAATTCAAGTTACACTTTTTGTGCGTGGTGACCAATAAGAAAACATTTATTTTCTTTTATTAAATAAATGAGAAGTTAATATCGTTTAAAATATTTTTATTATCTCACAATACATGTAGGTTATTCAGGAATTTTTATTATGAGCAGTTAGCAGCTAGTCTACATGCATACGTCTAGCTGCACGCACACAAACACCGTGCCGAAGTCTGCCGAACTGAAACGACGTTAGACGATGTACGGCTTTCAGCGCCGCGCCGCGCCGCTTGCCGGTCGCCGGTTGAACGTTTAGGCGAAGTAGTGTTAGGTTTTATTTTCGTTACGGAATTTCTTGATTCGGTTGCCGCGCTCAAAGCCCGCGATAAAAGCTACGCAATAAAATGAAATTATTCAAATGAATTTGACGATGATACAGTATTTTTGGATAAGTAAATACTGATTCCGATAAGAGTTGGCCGCCTTTCATAACAAGACAGGAGTCACAATCGTGTTTCCATGCAATCAAACAGTTATCTGTATTTTATATGATGATAAAAAGAACACGCGCTTGTATCAGAGAGCATGTGCGTTGCACAATTAATGTAAACCGTCACGTTTTCACGACCCAAATAAAACAATTACGATCGCCTGTTGGAACTATTCGTGCTTGGATTGAAAATTACGACAATTGTTGTCTGTTACGATTTATAATTTTAAAATAATTGCTGATAGGTCGTCATTAAATTTATTAAATATCACAATGAAAGGTTATGGGGGCGTGAACGCATTTAAACGACTCGAGTTCGATGCTAGAATTTATTTATTAATAGTTATTGTACGCGTGGTAAAAGAGTACAATCTACGGAAACCTGGATAAAAAGTACATATCAATTTTTTTAACACAGCCAGTAGCTGACTCTCTGCGTGAGTAATCCGTGCAGTGTTAATAATGTTGTTATTGTTATAAACATATTGGATGTTTGAAACTGCGTGGATTTATGGTTTGAATCCTTTAATTTAGCACCAAACAAGTTATAACAAAGAAAATGATTGAGGCGTGAGATGTTAACTGTCATTCACTCGCGACACTTAGCACAGCAGATAGAAGCTAAGTGTCGCGAGTGAATGACAGTTACAATTCGAGATGCCATAGCACAAAAATGTTTTATAGTTTTTAAACCTATAAATTACTAGCTTTAACCCGCGACTTCATCCGCGCAGAAGTCGAAAATGGTTCGTATAGGACTCTCTCTCTGTCCCCTGTTCCCTGTTCCCTGTTCCCGTTCCTGTCATTTGCTAGACCGAAAGAGAGCGACGGAACGCCTCAAAATGGTCAAACTAATTTTGTTTGTCCATACAAACTTTGGACCCCAATTTGAAACCTGTGGTGGATGAATTTTGAAAAATTCTAAAATACGCACTCATTTATTTACCGCCGGGAGTACTCTTGTTTCTAAAAGAATGGTCAAACTAATCTTTTTTCTCCATACAAACTTTGGACCCCCTTAGGGGATGAATTTTGAAAAATACTGAAATATATTTCAGTATCTTTCAAAATTCATCTTTTCTTTCATCTTTCATTTCATAAATATATATTACTTATTTAGAGCCGGGAATACTTCTGCGAAGTTTCGAATAAAATATCTTGTTACTTATCTTGTTTCTCCATAAAAAAATTTAGACCCCCGTTACACCCCTTAAGAAGATGAATTTTGGAAAATCCTTAAACACGTATTTACTTATTTACCGCCGGGAGTACTCTTGCGAAGTTTCGTATCAAATGGTCAAACTAATCTTGTTTGTCCACACAAACTTTGTACCCCCGTTTCACATTTAGGGGGTGAATTTTGAAAAATCCTTTCTTAGAGCACCCTTAGACCTCATAAGGAACCTATGTGCCAAATTTGGAGCCTTTAGACCCAGCGGTTTGGGCTGTGCGTTGATATGTCAGTCAGTCAGTCATTCATTCAGTTTCTTCTTTCATATACATAGATTGATATCTCCAACACATATCTATGTTTAAATCCAGGTAACAAATGCGTGCCGGGCATAAAACTGAAACAGTCATTCATCCACACATACATACATCTATACCAACTTACGCATTTACAATACTAGCAGGATTGTTGTTAGTGAAATGTCATATTTATAATTTACAAGTAAGCTTTTTTATCTTGAATGTAGAAGCTAAAAACGACACTGTTATTTCCTTAAGCGTTTCAATTACAATATTAGCACCAGATAATCGATTCGGGATGCATCCGTTTGTTCTGGTCGTAAAGCTGTTTGACTACCAATCCCGTGGCTCGAACTGTTATCCGCACTAAACTAACGACGCGAACTTGAGCGGGAACAGAAACAACTTCGACTTACTTTGTGGTAGTATTATCGCTACTACTACTTTACTGACGTGAAATGAAAAGAAAATAAGTTGTATGCACGTGTTTTAAATAATTTTACGTTGTTATGCTTTTTTTTTTAATTTATTTGGTTCGCTAATTGGCTGAACAACACACAAGTTTATGCATATACAAATTAGATTATTTACGTTGCCAGCCTACTTGGAGCGAACACAGCATGCACATTTACTGCTCTCAGACATTTTAATTAGAGAATTAATTACATTAAATTGCAAAATTATTTAAGTTATAAATACGTGATATTGTTTAAATCTAATCCAGTAAAGCTTTCCTTCGTCATCAATTCATTCTGAGAACACATCTAAGCATGCCCTTAACCATTCATGATGCACGACGCGCATGATAAATATCACCACCTTTTCCAGCTATAACAGACAACAGTCTGAATACAGTGACTGTAATTATACTGAACACCTGTTTTATAATGTATTCTGGCAAAAGAGATTTCTGATTTCTGAACAGAGAAGCGTAGTTAAATAATATATTACACGCGTTATTGGAAACATTGGATGTAATACTTCAGGGAGCAAAAATATATAGCGAGCGGACGGAAAATTGAAAGGTGAAGATTTAGCTGTGTGTGTCTTCTCGAATGCGGCACTCCGGGGAATGCTCGAGTGCGCGAGTGTTTGTGGACAACTTGCAGAGAGGCTCGAGTCTTGTTTGATCGAGTCAGGCTCAGACAGGAGTTTGGAGGAGACTGATGGTCTCTTTTTCACGAGTTAAGCAAAACATAACGTGATCCATAATTGGATAAAATAAATATATATGGACTAATCACACAGATTGAGCTAGCCCCAAAGTAATATACTAACCCAACGATACCATATTTTATGATGAATACACATAAAGATAAACACTCAAGACCCAGGACAATTTGAAAAAGACCATTTTCCAACTTGCCCTGTCTGGGGATCGAATCCAGAACCTCCGGATTGGCGGACTAGTGTGTTGACCATTACATAACCACGGAGCGGAGGTCGTCAACGGATGGTGGACACAAGAGCATACGATATCTCGAGTTCACGTTAAGTCGTTGGTCCCTGCTGTAATCATTGAATGACAGTCGTCAAGCTATGTCACATGGCCTGAACAACTTCACCAACTATAGCTTACCAACTTAGGTCACTCAAACCAACTTAGGTCACTCAAACCAAACAGGTGGAATAAGTAATATCTGTTACAATACTTACAATCCGTTTCTCTTCAATCCTAAAACATCTTGTTAAGGGGCTACCTGAATTTTCCGGGGTCCAGTGCTGCCCCCATTTGAAATAAATCATTTGAAAGGAAACGGAGATATCATTAAAATGGGGGCAGCACTGGACCCCGGAAAATTCATGTAGCCCCTTAAAAGGCATTTCACATTTGGTTGGCTGTCTCGCTCGCACAATCAAACATTTTTAAAGATTATTAAAAAATGAGTCTCATTTATAAAAAAGTGTTTCATTAACATTCAATATAATTATATTGTGGATATTTTAAACATGTTTGTATATTGTGTAGACATTGACTACATCGAAAATTAGGACATCAAAATTTTAAACAATAAAAAACATGTCTACCGTATCTCACATATAATTATATTGAAAACCATTTTCTACAAATGAGTCACATTTTTTAATAATCTTTCAAAATGTTTGATTGTGCGAACGAGACAGAAAACCAAATGAGAAATGACTCTTAAAGAAAAGAGAAAAAGGAGCTCAATAAAATAAATGGAAATTACTTTTTCTATGGGATTTTAAACCTGTATCAAAAGATCTCGAAAGCTGTGATAACCCTAGACCGAGAAAATCCTGAGCTTATATCCGCTTTATATGGCTTTCGCGCTATTGGGAGTGCACTTAAGGGAGCTATACGGGATCTGAGTGGCGGAGTCTTGTAGAAATAGCTTTATAAACAGCTTCATCACGTTTTATGAAGCTTTTAACTCTTAAACTAGTAAACGAAAAAGTGCAAAAATTAACCAAAATAGTGAAGAGTTGCTAGACCCATCGCTTATTAACATGATTTGTTGTTTGCATGTGTTTTCGCCTCCCTCGATATGCGCGAGAAGAAAATCATCTGGTACATTCTAAGTTTTTTCTTTTCTACCAGACCAGCATAGAAGAATGCTCTAAATAATTACTGGCTGGTTGACTGGAAGAGATTCCTATACGGGATAAGTCCGCCGTTGTAAGTTTACTTTTCTGATTTGTAACTGTCTTCTTTCTTGTGTACAATAAAGCTTTATAAACAAACAAACAAACAAACAAAAATCAAAATCTGCAAGGTCTTATAATCAGGTCCATATTTACTGCCTGAACTTCCCCTGTGGGTAAAAAGCGTGATCATGTATGTATGTAAATTCTACAAATGAGAGTCGAAGAAACGCTGCGTTGCCTCCACACCGAATTCCCATTCGAAGTGGACAACCTAATCCCCTATGTTACAATGGGCGGATTTATCGCAGACCCGACTAAACCTCCGGAGGGCTCTTTACTTACATTTGCAACTAACAGACGAAATAATAAGGCGAGGGATGGAATCATTGGCTTTGTAATTGTGTGCGGTGACGGTATTTCTACCATTAATATACCAATGCTGTGAAAATGAGTTTCTTTCGGCGTTTCTTCAGCAGTGGTCGTTACGAAGCGCTGGTATCGGTAGCTTTTCTTTAAAAATAAATTAAATTTTAATATACTTTACACGTAACATAAATTATACTTATTGACGTGTAAAAGTGCCTGTAAAGGTCTAATTACTGAATAAACATTCGATCAATTCGATTCGATCAAGAAATACTGACACTTATCATTATCAGGCAGGAGTAATGTAATTGTGTACTTAATTTTTTACCATATGCAACGTGGAAGGCACATACCCGTAATAAATCAAACCACGGGCGATACCAGATCACTATAGTATAATGAAATTAAAATAACAGCAAAAAGTTAAATAAAAATTTCGGCTGTTCTATACGAAAGTGTCCAGCAGCTCGGGCAATTTGTATAGGAATGTCGAATTTTATTTTTTGTTTTTGACTGTTGTTTATTATATACTTTAGTAATCGTGGTTCAATTTATTACTGATTCATGATATCACTTCAACAAAAAAATATATTGTTTAAGGAAAACGTTATTAATATTTGAACGTTGCCTGTTTTAAAAGATATCACTAATAATAATAGTAACTTTTTAAAAAGTAGAACAAAATCTACTTATACATGAGTATCGAATAATTTGTCTACAAGTCGGATAGTATTAATATCGTTTATAGTATTATTAGTTATTATCATAATGTTTACGAGAGAAACACCTTCTAGCTTCGGCTTGTCCTTGACCTTATATGAAATGATTTGTATGGTTTTACGATCTGTATGACTATTAACGGCAATCCATCACTATTTGTTCCCTTTTTCCACCATCTCACCCACCAATACGCTAAAAGTGGCCTTTAAGTCTTGCGGCCCTAAGCTCCGTCTGCTTACAGCCGCAAGACCTTAAATGCTCTGTCTGTCCCGTTAGGGACACAGACGTTATTGTATGTATGTATGTATGTATCTAGATAAATAAAATCTTTATTCACTAAAAGGCCACATGTATGTCTGACCCTTGGAAATGTCCTGGTGTTGACGTACCTGCTTGTCCCTGTCTTGTGGCAACTTTGTGTACACGCCTTCCGGAAAAGGATTCACTAGCTCCGGCTTTTTTCTTGATCTAACACCAAACGATTTGTCTGGTTTTACTATCAGCTGTCTGTCTGACTCAACCTTTAGAAATGTACTGGTATTGACGTACCTGCTTGTCCCTGTCTTGTGGCATCTTTGTGTCCACGCCTTCCGGAAAAGGCTTCACTAGCTCCGGCTTCTCCTTGATCTTCTCCATGATGAAGTCAAGCACCACCATGATGCCCTCCACCGAGCCGGTAATCAGGCATGCGCGCTCTGTTGTACCTGCACCAAAGAAAACATGGGTTAATATCTAAGTCATTGTCATCTTCCTACTGTTACCCTACCTTATTCCTAATATATTGATCAGAGAAGATTAATACATTGCAGTTTCCTAACGGGTTACTAGAGTTACTATATGCGAAACTATGAGTTATTTTTTAAGCATTTTTTTTTCACATTCGTATTTTATTTAACATTCTCAAAATTGAAGAACAAACGAACTTACAAAGTGTACTCGTAGTACGATCGAAATTATGTGAGCAGCATCTTTCGAAGCGATTTACTCGTTTTATCTTTTCATGGTCTTCAATGAATCTACAATCCCAAATTGTAAACTATAGATAGATATGCCGAGGAAATATGTTTAGACACTTATGGCGTGATAATTTTATCAAAAACATCATGGAAGGAAAGCTGGAAGCAAGGAGAGGAAACGAAAGACCAAGAAGATCGTTCATGGACGAAGTAAACCGAAAGGCAGAAGTCGTGTTTAGCTGAAAATAGGGAGACAAGGAAAATAATTCACCGACAAGATGAATCTTATTGATGATGAGAGATATTAAAGACAGATATAAAAAGATTTTAATGATAACCATAACCAGACTAATTGATTAAGGCGGATCTTCCCAGCCGCTCTATTTTCAACGTGAGCATAGTTTGAAAAGCTTGGTGTTTCATCCAGGGCAATGCTAGAAAAAGAGGCAACCTAAAAAGCGACAGATAGCGCCTAAGGGCATGGTTTGCATTCTATTAAATGAAATTAGTATTATTATTAACTATCCATTGAACGAATATTAACTATTCATCGGTAGCGGAAATTTTATAAAACTTGTTCCAGGTGATACGTGTTTATCAGTAAGCCTTACAAGTATGTGAAATAAATGTTTTGTATTCAAAGTTTTCAATATATTTGCGGGGTTTGTATCGAAATATTTTTTTTACTTTTACAATTAATGAGTACTTTATGAACGGTCGAAGTTCAGCTAAAATTTGTGCAAAAAGCAGATGTTAGGAGGCTTATACTGACTTTGTTTTTCTGAATTTCAATTTTTAATTTCGATAGAAACCTAGACATAGCTCCCAAGATACCTGTGAGTTCAGAAGTTTTCAAGAAAGATCAGATACAACTCCATAATCACGTACGAGCGTTTGTATGAAAAGTAAGACGGGAAGGCCCCTCTTAAACCACTCACATTCTGGTGTTTACTCAAGAATGTTTCTCAATTTCATTTAACTGTGGTGATCGTCCTACGAGTATAAAGACTGCTTGTAATGGAATGCTTTTAATTACCCATCTATGTGGAAAGGGTTCCTTACATGGAAGCGGTCATGTCGGAAGCATTCACCGTTTCATCAGTCATTTCAACACTAAGTATGCTTAGGCACGTCGCTAGCAATTTACTACCAATACTGTCCGAAAGATACGAGAATTTCCTATTTTCCTCGTAAGTTATCATTAAGTAGCAAGAAACTGGGTCACCAATAACTTTGCTCCAATAAAATGCCGTCGACAATATAACTTATCGCTGATTTTAGTATCAAAATATAGTTCTTATATTATTTTCTTTTATAACGGTTACATGCCTTTGCGCGCGGCGTTGTCCGCGTAGTCAAAGAATATAAGACAATCCAACGGGAACCTATCCCGTTGGATTGTCTTATACTCTTTGACTACGCGGACAACGCCGCGCGAAAAGGCAATTTTATTCTGGGGTCAACAGCATCCTATGTAATTAGTATGAAGTAAAGGGGTTACTTACGTATTCTATGTGTTAAAACAGGTAATAATCTATTTGCATGTGTGTCTATTTCATTCCAATCGATTCAACCGTTTTGGCGTAAAAAGAGAACATTCATGTTCTCTTTTTACGCCAAAACGGTTCATGTCCACAATACATTTTTCGTGCTTGCTAAGTGTGCCATAAACCCTAGTTCTTGATCAGAGGAAAATATTGAATTGTAAACAGACCTCGAGCAATGACAAACAAAGCCGCATATTTATTACTAGAATAGACTAGTTAATTCTTAATATCTGAGACATAACACGCCATCGTTTTTAAATACTAATAAAACAAATAATTTATCTTCTATCTATCTAAATATATATAACTCAAAGGTGACTGACTGACTGACATAGTGATCTATCAACGCACAGCCCAAACCACTGGACGGATCGGGCTGAAATTGGGCATGTAGGTAGATGTTATGACGTAGGCATCCGCTAAAAAAAGGATTTTGATCAATTCTACCCCCAAGGGGATAAAATAGGGGATGAAAGTTTGTATGAAACTTTGTCAATATTAAACCGATCGGGCTGAGACTTTGCATGCATAAAGGTACTATGACTTAGGCATCCTCTAAGAAAGGATTTTGATAAATTACACGCCTACGCGAGCGAAGCCGCGGGCAAAAGCTAGTTATATCATATCTACTAATAAAATAAATTGATTTCATGTGTGTCTTTATTAGTCGTCCGTCTAAAATATTCACGAAAAAAGACGTCGACATCGCCAAACAAGATTATTCTTCCTCAAAAGCCGTCACAACACAAAATTAAGTAATAAATTGCAACTGTCTTTTTATTTTAAAATATTATGCAATAAAATAAAAGGTCAAACAACATAAGCGACATTCGATAAATTTCAAAAAGTGTTTGTACGCAATGCGATAAAACAAAAAGAAATACGATTCGGTAACACGGTGCCTCAAATTAAAATTCAATGAGCGAACTTAGCTCGAACTCAATTATATTTAGGTACGGCATACGGCCATTTTCTTGTTTTTTACACCGATACAAAAATAGATCTGAGAAGATTGCTAGTTTTTAGGTATCAGTAGTAAAGAAAGAACCTTTATAGTTTCGCCATGTTTATCTCTCTGTGCTAGAAAGCTGTAATTAGGTATTGGTTTAGCATGTATGTAAAATATTACAGATTGTATAATTACAGGTTTTACAGGATTCCTTACTGATGTAATGCCCGAATCTGTAAAGTTACATTACAGGCGAATGCTCCAGGTGAGGGAGCACCTTATGTGCCATGAATTGTCTAGCAGATTTTCCAGTTCATGTACATTTGTTCTGCAGGAATAATTAATGTGAGAAGTCTGAAGCAAACCGACCTCGCATTGCTTCTAGCATTTGCCTTCAAAATGAACTCCTGATAAGTTTCAAATTAATGATGTCAATACCGAACATAGCATGTGAGATCTCAATGTTCTCATATCATAAGCTGTCATGTATCTATCTAAATATATATAACTCAAAGGTGACAGACTGACATAGTGATCTATCAACGCACAGCCCAAACCACTGGACAGATCGGGCTGAAATTTGGCATGCAGGTAGATGTTATGACGTAGGCATCCGCTAAGAAAGGATTTTGATCAATTCTACCCCCAAGGGGATAAAATAAGGGATGAAAGTTTGTATGAAACTTTGTCAATTTTAAACCGATCGGGCTGAGACTTTGCATGCATAAAGCTACTATGACGTAGGCATCCACTAAGAAAGGATTTTGATAAATTACACCCCTACGCGAGCGAAGCCGCGCGCAAAAGCTAGTAATACATAAGTGTTCACCGCTTAAGAATCCCTTTACCCTTTTCCATACAAACGTAGTCTAGCTTTTATTTTAAAATGACATGTCAGATTTCGGCAGTGTTTGTAATTTTAAAGAAATTGCATATATCTAGGCATATAACTAGTTTTCGAAAGTCAAATAAGAACTTGAAAGAAAATATGAGAGTAAAGAAGTTTTCCATACTGACGGTCAAATATGATATGATACACTGTATTCTCTTTTAAGTTCATAATTTGACTGTGAAAACTAGTTATATGCTTTAATATATGCAATATCTTTGAAATTTCATAATTTCACCAATATGTAACATGCCGTCTAAATATATATAACTCAAAGGTGACTGACTGACTGACATAGTGATCTATCAACGCACAGCCCAAACCACTGGACGGATCGGGTTGAAATTTGGCATGCAGGCAGATGTTATGACGTAGACATCCGCTAAGAAAGGATTTTGATCAATTCTACCCCCAAGGGGATAAAATAGGGGATGAAAGTTTGTATGAAACTTTGTCAATTTTAAACCGATCGGGCTGGAACGTAGGCATCCCCTAAGAAAGGATTTTGATAAATTACACCCCTACGCGAGCGAAGCCGCGGGCAAAAGCTAGTTTCAAAATAAAAGCTAGACTAAGTTTGTATGGGAAAGTCTGATTCTGTCTAGGGTCAGGGGATTCTTAAATAAATTTAAATATATACGGCCAAATCACACAGACTAAGCTAGCCCCAAAGTAAGTTCGAGACTTGTGTTATGGAATACTAACTCAACGATACTATATTTTATAACCAATGCATAGTATATAGATAAACATCCAAGACCCAGGTCAATATATGAAAAAGATCATTCTCCATTTTGACCTGACCGGGAATCGAACCCGGGACCTTAAAGTGACAACGTAGTATGATGACCAATAGGCCGCAGAGGTCGTCGCTGAACTCACAAACCATTAACAACCCCGTATCTTGATCCATCTGGGTCACGTCCTAATTTAAAAAAAAAATTACCTTATCACCTACACGCCTAAAAAAAATTGTAAAAATGGTCAAAGTATGAGATGTGGGTGCTGCTCATGAGAACTCTCCGTGATACTCCGCATATCCACTGCAACATTTGCATCTCCGTGACACGCAGTTCCTGCTTGTGCCGTTCTAGCAAACGCCATGCTTCACTTCCATATAAAAAGACAGGTCTGATGATGGATTTGTAGACCTGTCCTTTCAACCTAACCGGCATTTTGGGGTCCCAAATGACAAAAATTCAAAGTCTACTTCCATGAAGATGCAAATAATAGTGCTCAATAAAGACATTTAAGAAAATGGCGCGGTCTAGAGTATTCTATATATGCTCAGGGAGCTCGCTCATTCATCCAAGTTTTCAATCATAAATCGTGACAAAAACGCTGTGGCTCTGCTGAAAATCAGCGCTGTTTCGCAAAAACACTGCAAATGTTGAATGCATGCCATTTCAGCACTTAAGTTATCAAGTTCTGAGATAAATGGCTGCAATTCATTTGCATACGATTTATTGTGGCTCGTCGCCTCTGGTAGAATATGCTTAGAGGTATTTACTTGTAACTTGATTTTATCACTGACGTTGACTACAGTTTGCATAAAAAGCACACCGGTGCTGTGTGAGCTGAGTGATGGATGTACGTGAATAATAAATTTCAATTTTAAAATTATACAGCCTTACCATTTTCATGTCAAAATACAAAAGTTATCGTAATTTTAAAGACGTAAAATTTATAAATATGCTCTTGACTCGTAACATTGTTATCTTTATTAACCTAATTACCTCAAAAATATGACGTATAGATATTTAAATTATATGCTTCATTCAAAGCGTAGAATATAATGATATACTTTTGATTGTCTTGTGTAAGATATAAATTTTGTTGAGCCAATGGCCAGCCTCATTCAAACTCTATTTCCCTTTCTCTCTCACATCTCAGCGTATTCCCAGTTGAATCCTCAGCCGTAACGCTGAGAAGCCCGGGGTCTGTTTTCCGAGTTTTTCTTCTTCACTTCGCACGGTCTTGAGCACCCTTGGTTGTAAGACGATTGGCACGCATATCTTCCTTGACGAGGTCAAGCCAGCACTTCTTTGGTCTACGACGCATGCCGGGCCCCGGCGGGGGCGGCATGGCTTTATATTTATTTCCCACGTAATTTGCCGGTTTCCGCAATACGTGACCGTACCACCGTAGGCGACTCTCTTGCAGTTTGTCTGCTATGTCACGAATATGAAGGATGCCGCGGATGTGGGTGCTGCTCATGAGATCTCTCCGTGATACTCCGCATATCCACTGCTACATTTGCATCTCCGTGACACGCAGTTCCTGCTTGTGCCGTTCTAGCAAAGGCCATGCTTCACTTCCATATAAAAAAACAGGTCTGATGATGGATTTGTAGACCTGTCCTTTCAACCTAACCGGCATTTTGGGGTCCCAAATGACAAAAATTCAAAGTCTACTTCCATGAAGATGCAAATAGCAGTGCTCAATAAAGACATCTAAGAAGATGGCGCGGTCGTAGTATATATCGTAGTATTTGCCGAAAATATGAACGATTGATACGAAATTTTTATATTCCAAAGAATATATGAAAAGATCGAAGATAGATCTCAACAAGTATAAGAAAACTTTTAAAATCATTCAGAGGTTCTTCAAGCCAAGATTGCGAGGGTAGGAACATACTGCAAATATGATGCAAATTCGTCTAGGTGAAAATCGTTATAGAATATCAGGCTTTATTGAAAGCCCACTCAAATATGAGGTAAATAAAATAAATCTCGCGAATCTGGGCAATTTGTTAGACGATGCCATTGTAGGGATGGTTATTTTCCCCAACAATATTGATCGGCTCCCGGCCGGCTCATTGCTCAATATTCCAATATCCCGCCAGCTATTCATGCCGTGATGGATAGATCAGATATGAGATTCATAATCGGCTAAAGGTCCTTTTCGTAAATAATAGATATACCCTTTTTAGGCTTGTAAATAGATCATATTCAGTTTTCTTCCGGAATGTATACGTTTAAGGTCACTGATTTTGTTTTCATTGATCTGCTTTATATGTTTACTGATAAAAACATTAATGTATTTGGCTCTTTCGTAGCTTTTGCGGGTTATCTATCCATATTTAATAGATTTCATAACTTAATAAAATTCAAGAAACAAAGCTGATAAATATAAAAAGTTTTTATATCTTACCGGTCATACGGTTAAATAGGGGGAATGAAGAATCTGTCCTTTGCCTCGTAAACAAGGAAAATATTAACTTTACCGATACGTTACTCTTAGTTTATGATACGTTAAGCAGAATTGTTTTTATAGACAAAGTATCAACATTAGATGTTATACAGTAAATAAATAACATTTCAAAATACAATATGAAAATGAATTGCGCATTGCACATATGGCATCTCGTGAGCTTCAAAACTGTGTAAAATAAAATATAAAAAATCACGGTAAGTCACGACCACCGACCGTCGCAGTCGTTAAAATGCCAGCTGTATGTAAATGAGCGTCAAGTTTTCTGAGATCGCTAGAAAACTGGCACAAGAGCTCGCCCGTAGACTTCAATACGACGTTTTTACGAAAGAAATACAACTTAACTGAATTAAACTAGAGAATCTAGTTAGTAAAACTGAAGACGGTGCCAATTTAAAACAGTCATGAACAGAAAAGGAAAAGATTCCAGTCTCAAGTAGATACAATAAATTCTGTTAATCAGCAATCGACGCATTACTAATCCAGAGAAATCATAAGCAAATAAAAAGAGCTATACAGACAAAAGTAAACGTTTAATTTTTACGTAGTGTGAGCGCGGTTGATTCTGATCTTTAATTTAATTTTTATCAAACTGTTATGGATATAATTTGCTAGTCTAGCAATAAACTAATATTTGATAGAAACAAATTAGAAATTGATTGACAGAGATTTGAGGAAGTACAACAACGTTTTACTACATTGGCTCACGCGCATGTAATATTGACCTCGACTGAGCCAACTTGTGGTGCCTGGTGATTTCATTTGAACGTTTTGATGGTCTATCCATCTGGCAAATCTTTTAGAAGTCTACGAAGCACCACAGTTCTAAAGCAGTACTACACATCTCGGGAAATTATGCAATGCAGCGGATACGACTACGCCTGCTATGCGACTCTGCGGTTGGCAATATTGAGTAATTCCCTTCACCTTGAAACAGTCCCACCGCCTAAAGAACTCAACTCTAAACCCACAATATCAGCGTTCTTTATCGTGTAAACAAACATCATTACCAGTTGGTATTAGTCCAATGCTACGATAATTAGAACAGTGGGCCAAAAAACTATATCTAGTCAGAATACAGCACGTTGGTAGTGTTCCAATATCGAACGCGATTGGTCCAAACGTTTGTAAATAGAATTATCTGACCAAATGTAAATGCTTTGTTGACGTAATGAAAATGTATGTTACGAGCGAGCTAGACAATAGCGCAGGATATAAAGAGCGCTGGGTCAACGCAAGGCCGCAGCTCATAACGAGAGATTATCACTATTATCCAATTATACACGCTATTGAGTTATTGTAGAACTTCACGTGAAGATATTCTTGTACAATGATGAAGTACACGGGACGTTTCACGCTTGTGTTGTGTAAATTGAAGAGAAGCGTCGTGAGAGTTAAAAAAATTCCGATAGAGGGCAGTAAAAGAATTAGCACGTCTTAAGAATCACTAATTATACATTATCAACGCCGTTTATGTCTGCATCTGTATTACTATTATCACTTATTGAGGAATACGCCGTGACTTAAATATTGATTGCTAATTCTTCGTGCTTGGATAAACAATTAAATGAAAATACAATTATGTTGTAAATTTCATTAATATTGAATGAGATTTTGCCAAAAGATTAGTAAAGAGATATTTTTGAAATTTGAATTTAATAGCCCCATTAGTGCCTTAATGCTTAGACAGTTATATTAACCTAAGCGTCCTTCCTATTGGAACCTGAATAGAATTTCGCCTGTACTGAATATTAGAATTTTATATACATTAGCGCTAATGGAATAATAATTCTGATTGATCATTACGAAATAGGCAATGAGGAAATGCCAGTGTGGGTCGAGTTGCGATTCAGAGATATGTTGTACTTTGAGAAGATTTCATGTTTATTTATTAAACCTTTACTAATAAAAAAAGGAACAAAAGGTGGACTTAATGCTAATGCATTCTCTACCAGTCAGACTCAAGGAAAAATAGAAATAAATGTATGAGAATCATAGTTATTACAATCTGATACTATATCAGCTACAGTTCTGCTAAATGGCAATGCAAGTGATCTATACGTACATTTAACATACAAATGAACAAAGCCTGTTTCCCTCAGACGTAAGCAGACTATGGACCATCACTTGCTGCGATCCTGACATACCTCTCTATTTTCATCTACACTCATCTTTCTATATAGTGTATTCGCTGTTCCATAATTTTACTTTGATGCGGACAATCATCATTTTGTTGAATCACATTAATGTGTTTAGCAGCAATACGACTATCCCCAATGACAGTCCGCACGATTTGGTGTCGAGAGGTCGAATAGAGGTTTTGTATCTGCCCGACGGTAACAGGAAATCGATATTTATTCTACTTTTTAGTGAGGTAATACCGTGCCAAGGACATTAGATCTCGGATCTCGATATATTGAGGCGTAAAAGTTAGTATCGTCCAACGTGACTCTCTCAATCTTTGCCAATTTATGCGAATGAGTACGTATGTATAAGGAATATCAAGCATTCAAATAAGAATTTTACAGCAGTATATTTATTATTTCGTATAGGTTCTTTCTTCTGATTTTTGATAAATGATTTTTTACGTAATTTTGCGTTACTACATCATTATATCTTCAGAAACCAATACAATGTAATTTCCAGTAACAGACACAAAGGCTTTTGAAAATAATATACCGTACTATATAATTAAAACAAAAAGGGGAGGCTTTAACCCAACTATTGGACCTAAATGTCTAAAATCATATATAAGAAATTGGAGCCCAAACAATAGTTATTAAGTTATTATTCAAAGAATGTAGTCAGTAAGTATTTGAACAATTTGTTCCAATTCCAAACCCATTTGTATTGTTATTAGTTTCCGAAGGTCACATTGTCGCATCGTAAACTCTGTACACAAATGCCTTCTAAAATCGCTACCAATTTAGCAATAACCATCACTTCGGAAGGCAATAGAGTGTAATTCCCTGTAAATTAAGACACAATGTTCACCTGGGTCGATGGAGCCGGAACAAAGGTACTTGGCACGGACGACTCCGCCGCATTCCGATTTTGCTTGTCTTTCCCGAAGTGTTACGGCCACGATATGAGGCTGCCACGTAGGGGCACTAAATTGTTTGCCTTGTCTATAACGCGCTGTAATGTAATGTAACGCTACGTGTATACGCGATTTGGTTGGGGAACCTCCAAGGTTGGATTCGTTATATTCATTTCCACTTAAACCAGAGGTTCCCAAACTTATTTTGTCAAACGCCCACTTTAAAAAATCAGTTATTTTGTAGCGTCCCCCATTTTTTTCACCATAAAAACCTGAATCACATATTTGTTTTGCCTGTAGTTTAATTCAACCTATATTCTAAACGAGAGAGCAATAATAATACATACACCAGTACATTAGAGTATCTTTTATAAAAAATAACAATAATCAACATTGTTAATTTTAAATAAAAAAATAGCAATAATAATACAATTTTACAATAATAAAGAGTATTGAAAATGGGGACCTCACCTGCGAAACTTTAAAACACGAAATTTTTTCAGTGTTTGATTCCTTTAACGATATAAATAGCGTTGTGAACGCATTAAATTACATTTTTAATAAATATTAATTACATTTTTAGTTTATATTTGTACAATAAAAAGGATATAAATATGAACTAATAAATGGATGTTGTGTAGTAAGAGGATTTTAATTTCAGTGAATTTTAAAATATGAAATAGCTGAAGTTATAAATCACTCATTGCTTAAATCACATCAGCGCCCCCCAACTTTATTCTGGGCCCGTTAGCGCCCCCTTTAAAGCTTCCAGCGCCCACAAGGGGGCGTTATCGCCCACTTTGGGAAAGACTGACTTAAACAAAAAAGGTCTCAATTCGATGTGAATAATATTTTATTCAAACATTTTTTTATGTATTTGTTCAATGTGAGACGTGTAGTCCGGTTCTATTCATAAATTAATGATAATGACCAATCACATAACTAGCCCCAAAGTTAAAAATTATACTTATATTTCTACATTTTTAGTAAAATCAAAAATTAATTTGGGGCTACGTGTTTAAATTTACTATATAGTAAAATTATTTTGTGGCACTAATATTATCCATTAAATTAGGAATCGATTAAAATGACCGATTTTAACAATATTAATACAGACTTGATCTGAGTTTATGTTAAACATTAGACCAGTAGAATAGGTGAAGCTAAACGGAATCGACTATATCATGTCATGGTAAATCGTAAGAAACGTTTGGAAGCGAAACCCATTTCAAGACTATTTGTGCCGATTAGCTGATGCATGCAACACGATTGAATTAACATTCACAGAATTACTATTGACGGCTATCGTAGCGGCTAAATCTAGATGACATGAGAATTATGCTAACATACTGTCGTTGTCATACTCTCTCATTGTTAAATGTTTACTCTTGTCGTCGTTAACTCCAATTCTGGCATTTATTAATGGCTTGGAACTGTATGCAATAACACCCGCAGCCAGCGACATGATTTGATTTATTTTTATTTGCACTGTCGCAATTCCGAGCGTCAGAGACCACGCGCCCGACAGTGTCGACGCGAAATATTTTTATAGTCAATGCCAATAGAAAAACTTTCTTTACGCCTAGAAATACACAAAACGTGACGCCATCTGTCAACGAAACGTGACAGGCGCGTTATCTTATGACGACCATTACATAACTGCCGCTTTAGGTTAAGTCGAAGATACCAAAATAATCTCTAATGCTTAGACAACAAGATCTATGAATTTGTCAGCTGAGTGCAAAATTTAGTGTATGTCACGGTGTCAAGACGAATGTTTTGTTATTTTTGGGTCAAGGTCACGCGGCGCTGGCCGAGCCAGCACGTTAGGCGATAGATGTTCTCTTGAAATTCTTTAAAAATTTCCAACGCGTCACTTTGTTGTTCAAGCCGCTGACAGCAGCGGGGATATTTTCAATACTTTTAAAAACTTATTTCATAGTACGCCGTTCCGTCTAATAATAAAGAACTTTGAGGTTCATTAGCGCGACATTCTCTAGTCGAAGGCCGATGAATTTTTTATCAACGTCCGTTGGTGTATGGATATTATTGCGATATTTATTACATATATTTAATGAATGGTCGTCATTTACTTTGTTCTTTTAAAAATGATTTTCATTTCTTATCATCCTTCAAACGACCCTCGTTATGTCATTCAAGTATCACGAATATTGTGTAAAATATTGTAGGTCATTACACTTCAAAGAATAAACGAGGTGATCATCCTTTAGAGAGCATAATCTGTAGTTGCAGCATTTGGCAGTTTGGCCGAACCCCAAAACACGAGCTCCGGAAAATAGGCTAATGCGCAATATTCATTGAAAAATTTCGGTGTTGCGTCCTTTTGCCGTAATTCCGCTAGACTTGAAAGAATGAAAGCCGAGAACGACAATGGAACCGTTGTAGTCATGTTGCCTTCTAATCTTCAAAGATAAGAGTTTTTATTTATAACTTCAAAGGAAAGATGTAATTGGTATTAGAGACAGGCTCGTTTTTATCGAAATACTTATTATGTGTATTCGCTTACATGGACGACATATTGAAATGCTCCGATACATAACTGAAACGAGGTTTATTTGTGTACTTAACTTCATCAACTAAAGAATTCAATTTTATACGCGCTAGTTTGCGCATTTAAAATAAGCTACATTATTGGAGTCGGTGTGTACAACAGTACTTTAATCATAAGCACAATATCATAAGTGTAAACATACGAGAATAATTAAATTATTTGCTCAATTATCTTCACGAGTCATTTTTATCTTTTGTTTTAACATAAGATGACTATGAATGTTTTTCAATGACAGATATGCATGGGTAGTGAGTATATGTAGATAGATTATTAACTGCATTAATCTCACTTTTATAACTTAATACATAATGTATTAAGTTATAAAAGTTATAGTAACTAATAAATTAACAAATACGAAAATCAAACTTGGTAATCTTTTAGGTAAATGAATTTGGTGCATATTCATATTCTCATTATATAAAATGTTTGACGAGGAAATATAATCTAACATTATATTTCCTCGTCAAACATATCGTCTAAATAAGCGAACCCGTCCTACAGCCACAGCAGCGTCTACTTATTCAAATGTATTCACTTTTATTTTCGTTGAGCTGACATCATCCAGTGGTACTCGAGTCTCAGATACACACAAGAAGTCCTTGGGCCGCAAACATGGTTAGATTGCACTCGTTCTCGGTTCAATTTTGTCCCGTACAAATCAAATCTGAACATTTTATAAAACCGTGTTTGGAACTGAATGTTGATACAAGTCGTCAGCGCCTTGGAGTAGTAAACAGCGTGATACTGATAGCATTTTAATTTTGAAAGGCTTTTTGTAGATATAAAAATGAAGGTGCGAAGCTGCTATCTTGTGATACAATAAATGGTTCTCTTTACTCCGAAAATGTTGGTACAGTAATCCTGTACACTATCTCTGACGGCAACCCTTTTAGGCAAAATAGATTTTAAGACAAATTATTTTCTGTAGAGAAAATCCCCGAGATTTCCGTTATCTGGCGTTTTTCGAAATATTTTTAGCCTGCACATTTCGCATAGCTCAAAAGCACTTACGGGAATACACATCAAAGTCATGGAAATGATGAGTCAAGCTTTGCTCGTCTGACGACCTCTTTGAAACCAAAAGCATCCAAATAAAGGGAGTAACGGAAAGATAACTCTACTTTTTTTACAAAAAAGTTGCGTAGGTAAATAAATACCCAACTAACATAATGTGGGAAATAGAGGAAGAAAGCCTGAAATAAATATTCTAGGACAAAGAGCGTAGATATGTCTTATTTTATTATTAGGATCTGATATTTAACAGAATGTTACGATACGGTACGAGGCAAAAAATAATACCAAAAAATAATGCCTGACAAAAAGTTTAAAGCTTATGTAAAGAAGGTACTCTGTGAGAAGGCTTATTATAGGATCGATGACTATCTTAAAGACAACAAAGTCTGGCTTGAGCTTGGCGCGGGTCCCTCTTAAAGGTTTGTATACTCAGAAATGGTCATAATCTGGTACATTAAGTACATACTGAATTTACAACTTGATTTGACATTATTTCAAAATTTCGACATTAAAAAATTAATTTAAATTATGACAACAAACAATGTATACTCTGTCCACATATCAACTATAAATATTAATTTCATTGTGAGTTGACGTTCTTGGAGAAAATGCTGTTTGTTACCGCTTCTTCTGCACTAGCGCTTTGGAGGCGGCAGTAAACTTAGCTCTAAGTAACTTTTTGACGTCAACAATTATTGTGCAATAAAACAAAGTGACGATTATTAAGAGATATTATAAATATCCTATGATAATAAAGATATATTTGATTTGATTTGATTTGAATAGAAAATATTAGCATTGATTAACGAAACGTTAACCCCTTCTTCCAAAATACAAAAAAGAACAAAAGCAGAATGGACAATACTTATATAATTAAAGGAAAGTTGCTGTTGCAGTTGCTCTTCACAATTCCGTTTTGAAGGACCATTAAAGGGCAAGGTATGGCTAAAACTGTGGCTTTTGAGGCATGCAGACGTGGGGTGACGTTTGTAAAGAGGATGTTTAATGATAATGACTGTCATTAGTAATGACAGTTAAGCTAAAAGCTAGGACTAAAAGGGCTAAGATCTAAGGGCATTATGAAGTGTCGCATCTTTGTCTCCTTAATTCTCGCCGAAAGCTGCAAACGGATCACAATGGAGCGGCCGGGTTTTGCCGGGGATTGGAGTGGATTAAAAATTACCGCCCGCCAGGGTTTGCTTCCATTTTTTAGGTCACTAAGGCTTTTGGTTTGTGAAATGTGCGATAGTAAGCCCCGTGATTAATGGTGTTCATAAACAGCAAATTGGTTTGGTGTGATCATTATCTTCTACATACTTTAATACTACAAACGAAAGTAAATCCAGAAGGGCAAAGGAGTAACTTTAAAATTATGATGATTAATGACCAAAATAAATACATACTTATGCGGCAGACTAAGCATTTTGGGTTTTGAAGCTCTTAACAGACAGAGCCAAACGCCGCAATACCCAAAGGTCTGGCTCAAAGGTGGATATATGAATCAAAGAAGTGATGGGTCGCCGCATCGCCTATTAAAATTATTCGCATTTTCACTTACTCCCACGATCGGATTTTACGAACTGCACGAGAAGAGAAGTAGTCGGTACCTGAGGTTCGAAAATTCTAAGATTTATCATTTTACCCAGACCAGCACGTAAAAGACCAGAAGGCCTCAAAATATAAACAACAACTCCTAGTTTCGTTGCTGAAAGCGGAATTTTCTCGCACAAACAAATTAGTACTGATCTAAACTCAAAACATACAGAACGAACGAAAACTAAAATGACATTTTCTGAGGATATCTTTTATCTATAAAATAGTGCCTGTTTCCCGTACATTTCCAACAATTCGCCGGCGGGCCGGGTGGCCCTTAACGCGCAATTTGTTCTCGCGGCCGACCCTGGGGCTCCCTGGAGCAATCATTACAACAATTCATTACTGGCGTCGTTTTCATCGAGGATATGAGTAGTCGGAGTGCGGTGGCTGCCAGCCAGCCCCCAGGTACCGCGACATCCTTACTGAGACTTCTGGCTGACCTAACTTTGACCTGACCTACTTGGGAGTAAGAACTAGTGGAACTAGCAGCTTCGCATTTGAACACGATATCGGTCGACAATTTTTGCGATTTCTATACGCTCAGTTACATCATACTTCTAAAAGTGTTGCAACGACAAACTTTCTAGTGACATCCTACGCGAAATAGAGAAAAATAAGGCTGTTCAGTAACCTCTTTGAAGATTCCAGTTCATGAATGTAAATTATTTACTGCAGCGAAATTCAAGGAAAAGACAACAGTAATATTCAGCTAATAAAATGTTACAGTAGATAGGCATTCTCGGTTGTACAAAACAAAGAGTGTTATTAGGGAAGTCATTCAAAGAATATGGGCATTTATCTTTAGGGTGTTTTACGAATGTCTAAATAGACTCCTTTCATATCTGCACATCCAATTGCTTAAGCCCTGAGCTACCCACTACTAACTTCTGATTTTTAACCGACTTCTAAAAAGGAGGAGATTATTAACGCAATGGAGACAACGGGACGGGAATACACGATCAATTCGAATGTATATGTTTTTTTACGTATTACTCGAAGATTACTCAAAGACGCCTAGACCAATTTGAATATTTTTTTGTTTCAATGGGCAGCTATCTCGTAAAATTTTATTCGGCTGTAGTCTGGTGGTGAAGTAGGTTTTTAGTTTTGAATTATTAAGTAACAGGTTACACAAACAGCTCCTGCCGAACCGTGCATCTGGTTAACTTCTGAATAATACGTGATGTGATTACATGTACATGTCCTATCCTCAAAGAGGAGCACGATTAAGAGTCCCCTTACCCTGGACAGAATCAGACTTTCCCAAACTTGTTATATGCCTTAATATATGCAATTTCTTTCAAATTACATAATTTTGTCAATATCTGACATGCCGTTTCGAAATAAAAGCCAGACTACGTTTGTATGAAAAAATCTAGGGTCCTTGGATTCTTAAGGTTTGCGCTCTCAGCAATTTCTTACTGTTGCATATGATATGAAAAATCATTGCTTTTAAACACACTCGAAAAATATAACCCTCCCTCTTCACAGTCGGATAAAAAGACTTTTTTATGTATGTTCACCGAATATTCGAAGACGCCTGGACCGATTTGAAAAACTCTTTGTTTGATAGGGCATACTTGTCAGGTGGTACCATACAAATTTTATTAAAATCAGTAAAGTAGACTGGAGTCAGTTTAAAAAAAAAAATGTAATTTTTTACCATAAACTACTACAAACTACACCGTTCTGCTGAAGGAGGGATATCTCTATTAGTTCCCACTTCTGAATAACACGTGATGCGAATACATGTACGTACATGTCATATCCGCCAAGGGAGCATGATAATTGTTTTGGGGCTGTGCTCCCAGCGCTCCCCGCACCTTGTTTACGGCGTTTACGTGACAGGTTATATTTTGCGAACCCGCTGTTTTTGCCGCAGCAAAGGGTCTAAGCAAACACGCTACTTTTACAGTGTGTGTTACTAATTAGATACAATGTGTGCGTACCTACTAGTGACGTACAAGACTCGAGTCCTCGAGTTCTAATTTTGAAGACTCGAGTCGGTTGCAGTGCAGGAGTCTATGAGCTCAATAGGCTTGGAGTTCCGAGGCTAGGCGAGCGCGAAATCTCTGAGCAACGGCTCAAGCCTTTAAAAGATCTCGAGTTTTTAATCTTACAAGGACTCGAGGCATGATTTCAGAAGAATTTTAGCTATCCAAGGTATGGCAGCAAACTTTCTTTGAACAATATTGTAATCAATCATGTTTTATATTATTGGCAGATCAGTTTTATAAATGAAAAATCATTTATAAAATTTTTATAAGTGTGTTTAAACACACTCGAAAAATATAACCCTCCCTCTTCATAGTCGGATAAAAAGATGCGGGTTGAGAAAATACCTAAGTTAAGTTACTGTATGGTAAGCTACTCAGTAAGTTTCTCGAAACTTACTCGGTAAGTTACTACGAAAGTTACTGTTTGGTAAGTTACTCACTAACTAGAAACTGACTCGGTAAGTTTCTCGAAACTTACTCGGTAAGTTACTTGTAATACAGTGGACCCCCGGTAGTCCGACAAACATTTTGCAGGGCAGTGTCGAACTATCGAATTTGTCGGATTATAGAGTACTGCCTAAGACCCCCTATAGTCCGAATTTTTTTACAAAAGAGTACCTTGTAATCCGACAAATTACAGATCCAATGATAAGAGTTTTTATATTATATACATATATGTACTCTGAAGTACAAATCATACTGCATTATGTATGTCAAATTAAGTAAATTAAATAACACAATAGAGAGGTTACGTTTTATTACAAAATTAACGTCATTAATGCTATAGAACTTACAAAAAATATGCAATAACTTTACATTAGGAAATAATTGTGTACAAACAAAGGTACATACTAAAATAATCAAAAACTATGAATTCAATTTAAGAAGCATGAAAATATTCATCAATTTGTTTTTGTTTAACATTGTTGAAACGCGAGATTAAAGCTTTGTCCCTCAGTCTTCTCAAAAGTAGAAGTTCGTTGTAGGATGCACCATTTTCTTCAGTCTAAATAAAATTCAAACTAAGCAATCAGAATCAAACCAATACCCTACGCGTCGAGCACAATAGTGATGGTGCGTACAAGTTGTAACTTGTCAGTCATGCATTAGCGAATATTATCAAAAAATATTCAATAATAAATAATAGACCATATCGGATTACAGGGGGTGCCGGATTAGACAGGAGCCGGATTACCGGGGGTCCACTGTATTGGGAAAATAATGTTTAGAATTATAATCTTGGTTGCATTTAAACTAGAAGTGGTAGAAGTCTTATAGGATCACTCATAATCACAAATTAAATTAAAAACAAAAAAAAAAATACCGTGATGCCCTATATTATTACAAAAAGTAGCGTTAAAGCTTTGAAACATAACTTGTAAGTTATCTGTAGTAATGGCTGTACGAACTCCCGGACCCCATGGTATTTTATTTAGCAGATCAGTGTTACGCACTGCGCCGTCAGCGATCACCGGTGATGGACCGGCTCGACGTGACGTAATCGCAACATTCGCAACAGAATACATTAGGGAAATCATTTCCGAGTGTATTAATATAAATACGTCAACGTCTTCCCTGTTCTATTAACAAGGGAGCAATTTCTGTGTTTCAATTTTTAGAGAGATCATATTTACACTCGTCGCGAGACGATATAAGGTGACACGAGTGGGTTGTATAGAAATAAAATATAGGTAACGTAGTTATACGTAACATAAGTACCTAGTTGTTTTACTTTAGCAATGTTCTTAGATATAATAAATGCAAAGCTACTTAAACTAAACAATAAAATAACCACGTATTTCCAATATATTCAGATACACAAAATAATCTTTCATGTAAAATCAAAATAAGCTAGCTTCGACATTCAATTTATTTTTGAAGGTTCCGTACCCAAAGGGTAAAAACGGGACCCTAATACTAAGACTCCGCTGTTCGTCTGTCTGTCTGTCACCAGGCTGTATCATATGAACCGTGATAGCTAGACAGTTGTCACAGATGGCGTATTTTGTGGCCGCTATAACAAAAAAAAAAACAGAATAAAATAAATATTAAAAGGTGCGCTATTTTTAACGGCAACAGGTAGATTCTCAAAATATTTCGGTATAATTTCACTTTAAAATTAAATTAAATTTCATATTTAAGGGAGGCTACCATTCAACAAACGTGATTTTTTATAGATAATGGTACGGAACACTTGGTGCGCGAGTCCGACTCGCACTTGGCCAGTTATTTATAATTAATATCTAGTATTTTTTGTCTATTTCATTTCAGATTCAAGATAATGAAAATTATTTTCTGAAGTAACAAAAACACTGCAGAAAATAACGCAAACTGGTTAAATTTTTTTTTTTTTTGTAAATTCATTTACTTTTTCGTGTGTTTCTCAAGCAACATTTACACTAAATTTAAACTTTTCCTCGACTTGTTCACGTAGTCATTGTTAGTACGTTATTTTAACAAATAACTAATGCAAACGAAAGTATGTCACTATTATCGTTAGCTTTGCAAATTCACTAAATTATTGTTACAAACGATCGGACCTTTCGTCTATTTACTATCTAGGTCACGGTTGAACCTATTTTCACAAGCACAGCCACATCGAGCCACTTTTCATTTAATGTTACTAGCTGGTGTATTATTGATTTATTAATTCGTAACATAAATGTCCAATTATCAATATTGTTTTGTTTTAATTGTGTTCGTTCCCTTTGTTCTCAAAGAGCTCGAATAAACCATCTGTTTTATCTACCAAGGGAGTTAAGAGTTCAACAACTGGGACTGTCTTGTTAATGCCACTATAACATGCCTCTCAAAAAAAATCACTCTCTATAGAAGTTTGTTAATTATTTTGTATCTTTCCACGGCTTAGTGCCGCAACAGACGGGACGCAAGTTGCGTCGCGTAACAGCTAGAGATGGGCAGTGGATAGTACTCAATCTACCCATTTAATAAATAAATAAATATATAGGGACAAATAACACTGATTGAGCTAGCCCCAAAGTAAGTTATAGACTTGTGTTATGGGATACTAACTCAACGATACTATATTTTATAACAAATACATATATAGATAAACATCCAAGACCCAGGACAATTTGAAAAAGGCCATTTTCCAACTTGCCCTGACCGGGGATCGAACCCGGGACCTATAGGTGGCGGAGTAGCATGGTGACCACGACGCCACGGAGGTCGTCCAAAAGTACGAGTCTCAAAGTCTCAAAATAAGAAGTATTTACTCACTAGATTTAATAAATAGAGCGTGCTCATACATTGACATCGCATTTGATGTCTGTTTACTTATTTTAACATTAAATTACGTCTTTGCACACCTCCCAGCAAAAAAATATAATAAGTCAAAGAAGCCTACTTTCAGTGTATGATTAGTATGGTATTTTCATATATTTTAGCGTCGCATTTAACGTTTACCGACATTTCAAGCATATTATGGTGTATGCACACACTTTTCGACAAGAATTGCAAGTGTATACTAGATTTAAGTTTCATGGGTTGATTGAGTATTTATGCAACTCCCATCACTAGCTGTTACGCGGCGCAACTTGCGCCCCGTCTGTTACGGCCCTTATATCTAAAATTGGGGGTCGGCTCTCCTTGTCTGCATTTAGGGCTGTGCTGGTTGCTCAATTTTGCTCTTTTTCTTTTCTCATTGGTCATCCTGCTAAATATTTATTGCGAACCGGTCATTCTTTTTCTTAGCTAGTCGGAGTGGCTTTTTCATAAAGTTGTGGACCAGTGTGTGGCCATACTTACTCCCCTGTCATAAGACGAGTTTAAATCTTCTAATGTACAAGATATTGTGTAGTTGGGGCATGATAGGAGGTGGGCCATGCTTTTGGGCGTTGTTTGAGAAACCCCACTTGACTCGATTCTCGTGGCATCCCCCAATACCAGCTCGAAATCTGTTTAAGGACTTCCAGACTGTCCATAGGAGAGATCACCACGCTGTACGCTTTTCAGCCACGGGTCCATGGGGACCCGGTTTGAGGCGTTCATGGGGCCAAAGCCAACATGAAGAGGCCTTTCAGTACCTTTTTATCTAAAAAGTGAGACGGCTGCATCTATGGAGGTCTACCCTTTAAATTACAACTTATTAACAGATTCTACATTAAATTAAAAGACCAGGATAGAAACCGGGCATCTATCAACAGAATTAACAATCACTCATTCGTATTATAACATAGTTGCTTCGCGTATGAGATTTCCTATCTAGTAATACTTACTAGTAATATTTTGACAAGCACAATAGAGGCGAAACTATTTCAGCAGCCAAATGCTATTAGCTGGTCGTTTTTAGCGGCATCCTCGTTTTGGCACGAGGATTATATCCGGACGGGCAATTAATATCAATTGATGGTCCGTGCGATGTCACACTTATTTTATTTAGGGTTCTGTATCCCAGTGAGACAACATGTAAAATTTTATATCTCCTTCCTTCTTTTTCAGATTTAACCCATGGTCGTCCGGGATAATAGATTTATTCCTGTATTACTCTATGGCTTATTTCTATTTTCCTTTTTTATAGTCCATTCATTTCTTCTTTCTCTGTCCCTCATTGCACCTTGAATTTCAAGTGTATTGCTAGTTAAAACGTACAACTTATAACATGGCTTTTCTTCTTCTAATGTCATCATGAAGTTTTGACCATAATTCTCTTAATATAAACCGCATCTCAAGTTTTGAGATATTTTTCTATTGTGGTTAGAAATAAAACGGATTAACAGTATAAGTAGTGTACTGTTGTATGGAACTCAGTGAACGTTTTCAATACACACTTAGCCGATTTATTTTTTACCCTCAAATTGTTGGATTGTGTTGGCAGTCGTCAGTGTTTCATAACAACATATAATTTGAGTTTCGTGGATCAAACTACAGATAACTTCGTTTCTCTCAAGATAGTACGTGACGTGACAGTTGGTAGTATTTCTCAATGGTTTACTAGCACTGTCCGAGATATAGTAAAGACAGTAAAGTTGAAAAACATTTGTAAAACTCAATGTAAATTAAGGGGAAATTCGTCGAAAAGGAAAATAAATCGCAAAATACTAACAAGTGACAAAAAATTATATTTAGGTCAATGGAGATTGAAAACTCGACAGAAAGAAAATATATAATTGAAGACTTAGACGAAAAACTGCGAGCCTGAGGATGAAAGATTTTAGTCGAAGTAAAAACAGTAATTAATATAATAGTTGTTTAGTAGCTTATTTTTGTGGATGCTCTGCACGATAGAACTCTAGTCAAGGCGGACAGAAAGGAATAATTTGAAAGAAACAACTTTCATGTCACTGACAGTCTCAAAGAAGTCTTTATCACAGGTCTTTATACTATGAAAATAAAAAGAACAAAAACGGTAATTGCAAGTAAAGTAAAAACAATGAAAGATAAATAACACGCAAAAGTGTACGCTAGAGCCATTTCTCCCACTTTAGTCGAAAACAAAGGGCTATAAATTAAGCGAAAGTTATCTGCGGTAATAAAATTTGTATCAAACAATGATTTCTGCTACCCTCATTTTATTAACTCGCCCGCAACGGACACAAATCAAAGACAGAATAGACATGACGTTCCGATCAATTTGCTGAGTACAGCCAATTGATAGGAACGTCATGTATATGTGTTGGAATATAGTAATATTCCAATCCAACCCTAGCCAAGGCTTAATAAGCCAAAACCATCATCATGCAGTATAAAATTAGATAAGCGAGGGAAGGCAATATAATGATAAGGCATAGCTGGGAAGAATGGCGACTCCCGCACCTACGCGTTTTTTGTGCAAAGGATGGCTATTCGAAAGACGGCTCAATATTCAAAACCCAGGTTTTAAATGTTGACTTTGTTGTAAAAAGAAAATGAATGTTTGTAATAATAATAATTGACAATTTATTTATATAGACTAATTATGTGTTGAAATGTTTTGTAAATAAAGAGTAGTATTCTTTAATAAAATATCGTATTGGACTATTTTAAGAGAACCACAGCAGGGAGAGGTCAGCGGTATCTGGTGATAAGCTCTTTGACAGCTAAATCTCAAGACCACCCAATAAAATGTAGAGAATTTACATTGAGAAATAGAGACGATAACGTTAGCAATCAGTTGAGTCGACGTTATCTCATAAAAAGCTGGTTCAGATTGAAATATGGAGTATCCAAAAAAATCTGATTGCTGCATAGCTGATGATGAATGTCGTCTCGTACACTTAGGTGGGTTCGTAACATCAGACGATGTGTGAGCGAAAGAATGCCAGAGGGGCATTGAATTATATTAGAATTCAATGCAGAGGTGCGTGGAACCTCTATAATTCTTCTTTTTTTTTCATATTTATTTTAAGGCTCTGGATACTAGTTCTTTAGAGCCTTTCTTTATTTATTCACTTGTTTATTCCTAACCCTAACTATACAATCAAAGGTTGGTGTAGGTCCTTTGATTGATTCAAAGGAGCATCTGACGTCAAATCTATACGAGCCCACTGGTTTTCATGGCTGATGGAGTGGCGGACGGGGCCTAAAGACGCCCACCACGGTCCGCAAATAATTATCACTACAGCCGCACTATGAGTGTCCACTTTAAACATTTTACATATTGTCCATGAGCATGAGCATTTATAACACTAAACTACACCAATTTCATATTATAAAGTGCACTAGAATCAATTTGCAAAACAATTTAAAGCAAACTCCAACTGAACCCCTCAACTTCCCGCCAAAAACTCTAATTCTTCTGTATTGTCAATAGTTTGTGGAATGGTTTTACGTTGAATCCCGCCTTTTATGGGATTGGGTGCGTTCCGCTTGATTAAAATTCGGTTTCAGGCCGGTGCTGAAATTATATTAACTCTTATTAGCTAATTATACATCAAATTATGCGTCCGCATTAACTTGACGCAGTAATCTTACAGCGCTCCATGCAAATTACGCGCCAAGGCAAACTGAACCCGTGTGATGGAATTTACAAACTGAGAAGGTTTCATCGACCCAATTAGTGGAACAAATATCACATTTATTAGTTCTGCATTGACGACGGTGGCTGCTAGCTAATTGAAATCGTTGGAACCTTGGCTTGGAACATTATGTTCTAATTAACCTGCACCCGTTGCTGGGTTGGCATTTACTTGCAACCGTAAAATTTTAACATTAAATCTAGATGTAAGAAAAGCCGCATATGTAAGCAAATCCACAATTTCAATTACTTAAAATTTTTAAGTATCAAAACGCTTTACGTTAGACGTCAAAAAAACATATTTTCAGTTAATTTCCTCGTGATGACGACCTCCATGGTGAAGTGGTCACCATGCTAGTCCGCCACCCAGAGGTCCCGGGTTGGAAGATGGCCTTTTTGAAATTGTCCTGGGTCTTGGATGTTTCTCTATATATGTTTGACCTTGACCGTGTTGTCTAACCTTTCGATCACTTCATCACAAAAATATACTTTTAAATTTCACTTTTACCTTTTAGCCGTGACTGGCAGACAATTACAAGAGTACGCTACATCTGATTAATTCAAAATACGGTAATTTACGATTAACTACGAGATCCTTAGATATGCATTCTCACAGGGAACCTTGACACGCCTTCAACGATTCAAATAGAAATGGACAGCATTTTATGTGCGGCGTCGACAATGTATCAAGGTTGCGCAGCGCAGCCTGAGAATCGCCTCGTATGCATATCTGTTTGTCGTAAATCATACTAGTTTAATTGGAGTTGCAGTCATAGTCGTAGCCGTTTGCAGCATTAATGCAAACACGAATGCTTGTTTACATGATGTTACTGTTGTGTAAAATGTAGATTCAGCTTTTAGCGTGGTCATTTACTTTATATTTAAGCTAGGTGTGACTCCACGAATACGCAGTGCATACTCGCGTACGGAGCAGATATTATGAGGTGAATATGAGTAGTAGAATGTTTAGGAATAAAACAAGAAAGGTATGTCGAGAAGAGCCCGAAATTAGTTGATAAAATCCAGAGAAAAATAAAGACATCAAAAGATAAAGCCGAAATGGAAAAGTCACCCACCCCACACAGACGCGCTAATTAAATCTTTTAAACATTCGTATCGTATATTTGTGTATTTTTAGAAATAAGTATTTATTATTAGTATTAAGCATGTATGCACCAAACTTGTTGGTCTTCGGCCTTTTCTTATGCGCTTATAATTTCATAACTTATATAAACTTATCGTCGACGTAAACCGCAATAGCAATCAATGCATATATAAATAATAAATGCTGATGTAAACGTGATTGTATCTACCGTTTATCACATGGATATTCGTGGCCGATTAGGCAATCGTTAAAATTACATTATTAAAATAACTGACAACAGGTTTACTATCTGACATAAAACCTGTGGTAAAACCCAAATAAATTGTAATGATAAATGTATAATATACTATTCCAGATTACTCAATTTGGAATGTTTGTTATATTCATTTAAATATTTAAACATCGCGTTGTGTTTAATAACCTTATAAATAAATTAGGATGTGAGGTATTAAATATTTCGAAATTATCTATTTATTTAGCTATTTTGTTACAGGCCACATCCAAAAATTTGTAATAGAAGCGGCGGCAACATTCAATGCTTCCTTATCAATATTAATATTGAAAAAATGTTAAGCATACGAATGAAATGGACCAAGAAAACGCTGTTTTGCCTTTTCATCGTGCATTGAGCAAAGCATTAGATCTTCGCGGCTGAGCGAAGATGTAATGTATGGAGGGCGAAATTCATGAAACAATACAATTCAAGTTGAAATTACAACTTGGCATATCCCGCCCTAATTCCGCAAGTTTCGGAATGGCTCTAAACCGTCCCAGATCCGGACAATCGGCCCGATAGCAGACTATAGCGGCTTTATAGCTCGAGACCGGACGCAATCCAGTCTGACCCTATTAACTAAATAGCCTGTAGGCATGGCTGTAGGCTGAACATATTAAAACTTTTTTGTTAGCCTCGCCTATGAGACCATGACTTGCTTTTGCTTTCATATTAAACCATCGACGCATGCGATCGTACGATAATATCACGGCGACTTGACTTTTTTCTGGCAAATGATGGTAAAAAATCTTGGCGATGGAATTCCCGAGTACCGGTAGAATATCTATGTGGACTAACTACCACTGTTACATCAGTAGCATCGTACCAGGTGTATGAAAACGCCATGGTAGGTATGAGAAGAAACTTAGCATTAAGTCCGCCATTTGTTACAAGTATATTTGTACTTTAAAACAATAAAGTTTGATAAAATAAATTTTTAGCTGACCTCGGATTCAAAAGCATCAGAGTTAAGGCTGCAGCTGGGAGCAAGTAAGAAGAGAGGTATGGGAAAACTGTGTTAAAGACGGTCAAAACTGTCGCCCAAAGATTCGTCGTGGAAACATATAAATTTCGAACAAAATATAGTGTCGCTCAAGTCTAGTGTGCTACGCTTTGTTGAAAAGCATTTGCACTTTTGAAAGACACGGCTGTAGACGTTCAACAAATAAAACTTACCAGGGTAGAAGTCATGTGACTTGGACATCTTGACCCTCGCGCCGGTCTCCTTCTGCAGCTGCGCGATAGTCTCGCCCCCCTTGCCGATGATGGCACCGGCCACCATGGAGGGAACCAGGACCTTGAAGTGGTATGTGGGCTCCACAGCTGTGGGGAAAACAGTGAGTTAAAGTGATGCTGATGGGTAGCGTGTTAATTGAAAATATAGTTTAATGAAATCGCTTGCAGTGGTTCCAAAAATGAAAAACGTAAGAAGAATTAGAAAATTAAATTATTAAATCAGTAATTAAGAATTAGCCAGCCTTCGCAAAATCTGTTAGAGACAGAACAATTATTGCTGGAAATTCTGATATATGACGTAATAAAGATCCTCCCATTCCCACATCCATTTGAATAGAAGACTTTTGTCTGTACTGTATAATGCTTATAATTTGGTTCAAGGCGCTGTGACTAAAAGTAGACCCCATAAGAAATTACAACTTTTAAACCGACTTTAACACCAAACTACTAAACTAAACCGATTTTGATAAAATTTCTGTGGGACTACCTGGAAAGTATACCCTCTCAAACGAAAAAAATCGCTTTCCAAATCAGTCAACGCGTCTTTGAGTAATCCGTGAACATACATAAAAAAAGATTCCAAAGAATTGAAAATCTCCTCATTTTTTTAAATCGGTTAATAAGTGATTTTATTTTGTAACTTGAACATAAGAAAAATCTGTATTAAAACAATTTCACTGTTAAATTACTGGTGCCCCGTAAGCAATTATCTAGCACAATACGCCAAGCCATGAAAACGGATAATAAATCAGTTTGAATTATAGCCCCCCGAACGGTCTTCAGGTTTGAGCTATCGGCCATGATTAATTGTTTAAGAAATACATCTGACGGCTTGGTAAACCAAGAAAAATCTGGTGTCGAATACTTGTAACTTACATAACAATTTTGCAGTTTATGGACGTAAACAAATATAAGTTTTTCAGTTCCGCAGACCAATAAATTACATATGGAAAAAGTAATGAATTTAAAAATGAGATCAGAAAAACTAGTGTTTAATACATATATGTGGTATCTTGGGTTGGATTTTAAAGTAATGTTGTGCTACGAGGGGGGTGTGCTGTGACTGTGAATGCTTCTGTGATGCTGTGCAGCACATAATCTTATTTGATGTGATCCATTCATCGATGAATCTGAAGAAGAAATCTGAGCAGTACTTCATTTTCTCATTTAACATATTGTATATCATAATTTTGGTGATGTTATGTAATATTTTTAAATTGTACGATGAAGATAATGTTTTAAAAATGAAATAAGAACGTAAACCAAGTCATGTATTTCTAAACCAGTGAACAAAGGGATATAAAGCCTGGTCATCGGAAGATAGCGCAGAAACGGGGCAGCCATTTTGCAAATTTCAGCGATTACTACGCAAATGTCCTAAGTGTTTCGTTCAGTGTATTTTCAGGAGTACAAGAACTCAGTTTTATATTCCTAAAGTTAAGATTAGGTCGTATCCATATTATCATCATTTCTACCACATGAAGACTTCTGATGGACATAAAGCCTCTTCAAAAAGTCTAAAACGATTTAAAGCGACATGAAGCGACCTGGTTGAAGTAATATATCCTCATACGCGAACTTTCCTCTTTGTCTAGTATAACATTTACGTCTCAAATTTTAAAAATAAACACTTTTTTTATCAATCTTTCATAATATATATGTGTTCGATCACTAGTACCTACTTATTTTTATTCCAAGAGTCAGTATGAAGTGCATATTTAATGTAATCACACCTTCAAGGATCTGTGCTGATATCAGTTTTAATACTAGAATAAACATTTGATACAACATTTGAACCATTCGCTACAAATACTAAATTCGATTTGAATTGTTGGCCAGTTGTTTAAAGAGTATTAATACAATCTGCTCATACGCAAATCAAATATGTAACACCTGTACCTGTCACAAACCAAGGTGTTGTATTGAGCAAATTACATACGTTCAAACATACGCGAATGCAGATTTTACTTTAAGTGTTTTAAATAGTGTTGGATAGAAAAATACACTACATAAAAATATAAAACAAAATACGTGCTACTACAAGATAAACTGTTAGTTTGGCCGAGGATATCAGACCCGAACGAAAATGGGAAGAATATAATAAAATGGAGTATTTACGGGCCATGCATCGAAGAATCAGAAATAACACATAATAAACATAGCAATATAGTTTTGTAATGCAATTGGACCAGGAACAGAGGCATCGTTGCCAATAGAGGCGCACGTGGCGCAATACGCAATGTAAATAGGAATTATAATACAATTGCGCTCGGTGTAAGTGTTGGTAATTCAAATGATATATAAACAACGTTACAGATGACAGAGACAATAGAATGATCGCGACGTGTGAAAGATAGATCATAACTGTGACGACCCCGTGTCACAATAAACATTTCTTGTAATTTGAGAACTTGTTTTTGTCTGTAGAGCAAGTGGATAAGCCACCATTCTCCCACAATAATTATATACGTTTATTGTGGAAGAATGATCGCTTGGCGAAGACGTGTGTACGTCCTAAAGTCTTAGAGGCAACAGAAACACGGAAAAAGTTTTTCAGTCTTTCAAAAAAGATGGTCTGTATACTCAGACCTACAAACAACTAGGGTAAACATTATACAAGAATGAAGGAATAACGCAATTCAAAGGCATAACCATACTCAAGAATACGAAAATAGCGATTAACCAATATGGCTAAATGCAACGAACTACTAACATGAAATAAGTTATAAAAGCGAAGATACAATGCCAACTCCAGAGCGCACCTTCCGTTGACAAGGCTAGAAGCGCATAAAGAAACTAGTACACCACCCACGTCCAATATCATTCAATTGAGATGCATCCCACTGGCTGACGGCCGCCGCTCATTTGACCTCGATTCCAGTCACTGTGCTCACCTGCTCCTATGGTTCAAACGATTCTTTGGTTTCCATTAATAGTATATTTAGTTTTTTAACTAAAAAAATCTTTAACTTTTGTTAACACTAGGGTTAGCGTTTCATTAAAGTATCAATGTTATTTCGCTTTGCTCATGCCTCTGGCATCCTTCCCAATTACCTATATTAGACTTAACGATATTCGCTGTCAGAATGTTTGTTTAAGTGACAATTCTTCAAACATGATAATGTCAAATGAATAAAACAACGAAGACCTCACGAAATGTCTAATTAAATTCTTTAATACTACTCGACATATTTTTAAAGTAAAACATTCATTTTGTAAACTTCAGCATCGTGTTGCAAATTAATGTCGCTGAGTACCGAAGTTTGCGCGAGTCAACACAAACTTTAACAAATCTGTCCAACTTTGGATATTTTCGCTACAGTTAGCCTCTCGGAGGAGGTTTCATGAATTTTATTAATGTCGTGTTACCGTGTCGGTTATCTTGTAAATAATGTTCAGCTGCTTTGTAGATATAGAACATTAATCAAATTAATGGTTTTATGCAAAACCACAGGATAGTAATTATCGTTTACCAGTTTATTAAGTTCCAAGTCTTGGATTACATCAAGTGCATTTACAATCAAGTCGGAAAACCGGTCTATCTAGATTCAAATATTGTTCGTCTATCACCGGTTCCCCAAATTCCGAGATTTACCGTAAGACAGAGCTACTTTATTTTTGTGGAGTCAAGCATCTACGTGCACTTGAAAAACATTGCAATAGAAGGAGCAATGACACCAAATTGTCACGAAAGTAAATGTTGGTTACATAGCCGGGAAGGGAAATAAAATTATTAAAGCGTTGTCTTTGTTATTCATTATCCTATGACACTCTAATTAGAGTTGATTGATACTATGTCTTAAAGGAAAAATATGTGTTTCCAATGTAAATCCCAAAATGATCAAGTCCATACCATAACTTCGAGTCAATGGATGACCGTTCTGTCAATTTGAAGGGACCGTCGTCATAATATCGACATTTACTTTCTTACAGAATACATGTTTGTATAGATGTAACGTATCGTAAAGGAGAATTCGCCATCGCCTATGATTTGTGGATAATGTGTCAATACACAACAATGGGACTCGAGACCTTGATCAATCAAAGCGATGTTTACTCGGCCGAGTAACGCGACGCGAGGCAGGTTCTCGCGAAATGATTGCTATAAATATAAAGTAGATCTCCTTTGACACAACCTTTGAGCACTAAGTCGAATGATATCTTGTTAGTTGTAGCTTTGTTGTGTAGTCTAGCTTACAGATTAGGAAACCCGCTGAAGGGTTTTACATGGTCTTGATTGCGATCTTGGCTAATTTGTACATTACAAGACCTGAATGAACCAATTGACTTGCACCAAGTGGTGTTACTGGTGGTAAGAAGAATTCTCTTCAGAGTCAAGAACTTTAAATTCGAGGAAGTCTCATAGGTCAATCTGCTGATGTTATGTTCAATAGAGCATAGCCTATCAATGCGCCGGCAACGATGCGACCAATATGATAGGACATCACGTCAATAATTGAAAAATGATATTGATTGAACATATCACTCAGTGTCGTATTCACCTCTATTTAAAGACTGCATTACATTCTAGCTCGCCATTAAGCAAAGTTCCACATCTTTGAAATCGAATCGATTCTGCATTTCCGAGCATTACTAAAACAATCGCCTTAATTACACTTCAAGAATCCAAATACAAAGGCTTGCGTGGGCGAAATCAAAGAGTTCTTGATTTCATTGGAGAAAAAATCTAACTGTGTTCCAACTGGTTCTAAAAAAACATTACGTGAAGATTTTATTACGAGCATTTTACTCTGAAGTTGGATTAGCGAACGAGTTTTAGATAAACGGACAAATTAAACCCTTTTAACAAATGAACTGAGATAATATCTCTGGGGTTATCCAACTTTTACGATAATGATTTTGCGGGGTTAAACGTTGTTGTTGACCTCGACTTTGTTGGGGTATTAAAAAGCTTTCCTTAAATATTTTAAACAAAACAGTAAAACGAAATATGCAGAAGCTTTGAGAAGATTTAATTAAGATTTAATTTAATCATAAGTTTTACTTTGTGCAATCCTGAGTACATCAATTAATTGTTAATGACTAAAAAATAACACGAACTGTGATCGTGATCAATCAGTCTCTGATATATTTTGCCTCGTTTGTTCTTATCTTAGTATTAATACTTATTACTTTAAGAGAAACAAATTATTCTGTTTTGTGTCATTAAGTCATTATGAATAAAAAAAAAATGGTTTTAAAATTGAGAAAAAATGCTTTTGTCCTGCTGATGTCCGTCTGTCCGGCTGTTCTCGCCTACAGGTCAGATTTCTCAACCGATTCTCGTGAAAATGATAAACCTAGATTTTCTTTGTCGATTAAGTAGGTCAAAATTTTGGAAAATTTCGAAGACGTTAAAAATATAATATTTCAGACATTTCGATTAACACGCAACTTTTTTGTCTGAACAACGATTAACTGTCGGGGTGACCCGCGAGGTCTACAGCTCTCAGAGCCACTAGTCTACCTTAATCTACTTCACCCAGTGTCATGCCCCGGATAAGGCGCAAATATTGAAATGTCCATCGAATAGCTAATTTTTCTTCGCAAATAGCGTACCATCGCCTTCAAAGTGCCATAAATCACGCGTGAACCAATCAGGCCGGGTTATCGCGTCGACAGGCAGGCTAAAAATGCCCATGACGAAATTCCGATAGCGTGCACTTGTCGGCGCGGTCGTAACGCAAATACTTACGAGATCGAAAGTACTTGGGGAACCCGTTTAATGCTCTCGGAAATTCTTACGAACACTTCCTTCCTTAGATTCCTTCGCCCTAAAGAATTGATCTATCTTCCAGTTTAACTAAAATTTAAAACGTGGCCTGATTTATTTAAGAATTTATTCAACAAGCTGCAATTAAGAAATGTCGGTATAGCATTCAACACATATCGAAGTAATCTTCTTCGACGATCTCCGTGGCGTAGTGGTCACCATGCCAGTCCGCCACCCAGAGGTCCCGGGTTCGATCCCCGGTCAGGGCAAGTTGGAAAAATGGCCTTTTTCAAATTGTCCTGGGTCTTGGATGTTTTTCTATATATGTATTTGTTATAAAATATAGTATCGTTGAGTTAGTATCCCATAACACAAGTCTCGAACTTACTTTGGGGCTAGCTCAATCAGTGTTATTTGTCACCATATATTAAAAAAAAAAAAAAAAAATCTTGTGCGTGACGCAAAAAAATGATTGACCTGTACATCTACGGATTGGAAGCTTTCCTCTTCTAGAGATTCTTTCAACCTTCAACCAAGATTAGTTTTAAATACATATATATTGTACTATTATTAACATATTTGAACAGTGTTTTTTAGTAATCATGAAGTCTGTAAAGTCGTTTAAACATCTGGTCCCATCCAAAAATCAAGAAGCGGTAAGTCCCGTACTGTTCATTATAGTCATAAAAATAATAAACACATGTACTTGCGTTATTCATATCTTTATTTAACATGATTTTAGCCACCCATTTACCTATATCTGCCGTCATAGCTCATATAAATTAATGACTCAGCAGGAAGGCAGCTAACAAATTAACAGGTCGCAGTATAAATGAAAAGCACGTGTGCGAGTGTATTTACTGCTTTTAAAACTAATAGTCTTATTCAATACTGGTGAGTAAAACCAGTAGTGAATTGAGTTTTAAACGTAGAAAACTCACTTCAATTTGTTGCTAAATGGGCAGCAACTTGATGTGTGATTTCTACGCTTAATAAGAGGTACGAATCCGTATCTAATAAATTACGACAGGGATCAGGATACGCAATTAACTTCGCGTGTTCGTTTCAAGATTTGATATTTCGAGGAAACTGTACTCAGTTTAATTGACGTTTCAAAGCTCTTAATGAAATTGCCTTGAAACTGAATTTTTTTGTACACTGTTTGATGATATGATATGACGATCTCCGTGGCGTAGTGGTCACCATGCCAGTCCGCCACCATACAGGTCCCGGGTTCGATCCCCGGTCAGGGCAAGTTGGAAAATGGCCTTTTTCAAATTGTCCTGGGTCTTGGATGTTTATCTATATATGTATTTGTTATAAAATATAGTATTGTTGAGTTAGTATCCCATAACACAAGTCTCGAACTTACTTTGGGGCTAGCTCAATCAGTGTTATTTGTCCCCATATATTTATTATTATTTATTATATATGTTGAAATTCTTCATTAAGCTATCTAACATCTTGACTGCGGTGGAGTGGAGTATATGGCGTTAAAACTAGATAAATCTATAGTGTAAACAAATTTAATTTTAGCCGTTGTGAGACAGTTTGCTATTGAAGCGATTCATTTAGCCATTGAGCAGAGGAGCATAAGACACCGCTGGTTTAAGCCAGATCAGCCTAATCGCTTCACAAGAGGTCGCATGAAAAGAGTTGATGCTGAGCTCGGAGGCCGTGTTAAGAGCATCTCAGAACCCTTTAACAGCCACTCGGACCGAGCCGGCCTTGTTGCGACCGGGACAAACAAAGCAGGTTACGACTGCCCAGTAGGGTTGCCCACTAACACCAAATCCTCGAGTTTTTAATTAATACCATGGATTGACAATTATAAAGTGATACAAATATCCAAAGATAAATAAAATATGATTTATGACTTTGACCGTAACCATGGTTTTGGGGTTTTTTTAGACCGCGTTTTAACTACCAGATATATGGTAAAAGCCAAATATGCTATTATTTAATTATTTAAGTTAAAACAACTAACAAGTTACTATGTTTATCATAATAGACAAGTCGACTGCAACATCGAAATAACCGGCTAAGTGCAAATCGGACTCGCGAACGAAGGGTTTCGTACTATTATCTATAAAAAAACTTCGGTTGTATGAGAGCCCCACTTCAATATTAATTTTATTCTGATTTTAGTATTCGTTTATGATGTTAAAGCGGCACCAGAAATACATCATCTGTGAAAAATTCAACTTTCTAGTTATCACGGTTTATGTAATACAGCCTGGTGATAGACAGACGGACGGACGGATGAACAGCAGAGTCTTAGGGTCCCGATTTTACCCTTTGGGTACCGAACCTTAAAACTGAAAAAGTTTAATCTATGTATATAACCTACATGTACCTACTTATAATTTTACGTCGTTTGCAGAAAAAGCAACAGACAACCCTGCGCAGTGCAGTGTTTATTACTCTATTAAACACGTAACAAACACACGAGCCGATAAACGCCTGTATAACTGTACTGTCACTACTTTTGATAAATCTCACCTGCTACCGTGCGCAAACTTTATGTATTTGTAATCTCAGTTCGCTAACTAAATTAAGGATGGTAACTAATTGGGTTAATGGCAACATTTTGTACCAACGAATGTGGAAGGCATTAATGCTATCAACTGTTACAAATTAGAAAACGATTTGCGATTACCTAATTGGTGACTTACTTGTCATGTAGACATCTTTTCTCGGCAGTTTTTAAAATCTGGAGAATAAATATGAAATGAAACGATAGGCCCGAACCGAAACAATAGTTTGTTAAAGAATGTTCTTGTTATTGGATTTTCACAGCATTTGGTGTGTAAATGCATAGCTTCCTCGAATCTTTCAGAAAAAAATATTGTACTGCAAATCTAGTAAATAATCATCTTAATCTAAGTAAAAAACTCATTCTAGTCGGATTCTGTCACCATTACATCTTTACCGACTTGACTGACATTGTTTCCTGCAGCAAACTTCCGCCCTATTTCTATTCAGAGCATGTCAGAGTTTTATTTATCGTTTTATATTTTCCACTGACTCAGCGAAAACTAAGAAATCATCTATAAAACAAAATTATTTAATTTTCGTCTACTTCTGTCCGTTAAATTCATCACCATTCATTAACCTGTCTGTCAATGTATTATGTTCTTGATCCATCCCTTCCATCCTACTCCGTGTACTTGGTCAGGATTTAATAAATCATCTGCATAAGATTTACAATTTTCTCTAGTTCAACCTACTTCTCTCGGCAGCCTTGACAGACATTGTTTCAGCAGCACCACCCCTTCGCCCTATTTCCATCCCGCCTGTGATTCAGCGCACTCGGTGCTCATTCATCTATTGTTCTATGTTCTGATTTTCGTTGCCAAATTATGCATTTCCCCGTTTTGGTGCTGTATAATTTGTCCTAGGGAGTTGACCTAATTGATTTGAACTCGTATGTGTCCGATATATCGGATATTGATTGCATTAATATCCAAATATAGCTATAAATAGAAGTTCAACTGGCTAATAGCCTTGGATATTGCATTCTAAAATTAGGTCAGTAGATGGACATGATAAGGTATTCTGTCCGGAAAGCATATTAATAGCCAGAATTTTAAATTTCATAGTTTATTGTTTCATACTAACAGCAAATAAGTAGGTCTAGCACCACACAAAGACACACATCCAGAGACAAGCCCTGGAGTAGATTATCCAGTGTAAGCGAAAGTTTTTCGTCGCAAGCAGACCTGGCGGCGCCGGATGAAGACAATCGGGCTAACCTGGTACGAAGTAAAGCGCGTAGCCCATCCAAACCAATCGCGACGGCGAATGACTGTCCTGCCTCTGGCTTACTCGAGGGCCTAAGTAAGTCAAATACCACACAAGGAGAAAATAAAAATAAATGCTAGACAAGACAAGAAAAAATGGTAACACTCCCTGATGGTGTTGGATATATAACAATTATCTTTTACTACTAGAAAAAGAAAAAGTTACTGTAATATATTTTACGATCCTAAAGTAATATTTAACATCTTTACTTACGCAAAATAAACAATTTAATACACGTCTGGCTGGCTATGTCAAGATTCAATATTTTAATACCGAGCTGTGAAAGAAAAAGTTTTTCTTTCAGGCAATTTCGCTGAACGCTTTGAAGCGTCAAACAGTTTTTAGAGGCGCCTCGAGGTATTACGTCAGGATAAATTGAACGCTGTGGTATTAAATAATGATTGAGTAGCTGTTTTATTTGCTTAGTTCTGTCAAGTTTCTAAGACTTAGACGGCTTAAATACTTTAATGCTTTGTTTAGGGCGTAGGTTTATACTTAAATTTAAGCTGAATTAACTTTGAAACATAATGAAGCAGCGATTTTATTTAATGACTAAGCAAAGATTCTGAATGCCATGAAAAAATCAATTGAATTTTTTTTTTTTTTTATTTTTTTTAAATTAAACTTTATTGCACAAAAAAAAAGTGTACAAATGGCGGACTTAACGCCAAATGGCGTTCTCTGCCAGTCAACCATTGGACCAAGTGGAAAATAATGTGGGTGGTGCGACAGAATGTGTAAACTAAATAGAAAAGCATCAATTAAATATCTAAAAGAATACAATAAAATTATAACATATATACACATATATGTATACCAATACAATTACTATAGATAGAATAAACATATAATAAATATCAAATAATACATAAATACCTAAAATAATATATACACATAAATAATTAACATATGGATGACTACTAGTTACTGCACAGGGACATCATGAAGAGACTTCTCGGAGAAAACGTTTATGAACCGCCCGTTTGAAGGCTAAACGACTAGGTGCACGCCTAATGGATTCCGGAAGAGCATTCCAGAGGAGAATGGCTTTAATTTGAAAGCGGATTTGAGCGGACACTTGACTCTAACAAAAATTTTTCACTTTAAAACCAAATAATTCAAAAACGGATCCCTAAATCGAAAGACGGTGTTTACAAGCTCATAATATTTTTGAAAGACCTATTCAACGATAACCCACATGATTGGTTAGTCGACAAAATAAAATTGACTTTTGACTTTACTTGTATGGAAGCTACCTTAAAAAAAAATCTTTACAATATTTTATTTTACCACTTTTTCCGCATAATTAATGTACATACCTATATTATACCAAATTACAGCTTTTCTAGTACTTATAGTCGCTGAGTAAAACCGTGGACAGACAGACAGACAGACATGGCGAAACTATAAGGGTTCCTTGTTTACTATGGAACCCTAAAAAGCGTATGTGACGCATTGTAAGAGCAATTTTAGAGACGTCTCGTACGAAGCAGCAATTCGACTAGTCAAATAAATCGTATTGTCCCGAATTCATGTGAATGGCTGTTCTAAATGTGGCCATTCCGCCTCCGACAAGCGGCTGACGAGATTGGGGTCGCAGATGATGGTAAAAATAAGTACTTTATGAAAAGCAAACCTTACTGTTACTATAAAGTAACTCCTTATTACAATGAGTACCAACTTCATACCGCTGTTCGATATGCTCCTCAGTCTTTAGCTAACAGGCTTCAATATTCTTTATGTGTAAACAAATCTTTGCACTGACACTATGTCAAACAGAACTATGGGTGCGTCACAAGTTTTGTTTGACAATACAATTGATCGAGATGATCGTCAACATTGTAATGATATCTAGCGATATGAACATGGCATGAATGACTATTTAGAAAACATAGTTGGGTAAAACCCTCTCCTGCCAAATAATATACAGTATAATAGAAAAAATGCGCAACCGATTTTGATGCGGTTTTCATTAATGGATATAAAAAAAAGATATATACGGACAAATTACACTGATTGAGCTAGCCCCAAAGTAAGTTCGAGACTTGTGTTATGGGATACTAACTCAACAATACTATATTTTATAACAAATACATATAAAGATAAACACCCAAGACCCAGGACAATTTGAAAAAGGCCATTTTCCAACTTACCCTGACCAGGGATCGAACTCGGAACCTATGTGTGACGGACGAGCATGGTGACCACTATGCCACGGAGGTCGTCATAGAGGTTGAGATAGAGCGATATAAGAGGAAGGTTTATAGCTACTAATACATATCCGTGCGAAGCCGGGCCACTATTACTTGAATAAATTTTCATTATAAAACCCACGACAAAAAAGAGGGATGTTGTTTTGTAACACTACATAACGCGTATACTCCAGCTTTTTGAGAACCAAAACGTTAAAAAGATTTAGTAGGCTCCAATTCTCCATGCAAAAAGACCTTACTCCTCTAGTAGAGCCGCGTTGATCCAAACCAATCAAATGGAGCAATTCTATTACCTACTTTATTCTCCCATCATCGTGTACCACTTCGGCGGAATCTCGGCCTAATTCCCGGCTCATATTTTTATCAACGTTTACGACGTCCGTAAAGCTATCACGCGAACGACTAGCGTATTTCAGCTTGTCTAACTAGACAGCCAAATGAAAGCAAAATTTAGGAAGGTCAGAAATGAATATGACTATTTAGATGATTTATAAAGAGAAAGAAGATCTAGTTTCTTGCAAAAGTATTGTCGCGTAAGGAGAAGAATGACACTGTCAACGTCACCAATTCGAACAAAAAGAATTCAACTGAAGGAAAATTTCATCAATAGCGTCAGAGCACGATTGGCCTAGTGGTCTGAGTGATGGACTGTGAATCCAGAGACCGCTGGTTCAAATCACAGCCACTTATAGTGTTTTTAAGGTTTTAAAAGAAGTTTCTAGATAATACAAGACTAAATGGAAAAGAAAATACGGGACAGAAAATGAGTGAGAGAGAAGGAATTAGTAATTTGAGTTTGGAACATTGATGCGATTTTGTTCGAATTCGGGGGGTATATGTAAGCGGAACAAGGCGGCGCCTGAGGCAGTTTAGTTGGAAAGTGAAATCCGAAGAAGAAGGAAGAAAAAAGAAGAAGAAAATAATAGTAGTGAGTAAAGTAAAGTAGTGAGTTAAGTGAAGTGTTCAGTGCAGTGAAGTCCGCGCGGGTGACGGTGCAGTGACGTTTACGCGCGTGTGACAGTGCAGTGACGTTTCCGTGCGTGTGACAGTGCAGTGACGTTTCCGCGTGCGTGTCAGTGCTGTGACGTTTCCGCGGGCCTGACAGTGAAGTGACAGTTGGAGTGCAAAGAGGACTGACGCGCTTCAGTATAAAAAATAGTTAAGTCGGCTGCTTCATCAGTAGCATTTATTTACATATGCAATTTTTTTCCAATACTTTCCCCACATTCTGGGCTCTGTCTGCACTATAAAGGATAAGGACGTGATGGTAAACAAACCTGTTAATTTGACTCGGAAAATTTACTATCTATCTTCGTGCTATTAATCCTTTTCACTACTGAAGAAGCAAGAAAACAGAATATCAATTCTCTATTAAGACAACTATTTTTTTAACGGCAATAATTCTATATAATTAAGTTAATTGTTATAATGTATTAAATGTTGTATAACAATTTAATCTCACGCCTGGCTGTCCTTTTGACGGGCACGCTTCACCATTACCTCATTACCTAAAGACCTTGACTGCTCACGAGGTCCCAGGCGTTTATTATTCACATTAATATGCATTGCTTGCATAACGCTTATCATATACTGAGTTTGTTATATATTGTACGGCAGCAACGTGTAAGTTGAACAAACAGGTGTATTAGAGTTGTAGGTAGAGGAGTTCAGAGGCGTAGCTAGGTAAGCAAAGACCTTGGTGCAAAAAAAAAACCTAAAACTAAGGCTTCAGTATTGCTTTTTAAAGAGTTTTTGATTATTAGCTTAAATATTACCAGTTTACAGTTAAAGGTTCTCATTGCGGTGTTTGCAAACGGGAATGCTTCAATTTGGCCCGTCTTACCCTAACAGATAGAAGAATATGGCTGAAACAACACCCCACTTGTCACCATACCTTCTTGACGCTACTGACCATTTGAAAGCCTACCACAAACTTGGGCCTCAAAAACTGTAACGCGAACCGCATACACTGTGGTATCCCCCCGTCAGGGTTCAACGACGCCACCTGGGTGCACCCCACTGTCTAGCCCATCCGTAGCTACGCCACTAGCAGCGTTGTATATCGCGTGATTTGCATTGCACACAAATAGCAATTGGCGTATCGCAGTCGGTATTTCTGACAGTGCTCTTCATCACGCCAAGGAACGGGTTTGATACGATCTAGTTAGATTCGGAATTATATCGATAGCTACAATAATGCCACTAATACCGATGTCACGGGGAATGCGGTAGACCTTGGATTTTTTCCAAATAGGAGTTGGTAATATGTTCGATAAATTATAGATATTTCGTTCATGTGATCTCATCAGCAGATCTCACAATGAATGATAGAATTTTAGAAATCTTTACGTTAAGATGAGAGGAATAAGATGTACTCGTTTAAATGTCTGTTATCATAAGAAAAAGTTCCATGCGCTTGAATAGAGCTACTGCGTTTGACGAACTTTTGTGGTACAAGCTTTCAGTCACGGTCCTTAAAAACACCATTATGTTCTTCAAAACGGACGTAAACTTGTGGGTTCACTTGTGAACTTGGTCGTAAGAATTAATGATACAATTGACAATGAAGCAGAATTCTAAAAAAAAGTGCGAGTGTATGACGTAATAGTTTGCGCAACAGTTAACCGAGTAACTACTGACATTATAACGAAGAAGTAAAAACGAAAGTATGTACATAACATCCCGTCATACGTGCCGCGCATCCAAATGGAGGTACCGTCGATCGCAGCTGCAGCACCAGCAAATAAAATTGTCTTGCGAACCGTAAGATTGTCGCGCAAATATGATTCAAGATTTTACAATTTTATTTCACTGCTGCCGTATTCCTGAATATCAAAGTAAAAAATACAAAGTGTCAAGGAAAAAGAAAAAGCCAAAATATTTTTCTAAGATGTAAGATTTTTGTTTCAAATTGTCACTTGAACGAAAATATAATATCTTCATGATGATTTATCTGTTTAAGTATCTTGTAAAGAAAGTAACGAAGAACTATAAAAATACGAGTAGCTCTCAAGAATCAATTTAGCTACCAAGGCTCCAAACCAAGGCTCGTAAATAAATCTAATGTTTTTATACCTAGAGGTTGCCGCTCAATATAAAATGTTAAACCTAACTCTCATGACCTTCAAGCAGGTGTGACTCAGAGCGGAAGTAAACGAGCAGCCATGTTTTCAACTGCTGCATTCAATGATACAAATTGTTCTTTTGGTCTGCTCATAGCATTCCCAAGAGACCTAATGATGCTTCGGAAAGTTATATACATGAGGTTGAAATTATAAAGGATTTATCAATAGTAATTGATAAATCCTTTATAATTTCAACCATATTAACTATTACATCAGAATAAATAATGTAAATTGTTATGAATGTACACACTAATTGAATACAGTAAGTAACTATTTAATACTTGTTGGTGTTAAAAAAAAAAAACTAGAAAATACCAGCAACGAGGAAAACGAAGAAAGAAACTCCTTTAAAAGCATTGGTCCCAAGCTTAAGATAAATTGCGTACATTTTCAACTTATTGTGAGCAATAGCAGCACATTCCCCAATGCCTTGTTTACTTCTCCGCCGCTAAGGACGGTCGTCGGAGTCGGAAAGGGGACAAATAGGCTCGCCTAGGCTTACGAGTGGCCGTAACTTTGCCGATATCATCGATTGCGTATCGCGACGCTTGCGGACGGCGCCGGAATTTTAGTTACAAGAAGAGTAACCAAGTTTATACAATTTCACTTACTAAACGGTAAAATATAATGTTTAATTAATATTTGTTTGACGCACAGCAAACAATATGTATTGCTTTAACGTTGTATAGACCTCATTGCGAAAAATTCTCACGATTACTTTTACTATGACATAGGTCATACATAACAGTAAATAGAAAATATTCGGTGGCACAATAATTTTAGACCTGAAATGATCAGGGAAATCTTAATACAATCATTACATCAACACTGGAAGTATCTATGATTTTTCAGTGTTTCAATGTTGTCAAGAATAAACATCGCAATCTAAATATCGAGTACAATGTCCGCAGATAAAAACGTGGGCGAAATCACCACTTACTTTAATGACATGGATATTTCAGATTTAGATTTCATTACTTTAGCTTTTTCTCTGGTTAAAATGCTGCGGTCCCATTCAAATGCTAATATTTGTATTCAAATGCGCCATTATATGCGCTTTTGTTAGTTTGCATTGTTTGGTGTTGCTGCAGGTCTTCTTTTTAGTGTTCCGCGCTTTCAGAAGTGTATATTTTAAATTTTATTAATTTATCCTGTTTATTATGTGGGGTCGGCTCGTTTTTCTTCATTTCGATTTACAAATTATCACGTCTATTAAAAACTACTTTCCTATCTGTACTCTAAGCAGTCTTTCTTTTTTGGTCTTCCTATATTTTTTATTGCGCCAGTTTCATCATCAGTCATAATTAAATTGCCAATGCCATTGATCTTATAACAGTCTTATTCATTGGCTTTACGAATAACTGGCACTTTGTCCGCGACGCTTTAGAATTTCCTTCCTAAAAGTTTGGTGTTACACAATTTGTATCGACATTTATTCAAGTTCGAGATATGTAATCTCGAACTTCGGAAGGCGTGACCGCCAGACATCAATGTAGATTTGAAATTTTGTACGTGTCCAAACTTCCAACTCGCCGCAGCTTGCGAAGATTTCATGTCACAATGTGCTGGATCTAGTAGCGCGAAAAAGTGTTGTATCTATAGCGTGAGAGGTCATAAATCATAGACCTCTTTGTCTGACTAATAGAATCATTTCTTATAGCACAACTTCGCTTCAGATGAAAGAAATCATCGTGATACCCGTACTTTGCAAAGCTGGTGTGGCTGTTCATCTGGACTTTAGTTACTAACTCATCAAATCTACGTTAAATGCTATAGGTGAAAAATCTGAAAATAGTGTTTTACATCACACAAGAACAGACAACAGAGTACCTTTTGAAATAAAATAAAGCCAAATTGAAGCTCAGTCCGTGCAGCGATGGCGTGCGACGGGAACCTAAATTACCGCTTATCACCACTCTGAGTGGATACGGATATTACGGATACCAAACCAAACGCCGTGTAAATGCCGTTTTACAATCGCGTGATTATTTTTAAAATAAAACTTTTCAAGGGCTAGTGAATCCATTAATATAAATGCTTTATTTATGAATATGGTATTTTCTTTTTTGTACGCTGGTATTAGATTTTAGAAACTGAAATAGATGTACGGAAACCATCTACGATGACCACCGCGATCAGTCAGTCAGATCAGTCAGATCAGAAGGCAGTCAATCACTGCCTTCCGCAGCACGGACGAGCATTAATGTCAGACAATGATCGCATTTGTGCTTGCTTGCTTTTCGTGTGTGTTAGTGGCCAACACTAGTGCCAGATTTTTCAAGCTGCCTGAATGCATCTGAAATAGTTTAAGACTGCCATATAATGATGACAGCTGGGACAACAAGTGGCAAAAAAAAATATTGAGCTCTTTGGTGACCACAAGATGTGGTCACTCATCCAAGTGCGGACCACGCCCGGTGTCGCTTTTCTTGCAAAAGCGATCGTAATGCGCACTCCCTTCGGGCCACCGAGCGCCTCGATGGCATTCGTAATATTTTTACTTACAGTATACAGAAGTATATATTACACATACATGCTACCACGTTTGTATCCCTAACTAGCTATTGCCCACGGCGTTGCCCGCGTAATCTAATAATGAAGTATCACAAAAACTTTCATCCCCCTTTAACCCCCTAGGGGATCAAGTTCTATAAATCCCGTCTGTGCTCTGCCACGTCATTAAATTGTGCAAAATTTATTGCTTCTAGAATCAGCGTTTTCGGCTATGCGTTGATCGATCATTCAACATGTCAGCCAGTCAGTTTCTTCTTTTATATACATATATAGATGGGATAGACAGATCATTTTGGGTCTTGCGGCTCTAAAAAGGTAGTTGAGGTTGAACTAGTCGCGGGCCCGAACTCACAGGTGGGCGCGGCCTAAAAGCATGCTGTCTCACCTAACATTGTGTTCGGGCTAAGCAGTGAGGTGAAATGCACGATAATTCATGGTAAACCGAGCACGTAAAAACATACGTTAAGTCTTTTGGGAAAAGGGGTTTTATGGAAAAACTACTGCATTAATTTATTACAAATAAATTTTATTAATCATCGATAAATTAAGCTGTGTTGGTGTGGACTTTATTTTGGAGATTTCACACTTCTTTTATTACTTATTTACGCCGAAAGTTGCGTAAAAATTATCAAAAAACGAATCTTTGATGGCTTATACCTTTTTAATGGCTTTTCATTTTACTATTCTGTTTCCGTACACACATAATTTATAATCAGACAAAACGATATCGTGTTAAACTTTAGATGTACAATGTCAAATTCGAGGAGATCCCCTTCGAAATTTGTAAAGAAAAAGTATCGACAGTTCGTTCTTACGTGTTGGTGAGCGAGAAGGTGGAAGAACCAATCGAAGAAGTGTGGGTTTCTAGCTGCATCACCTATATTAATATTATTTGCGTTTCCGCCCATTTCCTCGATCAGCTGTTATAATCTGCACGGAAAGGGAAACGACCTCTCCAGTCTTTTCTCTCAAACGAGCATGAAAGATTTTTTCCACCCCTTCAACTTGTATAAATTGGTGGCCGGCCACAAATACAGTTACGAAACTGTTTTATGAGTAGGTAGCCAAATGACAAATTCAGTTAAACTGGCCTGGCAAAGTTAGCTTACCGCATCGCCAAACTTATAACACAATATTGAATTCAGTGTAAGAGTTTTCGTACATAGTCAGAATTTATATAATAGTGCTCTGTGGGAGAAAAGTCCTTTTATTTAAAAATAGTTTGAAAGAAGAAATTAGAAGTAATCTGCTCATCTAATCGCCCGGCTGCATTCCAAAGTCGACATTCTGGGTTTTTCTTTACAAAAAATCTGCTAAAACATTAATCGCCTTATTATAAAATTCCAACTTTAGTGGGTACTTGGTTTAAACCAATATCCGCCCAAAACAAGAAGACCTCCCGTAATATGTCACCTCTTTTGTCAATGTCAACTTATTTTGGGTAAATAATGGTTTAAACTTGTATTAAAGTCAGTCCGCGTTTTATAATAAGACTGAATATATTATTTCCCTCTAACAAAAACCATCATGGAACAATAGCTGCATTGATTTGCAGGAAAATTAACAACCCCCGACGACACTATCTAGTGATAAGTGGCGAAACTACATAATATTCTATTTTGTAGCGCCATCTAGTATATTCCAGGTAAATTACAAACCCAACTTCAAGCTTTAAAACCTAATAACTTTTAAACTTCTGAACCGATTTTCATCAAACATAGCTAAGAACCACCGCAAGGGAAGTTGCTTTCACGTAAAAAAACCGCAACAGTCCGCCCATTCGAGCGCTACGATGCCACAGACAGACAGACGTTAGCGTAAAACTTATAACACCCCTCTTTTTTATCGGTGGTTAAAAACCACTATAGAAATTCTAACGATATTCCAGAACAAATCAATATGGGCTTATTGCCATTCAGCGACGACTCGATTGCGCGAGCGTTTGTGACAATTCCATTGGTAATATGCATCGATTGAATTAATGTAGATAACAACTAGGTTACAAGCGAATATACACCTTATTCACATATAATAGAAGTACAATTCGCTCGCTGTAACTGATCTTTTGATAACTGTTAATTGGTGTTCGAGTGATAAGATTGTAACACAGTGGATATTATCATTCAATATGAGTATTTGCAGTGGAATTCTTCCCGAGATGTTCTCATTCAATTTAAGCCTAAGTCGAAGTCTTAAGAACAACCGAATTCTTCTAGACTACAAATCTGGCAGGAGCAGTGTACTCCACCCCCCGATTATATCAAACCTTCAGAGGAGCTAGCGCCAGGTCATAAACTGCCATTGACCAAGCAGAAGCACAGTGCCAGTGTGGTCACGACGACCAGATTTTACAGCACCTGCTCTCATGCCCTTTGTGCTCTACCAGCTGTACCATGCTTGACCTATACTCTGCCTCGGAGGGAGGCGTAAAAGTGGCAACGTATTGGAAGAACAAAATTTGAAATTTGAGCCAGCGACACTATAAGTAGAAGCCTAACCCTCATATTCATAAAAATTAAATATCGTTTGCAAAATCTATTTCAGTTAAAACGTGTTCTGTCCCTTTCCCTCTTTTCAATATTTGACATTGAAAGAACGAGACAAATCATATTTGAACTAAAATAGGTTTTAAGCGGGTAAGTCTACATACTTGCGTATGTATCATCTTTTATCCGAACTTTAGTTTTAGTAGCTAACACTAGTGACTGATTTTAAAAAAGTATCTGACATATATGACCGGCTACCGTTTGGGAACTGAGAGGTTAAAGTCTAACTAAATTTTATTTTATTTTATTTTATTTTATTTTATTATCACACACAACAGATTACAACTATTACTAAACAAATATACAAAACAAGGATTTAAACTAGGTTGCATTCCACAAGAATGTGTGTACATAAGAACTAAACAAGAAGAGTTAACATGTCTAAACAATTCAGGTTTAACAAGAATAAAGAGTATAAATAATAGGTACAATAAACTAGACTAATAAAAATATAAAAATATAACAAGGTTAGCATGTAAAGAAGCCGCTCTCGGCTTGAGTGCCGAGAGTCCAGGCGCAGGGCTTAGACTGCCGGCTTGTGATACAGTATGTCTTTAATCACATTAATATACATATTCAGTTTGGGCAGAAAAACGTCAAAGGTTTGGTTGCCCTTGGAAATTTCATTGCACTGACGAGCCATCCTAACCAGGGGGTTGTAAAAGGAGGTATTATTCCGATACACTTGCAAAGCAAAAGGTCCTATTTGATTTGCTCTACGAGTACTATACCTGGTATGAAATGTTATTTCAGCGAGTAAGGTAGGGACGTCTAATATCGAGTGAATTATTTTATAAATATAAATGAAATCAAAATATCTTCGACGTGTTTCCAATTTCTGTACATTAAATTTAATGAGACGAGCTTCATAATCAGGAGTTTTACGCTTCGACTGTTGACGGTAGCATAAGATCCGCAGGCATTTACGCTGCACTCTCTCTATATTATCAATATGAACATTGAAGTGCGGAGTCCATATTGTACTACCGTATTCTAAAACGCTTCTGACGAGTGTATAGAAAAGGTAAAGAAAAGAATGAGTGCCTTTGAAGTCTTTAGTAGATCTAAAAATAAACCCTAGAAGTTGATTTGCTTTTCTCACTATGTGGTGGTAATGTTCGCGAAATGTAAGTTTATTATCAAAAAGAATCCCGAGATCTTTGACAACATGTGACCTCTTTAGGGTCTGGCCGTTAATGCTGTAATCATTAACGATCCCATTACGCTTGTTAGTGAACGTAATAACGAAACACTTGTCTATATTAAGGTACATTAGATTATTTCTGCACCAATTAGAAACAGCGGTTAAGTCTTTCTGTAAAAGATTACAGTCTTCTACAGAGTTTATAGTTTTAAATATTTTCAGGTCGTCAGCGTATAATAGACATTCACATGATATGTCCTTTATGAGGTCGTTAATGAAAACAACAAATAACAACGGTCCCAGATGTGACCCCTGAGGCACGCCTGATGTTATGTCAGTGGGAGACGAAATGTATCCTCTCAAAGCCACCAACTGACTTCTTTTATTCAAATAGGAGGTCAGCCAGCGAAGGAGACTACCGTGAATACCACAGGAGGCGAGCCTGTTACAAAGTAGTTTATGACTCACTTTATCGAAAGCCTTCGAGAAATCTGTGTAAATAGAGTCAACCTGACCCCTTGTGGCAAAACTTTTACACAGGTAGTTTTTATATACAAGAAGATTAGTGACGGTTGATCTACCTTTAATGAATCCATGTTGATTTTCGGAGATCAGAGGCTTAAAATGGCTGTATAACTGAGTGTGTACTAGGGATTCAAAGAGCTTTGCGAAGCATGACAAAATACTTATGGGTCTGTAATTTTCGCACCGCGACTTGTCTCCGTTTTTGAAAATGGGAACAATATGAGCTATCTTCCATCGACTGGGAAAAACTCCACCCGTAAGGGATTTATTAAATATGATGCTTAATGGTGTGCATAGCTCTTTTCCACAACGTTTAACGAATGAAGGGGGAATTTGGTCAGGACCGGCTCCTTTACTTGCATCGAGAAGCTTGATCTTCGTCATAATGTCTTTTTCAGATATATGAATATGAGACATGGAGTCCATGGTAATACACTCAGGTGACTCGAGATTGTCGTTACTCGTAGCAGAGGAGTTATTACTTTGCTGATCCGATTCAAACACCGAGGCAAAGTATTTTGAAAAAAGCTCACATACACCCTGGCCGGTCGAAGAAGAAGAGTTGCCAAACTGCATGACATTTGGAATAGAGACTCGACCCTTTTTATTATTTACAAAAGTCCAAAATGACTTTATATTGTCAGTCATTGATTCTTCAATAGAGGCAACATAATTTTTATAACAATGATCTATCATTTTTTTGGCTCTAGCGCGTAGTAAAGTAAACACGTCATAATCTCGTGGGTTATTGAATTTTTTAAAAAGTTTGTGATATTTATTCTTTTCTTCGATACATTTTATTAAGGGTTTGCTATACCAAACGGGATATTTATTGGACTTCATAGTTGTAAATGGCGTATATTTGTTAATAATTACAAAAAGATTTTCATAAAAAATATTTACACATTCATCTACGTCAGAGCTCGATAAAAGATTGTGCCAGTCTAATAACTCCAAGTCACGTCTTACGCTATCATAATCACACTTTGCGAAGTTCAAGCGTTTGTTGTTATTATGTTTTAGATTTTTCGGTGTATTACTGAAAGAGGGAAATTCAAATTCTAAAGCAGGGTGATGTCTATCTTTCAAACTTAGCGTATCAGCTTCTGAAACCGTCAATGAATTGACTGATGATAGTACCAGGTCAAGATATCGGCCTATTTCATTAGGTATGCGGTTACTCTGATGAAGGTTGCAAATTGACATAAATTCCTGTAAGAGTAGTAGTTTTTTACATTGTGAGGTGCAAGATGGCTCGTCATTATCAGAAGAGATAAAAGAATATTCAGGTGTATTAAAATCTCCAACGATTATGTTTCTGTCATCTATACAGTGATTCAACAATATCTTTTGACAATTAGAATAAAATTCATCTCTCTTAGTACAATTTAATTCAGGAGGAAGGTAACAAACACATATATTGATTTTAGGGGCATTACAATTGTTCGGCATAATTGTTATCCAGAGATCCTCCAGATTGCTGTCCCAATATGCCTGTCGGAGAACTTGGAATGATTTCTTAACTGCTATAAGGACGCCACCGCCGTCCTCTTTTGAAGAGTTAATGTCATCGCGATCTCTTCTAAAGATGTTATAGCGGGAGTCAACAACCTCTCCATCGAAAATATTTTTATTCAAGTTTGTTTCCGACAGGCATATGACGTCATAGTTAGAATTTAATAGATTTTGATGAAATTGTGATAACTTAGTTCGCATTCCATTAATATTTTGATAATACATACTAATCATAGTGAAAATTTGTAGGAATCAGAATATAAAAACTATTTTTATAGTAAGAGAAAATAATAAACTTTTACAAGAGCTTGTTGAGACAGTCAATGGTTTTGATGTGCTGAGCTGGACTTAGTTCATCTTTACGTATATACACCTGGCCGAAACGAACCCACACAAACTTAAAATTATTGTCTCTGCAAAATTTCCTCGCCACACTGTGCACTTCTTTTGTTTCTGGAGAAAGGTGTTCAGCCACATAAATCCTGCGAGTTTCTCCCGCAAAGCCAATGTGAGTAGAGGCGAGTCTATCTCTAGGATGAGCTTTATTGAAACGAGTGACCGACGACAGGAACAAATCTCGTTGTCTCTGAGATGAAAGGGCAACAAGAATATTGCGTGGTCGCCCAGATGAAGGATTCATTTTCGAAACCCGACGACAGGCTTTTACATCGTTCTCAGGAATGTCAACCTGCAAACACTCGCATAGTTTTTTGAATATGCCAGGTAAGCTTTCGTTTTTGTTCTCTGGCACCTCGTGTATCTCAATATTCATGTCACGTGAGATTTTTTCAATACTTTGAATTCGTGTCTGATATTTAGCAAGTGAATTTTGACATTTTGATATGTCAGATTGCAACTGCTTGACAAGGTTGTCCTTTTCTCTAATCTCGGATCTCAAATCTGCTTGCTCAGCAGCCAAATAGTCCGTGGTAGAGGAGAAATCAGTCTTCAAGTTCTCAATTGCTCGGTTGACGTGCACAACCACCATTTTTTCGATGTCTTTATTAAGAGCTGCTCTCAAATTCATCATAATTGAGGAATCTGGTGCCATCTTTAGGTCAAAAAGTTTGCTAATACTTTCCATCGTAACGGGTTCCTTTGCTAGGACACTTTCCGTGGAGATTCCAACACTAGTGTTGGCACTGTTGTTATGAGTCACGTCGCCAAAAGAAACATTCATTGATTCATTTATCGATTGCGCCTGCCCTTTTTGGTATCTCGGGCGGCAAGGCGTATCGTCATTTTTTAAGCGCCGCGTAACATTCCGACAGTAGGGGCAACTTAATGATTTAATTTGTTCCGGGGTAAGTAGTTGGCTTGAATCATCAGTTAAGTTAAGGCATGCGAAGCAATACTCTGATTTGCAACCATTACATTTCAAATAATTATTTTCCCTTAGTGTAGAATTACAGCCGTGGCAAAGCATTCTTAATTTCTAATTCGAAAAATATGTAAACAATGATCGACGAATTGAGCGAACAAATGTACCAGGCGATTAGAACATACAAAGAGCAAAAGCGTTTACTCATCCACTAGTCACCGCCCTCGGCTTCTATGCGTTTTAGTTGTGGGCAGGACTCGACGACGTCAGGATGCAGCCAATAGCGCGCGGGGTATAGGCGCCGCCCCCTTGTTCGATGCGCTGGAGCAGTGGGCGGGTCAAGCACGTGTGACGTAGTTGCCGCGGAGGATGATGGCCGATGTAGTAGGGTAGGGAAATGACTCACCCACCGTGCGCGCCGCCTGGTAGAATTGAAGAACTCCTCACAGTTTATAATTTCCTATTTTTTCAAAACTATTTTTGTGTGTAAATTTTAATTAAATTTCGAATAAAAAATCGATACGGATAACCTTAGACACGTCTGAACTCCTCAGAGGTCCGGGGAGGGAAAAAGAAATTAGAGTTGGTTGGCGATCGGTCGTAAAACAATAATCCAAATCGTTCATACTGCTCTGGCTATTTGTTCTGGATTTCGCATGGCCTTCGGCATCTTTAGATAACTATATGATTGACATGCATATTATATTCGGACACGAAAGAGAAAAAAATGGAAGTGCTAGTCCGCTATTTTCCAACAAGTAAAATCAGATACTTTTTTCTAAACGTCAAAACAAACATATTCTATGGGATTTGTATGAAATACAGGTAGATGACGTCATAGTTTCTGCAATAATAAATCTAAAATTACGTTAAAATCGATATGTTCAATGAAAAGTGACATTATGGTTTTGGTTTTGCCTGATGATCACGAGTAACGAAGTTACACAAGCAATAAAGATATAAAACGAAGAGTACTTTGAAAGTCACAAACATAACGTGGTAACAATATTACCAGTACTACAAATGCAAGGTTTTCATGGTTATGCTATGAAATGGCTTACTTTAACAGATAATTTCTGTTCTCGTATGTTCGTGGTGCAATTTCAATTCTGACGTATCTAGATTCAACAATCGAAAGCATTAGGTTAGGTTCGGCGATGCAGTGTGCCGTACTAGCCTACAAACCCAGTATGGTTACGTCATAGCACGAAGTTTGAATTGAACCAATATTGCTTTTAAATCGACTTTGTTTATGCTTTTCACGTTTTCATTCCGTTTGTTTGGATGAATTAACTAGAAAGTTTACAAAGCCTAAAGAATATATTATCATTTACATATTTATTAGTTTTATTTTTCAATTTCTTGTTCCAAAGCACATAATCTGCGAACATAAAACAGGTCTGAACATAATTTTTTTATACTAAAAACCAGTATTTTTGAGTAGACACGTTGATACCTACCTTATAACAATAAAAACTATTTACCTTAATAACAATACACAAGTTTAGGCAACGGCGTGCCAGCCTACAGGCCTTACGTCATACAGCCAAGTTTTAGGTTTAGTAACATCATTTGAAGGTTATCAAGCGTACAATACAATTAATTATGTCTCTGTTATTGATACGGCCTCCAAAAACGGTTAGAAAAATTGTTTTTTAAAGTTAATAAAGTTGATAGAGGCTATGGAGAAACCCGGAATATTCTAAAGCAATTTAAGTACCATTGCAGCAACAGAAGTGCGATGATAATATTTCTAAATGACATTTATGTTACCTTACGTCTAATAAATTTGTTATTTGATGCTTTGCAGGTGGCATTACTTTAATGTAGTGAAATGTTGATCTACGAAAAGTTTGATAGCACTCGATCCAAGGTATAAGGCAAGAGGATATTTTGATGGCGTGTACAACAGAGATCCGTGAAACAACTTTAGAAATTGATATAGGTAAATAAAAATATGTCTTCATCATCATTATAAGCTATCATAAACCACTGCACTGCTGTGCTAAGCCTCCTTTTGCCTATGCCAACCTGTTCTGTCATTGGCCATGGTAACCCAGTTCTTCAAAGCAACTTTGCTTAATATCAATTTCTACTTAATTTAGCAAAATTGTAAGAGGCTTTCATTCAAGAAATACCAAAGAAGCTGCACAATAAAGAATTAAAGTCACTTGAATAGTGCCTAACAAAGAAGTCCGATAGTTTGCTGACGTCTTAAGGATAAAGAAGCTCGGAAAATACTTTAATGCAACCGCAATTTAGCTCGCAGATGCGATAGACCATTTTACAGTAATTTTCTTCAACTTAGATGTCATTACTTCAGAATAGTCTTAATCGTGTATTGTTGTAGAAGTTTTTTATTCCGTTACAACACGGATTCTTGATCGTATTTTCATCCCCTTAATCCCATTAGCGAATGAATTCAATAATTTGGTGTCTCTGTAGGACGAGATTTTAATCAAAATGTCATTACTGTCTACTCTCAAGGAAGTAAAGGGTGATCCTTTGTATCTTAGTTTACAACTTCTGTACTTTCTTATCGTTCTCTTTTCAAATCCCAATCTTATCAGTACATACTGTGTTAGAATAGTCACTCAGATTTGTTTATAATTTTTCTTAATCCATATAAAATAGACAAATTTCCTGTTTCAACATAGAAAATATCAGAATACGTTAGTCGCGCCGAATATATATAATATGGTAAGTAGGTATTCCTAATACGCAAATACCTTCTTTCATTTCGTCACGTGAAAACGAAGCAACAGCCACAGCCGGAACAAATCCCCAAGTAATTTTTGCGCCCAAAAAGTTGGAAGACATGGAGGCTTTTTATCGCGCAGTTTCCGTTCGGGATTCGGAAGCTTTTACAGCAGATCTTCCGCCACCGCTCCCTTTTTACACGCTCTGGTTTTTACGAAAAGTCAGCGAGATTATTATAAATAAGGCTGAAGACATATCAGATAAGTAAATTGTCTTTAGAAGTTGATTGGATTCTTACTGATAAGCATTGTACCTTTTGAAAACCTGTGGTCGTAATGCAAATTCTACGTAGTTACTGGCCGTTGAATAAACTGGTCTCTAACTGGATCAAAAATGTATAATCGTCTACCAGACTTAGTCTATTTCAATGTATTTTATCGGCAGTGATCGTTTCGAATTGCTACAATAGGCAATTTAAAGAAATAAGTGAGATATCTATAGTATATTGAACAAAATGAATGAGTTGTTTGTTACAAGTGTTACATTGCTGTGGTCCCTGTCTTGATCATCGCTTATAATTCTCTCTTTTGATGTTGTTTCTCCCATTTGTTGCGTTACAGACGTTAATTTAATAATAATTCAACAGGAATCCTAATTTTGTAGTAATTGTATCATCACTTTCTTAGAACAACGTAAACGTGCACCTTTATTGGGCGCTCTAAGCTTTTAATTCACAGCTTTATAAAACCGCAACATGTAACCTAATTTCCAGTTAACGACGACGACGCAGATAACTACAAACACGACAATGAGCTATCTGCCTTATCTGGTGAGCTGCTATCAGGAAATTACTAAGTAATTCCGTCGATACCTTATCGTATCGTAAGGACTAGTGAGTGGAAGTCAAGATTGTGACGCCTTCGACTCCAGCTAATGGGAGTTTGGCATTGATAGTTTTTGATACGAGTGACGAAAACACTGTAATGATGTTCGCTGACTGCCTCCGTAGTCCAGTGGTCAAGGCGTTCGCCTTGTGACCCGGAGGTCATGGGTTCGATTCCCACTGGGAAAAAGTACTTTGTAAAAAGTTGTTTCCAGTCTGGATAGGATATTGCAGGCTTGAATCACCTGATTATCCGAAAAGAAAGATGATTCCGTGTTTCGGAAGGCACGTTAAACTGTGGGTCCCGAACGCTACCTAGCGTTTGATCATCTAACTATCCAAGGATTGGTTCCTAGTTTGCCCTTTGGGTTGTGGAGGTGAGACGGCAGTCGCTCTGTGTAAAAACCAGTAACCTCGTCAAATCTCCTTGGTTAGGTAGCGGACCCCGGGCTCTGAAACGTTACTGCTAAGGTTGCAACCGGGAATACGCTCGGATGATGATGATGATGTTCGCTGATTAGTTGAAATACACATCACGTCTTTATCCTTTACTAAAGCCTAGGACAATAAAATCTCGAGGCCACATTCGGCACAATTAACTATGGGCGTAGAGGTGGAAAAGTTAATCAAAATATTGACTTATAACGTTGTTAGCCGCATCACCTATTCATATGATTCAAAATCTCGCCCATTTGCCGACATTGTTTTAACAACTTGCGCGGCAAGAACAGCAGCTAGTGCTTTCGACGTTTATTTTTTGATAGAACGGAGTATGTCTTGAACTACATTTTCTAAACTAATGGAAACGCCTAAGCGCCATTTTTTTTAATTTTGCAGGAGGTTAGCCATAATCCTACGGATTTATTAGTCTCAACACCTCAAGTTAAAAACATTGGCACAATATCGTGCTATTTAAAAGGTCCTCACAGCCAATCTTTTAACGCAAGAAAATACTGATGAATTCGGCCAGATCAATAAATTGAGGACGATTGTTCCGTATCATTAGAATTCCAAACAAGGAAGTACAATATTTTTGTTTTTCAAAAATTCTAAGAAGGCTAATATTACACAATTTCTTATTTTTTCTAAAAAGCTTTGTTGACTGCGTAAATGTATGCGGTTCCATAGGCTCTACAACTACACCACACGGTAATTGACACGTACCCAATTCTTCATTAGACAAACAGCAGTTGGTCGGTCTAATTTTAAAGCAAACATAAGCTTCCTTGCCTACAATAATACTGTTGAATTCTACGATCTTCTAAATGCCCTATGTACGTAAATGATGCATGGGTTCTACATGCTAATAGCCTCATCTAATTCCTCATTACTGTCGGTGCGGTGCGATCACGGGCTATCAATTACACTTAAAACCGGTCATTAGGAGGCTAACCGCAACCGCCACTTGATATCGTGGCCTAGTGTAGTATTTCATATCATATTCAGCGTTTGTTTCATTTTGTTCATCTTTTGCAGAATATTTCAAATATTGAACGGGTACCTTTTTGTTTACTTTTATATCATTAAAAACGTCTAAAAATATAAGAAAGAAAGATAGAGGCAAGGAGAGAAAAAGAAAGGCCTAGAAGAATGTTCATGGATGAAGTAAAGAAAAAGGCAGAAGGCTGAGAACTACCACTTCCTGGAAAGACAACTTCCTAAAACGACAACTTCCAAAAACGCATATTGCGAAATAGACAATATCGAATAGGCAAGTCAATTTGCCTGAAGATCGGGAGGCATGAAAAATACTCCACCGAAAAGAACATAGTTCTTTATTATACAATGTGTATTTTTAATACTTGCCTGCCTCCGTGGTCCAGTGGTCAAGGCATTCGCCTTGTGACCCGGAGGTCATGGGTTCGATTCCCACTGGGAAGCATACTTTGTGAAAAGTTGTTTCCAGTCTGGATAGGATATTACAGGCTTGAATCACCTGATTATCCGAAAAGAAAGATGATTCCGTGTTTCGGAAGGTACGTAAAACTATGGGTCCCGATCGCCACCTAGCGTTTGATCATCAAACTATCCAAGGATTGGTTCCTGGTTTGCCCTTTTGGTTGTGGAGGTCAGACGGCAGTCGCTCTGTGTAAAAACCAGTAACCTCGTCAAATTTCCTTGGTTAGGAGGCGGACCCCGGGCCCTGAAGCGTTACTGCTGAGGATGCAACTGGGAATACGCTCGGATGATGATGATGTGTATTTTTAATACTTGATCAAACGAAATGTGCGGATATCAGACGAAATATTATATAGATAAAAACCGGAAAAAAAAACGTTATTAAGACTTTAATTTTTTTTTGTAATTATCGTTGATTTTGGTTGTTGGTTTGATTTTTATTTTATTTTTCGCAAATGTGCGTAGAAAAGCTTTACGTTCTCTTTCTATAAACTGTAGTTCATAAAATAGTTTGAAGGGTTATCTAAATGGCTTGGTCAAGACAAAATTTTAAATGATATTTCCGTTTCATTTCAAATTGGGGCAGTACTGAACCCTGAAAAATTAATGTATCCCCTTAAGACGAAGTTTCAAAAGAGGGCGCCACTTTAGCTACCACTTCGTCTTAAAGCTTCGTCGGTAATACCGCAATGCCGTTCACGACAAAAAAAGAGATTGTTCATCAAAATTAACCTAATCAAGCTAAATAGCAATTTTAACAGCGACCTCCAAAACTTTCTCGTGAATTTTGAAGCGTCGCAAAAATTGGGTAATCTCATTGAACATTCAAAGCCAGTTTCAATGCAACATATTCTCACGTCGAATTCCTTGACATTTCGATGCCAATCTATCATTGTCCAGTTGACTATACGTCATGGGTGCAGTGCAGCGCTTGATCTAAGGCAAATATTTGGAATATACAAGGTTTATAGTGCGTAGAATCTTAATCAACATTCGCATTCTTTTAAGCGACAAAAATTAGCGTCAAATTAAATTTTTTGTTCAGTAATTAGACCTTAACAGGCATTTTATTTTTTTTATTTAGTTTTACCTTTGTCGTTGCCTGTCTGTTTTCAAATCTTGCAAGTCAAAGTTTTTCCCCTTCCCGGTTTCCGAATGAGCTGAAATTTTTCACGCATGCGTATATCACGTGACAATGCAATATTATGATGACATGGAGCTGATGTGGCCGCTGGAGCCGGAATGCAACCTTAGGAACTCGTTTGATTCGTCTTGAGGAGCACTTTAAACTTCCTTGTTTTAGATCGGAGGTTCCCAAACTTATTTTGTCAAACGCCCACTTAAAAATCAGTTATTTTGTAGCGCCCCCCATTTTTTTCACCATAAAAACCTGAATCACATATTTGTCTTGCCTGTAGTTTAATTCAACCTATATTCTAAACTAGACTTTTTTACAAGAGAGAGCAATAATAATACATACACCAGTACATTAGAGTATCTTTAATAAAAAAATAATAATAATCAACATTGTTAATTTTAAATAAAAAAATAGCAATAATAATACAATTTTACAATAATAAAGAGTATCGGAAGTGGGGACCTCACCTGCGAAACTTTAAAACACGAAATTTTTTCAGTGTTTGATTCCTTTAACGATATAAATAGCGTTGTGTTTATATTTGTACAATAAAAAAGGATATAAATATGAACTAATAAATGGATGTTGTGTAGTAAGAGGATTTTAATTTCAGTGAATTTTAAAATATGAAATAGCTGAAGTTATAAATCACTCATTGCTTAAATCACATCAGCGCCCCCCAACTTTATTCTGGGCCCGTTACCGCCCCCCTTAAAGCCTTCAGCGCTCACAAGGGGGCGTTATCGCCCATTTTGGGAAAGACTGCTTTAGATAAAAGCTTGTTCAAAATATATATTACTTGTTACACTTCAATTAATATAACTCGCAGCAAAATACCGACGTCTTTTGAGTGTCAAATACCAAGATCCTTTCGAGTCGTAAAAGCAGCAAGTGAGAATTATACAGGATACTCTTCATGGAAACTTACTCGTATCTATCTATGGATTCTTAGAACACCAATGCTGAGAAAACGCGTGAGGAATACACCTCTCTCATCTTCCATCATTTTATTTATTAAACCCCTATAGGTTAATTGCACGCCCTGTTCAAATTTATAAATTCAAAAACGTTGAGTTTGCAAAAAGTTGAGTTAAAAAAAATTCAATAGTTTATAATTTATAGCCCTTATTCTATATTTCTATTCATACCCTGTGTGTATTTAACCCGATTGAATATAACCTGTGAAGAGAAACCATATTAGATATAAAGGCTTGTTACGAAGTGGACGTTACGTCACTTATAAGCTTGTCCTACCTACCTAATAGAAACAGAACCTTGAATGACCTACGCATTGTTGACAAATGTTTACGCTAACAATTAGCTCCTAGCGTTTTATTACTGCGCAATGTCACAGACTCAGATTACCTCAGATTACCATCGAAACATATTATGCCGTTGTTGCGCGAAACTTCGGCGTTATTACGTCTGCATTGCTATTCAAATTCCTAGCAACACTGCCGTAGTTACGACGCGTTTTGCCGCAGAACTTCAGTCGCGCTACTTCGGCACAATTCGTCTTATTTATTATACATGGACTAACTTTAACTTGGTTTAAAACACTATCCTCCAAAATTAGCGTTACAGCAATAGTATGGACTATCGATAGTATCGATAGCGAATAGTTTGTAATACTATGTGATATTCATTGTGAGTTGACGTTATTGGAGAAAATGCTGCAGTGCAGTTTGTTACCGCTTCTTCTGCACTAGCGCTTTGGAGGCGGCAGTAAACTTAGCTCTAAGTAACTTTTTGACGTCAACAATTATTGTGCAATAAAACAAAGTGACGATTATTAAGAGATATTATAAATATCATATGATAATAAAGATATATTTGAATTTGAATTTATGATGACGAAAACTATCGATAGTTAGTATTGATTATAAAACATCAATAGTAACGATAAATAAATAAATAAATATATCGGAACAAATAACACTGATTGAGCTAGCCCCAAAGTAAGTTCGATACTTGTGTTATGGGATACTAACTCAACGATACTGTATTTAATAACAAATACATATATAGATAAATATCCAAGACCCAGGACAATTTGAAAAAGGCCATTTTCCAACTTGCCCTGAACGGGGATCGAACCTGGGACCTCTGGGTGGCGGACTAGCATAGTGACCACTACGCCACGGAGGTCGTCATCAACGATAGGATCGATATTTTGACTATTTTTCAAAGTCCTGCAATATTAGCCCAATTTAAGGTGTCATTGTCTGGTGAGATAGTGGCATTTTTCTAGGTGTCGTCTTGTTTACGGTTGGGTGGATTACCGTTTAAACTTTTTAAACCAAGTAATTAAACTTAGTTCGTGTTTTTGTATTAAGACTGCGCGTCTTTAGCACAACATAAATTACTTCGGCAACGTCAGGTCGTTTGTAGAGCTTCTTTGCTGCCGGCGGCTGGTCACTCGTGAACACAGTTATGTAAGATCAATTACAGTCAAAACAATCAAAGGCAATTTAATTTGAAAATGTTTACGTAAATGGAGTTTCGGAAATATTGTCAAACTTAAGTATACATATATTTTAGAATCACGTGTAATTTCGTTACGAGATAGAAGGGCACGTCCGTAAATGAACGAGCGAAGTTCTCAAAGACGATACGACAATTAATTTGTATGACTGTTCTACTATAACTCCAGTATATTCTTTGAACGTAACTTTGTGAAATTTTGCAGGCGAGTGGATAAAGATCAATACATTTTTTAAGTTTGAACATGTGCCAAATCGGTCAAGAGGGGGCCGAGATATGTGAGATTTTTTAAAGGGTTCGCGAGATCACTTCCGGCGCAGATCGTAAAAGCTAGTCGGGGGAATAGGCGACATTCTGAATCATATCTAGACGATGCGGCTAACAACAGCAAGCCAGCTTATTTCTTCTTTTTTTTTTTTTTTTACTTCTTCTTGTGGAGACTTTTAAATGGCTTTTTATTTCTTATTTTCTCTAATCTGTATTTATAGCTATAAGTCTTCCTAAAATGTAATAAATAAATAAATAAAATAAAAAATCACTATTTTGATTCCTTTTTTCTATCTTCGTGCCTAGGTATTAAACGTGGGTGTTACACCCTTGGGATATGTCTGCCTTTTTTGGTATAAAGTGGTGTTGGTGTATCAGAAGGTATATGTCGTGAGTTTAAAGTTCGAGGCGAATTTAATAGTAACTTTAAAATCATGTTTGTTTCTTTACGAGGGCCTTCCTCAAAGTACCTGTGGGTCACGGCCCAAAGGGCATTTTCGTTATAATTAACATCGTACCTACATGCGTAAATTCTCGCTACAAATATTCTTCACATCCCTATCCACACCTATCTGCATGAGGTATGTACATACCAAAACATTACACAACATAAACATACACTTGTCTTACGTTTGACAAATTACTGCATCAACCTTGGGACCAATCAAGCTGATACAAATGATTTCCAACCTTACACTCATGACGTTTAAATCCAAAGTGTGTAAACAGTACTACTAATTCTAGTAATGTAGTGACCTTGACAGCTTCAGATCATCTGGTGATCTGGCCGAGTGACTATAACAAAATTTAGCTTAAAAATATTGTGAAAACTTACTTCAATTAACAGAAATAATAGTTTAGGAATGATATGGAAGTGCCAATCTAGGTATGTGCCTAAATACTGGTGTATATTATTGAAAATTTGATGATTCTTAAATGCAAAATAAATGTTAATCTTCCTTGTTAGTTTCATAGATGACTTCAAATAAATAAAGCAAAAATATAAGCGTTCAGATGTGAAATAATATTTCAAGAAGAGTAGTTGCAGTAGTACACCGAATAAGAATGTTTTGAATTTGTACATTGAGGTGATGGTCACACCGACGATGCAACTAAGCCATGAGTGGGTCAATGTGAGGCTAAGTACGACATGGCTCACGACATCCAGGCGATGTTTACGGTGCACGATGGACGAAACGATCAACGCTAACACCCACGCTGCCAGCTGACAGGCCTCTGATGACATTTTTCAAAATTTATGTACTTAAGAGTTTTCTTCCCATTTTATTAACATCCTGCCCAACAATAGGACTGTTTTTTTTATTATACTTTAACTAGAAACAATAAAGGAAAGAAAAAATGCTAGTTGCATTTAGTCCAGGTAATTGATAATACAGTAAGAACCCGAAATTAATTACAGTGTTGGTGGACTACCAGTGGACTTGACCATAATAAGAAGGTATCCAGGTACATCAGTAGGACTCTGACAGGTGAGCATCAGCCGGAATGAGTGAGCGGTGCGCGCGTGAGGCATGCGCGCCACAACAACCACAAAGCCATGAGGAGCGTACAAAGTTACTGACGACTCACCGAAATGAGACGTTATATTGCCATGGCCGTTAGCCAGTGGCAAGGCCGTCACCAAGTCTTGCACTAAAAAATAACGACTATCATTTAACATTTCAGATATAACAACTAACATACAATATGTTGCAAATAGCACTGGCTCTTATCAACCAACTTCCAATTGGTTTTGATAATTTACACTTTTATTAGCTAGACTTATCAACAGTGGAGCGATTAAAAACTTTATTTTACACTCATAAAAGATATTGTAGACTGCTGTAAAACATTTTATGGGGCCTAAAACATTACTTAGTGTAAACGCAACGAATTTACAACTATCGGGTCTAGAATGACCTTATTATAAACGAAATAGGTCAAATTGATAACAGCAGCGCGACTGATAAGAATCTTGTAAGAATAGCGCACACAGCTGAATCGACCACGAATGTCAATGTTATGTTCGCAAGTACGCAATGAAGTAAATCAACATTACATTCTCGGCTATGTAATAGCTAGTGTGTACATAAAAGCTGGGAGGAGCTTACCGGAGCTGAAGTGGGATCTCTTGACGTCTCCATTTTCTGAGTCAACGTCTAGGGGTCGTTTTCTGGAATCCGTGATTTCCGGACTGGGACAAGTATCCATTCCTGTGTCAGCGGCCATGTTGAATTTCAGGGCAAAACTTTAAACTTCTCTAGCATAATTCCCATTACGTAATTGCTTCAGAATGCGTATACTGATGCGGCACTTAGCATTATTACAACATCATCGGTTACACTTAACACTTAAACAACTAAATACGAATAAAATTGAATATTTGTGTGGTCTAATTACTAAAATAAAGGAGAGAAGTGACACTATGATTGTTACGTCTAAACGTTTTGTGAACGTTTGTCGATACTGCGGCTGCTGTTGTGTGTGGAGAACAATCAACCTGAAGTTATCTGCAAATGTCTTTACGCCATGTTGGCAATATTGCACCTTGACAGCAACCAGCTGATTATTTTAGTGATGGAGGAAATCTCGACTAACATTAATTAAATATTTGATTTGTTTGAAAATAAAAGTATGATATTGTCACGTAATTACTATTAAATTTTTCCGCAATCATACAAATATAGCCAAAATTTTTGTTTGCGGAAAAGGAATTGTCCATCATTTATCACGTTTCTTGTCTAAATCATTCCATACGCTTTGCTCGGATAATGATGTTCCACTCAAACAAAGAAAACAACAGTCAGTAAAATATCCGGTTTTTGGGTTCCAGGGTTCTTTTTTCCGGGCAAAAAAATTGGTATCCTGTAACTGCTCTGGACTCGTGCTGGAACTATCCCACTGCCCTTTGGCCGTTCTACTCAATTTTACGTAATTTGTCTACCCAACCGGAATTGCGCAGCATCACCATAGCCTACGATATCTTGGACAGTGGTTTGATTTTTTAACTACCGGTATCGTTGCGGTGAACACGACAATGCTCGTTATTGAATTTAAAAAAAAAATAAGTTAAGGTTTATAAATGTAAGGCACAATCTACCTAAAATATAAAATACATATTTTTTGAGTGAACACAGTCTATGATAAGGAACAACTTTCTCCATGAAATATTATATCGAAATATGAAAATAATTTTTTTGCTTTCAAAACCACACTCGGAGCAGCTAATTAATCAGGCAATTCAGGGAGTCAATTTTAATTTCCTTCAATCAATCAAAAATTGCTCCTTCAGAATAGTGTTAGAAAGTAACTCCTCGTTTTATATATATAGTTTTCGATTATTTATGAGATTAATCGCAAATCAGTGTCAATAAATGGTTACTTTTAAAATGATGTCTTTTGAAAACTACGCTTTATTTAGAAAAATTATTTGCTCTAGGCACTTTGTTCCTAATGGGCGTCTTCTGATCCTGTCTCTTAAGCACATCTTTTTTACAAACACCGGCCTTTACAACTTACAAGTCGCAGAATCTTATTATTCTCTTTATTTATTTTAATACTCTTACATTCGATTTTATAAAATATCTATAGAAAGTAAAATATAAAAAATACTACAGAATTTACTCATTTTATACAAAACCTGAATAATTTTTATTATATTTATTATTTGATCATTCATATTGATTAAGATTACACATCGCACTCAACTGTGTAAAGCACTAAAACGACATAATGCGCCATGCCACAAAATGGCCAATCAGCAAAAGCGGGAACTTCAGGCGTATGTTACGGCGGAATTTTCAAAGAATTAGAACATTCACTTTGTTAAAAGTCATTCATCATCTGAGATATGGGTAGGTTATTGTTCTTTGATCATCATCAATTACCTAAGAATTGAAGATACAGGAATAACTATATCAAAAAAGAAATAATTTAAATTGATAGAAATAGAACTGCGCCGGTACTATTGAACAAAATTAACCGCTTTAGTGCGTTGTGCCGTATTAACCAAACTGTTTCAAAATAGGGCGCGAATCGTTCAGCGCTGCGCGTGTCAAATGCATATTTAGGTCAAGTTCTTCACCGCGGTGCCTAGACTGCATAGGTACTTAGTTCTCTCCCAGAACCAGGCACAGCAGCTATCTAATTTGTGCACAGCAGTGTCTGATTCTGTGAAAGATTAGTTATAGAGAGGTTGGCTGGTTACTGGGCTAGGTCAAAGGGACTGAATATAATATGAGGTTACTTTTGTTACGGGGTAGACTAACTCGTTTATAAATGTGCCATATTGTTTCGATTATAGCCATGTTTTGCACAAATGCTGTCGAATCAGTGACACACCCCTCTATAGGACGCACTATTGGGCTTAGCTCAAGCATGCCTACCCACCGCCTTATAAACAGTATTATTTCTCTTCCTTGTCACTAGATGGTGCTTTGGCTATTAATTAAAAGATTAAATTGAAATAAAGTAGTACTAGATATTATTAATTAAATATGACATAAACGAAATGCAATAAATATTTTTAAAGCATTGTCGATACTTTCTTTGCCACTTGTTTGCTTGTCGTGTCTGCTGCCATCTCTGTGTGCCTACCGGCAACTCTAGTTTCGCCTACTTTGGGGACCTCCAATCGTTTCTTTGGCGTTGGGTATCGTTGGTTACGTTGGTAATTATATTATCTTTGGCGCAAGAATATAATAGCTTTGAGATTTATTGTTCAACCTTTAGAAAGGTTTATTTAAACTATTGAATAATACCTATGTAGGTAACATTAAATCAATATGTATAATTTATCGTCAATCGTTCTAATAAGAGTCTTACTGGAATTTATCTAAGTACAAATAACTAACTCACTTTCATGCTGGTCTCGGAGAAAAGAAAAAACCTTGAACAGCTGTTTCTATTCCCGCGCAGATAGTAAAAGCCGATCGAGGGTATGGCGAAAATGCGTATCATGTTAACAAGACAATGCGGTTAGCAATTAACCCGCATCATTATTTTATTTAAATAGAAAATAGGATTTATATTGAATTGAAACAAATAACTGTCTTGAGGGCTTTTTTGTAATTTTTAATTTTTAACAATTTATCAGTTTTTAAATTTTTTGTTAATTTAATTTGAATTATTAATTTAATTTAAATCAATGTTATTACTAAGTTGTCTGAATAAATTGATATTATTATTATTATTTCCATTCCTTTTCCCACCATCACGCTAAAAATGAGTTTCTTTCTCTAGTCTTGAGAAGCGCTGGTATCGGTAGCTTTTCTTTATAGACTGGAACAGCGTAGTACTAACATAACAATTTTTAATTGCACTCTCTCACTATATTGATGACCATATAGATACCATTGGATTTCTTATGATGCTCTGAATGCTCTGATCATGGATTTGTCGGTCGTCAAGTGATAAAGTTGGTGGAAGGGGGTGGAGCAGCTTTCATAGATGGCGAGCTCAGTTTCGTTTTTACGCTTTTTTTTCGGTATGTACTGCACCGATTTCTCAAATGTAAACGAATTTTGAAAGCTTATAAAAAAATGAGAGATTTTTATTTATAGACTGCCATCTATTTGCCATAGAAGCCGAGTTATCTTTTGAAATATAGGTTTTCAAATATTTTCCTAAGAGTATTTCCATAAATTTCTCAGTAACCATGCATACATAATTTGTAGATTATATATTTAGCAATTCAACAAGGTATGTATCACAGGCGCGGTCCGAAGGGGGGTCACCCCCCCCCCCCCCCCAAATCTAAGGTCAAATTGAAAAATTACAAAAATTTGCCACATAATAAAAAGAAATTTCTAGCTATGTTACAGCGATAAATTTATAGTCTGCTGACATTTAATGGTGTTTTTACGCAATAATGTTTATTTCAGTCTATTATAGTGTTGTGAGGGACCCCCACCAAAAATTCAGGCTGCGACCGCGCAGAGTGAGTGATTTTCGCTACTTCTTCCGCGTAGAAGTCTAGAAAATGTTTCTAATATGATTTTTATTTGTTTTTGTACGTTAATAATTTTGTTATGAAATGACATTAAAAACAAAAATTTAAAATGTTTAAATACTTCTTCAATATAACAATCTTTATAAAAGTGTAGGGATTTAAAGGCCTAGCGAGCGGACCCGACGAACCTTGTCGAGCTCCCGCTCCCGCTCCCGCTCCCGCTCCCGCTCCCGCTACCGCTCCCACTCGCGCTCCGCTCAAACACGTCATGTTTCTCGCTTCAAAAATGACGAAAATTCATACAAACTTGCAATCCCTATTCCACCCCTATAGGAATGTTATTTTCAAAATCTAATGAATGCATAATTATTTTTTACTAACTACTAAAATAAATTTAAAAAATCGTGTCTCTCACTTTAAAAATTACGAAGTTTTATACAAACTGGCAACCCTTATTTCACCCTCTTAGGGATGGAATTTCCTTTCTTAGAGGACGTCTCCTACCTAGTCACAATCTAGGTACCTATCTACCAAATTTCATCTTCATTGGCTAAGTAGTTTTCGAGATTTTGTGATGAGTGAGTGAGTGAGTGATTTTCGCATTTATATATATATAGAAGAAAAAGATAGATAGATGTAACAAAAACCCTGTCCGATCGTTGTAGGAGCAACTCAAATCGTCAATGTGAACAACTTTTCCTATGGGACCAATGTTTAAACTCAAAGAAAGAATCGACACTTCATACAAATTGCCGGGCCGGTCGAACACTTTAGTATGAAAATGTCGATATTTTTTTCGAGTTTTAATCTTAGTTCAATAGAAAAAGTTGTTCATATTGATGGTCTGAGTTGCTCCTACAGGGATCGGACAGGGTTTTTGTTACATATTGTAAAGTTATAACAAGTGGTGATTGCTATTACGTCACGTGACCCAAATCGTCCGCCGAGAACGGTAATAGCTATTCATAATCATAATTACATGCTAAGCGTTACGCTCGTACTGACCCGAAAAGTATGGGGCTTTCACTTTTACTTGGCTAATGTGCGCAAAAAATTTACTATTATAGTATAGCCGGAGACGTAGAGGATCACAATCGTCATCTGAAATAACCTAGAATTAGCGCTGCATAACTATCGAAAGTTTGTCTATCGATAATTGACCTGGAAAAACAGTCACATAGGACTATCGATAGTATCCATTGTCAATAGTTTGCAAATTGCAATACTATTGATGAAAGGTAAAACTATCGATAGTATCGATACTATTGAATTTAGACACTATCGAAACTATCGATAGTTTTTAATTGATACCATCGATAGTATCGATACTAATAATAAATATCTAATAAATAAATATATATTAGGGACAAATAACACTGATTGAGCTAGCCCCAAAGTAAGTTCGAGACTTGTGTTATGGGATACTAACTTAACGATACTATATTTTATAACAAATACATATATAGATAAACATCCAAGACCCAGGACAATTTGAAAAAGGCCATTTTCCGACTTGCCCTGACCGGGGATCGAACCCGGGACCTCTGGGTGGCGGACTAGCATGGTGACCACTACGCCACGGAAATCGTCAATAGGTACTGTAATTACTTTATGTACGAAAAGCTATAGATAGCTAAATTACTATCGATAGTATTATAATATTAATATTCGTCACAATACTGTCGATAGTTTTTAATACAAATAGTACCTTTACTATCGATACAATCGATTGTCCTATCGATATTGTGACTGTTTTTCAAGGCCACGATAGTATCGATAGACTATCAATATTTTATAACATATATAACACTATCTAGAATATACTAGCTGGATGATATGGAGGAGTGTGACAGTTGAAACGACAGAGAATAATAGCCATATAAGTTTTATGAAAAAAGCAAATATTTTTTGATTTTGTACAAACTTTCGTTGTAAGGCCTGTGTTGGAAAGTACATAACGAATTCATTACCTTAAATATAACTACATACAACGTGGATGGGACATACATACGTCATACCCGTAATAAACATTACCACGGGCTATACTAGATCACTAAAGTATAATGAAGGAAAAATAACAGTCAAAATACCAAATAAATCGACCTTCCCATACAAATTGACCGGGCGGCTGGACACCTTTGTATGAAAATGCCGATTTTTTTTTCTATTTTGACTGTTATATTTATTGGAACGAAGTTCCTTACGGCAGGCTTGGAGGAGATAGGGATTTTGCTGCGCGACCGAACTGAAAAAAATGTGATAGTAAAACCGTAAGGATGACCTCGTTAAATAAAACCGTTAAATGAGACGTGCGCAGGCGCGACAGTCGTATACACAAGCGAGTAGTGTATAATACCTTTCTCTTCCTTTGAGCACGATTTTTCTTTTGCAAATTGTGTCGATTCTACATTAGCCGAAGGAACTTCGTTCCTACCTGGTGTCCCACGACACCACATTTCTTTTTTTATTTTACTATAGTGATGTATTATAGCTCGTGGTTCGATTTATTATGGGATTTATGGGTATGTTCCTTCCACATTGTCTATTTACACGATGTGCCGTCCCCACGTGCGGATGGAGATTGGAGAGTGATAAGTAAAGGAAAAAGTACCAACCGCATCTCTTTCAGCGATGGACGAGAATCTGTGTAATCATGCGGCTAACAACCCAATTGTGATATCCTTTTTATCTACACATGTAACCTTTATAAAATATAGAGTATCATTAAGTTGGTATCCCATAACACAAGTCTCGACCTTACTTTGACGACCTTCGTGGCGTAGTGGTCACCAAGCTAGTCCGCCACCCAGAGGTCCCGGGTTCGATCCCCGGTCAGGACAAGTTGGCAAATGGCCTTTTTCAAATTGTCCCGGGTCTTGGATGTTTATCTTTATATGTATTTGTTATACGAGTATAGTATCGTTGAGTAAGTATTCCATAACACAAGTTTCGAACTTACTTTGGGGCTAGCTTAATCTGTGTGATTCCGTAAAGGTATATTTATTTTTACTTATCATCATGCTAAAAGTGGCCTTTGGTTATTATAGTCCAAAGCTCTGTCTTCCAAGTAATAAATAAATACGTGATAAGTACCTACATTTGTTTGTAAGTATAATCATACGGCGAGCACCAATTACCTAACAAGGTCTCCAGTGTATTCTATGAAAAAAAAAACAACTTTGGCATGTTTTACTTTATATTAGGTAAGCTAAATAACAATAAAGTACAAAATCTGACAAGGTTACACTCTTGGTACAGGCGTGAGAATCGATCTTATTATTTCAGTAAATATTTACAATAACATTTTTTGCAAATTGCATTTTTTAACGGAAGACCTTAGTCTTCATATGACAACCCCTTATTTCTTCTTTATTAGCCAATAAGGGACCATCCATAAATTACGTCACACGAATTTTATGACTTTTTGACTCCCCCCTCCTTGTCACAGTTGATCACAATTTTGAGACCCCGCCCCCTAGTGTGACGTCACAGACACTATTTTTTACTACTAAATATGATTATTTAACTGATAAAGCTGGAAACATTTTAGTTTGTTTATTATAAGTTGAAATATTATGACCCCTCCCACACCTTGTCACACTTCATTGTACTCCTCCCTCCCACTTAATGCGTGACGTAATTTATAGATGGTCCGTTACAGTCCACTGCTGGACTAAAGGCTCACCCAATAAAGGGAGGGTTCAAAGTTCAAAATTAAGAGGCAGTATGCTCATAATCACCGATCGCCACACTATCATGACAACTTCTATCGTTTTTTCCTGAGTCAAAAATAAATTATTTGACTTTGCTAAGAGAAAAAAAAGTTACAAAATAATGTCACTTTTCATTGATCATTCCATTTTCAACTTGATTTTAGATTATTAATGCAGAAAAACTGTTATTGAGAACAGTTTTGACTCCCAAGAAACCATGACGTTCACTGTTCGGTATTTCATACAAATCCCATTGTTTGACGTTAAGAAAAAAGTATCTAATTTGACTTGTTGGAAATTAGTATCAGATCTTCAAAATCAAGGGATATAAATCACATGACATTGTCACAAAAAAAAAGTATATTTACATAAATTTAATGCAGTGATTATAGTTAAAGATCACAAACATAATTTAAGGTATACTGAATCATTATCATATCACTTTTTCAATTTGATCCACTATGCTATAGTAAAAATATAAATGTTTTATTCTGGTTCCTATAAAAGTCATTAATATGGGTTTTTAATAATATGGGACACGAGAGCACAGTGACGTCTGATCCAATAAGGTGCTGTCATTGGATACAGATTTGACGGAGCAAAAGAACCTGTCAACTGGTTGATCCAATCACAACAGTTGATTGGACCTGACGTCACTGTGCTGTCAGCTGGTGTCACATATTTGTGAATACCCTCATTTCACAGGCACATCATTTCTATACTTCAGACGAAGGTGGTAGCTAAAGTGGCGCCCTCATTTGAAATAAATAATTTGATTTGTATCAATGTCTAGAAAGACCTTGTAACTATTTTATGAATTACCTTTGAAATTATTACTAATAGTCCGTCTAGTTTTAAAACTGTTTTTCGCCAAAAGTGGCCACTTTTGGCGAAAACAGTTTTAAAACTAGACGGACTAACATATTACTTTCAAAGGTTATTCATAAAATAGTTTAAAGGTCTTTTTAGACATAGTACAAGTAAAATTTTTAAATATCACCATATTTAGTTTTAAACAATTTATTTCAAATGAGGGCGCCACTTTAGCTACCACTTCGTCTTCAAGACCTTATGACATGATATTTTAAAGTGCAATTTGTTGTAAAAAAAAAATATTATTATTATAAGTTAATATTTGTTGAAAAATGTGTTACTTTGTAGAAGTCAGAATAACATAATTTTTAACCGACTTCCAAAAAGAAAGAGGTTCTCAATTCGTCGCGATCTTTTTTTAATGTATGTTTACCGATTATTCGAAGCCGCCTGGTCCTATATGGATAATTCTTTTTTGTTTGAAAGGGTATTCTAATCAGGTGGTCCCATACATTTTTTATCAAAATCGGTCGAGTAGTTTGGGGTGAAGTCGGGTTTTAGTTTTGGAAAATGATTGTACTATAGTAGCTCGGGTAAAATTCACACTTACATAATAACGTGGCGTAGTGGTCACCATGCTAATCCGCTACCCAGAGGTCCCGGGTTCGATCCCCGGTCAGGCAAAGTTGGAAAATGGCCTTTTTCAAATTGTCCTGGGTCTTGGATGTTTATCTATATATGTATTTGTTATAAAATATAGTATCGTTGAGTTAGTGTCCCATATCACAAGTCTCGAACTTACTTTGGGGCTAGCTCAATCAGTGTTATTAATGTCCCCTATATATTTATATTGTAACCACGCATAAAAAGGAACCCTTTCTTACGTTATAATTATAATTATAAGTATAAATGAGAAAGTTTCTTTGATGTATGGATGTTTGTTCTGCTTTCACGGCTGAATGGATTGGAATGTTCGACATGTATATTGGATTGACACAGGATACTTTTTATCCCGGGAAAACGTAAGGTTCCCGTAGGATTGTCAGAAATATGATCTCGCGGGCAATGCCGAGGGCATCAGATAGTATCTTAATATATAAAACAAAGTCGGGTTTATTCGAATACATAACTCGAGAATGGTTGGACCGATTTTCATGGTTTTGGATGTGTTGTATTTATCTCCGTTTCGAATTAAACAACGAACATTGGAAAATTGTCGAATAAAACCATTTTCCCATACAAAATGTTTATGGGTTTCGTAGAATGGGAACGGGCGGAACAAAGTTCGCCGGGTCAACTAGTAATGTTAAAAATGTGAAAGTTTGTACGATGTTCGTTCAGTAGCTTTCACGGAAAAACGGCTGAACGGAATGGAATGAAATTTTGCATGTAGATAGCCATCACCCGGATTAGGATTTTAACCCAAAAAAACGTGAGGTTCTTGTAAGATTGTCAAAAGCCCTATAACCATGCAAGCAACAGTTAGTTTCAACTAAAAAGAATATATATTTCGCTTCCCTATTTAATAGGCAAGGGACCATCTATAAATTACGTCACAACCCACACATAAAGGAGAAGGGAGGGGGTCGATGAAGTGTGACATTGTGTGACAAGAGGTAGGAGGGGTCATAAGGTTAGTGACGTCACAAAACAATATATATCTAAGCAATACAACACAAAATTTTAACTAATAATACCTTAAAATATAAATAACCTTTAAAATATTTCCAGCTTTACCAGTTAAATATCTAGTTTCACACATTAGATGTTTTTAATAAATAATAAATCGGTATCTGTGACGTCACACTAGGCGGTGGGGGTCTCAAAATTGTGACCAACTGTGATAAAGAGGGGGAAATCAAAAAGTCTGATATTTGTGTGGCGTAATTTATGGATGGTCCCCAAGCTTGAAAGTAGAATATCATGTGACATGATCTTGAACTATCTCCATTGAATAACTGGCATTACATTTCATCATCATTAAGCAAGTATACAGGGTCAAACAATGTATACTAAAACTTTTTTAAGGGTAAATTTAGTCCGTGATTATCAGAGGTCGGAATTAGGTAGAGTTATTTATGTACTTACACTGATTTCAACATACAGCGAAAGAATAAAGTGGATATGCCTTAAATCCCGAGATTAATTTTAAAGAGCAAAAAAAAAACCCGGGATTTCTAAAATAAAAAGTTATAAACTTCTACACAATTTAAACCACTGCACGCGCGACGTTGCCAATATGTACAAACGAATAAAAATACTAACGTAAATACTAATATAAATTGTTTATTTATCATCTTTGTTTTATTTGTCTTATCTATCTCTGGGGTTTTTATGATTATTTATTTGTAATATTGTTGGCAACAAGGGATTGTCCATTAGAAATCCCGGGAAGATCCATATTAATATCAACATTTCGATGCAAGTACATAAATAACTCTACCTAATTCCGACCTGTGATGATTATGAATAACTTTCCCCGAGAAACGTATAGCAAAATATGAAAAAAAAAGAATGCGTGAGTGTCGTGGAACGTTTGGTTGGAAAGAAGTTACTTAGTATATTATAATACCCAGAAACATTCGTGACGGAAAAAATCTAACACTTTTTTCCGCCTAGCCTACATCCGCCAAGTCCTCACCGTTCGAAAAGGACATTTAAAAAAATCTCCTAGTTGACCGCAACAGAGTTTCTACGGGAAGCAAAAAAATTTTTGCAATATTATTTTTAACCAGGGATGCCGTCAAAATATGTACAGTACGCGTCAGAAGTGGAGTCCCAATTTCTCATACTAATTGTATGAAAAATTGAGACTCAACTTTTGAGGCTTACCGTAGATTAGTAGCTGTTTCTCCCTGCTGTGCTTGCATTTATTGGATAAATTGACTTTGTCGTAAGCAAAGTCTGGATTTAGTTTTTAAACTTATATTTTGTTTATATTTCGATAACTGAATGCTATTATGTTTCTTAGGGAAACTTATTCAGTGTCACGTACCAAATTCGTCCTCAAATTAGTTTTCAGTATTTGTTACACTTTAATTTCGCTTCCCAATTTAAGGGGATACTTAAATTTTTCGGGGTCAGTGCTGTTCCCATTTGAAATAAATTATTTGAAAGGAAACGGAGAAACCATTAAAATATTTTATTCTGGTTCCCATAAAAGTTAAAAATTCGCCCTAGATAACCCTTCAAACTACTTTATGAACTGCTGTTCACAGTTTAAAGTAAGTACGTGAAGCTTTTCTTCGCACATTTGCGAAAAACTACCACTTTTGGCTATTGAGCGTACAAAAGCTTCACGTTCTTATTTTAAACTGTAAACAGAAAGACTAAATTGACAAGACAAAATTTTAAATGGTACCCCGTTTCCTTTATTAAGTAAATTATTTATATGCGAATGGGGACAGCACTAGTCCCCGAAAAATTCAGGTATCCCCAAGGTAGGCAAGCTAACAACAGTATATCACGTGACATGATCTTGAACTATCCATCGAAAAACTGGCGTTAAGGCTACTTTACACTTCGTGATTACTGCGAGTTCATACATTTTCTACTCGCACTCGCAGGAAATGTATGAACTCGCACTGATCACTGATCAAAGTGTAAAGTAGACTTTACATCTCTTCAACACATCGTACATTTATTACACCGGAAGTCGTTCGCTATCGCGCGGGGGAGACTGCAGGTGGCAGCACCGTCGCGGCCGGTACGAGGTGTACAGTGAGCCACCACGACAGCAGCGGCTGCGTTATAGCTACGAATAGTAAGAAGTACACGCGGCGCTTGGTGCCGCCGGCGGGCTTGGCCCAGCTGTCGGCGTACCCCGGGGTAGGGCCGTACCCCGGGGTAGGGCCGTACCCCGGGGTAGGGCCGTACCCCGGGCCGGGGGCGTACCCCGCGGGGGGCGGGTACCCGCCGTACCCCGGCTGCTCGGTCGCTTGCGAACCCGCTAGCACTTGCACTCGGAGCGTTTTAACCTATAAAACAAAAGAATGCATTTACTATACAGGCTGATTTTGAACCTTATATATAACCCTATATTTAAGGAAAGTACTTTTTAAATGAAATAAATAGTATATATTGCAATTTGCGAATAAAGAACGGGTTTACATCAAGGGTGATAGATGAATCGCGAGCAAGTGAAGGATTCTAACGACTGAATCACGACCGTAGGGAGTGATTCATGATTGATTCAATTGCCGTAGCCAAGCGCTGGTCAAAGTTATGAAAATATTTTGATTTTGTATAGCCATTCGACTCGAAAGAAGAAGAAAAAGCAACTAATTAAAGTGTTAGAATAGCTATGACCGTGATCGCGGCCGGTGCACGAGGTGCCTCTAACAGGGCAGACAAAGCGTTTTGGGTCTGGAAGTCTCTAAGCAGAAAGAACCGAGGGACGCAAGACTAAACTGCGCCAAGCGAGACCACGTGGCCTGTTCAGACTCTACATGCGACAGTGACACGGCATCACGCGACATAATCTGCTGTCTTTCGTCACAGAATAACTAGTCACTCACGTACAGAAGTCAACTTAGAAAAGAAATTTGAAGAAATATCTACTTAATGTGGTTAGCGCTATGGTTTGATTTAGCTCGCGTCAGAAGTCCTCACCTCTTCGTTTAGATACCTAGACATCCATTGCAAGCCAATTTCATTCTTATTACTCTGGACAAACGATTCATATAATTGAATTTTCCCCTTCGAAGTGGTCGCCGCGCACAGTAATAATGTAGGTATATTTTCGATACCTAAACGGGGAGTAACACAGACCTACTTTCGTTCGAGTTTGTAACAGAGATAGACTGAACACGTCACGTGGTACCGTTGGACACAGTTAACGCCCTTTAAGGCCACTTTCAGCTTAATGGTGGGCGATAGGGTGGTAGGCACTCTCTCTTTTATCCATCCTATTATTTCCATCATCATCATCATACCAGCCACAGGAAGTCCACAGCTGGACATAGGCCTCCCCTAAGGATTTCCAAAACGACCGATCGGAAGCGGCTTGCATCCAGCGCCTCCCTGCAACATTGCTCAGGTCATCCGACCATCTAGCAGGTGGGTGTCCTACGCTGCGCTTGCCGGTACGTGGCCGCCATTCGAGAACCTTTCTGCACCATCGGCCATCGGTTCTTCGCGCTATGTGCCCCGCCCACTGCCACTTCAATGAGCTAATCCGCTTGGCTATGTCGGTGACCTTCGTTCTCCTTCGAATCTCCTCATTTCTGATTCGATCGCGTAGAGAAACACCGAGCATAGTCCTCTCCATAGCCCGTTGAGCGACCTTGAGCCTTCTTATGAGACCCATAGTAAGGGACCACGATCCTATTATTTTACACCCACCTAAATTTCTATTAACAATCCAACGGTTGGTTGTTAGACAATGCTTTTAACATTAAGTCCGCCATCCAGAGGTCCCGGGTTCAATCCCTTGTTGGAAAATGTCCTTTTTCAAATTGTCCTGGGTCTTGGATGTTTATTTATGTATGTATTTGTTATAAAATATAGTGTCCTTGAATTAGTATCCCGCAACACAAGTCTCGAACTTACTTTGGAGCTAGGTCAATCAGTGTTATTTGTCCATATACATTTATTATTTATTTATTAAGTCCGCCTATTGTGCTATACAAATTGTATTTTGTACACAAAGCTTAAATAAATAAAAATAAATAAACTAAACAAAATAAATGTTGGGGTTGCCAAAGACTTACCAAAAAGTATGACAGCGTGAAGCTGGTATAGACCAGAGCGCAGTAGTACCCCGTCCTGCCCAGCACGAGGCCCCACAGCAGGCTGCCGATCATGGTGATGTACTTGTACCCCGAGAAGGCCAGCAGGTCCAATGTCTTGAGGTTGGTGGTGGTGTTGGTCACGTACAGAGTCACCAGGTACAGCAGCATCTCGAAGATGATGTAAGCCAACGCGCTGGAGGCCTGCATGCCTATTTGTTCCGGGGAGAAGCGGTGCTGCACACCTGGAAATAAACAAATGCAAATAATTATCAAATTCGTTTAATAAATTAAGACGTTCATGTGAAATCTGTCTGTAGCATCGTAGCTCTGGAACGAATGGACCGATTTCGATGCGGTTTTTTTTACCGTGAAATCAAGGTAGTTTTTAGCTATGTTTGGTGAAAATAGGCTCAGCTATTTAAAAGTTATTGGGGGTTAACGCTTGAAAGTCGGGTTTTTAGGGTTCCGTAGTACACAAGGTACCCTCATAGTTTCGCCATGTCTGTCTGTCTGTCCGTCCGCGGTTTTACTCACCCCTATAAATACTAGAAAGCTGTGATTTGGCAAGAATATATGTATATATTAATAATGCGGAAAAAACAGTAAAATAAAATATTGAAATTTTTTTTTATTTAGTGTAGCTCCCATACAAGTAAAGTGAAAAGTCATTTTTTTTTCTCGACTAACCAATCATGTTGGATATCGTTGAATAGGTCTTTTAAAAATATTTTAAGTTTGTGAACACCGTCTTTCGATTTTGGGATCCGTTTCTGAAATATTTGCTTTAAAAGTGAAAAAAATTGTTATATATGGACACGTGAAAAAATTCACAGCTATAGGATATATAACGAAATTTAAAAGAAAACTATCACAGCTAAGTAGGGTTTACAAATTAAAAAGTTATATGCGATTAACTTATAAAATGTTCTCGGAAAAGGAAAATTTCATACAAATTCAATACAAAATTATTTTTTAGACGTTTTTAGTGGCATGAACTCAAAGTTGGCGGTCGTAACTACGGAACCCTATTTATTTATGAAACAACCCACCTAGCATGAATCCTGCTAGCAGCACATATGTGACGTAACCCATTGAGGGTATGTAGAGGTCCGGCGCGTTGATATCGTACCGCGGCTGCACCGGGGAGTCCTGGTCGTACTTCAGCATCCACTCCTTAAAATGATACAAGTTTATTTGAAATATCAAATTAATAATCCCCCGACCGAAAATGTCAATAACGCCATCTAGTGTTAAATAGCGAAATACCGATTTGCTTTAATATCGTATCGGTAGTTCCGCTATTATAGCAGCATCTATATTTTTAAGAGAAAGCCCTGACTTTTAAGCTGTAACCCCCAACAACTTTTAATCGGCTGAACCTATTTCCCTCAAACATAGCTAAGAAACACCGCAAGGGAACTTTCTTTTACGTAAAAAACAACGCATCGAAATCGGTCCATCCGTTCGAGCGCTACGATGCCAGAGACAGACAGGCAGACATTAGCGTCAAACTTATAACACCCCTCTTTTGTCTCAGGGGTTAAAAAAAATAAGATTAATTTTGCCTCCTGCCTCACTTCACCAACAGTGGAACATTATGGTTTAAGAGTACCATTACCCTGGACAGAATCAGACTTTCCCATACAAACGTAGTCTACGTTTTATTTTGAAACGACATGTTGGATATGGGCAAAATGATATAATTTTAAAGAAATTGCAATTATCTAGGGTTATAATTGGTTTCTTACAGTAAAATTATGAACTTAAAAGAAAATGTAAGTGGATTATATCATATTTGACTATCAGTATAGATACCTTCTACACCCTTATATTTTCTTGCCAGTTCATAATTTTAGTGTCGAAAACCAATTATAATACAAGGTAATTGCAATTTCTTTAAAATTACAAAGTTTTACCGAAATCTGACATGTCGTTTCAAAATAAAACGTAAACCACGTTTGTATGAAAAAGTCTAGGGCAATCTTTCCCAAAGTGGGCGATAACGCCCCCTTGTGGGCGCTGGAGGCTTTAAGGGAGGCGGTAACGGGCCCAGAATAAAGTTGGGGGGCGCTGATATGATTTAAGCAATGAGTGATTTATAAATTCAGCTATTTCATATTTTAAAATTCACTGAAATTAAAATCCTCTTACTACACAACATCCATTTATTAGTTCATATTTATATCCTTTTTTATTGTACAAATATAAACTAAAAATGTAATTAATATTTATTATTTTAATGCGTTCACAACGCTATTTATATCGTTAAACGAATCAAACACTGAAAAAATTTCGTGTTTGGCATACAGCCTCCTCGCTGGCCAGATGGGTTGGAGAGGTCTTATTGATGTCCATAAGCTTTGTTTAGCTTGTATTTCCTACGTCGCGTCGCCTTCTACACATCCACGGGAAGATTTGGAGTGGTCCTATTCTATTCTGCCGGAAACCACATGGCACAAGTGAAAATATACTACTAATAAAATAAAATAAATATATTACTACGTGCAAGTAATTAATACTGAAGTGGCAGCGGCCGGCCTCAAGTCAAACCATATATTACCTTCATACAAGGTGCATTTTAATTAATTAATTTATCGGATTATAGACTAGAAAATGCGCAAAAAGCGCATTTAAATGGTGAAAATAAAGTCCATGTTTACCTACCTTTATGTTAAACTGAAAATATGTGAGGAATTAATTTTTTTGTCGTAATTGTTCTAACCATTATAGTAAAGCCATAATTTTTTATTAAATTTGTTACTTGTGTTACTACCCTGCTGCAAAAGCCTCCCTCCTTCCTTCCACAATTCTCTATCTCGGGCACTTTCCCTACAATTCTTCTTGTAATTGTTTGTGTCTCTGTCCATCTTGTTCTAGTAGGCGAAGACCTAGGCTTTCTTCCTATACCCATCAGTTAGTCAGAAAGTGGGCTCATTTTTCTGGTGAATGCAACAGGTGTAACCCACCCAATCCCAATATTAGGGGTAAAGACAGGGTCAGAAAAGTACTACTCTAATTAGTCTGTCTTTAAGATTATCCAAGAATAATGAACCAATATTTTTCAGTTTATCAAAAAAGTAAAAATTCACAAAGATACCAAGGATCTTAGTTGCAGAATAGGGGCTTGCGACGTAACCGCTTTGTAAAATGCGTACGCAGCCCTGACGTCATACGGAATTTAAATGCGCAGTATCTTCGTAATTTTTTGTACCTCAGAGAAAAGAAAATATAATAAAAAAAAATTTAATAACCTAACAGATGGGCCAAAAATATTTTTCCAGACTTAATACTTATGCTATACATACATATAAAAAAATGTTTACCTTGTGTGTGAATGGGAACAGTATGAGCATCAGCTTCCTAAGTACATATCGGGTGTCGACCGCAAAGTAGTACCTCATACGAGAGACTGGCACAAACCGGTTCAGCTCGCGCTGGACTGCTTCCTTGCCCTGCGCGGCCAGCTGGTTGCCATACTGGAATGCCATGTCCTGCAACAAGCAGACATATAATAATAGAGAACGTGCATGTTTTTTTTTTATTTGCTTAATAAAAATTCTTTTATATTTGTTTACTGTAGTTAGTAAGGAACTAACCACAGTAAACAAATATAAAAGAATTTTTGAAATATCCTAATCAGCGACGAACATGTGATACTTTAAAGTTTCAATTAGAAAGAGAAGTCCGATATGGACTGGCGACGTCAAAGTCCGTATCATCTATACATTTGCCATAGAAAATAGAGTTTTTGCGAGTGACATAGACATATTTTCGTAAAATCGTTATATCTCATTCGTTTTTCAACTTATTTTTATTCTGTTTTCACTGTCAGTACTTTACTTTTGAATATTTATGGTTAAACTGATTAGATAACACAATTTTTTTCATGCATATTCTCTATTCCCCATTGTATCCTCAGTTGTGCTGTTGTTGTATTTTAGGGATAGGGGTGCATTTTCTTCCTTTTTTTTCTCCAAATATAATATGCTGTCAATGAATCCATGGATGCTGAAGACCATGCTAAAACCATTTGGCTATGGTTTTACGACTGGCCGCCTGCCTGCCTTCCCCAACCCCCTTTAGGATTGCAATTGTGCAGAAAGTTTAATAATCAGCCGCTCCCGACGTCACAGAATAAGTACTAGTAATCACATACAATCTTACTAAGAAAATAAATTCAAAGAAATATTTACTTAATGTAGTTAGCGCTATGGTTTAATTTAGCTCGCATCAGACCTCCTCACCTCTTCGTTTAAATACGTAGAAATCCATTGCAAGCCAATTTCATTCTTATTACTTTGAACGAATGATTCATATTACTAAATTCATCCCTCCAGAGTGGTCGCGGTGCGCGTGAATATAATGTAAGTATATTTTCAATACGTAAACGGGGAGTGACACAGGTCTGCTGTCAACCCTCATTGAGAATGTATTATTGATAATCCAGAATACAGCAGATGTTTGGGCTAGTCCTCTCGCCTTGAAATTCACAGGAAGAGCTGAATTGGTCCTGATCCCACAGCCAATTCAATAAATAGAATACATACCTGTACAATAGGTTGCTGAAGCATGGAGCCTATTTGAGCAGGAGATGCCATAGGGGACTGTGGAAACCCGCCTGGTATGAAGCTGTAATCTGAAAGTTTTAAGTTACATTTATCTATTTACTCATTACAATCAATCAATCAATCATTTATTTGTCAAACATAGGTACAAATAGATAAGATGTTACAATATAATATAAAATAGTTCGCTATGTTTTGCCATTTTTAGCATACAAATATTTAGGAACTAAAAAATATATAAATATAAAATAATTACACAAACAAAGATTAAAAATAAAAATAACAAACTACTTGATGCCTAATTGAATAAAAAAATGTTACTTATTACAATAGTTTTCATAAACAGTAAGTGTCCGAAAATAGTTTCCATGATTGTATTACATGTGCGAGTTTCAAAAATTTACTGAAAATATTTCTAGATAACAGTTTTATGCACAATTAATTAGGCATTGCACATGAGTTTAATTAGCGTATGGCGACAGTTACCACATTTATCATTTTCTTGTCTGCCAGCATATTTATACAAAATCAAAATGGGAGAGTAAAGAGATTGTATAAAATATAATTACTTGGCGCAGGAGCAGACGACTGATAGTCTTGAGTCGTTTCCAACTGGATTCCCTCTTGGTAGGGCGGCGGAGGAGTCCCATGTGAATAAGGCGCGTTGTACGCAGGCCCCGGGCTGAAAGCCGGCGTAGGTGATGGAGCGCCCATGGCTGACACATCGCTAACCCTTTTAGCCTTCCGGATCCCCCCCGAGTGCCCAACTGCAACAAAAATCAACTCAAAAACCCTCCTATAAGCAAGTTAACGACAATATGATTTCCACCGACTTTACACACTTACCGTTTCTGGAAGCATTGAAATTCATTGTGGTTTGTGGTTAATAGCTAATAGGAACGCATAAACATAATAAAATAAGTGTTTATTTCGTTTTATTTAGAAATTCCACATACGAAACACATCACCAACTTGCAATTTGTCACTTGTCACATTAGACAATGACAGATTGACATTGACAGATATATTTGGTGAATGACGTCAGATTTGAAGTAAAATAAAGCCTATTTTACATGGGGTTGGAATGAATTACCACCACACCTCACACACCACAAATCGATACAAAATCAAATGCCCACAGAGTCACCGTACCATTAGCAATCTTATCAAATGTTCTGTCACTGTCAATGTCACTTTACGACGTAGGCAGGTAAAATACGGAATCAAAACAAAGTTTTTTTGTTGTCGACTCATTTCATTTTTTAGAGTTGTTTTTGTGTATTGTATCGTGTCAGCGTCAGCGCACATCGGTGCTGATCTTCCACGATGGCTCTCACAAACGTGTTGCTGTTGAGCCAGATAGCGGGCTACGTGATCGGATTGATTCTCTCCCTTTGTATGACTGTTCCGATGAGCATGCACCAGGACGAATTCAAGTATGTAGCGCATCATCATTAACATTTTAGCCGCAGGGAGTTCACTGCTGGACGTACTCCTCCCCCAAAGAGTTCTTAAACCACCTATTCTGAAGTAGGGTCAGATATTCACTTACAAGTCTGTTATTTGTAATGATAAAAAAGATTCACCACAGGGCATCCACAAAGCATTTTCAATAGACATGAATCCAAAACATTGTAACAGAAAGTTCAGATCTATTTATCCTCATAGTTTTTGCTTGTCTCTGATCAGCTTTTACGATGGAAAAAATGTCTTTTGAATCAGTGAGGATATTAAGAAGCTCCTAGAGTCTCGCACAGTATGCGTCCCCATTCCCCATCCCCGTACCTCTCCCCCTACTCCCCTTGTTGAGTGTGTTGAGGGCGAACACACACACATTAAGGTGTGCACGGACGAATAGATCCATTTGTAGTATTTGTAGGCATAAATTATACTCCGCTTCTATGAAGTGCCTTACATGTGACTAAGTTGCAGATCTAGTACTATGAAAAATTACTTGTCTTTTTAATTTTTTACTTATCTAGATTGGTTGATGGCGTGCAACTCAGTGTTGTCTCTATACAACAAACTCTTAATTTATAAGACAATCCTAAACCCAATATGGACCTATGGACTTCAACTATGGTGAAATGCATATAATTCCAACATCACCATCATGCAAAGATTGCAAAATGGCCTACTTAGGAACATCGCCAACACACCATGGCTTATCACTAACAATGAAGTCCATAAGGAATTAAAAATTACCACCGTAAAAGAGGAGATATGACTCCTGTTTTAGAGATTTGGGAAGTGAGTCACTAACCACCCTAATGAGCTAGCGTCTAAGCTAGTCAATATTAGCTACAAAAAGCGTCTAAAAGGACATGATATTCAAGGACTAAGTTCCAGATATCAAGAAAAGATTGCTGCAACATCTGTAAAACCAAAATTTACACACCACTCATCCGCTTATAGTCAAGGACTGATTGTAGATATAAATACAAACAAAAAAAAAACTTATCTTAACCCAAATATCGAAACCACAAAGGTTTTTGCATAATATTAGTAGCATAACAGACATCTGACTGCAGGAGCGTGCATTTCATCCAGACATATAGAACTTGTCTACCCTGTCCACCCTAATATAATGATGGATACTAGCGTTTCGTTTGATGTAATGCTGTTTTCGTAATTTAGGTAAAGATTAATGCCTACTCCGTAAAACATAGTTGTGCTTGTGCACGTCACTGCTCCGTATTAGGAGGAAATGTGCAGGCAAAACAGTTTTTTTTATTATTTGTTGCACATTACCTTATATGAATTAATTTAAAATGTCTATTATAATAGTCATTTCATCATAGGCTTACTGAGACACTAACTAATAAATAAGTTTAAAATGTAAAATGGTTTGAACCTTTCTAAACCATATTGTGACCACAATTTATTTATTTTAACAACTTTGCTGTCCTAAAATAAGAACATCATCATCATCAGCACCATATCAGCCACAGGAAGTCTACCGCTGGATATAGGCCTAAAAAACAATAATAAAACAATTTATTTGTTCATAATATGACTCCTGTAACTCAAGGGATACTTAAGTTGTTAAATCACTGACAAATCGATAAAAAACCAACAAGATAATCATATAGGTATTAAGAGTTGTGGTATAACTTTATAATGTAAGTACGTATATTGTTTTGCCTTTTGTGCTGCATAATTTTCTCCGTTTATCCCTATGGTTGACTGGGAGAAAATGCTGTTAGCATTAAGTCCGCCATTTGTTAAAAGTATATTTGTACGTCGGAACAAAAAAGTTTGATAAAATAAAATAAAAAAACTTGATCTGCCATTGTCTCAGACCAGACCAAAGTTCAAAAGTCATTTTACACATTTCAGATATTGTAATGTTTGTGTGACTACAACTATTTATGTTAAAACAATAAAAAGCAATAAAAAATAACAACAAGGGTTTAAAAGAATAAATACATACTTATCAGTATATGTAGAGGAAACTTACTGGTCTTATCACTTGGGCTAATAGCTTCACATTTAAATGATCAAAGAACAATTATTTATTATAAATTGGAAAAAATTCTCCATGTAATTTTTTCCTAAAGATAAAAGCTCCCTAAATTTTCATTCAAATCCTTGGAGCCATTACCCTGATTGTATGTATATGTACAAGAATTGCTTGTTTAAAGTAATAAAGTGCCGGGCGACAGAGCTTCGCACAATGAACACAACAAGAGAAAGAGTTTTTTTAAAATGAAACCTAGCTAGATCGATTTTGTATACCTGAAATCCTCTACATACTAAATTTAATTTAAATGGGTGAAGCGGTTTCTGTAGTCCTTTTTAAACATTGCTTGTTATCAGGTGATTTCATCGGCCTTGTCCTGAGAGGTTAGTTTAATTAAGTTTAAATAAGTATTTTTTTGTAAAAAATCCTTAAACTTTAATGCTTTGTGATTAAATTTTATTCCCCACCAAGCAGGACATCAAAAGGTATTGAACACAAGTCGAAGTCTGCCGATGCATGTAAAATCTAAAAGTACTGGGCTGATTTTGATGCTGTTTTCTCAAACATATGGAACGCTAGTTGTATATAAAATGACTAAATTGTCCTGGGTTTTGGGTGTTTATCTGTATACAAATGTATTTGTTATAAAATATAGTATCCCATAACACAAGTCTCGAACTTACTTTGAGGCTAGCTCAATCAGTGTAATTGGTTCCTATATATTTATTTATATAAAACATTGTATCTAAAGTTGTTGAGTTGACGACCTCTGTGGTCTAGTGGTCATCATGCCACGCTTTCACACCGGAGGACCCGGGTTCGATCAGGTCAAGTTGGAAAATGATCTTTTTCAGATTGACCTGGGTCTTGGATGTTTATCTATATGTGTATTGTTATATAATGAAGTATCGTTGAGTTAGTATCCCATAACACAAGTCTCGAACTTAATTTGGGGCTAGCTCAATCTGTGTGATTTGTCTGTATATATTTAATTATTATTTAAAGCCGCTAGTTGGATACAAAACATTGTTCCAGTGACCACTGCCTGCTGTTCTCGCGGGGCTCCTGGGACACGAACGGGCAGCTGGTGGTGAAGTGGGCGTCGCGGGCCTATTGCAACTACGTCATCGTGGTCGGCGTGTTCATGTTCGTCGTCAGCTTGGTGCAGATCTACAGGTAACTATCCATCCATTTTCAGCCCATATCAACCCACTGCTGGGCATAGGCCTCCCTTTTTTGCGTCTTTTCCTACGGTCCTGTGCCTTCTCATCCACAGCTTACCCGTCAACCTTAGGCGCTGGATTCATAGAAAAAACATAGTACGCGGACGGGGTATGGACCGGGCACAGACGGGGCGCCGTCGCGACTTTTGAAAACACATAGAAAAGACGAAGCACGAACGTGACAGATACAAAAAAAAATGTATCTATGGCAACACCGCGACGCGCGACACGCCCACACCTGCCCAAAAGCCGGTTTCGCCCGCTCCCGCCTTTGCCCCGTTCGTTCTGTATGTTCTACCACACGACACAGACGCATAAGCGTCAGTCATGTCTGCGCCCCGTCAGTGCCCCGTCTTTTCTGTGTTTTGCTTTGCGACGCTTCTATACATTTTGTATGAAAAGATGCGGAGCAGACACGTCCACGTCTTACATCTTTTCTGTGTGTCCAACACCTTAAGAGCCAGACACGAAAGACGGGGCGCGGACAGGGCACACACACTACGCTTAGTCGTCCGTGTCCTATGGTAGAACACACAACGGACGGGGCAAGGGCGCGAGTAGACGAAACTGGGTTGTGGGCGGGTTGTGCCCGTGCCCCGTCTGTGTCTGACCAACGGTGGTTTCCCTACTGGTCTGTTCCCCTGTTTCGACCACTGCTTTGGTGCATCGGCTGTCTTCTCTCCTAGCCAAGTGTCCCGCCCATTCCCACGTCAACCGCGTGATACCGAGCATGGCGCTATAGGTAACTATATCCTCCATAGACTATTTAAAAACGGGACCCTATTTCTAAGACTCCACTGTCCTTCTGTCTGTCTTTCACCAGGCTGTATCTCATGAATCATGAACGAGACAGTTGAAATTTTCACAGATGATGTATTTATTTCTGTTGCCTCTATAACAACAAATACTTAAAACAGAATAAAATAAATATTTAAGCGGGGCTCCCATACAAAAAAACGAGATTTTTTTAAAGACGGTATGGAACCCTTAGTCCAACCTGCAATTGGCTGCTTATTTGTTTTAAATATGCATATAAATTAACTTCACACTCCTAAATTCAAATGTTGATTTTATACTAATGATTATGAGTATATTATATTCAAGGAGTACACCAAATTAAAATTATCTAGACTAATATACTTGATAACGTGAAAAATTCATAAAAGAACTACTCAATTCACCCATGAAAAGCTACGTTTTCAGCTAGTTTTGAAGAAAATCGTCGGTCTGCGATGTACTTAATACGCTAACAGGCATAGACCTAAAAAAATCTAACAGATTTATTTGCTAGCAAATTTAAAATCCCCCCGATTGTCAAGAACACCATCTAGTGATGAATAACGGAACTACCAACTTTGATAGTTCTGCTTCTCATCACTAGATGGATATCCGTAGCGTCATCTATTATTTTGATAGAAAAAGCCCTGACTTTCGAGCGTTATCATCAATAACTTTTAAACGGTTCAACCGATTTTCTTCAAACAGCTAAGAGCCACCGCAAAGGAACTGGCTTTCACGTAAAAAAAACCGCATCGAAATTGGTTCATCCGTTCGAGCGCTACGATGCCACAGACAGACGGGCAGACATTAGCCTCTTTTTTGACGTTGGTTAAAAAAGAAATTGAACAATTTGCAGGCTATCCGTGTTGATGTACAAAGGCACGGACAGCTCGTTCCTGTCGGCCTTCCTGGAGGCGGTGGGGTGCATGCTGTTCTGCGGACTGGCCGTGTCCGCGGCCGTCGTCGTCACGCTGGGCTTCATGACCTGGTGCAACAACATTGTGCAGCGGTTCCCCAGGTCAGAGCGGTCTATTGTGCACTGTTACGTCTGATTTACAGTACTAATGACATAAATTTATAAACGCCTACTACGAAAATTGGCCAAGTGCGTGTCGGGCGACGCGCAGTGTAGGGTCCGTAGTTACGAACGCCAACTTTGAGTTCATGCCACTAAAAAAGTCTAAAAACTAATTTTCTATTGAATTTATATGAAATTTTTCTTTGGCGAGTACATTTTATAAATTGATCGTCTATAACTTTTTAATTTGTAAACCCTACTTAGCTCTGATAGTTTTCCTTTAAATTTCATTATAATAACTATAGCTGTGAATTTTTTCACGTGTCCATATAAAACCGTTTAGCAGATAGAGGGGGGGGGGGGACAATTGATTCAGAAACGGATCCCTAAATCGAAAAACGGTGTTGACAAGCTCATAATATTTTTGAAAGACCCATTCAACGATACCCCACATGATTGGTTAGTCGACAAAATAAAATTGACTTTTGACTTTGCTTGTATGGGAGCTACCCTAAAAAAATTTCTTTTTCAATATTTTATTTTACCACTTTTTTCGCAAATTAATATACATACCTATACCAAATTGTGACATCGCGCGGGCTCCAGCACTCCTCCGCCCCTCTTCGGCGCAGGGGGGGGGGGGGGGGCATGCCCATATATAAGGCGCGGCGGCCGGCGCTCGTGCTCTCTTTTTCTTCGGCTGCATCTCAAGCTGCTTTGTAACTAATGTAATGTAATGGTTGTTCATTATACCTATCTCATTTGCCAATATCTAGTCTTTCCTTTATCTCATCTATCCTCCTAGATCCTAAATCTAGGTTTTACTAACCAAAACGGTACAAAATTACAGCTTTTTAGTACTTATAGTCGCTGAGTAAAACCGCGGACGGACAGACAGACAGACAGACATGGCGAAACTATAAGGGTTCCTTGTTTATTACGGAACCCTAAAAATGATCTAAACGAAAAATAATTAAAATACAAAAAATTGTCCTATACGAAAAATAACCTATACTAAAAATGACTAAAATAGAAAATGATCAATAAAAAAAAATATTGAGCAAGTTTTTCGAAAGTGAGCATAGCTAGCTAACAGAGCAGACAGAACCCAAGGTCGCAAGATCCCATTTAGCGTGATGGTAGCCGTGGCAAGAGTGAATCGAAAAACTGATGGGTTGCTAGCTAGCCACATCCGCCTATTACATGATTCGGATTTCGCCCATTACCTCGATCTGCGCGGGAAGCGAAGCAGCTGATACATTTTACGTTTTTTTTCTCCCACACAAGAACTTACCATATATGTATTAGTATTACCTGACTTACTATTACCTAATTATATTTAGTATTAAAATATATCAGTATACGTCACGTCCCCATTCTCTGTCCTCGCACCTCTCCCCCGTTCTCGCCTTGTCCAATGTGTTGTGTGCGAACACACACACATTGCAGCAGGCATAAATGACACTACGCTTCTATGAAGTGCCGGTACATGTGACGTCGTTTTTCAATTTAAATCCCCCATCTTTCCCCGGCAGCTGTGAAGACGCGGCCGGGCAGGACATCGACACGGTAGACAAGATCAACACCAACGGGTTCTACGTCCAGATTGGCACCACTCAAGTGAGTTGAACATCGTATCTAGCCATTGACTGTTTTTTAAATAAATATTTTTTGGGAGCAAGGGATGGGGAATGGATGCTTTAATTTGAAGGCCCTAGTATTCACGTGACACCCCGGAAACCGAAGGCTGCATCCCGCTCGTATGTACTATACAGGCCGGTAAATCACTTTACATATTGAAAGGGGGCACTCGGTACTCGATTCACGTTCCAAATATTAAAAAAAATAGGTCCTTAAAATTCACCACATTATCCAATAAAAACAAGAAGTATGGGTGGACACTCGCGCCTTAAGCGGGTAGCCAACGAGTCGAGTTAGGGCCGTAACAGACGGGGCGCAAGTTGCGCCGCGTAACAGCTAGTGATAGGAGTTGCATAAAGACTCAATCAACCCATTTGAATATTTACTCAGTAGATTGAGTAAATACCCGATAAATATCCTAATTTATCCATTTGGTGAGTAGATTGATTTATATGAGTTGCGACTTATATTCATATTCATTATTTCATGTTTTCATGACAATTTTGAATTTTAAATCTAGTATACACTTGCAATTATTGTCGGAAAGTGTGTGCATATGCCATAATATGCTTAAAATGTCGGTAAACGTAAAATGCGACGCTAAAATATATGAAAATACCATACTAATCATACACTGAAAGTAGGCTTCTTTGACTACATATAATTTTTTGCTGGGAGTGTGCAAAGACGTTATTTTATGTTAAAATAAGTAAACAGACATCAAATGCGATGTCAATATATGAGCACGCTCTATTTACTCTATTTATTAAATCTAGTGAGTAAATACTCAAATGGGTAGATTGAGTACTATCTACTGCCCATCTCTAGCTGTTACGCGACGCAGCTTGCGTCCCGTCTGTTGCGGCACTTAGGTATGGAGATACTGACCGCGCGGTTTCCAAACATTTCGACACTGCACTAAATAAATCGAGGGATAAAATTTTTATATTTTTGAATTTATTATAAGTGATCATCATAATTTATTATGTCCTTTAGTATGATATGTGATTTACCAGTCGGCCTGTATAGTGTATATTCGTCGTTCGTTGCACCATTTTATTTTATCAAACTTTATTGTTCCAAAGTACAAATATACTTTCAACAAATGCAAAGGTACTATAGCCGTTAGGCAGCTTAAAAAATCTGACACAGGTCACCAGATCTAGATTTTTTATCGTCTGGCCACACCCAAACGAATAAAAACCATATAATCCCCTTTTGATCCTATCTGAAGTGCCATTTTTGTAACGCGTACTGACGTAAACGCATGGTCTTTCCGTACAAAAAACCGTTCGTTTAGAGACGCCGCGTTTAAAATAATTTTTCAAAACTAAAAACCCAATTCACCCCCAAACTACACAACCGATTTTGATAAAATTTCCTTGGTACCACCTGGAAAGTATACCCTTTCAAACAAAAAAAGAATTTTTTAAGTCGATTCAGGCGTCTTTGAGTAATCGGTGTACATACATAAAAAAAATAAAGGATCGCGACGAATTGAGAACCTCTTTCTTTTTTGGAAGTCGGTTAAAAATGGCACCACTGTATGGTCACAGAATTAATATAAGTATTACATACAGAACGAAATCTCCTAAGGTCCCGCGCAATGTCCGTCTCCGCACCTCTCCCCCTTTCTCGCCTTGTCTACACCCTCCACACGGCGCGGGAGTGGCTCGAGGACGGGGAACGGGGACGCATATTGCGCGGGACCTTAGGAGATTCCGTACTGTATGTAATACTGTATGGTGTAACAGTTCGGCGCGTGGGGTGCGTTCGCGACGTGGGTGGGGCTGGCGGTGTTCTCGCTGCTGAAGGTGTGCCGCTACCACCAGCTGCAGAACATCCAGGTGTCCATGTACCGCGAGCGGCAGCGGCTCGTCAACGAGAGCGAGTCGCCCGCCATGTCGCGGACCTCGCCGCCGCTGCCCAGCGAGTAGAGGTAAGTGTGTGTACCACTAACACATTCACTAGCACCATGCCCACCCATCGCCTTATAAACTTAATTATTTCTCTTTCTTGACACTAGATGGTGCTAAAGGTATTAATGAAAAAAAAATTAATAAACTTTTTAATACTATCACACTAATATTATAATGTCGAAAGGTTTTGAGTGAGTGTGTGTGTGTGTATGTTTGTTTCAATTTTGATAAAGTTTGGTATGCAGGAAGCTGACACATAGGCTACTTTAGGCGCGGGTAGCACCGCGAGGCGCAACTAGTTATTGAAATAAAACAGTACTCTAATTAATTAAATATGACTTATATGAAATGCAATAAATATTTTTATAGCATATTCAACACTTCCTTTGTAATTTTTTGCTAGTCGTGTGTGCTGCCATCTCTGTGTGCCTACCCGCAACTCTAGTTTTGCCTACTTACGGGCCCTCCAACACTTTCTATGGCGTTGGGTATCTGTTACGTTAGTAATTACATTATCTTTGCTTTGGATTCTTTTCAACAGACTTCAAAAAGGACATTATCAACTCGAACGTATATATAGTTTTTTATGTATGTTCCAAGATTACTCGAATAAGCCGTTGGTAACGGCTTTCGTCAAGCCATGCCCTTAGGCATCAAAAATCTGACACCAGTGTTGGCCACTTGCACACACGAAAATCAAACAGAACTTAAGGCGGCCCTTCCCGGCGAAGCATAGTTCGAAAAGCTTGTTTTTTCATCCAGGACAAAGCTAGAAAAAAAAGGAAACAAAAAGGGAGAGATAGAGCTTTTGGACGCGGTTTGCACTGTATTGAATGAAATTAGTATTATTATTAACTATCCATTGAACGTATATTAACTATTCATAGGGTGCGGGAATTTCATAAAACTTGTTCCAGGATATACGTTTTAGTCAGTAAGCCTTACAAGTTTGTGAAATAAATATTTTTTATTTAAAATTTTTATTACATTTGCGAGGTTTCTATCGATTTTATTTTTTATTTTTACAATTTATGAGTACTTTATGAACGGTCGAAGTTCAGGTAAAATTTTGTGCAAAAAAGCAGATTTTTGGAGGCGTATACTGAACTTGTTTTTCCAAATATTCATTTTTTATTTCGATAGAAACCTAGAAATAGTGCACAAGATATCTGTTAGTACAAAAAGTTTCCAGAAAGATCACTTACAACGCCATAATTACGTACGAGCGTTTGTATGAAAAGTAAGACGGGAAGGCTGCTCTTAAAGACCAATTTCGAAACATGTTTGTTTAAGGGGCTACCTGAATTTTCCGGGGTCCAGTGCTGCCCCCATTTGAAATAAATCATTAGATCGGAAACGGAGACATCGTTTAAAATTTTGTCTTGATCAGACCCTAGATAACCCTCCAAACTATTTTATGAACTATTGTTTACAGTTTAAAGTGAGAACGTGAAGCTTTTCTACGCACAATTGCGAAAAACGGCCACTTATGGCGTATTTGCGCAGAAAAACTTTATGTTCTCACTTTAAACAGTAAACAGTAGTTCATAAAATAGTTTGAAGGGTTATCCAGGGTCTGGTCAAGACAAAATTTTAAATGTCTCCGTTTCCTTGTAAATGATTTATTTCAAATGGGGGCAGCACTGGACCCCGGAAAATTCAGGTATCCCCTTAAGTGTAAATTCATGCCACGCGGCATTCTTTGTATTATGCAATAATGTTTAGTCTGCTTAGTTAGTAGTTTACTGACCCATAGTTTGGGAAACCCTGCTCTAAAGGACTGTAAATGTTTAAAATATCACACTTCACATTCCTATTTTATGATAATAATATGTTTTGTTCCCAGGTGTAATCAGATAGTTTGTGGATAATCACCAAGTAAGTGATCTGTTGATCACCGAATCAACTCGTCTGCCGCCGAACTGATATTGTTAGTTTGTGTACAAAAAATCATTCTTGGTTGCGCCAGCTTTCTCGGATGAAATTAATTTATTGATCTCGATTCTCGGCCAAATCGTAATAAACTTTATAGTTTAAAGTTCATTATTCTTGATTTGAGGCCATAAAAAACATTTTATGTAACTCCGGGCGAAAATGTGGTTTTACGCTCGCTCCGCGTGCTTAAAAAGCCGTTGCCTGGCTAGGGAAAGAAGATAAGTTTTATCCAGATCCCATATTTAGCATCCTCGTCTTCGGCTCGGTTGACTTATTGTCATCTGAGACTTTTTTTTTACCGCCCTGTGTATGCATAATATACAATGTGTATTTTTTGTACTTGATTAATCGAAGTGTGCGGATATTAGACGAAATATTATCGATAAAAAAAACTGAAACAAAATATCGGTATGTTAGTTATTCCAAAAATACAGGCACTTTAATTTTTTTATCAATTATTTTTTAACTAAATTTCTGTTTGGTATTTTTTCCTTTCTCAGCTCTTTTAACTTTGCAGCTTTCAAATGAGACCACTTTGAAGAAAGTACATCGTTTACCTATAGAGAAATAATAAAATAAAATCCGAAACACGACATTTATATTTAAATGAAAAAATTAAGTGTAATAACGATTTTTTTTTCATTTTTTGTCGATAATGTTTCGTCTAATATCCGCACATTTCGTTTGATCAAGTATAAAAAATACACATTGTATAAGTATATACAATTATTTATTGCGCATTCCAAGACCTCTCTAGAGTTGTACATAATTAATATATTTATTAGATCTTTTATATTATATTTAAATTAAGTTACTGTTAAGAGCCAATCAGTGAATACTTGTGCAGGCATAAGAATGTTGATTTAATAATAAAGAAAATAATACACAAAATCTTTTTGTAATTTTATTTCATAAAGCTACAATCATGATTATCTTATGATTAAATGTATATAAATCATGTCTCCAACTAAAAGTAAATAATATCAGACTTAAAGTGCTATCTTAAAGTCTACAAATATGCCTTCTTGTTGTATTGCTTTCAAAAAATAAAAAAGCATGAACTTTTAAAAAAAAAAGATACTTAACCGCAGAAGAAGGTTCTCAATTCTGTTAAATTTTAATGTTTGTTAACTGAACCAATTTGAAAAAATAATTTCGTGACTTAGGTACTTTAGATAGGCCCATATTTTTACTAAAATCGGTCGAGCCAGTTCGGTTTTTCTTCAAAATAGCTGGAAAACAACATCAACCACGTAAACATAATTGTTTTTTACTTAGTTTTTTAGTCACTAGATTTGAAGTTTGTATTTTGTTTGCACATAGCTTTTTGACGTCTTATACAAACCATATTTGTATGAAAGAAAACATTTATATGCAATGCTCCAGCAAATTATAAAAAATCTATCTTATAAATAAATATATACAGAGACATCTCTGCTTGAGCTAGCCTCAAGTATAAACTTATGGGACACTAACTCATTGTCGTGTATAAAAAAGAAAAAATTGAAAAAAAAGAAAGGATTGTTTGTTCGTTGAGGTGTGTGTGTCAAGATGGTATTATACACGATCAACTATTGTATGGTGTAGTTATGTAGATACTGAAGTTAATAGAAACAAATACCTGGATAACGCTCAGAGCAGAACACCTAACCTTTGGAGTACAAGGACCTCTTGAGCTGAGTATGAACCAATGGTTGCGAGGGGCTCGGCAAAGATGATATCTTTGATACAAAGACAATAGTCCAAATATAATGTTTATTATATCATGTCACAAAATGGTATTCGCCCTGCTGAAGGCAGGCATAGGGTATTGTTCTAGGCTTATGCTACAACTATGCTATTTGAACTATTACTAAAGGTATACCATCAACCGCTGAAGGCGAAATGCAATTATTTTTCCAAAATATGAAGTTACAAGATTGTGCGCTGCGCAAACTGAGAAAACGACTTACATAGTATATCCACCTGGCCAGGCTTAGGCTTACTAACGCTCGTGTCGCTTATACGTCGTAGATGGTTAATCCTGGGAGACGTGGTCCGCGAGATGCTTCCGGGGCCGTTGGGCGGCGAACGTGGGCGCTGGTGTCGGTCCAAGCCAGGTTGAAGAGGTGCAGCCTCACGCGTGGAACCAAAAGCGTGGGCGAAGGATGTGGGTCCGCGTGATGAGCCTTGGGGTCGCCAGCAGCAATGGGCGGATGCTGCGGCAGGCAGTCCACGGCCTCTCAAACTGCCCCCTGCGGCTAGCGCTTGCGCCTCGGAGGTTCTATGGCGTTGTCCCTCACGTGCACGCCATCGTGCCAGCAAATGATATGTCTGAATCGGCGAAAATGAGGAGATCTTCTTTGCTCTTCGCGCGGATCGCGCAACGACTAATCTAAATTATTATAAAATGCCCCATGGCGGAGCGGCCGAGGAGGTTTTTTACCCAAAAACTCCGGGAACAAAATTAAGCCATGTCTGGTTGCGTAATCCCCAAGCGAAGAGAGCTTTTCTACCAAAGTGACGCTCAAATCTCCCAAAAACATGTTTCGTTCCACACAATTCAGTCCCGTGCCAAACCAACTCTTAATGTTTATCAAATCGAACAATGTTTAATAAAATGTTTTAAGTATTGATATGAGTATTATTCTAAGGCAACAATACTATCCAATAATAATTTAAATTCTAAGAGATTCTAATACGAGTTCTTATTTTCATTTCATTTAACAAAATCGGTTCGAAGCTAACCAAGGAACGTTTTTCACAAGCTGTCAATGTCAGACGTCAAAATAGACAATGTCTTGTTTTGGTAGAAAAAATGCCAATGTTTTGGAAATTCAATTTTACATATAATTGTGAAAGTACGCAAAGATACCATAAGTAATTAGTATGGATATTTGCAGCTTGACGTGACGAATGCATTAATGTATGTGTCAACGAAAAACTATAGTTAAATGTTATGTGATCAATGAATTAAGTTTCAACAAGTGCGGCTGTACTTTCTTATGTGAAAGTATGGGATTAAATAGGTTGGGTAGCCTTTTACGCTGCCATACAGAAAGCCTGGAATGTAGGTAACACACCAGGTAAATAATGTTTCATAACAATAACCATTTTGTGAGAAATACAATATTTCAAGCCGGTAGGTCGCGCATGCAAATTCAGTAGGTGATAACAATAGTTATCACTACAATATCTATGAAAAATTCGTACAAAGATCAACACCCAAGACCCAGGAAAATTTAACCCTTGCTGGGGATGGAACCCGGATCCTCTGTTCGGCGACTTACGTGGTTACCACTGATACAGAGGTCAACAAAAACACTGAACCTTAAACAATAACAATGCAGTAAATTTTGATACTCATATTGAGGTCTTTACTGGAAAAGGGCCATCAGTATATACATACAGAATTTATTTGATTGATAGGACAGACACGAAATCACATGATGTAATCGCTGTTAGCGATAAGAACGCCCGTTGACATTACTGTCTTTTTTTGTGTATCTTTTAATTATGGTTATTCTTTTTTTTTTTGAACAATAAATTAAATATTTATTTAAAAACGGTATTACTCACGGAGTGTAGTCGGAAAATGCCGACTAGTTTCGATCGGTTTAGACGATCATCATCAGGGCGAGTGTTGTTAGTTGGGACGGCGCGGGCGACGCGACGGTTTCGCTGTCCTCAACGCTAATAAGTGAGTAATACCGTTTTAAAACATTTAGTTATGTCTTCTCACGTTACTTTCAATAATAAAATAAATTATTACTTAACACATAATGATCTGTTCTCCACAGGGAAAGTTACACAGTAACATGAAGGTACAGTCAAGTGCCAAGATACCTGACCAGGCCCTCCACTTAAATCTTCAATTTTCTCTTAAACTAAAAATAATATTAAAATGAAAATTTATATTCAGAGAGACTTAATTAAAATCTGTCTGAATATAAATTTTTATGTTAAGGGGCTGCCTGAATTTTTCCGGGGTCCAGTGCTGCCCCCATTTGAAATAAATCATTAGATCGGAAACGGAGACATCGTTTAAAATTTTGTCTTGATCAGACCCTAGATAACCCTCCAAACTATTTTATGAACTATTGTTTACAGTTTAAAGTGAGAACGTGAAGCTTTTCTACGCACAATTGCGAAAAACGGCCACTTATGGCGTATTTGCGCAGAAAAACTTTATGTTCTCACTTTAAACAGTAAACAGTAGTTCATAAAATAGTTTGAAGGGTTATTCAGGGTCTGGTCAAGACAAAATTTTAAATGATGTCTCCGTGTCCTATCAAATGATTTATTTCAAATGGGGGCAGCACTGGACCCCGGAAAATTCAGGTATCCCCTTAATATCATTTTCAGTTTAAGAGAAAATTCAAGATACAAGTAGAGGGCCTGGTCAGGTATCTTGGTACTTGACTGTACGAAGCCTAAAGAATTATACTTATTTTGTACCTTAATCTAGTTCAGCGAAAGTAGAAAAAGTAAGAACTTAGACGTACCAACACTATAATATAAGAAGAAAAAATATAAGACTGGATTTGATCCAATATTTTACGAACAATAAATATGTCTAATGTATTACTAAAGGGAGAAATCACATTGATTAAGCTTCCAAAGTAAGCCTTAACTTGTGTAATTGGTACGTCACTTAGCGATACTATATTTTATAACAAATACATATAAACCCAAGAACCAGGACAATATGAAACAGAGAATTTTCCAACTTGTCCTGGCCGGGGATCTAACCCGGAACCTCCGAATGGCGGACTAGTGTGGATACGACTACGCCACGGAGGTCGTCATATACAATATGTGACAAAAACCCTGTCCGATCCTTGTAGGAGCAACTCATACCGTCAACATGAACAACTTTCCAATGCTTGAAATTCGGAAAAATATAATAATACGGCCCGGCAATTTGTATGAAAATGTCGATTTTTTTTACGCGGAAAAGTTGTTCATATTGATGGTCTGAGTTGCTTCTACAAGGATCGGACAGGGTTTTTGTTATATATTGTATATACCATCACCACTACCACTGATAAATATAGCAAATAAAGAAAATTGTAATTTTTATGTTGAATTAAATGATATACATGATTATACGGTTGATTTTGAATTGCTACACCACAGAATAAGTGTTACACACAGACCGGAATCTTCTAAGGTCCCGATCTCTCTCGTTCGCGCCTTTTAGGCGGCTGCAGCTGCCCGCTCAACACCGTCACATACGCATATTTCGCGGGACGTTACGAGATTCCGTTCTGTGTGTAATATTTATATTAATTCTGTGGCTATATTTAAGAAGAGTACAAGTAAGGAAGTACAAAAATGCCTTTTACTGATAAATAAATAAATATAGGGACAAATAACACTGATTGAGCATGCCTCAAAGTAAGTTCGAGACTTGTGTTATGGGTTACTAACTCAACGATACTATATTTTTAACGAATACATGTATAGATAAACATGCAAGACCCAGGTCAATCTGAAAAAGATCATTTTCCATCTTGACCTGACCGGGGGATCGAATCCGGGATCTCCAGTGTGACAGCCTGGCATGTCTTTTTTCATGTTATAGGTCGGCAAACGAGCAAGCGGATCACCTGATGATAAGTGATCATCGCTGGACAACTGCAACACCAGGGGTGTTACAGAAGCGTTGCAAGTGAACACTAGGCCACAGCGAGTTCGTCAAAAACTGATACTGATAGTGTGAACAAAAATCGTGTATCATTTACGCGGCGACTCGCGTGTCTTTGGCGCGTTCGTCAACACCGTGTTTTTTGAGCAAGTGCACGCGCAGGTAGCGCGGCTGCGCGAACGTGGCGCTGCAGCGCTGGCACGCGAACGCGCCGCGCTGGTGCGTGCGCGCGTGCCGCGCGAGGTCGCAGCGCACGCTGAACGCGCGGCCGCACGTGCCGCACGCGTGCGCGCGCGCGCCCGCGTGCCGCGCCGCGTGCCGCGCCAGCGCCGCCCGCCAGCGGAACGCGTGCCCGCACACGTCGCACTTCAGCACCACCGCGCTGCCGTGCGTCTGCGAGTGGATGTACAGGCTCGCCTTGCTCCGGAACCGCTTGCCGCAGCGCTCGCACGCCAGCCGGCACTCGCCGGTGTGGATCGACGCGTGCTGCTCGAGGCAGGCGCGCGTGCCGAATTTCTTCCCGCACACCTCGCACGCGTGCTCCCTGCTCTTCCTGTGGAAGTACTTCAGGTGGTAGAAGTAGCTCGACGACGCGGTGTACGTTTTCGAGCAGATGAGACACTTTCGCGGCTTCTTGTGATCGGGGATTTTTTTCTTTTCCGCTGTACTCTCTTCTGTGTCGGTCTGAGCATCCGAGGATTGGTGGTCAGATTGCGACGCTCGCTCGCCCGGGGCGTCGACCTGAGAGTCTTCGATCGCATCGAAGACTGACTCCGGCAGCGGACCGAATCCGTATTCCGCGTCGCAGTGGTCGGAGAAATCGTTGCCTGCGTCACCGGTCGCCTCGCGTGTTCGTTTGTGAGTGACGTTGTTGTTGTCCGCCTCATTCGTCATTGGAACCTTTTTGCCGGCGACTGTACTTTTCTTCGTAGGCCTCGTTCGGTTCTCATTTTCGTCCGTCGGTTCCACTTTAATTCTTCTACTGGCGCGTCTCGGTTCAGCGTTGCCGGCCTCTGTATTTTTCTTTTTGGGTCTCGTTCGGTTCTCATTTTCATCCGTCGGTTCCACTTTAATTCTTCGAGTGGCGCGTTTCGGTTCAACGTTAACTTTTCTTTGGGATTCAATTTTAACTTTTCTGGGGAGTTCGGTTCTGACGTTTCTCTTGGGGACTTCAGTCGCTCTGTTGGTGGATTCGGCTTTGATGACTTTTTTGGGGGATTGCGTCTCGGCTTCGTCCCGTTCGCTGGCTTTGGACAGCAGCACGCAATGGAAGGTCATGTGGAGAAGGAAGTCCTTCTTATCGACGAAGCTGTCGCACTCCTGGCAGTGGAAGACCAGGTGCGCGTGCGCGTCGATGAGGTGCTCCTTGTGCTGCGCGGGCGGCCGCTCGCCGCCGCAGTACGGGCACGCGGTCAGCGGAGCCGGGGATCTGCAACAAAGCAGCAGGCAGAATTGTTATCGACGATACCTATTTCATCATCATTTCAGCCGCATAACGTCCACTGCTGGACATAGGCCTCTGCCAAAGATATCCAAAGTGACCAGTGCGGCCTGCATCCAGCGCTTTCCAGCGACCCTGGTCAGTTGTCTGACCATCTTGTGGGTGGGTGTCCTACGCTTCGCTTGCAGTACGCGGTCGCCATTCGAGGACGTTTTGCCCCATCGGTTTGACGCGCTATGTGTCCCGCCCTCGTATATCTAGAATCTGTTATGGTTTAACACCGCCCGGTGTTGGACAGTTCACAGATATTGTGCACAACTGCGCGCTGAAATCTCATACAAAATCTGTTTCTGGTCAACACTGCCACTTCTTTTAGCGACTTGCATGAAAGTTGCTTTTGTTATTTATTCCATTACAATTTTTTACACCTACACGCCCTTTCGGTATAGTAAAACCTAAAGGTTTGTAGCCTGATATATAAGTAGTAAGTATTTAGGGAGGTACATTGTTAGTCAAAAAATTGACAAGTTGTAGTGGAGTTTATATACTTATTAGTAACAAAATTTAACTATAGGAACAACTCCGAAAGATATCAGTTACGGAAGCTGTTCTTTTTGATCATTTTAATTTAAGGAAAAGAGTTATTACTTATTACCTACGTGACACGAAGCGCTGGTATCGGTAGCTTTTCTTCAAAAATAAATTAAATTTTGATATACTTTACATCTAACGTAAATTATACTTATTGACGTGTATAGGTAAAGGTTTAATTACTGAATAATCATTTGAATCTTTGACATATTTTTGTTTAGGTAATCTTCCTAACCATCGTAAATACAAAATATGTGCGCATTCAACGCGATTTAGGTATTACGTGCAGGCAGAGTCGGTTAGTGAAAATCAAAAACTAGGATTCAACTTGTCGCGTAAGGACCTGAGTTGGATTTCGCTTGCGTTAGAATGAGATAGACTTTACGCAATATAAATGCTTATTCATATTTGCCGTAAAGGTGACAAATTGTTTAAATAGTGAAATCTGACCTTGAATTGTACAGCGCGTGCTATTTTAAAAAAATTAAATTAATATCGTAATCATTATTAGTGTTATCTACTATCGCAAATATGAAACTTGCAGACTTCAGTGACTTTGAAAGTTACCTTAATAGTTTGTGTAGTGACTATAGAATTTTAGAGAAATTGTAGAAATAATATCAAGTGCTCCTTCATTATAATGTTAGTATTTATTAAAATGAAAATATTAATTACCTAATTTAAAATGTACTTACTGCTATGTTTTCGCGATATCGAGGTTTCTTATCCATAACAAAGTTGTTTCTATTGATTTGTGTCAAAGCTACGTTTTTTGAGTTATAAAAACACGCTAAAGTAATAATATAAATATTATGTACACATTTAGATATATTTTCACCTAATTCAATACATAAGTATCTAATCTTGGTCTTATGAAATGCAGAAAATGTAATGTTTGGTGATAAATAGTATTAAAATTTTTACTTTAATTCTTTTTTCTCTCTTTTTAGGATTCCAAATTGTAATAAATTTTAGATAGCATATGTAATAGTACTAGTAGTTCTGTTGTTTAGACTGAATTATAAGACATTTAGTAAGTAGATTTAGATAATTGTAATGCCGCGCCATAACTGTATATTACGAATTTTGTTTGGTTTTGATACCCACGATACAGGCCCAGCCTAGTGTGGGATAAATTGATACTGTTTTACCATTGCATGTTACCTCTTATGATCAACAAAGATTATTTATTTAAAAAAAAATCAATAACTAGCTAACTACATACGTCGTAATTTTTACTACGCGTTATGACGTAAGATAATACATACATACCTACATACACACAACACATAAAAACTTAGCAGCGAACCACATTACCCTCCTTTTATCTTCGCCGTTGTCGGGTAAAAATTGTTTGTATATATGAGGTATTTATATTTTACATTATTAAGTAGTATCTTATTCACTATACAATGTCATTTTTACACAGTATAAATATTTTAAGCGGTCGTTCAGTCCATGGTTTAGAACAACTTTTCCCATAAACTTTTTTCATAGTAACGATATAAAGAGACTAATTCGATTTGTATGAGTACCTAGAATTTTTCGTATTTCGGTACACATTTATTGGGAAAAGTTGTTCAAAATGATAAGACTGAATCACCCCTTAAAATATTTTAACTTATGAAAAAGGAGTTTGTATACACGGTAAGAAATAGATACTAGAGTTCGGCTGAAGTTAAACCGTAACAGATATTGTACGCTCAAAATAAATAAATGTTCATACAGTCTAGAACATGTTGCGGCTCAACTCGTACAGCGTACTGGCTCGTAACAGATTCTGGATATACGCGTCCCGCCCTCACCACTTCAACGAGCTAATCCGCTGTAAATAATATTTACCTTCTATCATTCGCACTCTTCGCCACAGTTTCTTTTCTAAAATTTTTAACTGTTACACACCCCGGTTTCTTGTCATCTGCACCTTGTATCCCATCATAGCCTCATGTGTACATCAGAATTTGACGGCCTCCGTGGCGTAGTGGTCACCATGCTAGTCCGTCACCCAGAGGTCCTGGGTTCGATCCCTGGTCGGGGCAAGTTGGAAAACGGCCTCTTTCAAATTGTCTTGGGTCTTGGATGTTTATCTATATATGTATTAGTTATAAAATATAGTGTCGTTGAGTTATTATCGCATAACTCAAGTCTCGAATTTACTTTGGGGCTAGCTCGATCAGTGTTATTTGTCCCTATACAATATGTAACAAAAACCCTGTCCGATCCTTGTAGGAGTAACTCAGACCGTCAATATGAACAACTTTTCCTATGGGACCAATACTTGTAACCCGAAGAAAAAAATCTTCATTTTCATACAAATTGCCGGGCCGGCCGAACACTTTTGTATGAAAATGTCGATTTATTTTCGAGTTTCAAGAGTCCCATAGGAAAAGTAGTTCATATTGACGGTCTGATTTGCTCCTACAAGGATCGGACAGGGTTTTTGTTACATATTGCATACTTATTTAATTTTATAGAATAACCAAAAATGTTTTTGCTTACTTCTTCCATTTTACAAACAACCGCTTGCTTTCCATCATGTAAAGTGACATTAGACAAAAACACTTGCTTCCACACGGATGCAATTCCAGTGGCTCGACTTTTTACCCAGCTTTTGCCAACCATTTCTTTAAACGCGACCTTCTGGTCTTACGGCTGTGTCTGCTCCATCCAATCCAATCCGTTCAACTAATCCAATTTCCAACGAATACATATTATCAATTGTATATTGTTTGATTGTTACCTCTTCACGCTTCAATCACTGAACCTATTTAGATGAAATTTCGTATGGATATAGTTTGAGACCCGAGGAAGGACATAGGATAGTTTTAATTCCGAAATTCCCAGCATAGCCTGCGGGCACAGCTACTTAGGTATAAAGAAGATGTCTTTGTACGACCAGACAAGATCAATGTGCTGTGGAGGGATCTGTTTTAATGTGTCTTGACATCTCTTTATCATGTGTCCTCCTGTGAGTGGTGAGTTGCCCTTTCAGCCTGAAGGTCTTCCCGCACGAGCACGCGTGCGCGCGCTCCCCGGTGTGCACGCTCGCGTGCGCGCCCAGCTCCCCCCTCCTCTTGAACCCCGCCCCGCAGTACACACACACAAACTTGTACTCCCCATGCGTCCGTTTGTGCATTCTCAACGCCGCCTTTGATTTAGAAGCTTTCCCGCACTCGTCGCACACGAATTCTCTGGAACTCGAATGTTTGGCCTTCACGTGGTCTTGTAAATGGCTGTTTCTTGAGAATGTTTCGTCGCAGTTTGCGCAGGAGTACGGGCGACGTTCTAAGTGTAAAGCTCGGGCGTGTCTCGCGAGGTTCCCGCTGTCCGCAAAGCCGAGGCCGCACGCGTCGCATCTATATCTCCTGTCATCATTGTGACACCTCTCATGCCGCCTCCACGACCCTCTGAGCACTTGTTTGTGACATATATAACATGTCACGTATTTCTTCCCTGCTGTGGTTTTATCTTCTGTCTGGCGACTGAGTGGAGATTCTTCCTCGTATTTTATGGTCGCCTCTGTCTTTGGTCTGTCTTGTCTGTAAAGGTAGATTGGAAGATGTCTTTTTATAGTGTTGAATTATTAAGATAAGCTTTTCTTACATTGATCTAGGTTTTTTTTTATCCTATTAGCGCGATTTTGTAGTGTAGTTAACTTAGAATACACAAAATATGTGACAAAAGTTTACTTGAAGTTACCAATATGTTAATGGAGTTGTATTAATTCACTGACAAATATACTTCAATATATATATAAAGGATTGGTGGCAAATCTTGTTTCAGAGATACAAAAAGGATTTTTAAAAATATAACAATATCAAATTCATAAATACATTTATTTTTCTTTACATTAAAACAGTTTTCCAAATTTATTGGGGCAAGTAAGTGTACCTATAATTTGAACAATTGTCATGCGTTGACATGCTGACTGCTGAACTGAATAATGTAACTATAGCAAATGCCAGGTAGCGAGTCAATCGGAATGTCCCTTGAGATAAAGCTGTGTCTTTCTGTTTATATAGCTATCTTTCGTTTGCATTCATGCGTATGAGACTCATATTAGCTATCGATATATAAAACTATTGATACTATCGATAGTATTGCTCTAAAACAGCTATCGATACTTTCGATTTGCAACACTAACCTAGTTCCAGCCCTCGTCAATACAGATATAAGATAATAAATAGTAGATTGTGCTACAAGGGGCTAAGGTAATATTTTGAAGGCGAGGGCGCTACTTTGAATCCAGAGCGAAGCGAAGAAACGAATCACTCGCTCCGCTCGTGATTCAACTGTGGAATCCTGAGTGTAGCGAGGGATTTATGTATATCGTCCGAGATAAAAATATTACCGTACCCGAGTAAGCACACTCTACTTTTCATCTCCATCTATGAGAAAAACTAGCACGTACAAAACAGAATATAAAGAACAGTAGAACACCTACAATACCTAACAGACTTCAACCGACAATTTAATACTAACCTTTGTTTGGTGTCGTTTTCATACAATATATACTAAGAAATATTTTTTCGAAGACCACCAACTTAAGATAAAATGTTCACTCAAAACTTTGTTTGCGTGGTCCTTCATATCTTTTATTTTTATACGTAAACTTGATAACTATTCAATATTGGCTTAAACTCACGAAAAAGTATTCAAATTTACATAAATAATTACATTTCGATACAAATAACCTAAAACTTCTGTAATTACTTGAATCGAAGGGAAAAATTGCGCTTAATAATTATACTTATTTCTTTTTCCGAAGCAAAGAACATAAAAATTTTAACCTACATTCATCCATGTTGAAGACGATATGTATTCCAAATAAAAAAAATCACGAAGTCTGTGTCAATTATTTTTTTATTATAAAACAAAATTCTTCTTTTTATTTTTGCTGGACTGCCAACATTATTTTTGATTCTACATAGATTAAACTCGTGTTCTGTTTTCAAATTGGTTTTAATCTCTAGAGATCTTCTTTTTCACGTTTTAGTCCCGAGAGAATTACCAGTAACTTTAGCTCTAAATGTTTTGGGATGAAAACATCGTTTTTTGAGTAGGTGAGATGAAAAAAATATTTTATGTTCTTAACGTCTACGATGTATTAAAATCCAATTGCAGACACGACATTTTAATATCGTTATAAGAGGTCATCAACCACGCGTAGGTCAATGTCCGCTTTTGACTTGCTAACTGGCAGCTAGCATAGCCGACGGCATGTTGGGACGACAATTTAAAACTAATACTGTGGGAGTTGGGGATACATAAGCGTATGCGTGATGTCTCTCGTGACGTCGGTGTCGTGTGTCCGCTTGAGGTGGTGTCGGAGGGCGCGTCGCTGGCGGAAGGCGGCGCCGCACGAGCCGCACGCGTGCGGCCGCAAGTCCGAATGCGACAAGCGATGCGCAGTCAGCTCGTGCTTCTGCCTAAACCCAGCCTGGCACAAAGTACACACGTGAGGACGCTCCCCGCTGTGCTTAAGTCTGTGCCGGGACAACCCCGCGCGCAAACGGAACTTCGCCCCACACTCCGCACACTCGAACGGAAAATGATCCGTGTGCGTCTTTATGTGCACGTACAACGATCCGCTCTGGGTGAACCGCTTCCCGCACTCCGGGCACACGAACGGCCTCTCCCCCGTGTGGATGCGCATGTGCTGCTTCAAGTTCTGCATGTTCACGAAGTTCTTCGGGCAGAAGTGGCACGAGTGGCGCCGCAGCCGCTCGTGAGTCTCCGTCAGGTGCCGCTGGAGGCCGTTCGGGGCTCGGAACTGTTTCCCGCACACGTGGCACACGCACGGCCGCTCCCCCGTGTGGATCCTCTTGTGGTACACGTAGGTGTGCGACGAACTCAAGTTCTTCCCGCATATTTTACAGGTGTAATACACTTTCCCGTTTATTTTGATCTGCACCTGACTCAGTTCGAGACGCGTTTCTTCGTCCATTTTATCTTTGCGCATATTACTTTGTGTTAGATCATCGAAATTATCTAAATTCACTTCATTATCATCGCATTCATCGTTGACTTCTGTGTCGCTAGAGTCGGTGAGTTCTGGATAATTGCATTTCTTCTCGTGATCGTCGAAGAAATGGTTTCTAAAATTGACTAAGGCACTGTAAAATTTGCTATAAGCGTCGTGAGTTTTTCTCGTGGCCACGTTTGATAGCGGCTCATCATCTTCATCTTTGGTTTGGTCCTCATGTCTGCTGGTTGTTTCCGAGTCATCGCTCTGGCCTGTATCTAGTGTTTGTATCGGACGAAGCGCATCCGAGTCCAGGCTAGTACTGTCCCGGCAGGTGGACCACCTGCAACAAACATCCATCATTACTTCACTTCTTCCTCTTCGACGTGTTGATGACTGAATATATTTTAGGTTAGATTACTCCCGACCGGGAGGCCGCAGCAACTTCATTATCTGTGCACTGCATCAAGTCGGTCGTTGAGCATAAGAACATAAGGGTCAGTGGAGAAGTTGTGGCATCGTCTGCCTTGGACACACCACTTCACTTCTTGCGATGAGTGCTTAGATGATAATTCAAATGCGTCCTCTTCCGGAACCGCTTCGAGCAAACGTCGCAGGCGTACTTTCTTATATCTAAATGCATGTCTAGATGGCGGTCTAGCGTGTTCTTCGCCCGGAAACATTTTCCGCAGTGGGAGCATTGGAATGGTTTGTCTCCTGTGTGGATACGGAGGTGGACTTCACGTTCTCTTCGTGTGAAGAACGCTTCGCCGCAATACGAGCATACATGGTTCATGACGCCATCGTGAGAGTGTTTTTTGTGGTACGCCAGGTTCCCCTGATTGCTGTAGCTCTTGCCGCATTGCTTGCATGCAAACTTCTTTGTAACTTCCTGGTGGGAGGACTTCTTAGCTTGGTGATGGCTCTTCATGTGGAAGAACATGTTGTATTTATTGGCAAACGTTTTGTTGCACTCCGGACAAACGGCTGGAATGAACTTCTGGTTTTTAGCACTCGCTTGAAGCTTTTTCTTGTTTTCTCGTTTGTCTTTGTGATGGTTATTTACATGTGAGTGCAGGTCGTCGACGTCCGCCGCTTGGTAGCCGCAACTTCTGCACACATTTGACACCTCCTTGGAAGATCTTTTCACGTGTTTTTCTTGTAAGTGATCAACGAAGGTCTTCTTATCTAAATAAACTATCTCACAACAGGTCGTTCCTTTATCTATACACACTTCTATGTGTTTGTTTAAGTGACAAATGAGTTGGGTTGTTGTAGAGAATATGCTTTCGCAGAACGGACAGAAGAAGTTTGGTACAACTTTGTCACTTTCTTTTGTCTCTTCTTCAGAACTGGATTCTCTATCAAAATTGTCCCAATTTAAACATTCTTCGCATGTGATATTGTCTTGTATAAAACTTTCCAAACAATCCAGATCTCTCAAGTGGTTTATTCGGATGTGTTCAGCCAGACTCTTAACGTCGGTCAGAGCGGCATGGCCCGGACACTTCTGACAGACAAAGTCGGAGATGTCGCCATCCATGCCGATATACTTTAGGTATTGGGTTAGGACACTGTTCACTTGTTCGTAAAATGACTGTGCCGTCCTGAAAATTCATGCAGTTTTGGAAATCTTGTATTTAGATAAGTACTAAACTACATCAATAAGTTTCTACGATGAGCAAGGTTTTTTAATACAATTGTGGATGTTGTAGTTTATTTAGCTTAGTAATTTTCAAAACTGCGATAAAGAGAGTTTACAATAACATTCTCAGTTGGATATTAAGCCAAACAAGCATACTTTTCTTTAGACATTCTCTTTTTTTTTTATGAAACCGAATGCAACAGAAATTCTGCAATTCCAAACTTAAACTACGCTTGTTTGGCCTTAATATTAAGAAAGGTCTAAACTTACTTATTTTGATCGTTCTTGGAAGATCTCTGTCCGGATTCCTGTAAAAAGAATTGTAATCGTAAAAAACATGTTGACTACAGCCTTCATATGACATCATGTTATAAGATTGCAGTTTGTTTTAGGTAACTAAGTGGCAATCTTACACAGCCAAATTTATAAACAATAAATCATTCGGTCATATAGTGAGAAATCTACCAATTTAAGTGCAGATGTAATGAATTGGACAGTAAAATCTGCATTAAAAGAATCAGTATATAGGTTGGTTGAATCCACTGTTGCACATGGCAAAAGCCATCTACTTTTCTTGCGAGCTGTGATGGTGCATAATATTAAGATAATACTTAATCGAAGTCTCCCATGATGCTGGTATAGTCACACTAAGTACCGCGAACTAAGCCTCGGTAAACCGTACCAGAAAAAGATAAAAAAACATTGGTAGCACTGTTCTATATAAGTGATTTGATTAGTTAAGGTTATTTATGACTATGATGAGGGTATATACTGTAGTTCTAGTAAATTTTATGTTTGTCTTGGAGAAGAAAAAAAGAATGTACATACTCTATCTATACTTACAAAGTACTACTACTATTACTTGTGTACTAAGTATTTATTGTACTAAGTTGTTCTCACAGATAGAGGCAGAGGCTTAAATATCTAAAGTATGACCTTAGATCTGCTGCTACTCACCGGGCACTGTGCTGAAGTAGTAGGTTGCAGCTGAGCGAGCCTGGCCTTGAGAGCGTTCTCTGCTTGCTCGCTGCATTTGACCAGCTCGTGCCAAGCGAGCAATGTGCTCGCACACTGGTAGCACACCACTCGCGGCAGGGCATCATTCTCCAACACCTGAAAATTCCAAATCAATTATAAATTGCTGTCTTGAGTACATAAAAGTTTGCTTCTTGCCTTCTTAAAATTTATTTCATGCTCGAATTTAAAATTTTTATTTTCAAAAAGGATTGCCGCAGCTAGTTGTAAAACTATACCTAAATTGGTTTAAGGGTTCCCCTATTTCTTCTTGGTTTTGCATGGTCTTTGGCAGCCTTAAGTGACCATTTTTTTGGCTGTCCCACTATTGGGCAAAAGCCTTTCCTCTTTCCTTCCACAATTCACTATCCTGTGTATTTTCTCTACAGTTCCTGTCGTAACTTTTAAAGTCATCTGTCCATCTTGTTGAGTGACCATGGACATGCTTATTATATTTGGAGAAGAAAAAGCAAGAAATTAAAAGGCGATGCGATAGGATTAGGATATTAATCCGTAAAATACCAGACACAATAGGATAAAAATGGAAAATGGCATTTATAAATGCCACGCAGGTTGAGGGGTAGGCGATGTGGCTAACATCTTTTTTCATTACTTCTTTTTTCACCTTCTGACCTGCCATCATGCTAAAAGTGGCCTTTAAGTCTTGCAGACTTGGGCACAGTCTGTTCAGAGCCACACAACCCCAAATGCCCTGTCTGTTCCATTAGGGATAAAAACGTGATATGTATGTTAAGCAGGAAAACGCATCACAGGCTCTGAAATGGCACCAAGAATGTGCTAAACTTTTTTTGTTTGTTTCTATATCTGCGATCAGTCCTTGACTATAAGCGGATGAGTGGTGTGTAAATTTTGGTTTTACAGTTGCTCCCCTGAGTTAGCAATCCTTTCTTAATATCTGAAACTTAGTACTTGAATATTCTGTCTTTTTAGATGCTTTTTGTAGCTAATGTTTACCAGCTTGGACGCTAGCTCATTAGGGTGGTTAGCGAGTCGCTTCTCATATCGCTCAGACAGGAGTCTTATCTCCTCCTTTACAACGGTAATTTTTAATTCCTTATGGACTTCATTGTTAGTCATAAGCCATGGTGTGTTGGCGATGTTCCTAAGTAGGCCATTTTACAATTTTTTGCATGATGGTGATGTTGGAATTACATGCACTTCCCCATAGTTGAAGTCCATAGGTCCATATTAGTTTAAGGATTATCCTATAAATTAAGAGCTTGTTGTCTAAATCTAACACTGAGTTGCATGCCATCAACCAGTACATGTCCTTGTATCTTAGATTCAATTCTTCTCTTTTGGTTTTGATGTGTTTATGCCAGGTTATTGTGCTAAAATGAAGAAGAAACCTCAGACTATCCAAGTAGACACGAAGGACCGTAGTTATAAGTAACAAAAAGAGTGTAATTTTTATAACTCTCACCCTTATAGGTAGGTGTTTGTGTATCTTATCAGCCAAATTATTCTGCAAGCCCTCCCCTTCGAAAATGGGGATTACAAATTCTGTTATGGTGGCACATGTCCTGCACACTGTCGAGAAGTCCTGCACATCTGAAACCAATTTATATTATTGTTGTTTGTCTAATAGAGGAGACTTGGAATATAATTTTTGTAATGAAGATAAAAAATACAAATATTTTGAAAATCTCCTTAGTTGAATTTTGTTGATAATACACTAACAAAATAAAAAATCAAAAACGGTCTGTCTTATAATATTTTTTTCTGTAAGTACAGTAAAAAGATTACAAACTGTTTCATATTGACATGTGGGTAGTGTGACAATCTGCAGGTACCCCTCAGTTCAGTTCTACAATGGAAGCCAGCACATGTACATCACATTCTGGCGACGAGAAATAATGCGGAAATAAACTAATGGGTAAAAATGGGTTGGGTATAGAATCTAGCCGCAGGATTTTTAACATGGGGGTGGTATGAGTAGGTAGGTGGTAGGGGGGGGAGGGGAGAAACCCCCTTATAAACATATATCCCCCCGTGCGGAGACTCTAGTTATTGTATGAATTTTTTAAAATTATAAAAACCTTAGGGATATTGCCAACAAACCTTACTAATGTAAGAGTTTTTTTCCTTATCTGTAAAATGGAAGGGAAATGAAAATGGGGGCAGGGCTCCATAGCCCTAATAAAACCAATTTTATTCACATTAAAGTTATGGGCAAATCCGAACTGGCCAACCCGACTTCACGTAGTCTTGTTTGCCCTATACTCGAGTGTTTTTTTATAGCCGGAGGCACGGAGGGGGGGCAGGCCCCGCCCGCTGTAAGAAAACGCAGGCACCATGCGAGCCGTAGCGGCTGAGGCTGGTAGCCGAAGGCGACCAGCAAGCCGAAGCTGCGAAGGCATTTGAATAAAATTGAATAAAGTATTAATTTCTACATAAATGTGGATGACATCATAGTTATTATTTATTTTAAAAAATTCATTAAAAAAAAATTACGCGTCTCCGTGCGGGGGAAGCGGTGCGGGGGGTCCTCCCCCCTACCCCCACCCCTCATATATTGAATATCCTGCGGCTAGATTCTATACCTTTCCCGATTTAATTACAAAGATTATTTAGGTATTGTTTTATTGAAACACTCACCTGTTTTTAGGTACCTACTGTACTCAGACTTTTAATTTGCATTTTAGACACAAAGCTGCATATTGAAAGAATGTACGCAGTTCTAACTTTCTTGTTGTCTAATAAACATTCACAGGAAAAGATTCCATTTCAGGATAAGTGCTGTTGTCAATTTTCTCCTATGGATTGTTGTTGTATCTATTGTCTGTCTGTCTATATTTAAGAGCCAAGCTATTGTCAATGCCATTGTGAGGAAAAAGACACATAATGACTATTTTTATATTGAAGTGATAAAAATGTAGTGTATTCCTGGTAAAATAAGGTTATTAAAACTTCTTCCTTCACTCTATAATATACCAAAAACCAAGATAGTAAGGCATCTGCTTACCCTCGAGGTTGACAGGCGCAGCGCTGGTGCCGGGCGCAGCGCTGGTGCCGGGCGCCGCAACGCTCTTTGGGATGGTTACTGCATTCGAAGCAGTGTTTAAAAGAAACACTTGTTCTGTTTCGGTGTTCATTGTGGTTTATTTAGACACTTTATAATAAAAGATTAATTTCTTTTCCATCTGATTTCCTTTTATAAAACTTTATCACAAAACACGCTTCACGCACTTCAGCAAATAACACAGACGTATTAATATTATGTAGTGCAAATAACAATAAAAATGCTAGGGTTGCCAGATCGATATTTTGTACTTTCCCCATGTATCGCATCTACGCTTCGGACATGCAAAAGAAAAAAAAATTGACCCGTATTTTGAAGACGCTTCTTGACTTGACAGCTTGACACTCCTTAAATGAGCGTCATTCTACGTGACATCGTCACGCAGGCTCAGGGGTTATTCTAATAGAACGCGAATATGCGATCATCGCAAATTCTAGATTTTAGACTACATGATTTTTGTTTTTCTTATTCGCAAGATAATCACTTTAATTGTATTGTAATACCGCCATACCTGTTTCCAGTTAAAAATATTAAATTATAGTTCCCCTAAACATTTCCCCAAACTTACGGAAAAAGTCACATATCTATCAACCTTGTTGTAAGAGTCAAATCAATACTTTTTTTTATTGTTTTCCGGCTCTGGAAACGAGTCTTATCCTATAAAACCCTTCTTTATTTACGAGGTTATTCCATTTGCTTATTTTAGGTTTAGGTTGCTTAATTACTTTTTGTCGCAGTCATCTATCTACCCAGTGATCCTACCTTTATGTTCGCATTACAATAAATATACGAAAGGCAAGTCGTGACTTCATACCAAGTTGAGTATATGTACAAGCAAGTGATTATATTCCTTATATATACAAAGCCTGAAAATAAGGTAATAAATCCGGGCTTTGATCTGATTACTAAAGACGAACTGGCCCAGCTTCCAAAAAAGGTTATAAGTACTCTTCCTTACTTCTCTTCTGTTCAACGGCATTCTTAGAACACAATACTTCCCGGCACTAGCTCAAACAGACCTATCAGCCTCTTACCGATCTTGTCAAGGTCTTAAAAAATTCTTCTTTTTAGAATTTTACCAACATTGTCCGAAAATGATAGGTACTTCATTTTCGGACAATGTTGGTAAAATTCTAAAAAGATCCCTCTTGAGCTCTAAAACACCAATTTGGCTTGAAGCAATACATGGTAAATTGGTGTTTTAGAGCCGTATCTAAACCGAAAATTGACCTGGCATAAACACATAAAAACAAAAAACGAAGAATTGAACCTAAGATACAAAGACATGTAGGTACTGGTTGATCAACTCAGTGTTATCTGATAACAAGTTCTTAATTTATAAGACAATCCTAAAACCAATATGGACCTATGGGACTTTAATTATGGGGAAGTGCATGTAATTCTAACATTACCATCATGCAAAGATTGCAAAATGGCGTACTTAGTGAAAATGGCCTAGTTATGACATCTAAATCATCATCAAATCTTTTGTTCCCGATACTTCTACTAATACTTAGTACATAAGTATTAGACGAAGTATCTTCCATTAGTAACTTCGGGCAAAAATCAAGAAGGATTTCAAAACATAAAGATTTTGAAAGAAAATATAATTGAAAATAGGTTTCTCAATAAGCTTTCAAATTAAATTTTGGTTAAACGAAAATAAAGAAAATAAAAAAATACCTAAACAAGAAACCTTTTCGAACAAATATTCAATTCAATTCAATTCATATTATACATCAGTTCTTAGTTTTACTAATATTACCATTGTTTATAATTAGGTACAATATGAACCCTGTTGGGTATTGCAAAGATAAGATGGAACGGCAAGCGGGTGTTCTAGACCAAGAAAAATTTATTACAAACAAATAAGTAAACAAACAAATAAAATTCGTATAGCAAAATTTCGTCTTTAAGATAGGTAATCATATCTTTCTGGGACTGGGATGGTGGCCAAATAAATAGAGGGAAAGGTCTCAAACAAAGAAAACGTAATAGGTATCTAAAAAAATTATTTATTGTATTGTCAAGTGTAGTCAGCCCGTCGGTAAGACAGCGCGGCGACGTTCCTGCCGACGGCCGTCACCACGGCGGGCGTCAGCATCATCGCCTTGTTCTTGTACGTGTGGATCACTTGCTGCAAATAGATAGGTTACTATACTAAATAAATAGTGAGACTAGGATGTTAGAATAGGAGGATACCATTTCTTCCTCTGAATCCCATAAGAGGCGGGCAACTAAAGGACTTAACACAAATATCTCGTGCAACAACTGCATCTTCAAGGGTGTTTATTTATTTATTTATTTATTTCAACAAACTTAAATCTATCATTACAGTTATAACCAATACGATAGAAAAGCAATCAATTATTGTAACACATTATATACAAAGCTGATCTTATGAATTTGCTCAGAGAACAAGCAAACAGATCTATTCTGTCGGCAATCTGGTTGAGGTTGCGCAGCGCGCGCGTCAGCGGGGCTTTTCTGAGCAGCTCGGTGCGAGCGCTGGGCACACAGCGGCGGCCGGCGGCGGCGCCCTACGTACCCATTGGGAACGCATAACCTCAACAAACTTAACAATTGTGGATTGTGAGTTCTTCCGCGAATTAAATTAAAGATACACAAAGCCATGGATAAGTCTCTCCGCACCCGTAGTTCGGTGTATCCCACCATACCCAGAACAAATAAGGTAGGATACATCAAAGGATAGTACGGATAGACACCATATAACCTCATATATAGATATCTGGCAAATTTATTTTGAATGCGCTCCAGCATGAGATTATATTTAATTTCATGTGGAGCCCAAATCGCTGCGTTACTTTCGAGATGGCTTCTGACTAAGGCATTATACAATGATATAATAACTTTAGTGTTATTGAAGCCATTTACCCTACGCAATATAAATCCTAAATTTCTAAAGGCTTTTTTAGCTATGATTTTAATATGTTTTTTGAATGACAAGTCAGCTGTAAATGTTACTCCTAGGTCTTTCACCTCCGAGACTTTCTTCATACTAACATTATCTACACTGTACTCATACTCAATCGGTTTATGTTTTTTTGTGAACGTCATCGTGACACATTTGGATTTATTGAATTGGAGTTTATGTTCATGAGCCCATGAAACTATCCTATCAATATCCTCCTGTAAGCGCTCACAGTCTACCGCCGAATTGACTCTGAGGGACAGTTTTAGGTCGTCAGCAAACAATAAACAGTCAGAGTGCTGGATGACTGTAGGCAAGTCGTTCATCAATATGAGAAACTCGAGTGGGCCGAGATTACTTCCCTGACTCACTCCAGATCTGACAAAATAAGGCTCAGACTGGCATCCAGCGTACTCCACATACTGCCGCCTATCTCGCATATAATCAGCTAAAAACCGCAGTAAGTGGCGGGTACATCCGATACTGACCAATTCCCTTAAAAGTACATCGTTGTCGACGACATCGAATGCTTTCTGGTAATCAAAGTAAGCGACGTCTACCTGCCCTCCCTGGTCCACGACCGGCACGAGTCGAGCCATGTGGTTCAACAGGTTGCTCGTCGTGCTGCGGCCTGGCCGGAATCCATGTTGTTCGTCGCAAAGTTGAGAGCTTACTTGTTCGGAAATGCTCTTTTGTATAGCCGAGTCGAATACTTTGGCTGGAGTAGACAAAACTGCCACTGGTCTAAACTGTTCCACGGTGCGACCACCGCCCGCTTTTGGGACGGGGACTACGCGCGTCAGTTTCCATACATCCGGAAAGGTTGCTTGTTTTAAACAGGTATTAAATATATGTAGCAATGGCTGGGCAAGAACAGATCGACAGTCCTTAAATAAAAATGCAGGGATTCCATCCGGCCCAGCCGACCTCTTCGGTTTCAGTCTAGCCAACGCCTGCTCAACGTCAGCAAACTGTAGCTCTTCCAGATGTATTCGCGCTGATCCGTTCGCTCCTCCCGCCTCCGCCATCGCAGTGTCAACGTTAAGTTCTGGTTGTTCTGTACTATATACGAAATGAAAATAGGTTGCAAATTCCAAACAACACTGTTCACTCGTCAATTCGAACCCATCTTTAATAATTTTTTGTGATGACCTTTGGCCTCTTTTAGAATTTATATAATTCCAAAATGATCTCGGGTCCTCTATTAAATGGTTTTGAATCTGATCACGGTGTCGCTCTTCCGCTGCTTTAATCATATGTTTTACGCGAGACCTGCACCGTGCGAAGTTATCGTAATCTTCTTGTAACTTACTCCGCTTTTACTGTTTATGAAGCAAAGCCTTTAATTTAATGTCGCGAATTATTTCAGCAGTGTACCACTCGGGGTAACTGTACCTCGAGCTTACACGCCCTCGCTTTTTACTCGGGACACAGTCATTAAAAATGGTATACAAATAATCATAAAATAAATTTAAAATTATTTCAATATTATTCGATTCATATATCTGATTTCAGTCTATAGCAGCTATTCGCGAATATAATAACGGAAAATTGGCTTTAGAAAAATTCCACTGCACTCGCGATTGCGAATTTTGTGGCTCAATCGAGTCATTCCATTCTTGTTGTGCAATGGCTACCCTCGCCCGCCCCGTCACCGATACGGATATGTCGAGCGGAGGATGCTGCTTGTCTATCGGTACCACTGGATCATCCGCGAGTTCCACCCTAACTCCCTCTAACGACGTCAGAACCAAATCCAGCTGACGACCGTTACAGTTAGGTATTTCATTTCTCTGAGCGAATCCACAATATGTCCTAAAATACTCATAGTAATGAATTATACAATCGGTACATGAATATAAATTAAAATCTCCAATTACAATAACATTATTAAATTTAACACAAATTTGTTCTATAATTTTAAAAAGTAACATGTACTCGTTCTCGATGCCGTGCGGCGGAATGTAAACAACACAACATAGACATAGATATCTATCGCGTAAGTATACCTGCGCACAAGCGATCTCAAACGTATGATCCCCGATGTTGACGTCACCCGGTATTGGAACGGTCCGCAGATCGAGACGCGGTGTGGCCACGAGAAGCGCGCCGCCTTGTTTTCTGCCATCTGTCCTATCACAACGTAACAATTTGTATCCTGGAGGAACTAATTCTGCATCGTGGATAGAATTATTACACCCGGTCTCGGTTATGGCATATATATCCGCGCACGATGATACTATCCCTGCGCAGAATTTCTCCATCTTGGTTCTGAGACCCCTAACGTTCTGGTAATAAATGTCAATGGTCTTACGAGGATTTTCGTGAGTTGTTGGATGTTCTACGAAAAAATATCCACTCGCTATACTCCACATTCAATGGCCAGACGTCGGGCTGGCACAGGCGGTCATAGAAACGTTCTGGTACTCCAATCATAAACGAAGCGTAGTCTCTTTCCGTTTTGGGTGTAATTTTTTCGACGTGTATTGATATCTCTTGACCACAGACTTTTTTCACATACGTTTCCATTGCTTCTTTTGTAGTTTCCTTTTTTAACTGCCATACGTGCAGGTATTTTTTCTTTTCTGTTCCTTGAATGTCTACGATATTAGAACTTCCGCCTTTTTTAACTTCCGTGTTATGGTATTTACTCCTTTTTTTTGTAACCTGTATCCAGTCATCTTTTTTTTGATTACTTGATTCAGGCGTTGCCTCATCTAGGTCTTTTTCTGGCTCTTTGTTCCTGGGCTTCGAACAGATAACGGTGTCTGACATGAGTTGAGTTTTGAGCGTTTCGTTCGCTGGTTTAGTGGCCGCACACGTACTTTTAGCAGCTTGTACTACCGTCAATTTGTTTTGTGTTTCTTGTTTTGTTGCTAATATCTGTTGTTTTTTCTCACTCGAAGTCTCTTCAGCCTCTCCTTTTTTCGCAACTAAGCAGGCTTCAAGATATTTATTTCTGCTTTGTAGAGATTTCACCTTGTTTTCAAGAAGTTCAACTTCGGTGATTTTTTCTCGGGCTACCGCCAGTTGTTTCCGCAGTTCTTGCAATTCGGTCTCAGACTTAGCGAACATATCCAGTAACTGCATGTAAGCCTTCATCTGAACATCAAATCGTGAGTTCATCTCGGTTCTAAGTTCTCTTAGTTCTTCCATTACTGTCGTCTCATTGTATGATATTGACGCATCCGCCGGCTTGAGACGATTCCCGCGCTCGATATTTACATAATTCGGCGTAAATGTTTTATTTAATACACTGCCTCTAACGGGAGTATCCGAGTTGTCGCGCTTTGGGTTGTTGCATACACACTCGGGACATATCCAGCTGTTTTTATGGTCCTGGGTAAGTTTCTCAAACGACTCCATAGTCATTCCTAAGCACTTCAGGTGGTATAGCTTCTTGCATTTCATGTAGGAAATATCATAAATGACACTATCACAGCCATTACATTTAGATTCCATTTCGTAACTATCAAGAATTTATTCTGAATTTCTGATTCACAACACACACGTCCGTCGCTTGCTGTGTCTAGCGAAAGTGTTGACATCGGGTGGCGGCCGTTAGTAAAACTTTTTAGTTTAGGTAGCTAACATATGGTGTGATGGGTCATCGGGTTCACCACTGTAGCTTAGGTAGCTAATATATGGTGTGTGTACGTGTACCTACGGGAGATAAATAAAATAGCGTGTTCTTAGCTCTTTAGTAAAAAGTCGAATGCATGATTTATTTGCAAAGTTTGGGTTTATATACAATCGTTACAAGACGAAACAATGGACTAATGTGGTTGTGTTCCCGTTTCTGTGTTGTGATTGGTTGGCGCGGCGCGCTACTGCTCCTGGATCCTGTTAGATTCCCTAATTTGGTAATGACTAATGGCGCGGGCGAGTGCTAGTGTTGATGGCCAAATGGAGATGTAATTGTAGCTACGCGATGTATACTGTAGTGTGGCTACAATTTCTCGAACAAAAGTATTTTCAAGGATGTGGAGCTCGCTGAGCCCTGTGGGGCGGTATGCATTACTATAACACTTTCGAGTTTCTCGAGTTTTTTATGCTTCGGAAGGCACGTAAAGCCGTTAGTCCCGGCTGACTTAATTAGTCGTGAATCTATATCAGATGCCTTTAGGTAGCTTGAAAAATCACACACGAAATCGTAACGTGAATACGTTTTAAGAATCGAGGAAGAAAGCGCTAACTACCTATATCGCCTTCTCAGCTACGCTCTCCCCCTATGGTTACTACACTCTCCCCCTACGCTTACACTTCGAGTGGACAAAAATAGGCTGAAACGTTACCAGGACAAGCTTGATGAGGTAGACCGCGAAGGTTAGAAAGGAGATGGTCATGAGCGCGCTCTCGGAGGAAGGAAACTCCACGTGGCCGCCCCCTCGGGCCGTGGCCGTGGAGCGAGCCTTTCTCCGGGTTTTGTCGTCCGCGTCATCTGGCCACATGCTGTCGATGCGCTGTTCTGTAAAGAAAAATAACCAGCAAAGTGCGTGTCGGACTCGCGCAAGAAGGGTTCCCTACTATTATCTACAAATAATCACGTTTAATGTATGGGAGCCCCGTTAAAATATTTATTTTATTTTAATTATTTAAAAGTAAATATAGAATTAAATAGTGAACATTTCAAGCGTCTACCTGGTACTGTTTTTAAAATCACAATAGAAAAAAAGCAAACAAAAAACACGATTGTTTTTTGGCTCACCTTAAATATTTATTTTATTTTGATTTTAGTATTTGTTGTTATAGCAGCAACAGAGATACATCTATGAAAATTTCAACTGTCTAGCTATCATGGTTCATGAGATACATCCTGGTGACAGACAGAGAGACGGACGGACAGCGAAGTCTTAGTAATAGGTTCCCGTTTTTACCCTTTGGTTTTGGAACCCTAAAACAGGTTGATATTGGAAATTGGAACTCTTTTATACAGTTTCATGCTGATCTGGGGAAAAGAGAAACGTAAAATTAACCCGCTGCTCTTGAGAGAGCTTCTGGGCTTCTCCTGGAGGGCGAGAATCTGAATCATGTCAATATTCGATGGTCAATTATGAATCAAGGTTCTCGAGAGCTTTAGATGGATTCAATTTGAAAACGGTTGCGGCTAGCAATCCATCACTATTATAATTCCATTTTCCACCTTCCTGCCCGCCACGCTAAAAGTGGCGTTTAGATTTCACGACCTTAGGATTTGTCTTCCATAAAGATATAATAATGTATTTTAAACTTTAATGCAAACCTCCTTCTTGCACCCCTCTACTGAAATTAATAAATTTTTAAAACTTCGGTATATTTTTAAGTGTTGAGATGAAATTTAAATTCTATAAATCAAGATACTTACCTATGTTTGCCATTATGGTGTCTTGCAAATTCTCCAAATATCTGACCTTGCTGCCGACACTCCTCCGCGTATTTCTCGATATGGTATCGGTGACGATTCTCATGAACTTCAACACATTTTCCATTGTATTTACTTTATCCTGACTCAGCGAATCTCTATTTTCAAGTTTTATATTAGGTTTAGGGGCTTCTGTATTCCGTTCACCGGTTCCACGGATAAATTCAGTTGATTCTTCAACGAAACTCTCCGAGTTTTCACTCGTGACGGTGACTATATCTTTGTCATCGAAATCCTCTTTTGTGACGAACACAGGTTTCTCAAAATTAAAATCTGGTAGTTTATTTACTTCAACTGTTTCTCCAGATATTTGATTATTACTTTGAACAACATGCGTCACGAAAATATCTTTATTGTTTGAGTGACTTTTATTTTCTAATTCAGTTTCTTCGTATCTTGAGAGGTTTTTAGGTAGACTTTGTGCTAAATCATCTTTAGCTACTCTCTGGATAGTGCCTGGTATTATTTTCTTAGTTTGGTCATTATTTTTCCATATCATAACAGGTCTATTGGGAGCAATTTCTTTATCGTTATAATTATTACCTTTGGGAGGTTTGACATTGTGGACAGGTTTTGATCCAAACTCATTTTTAGGTATTTCTTTCAACATTGGCGTCCTTACGGTTCTGCTGTCAAGGTGTACACGTTTTATGCTGCCAATATTAGGTATCATATGATAAGATTCCTCAAACACGTCTTCTTGAGACTCCATGACTGGTCCATATATTTTTGGATTCTGTTTAGGCGCAACTTGTTTTATACGATCGCGATCATCTTGAGTATTTGTATTTGCTATCTTTGTTCTTTTGTTATGAATAGGTTCTTCATGAGAAGCGTTTTGTCCATGCTGTTTGAATTTAAATGTGTATGCATCTTCATCTTCTTTATTAACTTCGAAATTAGGAGTTTTGAGAGTATTTCTTAGAACTTCTTTATTTAAATTCTGTTTTTCTTCACCACGTATAATATGAACGTCATCAGGTTCCACTTTGGTCACGAAGCCCTTTTTAATAGGTGAATCACTCCATTTATAGTCATACACAGACTGGTTGGTGTAAATTCTGTTGGGTGTCGGCGTCGTGTCCTCTTCGTACTCTAAATCAATGTCTTCAATCAAATGTGGCTTATAAAGAGGTCGGTAGGGCTTCCTGTAGTGTTGCTGGGAAATCTGCACCCACTCGGAACCAACTTGCGCGACGAAGAGTAATGTCATCCACATGTTGAGTGCGTGCTTCAGTTCGCATGTTGGTTTGAGATGTGAACTGTGTGTGACGTCTTGAAACGGGGACGTGTGTGATTTGACGATCCAGGGGTTCTCAACTGTTGTGACGATTTTAAACGAATGGAAAGCATGCGTAAACTAAAAGTACATTCTATCTCTACTTAATCCCCCACATACGATAGTGAAAAAAGTCTGCCGGGTCTGAGTTCCCGTACTAGTCAAGAAGATGTTTGTTTGAAAAGAAGAGAAAAGTCATATTTGTTAATTCAAGGTTCCCGAGAGGCTTAGATGAATTTAATTTGAAAATCACTCTTTTTTTTTTAAACAAAGACTATTCTGAGCAAGTCTGTCTTTAATTCATCGTCGGGACCAGAAAAATGTTGACGCCGTCCCCTATTATCCGCTCCACGGGCGCCAAGTTCAGGCTGCCCGCGACGCGTGACGCGGGACGTCGCGTTATCAACATATATCGCCGAGTTAACTGTACGCGGTTGTCACGCTTGCTTCTCGCGTTCCTGGAGGTTGATTCAAGTAGGCATTAAATTGTCGTAAAAACACATCTTCATCCCAATTAGTTGGTGCCGCAGCTTTGATTCTGGCTGGTCAAAGAGCGTATAGAATTGTAAAACCAACTTCGAGGCTGGCTTTTAACAACCTCGAATTTGGAGATGTTTTGGATACAAACTCGGAGAATTTCGCTGGCTCCTTAGGGCGCATTTCAGGGGATGTCACCTGGTGCAAATAGAGGACAATTTACGAGTCCTTTTATTAAAATTTACCTTTAAGCCGTACAGGTATCCTACAACAGATCTATACAATAAAATACATTGCCAAGTGCTAACGGTACGACAGCTTTTCATACTCGCAACTATGATGCAGCAGCAGGCTCAACTGTCTTTCCTTCCTCAACTCCTAAGTAGAAATAATAGACTTAACTTTTCTTTACCCCCATTTAACTCCGAATTTATAAAGAGGTTTTTCTATTTTCTTGGTCCTTACCTTTATAAGGAAATCAATCATAATATTTTTGTTTATCCATTAAATAAATATAAGTGCAAAAAATCGATCACTGAGTGGTTGCAAAAGCTAACGTATAACGAGACCGAAAACTTATTAAAAATCGTAGATTAACTTAAAGCTATGGCCAAACTAACAATTTTATTTAATTAATTAAGTTATGTATACAAATATATTATAAGATATACATATAAAGATTGTTAATTTTTCATGTATATTAATGTTTTTTATTTAAAATATGTAGGTCTTATTATATTTTAAACATAAGATCGCTATAAATAATTTGTTATATTAATCATATATACCTAAATTATGTATAAGCCTTAACTATATTTATTAATGACGAGTCCTGGTGACCTGTAATACAGGTTCTTCGGAAACCTAGCACGGGCACCAGCTCTCCACTTTTAACAATTCTTTACCTTTTAGTGTATGACTTTTTAACCTATTTATGCTTGTATTAGTTTTATACTCAGTTTTAAGATAAATTGTGGAGGAAATAAAATAAACATTTTATTATTATTTATTATTTATAATTTAAACAGTAGGGTAACAGATAATTAAAAATCGTTTTATATTCAAAACGGCATTTATTATTTAAATAATTAATAGTAACACAATTGTAAATCGATCTCGTCACAAATAACTGCTTACCCTACAACATCAACATTGGCGCCCTGACCTGTTGTGCTGGCAATATCTACCTAGGCCTTCTGCTTGCATCGACAATGTCTATGAACCGCTCACGATCAAATATTAAGGTAACTAAACCAAACGTATTTTTAATAGGTACCTATTATTAGGTATTTTAATAGGTACTATTAGGGTTTTTTTAATAGGTTAAAGACTTTATTAAGAGTTAAAGAAGAATAAAGTTTAATCAAAGCAGCATCATCATCGAAGCTATTTCAAACACAGATGCTATACAATAAAATAGTTTAATTTCTGCTCTAGATCGAGTAAAAATTAATCAATTTTCATTTAAAAAGTACCTAAAACCAACGGGAATATGGATTTGTGAATCTGAAAGTATTTTCGGAGAAGCTTATAGAATAAGAGTGTCTTTGTAAGTGTGTACTTGCTACTTGTGTCAATATCAGGTAAACTTTTACATTTTACTTCAGACGCTAGCACAACTCAGAGCGCCTTACACAAGTCAACAATCTCTTCATGTATGGACCTCACAGTCAAGGTTACCGTTTTTAATGACAGCAATACAAAAAAAAAATCAATGATATTAAAATAATGTTAATAAAAAGGTTCATGGGAAACGAGAGAGGAGGCCTTTCACCGAATATGGGACTCTACAGGCTTGTAAAAAAGTGTAGATGAAAGTCATGAAAACAGCCGGCAGTAGGTAGATACAATTGAGAATGTTTTCACAGCCCTCGTACAATTTGCGACTCGCGCGGCACTTCATGACTGTGAGACCATGTTAAGTTACATTTAATATTATATACCCATAGACATATGGCTCAGGAGTCTGGACACTGCTTTCTACCACAAAACCACTGCATCTTTTGTGTTAATGTGTTAATTAACTTAAAAAAGAAAAAAAAATAATATTTACAATATTATTATAGGCTAATAAAAAAAAACGCCGACTGTCAAGAACACCATCTTGTGATGAGTAGCGGAACTATTAATACGACTTTATATCCCTAGCGCCATCTATTTTTTTTTCAACGGAAAGCTTTGACTTTCAAGCAACTCCCAATAACTTAATAGCTCAACCGATTTTCATTAAACATAGCTAAAAACCACCGCAAGGGAATTTGCTTTCACGTAACAGACAGACGGACAGACATCCTGCAAACTGAACTATCGATTCAATGTTACCTGGGAAACATAATTCCATAAATACTGTTTCTGAATGGCGTAAGGAGCTCCAGACAGACCGACAGAAATTAGCGTCAAACTATAACACTCCTATTTTCTGTCGGGGGTTAAAAAATATCAAGGATGCTCAAGCTCCGAGATGTATAGAAGAAAAAGCTGGAAAGCGGACCCCGGGCTTCACAGCATTACAGCTCAGGATGCAACTGGGTATACGCTGAGATGAACCGTGTTAAGACGAAGTGGTAGCTAAAGTGGCGCCCTCATTTGAAATTAATAGTTTAAAACTAAATATGGTGATACATATTTAAAAATTTGATTTGTATCAATGTCTAGAAAGACCTTTAAACTATTTTATGAATAACCTTTTAAAATTATTACTAATATTACTTTCAAAGGTTATTCATAAAATAGTTTAAAGGTCTTTCTAGCCATTGGTACATATATTTTTTTTTAATATCACTATATTTAGTTTTAAACAATTTATTTCAAATGAGGGCGCCACTTTAGCTACCGCTTCGTCTTAACTTAAATGAGCACTTTTTTAAGTACAGTCTTTAGTAAGTTTTAGACCCTAAATAGATCATAGATCTACCCAAAGGTCGACTGGAAGAGATTGCTACGCGATAAAGATAAAGAAAATAATGTATTTTCTTTGTAAGCCCCGATAAGAAAAGAGGGGTTTATAAGTTTGACGCTAATGTGTCTGTGGCATCGTAGCACTCGAATGGATGGACCAATTTCGATGCAGTTTTTTTTTTTACATGAAAGGAAGTATCCTTGCGGTAGTTCTTAGCTATGTTTGATTAAAATCGGTTCGGCCGTTTAAAAGTTATTAGGAATTAACGCTTGAAATTCGGGGTTTATGTAGTTCGCATGTCAAATAAAAGATGGCGCCACGGATTATATACTACTATTTAGTACCTCCGCCCATCACTAGATGGCGTTTACATAAAAGAAAAAACTATTGTAAGTCGGGGGGTTTTTCATTTTCCTGACAAATGAACTTGCGTTTATGGTGCGATAAAGATTATTTGTTTTCTTTTGTATAGATGCGAATGCCCAGTAAGCTAAAGAACCCACAGTTTGCGGTAAAAAGCAGCGCCATCCCGGCCTTTAACTAACATACTCTGCCCTAATCCCTGGTTACTGCTCCTCACTGTCTTTACTCTACGTTAAATTCAATATAAATAGTCATTATTATGCGTTACTCTTGTCCGGGCCACAAAACTAGCTTGTTATAACCATTTCTGTCTTTAGATTCTCTCATATATATTTCTTACTTATTATAGTCAAAAGTTAGTCTAAATCAAAAACTTTTGTTTAATGACTGAAGCTATTTAAGGTCGTAGGCAAGTCACCTAAAGAGATCCAAATTCACAATCTTGCTTACGACGTGGCAAAGCCGTTCCCGAAAAGTTACTTAAAGTTATCACTGTCCCTTTCTACATTATGACACTGGCAGATTGCGGGAAAGGAAGGCAGATAACTTTAGGTATATTTTTTTGGAACGTTAGGTATTTTAATATTAGCATTATGGAAATAGAAACTTTAAGTACCTGGCATAACATTTAATTTTCAATGTTATTTTTTTTTTTCAATTATTACTCGTCGTTTAGATTGTATGTAATTTCTATGTTCACATTACAGTTATCTAAAAACGTGTGCGAGTGAGAAATAACAATGCCAGTATGTATGTGTTTCTCACTCACTGTTACGCGAAACCTTACCGCATACGACCCTTCAGACGAAGTGGTAGATAAAGTATCCATAAAATAGTTTAAAGGTCTTTCTAGACAGTGAAACAAATCAAATTTTCAATTATCACCATATTTAGTTTTAAACAATTTATTTCAAATGAGGGCGCCACTTTAGCTACCACTTCGTCTTCAAATGTATGTATTGGGGTTTGGGGCAAATGTAGCTAGTTTTGTGAAACGGACGTATGCGACTAAAACTAACACCTACCATTGTAAATCGATAACATTGATGTTAATTTTACTCCATTATACCTACTTGATACGGCTAGGTACACCGGGCGGCAGATCAGGCTTAACAATCTTCATGACCTAATCAAATTTCATGTTTAAGGATAGCTAAGCTTGATGTGTCGGCGACCGTACTTTACCTTACAATCATGAACTTTATCCCTATGTTCACATATTCGGTTTGGTCCAAATATTATGCGCTAAATAGCTCAAGCAATCACTGCACAGCTTAATATTTATATTCCCAGCATTCGAATAAAATAATATTTAATACAACTCAAAAACTGAGCAGTCACGTGTAAAAAATCTAAAAACTCTTACACAGTACCTTTCGAGGCCTTAACAAAACGTTAGTCATACGAATCATGAAAATTGTATGCAACAGGCAATTAATTTGCACTGTGTAAATGGACCTTAAAAAAAACAATTAATTTGTATCATTATTCAATAAAACTTTGAATATACTCGTATAACATGTAGGTAATCACAATGTTATTCTAAAAGTGAGAGCAGGCTTTTAAAATCAATGGGATACATGAATTTTACTTGGTCCAATGCTGCCACCATTTAAAATAAATTATTTGAAAGGAAACGGAAATATCATTTGAAATTTTGGTCTTATCATGCTTTGCGAAAAACTGCCATTTTTGCTAATGTGCGAAGAAAAGCTTCACGTTCTCACTGTAAACAGTCATTCATAAAATAGTTTGAAGGGTTTTCTAGGGCATGATCAGACCAAAATTTAAAATGATATCTCCGTTTCCCTTCAAATAACTTATTTCAAGTGGGAGCAGCACTGGAACCCGAAAAATTAATGTATTCTTGTAAATCGAAATGACGTATGATAGAAAAATAATACTATAATAAAGAAATTAAAGCTAAAGGAGACCTGCCACGTTGAACTTAGCTATTTGTGATGTCGGTAGTGGAAGGTCCCTTAGGTACAACCAGAATTGACATAAACATTACTTCTCTCTGTTCATACTATTATATAGTTTAAACCATTAAAATTTAAAATGAATGGTATCCATTTTACCACATATATTTTTGAAATCTTTTTATATAATCTGTTATCTTGATATATATACATATGTAATAAAATGAATACCAATATAATATATGTAAAGTGAATTAATAGTATAGAAACATCTATATTAATATATTATGCAATATATTCTACTTGTATGTTAAAATAAAACGCTTATATATAAATACGTTAAAATAGTTTGAGTAAGTTTAAAGATCACAGAAAAAGGAAGCTTGATTGCATTGTAAACAATAAAAATATAATACAAAATCACAGTTGACAGTTTAACTCGATAGCGTCGCTTCAGACTGGAATGGCTGCGGCCGGCACCGCTCTTTCAATGCCGAACCATCATCATCATCGGCTTTCTAAAACCCACTTTATTATTCGCCTTTATTTCTATATACAAAACGCAAAGTATAGCTTGAGAAATACAAATGTCTTGCCGCCAGCGGCGTCGCGTCCTAAACAGCCAAGTCTTTCTCAAGCTATATTAAACATAAATAAATAAATATATATATATATATATATATATAGGGGACAAATAACACTGATTGAGCTAGCCCCAAAGTAAGTTCGAGACTTGTGTTATGGGATACTAACTCAACGATACTATTTTATAACAAATACATATATAGATAAACATCCAAGACCCAGGACAATTTGAAAAAGGCTATTTTCCAACTTGCCCTGACCGGGGATCGAACCCGGGACCTCTGGGTGGCGGACTAGCATGGTGACCACTACGCCACGGAGATTATCACGCCTGTTTCCCACAGGGGCAGGCAGAGACTATAGACCTCCACTTGCTACGATCCTGACAGACTCTTTCGCTTCATCTACACTCATCACTCTCTCCAAGCATACCCGTCGGTTACGGGTACTTCTGACCTCTCCTTTTTTAATAACGTCTGCAATCTGATCGCGGTACGTTCGTCGACGACGACCCTGACCCACTCTTCCACTCACATTCGCTTTGTAGACCCTTTTAGTAAATCTCCTTTCATCCTTCCTTTCTACATGCCTGAACCATCTTAACATTCCTTCCTCAATTAATTAAGCTATAATATGCATTTTGGATATTAAAATAAAGATGAATATGTTCTGACATAGAAGTGCGCGGCTGGCCGCGGCTGTTCCAGTGTGAATCGGCGCTTACTGGAATGACGGATTTTTGATATAGCCAACGGTGCGTCGCGCAGGTACTCGTATGTAGTTTTTTTTTTAAATAAAATTCTAGAATATGAACACTAAACCATTAATTCCGATTAAAAATTACGATCACATTTAGTGATGCTACGAGAGACAACGTATGATATACTCAATTTTACGTTGTTATATTTTTATACGTTATTTCAATCACACGTCACACACAATGCGAGTGACAGAGATAGTTGCGCGCACCCGTTCTACGCACCGGCTCTAAAGAAGAATAATACAATATAAGAAACTGCCTCGGATTTTAGGCCGTATACATTTATAAATTAGGTCCCATTATCCGTTAAAATCATTAACAAATATACCCTATAATATATTTCCCAGTATATGTAAATAACGTGTATATCTTGTGACACAGTATGTTGGCACTGTTTCAAAGGGATTGGCATACGTTGGGGACAAACTACCGGGCTATAATCTAGCGAATTACAATGCATATATAGCTACGATATAGAATCAACATGGATATACTTATACTATTATAGGTAGTTACTTAGAGCGAAGGGCGTACGGAGAGACGTATTTTAAGGCAATATTACCAATACATTATTATTTTGTTAGAGATCTTGGAAGCACTTTTTGTGAAACTGGTGTTATTTTTATGAAATTGGATAAAATGGGTGACGACAGGGTTAGAAAAGTATTGTTCTAATTAGTCTGTCTTTTAGATTTTGTAAAAATAATGGACCCATATTTTTCAGTTTACCAAAAAAGTAAAATTTCACAAAGATACGGAGCATCAAAGTTGCAGAACGGGTCTTGTTGCGTCACCGCTATGTAATAATTTTTCAGAACTAAAAACCGACTTCTTCCCCAAACTACACAACCGATTTTGATAAAATCTCCATGGTACCACCTGGAAAGTACACCCTTTCAAACAAAAAAAGATATTTTTAAATCGGTCCAGGTCTTTGAATAATCGGTGAACATACATAAAAAAAATAAAGGATCGCGACGAATTGATAACCTCCTTCTGTTTTGGAAGTCGGTTAAAAATGGTTCTTAGGCGTGACGTTACGCGAAATTTAAATACTCTGTATCTTTTCTTCACCTTTTTTTTCAGACAAAAGAAAAATACGTGTAAAATACCTTTTTAAAAATCTAACCGATGGGCCAAAGATATTAGTTGTCATGCCTATTGCAAGTTTTCCCATCACTTGGCTACGTATAACTAACATCATGGCCAGGATATAATAGTTATATAGGCACTATGAGTAGTAGTTTGTTTGCTATATTAAAAACCACTTGGCGTAGAATGCTACATAGTAAACTCGCTAAAGAATTCTCCGTACGCCGCCTTATATAAAAACATTATGAATATCTCATACGTAGTCGGAAATGCTGACTTGTTTCGATCAGTGGCGACCCGACTTTTCGCTGCTCCTAACACTCGCCTTGATGACAATCGTCTTAACCGATCAAAAAAATTGAAATTTCTGACTACACGTAAGTATTTAACCGTATGAAGTATTCATAATGAATTTATATAACGTTAGTTTTAATAATGTTACGTAAAGACATTGACTTTACTTGTATATGTATTGTATACTTATATTAGTCTACCTATTTAGGCCGTATCATCGCGAGTACGAACATTGTTCTGCATTTCATCAAATATCTAGCACATGTCGATATTATTAAGAGTTTTACGTTTTAGTCAAAGTAAAATAAATTTAATAGTTATTTATGCAACTGTTGTATAATAAAGGGTATTAGAATAGTAATACATGAGTGTTTTAATACCTAATTATTACAGTTGCATACAAGATTTTATCTACACCCATGATATGAATCCTCTATAAAAAGGTTCCGAAACCATAGGGTGTTTTCCAGTGTTGTAATAACTCTATGTAAATTCATAGTATGTATTGCTGAGTATCTAATACAAACAAACTATGTATAGGTAATAATATAATTATTTATTTTAATAATTATTTACATTTTGGATCGTAATTTTTTGTTCCTGTCACAGATCCTCTGAAACCATAATTTCAGCAACTATGATAGGCCAAATCGAAGGTTTTCAATTTTTAATTTAGTATATATGGATGATACCCTCTTTGGAAAAATCATTGCTCGAACAACTTTTATAATATCACGTCTCTGTCTATTGCGGGGCAGACAGAGCCCAGGCTTTAGGTCCACTAACGCCACACGCAACACCGGAAACTATCGTCCAACATTATAATACTCGTTTGTGTGATATAATGGTTACAATGACACTGGCTGTTTTAAAGCTGGCAATAAGCTATTTGTTTTAGAAATTTGTATAGAGGATTTATAGCAAGGGTGTTAGTTAGCTTCATATAACGATTAACCCTTAATTGGCAGGCATAATTTTTAGATTGGTTTTGAACTTTATGTCAAAAAAAAATATTTAAGTTGGGAGCTATATAACGCTTAACAAAATATACTGAAATTATATATTTCAGGGTGAATACAGTCATTACTACTAAACAACATTCCTCAAGGAGCATATATTTCGAATTCATTTTTAAGGTATTTCATTGTTTCAATAAATTTTATTAAGCTCTATACAATATGTAACAAAAACCCTGTCCGATCCTTCTAGGACCTCAGACCGTCAATATGAATAACTTTTCCTATAGGACCAATGCTTGAAACTCGAAGGAAAAAATCGACATTTTCATACAAATTGCCGGGCCGGCCGAACACTTTTGTATGAAAATGTCAATTTTTTTCGAGTTTCAAACATGGGTCTCATAGGAAAAGTTGTTCATATTGACGGTCTGAGTTGCTCCTAGAAGGATCGGACAGGGTTTTTGTTACACATTGTATAACAACGTTCATACAAAAGTGTTCAGCCGGCCCGGCAATTTGTATGAAAATGTCGATTTTTTTCTTCGAGTTTCAAGCATTGTCCCATAGGAAAAGTTGTTCATATTGACGGTCTGAGGTGCTCCTAGAAGGATCTGACAGGGTTTTTGTTACCTATTGTATAACAACGTTCCTGACAATTCTGAGCCGATTTGTTTACATATAAACATGTCAACAGAACGCTTGGTTTTGGGCAACGAACTGGATTGGCAGCTAAAAATAAATCTCTATTTTGAGACGCCCAAAGTGTTTCGCAAAAACTTTTAATAATCCGACATGCCCATGACAGTATAACTTACAGACTAGAAGATTTACAACTAGAAGTGAGTGAAACATTTACTTAGAAGAGGTTAAATTAAAGGCTAGGGTCTAGTGGCCTTACTTGTATTTTTTTTTAATTGTGAGTAATCATTAGGACTTACGGCACAGAATTAATTAAATAAAGAACGGAAATTCCTAAGGCCCCGCGCAATATGCGTCCTCGTTCCCCGTCCCCGCACCTCTCCCCCGTGGAGGGCGAACACACACACACTGCCGTGTGCACGAATGTATAGTTTCGTGTGTAGTAGTAGTAGGCATAAATGATACTCCGCTACAATAAAATAAATAAATATATAGGAACAAATCACACAGATTGAGCTAGCCCCAAAGCTAAAGCTTGTATTATGGGATACTAACCTAACGGTACTATATTTTGTAATAAATACATATACACGGATAGATAAACACCCAAGATCCAGGAGAATTTGAAAAAAGCCATTTCTCAACTTGCTCTGGCTGGGGATCGAACCCAGAACCTCCGGATTGGCGGATTAGCGTGTTGACCATTACACCAGAGGTCATCATGAAGTGCCACACCTGTGGTTACGGCCCATTTAGCCGGTGCCAGTTTCTTGCCTGTTGCATACCATTTTACTGAAGGAATAAAAGATTTGTACGCCTGACTTACTACTAAAAGTCACTGTCATATTATAAGGTACACTATAAACCCTGTCGGGTATCGCAAAAGAAAAATGGAACGGCAAGCGGATTTTATGTTATGCAGAGGTTAATTCATAAATATAAACCTAATATTTTACCTAGTACATATGTATTTAAATATAACTGGTAGATATTTGAAATATTATTATTTTTTGTTAGTTATCTATTGCTTCAACAAAATGGTATGCACAAGTCAAGACACTTGCACCGTCTAAATTGTACTTAAGCCTTTTCAATGTTCTGTCGTTCATAACATCATCGGTCATACAATAATCTTTCAACAACTGCGATTTTGCAAATTGTTATCAATTGTTCTCTCGGTCGGATCCAGCCGTCTGGAGGTTGAAGAGAGGTAATTCAAATCCTAATCGTAAGTAAAATAATATGTCCTTTCCGTTCACCCCGGTTATTTGAGAGGCTTGCATGGGGTACAGATCCAACACGTAGAGGCCTTTTGGAGAAGTTGATTTTATATGGCGCTCCCGCCAAAAACTATTCCTGAATATACCAATGAATGAATATACCTTATTACCAGTGATATTTGCCTAAATATCACGCGACACATAACACAGCATTGATACAACCACCAACCTGATTAAAATAATTATGTTTCGCAGCATCATTCTAGCGATTTATATGAACTACATGTAGCTTTGAAAATGTAGTTAATGTAAATCGCTAGAATTGACAACATTTCTTTTTCTAAAAGGTATGAAAATTCGAGAATCATTTCGAGATTTAGCAATTCTGAACACGTAAAATATTTTTTCAGATTTTTTTGAGTTACATTTTTAGAGATAAATGAAAAAAACTCAAAAGTACAAGGATATAGGCATTTAACAGGTTACGCCTTTGCTTGAACATCTAAAAGTGAAAAAATTATGTCAAGCTGTCAGCTGTCAATTGACGTGTGCGTCAATCTGACAACTGACATCACGAGTGAGAGAGAGATAATAGTAGTGTTGTCCATAGAAGTATCAGTTCGATAGGAAGACCATCTAATATCGATAGTTCTTTCAGTAAAGTAGAATTAGGATTGGAAAAAATACACATGCATTAAAATGATTAGGTACATATTTTGGTGACGAAATGCTAATATTTCCTTTATATGATTGATATTTCAGGTTAAATAAAAATAATATTGACATCCAGGTCTTAAAAACTATAAAAAAATGAAGTAAGGAAAAATGCTATAAAATGGGGCGACTTTCAAAAAACAAGGTGACATTTATGATAGCTTTTTTTTTGGATTTTTAATTAAATCTTCCAAATTTCTGAACGCGTGTACGCCGGAGCCCTTGTTTTTATTTTCAGTTCAATTAACTTTAAAACGCTGTAACTTAAAAAGTGAAACATTTTTTCTTTGTGTTCATAATTTCTGTAGGGGGCGACTATGAGAATCCGTTAAAAAACGTGGGTTACCCAAAAACCCCATTTCAAGTACAGAGATGATAGGGCAATTTTTTTTGTCGAGTATTACAAGCGTAATTTTTATGCCATTTGTTTTCCACATACCAAGTCGTCAATATAATATTTTTATGCCAAAAATAGCTGAGATAGAAGCGTTTGAATTTTTAAATTAATCAAAGTAACCCTATTTTACGATACATTAGTTTTTGTATCGATATCGATATCTTACTGCTACAAAACACAACTCTATAGACGTCAGTAAAAGTTTTATTTTTTAATTATAATGTATGGCAAAGATGTAAACTCGTTACATCCTAACTCTTGTACTTACGCTCTTTTAGAATGGAGAGATTTTAAACAATTTAATTTTAGGAGAAATAATGAAAAGAAATGAAAAAGAAAAAATACGTATGTCCTTTTTTTTGAAGTTCTTTAAGGAAAAAATATAAAATATTAATATAAAATTTTTGAAATGTTGTCAATTATGCTGCGAAACGTAATTATTTTTATCAGGTTGGTGGTTGTATCAACGCTGTGTTATGTGCCGCGTGAAGTTAAGTAATCGCCCGATTATCCGATCACTGCTTATTACTCTCTAGATAATAAATTTTAAAATAGGGCGCCACTAGACCCATAGCTTCGCCCTAAAAGACTTACGCACACACGTAATACAACAAACATACAACGGACAACGCAAAAAGCTGTAGGTTCACAGCGTTAAGTTATTATGTTAGGTACTTAGTACGAACTTAGCCTAGTACCTGGCTTTAAGAGCTTAGTGCTAAGCGCTTAGTATCGGAAATACACTCTAGTCTTGCAAACAGACCTCAATAAGGACTCTTACACACAAGCGACAGAGTGCTGCGATAGTCCCCGGGTCGGTTTGTATGTCTTAGCCCTATGGCGAATAACTCTAAGGGATACGGATGTGTTCGATCTGAGGGGTCGCGGGGGGGGGGGGGGGGGGTGTTGTTTGTTTTTCGTGTGTGTAAGTGGCCAACACTGATGTCAGATTTTTCAGGCTGCCCAAAGGCATCTGACATAGCTTGAGAACTGTCATACAATGATGATAGCGGGGACCAACGGCTTATAAGTGTCTTCCAAAGCACGCTTTGTTTGCGAAAGCGCTAGTAATGCGCACTCCCGCCGTACCATCTAACTCCTCCTTGGGGGGTTACATGCTACTATCGCTACCCCCCTTCCGCTCGCCACCAGCAGTTTAACATAAATAAGGGGGGGGGGTCAATACGTAGACGAACGTAGCCACGTACGTACGTGACGTGGTGCCGCTTTTGGCGTAAAGCTGCTAAACGCTTAGCTCTAAGCTCGAGGTAGCCAGGCGTAACATGAATCCTGATGTATAAATAAATTAAACTCTTATCGTACTAAATAAAATACTCTAAACGTAACATCCACCTTCCTGGAATGTTCTGCAGCGACCTAGCGACCCGCCTCGGGGGGTTGTACAGTGCGAAAAATTATACGTATAGTATACAAATGCCTAAACCAATAAATTGTAAAAAAAATAAAAAAAAAAATATAAATGCATTTATAAATGCTTCAGACAGATGCGAGACGTTTTTTTTAATTACTTTTTAATATGACTTGTATACAATGTCTTTTTTTATAAAGTAAAAATATTTTATAAGGTGATAAAGTCCATAATCTTGAACAAATTTTCCCAATAAATGTATATGGTAATTCGAAATATTTTTTTTTTCATTTTCCATAATACCCTACTAATTCGTTTTGTATGAAATACTAATTTTTTTTCGTATTTCAGATATACATTTATTGATAAAAGTTGTTCAAAATGATGTACTGAATCACCCCTTACAATATTTGTACCTACTTAATAAAAATGTACATTGCATAGTTATTGAAATAAATGTCAAAAATCAAATTTTCAATTATAATTAGGTATAACAGTTAATTTGTGTCACTATACATAATCTTTTAGGTCTCAACGATACAGTAATAGTGATACAAGACAGCCGGTAAGTTATTTTTTTTTTAATTTTAATTGTTCTTTGTACTCTTTAAAATAAAAAGATTTTTTCAAACCAACGCCTAGCCGTCTGAACCTACCTAAAGCTCCATTTAGACGGTGCAAGTTATCTATTTCTACAATAAAATCGTATGCAACAGGCAAGACACTTACACCATCTAAATAGGGCTTAACGCTGCGTGTCGCGAAGGAATCAAGCCATCTCTTTCGCACGCAGCGGGACACAGCGCGGGGGCTGAGGCAGGCGGGGGTACTGTGTAGTTCCTACATATTTCTGTGTCATAAGCGTACCTAGGCCTTCTTCAGGGTGAGGGGGGGGGGGCTGGGTACACGTGTGTGGTGTGTCTAGCGCACCATGACGAGCAGCTTCTTCCAGCGCAGCCGCGAGCAGCGCTTGCCCGGCGCGGGGCCGGACACCGACTCCGACCTACACACATAACCTTGTTAATAAATAAATAAATATATGCGGAAAAATCACACAGATTGAGCTAGCCCCAAAGTAGGTTCGAAACTTGTGTTATCGGACACTAACTTAACGATACTATATTTTATAACTAATACATATGTAGATAAACAGTCATTGACATAGCCCAAGGACTTAGCTCGTTGAAGTGGCAGTGGGCGGGACACATAGCGCGACGAATCGATGGCCGATGGGGCAAAAAGGTTCTGGATTGGCGACCGCGTACTGGCAAGCGAAGCGTAGGACAACAAGGTGGTCAGACGACCAGATCAAGGTCGCTGGAAAGCGCTGGATGCAAGCCGCTCTAGAAAGGTCATTTTGGAAATCCTTGGAAGAGATCTATGTCCAGCAGTGGATGTTATGCGGCTGAAATGATGATGATTTAGATAAACATCCAATACCCAGGTCAATTTTAAATCTTGACCTGACCAAGGATCGAACCCGGGACCTCCGGTATGAAAGCCATTAAAGACATTTTGGGTCTTGCAGCTCTAAGCTGACGGAGCCCAAGGCTGCAAGACTCATAGGCCACTTAGTGTGATAGTGGGCGAGAAAGTGTAAAAAGGGATCAAAATAGTGATGGGTTGCAAGCCGCATCGCCCATTCCCTCGATCGGTTCTTTCGATTTGCGCGAGAAGAAAAGCAGCTGGTACATTCTAAGTTTTTTCTTTTCTCCCAGATCAGCATGGAAGAAACTAAAGTGTGTTCGTTTGGTAAATTCAGGACTTCTTGAATTGAAAAAAAAAAAAAAAAAAAATTAACTGTATAAAACAGTAAACAACCCGCAAACATTCAAACGAATCATTAGAAGCGCATTCCAGAACGGAATCTCCGCGCATTCGATCCGCGGTTCACATCAACTGCGTGCCCCGTACCACGCAACCGGCGAAAGCGAGAGACAAGCGACGGCCGCCATACAGTTTGCGATAGTTAAGCGACAGTCGCTAACTTGGAGACGAATTATAATATTTATCAACTTTCAGCAAACAGACTTTAGCACTCTTAAATGATGAAAAGTCACCTGCCAGGAATTACTTTAATATGTAATCTGAAGCTATCTTCGTCATCGTCGCCATCTCGCGCAGATCGTAAAACCTGGTCGATAAAATGGGCGAAAATGACGGATGCAAAATTTACAGGCACTTTTACACATCAATAAGTTTAGTTTATTTGTGTCAACACACTGGAAAAGGTGCCTTATGGCCGTTTCTAGTTTCATAGATATTAAATGTTTTGTAAAAAATGTTAAAAAACTTGATTTTTTAAATCGTTAAGTTTGTGCAAAAAAATATTAAAAGTGATTTTCACCTCCAATTCTTGTTTTTTTTTTGTTTAAATATTCTCTCTAAATTAATTTATAACAGATACATTTAAAATCTGGAGATTTCATTGCAAATAATTGTAACAATTAAATAAAACACTTTTTTTTAATTGGCCCTTAGGCATATTAATTGTTCCACGTCAAGATCCTAGTTTGTAATACAGAACTAGTCGCAACATTTTCTGAAGGATAGAAGACCAAGGAATTATTTTTCGTAGCCCACTATGTAACTTTTAACATCAACATAGTTTTTGAGGTAGCTAAACTTAAATGGCCTGTTTCGTAAAATAGCACATTTTTCAATATAGTTTAAAAAAATATATATCTCCGTAACTACACATCTTAGGAGGTTAATCTTTTTCGTTATTGACAGCTTATCAAGTGGAGCTGGAGTTTCTTTCATTCTTGTCTGTCCTTAGCCAACGTTTTAACGTCTTGGCACGACATCACTTTTACTCGCATAAAGTAGGAGTGACATTGTTTTATGATTGAGTTTATGTAAAATCAAAAATTTTAGTTTGTTACGTTTTTTCCTCGCAAGTGTGTTGACAAACGTACGATATAAATGCGTATTTTGTTAAAACACACTCGGCTCTATTACACTCTCGCCTTAGTTCGCCACTATAAGAGTGTGAACTATAAGCGCCCTCGCTCTCTCCACTCGCTCGTGCGCCGAAATATCTCGGGGTGTTTTTGACCACTGACAACCCTAGTTTAAGAATACATGTATGTTTCATAACTGACAGTCAGCGAGCGGCGTCGAGGTCCCCGTTGCTGGCGGCCGCGGCCCAGCGCGCGTCGTCGCTGGCGTGCGTGAGGTAGCGCGCGCCCACGCGGCGCTCGAGCGCGCGCAGGTCCTCCCACGCCTCGCGCGTCTGCAGCCACGCGTGCGACACCGACTTGTCCACCGACAGCCGCTTGCGCTGCTTCACTTGCAGCAGGTTGTTGATCAGGTCGATCGCTGCAATTCGACGGGTAACATCGCTAATTAATAACGAACGAAAGGAGCTCGATGGTCTGGCGGGAGTGCGCATTACTAGCGCTTTCGCAAGTAAAGCGACACCGGCCGTGGTCCGCACTTGTATTGGTGACCACAAGTGGCATGAAAATTTCTCGAGCTCCTCCGTGCTTCGGAAGGCACGTATAAGCCGTTGGTCCCGGCTGTCATCATTGTATGGCAGTCGTCAAACTATGTCAGATGCCTTTAGGCAGCTTGAAAAATCTGACACTAGTGTTGGCCACTTACACACACGAAAAGTAAGTAAGTAATAACGAATCAAAGTAATAAAGTCCAAAGTTTTTTATACAATTCATACACTCAAGAATCCGCTAGATAACAAAGTCAAATCAGACACCTTTCTCTAAACGTCAATACAAACATTTCATATGGGATTTGTATGAAATACGAAAGTGTGACGTCATGATCATCAAATTAAAAACTTTATTTTGACTCGGTCATCTAACCATTTATTAATGCAAAACTTACCTTAAATACCGTAAGCATTAATGAAGTAACGATGCAAGGCATCAGTACAAAATAGTTGATTTTTGTTATTGCAATAGTATTCATTAAGAGGCTACCTGAATTTTTCGGGGTCCAGTGCTGCCCCCATTTGAAATAAATCATTTGACAAGAAACGGAGATATCATATAAAATTTGGTTTTGATCAGACCCTGGATAACCCTTCAAACTATTTTATGAACTACTGTTTACATTTTAAAGTGAGAACGTGAAGCTTTTATGCGCACATACGTTAAAAGTGGCCGTTTTTCGCAATTGTGCGTAGAAAAGCTTCACGTTTTCACTTTAAACTGTAAACAGTAGTTTATAAAATAGTTTGAAGGGTTAGCCAGGGTCTGATCAAGACCAAATTTTAAATGATATCTCAGTTTCTTTTCAAATGATTTATTTCAAATGGGGGCAGCACTGGACCGACTGAAAGATGTCATCCATTAACTACGTAATATTTTTAGCAACTTTTTAACCTCCTCGGTGATTTATGGTGACGTGTTAAATTACTCTTCCCTCCTAACCAAAACGATGTGTATTTTTGTACAAATAATTTAAAAATTCAGAATATTATCTTTGAGTATAGTCACTCCCCCTTGCTCGTTGAAGGGGGAGTAATACGTACCCTCGGCAGAGATCTCCCTCCAGGGCGCGGGGGGGTACATGAAGGCGGCGTTCTGTATCTGCTCATTGATGTCCTCGTCCTCGTTGAAAGGGAAGGTCCCGCTGAGCGACACGTACACGATCACCCCCACCGACCACATGTCCAGCGAGCGGTTGTAGCCCTTGTTGCGGAGCACCTCGGGCGCTGCAACAAAAACAAGGACTCACATATTTTAGGATAAGTCATCTTTTACAAGTATGCGAAAAGCCTATCGTATCATATTTTATTTTTAGGTCCCGTCTCTATGATTAATGGTACAAAAGTAATGCATTTCTCACATGTTGTGTAAAAAAACATCCATAGTATTTGGGTGACATCACGCGTAGTTCATTAGCATCGTTTCAGTGTAAATATTTATTTCAAATCGATAAGGGGAACCTTAGGACACCCACCTGCTAGATGGTACGATGACCTGAGCAAGGTTGCAGGAAAGCGCTGGATGCAGGCCACTTCCAATCGGTCGTTTTGGAAATCCTTGGGGGAGGCCTATGTCCAGCAGTGGACTTCCTGTGGCTGATATGATGATGATGATAATAAGGGGAAATTATCATCTAACTTAACAGCAATAGGGAGAGGAGGGGTGATGCCAAATGTGACAGTACTTGTTAAAGGAATAGAATAAGCGAGACAAAGGGTAAGAGAGGTTCAAAAATCAAACATATGCGTAAACGTAATATGTGGTCGGCCCCCTAAACTAAACATGGATGAAATTGTAATAAGTTTTATTGTGAGGCTAAAGTACTTATTAAATATATAAATAAATAAATATATAGGGACAAATAACACTGATTGAGCTACGAGAAAGTAAGTTCGAGACTTGTGTTATGGGATACTAACTCAACGATACTATATTTTATAACAAATACATATATAGATAAACATCCAAAACCCAGGACAATTTGAAAAAGGCCATTTTCCAACTTGCCCTGACCGGGGATCGAACCCTGGACTTCTGGGTGGCGGACTAGCATGGTGACCACTACGCCACGGAGGTCGTCATAACTTACTTATTAAGACAACTGAAATAAGCGATAAGCCGATGGAGTTGTGTTCCATCGACCACCGCCCGTCTCCGTAATCGGGCCCTAGGCATCGTGTACCATAAAATGCTCGTCAAGACAAATCAAAAGTCCTACTCAATGAATTTTGTTTTTTTAAAATCGAGTTCCGTCGAATATCTCCCGGCTCCGTCATCAGAACAGACTCCAACATATTGTTTTGTCATCTGTCTTACATAAGTATGCAAAAATTCAGCTCAATCGGTTGAGGATAACTGGTTGAAAATCGAGTAGCAAGATTTGACCTAAACAAACATACATACAAGGTACATTGCATGTTGACTATAAAAGCTTGTATAATTTTTCAAAACTAAAAACCTACTTCACCCCCAAATTACACAACCGATTTTGATAAAAATTCCATGGGGCCACCTGAGAAGTGTACCATTAAAAAAAAAAAAAGATTTTTTTAAGTCAGCCTATAGTGCGTTTGTTTAGGTATTCAAAAGAGTACCTTACCAAATTACAAATAATTTATTTTATAAATTATTAATTACATCATTTATTGGTAGTTTGCAAAGGTATTGATTTATTAAGTGTATATTTCAGTAAAAAGACACGTTAAGATTGTTTACATTCTTTTAAATACCTAAACAAACGCACTATAGGCGTTTTCGAATAATCGGTGAACATAATATTAAAAAAAAAAATAAGATCGTGACGAATTGATAACCTCCTCCTTTTAGGAAGTCGGTTAAAAACGGACATTGTATATCTACAAAATTTAACAAAAACCCAGTCCGATCCTTGTAGGAGCAAATGAGACAGTCAGTATGAAAAAAATCGTCATTTTCATACAAAAGTGTTCGGCCAGCCCGGCAATTTCTATGAAAATGACGATTTTTCTTCGAATTTCAAGCATTGGTCCCATAGGAAAAGTTGTTCATATTGTCTGAGTTGCTCCTACAAGGATCGGACAGGGTTTTTGTTTCATATTGTATATTAGCTGCGCCCCGCAGTCTTACCCGCGCCTAAAATAGCCTATGTGTTAATCCGGGGTGTCAGCTTCCTGTATATTAAATTTTATCAAAATTGGTCAAGCCGATTGCGCGTGAAGCAGTAACAAACACACACGCAAGCTCGCACGCACGCACGCACGCACGCACGCACGCACACACACACACACACACATAAACACACACACACAAACTTTCGCATTTATAATATTGGTGTGATGATCGATCTATACTTGTGTGTGTTTAAAACAGGGCGGGTTACCGAGGTAGGCGGGGGTGCCGACGACGGACCGTCGGAAGGACTTCTCGCCGATGATGCGCGCGAAGCCGAAGTCGCACAGCTTCACCTGCGGGAACTCCTCGTCCGACGACAGCAGCACGTTCTCCGGCTTCAGGTCGCAGTGCACGATGTTCTTCTCGTGCAGGTGCTTCAGCGCCACCAGGATCTGACAGTTAGGCAAATCGTTACTTTTAGGGTTCCGTACCCAAAGCACATAATTAATATAGGTATTACATACAGAACAGAATAGCGAATCCTCTGTATGCGAGGACGGGGACAACTTTCTCGCGGTACCCTAGGAGATTCCGTCTTGTAAGTAATACTGTACTATACTATATCCAAATGGTACAAATTGGACCTTATTACTAAGACTTCGCCGTCCGTCCGTCTGTCTATCACTGGGCTGTCTATCTCATGAACCGTGATAACTGGACAAACACAGATGATGTATTTCTGTTGCTGCTATTACAACCAGTACTAAATCCAGAATAAAATAAATATTTCAGTGGGGCTCCCATACAACAACGTTTTTTAAAGACAATAGAACGGAACCTTTCGTGCGTGAGTCAGACTAGCACTTGGCTGGTTATTTCCTTTTGAAATTAATGATAAGAGTGAAATTTACTCCACTTGACGTCGCGGACGTTATATTTAAAAGAGAACCAACTCAATCAGACGACAATATTACCCCACGCCTGCCACTATATATGCCGTATGATTTAGAATAGATATACCACTCCATCTCTAACTGTGAATGCCACAAACCACGTCTAAAAGACTGCACAAATGTCGTTAAATCACAGCCAACTTATTCAATGATTCCAACCTTTTCTTCGCAATTTAGCACGGTCTTCAGCATCCTTGGAAACCAGTCATGAGGAATAAAACTGGTCCAATGAGATATAATGATAGGAAGAAGCCGACATACCTGAGCCACCAAGAACTTGGTGATCCTCTCAGTTAACCTCCCTTTTTCATGTGACAGAATCATCTCCAACATGTCTCCCTTCAGCTTCTCCATCACCACGAAGATCCGCTCTGGAGTCTCGAACATTCTTTCAAGATTCACCACCCCTGGATGGGAGAGATTCTGGAGGATTGCTACTTCATTCTTGAGCTGGGCTTCTTGTTTCGTGGGGAACCGGAGCTTGTCTATGACCTAGAAGTTATCAAAGAATGTATGAATTCAGATAATAAAGAATTTAAGTGCCATTAAAAAAAGGGAAGAGGTTTTGGGAAAATGATACACCAGATGGAAGCACTGCATTAGTAGGAAATTTGCTCACATTGCGATGATTCACTTGGGATATCATACAAACAATTAAGTGCATTTGTGTGCCTAGTAATTGATAACGAAAAGGACAAAAATATGTTACTAGTAGCGTTAAAGAAAAGTCTTTGTTCAGAAGTGGACCTCAAGTTACCTTGATAGCGACAGGCCTCTGCGTCCTCCTGTGCAGTCCCCCGTAGACAATCCCGAACTGCCCCGAGCCGAGCACCTCGTCCGGGTAGATGTGGTACACCTGCGCCATGTCGGTGTCGCGGCGCGGAGCGTGCGGGGCGCTGTCCGCCTCCGCGCCCGCCTCCGCACCCGCCTCCGCCTCGCCGGGGCTGCCCGTGGCTGAGGGTCATATTTTCATATATAATGTCTAAAACTATTTTAAGGGCAGGTTCAGTCCATGACACTGAACAATTTTCAGTACAGAACATATATCGAAATATGAAAATAAAGTTTGGCTGCCCATTGATCTTAGATCAGCTATTGGTTATTGGTCATCTTAGCTGGGAGGCCAACGTTTTTTTTTTATATTTTGATAAGTGTTCCTTGGGGAAAGTTAAGTAAATCAACCCTTAAAATAATACAAGTATATTTTGTTAGAACCTATATTAAGCAAGACACAGTAAGCGTTTCTCACACTAGCGGTTTCAAACCCTATAGAATTGGTAGACTTCTCCAGGGGCTCAGAACAACCATGTCATCTACATAAGTCACAAATAATTTGATTAGCCAATCCAAGGCTGCGATGTGTGTTCCGAGCTCCTGCAGAAATGGTAGACTTTGGTCGAAGGTCGGTACCACCATCTCGCCTGCACAAGTCACATATAATTTGATTAGCCAATCTAACGCTGCGGCGTATGTTCCCAGTTTGGGCAGAAATGGTAAACTTTAGTCGGAGCTCGGAACCACCATATCATCTGCATACGCCACATATTATTTGATTGGCCAGTTCAACGCCACAGTGTGTGTTCCGAGCTCCGGTAGAAATGTTAGACTTTAGTCAGAGCTCAGAAGAATCATATCGTCTGCATTAGTCACATATAATTTGATCGGCCAATTCAACGCTGCGGTGTGTGTTCCGAGCTCCGGCAGAAATGGTAGAATTTAGTCAGAGCTAAGAAGCACCATATCATCTGCATAAGTCACATATAATTTGATTAGCCAAGTCAACGCATCAATGTGTTCCGAGCTCTCAGTATAAGTCACAAATAATTTGATTAGCCGATTTAACGCTTCCGAGCCCCGTCAGAAATGTTAGACTTTTGTAGGAGCTCAGAACTACCATATCATCTGCATAAGTGACATAGCCAACTGACCGTTGCGGTGCGTGACGGGCATGAGCGCCTGCCGGACAGCGGTCTCCCAGGAGCGCGCGAGGTAGGCGCCGACGCCGGACTCGGGCGGCGGCAGCGCCACGGCGGCGCCCGGCCCGCCCTGCCAGCCCGGGTCCACGCCCACCATGTAGTCCACGTTGGCCGTGCGCAGCTCGAAACAGTGCATCACGTCTGAAAAACATGCGAATAAGGGTTGCGGTACATCTGTCAGCCGAAACAGCACTTTTCCATGCTGCTAACGTTTTCTGGAACGGAACGCGGAATCGCCGATGCGTGCCGTCGCTCTCACTCTAGCGGATGACATAGCAGCATAGAAAAGTGCTTTTTCGTGCGGCCAGATGTAGTTCAACCCTAAAAGCAATTGCTTTGAATTTGTGTGCACTTATTCTTACAATGATTTTCTTTGCTGGAAGTGAGTGGTGGTAGTTAAAAATAACCGTAAATGAGTACAAACTCAGTGATACGAATCGCGTCTCCTGAAGATCGAAATTTTGCTTCACAGACGCTAGCCAATGCCTAAACCGGTTGACCACCACCTCTTCGAGATGCTGAAGGATGCTCTAACGACAGCATAGGATATACGAGTATCTTCGTCTTCTGAAATATTCGTTATGGCAACTCGTTCTTCTGCCATATCTTTATCCCACTTTTATGTAAGATCTGCCCGACTCGTCAGATTTTTCCATCTTATCCTATTATATTGCCAGTCAATTTGTCCGTCATACCCTACCTATTTTTCAAATTATGCATAGTACACACTAAAATATCATTGACACGTTGCTTACCCGAGTGTGGTTGCCTAGCACTGTCGACCGCTAGGATCTCATTGAGTGGGATCTCCTTGTAGTACTTGCTGCCTTGTTCGGACGTGAACAGCGTGATCGACTTGCTGTCCAGACGCCAGTAGTGCCGCTTGATCTGTAACGAAATAGGCAACTTTCAAACGTTCATATACATACCACACCGTGGGAACTATGGATCTCCACTTCATACGTTCCTAACTGAATCCTGAATTTGAAACAAATTTCAAGCAATAAATTACTTTAAAAATATCATGCCAAAAACTTGAGCTAAATTATGCATAAAATGCCTTTTTTGTTTAATGCAATTTAAATTATTGTTTTTCTTTCAAGAGGAAAAATGTCCGAGTCTAGCACACCAACTCACCGCCTTATCCTTGTTGGTGAAGTGCACCAGCCAACCTTCCTTGAGCCACTGCCCGTCCCGCTTCTTGGTGTGCTTCACCGACTGCACGATCCTCATCAGCGGGATGTTGGCGCTGGGCGATGATGATGAGCTGAAACGGTGAACAGTCAATTCACACTGCACGGTGGATTGGGGGCTTATAGGTTCAGTTTTAGGGGATTAGGAGGAACGCTTGATTGTATCATATTCTAGAACAAACTGATTTGGATCCCACGATATAGGGAGGGTCCGTTGACATATATTGTGACGCAGGATTTTGACTCATCAGACCCCTTCTTGTCATGCTTTTTTCTTTTATTCCTTAAATATATACTGTCACATTTAGCATGACCGTTTTCCTCCTTCCCTCTATGATGTGGAGGGCCCCTAGTTAACTCGCAAAATAAAGTACATTTAGTTCAATGAAGCAGTGAGATGGCTGGTTTGCAGGGATTAGGATTTAAGGTTTTAGGGATTCTAGTTTAAACATGTTCCCACACGTCTTTGAACCACGCGTGGTAACGTAGACAAAAGCTTGAAGCCACAAATGCAACACGGAAAGAGGAGATAGATTCTTACCTACTATTTAGGTATTATAGCAAAGGTTTTCACAGGCTGTATAGTTCAGGCCGCCCTAGGCCCTACATTATCACCCCCCCCCCCCTTCTTTTCATATTTTGCCTGTCACGATGCACGAGTGTGGGGGGTGGGGGGGGGGAGTTTATTGTACGCTGCCGCCACCATACAGTGACATGGAAATCTGTGATCCAAGTGAAGCGAGAGACAACCAGCACACCCTAGCTAAGCGCTTGTCCCCGCACCTGCTGGGCCGGCTGGCGGCCTGCCCCGGCGCGGCGTCCCGCTGCGGCTCGTCGTCCGCGTCCGCTTGTCTCCGCAGCGTGACGTCATCGAAGTGGACCCCGGAAGCAGCGTCACCGTCGTCCGACTCCTCGTCGGGAAGTCTGGCGTTCTCCGAGATTTCGCTGCCTGTGCTGCTGTCTTGGTATTCTCCTAGAAAATAAGATATTTAAACTATTTTTTTTATAATTCATTATAAAAAAGTAACATAATCCGACGCCCCAAAGTAAGTTCGAGACTTGTGTTATGGGATACTGACTCAAAGATACTATATTTTATGACAAATACTTTATGATAAACATCGAAGACCCAGGTTAATCTGAAAAAGATTATTTACTGTCTTGACCTGACCGGTGACCGAAACCGAGACCTGCGGTGTGGCAGCCTGGCATGATGACCACTAGATCACATAGGTAGTCATAATAATTTTTTTATCCCCTCAAAGAGTAGCCTTACAAATTTGGTGGAAAGGGACACTGTCAGATAAAAGAAACAGGAAGCACTGATGTCACCGCCATTAAGTTTCACTCGTTCGAAAGAGATAGCGAGATATCCTCATCCACAAAGCTCCCACATCCTTCATTTTTCTGCAATAAAGCGTGATAACATTTTCTGCCTGACATGGGTTTTTTTTTTTTAATTTAATCTACGTATATATGTATTTGTTATAAAATATAGTATCATTGAGTTGGTGTCACATAATAACACAAGTCTCGAAGTTACTTGGGGCTAGCACAATGTGTTTGATTTGTCCGTATATTTATACAAACATACATACTATTGCGTCTTTTTCTTTACCGGGGCAGACAGAGCACTTTGGGTCTTGCTGCTCTAAGCAGACAGAGCCCAGGGCCGCAAGACTCAAAGGCCACTTTTAGCGTGATGGTGGGCGAGAAGGTGGAAAAAGGAAACAAATTAGTGATGGGTTGCTAGCCGCATCGTCTATTAGCATTTTTGCCCAGTCCCTCGATCGGCTCCTACAATCTTCGCGGGAGGAGGAGCAGCCGGTACATTCTAAGTGTTTTTCTTTTCTCGCAGACCAGCATGGAAGATATAGATATAACACGATCTCCGCAATATTACTTGGTTAGGGTATTTTTGGCAAGGCAACTCAGCATAACTTAGCGGTATGCAGATTTAAGATTTTAAAGTAAGCCCACTAGATCCCATTGTTGAGGAAAGGTCTTCCTCTCGGCTCCCTATTTATCACTGTTTTGTCCTTCCGTGTGCCAGTCCTTCGAGTAGCCATCTAGATCGTCACTCCATCTGCGCCTAGGTCTTCCAGGACGCCGACGTCCGTTAGTTGGGTTCCACTAAGTTTTTTGGCCCATAGTTCGGTTGGCATGCGGCTGATGTGACCGTTTAAAAAGTGACCTTTATTTCACTTGCAAATCACTCACCATGTGCATCCCGGATCTCCCCGCCGCAGTCCTTGGGCACGAACTGCAGGCATTTGCGGTGCGCGTTGTAGTGGCAGTCCTTGCACTGCATGCCTTGCTTGAACAGGCCTCGAAGCAGCTTCTTGCAATGTCTGCCAAAGTAAATGTCATTACAGTTAATAAAACAGTAAAAATCGCGTGTCTGTACATTTAATAATATCAGAAAAAAAAATGTAACTGAACACAAAAAAGACAGAAGAAAATGTTTTGTCTGTCTGTATACAGGTATTTTCTCGCTAATCTTCGAAACTCCTGGATATTTCCGCGGTTTTCAGTAATAGATTGAGCTCAGCTCGGAGCAACATATAGGGTGTGGTTCATTGAAACCCATGTCAGGATGGCAGGAAAAAAGTAGAGTTGGCTCTCACTTGCCAGCGCGGAGCAGCACTTTCCTATGTTGCTATCCTTTTCTGACGCTCGAACCGTCATCAGCTGGAGCGTGAGAGAGCGAGAGAACGCTATTGCACCGGCCGTGCTATAGCGTTCTGTGTTTGAGGAGCTCGGTGGCCCGGCAGGAGTGCGCATTACTAGCGCTTTAAGCGACACCGGGCGTGGTCCGCACTTGGATGGGTGACCATAAGTGGCACAAAATTTTGTCGAGCTCCTCCGCGCTTCGGAAGGCACGTATTAGCCGTTGGTCCCGGCTGTCATCATTGTATGGCAGTCGTCAAGCTATGTCAGATGCCTTCAGGTAGCCTGAAAAATCTGACACCAATGTTGGCTACATACATACACGAAAAACAAACAAACAGCGTTCTGTTGCTCTCTCGCTCTGACAAATGACGGTTCTGAGCGATAGGAAAAGGATAGCAATATAGAAAAGTGCTTCTCCGTCCTGACAAGTGAGATCCAACCCGTAGTCGTTATTTTTAATTTTCACGCGAACGAAGTCGTGGGCACCAGCTAGTACATAATAGTTCAGTAAATTAATATACATAGTAGTTCAGCAAAAAAAAATCTCGAGCTCCTTTTTCCGTTCTTCGGAAGGCAAGTTTAGACAGTCCCGACTGTCATCATTATATGGCAGTCGTCAAGCTATGGCAGATGCCTTTAGGCAGCCTGAAAAATCTGACACCAGTGTTCAGTTACATCAGTTCAGTGCCATGGAATAAATCTACGTCAAGCTGCTAGCGGTACTAAAGGCGCGGCAGAAAAATGACGTGCGAGGGCCGTGCCGCGATTCAGGCCGAGTTTCAAAAACCAGTATAAACCGGCGCGGGCCGTCCCGTGCCTCAAGTCGATGTCTCACGTATACTATCTGTGTGCAGTCACACAAATGAAAAGCTGAGCTTATATCTTTTTGTCTGTGTGCCCTTTCAAACATTTTTTTTTTCTAAATTGGTCCAGTCGTCTTCAAGTAATCGGGGAACATACATAAAAAAAACATAAATACATTCAAATTGATAAGCTTTTTTTGAAGTCAAACAAACAAAACAAGACAAGGGTACCTGCAGACTGTGGGCCTGGTGTAGGAGTGCACCTCGAAGGTGTGCGGGATGCCGAGCGACGCGTGCGCCAGCGCGGCCCAGCCCGCCGCCGGCGGCGAGCTGCTGCGCTTGCCCGCGACCGCGACCTGCCCGTAACCACACTACTTCTACGATATGTTTTTTGAAAAAAACAATGCATGTCATGCAATTAGTGAATAAAGGTCGGATACACATCTAGGGCCATAGGTGAATCACGAGCAAATGAAGGATTCTAACGTCTGAATCATGATGTAAGGAGTGATTCATGATGATTAGACAAGCGTTAGAATCCTGAGCGACGCGAGTGATTCATGGCCTTCGATACAAATCCATTTTATTCAAGATTTGCATCGGATACTTTATACCATGACTGCGAGAAAAAGAAAGATTTAAGCAAAAATAGAGATTTCATGAACAAAAAGGAAGGTTAAATTAATAAAGATGCACATTAAAATTAAACAACAACTTACTAAAAAAGGAATGATTGTTCTAAACACCAAAATAGAGCATTTTTATTCACTGTTTTTGATGAATAAAATAAATTACCAAAATAGTGATTAAAAGATGCTTTTTAGGGTTTCGTACAAAAATTACAAAACGGAACCCTTATAGGATCACAGCCAATTTGCTCCAAATCGAATAGACCAAATCAGGTGAAATTTGTCAAGATCGTGTAATCCTATGACCAGACACAGATGTGCAAAGTTTTTTTTTTTAAATAACGTTCATTTTCGGAGGACGAAAAGTTTTGCAAACCTTACTGTGTCGTGTATCAAATGAAAGGGCTCATTATGAGGATCTCACATATATTTTTGTTATTATTATAAAATAAATAGTTTCATGAAAGAAGACGGAAATAACGGGAATAACGGACGGAAAAAAAACCACTCCCTACTTCATCTTCGAACTACAGCCTAAAATTTTGAAAAAAAAAAATACAATATATAGTTCATCGCTTGCAGATTACAACTTATAAAAAATCTAAAAAAGAATGTGGTGTCGTGGGACACCAGGTAGGAACGAAGTTCCTTCGGCTAATGTAGAATCGAAACAATGTGTATACGACTGTCGCGCCTGCGCACGTCTCATTTAACGAGGTCATCCTTACGGTTTTACTATCACATTTTTTTCAGTTCGGTCGCGCAGCAAAATCCCTATCTCCTCCAAGCCTGCCGTAAGGAACTTCGTTCCAAAAATTGGAAATAAGTGGTAAACTCAATATGATACGTTCACTTACGGAAAATAATGCACTAAAACACCACTAGAAAGCGCTAGTAGAAGCTACTGTGAGGATTTCAAATGTGATATATTTTTTTAAAACCTTTGGCATTGTACGGAACCCTCTCTCCGCGAGTTCAACTCGCACTTGGCCAGTTTGTTGCACAAGCCTTTATTGTAAAGTTAAAATACATGTTAAGACAAGTAAGTACAGACGACCTCCGTGGCGTAATGGTCAACACACTAGTCCGCCAATCCGGAGGTTCTGGGTTCGATCCCCAGCCAGGGCAAGTTGGAAAATGGCCTTTTTCAAATTGTTCTGGGTCTTGGGTGTTTATGTATATATGTATTTATCATAAAATATAGTATCGTTGGGTTAGTATCCCATAACACAAGCTTAAGCTTACTTTGGGGCTAGCTCAATCTGTGTGATTTGTCCCTTTATATTTATTTATTAAGTCTTTAGTCTTAAAAATCACTCTGGAAATTAGTTAATACCCTATTCGTACAATATACACTTAGATGATATACAATGTCCTTTTTAATTAATTACAAATATTTTAAGGGGTTATTCAGTCCATCATTTTGAACAACTTTGCCCAATAAATATATATCGAAATACGAAAAAAAATATTTAGGTTCTCATACAGATCGAAGTAGTCACGTGATATAGTTACTATGAAAAATGCAAAAAAAAAAAATTCGTATTTCGATGTATATTTATTGGGAAAAGTTATTCAAAATGATGAACTGAATCACCTCTTAAAATATTTGTACTTAATTAAAAAGGTCATTGTATAGTCAGAACTCTAAACATGTCTAAAATATTTTTAACAAAAACATAAGTATTTTCTTTTAAATTACTTTTTTTTGTTATGGGCATCATGAATTTTTCGAGGTAAAGCTTTTTTCTACGCACATTAGTCAAAACCGTTTTTCACTAATGTGCGAGAAAAGCTTTACGTTTGGCATAGGTTGAGCAAAAGACAAAATTTTTAAATGATATCTCTGTTTCCTTTCAAATGATTATTTCAAATGGGGGCAGCACTGGCCCCGAAAAATTCATGTATCCCCTTAAAGCTTTTATTGTGAAACCAAAGTACTTATTAAGACAAATTAAAAAAGCAACTCGATAGAGTTGCGTAGTTTTATTCCTGAGTTCCATCGACCACCGTCCGTCTCCGTGATCAGACCCTAGGATTCTTCTACCATAAAGTCTTCGTCAAGACCAATCTAACGAGTTCTACTCAATGAGGTTATGTTGTTTAAAACTAATATCCGTCAAATATCACTCGGCTCCATTATCAGAACGGCTCATTGACTCTATAATATTGTATTGTCATCCGTATTACACAAGTATGGAAAATTTCAGCTCAATGAGGTTAACAAGATTTAACTTAAACAAACATACATACAAGATCCATTGCAAGGTAAATAAAATACTGTATAATACCACAGATTCAGCGACCTGCACAAATTTCAACTGGTTGGAAGATGGTTGAAAGATTTTCTGACAATAAAAAATAATTGGCCAAGTGCGTGTCGGGCCACGCGCATTGTAGGGTTCCGTAGTTACGAATGCCAACTTTGAGTTCATGCCACTAAAAACATCTAAAAACTAATTTTCTATTGAATTTGTATGAAATTTTCTTTTCCGAATACATTTTATAAGTTGATCGCCTATAACTTTTTAATTTGTAAACCCTAGTTCTGATAGTTTTCCTTGAAATTTCGTTATATTTGCTACAGCTGTGAATTTGGTTAGTCGACAAAATAAAATTAACTTTTGACTTTACTTAGAGATATCCTAAAAAAATTTTTTTTTCAATGTTTTACTTTCCCACTTTTTCCGCATAATTAATATACATACCTATACAAAATTACAGTTTTCTAGTACTTATAGCCGCTGAGTAAAACCGCGGACGGACAGACAGACAGACATGGCGAAACTATAAGGGTTCCTTGTTTACTACGGAACCCTAAAAAGAGATGCCTAGTTCCATCTCATTCAGGACCTGTATATAGAAGGAACTCTTCTTTTGTGGATGTTTACTTGGCTAGAAAATGTTTTTTTTTTTCAGAATTTAAAGCTTTAAATTGAAGTGAATTAGAAACGAATGTCATTATCACCAATTACCAAGCTTCTTTTAGACTACTTACTTCATAATTAACTTTTTAAAAACCACATATTGTTTACAGCAGTTTCGATAAACTGTATTGTATACGAGGCAGCCAGGCCAATGAATCCTCGCTTGCGGGGTACAGGGGCGCGGGGTATGGTGGCGACCATGAATACCGTAATACACGCCCGCACCTCTCTGTCCCCATTTTTCATTAATGTATACGGGCTGACCCCGAATTTTGTACAAATAAATAACTCAAAATTATATTGTATTTTATTACAGTGTATTGTATTTTTTTATTAACGATGCTGGAAAAATGTTCATGTTACTATTGCTTTAATATGTTTGAAGAAAAAGGGTGATGGGTAGATTCAATAAAACAAAAAATAAAGTTAAAAAATTAATTTATTTCAAATAAGTATTAACAAAACAAAACTCTGAAACTACCCTCCACCCTACTGTTACTTTGTGCACTAAACAAAATCATATAAAATTTAATAAAAAACATTTATAAAATAATACAAGAAAGTAATTTGATATCCTTAGTCTTTCTCATGGACGGAAAAATACTACAAATAATTACAAAATACTAAAGACAGACCGACCGAATATTACTTTTCGTATTCCGCCTCTTTCGGCCAAAAAATCATGTCATGATTCGGCCATATTTTCGTTTTCTGCCAAAAACTATCCGACTTATTCGTGTCATTATAACCCACATTGACAAAGGTTTGTTTGGTGAAATATGTAGGTTGATAATTCATGAAAAAAGAAAAGTAACCTTTCTGTATCATTTTTTATGTATGAGGAATTATGTTTTATTTTTTACCTATGCGTAAGAAAAAAACAAACAAGATTTCAGTGTATAGCGAAAATATTTTATAACTAGCGGATGCCCGCGGCGTTGCCCGCGTGGAATATATTTGACAATCCCACGGGAGCCTCACATTTTCCCAGGATAAAAAGTATCTTATGTGTTAAACCAGGTAATAAGTTATCTACATGCCAAGTTTCATTCCAATCCGTACGGCCGTTTTTGCGTGAAAGAGTAAGAAACATCCATCCATACAAACTTTCGCGTTTATAAGTACGAAGTAAGACGATGAAATAATTTTCGTTTTCGGCCGAAAACAAGACTAAAGCCGACGCTTCCTTTGTGTTTTCGTTTTAGGCTGGAAATACACTTTCGATCGGACATTACAAAATACTGAGTACATACCTACCTACGACTAATGTGGAATGTTAATATGTCATTTTTATTAAGACAATTCAACTTAACCTAACATGTAATATAATACTTTTATGCTTTTACAGGGTGAATTTGAGCCTTCTATTAACAAATACATATTCTGTCATATGTTACATTGTTCCACTGTAAAAACTAAAGATATATTAGGCGAAAAATGCATACCAAAAGTCTCCCATTTGATTGAATGTAACCGCGTACTGGCGTGCGCTCGTGCTCGTTGCAACGGTACTGAGTTCCCGTAAGTAAGTATTATATTACAAATATGGGCGAAAATTTGTCTTTTTTCATGCTTTTGTGATCTATTATTAGAGATTTCAATATAGCTAGGGTACGCAAAATCAGTCTGTTTATTAGCGGAACATTGAGGTTCACATGGTCCACCTTAACATGTTGAGATTCAGTGCGTATTAATATAAAATGTCATACAAAATAGAGATTCATGTTAGTTAATAAATAGTTGTAAAGTGTACAATCTTATTCTAAATGTGTAAATCGATATAGTTAGTATTTACACTTATAACAATATTGTTTTAACCGACTACAAAGGAAGGGAAGATTCTCGCTGAGAAGGTTTATCCAGTGAATACAAGCACAGCAGGGATAAACAGCTAGTAATCTATATATTTTAGAAATGTGTTTATAAGCCCTTTCCTTTGATATCCTACACAGTATGATTCGATTTATTATATTTTTAGTTCATTACATTATGGCCTGTAGAGGGCGCCATATTTTACTTACATCATATGACAAGTTACATTGTTATTATTGAAGATACGAGGTAACAGATGTATTGCAGCGAAAGACATAACCCTCTTTATGGCTTCAATAGTCGGCTAATGAGATTAGATGCTCGTTTTCGGTAATAATTTGAATAAATAAATATTTATATTGGACGGATAGCGTCGGGAAAACACAACTCAGTACGTGAAATAAAGTAATAAATAGATTTGAGAGCGTCATAGTACAGAGCCATGTTTAGACCCCGTTATCTTGTCGCACAGACGTGTCATTTTATAAGGATTAACAACTTTACTTTATCGACTTCTCATACTCACCAAAACCCTTAATACTTACATACATATATAATAAATACATCCTTTAGTTTTTTGTAATTATTGTGAGAGAATTATATAATGTTATTGTGAGAGAATTATAATATAAGTCATTATCAACGCACGCCCGTATTTAAATATTTTTTTAACACGGAGCTTTTATTTATCCCGTTATTTTTTATGACATTCTTATTGCAGTTAAAGGGCTACATGAATCTTTTGGGGTTCAGTGCTGCCCCCATTTGAAATAGGAGATATCATTTAAAAATTTATCTTGACCAAGCCCTAGATAACCTTTCAAACTATTGTATGAACTACAAAGAACGTGAAGCTTTTTAACGCACAATTGACGACGGCCACTTGTGTACAAAAGGCGTAGTCAAGACAAAATATTAAATGATAACTCCGTTTCCTTTAGAATGGAGGCATCACTGAACCCCGATAAATTTATGTAGCCACTTAAATAACATCGAAATTTCAATAGTAGACAAGTTTAAAGTATCAACCCCTACAAGAGAATATTGTCAATGTGAGAAGATAACGGGGTCTAGCAATGTTAACTTCAGTTCCGCTTTATCCCGCATTATGGCGGTCCACTGAGTCAGTTGTCACCCTTTTTGGTGATGTCGGTGACGAGGTCTGCGAGCCGCCTTACCAGCGAGTCGTCGTGCGCGGCGAGGCTGTGCGCCGAGCCGCGGGACGGCGCGGGGCCCGCCGTGCGCCGCGCGCCCGCCGGCGGCGGCGCCGAGCAGTTCGACGGCACCTTAACGGCGCAGCGCTTGTGGTAGTTCTGGCTGCATCCTGTCATATTAAACTAATTTGGTCATATCGGAAAAACATCTTTTTACAGACGATAATTTTACGCGATGACGTCATGACTCATAATAGATTCGAATGCTTAGGCCGATCGTACCTCTCTATCACTCGTTCCGCGCTCATGGTTGCACGCTCGGCTCAGACGGAACGTGACAATTTTTCGTGCGTGCAGAAGGCGTTCATCGATTTATAAGGACGTTATCACGTCAAAAAAATGTTACAAGATATGATAAAACTTTTTTATTGCACTAATAGAGTATAACAATGATCAAATGTCACGTGCTATCCGGACGATGAATGTTCTATTATACACTTAATTAATTCACAAAGGTAGCACTGCATTCTATTTGGTAGGATGTAAAGAGGATATGGTAGATATAACGCAATTAAAAAGTTGGGAAAATTCTTGGAAAGTAACTGTAAGTGAAAACAAATAAAAGTAAATTTAAAACGGAGTAGCTACGAACGCAGTTCTAAAGCGATTTCTTCCATTCAACCTTTGTGAACGTACTAATGGCCACAACATAACTTTACCCCCAAATTCATAAAAAATTACAAACGTTTGCCAAATATATTTTAGTTAAAATATGTTTTGTCTCGTTTTTTCAATGTCAAATTAAGAAGAGGAAAAGGGACAAAACATGTTTTAGCTAAAATAGATTTAGCAAACGGTTGTATTTTTTTATGAATATGAGGGTAAGAGTTTAAGGCTTCTTTAAGTGCTAAACTACATATACAATTATATAGACAATATCACGTCTTTATACCCTAATGGGGCAGACACGTTTGCAAGAACTCTGATATCGAGATGTAGAATATGTCAGCGCCATCTGACGTTGTTCATCCTCGGCGGTAACGCTTCAGAGCCCCTAATCGAGGAGATTTGACGGGTTTACTAGTTTTTACACAGAGCGACTGCCGTCTGACCTCCGCAACCTAAAGGGTAAACCAAAGTCCACCAATCCCTGGATAGTTTGATGAGCAAATGTTAGATGGCGTTCGGGACCCATTGTTTATACGTGCCTTCCAAAACACAGAATCATCTTTATTTTCAGATAATCAGGTAATTCAAGCCTGCAATATCCTAACTGGACTGAAAACAACTTTTCGCAGTGGGATTCGAACCCTCGACCTCCGGATCACAAGGCCTTGACCACTGGACCACGGAGTCATCTCGTATGCCCTTTGTGAACTATTGCCGTGTTTGATTCCTTGACTTAGCAGTTCTTGTTTAGTGGCGTAGATGTCGCCACACAAAACTCACCCTCGCATTTTAGCCCCTGCCGCACCAGGCCGAACAGCATCTCCCCGCAGAAGTCGCAGAAGGTCGGTGCTTTGTACGAGTGGACCGAGAGCGCGTGCGGCCGGGGGGCCGGCGCCTCCAGAGCGCCATCGCAAACCAGTGCTGCAACACAAGGAATAGACAAAGTTATTAACATCATTAAAAGTAATTACTATTATTACTATTATTGAGATAATTGAAATGTTTTAATGTATCAGAAAACACATTCAATTTAATTTAATTAAAATGTAATAGAATTTCCCTGAAACTTAACTTATAAGTTTATGCAACAGCTGACATTCAATTCAATTACTAACTTGTTACTAACAATTTCTGACATATCCCAAACGTAATATTTCTGAAATCACTATTATTATATAAACTCAACTACATACTTAAAGTTCGCAACACCCTGCCAGGGCTCATGTACTTATTTACCTACTAACCATGTTATAGTATAAGTGCATGTACGCGAGAAATAAAGAAATAAAGTTACACCGCCTAATTACTTATTATGATAAATGATCTGACGTCAACAACTATCTATAAATAGAATGAAAAAATTTACAATTATCAAGTGGTACAAATATCAAAAAATAAATAAATGATTTTGACTCTAATTGACTTTGACTTTGACTCTTATTGATCGAGCGAGCGAGGCGAGCGAAGCGTCTCAGTTTCGAGATTGGCCAAAAATGCTTTCCAGCTGTCTGGTTGTCGGTTTGTCCGGCTGTTCTCTGGTCGCATCTCTTATCCGATTCTTGTAAAATTTTGTGAGAAGGTTTGAAAATTATATAGTTTGTTTTTGTAGATTCATTTTTTCGAAATTTTTCAAAATGGCGTAAATATGGGGGTTGAAAACTTCAAAAACATCATATATCAGTCATTATGAATTTAAAAAAAAAAATATATAATTATAATGAAAATTAAAATAGTTTTTTTTTTATAAATAATAACTTTAGTAACTCAATGCTAAGACACTGGGTTCACCTACAGTGTGGTATATAAGTCGATCCAGTGCACCAGCATTCAAAAAGTCATCAAACTTTTTTGTTATCCTTTTTACTCGTAAGACGAACTTTTTTTGTCTGACCAACTTTTTTATTTGATAGACTTGGTCGGGGTGACTCGCGAGGTATACAGCTCACATAGCCACTAGTAATTAAAAGCTGACTTTGTTTGGTACTCGCTTTAAACTATTATTACAACAAGAATTTTCGCAAAATGCCAATTTTTCTTTCGTCACTGTCTATTTCATTTAGGTGAACACTAATATAAAATAAGTCATGATTTATATATATATTTAAGACTGAAACAGTTTTATAACAAAACGAAAAGATAAGAACAAATTAAATTAAACTATTATCCCTTCAAAACCAGTTGGTATCAAACAATATACTAATATTCCATCTGTCAGTGTCAACTTGATTTGGATGGATAAAGTTAAAACCGTCCTTAGTTACGTGTTCGCGTTTTGTAATACAAGTAGCACGGCATGAGTCTTTAACTAAGGACAGTATTAGAGGCGAATGGTCACTAAAATTATCATCAACACGTAAACAGAAATAAAGAGGTTTTCCGATATGTGTGACATCGTGGCATCATTGGCCGAGTGGTAACGGCAGAGTAGAATACTTGAATAAAATACGTGAGTAACCCGTGCTTGTTAATAATGTCTGTGTCTAACGTTACATTTAATCAAAAAGAGTAGAATACTGTTCTTCACCACCTATTTCCGCCACCGGTGTCGTAAGAGGCAACTAAGTAAGGTATGGGTAACAGGGCACGGGCAACAGCGCCCTCTGTTGAGTTTATACCAAGGGCTTTATACCATCTACTGCGATTCCCAACCTGTCTGCCCAGCATGGTTATGAGCAATTCTTCTATAGTCCAGGTATATATAGGCTGTAAGGAAGGTACGGTTGGCTATATAAACGATCTCTACCATGGTCTCGTCGTTGGTATCGAAAATATACCTACGCGCGACATTTCTTTACATTTCTTTGCTGAGTAAGGGTTGGATATCACTTGTCAGCACGGAACATAACTTTTCTATGCTGCTATCCTTTTCTGTCGCTCAGAACCTTCATTAGCCAGAGCGAGAGAGAGCGACGGAACGCTAAAGCACGGCCGGTGCTAATGCCGAGATCCAACACTAGGGCGTTCACTAAGTGACGAGAGCGCACGCGACGTGTTCAGTCACAAACTCTGCGTGCAATAGAGACAGGTGACCCGCGACGGGTTCTGCTATCTCTTTCGCACTTAGAGTTTGTGACAGAGATAGTCTGAAACCCGCCGCGTGCGCCCGCGTCACTTAGCGAAGACTTCTGTACGTGAGTATAGAAGTCTTCGCTAAGTCTTCGTAAAGTACTTATCCTGTGTAAAGAAGGTACTGACGGTTGGCTGTGAGCACGATCTCGACCAAGGTCTCGTCGTTGACGTCTGTGGCGCTGTTGATGAGCTGCAGTACGTTGGGGGAGCAGTAGTCGTGGCGGAACAGCAGGATGCGCTCCGACAGCCGGTTCAGCCCGTTGTCTGGGATCTGCAACAATTTTTTTGCAGAATTTAAGTATATGTGTAGTACATGTATGTTTATTTATAGTTAGTGTAGTTTTATGTAATTTTAATTTTCTTCTTCCTTTATCCTATGTATGAACACGCCTGTATGCCTTTCTTGGGTTCCTTCTAATTTCATTTGGCATAACATACATGGCATAATCTTATTTAAAAGAATATTTTCAAACGCATAAAACATATTTAATATAATTTTTGCTTGGCTGTATATTTATATGTCCAAATGTACAATAGTATACTTTAAAAATGTCCGAATTTCATTTAGTAGAATTAATTACCTTTTACATACATTTAGTTTCGCATAATTTGTTTTAGAATAATGTTTAACTAGTGTTATTTTTATTTCGTATAATTTCTTTTGACCTTCTAAGAAGATGGCATAATTTCATCTGCAATGCAAAGCATAAATTAAAACCATAATCTTTGATATCTATACTATTCTGCCGTCATAAGCAAGAGGGGCGCATCCAACATTTTTTTCAAAATTGAGTTATATACATATTTGGAATCAGCTAAAAAAAGCGCATCTACCAGTATTTTTATTATTTTGATAGCGGCCTTCAAACTAAAGATATCTTTTAGAAAATAGGACGCATTTACAATTTCTAAATAACAAAACTACACAAGAAAGTCGTTTCTGCCAGCCACAAAGAAAGAAAGACGTAAATGGTGAGTAGCGTCCAATTCATTTGTAAACTTTTATATTTTTTTGTAAAATAAAAGGACGCGTCTTTTATATCGTTGGATAAAAAAACGCATTTGCATAACGGTTTTTCACTATTTGTAAACAAGTAGGCGCATCTGTGTAGATATGACTTTTAAATCATGCATTCAAAATAATTTTAAGACGCAAGTGGTACATGCAACTTTAATACTATGAGCATACAAATCTTTTAAACTTAATTAACTATGATAAAGGACGCATCTGATAGATGCGCCCTTTTCGACAAGAGATTGTCGCCTCTACGCGTGGCGGGGATTTTGATCCACTAGTGATTCCTGCCAGTTGCGTCTGAGTACTGAAGCAGGGAGCACGCCGCGCAATTCTTTGAAAATGGTACGTGAGTTTTAATCCTTTTGTTTTACAAAATTTTTGTTTCTTGATCTGTGTATTTATTAGTGTAGAGTTCTTATTAGAATGATTGTTTCAAATGAGGAATTTGGAATCTTCGTCATCCTAATTTGGTAAACCTTTAATTTTTAGTAAACATGGTTCTTTTGGGCTTATTTAGTACACTTATTAAATTTTGAATATTATTACAACACCTTGCTAGTTAGGTGTATCTGACTGGTGTCTGAGTAGTACCAGGTATTCTTGTCTTGTATTCAGTTCAGTCTGTAAAATATTGTGAGTTGTTTCAAAGCTTTTTTACATGCTAATATAAAGTCTTTCCTTTTATAAAAAGTAAGGTTAATGAAGTGGGTTGTACTGTAATGTAAATGAGAATAAAACAGTAATAAGCCAGTAATTATAGTTACACTGGCTTAGGTTTTCTTTTGTCTCTAAATCATTCCCCGTTTTACATGAACCACATTCTTGTCAATTTTTAACTTTATTACATTTATCTCGTTTGATGACTTATTATTTCTGTAATGTTTTTGATAAAAATTAATAACTCTTTTGTTTTAGAATAACCAACAGAACCGAAGTCGAAGCTTAAAAATGCTGTCTATGATTTCTTCGAACACGTCTACTGATTGTGATCTTAAAGACAATCAACCTTCACCCAAGACAACCAGTGTAGTTACCGCCGGCACCAAAGAATATTCAACTTTGGCAGACTTTGCACTTGCTTCAATGGAAAACACCACACTTATAGGCGAATCTTCATTGAACGATTTTGAACCTACTGCAGGACCATCTTGTGATTATAAATCCCATGACGGATTAAATTCGATCAGTGACTTCGATTCCGACGACAGTATTTTCGATAAAGATTATATACCGCCTAGTTTGAAAAAACGTCGTATTTATGATATTAACTCTGATTCATCTGATTGCTCTATTATACCGTGCTCGCAAGGTGAAATTATTATACCCGAAACACCGGAACCCTTCGAATCACAACCAAATGCAGAAATTGATAAGCAACCATCACTCACAAAGAAAGGAACTATTCGAAAGCGCAAGAGATACGATACACCTTTGGCAGAACGAAGGAAGGTGAAATTATTAGAAACCGCAATTACAAAATATAGTGTAAAGCCCGGCTGTAACTCATCCTGTCCAAAAAAATGTAATACTTATTTTTCTGACGAAGTCCGAAACGATATCAATCAAACATTTAGAAATATGAGCTGGCAACAACAACAATATTTCATTATGAATAATACATCAAAAGAAGTAGTTAAAAGGAAAACTGTCCAGGATGAAAACCGGAAACTTCCAAGAAATAACACCATATTATACTTTCTAGTTAATGAGTTTGGGACCAAAATTAATGTGTGCAAATTATTTTTTCTTACAACTCTTGGGTTTGGAAAGAAAAATGACAAAGCTGTTAGAACCGCATTAAAACATAAAACATCGGAAGTTCCCACGGATATGCGGGGGAAACACGAACATCGAAAAATCGATAATACAAAAATAATAGATCACATAAATTCTTTTCATCCGGTAATATCACACTACAGGCGTGAGCATGCACCTAACAGAAAATATTTGCCATCTGACCTAACCATTGCTAAAATGCATAAGGATTATTGTGAAAAAATCAATCAAGAGGGTCCAGTTAACGGTAATCCAATAGTGTCAGTGTCATATGAGCACTACAGGCACCAAGTCAAATCTCTAAACATATCATTCGCAAAACTAGGGCATGAAGAGTGCGAAGACTGCGAAAAATATTTTATACACAATCCTAATCATACAGAGATTCGACATCGGAATTGCAAAGATTGCGTTGAATATGAAACTCATCGTCAGAAATACACTATGGCAAGGGAAGAATATATACGTGATGTTGAAATTCAGTCGCAATTTGAAGTTTCTTCTGATACTGCTTATTTTTCAGCCGATCTAGAGAAGGTTATAATGCTTCCAAGGATCGACGAATTTAAGGCCGTTCTATTTTGTCCACGGTTAATCGTTTTTAATGAGAGCTTTGTACCTTTGGGAAATAAAAAGTTAATCACGTCGTGTAAAACATTTGCTGCAATATGGCACGAAGCCATCTCAGGGAGAAAAAAGGAAGATATTGTGAGTTGTTTCAAAGCTTTCTTACATGCTAATAGGGACCTGAAGCATATTGTCATTTGGTTAGACAATTGCGCATCTCAAAATAAAAATTGGTGCCTTTTTTCTTATCTAGTTCATGCAGTTAATTCACTTGAATTTAATTTTCAAACAATAACTTTGAAATATTTGGAATCTGGACATACGTTCATGTCAGCAGATGAATTTCATCACCAAGTCGAAAATTCAATGAAAAGAATGAAACGCGTTTATGATTTTGATGACTTTGTTAAGGCAGTTTCCAACACAAAGCGCAATATAACTGTTAAGACAATGAACGTAGCTGATTTCCATAAATTTGAAGATTGTTCATCTACACATAAGTTGCAAAATTCTACACCTCGTGCTTACCTTAGCAACATGTCAGTTATAACTTTCCGTAGAGGTGAATTAGGGTTGTTTTATAAGACTGGATTTCGGGAACAAGACATTAAACTTGATTTTCTTAAAGTGAAGAGTATAAAAAATGGTATTCCAGCACCGAAGGAAAATACTCAACCGAGAGGTATAACACTCGATCGCAAATGTACTATTATTAGCAGACTATGTTCCCTGATGCCTGAAAACAGAAGGTTATTTTGGCATAATTTGCCAGTTAACGAAAATGTACCTGACCTTGCCTAGTAATTAACGGATAAGACTGGATAAATGTTAAATTTTGATTTAATTTTTTTGATCTCATTTTGGTTAATTGTAATTTAAAAACTCTAAGATATATACTTATTATGAAACAAGTTTAATTATGAATAAGGATACATATACTCCTATTTTGTTAAATTTGTTGAAAGTTGTGGTTGTGTCTGTATGTAAAATTTTTACATGCATCAACATTCTACCTAGCTATGCATGGTGTTGATCTTTTATAGAGAAATTATTTTACTGTTACATAATATTGTTTAGTTTGGTAAGAACTTTAGAAGTTTGGTTTAAAACATGTTAGAAACATCAAAATTAATACCGATATTTTTTTTCTTTTAAGTGAAAATGTCGAATGCAATGTCGATGATTGGAAATGATTGAAAGGTACCTTGCCTAGTTTCAATTTGTTATAATTAAATCGTACACATTAATTATTAGATTCTACATGATACTTCAAATTAAAAATTGTGTGTATCAGAGAATGATACTAAAAATTGAAAATTTTTTATTAATTTAATTATTATAACTTCATTTTAATTATATAAGTAAACAAATAGTAAACAAATATACACAGATAAATCACATAGGCTGAGTTAGCCCAATCTGTGTGATTTGTTTGTATACATTTCTTTATTTAATACCTGTTTATTATTTTTAGTTTTTTTAATAATATACATAGATCCTTTGATTTGTATTGAAGTTATATCCAGTCCAGGTTATGTCTCACTAATTCTTAAGTATTGTAATAAGATATCGAAGACTGAAGTTATATTTTTAGAATTTTCTTAATATGTTGGTTATTTTGATTGTAAGAAAGTTCGTACCTTAAAGTAAGTACTAAAGAGAGTTTTGGTGATAAAGGATCCAAATAATAATAATACAAAGTGTAAGCTTCTTCAATAAAAATGTTGATTTCCACTAAATTGTTTTCTTTTTATTTATGTTTTTAGTTTTTATTCACAATTTTTATAAGACTTCTAAAAAGGGATTTGGTTTGTAGAAACGTCATAACTAATTATATAAGATAAAACAATATAAACAAACCAATTTAGTGGGGTGTAATATACCACTCTACTACCACTAGCGACCTTTATACTAAGATTTTGAGTAAGTTATAGCCACTAATTACAAAGCATAAAAGTAGTTTGTGAATATGCGCCTATCTACCTAAGCAAACTCATTTTTTACATATTTTTTTTTCTAAGAAAAGACGGAAAAAGCTAAATAATTAATAAAATAAATAAATAAATAAAAAACAAAAATATCAAAAACATCAGGTACGGTGAAATTCATTGAAATACATTAAAAGCATACGAAGGTTTTAAGTCATGTAAGTACAGCACAACTTAAACGAAATCCGACAGTTTTTAATTTTTTTATCCATTTGAATTTTATGTTGGATACGCCCCTCTGTCTTATGGCGGCAGTATTGTGGGGCTAAATAAAAAGTAGCATTCCGAGTTTACTCGGTTAAAGCAAAAATATAGGTTAGGTTATGTTAGAACTGCGACCACCCCATGCCAAGGAAGCAGCTTTTTCATACTATGATATTTTTTTATTACAGGGAAGTAAAAACCACATACGTTTATAATCAACTGTTTTATAAATTTGAAACAAATAGAATCTAACGAAACAATTTGTGTTTAACCAAAAACTATGTCAGAAGAAAGTTCTATCTTTTTTTTATGTTACGAGTATAGGGCGGCAAACGACCCAGAGGGTCACCTGATGGTAAGTGATCACCGCTGATCATGTACAACTGCAACACCAGGGGTGTAACAGAAGCGTAGCCGGCCTTTAAGGAAGATATATACTCGTTTTTTGAAGGTTTCAATGTCGTATCGGTGCGGAAACACAGCTGCAGGAAGTTGATTCCACAGTTTGGTCGTACGTGGTAAAAAGTTCCTTTTAAAATGTACGGTGGTTGATTGCCAACTATCCAAGTGGTGTGGCAGAATTTTAAATTCAAGTGGGCAAAAAATGAACAAGAATGCAACATCCCTACGTAGAGCCAGAGGATCGAGACGGCCGACGAGAGTCACATCGTCGATTATACGAGTTGCAAGATTTTGAATACGGTCAATATGAAAAAGTTGGTATTTAGGTGCCCGGGGCACCTAAATACCAACCCAGAGATGGGAGCAATATTACATATATTATATATTTTTTTATCTTTATATCTTAGAAAATATTGTATTATATATTTAAGAAAATTATATCAAATCATGATTATGTATTGAAATGACCATACGTCTGAAGTAAATACCAAAAAACGATTCTGACTGCGAACTTTCTGCGATTTAAGGATTCTACTTTTAGATTATTATGGCTATAAAATTTATGCTCTAAGATTATTCTGATTTTTAACATTATTAGTTTGAACTTATGATAAATGGAATATAGAGATGCCAAACTATTTTCTGCGAAATAATGTTTCTGTCAACCGCTGTTATGCATAATAATTTTATGACATAAAACGTTCTACTATAAAAGGGGGGAACCGCCTCTCTTACATAAACATCTCCTCTCACAGGCCTACTGGAAGAGATCTTTTGAGATGAGTAGTGCCTTTGTACAAGCCCGTCTTGATACGAGTCATAAGACTATCTTAAGTGTATCGTTTCTTTCTTTAGGTTATTTGATTGCTTTCAACAAAGTGACCAAAAACCATTGTCCTTTATATCCGAAATATCTGACAAATTCAGCTTATTAATATCTCACGAATAGTACAAATAAAACGGAACCCTGTGCGAGCCAACTTGCAACTGTCTGGTCTTTTTTTCTACGCAGTGGAACAAGATTACGTATATTGAGGAATTAGGAAATTCTAAAAGCTTTAATATTTTCAACTATTATTTACATACCTATATTTATATTCATTTATTTACTGTCTCCATGGTTACATATAAGTATTAATAGCTATATCTATATATAGAACCTATAATGATAATATCAGCATACTGAACCATCCGGTTGTGACGGTTTGTCACAAATCAAAACTTTGCATTTTGTATATTTTAAATCTATGTTCGCGACACGCCGTTCTAAAAATACACGTGTAAAATATAGGCATATTTAAAAATACAGTGATCATAACAGTTATGGTAATATTATGAATATTTAATATATTTCTATTTTTAAATACACATTAACCGGAGATTCTGCGATTGTAAACGTAGATCACTAACTTAATCAAATTTGTGTTCGCCTCGAAGTGGTGTGTCACTCCCCGTTTAGGTATCGAAAACATACCTCTATTATTACTATGCGCGCGGCGACCACTTCGAAGGGGACCATTTAGTTTAGTTACATGAGGAAGGTATAGGTATCTAAACGAAGAGGTGAGGAATTCTGACGCGAGCTAAAGTAAACCATAACGCTCACCACACTTAGTAGATATTTCTTAAGATTTCTTTTCTAAATAAGACTTCTGTACGTGGGTACTAGTACTTATTCTGTGGTGATGGCTAAGTAGTTTAGACATTGGTTGTACGTCATCACAAGGTGCGATTTGCATCTCTGACTTTGTACTCGTGTACAGTCATTTTCAAGGGTCTCTCACCTCGTCTTCCATCTCCGCTGGTAAGCGTGACATACCTTCTCATGCACGAACTTGACAGCCAGCTCCTTGAGGTACGCCAGGGTGAGCGCGTGCGCGGGCGCGCTGACGGCGTCCCGCACCACGCCCAGCTGGAACAGGAACGTCACCTCGTCTTCCATCTCCACTCACGACGCCACCACGCGCGCTGCAACAAGAAAGAGACATTATTAGAAAAGGTTTGAAGTGAGTGGTCAAGCGACGTCTTTTTCTAAGTTTGCTGCGTCATCATCATCATCCCAGCCCTCCTTTCGCCTACTGCTGAGCATAGGCCTCTCTTCATTGATGCCACCCATCTCGGTCCTGTGCTGCTCTCATCTAGGTGCAACCCACGACGTCCGACGCTACTTTCATCAGTTCTAGGCCATCATTCGGTCAATGCCTTCATCTTCCTGCCATCACTCAGTCGAGCCAGATGACCTGCCAAGTTCCATTTCAAGTTCATGGCCGTTGTACCAATACCAATAGATGGTTTTCTGCGTAAAAGCATATTATCAATTAAATATTCTATTCTATGTTTACCCCAATGAGTGCGTTCTATTACTTGATATTATTTAACTTTCACCCGTGGATTGGAGCTTATCTGGCGAGGGCTACTTAGAAGGCAAATAAAAGCAGTATGTTATTCACGGAGTGCATTTGATCGGTCGACATTGCTTAACTTTCACTGGGTTCAGGAGTCAGGGGATTATCAGACGCCCGGTGTTTTACCGCGGAGGTGAATCGTTACTGCATCGACCCTGTTGTGTATGTCTGTGCTGATAATGCATTTGCGTAAAAAGAGATATGGTGTTGATATACTTTCCCCTGAATAAAACTAGTTAATACACAAGATATTGTAAGACATGAGCTCACAATCATTTCGACGATCAAATTGATAACCTGCTCATGGTTTTGATGCAGTTCGTCACTTTCGCAAATGGCCATCGCTGAAAATTCCGTCACTTTCGCAGAATGTCATTTTCGCAAATCGACATTTTCGCACATTGTCATTTTCGCAACTGGTAATTCACAGTTTTTCTGCCACATTTACTAAGATATTCCGTTACAAATGGGATAGAAAACTTGTGTGGTATAAAGAATATGAATCTTAATATGTTCTGCTGCCTGCTAAGCTATTATAAGTCCATTGAAAATAAAAAAAATAACTTGTTTCGTTTAAGGGGTTACCTGAGATCCAGTGCTGTCTCCATTTGAAATAAATCGTTTGAAAAGAAACGGAGGACTTAATAGATTGGTAGGAATAAAAAAGGAAAATCAACATTCAAATCTTTAATGAAATATGACACTAATGATATATTATGCCTTAAACTATAAGAGTAGATATAACGTACTATAAGAACTAGAAACAAGCATAATTGAATATTAATAATAATATTAGATCAAATTACAAACTATAAAACACCATAAGGTCTTATTTATAATTTTAACTGTCAACACATTTTCAATGAAAACTAAGTACTTACAATATAATATGTTATAGTAATAAATATTGCAATATTGACATATATTTTCTGCGAAACTAACAAAAATAAATTCATCTGTTTGTGAGGTATGTTGACACATGAAACAATAACAGTAGTGGCGAACCGTTTTAGTCGTATATCCCATTTTTTACGGTTTATCTTAGTAAATGTGGTAGAAAAGCTGTAAAAGTGACTTATTGCGAAAATGACAATGAGCGAAGGTGACGATTGGCGAAAGTGACATTCTGAGAAAGTTACCAATTTTTCAGCGATGACCATTTGCGAAAGTGACAAACTGCGTCACAACCCTCCTCATGTTTTGGGTTTTCATACCGGATCACTCCTTATTCAAGAAAATGGTTGTTGGAACCCATAACGCAAAAGTCCAGACTCCAGGTCTGCCAGCGGGCGATGGAACGCAGTATATTTGGGGTAAGCCGGATAGACAGGGTTCGGAATACAGATCTGTGCTCCAAAACTAAGGTTGTAGATGTTGGCGTCAAGACTGCCAGGCTGTAGGATGTGTATGCAAGCAGATATATGGGCCTATAGGGTCACCTTGTGGATGCCAGAAGGGAGAAGACTAAGAGATGGTGGGATGACATCGAGGGTTTGTCGAGTGGATGGCAGAAGAGAAAGAGAGAAGATTGTTCAGGATAGAGATAGATGGAGAGGAGAGGGAGAGGCCTTTGCCCAGCAGTGGGACACATCATCTGGCTAAAAAAACCCTCATTGCACGAGTTCAACTCGCATTTCGCCGGTGTTTTTTGGGTTTTTATATTTTTAATAATTACGTAAGAGCGGAATGTCTTACTCATCCTATGGCGGCACAGGGTCACAGACTACTCAACCTACAAGACCACGCGTTGCCGAGGCCCGGCGCTCGCCATGCCTAGGTTATATCATGACCTATGAGCGGCCCCGCCCCCTTTATGCTCTTTATTCTGCGACGAACATTGGATGCGTGAACAATGTGTGTGCTCTTAAAGAAAAATTAAATTCAGTATTTAAAATGCCGTATTGTACTGTGAAACTGTGTCAAACGTCAAGTGCAACTTCCAGTCTCATGAAAGACGGCATTACATTTCACCGGGAAGTAATAGTAACATAGAAAAACTGTGATAAAATTTTGAAAATATAATTTCCAGAAAAACATGTTCCCTTATTTTTAAAAGGGTACCCGTTGATGTCTTTTTAAAAAGTCTCTTTCACTCTTCATGTGATTAGCATAAGGTTGTCTCGCTCTGTCTATTAGATAGTGACGAGACACAACGTAAATATAAGGAATTAATTATCAACAACATTTTTTTATTATATAGATAAAAAAAGTATATATGTATTTCAGACTGTTTGATACAGTAACGTAGCGTGCCTTGGCGAGGCCCCGTATAAAAATTTGTTTGGAGGCTCTTAGGAAGGGAAAAGATATCCCAAAAAAAAAAAAAAAAAATTGCATACAATTATAAGAAATATTTATTCATCATAATTATCTATCTGTCAGTTTTTCCAAAATTATGAAAATTCCCAAAATTCCCCGTTGAAGTACCTAAATGACAAACGGGGAAATCCCGCAGCCCGCGATAACCGATGTAGGGTGTTGTCAACTTTTGAACGCACGCTTTACGCGGGAAAAAAAGAAATCGCTTTTTTTGACTTTTGTCATTTCTGAAATAAAAATAATTTGGAAAGTTTTTATTAATTTTTGCTTACTTGCGAACGTTGGGGGCCCCCGTGGCTCGGGGGCCCCGTATAATTGATACGGCAGATACGGCGGTATCTACGCCCCTGGTTTGATATTTAAATCTGGTTTGTACAAGACTGCCCCTATTAAATAAATGTAATGATTACATGGTTTATGCATGTAGTTTAGTAAATTTTTATGCATAGTATAAATCATCATCATCACATCAGCCATAGGAAGTCCACTGCTGGACATAAGTCTCCCCAAAGAATTTTCAAGACGATCGATTGGAAGCGGCCTGCATCCATTATTTTCCTGCAACCTTGCTGTTCCCTATTAAAAAAGTGTAATGAATACACGGTTTATATATGTCATGTATGTTTGTATGCATATATATCATCATCATTACATCAGCCACAGAAGTCCACTGCCGGACATAGGTTTCAATACAACAACAAATATATAACATTATATAACGTAAAATAAAACCGTGTTTAGACGATTGCGATTACTTTATTTCACGCGTTTTAATTATATTATAACAAGAATTAGTTTTTGTGCATCGACCTTATTTTTTTGTTGATGATGATACTATATAACAGAAATAAACATTTATTTTAATTTTTCCATTTTATCGTAAACTCAACGATTTTTATCGATATCGAGACAAAGTCACCATCACTATAGAGTTACCGGTGACATGTACCTGCTATCGTCAATCTAGGCGTGACCTTGAGCGAGCCAATGAAAACTATCGGACCTTGCCCCGCACCCCGCCAACTTTTGGCGATTTGGTTTTAGTAGTAAAGTCCATGAAAGCGTGGTCTTTGGGTTATGTGGTCTGTGCACAGGGTCAAGGTGGCGTGGCATTGGAGGAACTGGCGCGTGTATGTTTTTGACACGTGTGATCGCTCAGGTATGCACTATGTATGACGACCTCCGTGGCGTAGTGGTCACCATGCTAGTCCGTCACCCAGAGGTCCCGGGTTCGATCCCCGGTCAGGGCAAGTTGGAAAATGGCCTTTTTCAAATTGTCCTGGGTCTTGGATGTTTATCTATATTATATGTAGTTGTTATAAAATGTAGTATTGTTGAGTTAGTATCACATAACACATGTCTCGAACTTACTTTGGGGCTACCTCAATCAGTGTTATTTGTCCCTATATATATATATTTATTTATTAATGAAGCCTATACTGGTATTTAGTAACGTGGGACATGTGAATAAAAATTATTTTCAATATACATTCGGTTATAATTATTTTTTATGTTTGTTACCTCAAAACTCCGTCATTTATAAACCGACTTGAAATAATATTATCGTTTTGAAAAACTACGTCTTCAACTTGAAAAAATAACAAATACTTTGAACTTATATTTTATCGCACCTATTCCTTGCTTTATATGAGAAATATTTTTTCAAAACTAAAAACCGACTTCAGCACTTAACTAAACAATCGATTTTGATAAAATTCCTACGGAACCATTTGGAAAGCATATCTTGATAAACAAAAAAAAAACCTTATCGATCCACGCGTCTTTGAGTAATCAGTATATAAATAAAAAAAAGATTCCGACGAGTTGATAACCTCCTTCTTTTTTGAAGTCGGTTAAAAATAGAATCGAGTATAATAAGAATACGAAATGTTTTCCTAAGCCACGTTACAATCACAACGGAGTTGTGATTTCCTGATATTACAATGTATCCAATCCACTCTGCTGAGTTGGTAACTTAGTGCTCATCATTAAATAGTTTTAAGTGTCGATTCACACTGGAACGGCAGCTGCCGGCAGCGCTCTTTACAGTCAAACCATATTCAGCTCTATTTCTATCATCATCATCATTTCAGCCGCACAAAGTCCACTGCTGGGCACATGGCCTCTCTTAAGGATTTCCAAAATGACCGCTCAAGAGCGAGCGACTTTGGTCAGGTGGTCTGACCACCTTGTCTTATCTATTTCTATCGACGAAATTAAATTGTATTCTTTGATTTTAGATAACTAGGCTTCATGATATGCAGGCTTAAGGTTGAACTAGTCGATACTTTTTCTGAACAAATTTCGGAGGGGATTTCCTCCACTGTTTGACATTGTACATTCAAAGTTTAACATGGTATCGTTTTGTCTCATTATACATTTTATCTGTACCGATACAGAATAGTAAAATAAAAATCCATTAAAAAGTTATAAGCCATCAAAGATTAGTTATTTTTAGCATTAGCATTCGTTTAGGCCGCCCCCTACTTTGAGTTCGAGACCGCGACTAGTTCAACCTTAACGTCGTCAAGGACGATATTCGTGCCAATGGTCCTACATACATTCAAAGATGCTCAAGAACATGCGAAGTGTAGAAAAAAAAACGACGGGTTGCACTCCGGGAGTGCCGGTAGAAGTGAAAACTTGAATATTAACGTTGTGCATTTCCATGGATGCGCGTGGCAAGCTGTAACATAAACATACACGAACATTCGCGCAAGCGCCCTGCGCCGCCTAAACGAAACAGCGGGCGCAGGCATACATTTTTGCCGTAGAAAGAGAGGGGGATACTTCCTCTCCTACGCCGCGCCGGCTGTCTACTCTCCATCCGTCTTACGAATTTTCGATCAGGTCACGTCTCCTGACGTCCTGACGTGAGTTTAACATTTTTTATCCATTACAAAAAAAGTGTACAACGCCGCTAAAGAAGTTTTCACTTCAAAAAAGCCGGAAAGCGGACCCAAGATTTCACAACAATACTGAGAGCTGAGAATGCAACTGGGATCACGCTGAGATGAGAGACACGTGGTGCGCTTAGACCCGCAAGACCACTATGCATTTCTTAGATTTAAAGGCGAATATGGTTTGACAATATGGAGCACTATGGAGAGGGCTATGATCGGTGTTTATCTACGTGATAGAATCAGAAATGAGGAAATTCGTAGGAGAACCAAAGTCACTGACATAGCCCAGCGGGTTAGCTCGTTAAAGTGACAGTGGGCGGGACACATAGCGCGACGAACCGATGGCCGATGGGGCAAAAAGGTTCTAGAATGGTGAGCTGGCAAGCGAAGTGTAAGACACCCACCCACAAAGTGGTCAGACGACCAAGGTCGCTAGAAAGCGCTGGATGCAGTCCGCTCTTGATCAGTCATTTCGGAAATCCTAGGGAGAGGCCTATGTCCAGCAGTGGACGTTATGCAGCTGAAATGATGATGAAGGTTTGACAAAGAAAGTGCGCTGCCGGCCGCTGTCATTCCAGTCTGGAGCGGCGCTTACGGTCCTAATGAAGCATTTTACGGCTTCATGAGATACTGGCCACGTGCCGCACTAGACCAAACTCCATAAACGTGGACACTGGATCCTTGGAATACTAGGAAAGTGGCTGTAACCGGTTGATATGTCGAAGGGTCAGCTTGGCAGTGTTAGCTCACGATGGATTGTAAACAAGTTACGGATACCTTAGTTCTATCATATTATTATTATCTCTGTGGTTCCAATTGGATGAACTTCAAGAACGCTTATCCAAGACATTTCCATACAAACTTACTTCGACAAAATTTTATAATTCTAAAGAAACTGTTTTTCTATAGTCTAATCTAAATATGATCTTCAACGAAAATACACGTGTATAGAAGTTGTACATTTTTATCGTCGCATTGATGATTCTTCAGCAGTTTAGGCCATAGACCAAGATTTTTTTTAATTATTTTTTTTTGCGTAAGATTTAGGCACTGTTCGTGCGTTTTTAAGGCACAACATCGATCCTTACTAGTACTAGGCGCGACTTGTACATCTGAGTTTGTCTCATGTGTGGTTTTTTTCAACTACCACCACTAGCTTCTGGTAGAGGACACTGAGGGGAACCTGCATACTAATTCACTTGTACTTCTTCTGTCGAGTCAAAATGGTTTCAATATAGTTTCTATTTCAAATGATATTTAACCAATTTGTGGTCACAGCGATCCCTCTGGCATTAGCATTCTCGATGGTACACGTCGTAGGGCAGTTCGGATAGAAGGTCGTCCATCGACTGAATGGCACCGCAGACACAAAGGTGACAGACACCAGCGTGACAACCGAGTTAGGTGGCTAACTCGGTTTTCTTGACACCTCCCAACACCAGGCTGGAGTTATTGAGAGACTTAAGATTGAGACCAGGGGGGTCTCTATTAGGTGGGAGTTTCTCTGAAGGTGGTAGGTTTGGCTCGCGAGGTGAATATTTGATTATCCATTGCGCAATAGCTTTTGCAGTTAGTATGTTTGGCTGCCTGAGGCACGACTCTTGAGACGTGCAGTTCTAGTTCACTAGAGCACGAAAAATGACACCTGTATTAAAATATAGATACGAGAGAGGCTGATTAAAAGGTTAACCTATAACTTTACAATATCTCATGACTATTACCAACCGGGGCACTCGGTCAGCAACAGCAAGCTTCCTCATCTCGTGTGACAGTATCGCGATAACAGAGCTATTAGTCACAACCACCGACACATGGAAGTAGGCCCGTCACTTTCCCGACAACAACAAGTGACGCGGTCGCGACACACGCTGGCGCGAGGGAATCCGAGTGACCTGTGACGCCGCCATGAGGCTAGAAGGCTGTGGCTGGCTTTATAGCGATTTGCGTTTATCCTCTACCTCTATGTAACGACTTTATACCATCTACTATGACCACTAACCTGCCGCTAGACGTGGTATTATGGAAACAAACGAGAAAATCCATATTAAGAAATTATTAGAATACTCTGCTTCCGTAAAGATATCTGAATCTGACGCGATGCAGCATCGTGTGCAGTACAAACTCAATAATAATTTAGGCGAAAACTTTTTTTTTTATCTAGTACATCAGCAGCTTAGTGCTTTATAATTTTGTTCAAAGGAGTAAGAAAATATTAAAAGCTGTAATGGAGCATACCTGTGACGATTTATACAGAGCAGCTGGTTTGTGGCGGTATATTGTCGAAATTATCCCTTTAAGGGGCTACCTGAATTTTCCGGGGCCCAGTGCTGCCCCCATTTGAAATAATTTATTGAAAAGAAACGGAGATTTCATTTAAAACTTTGTCTTTAACAGACCCTAGATAACCCTTCAAACTATTTTATGAACTATTGTTTACAGTTTAAAGTGAGAACGTGAAGCTTTTCTACGCCTAAGTGCGAAAAACGGCCACTTTTGAGAGTGACACTGGGTATATTAAAATAAAAAAAAATATACAAAAAAAGGCAGCCGGGTTTTTTGTTTTAGTTATAATTACTTGTCAAAGATTCAAATGTTTATTCAGTAATTAGACTTTTACAGGCACTTTTACACGTCAATAAGTATAATTTATGTTACGTGTAAAGTATATTAAAATTTAATTTATTTTTAAAGAAAAGCTACCGATACCAGCGCTTCGTAACGACCACTGCTGAGAAGAAATGCCGAAAGAAACTCATTTTCACAGTATTGGTCGCCTACTCGCCAGAAGGGCTTTGTCATATTATTATAATTGTCTTTTAATTAATAAATACTTATAATAAAATACAATGTTAACACATTATAACATGTAATGCTTGCGAACAAGTAAACAAACATAAATTGCGTAATAAAAAATATTAAGTAGTCAAAAAAGCGAAGCCGAGCTGACCAGTCCCTTCCTGCAGCACCCGTTCACGAGTTGACGCACGGATCAGCCATCGTTAAACTCAACCATATTAGAGGGAATCCAACGACCCGACCAGCGATTGGACATTTTAGTGAGCATGAGAAACCCGAACTCGCAGACCTTGTCAAGAACTTGTTGTTGTTGTTCCAAACACAAAGCGTTGTGTATAAAAACCTTCAAGTACACGATATTCTTAAAAGATATCTGCATACCGTGACCGCAGCCGCTGTCGCCGTCAAGGGAAAGGTTATCAATCGCAGGTCGCCTCAAAACCTACACGTGGAGCCTTGTTTATCGAGCGGCCCACTTCTAGCAACACTAGTAACTATTCCATCTTCACATACTAGCGGCTGTCTGTCTTGGCATAGCCCGTAACCCGCTAGACGATAACAAGTCAAATCAGACACTTATTTATTAACGTCAAAGATTCAAAGATTCAAATGTTTATTCAGTAATTAGACCTTTACAGGCAGTTTTACACGTCAATAAGTATAATTTACGTTACGTGTAAAGTATATTGAAATATAATTTATTTTTAAAGAAAAGCTACCGATACCAGCGCTTTGTTACGACCACTGCGGAGAAGAAACGCCGAAAGAAACTCATTTTCACAGTATTGGTCGCCTACTCGTCAGAAGGGCTTTGTCATGTTATATTATTATTGTCTTTTAATTAATAAATACTTATAATATAATACAATGTTGACACATTATAAACGTCAAAACAAAACAAAAATCTATGGGAATTATGTAAAATAATGAACAGTGACGTCATACTTTCGTTTACGTCAGTTTTTCTGCATAAAAAAATCTAAAATCTTGTTAAAACTAAAAACCTACTCCATCTCCAAACTACACAACCGAATTTGATAAAATTTCCATCACCTGACAAGCATACCCTTTCAATCAATAATTCAATTTTTAAACCAAAAAAAAAAAAAACGTACAACCGTCTTCATTTTCTTTCAGGAGTTTCTTGTATATCTCTTAAAGTTCTTCATCATATCTTCACCAAATTAATGTGGGACCAACTTGGTAGTAAAGGCTTTCAAATAAAAAAAGAATCATCAAATCGATCCACGATTGACGAAGATATCGTGTAACATAAATACAAAAAAAAATACAGTCGAACTGATAACATCCTGCTTTTTTGAAGTTGGTTAAAAACAGTTTAAAGCGAGAACGTGAAGCTTTTCTACGCACAAGCCATAAGTGGCCGCTTTTCGCTAATGTGCGTAGAAAATCTTCACGTTCTTACTTTAAATAAACAGATAGATAGATAACTCTTTATTGTACACCAAAAAAAAATTGTAACACAAAGAAATAATTTTAAATTAAATGAGTACAATGGGCGGTCTTACTGTAAACTAAACTGTAACTGTAAACAGTAGTTCATAAAATAGTTTGAAGGGTTATCTAGGGTCTGATCAAGACAAATTTTAAATGGTATCTCCGTTTCATTTCAATTGATTTATTTTAAATGGGGACAGCACTGGACCCCGGAAAATTCAGACCCTTAAGGTCGATACTTTTTGTATACAAATTTCGGAGGGGATTTCCTCCACTTTTTGACATTGTACATACAAAGTTTGACATGATATCAGACAGAATAGTAAAATAAGCCATTAAAAAGTTATGAACCAACAAAGATACGTTTTTTTTTTGCTTATTTTTACGCAACTTTCGGCGTAAATAAGTCATAAAAGGAATGTAAAATCTACAAAACTAAGTCCACACCGACAGTGCTTATTGTAATCGATTAATGCAGTCGTTTTTGCATAAAAACCCCTTTTCCAAAAGGACTTTATGTATTTTTTACGCGCTTAGTTTACTATGAATGTATCGTGCATTTCACTTCACTGCTTCGCCCTAACACAATGTTAGGTGAGACCGCATGCTTTTAGGCCGCGCCCACCTGTGAGTTCGGGCCTTCGACTAGTTCAAACTTAAGGCGGCCCTTCCCGACTGCTCTGTCGTGAACGCAAGCATAGATGGAAAGCTTGTTGTTTCATCCAGGGCAATGTTAGAAAAAGAGGCAAACCAAAAAGAGAGAGATAGTGCCTAAGGACACGGTTTGCATTCTGTTATGAAATTAGTATTATTATTAACTATCCATTTAACGAATACTAACTACTTATAGGGTGCGGAAATTTCATAAAACTTGTTCCAGGTGATACGTGTTTGATAAACACGTATAACCTGGAACAAGTTTTATGAAAGCCTTACAAGTGTGTGAAAGAAATGTTTTGTATTCAAAATTTTCATTACATTTGCGAGGTTGGTATCAAAGTATTTTCTTTATCTTTACAATTTATGAGTACTTTATAAACGGTCGAAGTACTTAGAAATAGCGCACAAAATACCTGTGAGTTCAAAAACTTTTAAGAAAGATCATACAAAGACATAATCACGTACGAGCATTTGTATGAAAAGTAAGACGGGAAGGCCACTCTTAAGGCCTTGTAAGATATATAAACGTGTGTACTACGTATACTGGTTGCCGTGAACTGTTATCCATCAAGAGCGAGGTTATCATTGCAAGTTTACAACCTACACGTGGAGCCTTGTTTACCCAACGACCCACTTCTGGCGAAAGCACTGATAGATCGACTCATTTATTTACTGCTAAAACACATGATACAAGAAATAACAATAACTGGCCAAGTGCGAGTCACTCGCACACTCGCACACGAAGGATTCTGTGCCATTATCTATAAAAAATCACGATTATTGTAAGGGAGGCACACTTAATGTTTATTTTATTTTTAGTATTTGTTGTTATAGCAGCAACAGAAATACATCATCTGTGAAAATTTCAACTGTCTAGCTATCACGGTTCATGTGATGCAGCCTGGTTTCAGAAAAACAGACGGACAGCGGTGTCTTAGTAATAAGGTCCCGTTTTTACCCTTTGGGTACGAAACCCAAAAAAAATAAAACGCGGACTACTACTTCATATAAATATCATGTTTCAAAAGTTTGTATATTTATTCTTTCAAAAAGTGAATGAGAAATATGTAAATATTCTTCTTACACTTCAAATACACCGTGGCGTAGTGGTGACCATGCTAGTCTGCCACCCAGAGGTTCCGGGTTCGATCCCCGGTCAGGTCAAGTCAGAAAATGGCTTTTTTCAAATTAGATGTTTATCTACATATTATACGCCGTTAGGGTCATACCCGTAATAAATCACCCGAAATAAATCAAGAAACAGAATAAAATTGCATTTCCATACTAAAATGTGCTGCCGTCCGGGTAATTTGTATGGAAATGCCATTTTTTTTGTTGTTTTTGACTGTTATTTTGATTTCATTAGACTATAGTGATCTAGTATAGCCCGTGGCCCGTGGTAAGTCCCTTCTACGTTGCACATGAATTTGTTATAAAATATAGTACCGTTGAGTTAGTATCCCGTAACACAAGTCTCGAACTTACTTTGGGGCTAGCTCAATCAGTGTTATTTGTCCCTATATATTTTTTTTTTGTTTATTTAAATACCGTAAAAGTGTCTGTTGTCAGGTGAAAAGATGACTGTTGCCCAGTGTCACACGATCGGCAATCGGCACGCAAACGATACTGCAACACGATCCAACACTAATCCGTCTGCGAAACCCGCGCTGACTCACGGTCACCCCTGTAACTTGTATGTGATCTGTGCCCCTGCGGATTTCTTAGATTTCAGCTTTGTAAGTGGCTTCTTTCAATGACTTTCACGAAATGATCCGAGTTATATTTACTCAATACTCAATACTTTATTGCTCCTCAAATTACATGCAGACTATATAGATACATAGTGTTATACTATACACATTGTTGTACGATTCTACACTCATTTAAGGACCCTGCTGGGCACTGCAAAGCAGAGAGGAGGAATCTTGTCAATTATTCACAATTACATATAGTTATATTTTGCTATTTCAGTCATTTACAATCAATTTCAATTCTTACATATTTATAATTATATTTATAAAGTTTTTATTAAGGTATTATATTCTTTATTCATTTATTATTATTTTTTATTGTTTCTTGCTTATATATTTAATATATTTTTACTTAAGTTTATCTTCAAGGTACTCCGACGAGGTGTTTAAAGAGGGACTGGTCAGTTCGGCTTCACTTTTTTGACTTCTTTGTATTATTTATCTTTTATTTCGCAATTAATGTTTGTTTACTTGTTCGCAAGCATTACATGTTATGATGTGTGAACATAGTATTATATTGTAAGTATTATTAATTAAAAGACAATAATAATAATATGACAAAGCTGTGAAGTTAAGTTTCTTATGGCGTTTCTTCTCAGCAGTGGTCGTTACAAAGCGCTGGTATCGGTAGCTTTTCTTTAAAAATATGTAAATAAAAAAATTATATACTTTACACGTAACGTAAATTATACGTATTGACGTGTAAAAGTGCCTGTAAAGGTCTAATTACTGAATAAACATTTGAATCTTTGAATCTTAACAAAGTAGTGGTTCAAAGAGGTAGGTCTAGAGTCTAATTTTTCTTTTTTTTTTTCAGTGTTTTCTCCTGCGCATACGCTTGTCGGTACGTGGCCACCATTCGAGTACCTTTCTGTGCCATCAGCCATCGGGTCGTTGTAGCGTTCCGTGCCAGAAGGGTAAAAACGGGACCCTATTACTAAGACTCCACTGTCCGTCCGTCTGTTTGACTGTCTGTCTGTCACCATAAAAATTTAATAAAATGATTATTTAAGGGGGGCTCTTATGCAACATATGTGTTTTTTTTTTCGCGAGTCCGACTCGCACTTGGCATGTTATAAATTTTTCGGATATCTTATTTAAGCATAGTCGTGAATCTGTTTATTGTCATTGTGGTTTGCTGTGAGCGCCGCCGTTGACCCGCGGAAACCTAAGATTATGTTCCATTGACGTATTTTGTTGTTGGCCTTATGTGGTTATTGTTATTCAATTTTACACAATTAATAAACAAAGTAGTTGCGTAGATTTACGCGAGAATGCATTGTTATCTATTGTCACAGAATTAATATAAGTATAACATGCAGAACGGGATCTCCTAAAGTCCCGACCAATATCCGTCCCGTTCCTCTCCAATATATGCGAACGAAAGTAACTCTGTCTGTCTGTCTGTTACCTCTTTATGCTTCTACCAGTGAACCATTAAAAATTAAATTCGGTATAAATTGGATATAGTTTGAAACCCGGGTTTAGTTTTTATACCGAAATTCCCACGGGGAACGGTGCCCACGGGCATGGTTGTAAGACACCATTTCTGAACTTCTGGGTACAACTTTTTTTCGTATAGATGTGTGCAGACTGTTAAGATTCTGTTTTTTATTTTATATCAGATACAAATAATGTCCCTGTGACCAGACTCCAGAACAAATTCCTTTAAGTTAAACACATATTAAGACCGACGATAGCGGAGAAAGAGCTGGAAAGGCCTTCTTCGCCCTGCATTGGAAGTAACTGGAATTCAACAGGAGATTGGTTAGATTTTTTCTACATTTCCAATTCCACCCAAGTAAACTTATCATTACATACCTTTACAAAAGTGGCATTTAAATATTCAAACCCCGCTAACAACTTAGCTACTAGAAAATGTGTCTGAATATTGTAACCTACATCTTTAATTCCTTCTTCTGTATCCTATGCATTCCCATTTACCTTCCTTAGGTTGTGATACAAAATATCACCTTGGATTTCTGGGAATCCCGAAAACACCTCAGTGCGCGGGCACTACAGGTATATGCACAGTTTTCCTCCTCGATAAGGGGCAATATCTGCTACCTTCGTCCCGCGCGACCCATCGCGATATCCGTATCGCCGCACCTATCGTCGGGTCACCAGACTGTCGTCACCTTTCCAATCAGACTACACCGCTTATCACCGGTTTTTGCAACCAAGGCTCCGTGTGTCCATGACGTAATGCTTATGAACAAAATAACCTCCTCAAATCAGTACAATGCTACAGATGTTAAGGTAGCGTATTTTTTGTCAAAAAATTAATAAAAATTAGTTCCTGAAATGGTGGATTACTGTATCTAATCCGCACTGTTCTGATTTAATATAGCAGATTGTTTGTGAATAAATTATAATTATTGTATAGTATTTTTATTATATTGACAACTCCGCACTTCTTAATTTCCCATCACTTTTATTATATATAGAGAGGTTGCCTGGAAGAAATTGCTTAGCGATAAGGCCGCCTTTTGCGCATTTTTCAGTTTTTAAGATATTGATGTCCTCTATTTATTTATTTTGTGCAATAAAGGGTATTGTATTGTATAAATACGGCCGTAAGACATAAACACCAGGTACTAGCACACAGAGTGCTTAAGTCAAAGTGGATCCAAGTCTCACTTACGCTTTAGTTTCGCCGCAGCAGAATGGCATGCGATGGTATTTTCACCTGTTTCATTCTTTCTAATCTCTCAATAGGTTTAGAGATCTTGAATGCTGTTTGCCGTCCATCGATGGGATAACCTGTAAGTATTTTCGATTCTGCAAAAAGATTTCGGACTTCCTCGTGAAAATATGTTTTTACATAAAGATGACCAAGGGTCGCTTCTAATCGGTAGTTTTAGGAATCCTACTAGGTTGTGACTAGTGGACTTCTTGTAGAAATGATGGATAGGTGACCCTTCGAGCAACGCATGGTGCAAAGGCGATTTTGTATATTTGCGTCGTATGCTAAGTCAAAATAAAACAACAGTGAGATGTATGTCAAAACCTCCACTTGGAAGCTAGGCGCCGGCGCGGTCAGTGTTTGACACACATGTTGTGACTGCCTGTTTTGTCTACGGCGCGTTCTCATGATAAAATAACATCACTAGATTGTTTCGACTGGAATTTCTCCCACGCCTACATTTACACTTGTATCGCTTTGTATATATATTTCCAATCTAGAAAAGTTTTACGTCGCTGCTTCTTATGCATAAGTGCTTAGAAAGCGATACTAAACATAGCTGTAAGTAACGATTTGATCAGCTGTTGTAAAATCAATCCCACCCGAGACATAATATTTACTTGTGGTAGAGCCACGCTGCATAAATGGGCCGGCTCGTCCGGGGAAGTACCACACTCTCACAGAAAATCGACGTCTGAGTAGTAGCGTCACCGCTTCTATGCTTCGTTCAGTGAGTGAGAGAGCCGAAGCCCCCTCCCCCTCCCCCCCTCTCCCTACATCTTCCCATCCTGAAACGCCGGCAACGCTTCTGTTACACCCCTGTTGTTGCAGTTGTCCATGGGCAGCGGTGATCACTTACCATCAGGTGACGTTCGTTTGCCGCCCTATGACATAAAAAAAAGTGAAAATGTGAAAATAGGAGCCAAGCTCAAAATCCGACAAAAGCATTGAGATCTAAATGGCCGCCAAGTTCTTTAGAGAATCCTGAAATTTATTTTCTTAATCTTAACATTTGACCTGACACCAAACAAATTGTTGATCGTTCGGCGGTGCCTGAGGAAGCCTTGTGGAGAGGCTCAACACGTGTTGCGTATGCGGTGTCCGATGTTGCTACAGCCGCAGCGGATGCAGCAGCATAGGAGGGAGCATGCATCGGCTGTTGTTAGCGGGTACACACGGGCTGTTGTGGCAGATATGCATGCACAGTAGCAGGCCGGTGTCACTCCCCGTTTAGGTATCGAAAATATACCTACATTATTACTATACGCGCGGCGACCACTTCGAAGGGGAAAATTCAGTTACATGAATCGTTTGTCCAGAGTAATAAGAATGAAATTGGCTTGAATTGTATGTCTAGGTATCCAAAGGAAGAAGTGAGGAGTTCTGACGCGAGCTAAATTAAACCATAGCGCTAACCACATTAAGTAGATATTTCTTTGAATTTCTTTTCTGAGTAAAACTTCTGTACGTGAGTACTAGTACTTATTCTGTGACAGTAGTAGGCCGCCGGCCGGCAATAGTTTGCATGAACTGGTGGCGGAATCGCACAAAGTAATTCAAATCACACAGTAAATCTTTTCATGTTTATTTATTATGTCGATAGCATCCTTTAGGTCCATTATAAATATGTATCATAAATATGTAATAAATGTATTATGCATAAGATTATATTAGACATGGTGGATGCGACGTGAGGCGGGTGTGAAGTTACCTGCGGTTTTTGTCTAGACGGTCCAATCTTAGCATCATTAGCCATGCACCGGCGCAGCGCGTGCAGGCTTGCATCCTTGAATTAGGATCGACATAAGAATTACACACTTTTTATGTACGTTTCATCGGTACACCGACGACATCTCGAGGTCAGCCGACGCAAACCAACTAAGTCAAATCGTCTATTAAACATGACAAGCTATGGGATTAGTCGATGATTTTTACTGTTACCATATCTTTTTCAATGTTTACAAGAAACCAGGCAAAAGGTGTAATACGGCGAGCTTATCACATCAAAGATACATTTCACCAACTGAAAACGCTAATTGAATGGAAAAACAGCTCACAAACACGGAAAAACAGCTTACAGTTGTGGCCATTGTAAAACGTCAACAATTAACTTTGCATATATCTTTATCATAGGATATTTATAATATCTCTTAATAATCGTCACTTTGTTTTATTGCAAAATAATTGTTGACGTCAAAAAGTTACTTAGAGCTAAGTTTACTGCCGCCTCCAAAGCGCTAGTGCAGAAGAAGCGGTAACAAACTGCACTGCAGCATATTCTCCAAGGACGTCAATTCACAATGAAATTAATATTTATAGTTGATATGTGGACAGAGAATACATTGTTTGTTTTGTCATAATTTAAATGATATTTTTCTAATGTCAAAATTTTAAAACAATATCAACTCAATTTGAAGATTCAGTATGTACCTAAAATATGACATTTGTGAGTATGCAAAACTTTAAGAGGGACCCGCGTCAAGCTGAAGCCAGACTTTGTTGTCTTTCAGATAGTCTACGATCCTATAATAAGCCTTCTCACAGAGTACCTTCTTTACATAAGCTTTAAATTTTTTGTCTGGAATATCAAGGATTGATTGTGGCAGTTTATTATAAAAAAGTATACCGTTCCCTATAAACGTTTTACTAACTGTTTTGAGCCTAAAAAACGGGGCAACTAAGTCGCTCTTATTGCGAAAATTAATGTATATTATTACCTTAACACGAATTTCGCGATGTTGGAGTAAGGAAACAGGAATACTAACTAACCTTACCGTTAGAAAGGTAAAATCACTTATTTTATTGTATATGAGGAAATGTTTTTCCTTCCATACATTATGTTTTCAAATAAATACTGTGATTCAAAGATTCAAAGATTCAAATGTTTATTCAGTAATTAGACCTTTACAGGCACTTTTACACGTCAATAAGTATAATTTATGTTACGTGTAAAGTATATTAAAATTTAATTTATTTTTTAAAGAAAAGCTACCGATACCAGCGCTTCGTAACGACCACTGCTGAGAAGAAACGCCGAAAGAAACTCATTTTCACAGTATTGGTCGCCTACTCGCCAGAAGGGCTTTGTCATATTATTATAATTGTCTTTTAATTAATAAATACTTATAATATAATACAATGTTGACACATTATAACATGTTATGCTTGCGAACAAGTAAACTAACATAAATTGCGTAATAAAAAATATTAAGTAGTCAAAAAAAGCGAAGCCGAGCTGACCAGTCCCTCCCGGCAGCACCCGTTCACGAGTTGACGCACGGATCAGCCATCGTTAAACTCAACCATATTAGAGGGAATCCAACGACCCGACCAGCGACGCCACCACCGGATTGGACATTTTAGTGAGCATGAAAAACCCGAACTCGCAGACCTTGTCATGAGAAAATATTAATTATATGTTGGTCACTTATTGATCGCAGAGCATTTACATGTTTTTACAGTAGGCTTATTATGGTAACAGAAAATGCAGCTATTTATGTTTCATGTGTGGAGTGTAATGGAAAATGTTTAGGAAGTATCCACGCGTTTTTATCTCTTAAATAATCATTGATAGTATAGTACGCATTGTTCAATAAAACTTTTTTACCATGTGTTTTAAAAGATGTAATGTGAGGGTAAGGTTAGTTAGTATACCTATTTCCTTCCTCCAACATCGCGAAATTCGTGTTAAGGTAATAATATACATTAACTAGCTGACCCGGCAAACGTTGTTTTGCCAAAATTGAGGATTGTATGTATTTTTGTATGTTGTATCATAAAAAAATAGAAATTTTGTCTAAAAAATAAAATAAAAAATTTAGGGGTGGACTACCCCTAACATTTAGGGGGATGAAAAATAGATTTTGGCCGATTCTCATAGATACCGGATAAGCACAAAAAATTTCATCAAAATCGGTCAAGCCGTTTCGGAGGAGTATGGCAACGAAAACTGTGACACGAGAATTTTATATATTAGATTTTCGGTGAGTCTTGAGTAAGCCATAAACCCTTCAAACTATTTTATGAACTACTGCAAAAGTGGCTAATTCTCGCTAAGGTGCGTAGAAAAGCTTCACGTCCTCACTTTAAACTAGAAGCAGTAGTTCATAAAATTGTTTGAAGGGTTAACTATTGTTTGATCAAGACATTTTCAATGATATCTCCGTATCCTCACAAATGGGAGCAGTACTGGACTCCGAAAAATTCGGGTAGCCCGTTAGACCCTTATTTGTACGATCTTATGAAGTGAACATTTAAATTTTCGAGCACATTGCACTTAATATTCAGCCTCTGGGCTACTTTCACTCAAAAATCGTACAGAACCCTCCGCGTCTAATATAATAATGCATTTAAGATGCTGATGGTGTTTCCTACATTCTGTAATGCTTCGTAAATGTTTGCAGAAGCGCGAGTAGATGCTTTTACGCTATTATGCGTAGGAGGTATCATCCAATTTCAAGTGAAAAAAATATCCTCAAAAATGTTTGATCTAAGATCAAGGAGAAAAAAATCATCAAATGCATTTATACATACGCCTGTAATTTTTTTAAATGCTTAGCTCTGTGCGCTATAATTTGAATAAAGCTTGAGATTTCACTTGAGGATATTGACTACGTTACAAAGAAATCCCCCACCCTGTTACCAAGCGTGGTATTTTGAAGACCTCCTAAAGGTGTCACATAGTATGTGCCCTTAGATTAAAATTTGTAATATAGTTTTTAGGTAATGCTTTGGTTAGTAACATTGATATCCTTAACCTAATGTGGTTAACCAAAGTGGACAAAGTCTGTATACATAATAATAAACATAAACATATATTATATTATTACTAGCTACTCGCGATTTCGTCCGCGTAGAAGTCGAAAATGGTTCGAATAGGATTTTTTATTGTTAAAATGTTTGAATACTTATAAAATATGACACTTTTTATTATAACGTAGTGATTTAAAGGCCTAGCAGACCCGGCTAACCTCCCTCTCCCGTTTCCTTCCCGTTCCCGCCATTTGCTAGACCAGAGGTTCCCAAACTTATTTTGTCAAACGCCCACTTTAAAAAATCAGTTATTTTGTAGCGCCCCCCATTTTTTTCACCATAAAAACCTGAATCACATATTTGTCTTGCCTGTAGTTTAATTCAACCTATATTCTAAACTAGACTTTTTTACAAGAGAGAGCAATAATAATACATACACCAGTACATTAGAGTATCTTTTATGAAAAAATAACAATAATCAACATTGTTAATTTTAAATAAAAAAATAGCAATAATAATACAATTTTACAATAATAAAGAGTATCGCAAGTGGGGACCTCACCTGCGAAACTTTAAAACACGAAATTTTTTCAGTGTTTGATTCCTTTAACGATATAAATAGCGTTGTGAACGCATTAAAATAATAAATATTAATTACATTTTTAGTTTATATTTGTACAATAAAAAAGGATATAAATATGAACTAATAAATGGATGTTGTGTAGTAAGAGGATTTTAGTGAATTTTAAAATATGAAATAGCTGAAGTTATAAATCACTCATTGCTTAAATCACATCAGCGCCCCCCAACTTTATTCTGGGCCCGTTACCGCCCCCCTTAAAGCCTCCAGCGCCCACAAGGGGGCGTTATCGCCCACTTTGGGAAAGACTGTGCTAGACCGAGAGAGAGCGACGGAACGCTTCAAAAGGGTTAAACTAATCTTGTTTCTCCATACAAACTTCGGACCCTCGTTTCACCCTCATAGGGGATGAATTTTGAAAAATTCTAAAATGTGTATTACTCATTTAGAGCTGGGAATACTTTTGTGAAGTTTTCAATAAAATGGTCAAACTAATCTTGTATCTCCATAAAAACTTTGGACCCCCGTTTCATCCCCTTAGGGGATGAATTTTGAAAAATCCTGACACACGTTTTTACTTATTTGCAGCCGGGAGTACTCTTGCGAGGTTTCGAATACATAAAATGGTCAAACTAATCCTGTTTGTCCATACAAACTTTGGACCCCCGTATATTGAAAAATCCTTTCTTATTGCGCCCCTAGACCCCATAAGGAACCTTTGTGCCAAATTTGGAGTTTAGACCCAGCGGTTTGGGCTGTGCGTTGATATGTCAGTTAGTCAGTCATTCAGTTTCTTCTTTTATATAAATAGATTATGAAAACGTTAACAACCCGTTGTGGCAATTACAGAAAGACCACAAAAAAGCCATGTCCCGTGACTCGTATTGGAAATAAAATGGATATGCTGTACATTAATTTGCAGTTTTTATGCTTTCATTTTTATTATTCATAGGAATATAGGACTCTACAGCCCGCATAATTTTTTTTGACAATCCTCATTTATCTTGCTATTCTGCCGTTCTTAGCTGAGTTTCATACAAACTTTCACCCCCTATTTTACGCCTTTATAGAATGATTTTTGAAAATAGTGAAACTTTTGTTTTGAACCGTGAGCACATATGTATTAGTTTCTAACTTCAAAATTGACCAAGTTACATACAAACTTTCAACCCACATTTTAACCCCTTAGGGCTTAATCCAAATAATCATACTTATGTCAATTACGGAAAAATTTCGCAAAATTTCATGCTTCTAGCTCATCATTCCCTGTTCGTTGAGCGATCAGTCAATATTTCGTCTAGTCAGTTCCTTCTTTTATACAATATGTAACAAAAGCCCTGTCCGATCCTTGTAGAAGCAACTCAGACCGTCAATATGACCAACTTGTCCTATGGGACCAATGCTTGAAACTCGAAAAAAAATCGACATTTTCATACAAAAGTGTTCGGCCGGCCCGGCAATTTGTATGAAAATGTCGATATTTTTTCGAGTTTCTAGCATTGTCCCATAGGAAAAGTTGTTCATATTAACGGTCTGAGTTGCTTCTACAAGGATCGGACAGGGTTTATGTTACATATTGTAAATATAGATATAGAAGTCTAGCGTTAATCCTTCAAGCACATAAATCGCAGACACAATTGAATTTAATTGTTCTTTTGACCCGATCGGGCCAATCGGTGCTTGAAAGGTTAAAGGCCGACCCTGAATGACACAGGAACGAGGTTAGGACTGATGATGATGATGATGATGAAAGAGCATTACTTTTCTGGCTAGACGCGTACGCAGAGTTTGAACCCGGGGCACAGGTGTGGCAATTCATAGAAGCGGAGTATCATTTATGCCTACTAATACTTCAAACGAAACTATACATCCGTTCACACGCCAATGGTGGTGTTTGCCCCTCAAAACACTCGACAAAGCGAGAACGGGGGAGAGGTGCGGGGACGCATCTTGCGCGGGACCCCAGGAGTTTCCGTTCTAATTCTGTGCCTAGGGTTCCAGTGGTTCCGCATGGAGACTACATATCCACTGGGCGAAGATCGAGAGCACGTGGCATTAGGGTTTATCACTAGATCACCACACCATTATCAAACAGCAGTGTGCAGCGCACATTAAAATTAATTACCGCCGAGCGCAAACAAATTTCAATATATATCGATTTAATTGAAAACAGATATGTAAATCGTTTTATAAACATATTTTTTTGACGTTTTTTGTAGTTTGACGACCTCCGTGGCGTAGTGGTCACCATGCTAGTCCGCCACCCAGAGGTCCCGGGTTCGATCCCCGGTCAGGCCAAGTTGGAAAATGGCCTTTTTCAAATTGTCCTGGGTCTTGGATGTTTATCTATTTAAGTATTTATTATAAAATATAGTATCGTTGAGTTAGTATCCCATAACACAAGTGTCGAACTTACTTTGGGGCTAGCTCAATCAGTGTGATTTGTCCGTATATATTTATTTATATTTATTTTTGTTTTTACTTATCAAACAATACAGATAAAGAACCAATTCTTAAAAAAAGAAAATTAGTAAAAACAAGTGGTCTCTGTTATAGTTTTGTCAAACTCATAATCCTACTATGGAACGATTTACCAGTTGATGTCCGGAAGGCTAAAACCCGCTTTTCATTTAAGAAACAGGTGAAGGCACACCGACACTTTCTTCAAAAACTGTCAGATAGATCATAGTATATTTATGTAGTATATGTAGGTATTGTTTATCATAGTATATACTTAATAGTGTGCATTTTTATGTAAGTAGTTTGTTGTTTTGACATATAGTCTTTTTTTCGCCACATACCTATTCAAGTTTTGCACTACCCCTGTCATTCTCCACATCACCCGTTTGGTTGACTGGTAGATAAGGCCTTAGGCTTTAAGTCCGCCATTACACTTGTATTTGTGTATGAAGTTAAATAAATAAATAAATAATATGATAGAAAGAAGCGTACTAAACTTAGCATCTGTAAGACTATTTTTTTTTGTGAAATAACTAAAATGCTTTACCTGACATATCTTTACAGGGTTTTTAGGCATTCAAGATGCCGTACACTAATTAATGAAATAAGAAATGTTGGAAAAATTACATGGGTTAAATCAGATACCTTACTTGTAATATTAGGTAGTAGTGTTAGGTGACGCAAGCCTATGCGTGTTAAAGGAATAGGAGATGGTGGAGAAATTCGGCGTGCGAAGTTGAACACGTGATAGCTCAGTTGGTAAGAGCATGGTCGTAACAAGACCAAGGTCGCTGGTTCGATCTCTGCTCACGCGGTATTTTTTCACCATGTCTTACATTAATTAGTTCGAACCTAACATTTCATTAATTAAATGTATTGACAGCCTTCTATTCAGTCTAACTTTGCTTAGGAAAAACATTCGCAAATTGTTAAAATAAAGATTTTAAAATTTAACACATCATCTTTCAAATCGCGAGTATTTTTTTCGGAAAAGGTTCGTTGTTTCGATCGGCTCAGATCATCATCCTGGCGAGTGTCGGCCTGTTCCGATTTAACTACGTGAGTAAACCGTGTCAAATATTCATTATGAATTTATATTATTACTAGCTTTAACCCGCGACGTCATCCAGATAGAAGAGAAAATGGTTCTTATAGGACTCTCACTCTCCCTCTCCCTGTCCCCTGCCCCCTGTTCCCGTTCCTGTCATTTGCTACACCGAAAGAGAGCGACGGAACGCTAAATTCTAAAAAACGTATTCACTTATTTACCGCCGGGAGTACTCTTGCAAAGTTTCGAATAAAATGGTCAAAAGAATCTTTTTTCTCCATATGAATTTTGGACCCCCGTTTCACCCCCTTAGGGGATGTATTTTGAAAAATCCTGAAACATGTATTTACTTGTTTACCGCCGGGAGTACTCTTGCTAAGTTTCGTATCAAATGGTCAAACTAATCTTGTTTGTCCATACAAACTTTTGCCCCCGTTTCACCCCCTTAGGGGGTGAATTTTGAAAAATCTTTTCTTAGTGCATCCCTAATCCTCTTAAGGAACCTATGTGCCAAATTTTGAGTCTTTAGACCTAGCGGTTTGGGCTGTGCGTTGATATGTCAGTCAGTCAGTCAGTCAGTTTCTTCTCTTATATACATATATATAAGATATTACGTTGGTTTAAATGATATAGTTATAGTCATGTGGCCATCATAAAAACGTATTTAAGATGTTAATGACACCTTGACCCACGCTGTTGTTACGTACGGTTAGTTGCTGGCATGGAAACTTTATAGCCTTGGCAGATGCTATCGCGTGCTCCACGTGTAACGCCAACATCAAAACAATGTCAAAAAACTTAACGATCTGACCACTTTAGTCTCACATATACTTTTTTAACCGATTTCTGAAGAGGAGGATCGTCGTGATCTTTTATGTACCTTCACCGATTATTCCAAGCCGTCTGGAATGATTTGGAAAATGCTTTTTTGTTTGAAAGGGTATACTATATATACTAGTCAGGTGGTCTCATACAAATTTTAGCAAAATAGGTTGTGTGGGTTGGGGGTAAACCGGTATTTAGTTTTGAAAAATTCTATTTTGTACTTACGGATGAGCAACAGCTACGATAGCAAAAAAGTTAACAAAGTAGCAAATAAAAAGCCAATACTTACCAGGTTTTTCGCAAATAAAAACAAAAAAAAAACAGAGGTGTCAAGGGACACCCGGATGGAACGAAGTAAAATATAAATAGGTCTAAATTACATTCAAACTCTTTTCTGCGTTCTAAAATCAAGTTTTTATTATCTTCATAAATTTGAATGAACAAAAAGTATCGTTACGACTTTTGGTCTTAATTTTTTCCGTCTAGCTCCCTTTCGCAACGCGCGATAAGGAACTTCGTTCCATAAACATTTTTAACGCCAAAACACGTTAAATGCGTCACTTTTCGCCGGCATTATTGTCCGCCATGAACAATTTTTGCAATTTTTCGGCTAAATGCTTGACCTACCTATACGACACGACTTTTGCCTTTTCTTTTACTTCATTCATGCACATTCATTCACCTTCTTGGTCTTCCTTTTCCTCTATTAGCATCCACCTTTCCATCCATGATGTTTTCATGCAGTATTAAGAAATAAAATATACAAATACGATAAATAATCATTTTTCAAAACTAAATCTTCACCCCCAAACGGCACAACCTATTTTGATAAAACTTATATGGGAACACCTGACAAGTAGGTACCTATACCATTGCAAACAAATAAAAATTTCAAATCGGTCCAGTCGTTTTGGAACAATCAGTGAACATACATAAAACAAGTAACTATTACAAAAAGGAAAAAACCCGACTGCCTTTTTTTGTTTTTAAGCTATTGTATAGCTTTTATCGCGGGCTTTAAACGCGGACACCGAATCAAGAATTTCCGTAACGAAAATAAAACCTAACGGCCTGGCCACAGATTCTGGCGGCGCGGTGCGCGGTGCGTCAGGAGGCGCGGCGAGCGGCGTGATTTGCGGTGGTATGCCACAGCTCGACTTGTTGCGACCGCGGCGGCACTGGCGGTGGACGTATTAAGAGAACGGCTAACTATTAAAATGGAAGGAAATTTTTGTTTTACTTCGTCCCGCAATTTTTTTTATAACAGGTGTAGATATATTTAAGGATGTTTTAACGTCCATATTTTCTCAGTATTTTACTAATAAATTGTTCCGTATCCATTATTTATATAAGCTCAACGCGCGATAAATACAAAATGATTTGTTTCGGTCGCGCGATGCCGAATGCGTCCACCGCTGCCGCCGCGCGCGCCGCTCCGAGCTGTGGCCGCCTCGGTACTCGCCAGAACATTTGTTTCCACCGCACACCGCGCCGCTCGTCGCATACGTCTGTGGCATACTTCATATGTTGTCTACTGTTTGTTTTCGCCAGAACATTTGTTTCCACCGCACACCGCGCCGCTCGTCGCATACGTCTGTGGCATACTTCATATGTTGTCTACTGTTTGTTTTCGCCAGAACATTTGTTTCCACCGCACACCGCGCCGCTCGTCGCATACGTCTGTGGCATACTTCATATGTTGTCTACTGTTTGTTTTCGCCGCTCACCGCTTGCCGCGCCTCACGCTGCGCCGCAATCCGTGCCTCTCTTGGCTGTGGCCAGGGGGTAACACTCCCCACTCCGCCTAGACGTTTCTCGGCAACCGGCGACCGGCACAACCGTGCATCGTCTAACGTCGTTTTAGTTCGGCAGACTTCGGCACGGTGTTTGTGTGCGTGCGACTAGACGTATGCGTGTAGACTAGCTGCTAACTGCTCATAATAAAAAATCCTGAATAACCTACATGTATTGTGAGATAATAAAAATATTTTAAACTATATTAACTTCTCATTTATTCAATAAAAGAAAAAAAATGTTTTCTTATCGGTCACCACGCTCAAAAAGTGTACCTTGAATTAATATCAAAGAAAAAAAGAATACTGCATAAATAAAAATGAATAAATAATTAATTATAATTGCATAAGTTGATAAAAATGCTATGCAATAGCTTTACCGCGGCAGTCCCCGAGTGCCACACGTTTTTTTTGTTTATTTTTTATACATAGGGCGCACTAAAAGTTTCCGGACTGGCCACTTACATAAACAATATTTAAAAATTTATTGCAACATTTAAAATAGAACTCTTTGGCTGTAGAATGCAGTTTGTTTCATCTGACTGTCTTTTGTTTTAACCTTGTGGCGCCATTTAAAAAATTGTGTGTCTGCATCAACATGGATTTAACTCGGGAAAATTTTCGTAGTATGATTTTCTACGAGCTTAAGTGTAATTTGACAGCTCAACAGAGCATCGCTCGGCTTGAAACAGCTTTTGGCAATGAAGCACCATGAAAGACAACTGTTTATAGCTGGTTTGCAGAATTCAAGCGTAGTCGTATTAATCTCAGTGACGAATCTCGCGATGGTCGGCCGTCCACCGCTGTGACCAACAAAAACATCGATACTGTGCGCCGTATGATTGAAACAGACAGGCATGTGACCTACCATGAAATTCGCGCATCCTTAGAAATAGGCATGAGTCAAATACAATTAATCCTACACAAACATTTGGGTGTGAGAAAGCTGTGCTCGCGGTGGATCCCACACAACTTGACCGAGGCTCAAAAAACGGACCGCGTCACTTGGTGCAGTGCCATGCTTACCAGATTCAACGAAGGTGCGTCAAATTTGGTGTGGGACAAAGTAATAGGTGACGAAACATGGATTTATTGCTACGATCCCAAAACAAAGCAGCAATCGATCGTATGGGTCTTTCAAGATGAGCCGAAACCAACTAAAGTGGCGCGCGTGAAAAGTGCATCTAAGCGGATGATTGCTTCTTTTTTTAATAAAACTGGACACGTGGCTACTGTTGCTTTAGAGAATCGTCGTACAGTGAATAGTGACTGGTACACGACCATTTGTTTGCCGGAAGTTATTGACGAACTCCGTAAAAATAACCGTAAACGCCGTATCATCCTGCACCACGACAATGCTAGTTCTCACACGGCCAGACAGACAAACGACTTTTTGAAGGCGAAAAATGTAGAACTCATGAGTCATCCTGCATACAGTCCCGACCTGGCACCTTGTGACTTTTTTCTGTTCCCAAAAATTAAGAACCAATTACGCGGTCAACGATTTTCATCACCAGAAGAGGCTGTCGAGGAGTATGAAAAACACGTTTCAGAGGTCACCACAGAGGAGTGGCACAAAAGTTTTCAAAACTGGTTTCATCGAATGAAAAAGTGCATAGACGCCAAGGGAGATTATTTTGAAAAACAATAAATTAATTTTGTACCTTTAATAGTATTTTTTCATATTCATTCCGGAAACTTATAGTGCGCCCCACTATTAATATACCCAGTGTCACTCTCACAGTAAATACGAATCTAACGACACCTCTCAAGCTAAAATCCATCGAGCCGTTCAAGCTGCAGAGCGTGCTAAACAATTATATATGCTTACATACATACTCTCGAAAAACATAACCCTCCTCCCGGCAGCACCCGTTCACGAGTTGACGCACGGATCAGCCATCGTTAAACTCAACCATATTAGAGGAAATCCAACGACCCGACCAGCGATGCCACCACCGGATTGGACATTTTAGTAAGCATGAAAAACCCGAACTCGCAGACATTGTCATGAGAAAATATTAATTATATGTTGGTCACTTATTAATCAGAGCATTTACATGTTTTTACAGTAAGCTTATTATGGTAACAGAAAATGCAGCTATTTATGTTTCATGTGTGGAGTGTAATGGAAAATGTTTAGGAAGTATCCACGCGTTTTTATCTCTTAAATAATCATTGATAGTATAGTACGCATTGTTTAATAAAACTTTTTTAACATGTGTTTTAAATTTTGCCATTGGTAGGTTAACGATCGCTTCGGGAAGTTTATTGAAAGAACGAGACAAACATATTTTAACTAAAAGAGGTTTAGCAAACGTTTGCAAAGGGGGATAGGCTTTATCTATCAGTCAACCTACTGGTGCCGAGATTAACAAGTCTTTTGAAGGAGGCGCAAAATATGTAATTTTGATATCTTATATTATTATTATTAATATATCTTATATTAATAATAATAAGATATAAGAATATATTAATTAATAGTAGATTATTAACCAAGGGGATAAAGCAGTGTCTTCTGTCGCGGGTGACGACTTAAATCGTGAGCGCAACGAAGGACTCGAGGTTTACTCCCGAGCGGAGCGAGGGTGTTAAATACTTAAATCACGAGCGAAGCGAGGGATTTAGGACGAGTCCTGAGTGTAGTGAAGGATTTAAGTTCACCCAAGACAAAGACAGCTTTATCACCGAGGAAAATACTCGAATTTTCGTACCATTTGCGAAAAAATAAAGACAATGATTAAAAGATATATTTTATTTTAATTAATTTTTATCCAGTTACATAAAAGATACAAAATGTTTTACGTTGTAAATAAATGTAGGTACGCAGAAAACTTGGCTGTATGTGTGAGACGCAAATGACCTTTTGCTTTTTCTTTTTGGAAAACTAAACAGTTGGTGTAAACAAACAATGACATGACTTGATTTAGTTTTTTATTTTATGTTTAAGTGGTTTTATGGACTTTGCGGATACATGTTGTCGATTCAAAATCGTTATTTTTTTACGCTTAACAATATAGAAATGAATTCAATTCAGTATAAATTTCGGTAAGTATTCCAAACTTAAACCACACATTCTCCCTCTAGAGGATGAATGAAATTCAGTACCTACAATTTTCTTTCCCTGTTTTCATTCTTGGTCTAGAGCCTGAATGAAATTCAGTACATTTTTCTTTCCCTGTTTTTAACAGATTAATAATGTGCCTTTTTTGAGCAAGTGGTACGAAAAATAACAATATATATCAATGAACTTACATTCAAAATATACATAGATATAAGCAATGTGAGATCCATAAAACATTCTCTCAGTGCTCGCGCGACCTTTCGTAAACTAGACAGTATCTGTGAAAGATCTGCAACACCATTTTGTTTTGGCAACAGCGCTGCTGTTTTTATCGTGAGCGGACACATGCGGCGACATGCTGCTTGCGTTGATAACGACACCGCCATGACTTGCAAGACGGTTTGAATGCGTGCGTTTTACCAGGTTTCGGAGAAAATTATCCTGTCTGCCATGAAACACTTTTATCCCGGAGCTCGTGCGAGTGCTTCAAGGATGTATGCGAAAAATCGACGACCTCCGTGGCGTAATATCAACATCAGGCATATTGAACATTACGCCACGGAGGTCGTCGGTTTTTCACTCTTCGCTACTCAGGTCTCGGGTTCTATCCCTGGTCAGGTCAAGATGGAAAATGAGCTTTTTCTGATTGGCCTGGGTCTTGGATGTTTATCTATATATGTATTTGTTATAAAATATAGTATCGTTGAGTTAATATCTCGAACTTACTTTAGGGCTTACTCAATTTCAGTGAAGATATATTTATTTATTTAATATTTATTGTTCATGAAATACAGATTGTTTAGAACTTCAGACCAATAACTGCAAAATGAACGCTAAAAGCATTGTCTACTAGTCAACCTTAGACAGAGATAGTCTAAATGTAGGTTGCATGTTTAAAAAGCTTGTGTTATTAAGCATTAATATCTAATAGCAAAATGAAAACATAAATAAAAAAAAAACAGTACGAGTATATCAATACTCAATCCTTTATTGCTTCCTTAATGTTGTACATACATGTGGTGTTTAATATAAAATGAGAACCAATTAAGGACCCTGACGGGCGCTGCAATAGGAGAGGGGCTATTTTATCTTAAAATTGTTATATATTAAATCATGCAAATAAATTATTCTATTATATTTTGGATGCTAATGGATATGATTAATTTTATTATAATATTTTAATTATATTGTCTGGTGTATATCGATAAATTATTGTGTCTTTAGGCCACTAGGCGCACAAAAAGAGGCCTAAAACTAACCCAGCTCCAATCAATAGGTCCGGATACTTAGACTTGACTTACTTGATTTGACTTCAGAAAAAATATGGGTTTTGAAACAAATTAGGGGTTTCAACATACTAGGCTACTAGGGTTTAGACACACCAAATCACACAGAAGTTTAACTTTCACCCATCTTTATGTGTGTTAAAAAATCACTAAATCACCACCATCCATGGAGACATGGACATGAAAGTCCTCGTGAGCCCACTGGTGGGGATGAGCAGGGGGGCCACCAGTCCGTAGCGCTTTTTTTCATTTAAATTTAAGAGCGACGCGCTTGACGGTGGAGTTTCTTCCATTCTTGTCTGAATAATGGAAGTGCTTTAACCTAACTAAAAACCCTGACCATCACTAACGAATAAAATGACTGGGATGTCAACAATTTAGACTGTCTTGTTGTCCATTGAAAAGACATCAACGCGTCTTCATTATGATGATTTCTATCACATGTACATATACACTGAACACAATAATAAGTGATTGCGTGAATTTGTTATAAATGTATATGTATACACATGTCAAAAAGCATGTGAAAATCCGAAAACTGATAAAATAGCAACGCTAGAATGTAATTTTGCCATGTAATGAATATAAATTGGTTTACCTGCACAACGGTATTAATGTTTTAATTTTTTTATCTAGTGTTTATTTTATATTCGATATATTATCGCTGTAATTATGACTATTACGATAATAATTATCTATTGGTGTGACGTAATAATTCCTCACACGAGGCACCCAATAAGTGCAAACTTGTGTAACATTAGTCATATCATAACAATCTAAGTTCAAAATTTAACCGTATTTTCCGCAATAAAATAATTACATTTAATTTCTTTAACTGCGTATATTAGTCTAGTATATACTATACTTTCTTAAGTCGGATTTTTTTTGATAGCCCATTTAAGATGTCACTCGTACATCCTTTCTTAGTCGCCTCTTACTACGTGAGAAAGGAAAGTGGCAGTGAAAAAAATTATTTCACTCTGTCGTCACGCAGCTTGACGAAATCGTCAATTTCATGTCATTTCTAATGCAAAAAAAAAGGTTAGTAACCTAATGCTAATAATGATGTGCCCATTGAGTTTTGTGAGTTTGACCCTCACACCGTCAACTCCTTTAGGGATAAATAAATAAATAAATAATAGGTATATGGACAAATAACACTGATTGAGCTAGCCCCAAAGTAAGTTCGACACTTGTGTTATGGGATGCTAACTCAACAATATTATATTTTATAAAAAATACATACATAGATAAACATCCAAGACCCAGGACAATCTGAAAAAGGCCATTTTACAACTTGCCCTGACCAGGGATCGAACCCGGAACCTCTGGGTGGCGGACCGGTATGGTGACCAATACGCCACGGAGGTCAAAGACGTGAAACACTGTATAAAACTGATTTTTATCTCCCCTCAGGCTCGCGTGGTAGCTGAAGCTGACGGATCGCATATCGCACGTGCTACTATGATTAATAGAAAATCGATGTTCCGCGCATTTTTCCAGCGGCGAAAGTGTTTGCACTTGGCAGCACGTGGGCCTGCGCACACGCCGCTAAGATCACGTTGAGCGAATACTTTCGTCGTGAAGTCATGATGATAGCCTATTTTGACTATTTTGTGGCAGGAATGAATTAACCTTTTCCTGTTTGCGCCAGAAATCCCTAGTTCGATAAGTACTGTAGGTATATCTATCAAGTCCCGAAAATACTATTCGTTTGGAACACGTGCTCGACCGCAGAAATCAAGGAAAACCATTCAATAAATAATGGATTGATAGGTATGATAAAAAAAATTAAATTACACCCGTACATCACACTAGTGCGTGTACGGGTGTATTTATTTTTTTCAGTTGTTGTGACTGAATTCGGTAGTGAGTGGGGTGAGGATTACTGCTTATACCGTAGATCAGTCTTTCCCAAAGTGGGCGATAACGCCCCCTTGTGGGCGCTGGAGGCTTTAAGGGGGGCGGTAACGGGCCCAGAATAAAGTTGGGGGGCGCTGATGTGATTTAAGCAATGAGTGATTTATAACTTCAGCTATTTCATATTTTAAAATTCACTGAAATTAAAATCCTCTTACTACACAACATCCATTTATTAGTTCATATTTATATCCTTTTTTATTGTACAAATATAAACTAAAAATGTAATTAATATTTATTATTTTAATACGTTCACAACGCTATTTATATCGTTAAAGGAATCAAACACTGAAAAAATTTCGTGTTTTAAAGTTTCGCAGGTGAGGTCCCCACTTCCAATACTCTTTATTATTGTAAAATTATATTATTATTGCTATTTTTTTATTTAAAATTAACAATGTTGATTATTGTTATTTTTTATAAAAGATACTCTAATGTACTGGTGTATGTATTATTATTGCTCTCTCGTTTAGAATATAGGTTGAATTAAACTACAGGCAAGACAAATATGTGATTCAGGTTTTTAAGGTGAAAAAAATGGGGGGCGCTACAAAATAACAGATTTTTTAAAGAGGGCGTTTGACAAAATAAGTTTGGGAACCTCTGCCGTAGATTATACGTTAAGCCATAAGAATAATACTAGAAATGGGAATATGTCAATGGGACTTCTCTATGTACAGTCGGGGGCAGATAAGAGTGACCCCCTACCGCACGGCCTTTAGAAGTCAAGGGGGTCAGATTGATCTGCCCCCGACTGTACATGTTATAATTTTTTAAAACTAAAAATCGACTTCAACCGCCAAACAACACAACCGATTTTAAAAAATCTTTCGAATCTGTACTGGCGTCTTCGAATAATCGGTAAACATACATAATAAAGACCTGCCAAGGGCGAGTCGGACTCGGGTACTAAGTTTTCCGTACCATTATCTAGAGGTATAAAAAACACGTTTGTTGTATGGGAGCCCAAATTAAATATTTATTTAATTTTCTTTTTAGTATTTGTTATTATAGCGGCAACAGAAATACATCATCTGTGAAAATTTCAACTGTCTAGCTGTCACGCTTCATGAGATACAGTCTGGTGACAGACAAAGTCTTAGAAATAGCGTACCGTTTTTACCCTTTGGGTAAGAAACCCCAAAAAAGATCGCGCCGTATTGATAACCTCCTCTTTTTTGGAAATCGGTTAAAAATAGCGCGAGGAAAATTATATTTGTGATGGGAGCTAGGTTTGTTTTTTTGTTTTCGTATTCTATGCAACGTGTAACGGAAAGGGAGTATCTCAACCCGAAAGGGAGTAACATACTACTTAATGTGAACAACTTTTACTATAGGACCATACCCGAAATCTAAAATAAACAAAATATTCATTTTTATACAAAATTTAGGGGGTGTCAACCCGAAAGGGAGTAACATACTACTTAATGTGAACAACTTTTACTATGGGACCATTCCCGAAATCTAAAAAAAAAACAAAATCTTCATTTTCATATTTGTAAAACCTTTCCGTTACACGTTGTATAAAGATTTTACGCCTACATGTCAATTCAATGGCGATACTCAATGTTGCCAATTAAGAGTACTACCTTGCATGAAGAGGGCGGCAAAGGAAACATCATTCGATAACACCATATATGTAACTAGCTATTGCCCGCGGCTTCGCTCGCGTAGGGGTGGAATTTATCAAAATCCTTTCTTAGGGGATGCCTACGTCATAGTAGCTTTATGCATGCAAAGTCTCAACCCGATCCGTTTAAAATTGACAAAGTTTCATACAAACTTTCATCCCCTATTTTATCCCCTTGGGGGTAGAATTGATCAAAATCCTTTCTTAGCGGATGCCTACGTCATAACATCTACCTGCATGCCGAATTTCAGCCCGATCCGTCCAGTGGTTTGGGCTGTGCGTTGATAGATCACTATGTCAGTCAGTCAGTCACCTTTGAGTTATATTTAAGATTTTCCAAACCCCATTCACGTGTATGTTCTGTAACCAAGCGCACTGAGAAAAAGAATTAGCTGAACCAGTTTTGCTATTTGCGATTTGATAAGAGATACCCAACTTTTGTTTTTATTAGCAGAACCATATAGTTACGTATCCCAAACTACAACTATTAATAAAAACACATTTTAACTACTACTAGCCCTAAGTTCAGCACTCACTCGATTTTGGTAACGTGTAGCAAACATTTTTGCTACTAGCAACCATTTTTTTTTTTGGAACGAAGTTCCTTACGGCAGGCTTGGAGGAGATAGGGATTTTGCTGCGCGACCGAACTGAAAAAAATGTGATAGTAAAACCGTAAGGATGACCTCGTTAAATAAAACCGTTAAATGAGACGTGCGCAGGCGCGACAGTCGTATACACAAGCGAGTAGTGTATAATACCTTTCTCTTCCTTTGAGCACGATTTTTCTTTTGCAAATTGTGTCGATTCTACATTAGCCGAAGGAACTTCGTTCCTACCTGGTGTCCCACGACACCACATTTCTTTTTTCTCAGTGTGTCAGCCAAGTATTTCCACTATTTAATTTTGGTTTTAGCAGTAGCGTTAATCAAGGTATTTTGATGGCTGAAAATTCTGCTCAAAGGCTTCAGATCATCGATTTTAAAAATGCGATTATAAAGTGTCGAGGAACACTCGGCTGGAAAGAAGAAAGTAGTTTAAAAAGAAAATTCGTGACGGAAAATTCTTACACTTTTTTTCGCCTAGCCCGTAACGTCCGAAAAAAAAACAGAGGTGTCAAGGGACACCCGGATGGAACGAAGTAAAATATAAATAGGTCTAAATTACATTCAAACTCTTTTCTGCGTTCTAAAATCAAGTTTTTATTATCTTCATAAATTTGAATTAACAAAAAGTTTGAACAACTTTTGGTCTTAATTTTTTCCGTCTAGCTCCCTTTCGCAACGCGCGATAAGGAACTTTTTTTAATAAACCCGGCACTGTATGATCAGCGTCATCAAGCTTTCAGAGCTTACCACAGTGTAAGGCGGTTGTATATGTAGAGCATCGTGCGTTCGCGGCGGCCAGTAACGTGCCAGGCGAGCTCGGGGACAGACATGTATGGGATACGGATTGCGGTTGTGGTGGCTTGTGGTGAGTACGCGGAACGGAGAGATGCCGGGGCTGCAGTGCTGGGATTTGTTCAGTTTATGTGAATATTACGCGAATTTGTGACTTTAGCTGAAAGTGCTTCCCAAGCGGCTTAGATTTGAAGCGTGAGTCATAGTGTAGATTTTTCGATATCAAATAATAACTGCGTGAGAACGTTTTAGCGTTAAGTCGGCCAATTGCAACCAATTCAATATTGTGGATAAAAAAAGTTTTTATAAATAAAAAATAAAAAAACAATAACAAAAATATAATTTTTCATAACTAAAAGCCGACTTCACCCCAAAACCACACAACCGATTTTGTTAAAACTTTTAGGTGGTCCCAACCTGGCAAGTATACCATTTCAACATTTTCAAATCAAATTTTAGGGCCAAGAAAGGGTTGTGGAACTTGTGGAAGTCTACAGGGACCTTAACTCAACAATAAGGCACCATGGGTCAGTAAAGAACCGGCCAAGTGCGTGTCGGGCCGCGCGCTTTGTAGGGTTCCGTAGTGACAAATGCCGACTTCGAGTTCACGCGACTAAAAACGTCGAAAAACGAATTTTCTATTGAATTTGAATGAAATTTTCCTTTTTCGAGTACATTTTATACGTTTCTCGCCTATCACTTTTTAATTAGTAAACTCTACTTAGCTCTGAAGGTTTTCCTTTAAACTTCGTTATATTTACTACTGCCGTGAATCTTTTCACGTGTCCATATTTAACCGTTTAGCAGAGGGGGACAGACTCTAACAAAAATTTGCACTGTTAAGCCAATTATTTCAAAAATGGATCCATAAATCGAAAAATTGCACAAGCCCACAATATTTTTGAAAGACCTATTTAACGATACTCCACACGATGGGTTGGTGGAGAAAAACAAATGACTTTACATGTAGTGGAGCTAACCTTAAACAATGTTTTCTTTTTTAATTTTGGTTATATTTTAATGTTTAGTATCTAGTTTAATTTTAGTCTTAATTCTACGTAAATGTATTTTATTTTCTCTTATACAAATACAATACAAATCAACTTTATTGCACCATAATAGACACACAAAAATTACAAAACAACAAGAAACAATATAGGCGGACTTATCGCAAAAAATGCAATCTTATAAAATGTATCATATCTTTTTCGGCATGATTTATTAACATATTCGTGCCAAAAAACAACTTTCTTATAATTATAGTCCCTGACTAGAACCGCGGTCGGACATACAGACATAAATAGCTAAACTATACGGGTTCCTTGTTGTTAATACGAAACTCTAATTAAGGTGACAAATCTTTCAATAAAACTACACAAAACTACTACCATTTAGGTGTGATTCTAGTTTCAGTATTTAGTAATGCAACTCATGTTTTGCAGCGAACAAAATATTTTTTTCTTTCAAAATAATTTGTGCTAAAAATGTGAAAGTGTGAGCTGTGTTTCAAAGATTCAAAGATTCAAATGTTTATTCAGTAATTAGACCTTTACAGGCACTTTTACACGTCAATAAGTATAATCTATGTTACGTGTAAAGTATATTAAAATTTAAGTTTCATTGTGACGTCAGCAGCTGGCTCGATTTGATAACACGAACAGATGTGCGATAAGATAATTAGCTAACTATGATAGGACATACTATAAAACCGATATATAAATCATGACTAGGTATTTGACTAAAATTTTAAAAAAGCATGAACAGGGTTCTAAGGATATGAAACGAGAGAGGTCTGTCAGGACGTAGCAAGTGGTTGTCAGTCTCTGCCTACCGCTGTGACCCCGAATGATATTATTTTGACGACCTCCGTGGCGTAGTGGTCACCATGCTAGTCCGCCACCCAGAGGTTCCGGGCTCGAAAGGTCGGGCTAGTTGGAAAATGGCCTTTTTTAAATTGTCCTGGGTCTTGGATCTTTATCTATATATGTATTTGTTATAAAATATAGTATCGTTGAGTTAGAATCCCATAACACAAGTCTCGAACTTACTTTGTTCCTAACTGCCTAGCTCAATCAGTGTATATATAAAAAAAAAAGTAAAAATTATAATAAATACAACATGGAACTAAAAATACTTTCATAGCACAGATTTCGCTACACGATTCGACCTTTGTCAAATGCAATCGCACAAAGTAAAGATAAATCCCATCAAAAACATAACATGTACAAAAATATACAAGTCTCGCCACGCAGTTCTTTTGCCGTAAAAAGTTTTGAAATCCATAGTAAACCATCGGTTAATTTAATACGAGTACGTACCTATCTTTGGGAGCAGCTATCCAACCTCTTTGTGGTAAATTGATATTTTTTTGTAACTATAATATCAGTATTACATTATATTATATTATTAGAATATTATTAGTATTATATTATTAGAATAAGAATTTTGACGAAGCATGTTGCGGATATTTTTCTGTTTATTTATTTATTAGATGTATTACATTTATTTATTTCTTTAATAAAAAGAGTGACTGGACAAATGCGGCACAGCACACAGCAGCATAAGCACAAAGCGCTTATTTTATTTGTTTTTTTTTTTAAATATACGAATAGATTATTTTGCCATGTGCAATTATTTAGTTACAATCTTTATTGCACCAAAACATTATTATTTATGAGAAGAACAAAGGGCAAATATAACTTATGATCAACTATTTATAGTTTTCTTTATAAAATTCGATATCAAACTAAAAAAAAACAAAAGTAATAAATTTATCTTTCTCTCAAATAGTTTGTAAAAGGAAAGTACTCAAGCACTATACTCTAAAGACCGTACAGAGTACCTTCTAAATTATGAGTAATAAATCTTCAATTTCATCACTTGATCCAAAGACGATTAAGTGACAGTGTAGTGAAATACGAATCACCAATGGTAGATACAATAATAGTATCATCATAGTCACAATTAATAATAACGCTTTTATTAGCTTTAAGTCCGCTAATTTTAAACAATTGTATATTGTGGATCAATATACGGCTCCGAATGTTGGGCAACAAAAGTGCAGGACGAGAAAAGGCTTCATTCAGCCGAAATGAGGATGTTGCGTTGGATGTGTGGGGTGACACGAAGGGATAGGGTTAGAAATGTTTATGTGAGAGGAAGTTTAAAGGTAGCGCCAATAAACGAGAAAGTAAGAAGCAATCGTGGTTTGGACACGTGATGAGAAGAGAGGATCAACATGCAACAAAAAGAACCTTACATATGACGGTTAATGGAAATATTGGAAGAGGAAGACCAAAAAAGAGGTGGATGGAATGCGTAAGGCAAGATATGGGGGCAGTAGGAGTAGATGTTAGTATGACGGGAAATAGAGAAATGTGGGAGGAGAAGACATACTGCGCCGACCCCAGATGATGGGATAAGGTGAGGCAGATGATGTATATTGTGGATCAATAGTTTTTTATAAATAAATTATATAAATAAATAATGCTCCAGCATACTCGCCTGCTGGTAAATCCGCTGCAGGCCAGAAGAGATAAAAACACTGTCAAATAAATTCTACAAAAACAAAGGTCGAATAACCGATGTACGAATAATTTCACAAGCTTTTATTTAGTTTCACCTGTCCTGTTGTCTGTCTGTCTGTCTGTCTGTCTGTGATCAAATCTTGCAAGTTAAATTTGACCCACTTCCCGGTTTCCGATTGAGCTGAAATTTTGCACACGTATATCGCGTGACAATGCAATTTTATGATGACATGCAGCTGATCTGATGTTGGAGCTGGAAGGTGGCCATAGGAACTCTGTAATGAAACGACGCAACCCCATCGAGTTTGGGCTCGTTTGATTCGTTTTGAGGATTACGGAAGGAAAAAGTTTTAAAAATATTTTTATAATAATTACAACTACAACCAAAACCGATTTTGATACAATTTCTATGGCACCACCTGACAAGTATGCTCTTTCAAACAAAAAATGAGTTTTCCAAATCGGTCCAGTTGTCCTCTAATACCTACGGTGAAAATACATAAAAAAAAACGATCGAAACGAATTGATAACCTCCTCCTTTTTTGGAAGTCGGTTAAAAAACGAGTATTTAGACCATTTACCATATGACCCAAAACTGCCAATTCGAAAAGGGTTCTGCAATTCGGACCATGGATAACTTACAATGTAATTACGTCATGGGGCGAACAGGTTAAGAGGCGAAACGTCAACATTGGTGGTGATATATTTGTGTTTGTAGATTTACGTACGCTATTTAGCGGTAACCTACATACACTATCACTATCAAGTATTTATCCCTGTAGGACAGACAGAGCAATGACAAATATGTATAAATAAATATGCATAGGTCTCAATAATAGCATCCACCGGTTGTCTGGAAGAGATCGCTCTAAGGCCTAAGCTATAAGACCTCTGTACCTATGTATTTTCAATAGTAAAACTTCTTACTTATGTTTTTTTTGTATTGGTGGTAAAAGTTTTTCATTCAATTGCAGCCATTCCTTTAATATGGAAAACTCTATGTTCCAGCAGCCTCGTCGCTGGCATGGACTGAGTCTTCGGAGTGCAGCGTTCCGGCGAAGACCGAGGCGGGATGGGTGTGCGGCACGACAAGAGACGGAGACAATGGTCTGCGGTACGCCAGCTTCCGAGGAGTGCCATATGCCAAGCAGCCTCTTGGGGAGCTGCGATTTAAGGTAAGGGAACAGAAAGACCGGATTTTAGGATGGAAATCTTTCTAGGGTTTCCATACTTGAAGAATTTGTCAATGCTGTTCTGAGAAGCAAAATTTAAAGAGTGAATCAGTTGTTTTCCTCTCCCTTCTTAGAAGACGAAGCGAAGTTGACCAAGAGAAGGAAAATAAACCTGAAGACTCCATAGAAGGAAAATAAACCTGAAGACCTTTTAAACAAGAAGATTCGGTGTAAGCCTGAGTTTAATTTCTTTATTTGGTTCTTGCAACCTTCGGGTTGGGGCACTAAGCCACACAAGATGTGCTGGTAATAAGCAGTTTCCGTCTAAACGGGAGCAGTACAGGACTGAGACGGCATCTACGAAGTGGGCAAAATAAGGTCTGATATGATAATATATTGAGATTATGAGGAATGAAAGAGATATACTATAAATATCAAATGTTTTCCTTAAGCCTATGATAACATTTTAGGATAATATATAAGGCGATAGTAACAAAATAATGCCAGTCAAGCGCAGTCTATTAAATGCCTCCGTGGTCCAGTGGTCAAGGCATTCGCCTTGTGACCCGGGGGTCATGGGTTCGATTCCCAATGGGAAGCATACTTTGTGAAAAGTTGTTTCCAGTCTGGATAGGATATTGCAGGCTTGAATCACCTGATTATCCGAAAAGAAAGATGATTCCGGGTTTCGGAAGGCACGTAAAACTGTGGGTCCCGAACGCCACCTAGCGTATGATCATCAAAACTATCCAAGGATTGGTTCCTGGTTTGCCCTTTTGGTTGTGGAGGTCAGACGGCAGTCGCTCTGTGTAAAAACCAGTAACCTCGTCAAATCTCCTTGGTTAGGTAGCGGACCCCAGGCTCTGAAGCGTTACTGCTGAGGATGCAACCGGGAATACGCTCGGATGATGATGATGAAGCGCAGTCTATTAAATATAAAAGACTCGACAAAAAAATTAGGGATATTTCGTCTTTGAAACTATCACAATTGACATATATTCTCGTGACAATTCCAGGAGCTGCAGCCACTAGAGCCCTGGCAGGGGTACTGGGACGCGACCAACGAAGGGCCGGTGTGTCCCCAACACGACGTGCTGTACGGCCGTCTGGTGCAGCCACAGGGCATGAGTGAGGACTGCATCCACGCGAACATCCACGTCCCACTTGAACATTTACCCGGGTAAATACTCTTTTGCATCCCCGGACCAAAAAGTGGTGTTTTACGCCCACTTTGCGTGCGTAAAAGCCACCCTGACCAGATGACGACAAGAAATTGTATTCATATCGCGAGCGACAGCGAAGAAAGCCTCAGGTCACATATGTGCCTTAAATCCTGTGATCAGAGTATTTTATTTTATAGCCCTAAGGTATTATAGTAATATATAGAATTTACAACCTTTAAAGACTGGGTGAAAAATATATGGTCAACGCATATTTGAAACGGAACTAAATTAAAAAAAAAAACTCATCTTAATAAGCATAACTGTTCCTTCACCAAAGGCTTCAGCTTACAATGACGAAAATTTTCTAATTACAGGTATAATAAGGACACAAATAAAGACAGTGCCATACCAGCGCGGGAGTTGGTGCCCCCGTATCAGACTGCCCTCGACGATGACGCTTCGGAAATCCGTCAAAGCAGTCAAGGGCTCCCGATCGTCGTGTTCGTCCACGGCGGAGGCTTCGCTTTCGGCTCGGGGGACGCCGACTTCTATGGCCCTGAGTATTTGGTCAGCAAGGGGATTATTGTCATTACTTTTAATTACAGGTAAATTTTTTTCACGTTCCTGCTGGTAAATCTGAAAAATTCGTGCCTCTCACAGTTGTAGAGCCAATTAATTTTTCGGGGTCCAATGCTGCCTCTATTTGAAATAAATTATTTGAAAGGAAACTGAGATTTCATTTAATTTTTTGTCTCGATCAAGCCCTAGATAACCCTTCAAACTATTTTATGAACTTCTGTTTATAGTTTAAAGTGAAAATGTGAAGCTTTTCTTCACACACTTTCAAAAACGGCCACTTTTGGCTAATGTGCGAATAAAAGCTTCACGTTCTCACTTGAAACTATATACTGAAGTTCATAAAATAGTTTGAAGGAATACCTAGGGCTTGATCAAGACAAAATTTAAATGATATCTCAGGTTCCTTTCAAATAATATATTACAAATGGTTGCAGCACTGGACCCTCACGTCTCCTTAACCGCTTGGCCACAGCCGTTGGCCAAATCCCGTAAGGGGTGAAGATATAAACGTTGATTTCTTCATCAACTGTTGATATTGTGTGTTGACGCCGATGCACAAAAGTGAGGCCGCCGCCGATGCACCGTGGCCGGGTCACTGATAAACTCGAGACGTCGTAATCGGATAGCTTCGTAATGCAAAGGTGACCCGGAATATTTTGTAAGAGTGCATTACATAATTAGCTGAACATGTACAATCTTAGGGTTCCGTTGGTCCGTCTACGTTGTCTGTTCGTCTATAGAGGTTTATTTAAGTGGCTTAGTGACTTTAACGATATATTAGAATAACAAACAGGTCTTCGATTAAAATAAAGCTGCGATACAAATCGATTTTTTTGTTTTATCGAAGAGAATTTCTACATCCCTAGTTTTTAAAGCTTCTTGAAATATGACGTCTCTCTCTGCATGCCATAGATCCAAATGAAATGTGAAGTTCTAAAAATAATGTAATATATTTAAATATTAGCGGAACCCTCGCGTAAGCGCATATGTGTCTTAGTCATATTTGTTTATCAGCGCAGCAAGTTTTAATTGGTATAATGTGATTGATCTCATTATCTAAATCATTATCGGCTGCCTGGATTTTAATTGTTGTCAAGTGATATAGGTCAAGGCCGAAGATGTTACTCTTTGGTGTGTTTGGTTTCGAGTGCGATAAGGTCAGGGATTATGCAAATATAAGATAATCAGCTGTTCCTTCTTTATATTTTTGACTGCAAGCATTTTTGCACTATCAGAGCATTGCTTGATGTTATTGTTTTGTTGGTTTCTTAATAAATCAAAATCTAGTGCTACTTTCGTCTTTACTTAGCTGCCTCTTTCTTTAAATCCGCTGTTAAAGAAATTATCAAAAATAATGATTCCGACGGATGGCACCACTGTCGAGTTAAATTAAGTCCTTATTTTTTAGCCTCAGTCATACGTACAAATGTACATGGACGATATGCTTCAATTCCCAAAATCAGACGAGAGGGATGCACGGATACACCTGAAACTAACACTTTGATTTCTGTCGCTCCAGACTAAACGTGATGGGATTCCTATCTCTAAACTCGACGAGCATTTCCGGCAACAATGGTTTACGCGACATGGTGACTCTTCTTCGTTGGGTGCAGAGCAATGCTCGGTCGTTTGGAGGAGACCCTCACAACGTCACGCTGGCAGGGCAGAGTGCTGGCGCGAGCAGTGCCCATCTCCTGTCTTTGTCACCGGCTGCTGATGGACTCTTCCAGAGGTAGGCTCACTTTGTCTTCTGTTTTACTTTGACCATCTATTTAGAAGACTTCCTCATAAAGCAATGGTATATCGTCGGGAGGAGACCCCCATAACGTTACGCTAGCAGGGCAAAGTTAAGGCGCCAACAGTGCTCACCTAATGTCGCAGTCACCGGCTGCTGAGGGACTCTTTCGGAGGAAGGTTTACTTTGTTATCATTGGGTCTTGTTTGACAACCTTCTAGCAAAAATGGTTTGCGCGGTATGTTAAATCTCCTCATTATTAATTCACAATGATGATAGAATAAATTTGAGCTAAACATTGTGCAATTCCAGGTTGTGGTTGATGAGTGGCGTCGCCCTCCCGATTTTCTACACCACGTCGGCCGCCTACAGCCAGTTCGCGGCGACCACGTTCCTCACTCTCATGAACATCAACGCCACTGACACTGACGTCATCCACCAGCAGCTCGTCGAGGCCCCCATAGAGAAGATTGTAGAAGTCAACGGTTATATGTTGGATCAATTTGGATTGACTACGTTTATGCCAGTTGTAGAATCACCTCATCCAGGTATTTATTGAACGTTTGTTTCTATAGATTCTTTTTTCGTTTCTAGTCTTTAAAAATCTACTTCTCAGTACTCAACTAAGTTATCAAAATGATACCAATTGGTTGGGTTTTTGTATTGAAAATTGTATTTTTATTCGTATGCTGTGTGCTGTATTTGTTTATCTATGCCACTGCGTGTCTGGCCACGCAGATTCTTACCTAATTACTCTGCACTAGTATTATCTACGCCCTTGGATGGATTTTGCCCACGCAAATTATAACCCGAAAACACAGATTACTAAAAGTTACTACGTAACAGATCCATCACGTCCCTACAAAACGAAAAATACCTACGCTTTATTTAAATTTAGACAAGTTGTTTAACCGAGAAAAACTGAACTTTATAGCTTTGACTCAGAGCTTTTTGGCCGCCGGCGAAACGACTAGCGATTTGAAAGGGTGTCCAGAATTAAAATTCTTTAATTTTAATTTTCCAGGTGTAACGCCAATCCTAGACGAAGACCCCGCGGTTCTCATACGGAAGGGGCGCGGCAAGGACATCCCCATGGTCATCGGCTTCACCAGCGTCGAAAGCGAGACGTTCCGGCCACGCTTCGAGAAGATCGATATAATCTTCCAAATCAAAACAAATCCACTGTTGGTCGTGTCTCCCCACCTACTTTACACTACACCTACAACAGTATTACCGAGTCTTGCGAATGAAATCCAAGAGAGATACTTCAACGGATCAGTGAATTTGGATAATTTCGTGAAACTATGCACAGATCAATATTTCAAGTATCCAGCTATGAGACTGGCAAGTCTGAGAGCCGAGACTGGTGGAGCTTCCACATATTTATACGAGTTTTCTTATAATGATAAGAACAGTGTGCTGAAGGAAGCGTTTGAGACGAGCTACACGGGCGCAGCGCACATGGAAGACATGACTTATGTCCTGAGGTCCAACTCGATTCTTGGAAACGAAACGCTGTCTTCTGTTAAAAATGACAATGTTATGAAGGATTGGATGACCACGCTCTTTGCGAATTTTATAAGGAACAGGTAAATATTATTTGTTTACTTTTTTCACTGGTGTCAATTTTTTAAGCTGTCTTAACTAAAGGCACCTAACTGCCATTCACAGCCGGGACCAACGACATGCAAAAGCGCTAGTAATGAGTATTCTTGTCGGGCTAGCTTCTTCTTGTTTATTTTAATTCAAATAATGTTAACGGTTGGCAAGGACAAGTTATTCCACAGTGTTTGACGACGTCCGTGGCGTAGTGGTCACCATGCTAGTCCCCCACTCAGAGGTCCCGGTTCGATTCCCGGTCAGGGCTTATTGGAAAATGGCCTTTTTCAAATTGTCCTGGGTCTTGGATGTTTATTTATATATGTACATATTCGTTATAGAATATCATATCGTTGAGTAAGTATCCCATAATACAAGTCTCGAACTTACTTTGCGGCTAGCTCAATCAGTGTTATTTGTCCCTATATATTTATTATTTATTTATTAGTATTATTAATTGATATTGCATAAATATTATTCAAATTAAGATTAAGATATGGTACCCACACGCAACTAACTGCTAACATTTAACGACGTTAAAGGTAAGGTTAAAGTAAACCTTTAACCTGTCCGCAGAACAATGGCTTCCATTTTAGTACGACATAAAGACGGCAATATAAATTTTATCGCTAAAAGAGTTTATTTTTCACAGTAGTAAAATCTTAAAGCTCGCTTTCTTTATAAAAAGATCGGTCTCATGAACTTTTTATGATCGAGACATGTCTGAATCACTTGCGTATCAAACTCCAACAATGAGAAATTGATTAACGTTTATTCACTCACATAATGATTCACATAACTGTTGAATGGGAGCTCACATGATTCACTGACGTTTTTCATTTAGCAAAAACACTGAACGGCATGTTGCTTGCACAGTGTCATGTTGAAAAACTGGATTCGAATGCTTCCAAATTTCTTTTATTCAGTCCATGCCTAGTCAGGGAAATGAGAAAACACTACTTCGTTTCCTTTTTCGGTATGACGCTGAAATTGGCCTTTGAGCTTGCGTCTGTATTTTGAAAAATATGATAAGTATGAATTTTCCTCCATGTAATTATTCCTCACATCGTCCGAATAATTTCTGTTATCTTAAAGGTTGACTGGTAGAGAATGCATTAGCGTTAAGTTCACATTTTGTACTATTGTGGTTAATAAAGATTTGATTAATAAATAAATAACAATAAATTTCCTTGCTTCCAGCATCAACGCTCCTATTCCCGGCTGGCCACCTGTCAACAAGCACCACATCTTATACCAAGACATCCGGCGACCAGGCGAGGTCTACGCCAACGCTCTCACAGAAAAGCTGCTGGATGTCAAGAACTTCTTCGACAGCATCTTCCAGAGGATCGCGAAGTAGGGGCATTGACACGCTCATGGTGTTGAATACTGCTAGATAGGCTATTGGATGCTGGATTTTCAAGAGGCGTGTGAGAAGTTTTGTTAAGAGTTGGCAATTTAGTAATTTAAGTATCCCTATGAGATGTGGCTGGCGTCTTTAGATGCGGCAATAGTTGAACCGAATCCAATGATGATGTGCTTGTTCGTGTGATGATTTGACGATAATTAGATAGATAGATGTTTTTTTTTTTGCAGATAATGCATTCGGATTTCAAATTGAAATTGTATCTTCAACAAGTTATATAGTTTATACAACTAATACCCGGCTACAGGAGCCATGTACAGCTAACAATGTTATATTTTTAAATTGTGCTAATCAAGACCTTACATGTGGTATTCTACTGGAATAGAAACTTTTTTTTATCTCTCCCTTTTTTGTATGTAACATTCTTTATATGTATATTTTTCATACAAATTTTAGCCTGTCACCCGGAAATAATGAAGAATCAATTGACATTTCAGATGTTACTGTGGAACAGACACATATATATATACTACTAAAATCATTACTCTTTCTCTTGGCTTTACAGTAACTTTACGGTAAATATTAGTTTTTATTTATAAATTGATCTCAGAAATTGGATCAGAAAAGTTGTTTCTGATGCTGTCCACAAAGATATTGTTGATAAAGTTATTGCTTTGACAATTTGACATTTCGGGGCTTGTGGGGCTTAATTGTGTTATGCGAGCGTATTACTAAGTTAATGTTAACTAAGTTACGTTGTAATATTGTGGGCCAGTCATGATATTAGTCACCTAATAAAGTAATGGACTTTGTAGACGGGTGTAGACATAAATTGATGCAAAGTTTTAGTAATATGCACAAATTACTGCAAGCCCACGCTTTTAAAATGACAGACTGCTACTCGTACATCGTTAAGTTAAGTACATTTTGTTAGTTTTCAAGTAACTGCAAGCCAGTTACTTGAAAACTAACAAAATTTACTTTTATTTTTAAGATTTTCACCCTCGACTTTTCCATAAAAACGTAATCGAACTATAGTTTCGACACTTCAAATTACAAGACAGCAGAAAACGGGAAATTTCAATGTACAATGTAGAAAGAATAGCTAGCGAACAATATTGAAAACTTAGTTAAGGATGTGATTTGAAAAAGACAAATTTTTAATGAGATAATATTAGAATAAAATAATTCTAAAATCAAGTCTTCGTGTGCTTTGAGATGAGAGTTTGTAGTTTTTTTTCCTAGTTAATCTGCTCTTTTTAGGTCAGTTATATAATGTAATGCTTAAAAAAAGTCCAGATTTTTGTTGTCAAAAATCTGTGCTCCTTCAAATGGTTAGATATCTGCTAAATAAGTAATAAAAGACCATAGATTATACATGAACACGACAATTACAGTCTTATTTTAAAATGCAGACTACCTCAATAAAGTTAAACTATTACCTGCACAAAACAAGAAGACCTCCGCAATACGTCATCTTCCCTTTCGTCACTGTCAACTTCATTCCGGTGAATAATGGTTTACCAAGTCCTAATGTTAGTCTGCGTTTTATAATATTATTGTTAGATTTTGTATTTAGGTAAAAACTTTCTTGAATGCGTGGCAATTTTTCAGTCGTAGCTTATATTTGAATTGCCTTAATAATATATTTATAAACAGTTATTACGGTTGTTTGTATACTTAGTACTCTTTCACATTCGACGACCTCCGTGGCGTAGTGGTCACCATGCTAGATCGCCACCCAGAGGTCCCGGGTTCGATCCCCGGTTAGGGCAAGTTGGAAAATAGCCTTTTTCAAATTGTCCTGGGTCTTGGATGTTTATCTATATATGTATTTGTTATAAAATATAGTATCGTTGAGTTAGTATCCCATAACACAAGTCTCGAACTTACTTTGGGGCTAGCTCAATCAGTGTTATTCGTCCCTATATATTTATTTATTTATTTTACATTCTACTTTACTAGTTTTGTTCTAAATATTACCACTTATGTTAAGAAACTTAAGTTTTAAGTGTAAATTCATGCCACGCGGCATTCTTATTATTATACAATAATGTTTGGTCTGTTCCCTTCATATGCCTGTGGCTACATTGTAACATTATATTTGCAATTTTATAAAAAACACCCGACCGAAGTCGCGTGCAAAGTCTAGCTTAGTGTGTAATAGGGTTACCTATTGTATAATATTGTGCGTACTTTCTTTATCAGCTGTATGTGTGTGTGTGTACTGTAATTGAGGAAGTGTGTTACCGTGTGATGAAACCGACTGAATTAAACATATTGAGATGCGGTATTCGGTATTTTCAATTTCTTCCTTCTCTGCTAAATTAATAATAATAAATATAAAGGGACAAACCACACTGATTGAGCTAGCCCCAAAGTAAGTTTTGGCCAGGGATTGAACCTGGAACCTTCTAGTGGTGGACTAGCGTAATTACCAATAGGCGGAGTTCGTCAGTAAGATGACAAGCTGAAAAAAATATATGACGAAATAGTAAATCCTATTGCAAAAGCATGCTCTGACGATGATTTTTTTAATTGTGAGGACAATAAGCACAGATACTTGCTCCTCTTTAAATTTAATAAAAATCCCACTCGTATATAATCAGGAATAAATTGTTAAATTTCCAAAGTCCAGTCATCATAAACCTATATGTATATATACATTACACCTATATATATACATATAGATTTAGAGTTCCTAGCCATGGCCCAGCCGTGGACACGGTCAATTAAATAGAAATTAGTTTTCAATCACAGACAAAAAAAAGAAAAAGACAAAAATACTGCCATGGAACGCCGCATCCACGTAACATCAGATTGGAATGGAACTCATCTGATACGCACAGCTGGACATGCACAAATAAAATGCATTCACGCAAGCTGCAACAATGCGAAACTCAACTTATTGAAAACGCTGCTAAACGCGTCGGACACGTCTACTAATTGTGGATTTTACCACACATATAGACGTCTGCTTCGAATAAAAGACTCAGAAACTAAGAATTCACAGCCATCTTTTCTTTTTGCGTAGAACATGAAAAAAGTAATTCAATAACTTTGAAATGATTGATAATTTGCCAACTCTTAATTTTGTTGTCATAAGATTCGACTAAATCATAGTCTACAAAAATGAAGCATTGTCTGAGCATTTCTAAAACTTGGTGGTTGATGTTTGTTGTGGCTTTAGCGATGGAAATAACGACTGGTTTGGTGATAAGCACTGCGCAGGGACGGTTGAGAGGCGTAGCTAGAGATGGACATGTGTCGTATTTGGGCATTCCTTATGCAACCATCAGCTCACCGGCTTCGAGGTTCAAGGTGAGAAATGTTTTGGTTATAGAGACAAAATGTGAAATGACTTACACTTATCAGACCTTTGATAAAGGCCAGGGATAGAAAGAAAAAGAGAAAAGGAAAGAACATAGGATGATGATGATTGTTGCTTTTGGCAAAAAAAATTATTCTTCGGCTTCTACAATCTATTCGGAAAGAGAAGCAGCTGGAACATTCTCAGTTTCTTTCCTCTTAGACCAGCATGGAAGAGAACATCCGTGGTAGCGATTTGTCTAAACCATAAAAGTTGTGCTCAGTGGTTGTATGTAATTGTATTTTTTTCAATATTTTTAGGGAGCAGGTTTAGCACCTTTTTGGCACGGAATAAGAGAATCAGAGTCACGTCACTGCTCCGTGTTCTCGCTTCCGGAGGAATGTCTACATCTGGACGTCCACTTGCCATCAGCCACTGGCTCTGCTTGGCCAGTTCTGGTGTGGGTGAGAGGAGGCAGCGGACAGTACAACCCCGCTAAACTGGTGCAGCAAGGTATTCTCGTGGTCATTGTCAGTCACAGGTAAGAAACAATGTCGTCAAAAAGTGAGACAGTAAGGAAACTGATAGCTTACGAACAATTAGATGTTAATTTGCCAAACATTAGGTCATTAGGTAGAAATGATTTAATCTATTTATTCCGTCAATTTTAATTGTCCAAACTATTGGACACATATTTTTGTTTATTACATAAAATTTTACATTTTCAGGATAGGTCCCCTAGGTTTTCTATGCTTAAAAGACGAGAACATTCCTGGAAATGCCGGGGTGAAGGACGTAGTTCTAGCCTTGAGATGGATTCGAGACAATATCGTGGCTTTCAAAGGGAATCCTTATAAAGTCGTAGTGGCTGGTCAAGGTAAACCAAAGTGAATAGTTGTTTACCAAACTATTAGATGAAATGTTAAATGTCTTGTGAGAAGGGATAAATAGCTACATACGAACATTTAATATGAGTTCTAATGATAGCAACATCTATTTTAAGGCCTCGGAGCAGCCATGGTGGAAGCTCTAATGTTGTCTTCAATGGCAGATAGTTTATACCACGGGGCCATCCTACAGAGCGGAAGTGTCTTGAGTCCCTGGGCATTCAATTATGATAGCAAAGCAAGAGCAAAGGCTCTAGCAAGAGACATTTCTAATAATGACTACACATCAACGTTACTGAATGCTACTATTGAAGAGTTAGTGGGCAAATCTGAAAAATTGGACGTTCCGTATTTTCCTTTTGCAGTATGCAGTGAGAAGTACTTCAAATATGAAGAGTTGTTGATTGATGAACCTCCTTACGAACTGCTTAATAAGAAAGGGGGATCAGTTCCTACGATTATAGGCTACAATAGTGAAGAAGCTTACATATTTTCCTCGTTATTGAAGCAGTCCAAAGTGCTAAAGAGATTGACTTCAGATATATCGTTCTTACTGCCAGAAGAACTGAAGTTTATGAACGAGGGGGAAGTTAGACAAGTGACGAGGCAAATTCAAGACGCGTATTTTAAAGATAATGTCACGATAGCCGATGTCCTGGCTTATCACAGGTAAATGTGGGACTTCTTATAAGGAAGAACTACTTCTTCTTCTTCTTCTTCTATTCAAGGAAGATACAACAATTTTTTATAGCAAACACAGAGCCATAAAACGGGAGTAGAGGCCAAAGGCGGTAAATGCCATTGGATTTGCTGCAGGCATTGTGTGTAGGGCCATTAGGAATCTGGCTGTAAACTCTATTCCTTGTCAGTTATTAATACATTACTGAAGAGGCCAGGAAATATGGCGTTGACGGACGAGTAGTTTGCCTTGACATATAATTACGAGTCCGGCAATGCCATTCCCGCCGAGGCATGTATAGTGCTTTTCTCAATAAATATGAGGAAATCATTAAAGAAATAACCAGAAATATGCAAATATTTACCGAAAGCAATTAATGTTTACTGCAAAAAGTATCTTCGTACTTTGAAAGAAAAGAAACTGCTTTCCCGCGTTTTTTAGTGCAAAGGAAACCTAGCCCATACAGCCCGGTCATATTTTACGCAAAAAATGTAATACCGTAGATTTTTTTTGTATCGTAACGAAAATTAAGCATATTTTCGTGTGATTTTATAACATTATTTTAATAAAATTGTGGTCATTAGAATATAAATAACAATAAATAATGCTCGAAGAGTGCATTTTTTATTATGTGGTAGCAATTGGCTGTATGACACGTTATGGAGTTAAACGCTTAATGTCTTTGCTAAATGTAAAAACAGAATTGTCATCTGAAACGCCAATATCACTGTATTGTCATTCTGAATACACTTTATTCGTCTTTTTGTTTTGCAAGAGCAGCGGCCAGGAATGAATTTTCATGTTACTTTCCTGGCCTAGTCCAGCAAAGTAATGCACAAGCCAAGAATTACAAACTTCGTGTCTTCTTTTTACTACAATAATGCCTACGTTCCCGAGCATGTTTGAGAAAAATAATTTTAAACCTCGACAAAAAAGGATCAATACACATTAGTGTCAATAACTTTGACACTAATGTGTATTGGTCTGTCCGTCGGACGGTGTGACATCGTAGCGGTCGAACGGATGGACTGATTTCGATGCGGTTTTTTACGTGAAAACAAGTTCTCTTGAGCTGGTTCTTAGCTATGTTTGGTGAAAATCGGTGTAGCGGCTCAAAAGTTATTGGGGATTTGTAGGAACTCCTAGCAGGTAGGTAGCCACGGGCTAGCTGGGGCAGTTGGAGCTCCTACATGAAGAGGTAAGGTACGTAGTGGAGAGCTTGAGAGAAACAGCACAGAGTTATTTTTGTTTATAACTTTTCAATATCGATATATTTAAATTTACAATACTGATATAGATGTGATCAGCTCGAGAGATGGTAGGGGAATGATTGTAGAATGAATGAGGAAAGAATCTAAAATTTAAAAATTGAATTTGAAAATGAAATTATTTTTTAGAAAACGGAAAAGGAGGTATACCGGAACATGAAGGATGAGGTTTATTGTAAAATCGTTACCAATTAACGCTTGAAAGTCAGGGCTTTCCCTAAAAATATATAGACGGCGCTACGGATATCCAATCGTATCAATAGTTCCGCTATTCATCACAAGATTGCGTTCATGTCATTTTCAAGATTTTTTATTTGCCTAGCAAATAAAACTGTTCTTCATAACAGAGACGCGTATTTCGTGAGCCACGTGTCCCGCAGCGTGCGCCGTCACGCCACCTCCTACTACCCGGTGTTCTTCTACCAGTTCTCGCACGTGGGTGCGGTCGGCGTGGCATCAGAGCCAGGGGTCAAGAAGACCGGCGCCGCGCACTCAGACGAGCTGGCGTATTTGTTCACGGATGGCAGCGAGCTGGAGGGCCATGACGCGCTGGTGCAGGAGAACCTGATACGGACTTGGACTAACTTTGTTAAATATTTGTAAGTTTTCACATTAACTTCCATGCTGGTATGGGAGAAAAGAAAAATCTTGGAATGTATTACCTGCTTCTTTTCCCGTGCAAATCGTAAAAGCCAATCGAGAATATGGGCGGGATTTGAATCACGTTACTAGAGGATGCTAGCAACACATCACTATTTGATTGCTGTTTCTACCTTAACGCTCTTTGTCAAGCTAAGCGTGGCCTTTGGTCTTACGGCCCTGGACTCTGTCTACCTCGTCAGGGATAAAGACATGAAAATGTACCTGTATGTATATGTATTTCATATTTTAATGTACCAGCTGCTTCTCTTCCCGCGCAGAACGAAGAAAACGGTCGTGGAAAAGGGCGAGAATCTGAATAATAGGAAAAAGAATAAAAAATTGTGATAGATTGCAAGCCGCACCGCCTATTACCATGATCCGCATTTTCGCTCATTCTCTCCATCGGCTTTTACTATCTGCACCGAAAGGAAAAGCAGCTGGTACATTCTAAGTTTTTTCTTATATCCCACCGTGAAGATATACCATACCCTATGGGTATCTATAAAGATACATTACAACACATAAAAAGAAATATTAGTCTTCCAATTCGACATAAAAATATAATACTAAATATAAAGTACCTCGGTTGCCTGGAAGAGATTGCAGTTGCGATAAGGCCGCCTTTTGAGATCTGTTTTATGTGATCCATTTCATGTAACATTATGTTTTGGTGCAATAAAGATTTTAACTAACAAGGTATTATTGTTACAGAAACCCTACTCCTAACGGCAGCAACCCCAAATGGGAGCAGGTGGACCCTTCGGCGCCCCGTCTGCTGGACATAGGTCGGGAGCTGCGGATGGAAACGTTTCCTCACGTTAAGGAAGCTCGTATGTGGGACCAGATTTGCGAGAAATTCTATTACAACCGATACCGCGCTGACTCTGCGTAATAACAGGAATATACTCTTATTATATGAAGAATACCTTGGCTTTTTGTCTACTCATTTATTATAAATTCTTGATGCAGTTTTCAGTACTTGATACTGCTTGGTACTTCATTCTTCCAGAGTGTCGTGAATATATAACGCCGAATAATGTCGTGCATACCCGTTAATGCTTCTTCATCTAAGAGCTTTTCCGCTTTTTTTTCTACAAATATAAAATGCATGTTAATGGTCACCTACCCCGTTCGCGAACGCAGGAAGCTTCATGTTCTATGTCAGCTTTATAATGTGCTTAATAATCCCCTTGCCTCTGAATACAACAAGTCAAGTTTTCACTCACGAAAGAACCCGCGTTCTTCTAATAGTTTAACCCTTTCTATTTCTTCTTACCGTACTGGGTTTCTTTCGAAATCTTTTGTCATTGCGGCAGTAAGACTCTTGAACGCGCTTCCTGAATCTATTTGAACTGCTCTTAGTCGCGCTAGTTTTAAGACACGAGTGTTTAAGCACTTCTTGCCTGATTTATAAGAGTAGATTTAAAAATTGCTGCATAAATTTATGTATTAGTATCGTATAGGTAATGTTTATTGTTATGTAGTATGTATGTTACATACATACATTCTACGTAATAAATAGGAAATATTATATTATTGTATTTATCGTTATTTTTATGTACTATCTTGAATTTCTTGCAACCCCAATTTAGACTATCTGCATAACCCAAATGTTGACTGGTAGACAACGCTTTTAGCTTTAAGTTCGCCTATTGTTCTGTACAATTTGTGTTTGATGAACCATAAAGATTAAATAAAAATAAATTTGCCGGATTAGTTATTAGTTTCATAGTTTTGCTATTGTTGAACAATGTACGACCTGCCGCCTGTTTGGCGTCAACTTTTTTTTGGGAATGCATTTGCGTAAAAAGTTCCATAACCGGCCGCCATCCGAAGTCAACCTTTCTTGAGCTAAAAATGCAGTCGAAGCACGGGATGCTTGTGCGTGGCTCTGTAGTCGCCTTATAGGTGTACCTATATGATGTTCATATGTCACGTCAGCAATCTGACTGCGCCGTGCGCCCAGTTGTTCCCTGCCTGTCGACTCGTGCTAGTGTGTATAACTGTAGATGTTTCTATCACTTGATTATTGATCATTTGTGAATCGTGGAAAGTGCGATAAATAAATATATAGTGAACCTAATTCGGACTATAATTGATGGACCCTCGTACCCTTACACCACGTGCACATACACACACGTATAGACTACACACATACTCAAAAGTGGTGACCCGCGTCGAACACCTTAGTGACTGTGAACATTACCGTGATTCTGAACATTGTGTTAAAGTGATACCACCTGGAGTCAATATCATTTGTGGTGTATGGAATCAAGGTCGTAAATTCATCAAATAACTACAGAGGGAACAACTCACCTTATCGCCGGGTCGGCAGGTACTTATCAAGCAAAATTCTTGTTATCGTCACAAAATAAAAAGTATATAGATATGTCTATCGACGCGTCGGGTGGCTCAAACATTCCTATCACCGAAACGCAACAGATTTCGGCAGTTGCCATTTCAACACGGATTCCGGAATTTTGGAAAGATTCTCCGAGACTATGGTTTATTCAAGCGGAAGCTGTCCTTGATCCGCAGCATATGTCCGATGAAACAAAATACCAAATGATTATTACAAAACTGGGGAAAGATGTCATCCAGCAGATTACTGATTTAGTGAGTGATCCGCCTGCCACCAAGAAGTACGACTCACTAAAGCGGAAATTATTATCCATTTATGAGGAGTCAGAAGACAGAAAAATCAAGAAACTCATCAGTGAAATGGAGTTGGGTGATCAAAGACCTTCCCAATTACTAAGGCGAATGAAAACGTTAGCAAGAGGCCGGATTACGGACGAAACTTTGATTGTACTATGGCAAAATCATCTTCCAACTTCGGTACGTGGTATCCTGACTGTGGCGAATTCCAAGGATTTGGATATACTGGCATCGATCGCAGACAAGGTAATAGAGACCGTGACTCCTGGACAGAGCATTGCAGCAGTGCACGAGAAGCCTAAGACTGGCAATGACGAGGCACTGATTGCCGAAATTTCCAAGATGGCTGACAGAATTAAGAAGCTGGAAACTAATACGAGGGGACGATACAGGAGCAGAAACCGTAGGTGGTCTAGATCCAGGTCACGTAATCAGAGCAATACACGTAGGCGAACTCCAGAGAATCCTAATTGGTTGTGTTTCTACCACTTCCGGTACCGGCAGAGGGCAAACAAGTGTGAGAAGCCTTGCAACTGGAAGAAAAGCAACTCCAGTACGGAAAACTAGGTACCGTGTTGTCGGCGACGGGAGGCAGCAACGGGTATGTAAACCACCGTCTATGTATCAGAGATAGAACCTCCAATTTGAATTTTTTAATAGACAGCGGTGCTAACGTGTCTGTGCTACCTCGGACCGTAGTAAATAAGAAGGAATATTCTCAAAGTGATCGATATATATTATACGCGGCCAATGGGACAGAAATACGTACTTATGGTATTCATTTTATGGTATTAGATTTTAATTTACGACGAGCATTTCGTTGGATGTTTATTTTAGCGGACGTTAAGCAGCCAATACTAGGCGCTGACTTATTAGCTAATTTTAAATTACTTATAGATTTAAACGGCCGTAGATTGATCGATCAGGTAACCAACTTAAGCGTATTAGGTAACATATCAAGTAGTTCTGAACCAACACTGAGAACTATTACGAATGAATGTCCTTATCATGATTTATTAAATAAGTACCCGGATTTAACAAAACCTGTTTCGTATAAAGAAAGCAGCAAGCATGGAGTACGTCACGTCATTGAGACTACGGGACCACCAGTGCGTGCGCGAGCAAGACAGCTACCACCAGACAGGTATGTTAAAGCTAAGAATGAATTTAGAATAATGCAAGAATTAGGGATTTGTAGGCCGAGTAATAGCCCTTGGGCAAGTCCTTTACACATAGTTCCTAAAAAAGATGGTAACATTAGAGCATGTGGAGATTACAGACGTTTAAATGCTATTACAAAACCGGATAGATATCCAGTCCCACGTTTACAGGATTTTACTTATGTAGTAGCTGGTAAAAAAGTTTTTTCTAAGTTAGATATAAATAGAGCCTATAATTGTATACCAGTATCAGATTCTGACATAGAGAAAACAGCCGTGATTACCCCCTTTGGTTTGTTTGAATATACTTGTATGCCGTATGGTTTGAGAAATGCTGCACAGACATTTCAACGGTTTATGCATCACACCGTTCTGAATGGGTTGGAATTTTTATTTAATTTTGTTGATGATATAATTATAGCGTCAGATGATGAAATTCAACACAAAGAGCATTTAGAGCAAGTTTTTAAAAGATTTAACGAGTTTGGCATAACAATAAATTTTTCTAAATGTAAATTTGGCCAAAAAGAATTAGATTTCTTAGGATATAAGGTGTCACCAGAAGGAATTCAACCTTTGGAAGATAAAGTTAAAGCCATTATTGAATTTCCTAAGCCAAAAACTGTAGATGAAATGAGACGATTTTTAGGCATGTTGAATTTTTACAGAGCTCATATACCTCATTCGGCTGAACATCAATCAGAGTTAAATAAATTTTTAAAATCTTCAAAACGCAAAGATAAAACACCAATCGCATGGACACCAGAAGCAGAAAAAAGTTTTGAACAGTGTAAAATAGATCTTAAAAACGCAGCATTATTAAGTTATCCGGATAGTGAAAGTCCTTTAGCTTTAATGACGGATGCATCGGACACATGCATTGGCGCCGTCTTACAGCAAAAAGTAAATAATACGTATCAACCTTTAGGATACTTTTCAAAAAAATTGAATGAAGCACAGAAAAAGTACAGTACCTATGACAGGGAATTGCTAGCTATTTACTTATCAATTATACATTTTAGAAATATGGTAGAAGGTCGAGAACTCACTGTTTTCACGGACCATAAACCTTTAACCTTTGCTATGAGTAAGTTAGGTACTAATAGGGAAACCGCAAGACGAGCTAGGCAAATCATGTTTATTAGTGAATTTACCACCCAGATTCGTCATATAAGTGGTAACAATAATATAGTAGCAGACACGTTATCAAGAATCGAGACGATAACATGTCCAACGATTATAGACTACTCAGAACTAGCTAGAGCGCAGGAAGTAGATGAACAGCTTGCGAAATTATTAAATGAACCACATGACACAAACAGTCTTCAATTCAAGCGTATGAAATTTTTTGACACCGATAATACCATCGTCACCGAAATTTCTAGAGACATAGTAAGACCCTACTTACCCAAAGAATTTCGCCGCACAGTTTTTGATTCTTTGCACGATTTAAGTCACCCAGGTATTAGAGCAAGTGTCAAATTAGTTAGTGAAAGGTATTTTTGGCCTAACATGAATCAAGATGTAGCTAGATGGACAAAAACCTGTGTGAAATGTCAAAGAGCAAAGATTCAAAGACACACTGTATCGGATCTTGGGACATTTCAACCAACAAATCGCTTTCAACAAATACATTGCGACTTAGTAGGTCCATTGCCCGAATCGCCTGAAGGACATAAATATTTGGTAACAATTATAGACAGGTACACGCGTTGGCCAGAGGCTTTCCCCATAAAGGAGATGACAGCCGAAGTAGTGGCACAAGTTCTGTATGATGGTTGGATAAGTCGTTTCGGATGCCCAACTAAAATCACTACAGACCAGGGTAGGCAGTTTGAGAGCAATCTCTTTAGTCAACTCATGAAACTATTAGGGGCACAGAGGACCAGAACTAGTCCTTATCATCCACAAAGTAATTCAGCTGTTGAGCGTTGGCATAGGTCACTCAAAACAGCTCTCAAGGCTCGATTAACTAACAAATCATGGGTTTCAGAACTGTCTACAGTCATGTTAGGTTTACGCACAGCAATTAGGTTAGATTCAGGCGTAACAGCAGCTCAAATGGTATACGGTGACAACATAAGGTTACCAGGGGATTTATGTGAAAGTAAAAGTCAAATTGTTCCTTGTGACGATCATAATTATGTATGTAAATTAAAAGAAATCATCAACGGATTGAAGCCGTCATTGAGAGAGCATAAGTCACCTGGCAAAATATTTGTGCATAAAGATTTATTAAGTAGTGAATATGTATTTCTCAGAAATGACGCAGTACGGAAACCATTACAACCGCCTTACGATGGTCCATATCGCGTCATTAACAGAAATGGTAAAGTATACCGCATTCAATTACCAAATAGGCAAATTTCTGTATCAATCGATCGTTTAAAACCGGCTTATGTACTTAATGAAGATACGGACATAAGTATAAGTAACGAAACTCAGTCAAAAAATGATAAAAAAATAAAGACACCCAAGTTAACTAAAAAGGTAAGTATACAAACAGACACTACTGAAAAATCGAATTTCGTAACAAGATCAGGAAGAATAATCAAAAGGCCAATCAGATTTTTTTAAAATGAAAAACAAAATTTTAAAGATATATTATATAATATAAACATTATATTCATATTAATTTATCCTACAGCTCAACTACACTTCTGTACTTACGTTTTGTATGTTGCATTTTCGCTTAAACACACTTACGTGAGAACATTGTTGAGTAATTAATTAGGTATCAGAAATATAGAAAAATCACGTAGCACAAAGTATATAGAATATAGTATTTCTGTAGCATTGAGCATTGTGCCAAAATTTTGAACTTCGTTATTGTCAACTACAATTAATTCTTCTTAATTATTTTAACCATACAACAACATAACATGGGTTCAAGTCAAACTAAGGAAAATGTTTTCGTCACTGAAAATCTATCGAACATTGCAATTGACAATAAGTTGAACATTCTTGGAATTGTCATGATTATCATGACAGTCGTATTTACAATTACCTTGTGCTACTGCGTGAAACGGCGTTGTATAAAAAGTGTCAGAAAATGGATGTGGAAGGAAGTTGTCGGCACCTCAACCCTACAAAATATAAAAGTTGACACTCGACAACCACAACAATCCGTCACAACGAGTGCAACGCCCAAAGTTGTGTTTACCTGATATATCAATCTCGGTACGTTTATGTTTAGTATATAAGTATAGTGTTTTAAGATATTTTTATCCACTCGTAGGACGTTGGTAGGTACTTACGTGTCGTATTTACGACGATGCCAAGAGTGAATAATAATAAAATCCGCAAACTGCATCAAAAGTTTATTGACATAAAAGTGTTACAAACTTGGCTGACACACTGCCGTGTGTCTAGATTATTTTAAGATAAACTTGTTGTATTTGAGGTTAAACATAAAAGTAAAGACTTGTAATTGTAACAATGCAGGATAAAATATTTTTTCACTTATATGTAATTATATCTTAAAAAGTACCTATCTTGAAACCTGAATTCAGTTAATCTCAACACCATATCTCAATCAATGCAATACTTGTATTCATTTTCATTTCATGTTATAATCAGAACAATTGCACTATCATGTTATGACTGTAAGCGAACCCGATACTTTTGTTATTCAAGTAGTAAAGTGTGTGTAAGCAAATAGTTTCACGCGGGCCGGCAGAGCACCTACTAATGGTTGTTGTAACCGATTGTAAAAGTAATGTAATGTTAGTTATGCTTTAAACATTCGATTTTGTAAAAAGTGTATATTTTTTTTTAAAAAAAGGAGGGAAGTTATATAGGTGTACCTATATGATGTTCATATGTCACGTCAGCAATCTGACTGCGCCGTGCGCCCAGTTGTTCCCTGCCTGTCGACTCGTGCTAGTGTGTATAACTGTAGATGTTTCTATCCCTTGATTATTGATCATTTGTGAATCGTGGAAAGTGCGATAAATAAATATATAGTGAACCTAATTCGGACTATAATTGATGGACCCTCGTACCCTTACACCACGTGCACATACACACACGTATAGACTACACACATACTCAAAAGCCTCTTACGACATCCAAAACAAGAGATGGAAAGGTCCTATTCTAGGCCGAAGGTCACGCGGCGTGCTGTTAAAGTACTACGTAATAGTAATGATTTTATTGGGTAAAAATAATAATTTGATAACATTTCTATGGGACCAATTGATATGAATGCCCTTTCAATCAAAAAAAGAATTTTCCAAATTGGTCCAGGCATCTTCAAGTAATCGGTAAACATACTTAGAAAATCTAATTGATAACTTCCTCCTTTTTTAAAGTCGGTTGATAACAGGCGAATATCATACATGATGAAAATGTAGGTTCCTAAGTTATGCATGATGCATACGACGAGGCTGACGAAGTTTAATGTTCCAGTAATCATATTATTGAGCTAACAAACATTGCCGACATCAAGAGGCTACACCTACAGTTTGAGCATAGAGCACGTATAGTATTAAATTAGTTTGAGGCTCGAGAGAGCAAAGTTCCTGGGAATTCTCATTGGCGCTGTTTCTGAACTGTGTATTTGCTATGGTTATAATTTAGGCGCTGCGCAAGCTATCTCTATCCTTACGAGTATTCAAAATACGAAAAATTGTAGAGAAGTATATAGTCAATAGGTAATTTTAAGGCAAAACGGATGAAAGGATGGAAATATTCGTCATTATCGCAAAAAAATGTGAGGTTTCCATCTTCTTCATAAGGCTGACGGACAGTTAAGGCATACAGACTTGTCATAGTACTCTATTAACATAAGTTACTGTAAGCCAAATTATTTTTATACAAGTAGATTTTTAGACACATGCATATATGTGTTAAAGAGGAGCTCGGTGGCCCAGCGGGAGTGCGCATTACTAGCGCTTTCGCAAGTTAAGCGACACCGGGCGTCGTCCGCACTTGGATGGGTGACCACAAGTGGCACAATAATTTCTTGAGCTCCTCCGTGCTTCGGATGGCACGTATAAGCCGTTGATCCCGGCTGTCATCATTGTATGGCAGTCGTCAAACTATGTCAGATGCCTTTAGGCAGCCTGAAAAATCTGACACCAGAGTTGGCCACTTACATACACGAAAAAAAAGCGGTATTGGCGGCAGACACACAACTGACTGATACAAAATTAAAGGTATATCAAATGTCAAACATGACGTGAGTTAAAAAGCTGCGTTTGGTTTCACGTACTACGAATACAACAATCAGCATAGCGAATCGAACACAGGCCCTCGAGGCGAGATGACGGGCGAGCGTGGTAGCCAAGAAGCAAAGGAGGCTTCAAGTGGAAGCACGAGCGTCGTCTCCTTAAGTTTCATGTTCAACCACGCTCAAATTAGCTGGCAGATTAAGATTTAACTAATCACTGTTAGGCGTGGGATATTAAAAAGGCCATAAACGGAATCAATCATCCGGTTTTTTGGCTATCGTAATACCCTTGTTATTTATTGTCAAGTATATTGTTGTGTAGTGTACTAGTGGCGTTGGGTGAGAATTTGGAATAATACAGTTAATAAGCCGTTACATGTTCGGCTTATAATTCGCATATTTTTATTTTCATTCACTTAGTGTAAGTAGTATGTCTCTGAGCGTGTTTATACAAAATTTGTGATAGTCAAACTATAGTCAATTTATTATAAAAAAAAATATTATAGTATTTCAATCTAGTCAGTTTATTTCCAATGAAAATAGTAAATGGATATTTTAATGCGGTGCGCCGATACACGCAGGTGAAGGTTGATGTTAAATGCGTATATGACATATGTTAGAAACCGTAAAGGGAACTCGATGGGAATCGGCTTCATAGGAGGTCTCTACATAGCTAGCGTTGCCAGGCGTCCGGATAAAGCCGGACATAGTTAGGCTTTTTGATTGCGTGTCCGGCCAAAGTAAACGGTCCGGCTTGTTCGGCTTTTTTAGGCTAATTAAATTTTGGAAACGAGCGAGCGCCGAGCGCGAACGCGGGCCAGTCGACTGTAGGTCGCTCCCGTGGAATTTAAGAATACCATGATTCATATAATTAGAATTTAAGAATTTAAAAATGTTGATAAATGTTTAAGTATCTAGAATTTAATTTTGATTGATGATTTTATTTGGTTGATTAATAATAAAACAATTAGATTGATTTGGCATTCGATTTTATTTATATTTCATTAGAATTTAACATGATTTATGGTAATAATCAAAAAACTTGATTCTTCATTCAATTTTTTTGTCGTACGTGCTTATAACACTGACGCACCAAAATCTCAATAATGTAGGGTGTCCGGCCAATTTACCCAAATGTCCGGCCAAATTGGCTGGTCTGTCGGGCTATTAGGTTCGGTGACCTGGCAACCCTATACATAGCACACACTCTTTGGGTCTTGCGCCTCGGGCTCTGTCCACTTGCAGTCGCAATACCCAAAATGCTCTGTCTGTCCCATTGTGGGGAAAGACGTAACGGTGTATAAACTAAGCCAATACCGTGATATTGATTCAGTTAGTTTGCTAATGGATTGACGAGAGCGCTGACGTCACCGCTCTCACAACTTATCACGTGACGTCACGCTTGCTCTAATTACGTAGCGATCGCGGATGCTACGAGTACGTTCGTGTAATTATCTGACATCTGGAATTAATTTTTTTGGATTTATGACGTTGGCTTTTACGACACAAATGGCATTTTTCCGAGAAAATAAGGCTTAAGAGCGGCCTTCCCGTCTTACTTTTCATACAAACGCTCGTACGTGATTATGGCGTTGTATCTGAAAACTTTTGAACTAACAGATATCTTGTGCACTATTTCTAGGTTTCTATTAAAATAAAAAATGAATATTTGGGAAAACAAGTTCAGTATACGCCTCCAAAAATCTGCTTTTCTGCACAAATTTTACCTGAACTTCGACCGTTCATAAAGTACTCATTAATTATAAAAATAACAAAAATATTTCGATAGAAACCTCGCAAGTGTAATGAAAATTTTAAATAAAAAACATTTACTTCACAAACTTTTAAGGCTTACTGACAAAAACGTATATCCTGGAACAAGTTTTATGAAATTTCTGCACCCTATGAATAGTTAATATTTGTTCAATGGATAGTTAATAATAATCCTAATTTCATTCAATACAGTGCAAACCGTGCTCTAAGGCGTTATCTCTCTCTTTTTGGTTTGCCTTTTTTTTAGCATTGCCCTGGATGAAAAAACAAGCTTTTCGAAATATGCTCGCGTTGACGACAGAGCCGCCGGGAAGGGCCGCCTTAAAAAAATACGGACAAATAACACAGATTGAGCTAGCCCCAAAGTAAGTTCCAAACTTGTGTTATGGGATACTAGCTCAACGATACTATATTTTATAACAAATACATATACAGATAAACATAAAAATGGCACTCTCTATTTATAATATTATATTACAAACATGCTCTTCCATAGTATTATGTGTAGAGTAGATCGCTGGGTGAGCCATATGTATGACTACCAAGTTGCATAAAAAAAAACCTTTGATTATATAAAACATTTTAACGGTTCTGTAACCACAAGACTGCTGTCCGTCCATCTTTCTGTCACCAGACTGTATCTCATCGACCGTGATAGCTAGATGTTGTTTTCACAGATGATGATTTCTGTTCCTGCTATCTATATCAAAAGACACAGAATAAAATAAATATATAAGGAGGGCTCCCATACAAAAAACGTGATTTTTTTATAAATAATGGTACGGAACCCTTCGTTTGCGAGTCCGACCGGCACTTGCCTGGCTATTTACTGTACCAACGTCATCGAAATTCACTTGACGACCAGCGAAGCTTCATTTACTAATTAGATGACGTCACGCGAAGTTTATGGCAGAAGGGCGACTTAACACGTAACAAATGTGAAAGTATATCTTATGTTAATGTCCGTGCTTCGGAAGGCAGGTATAAACAGTTGGTCCCAGCTGTCATTATTGTATGGTAGTCGTCAAGCTATCTGTCACCAACGTTGGCCACTTACACACGAAAAACAACAACAATGTTAGCTGTCGTCGTAAATAAGACTACAGTCAAATAACAGTTCTAGCTTTTTGCTCTCCGCTTTGCACGGTCTTTGGCATTTACCTAATTTCCTATCACTTTTTTCTATACAGAGAGGTTGCCTGGAAGAAATTGCTCAGCGATAAGGCCGCCTTTTGCGCATTTCCTAGTTTTTAATATAATTATGTCGTGTATTTTTTTATTTTGTGCGCAATAAAGGGTATCGTATTGTATTGATTGACCATTGACGTGCTGCCAGCGTGGCTCAGGTAGCTAAGAAAGCAACCGGGAACAAGCTCAGATGAACATAATAAGCCTCATTCACAGAAATCACAGGGTTCATTTACATTAAGTAGGTTGTAAATTGGCTTGTACTGTACCAAGTGTTTGTAAGGGGCGAGGGGACACTGGTCGTCCCGTTCGGCAAGTTAAATTCGAGTACCATAAGGGTTCTTCATTTACTAATCACATAACGTCACGCGGCGCGGTGGTAAACAGTGTTTTGGAGTAGACGATGAATAAATATAAATAAATATATGATAGGGACAAATAATACTGACTGAGTTAGCCCCAAAGTTCAAGACTCGTGTTATGGGATACTAACTCCTATACTATATTTTATAACATATATAGATAAACATCCAAGACCCAGGACAATTTGAAAAAGATCATTTTCCAACTCCAAAAGACCAATTTGCCCTAACCGGGGATCGAACCCGGGACCTCTGGTTGAACTTGGCAGGTTTTATTAAATAGGTTAATTTAATTATTAATTATATAAATAATAAATTTAATCATACAATTAATCAAGTGTTACGTACAGCACGAAAACCTGCCAAGTTCAAGTCTTGGGAATGGCAAATGTTTACCAGTGGATCAGGCTGTTAATGAAGATGATCATGATCGATTTTAAAGTGCATCTAAACTTGGCATTGATTGGATTTCAACTCTTTTTAGCCGAACAATTAGCCGATAGGAACTTGGCCCCCTTTTTAACACGTATGTTTTTGGTGGGATTTATTTTACAAGTTATCAATGCCTATCATTAGACCTATTTAGGTAACAGGCAAACGGCCCACCTCATCATAAGTGTATAAAGGTTTGCCAAACGTGTAAGTACATACTTCACAGGTATGTACAATGCGACACAAATAAGTTGAACAAGAATGGCGGACTTCAAAGCATTTTTGTACAAATTCCCGGTACCTAGGTTGAACCGAAATGGCGTTTAGCGGCGCAGGTACAAATAATGCGCCGACGACCGCCATTTGGTCCAATTTACGTGTCGGGAATATGTACAAGAATGCTTTGAAGCCCGCCATTTTTGTTCAACTTATTTGTGTTGCATTGCACTCATCTAACTATTTCTGACCATTCTACCAAAGCTCTCGAAATAGGGCTATCGAAATGCCTTGGGGGGAAATCGGCAGATTGTAAAGTAGTTTATTTGCCAGGCAAATTAAAAAAAACACCTCGACGACACCATCTAGTGCTTTGCGATCAATAGGTGACCAACATATAACTAATATTTCCTCTTGAAAAGGTCTGCGAGTTCGGGTTTTTCATGCTCACTAAAATTTCCAATCCGGCTGTGGCGTCGCTGGTCGGGTCGTTGGATTCCCTCTAACATGGTTGAGTTTAACGAGGGCTGATCCGTGCGTCAACTCGTAAACGGGTGCTGCCGGGAGGGACTGGTCAGCTCGGCTTCGCTTTTTTTGACTACTTAATATTTTTTATTACGCAATTTATGTTTGTTTACTTGTTCGCAAGCATTACATGTTATGATGTGTCAACATTGTATTATATTATAAGTATTTGTTAATTAAAATACAATAATAATTATATGACAAAGCCCTTCTGGCGAGTAGGCGACCAATACTGTGAAAATGAGTTTCTTTCGGCGTTTCTTCTCAGCAGTGGTCGTTACCAAGCGCTGGTATCGGTAGCTTTTCTTAAAAAATAAATTAAATTTTAATATACTTTACACGTAACGTAAATTATACTTATTGACGTGTAACAGTGCCTTTTGAGGTCTAATTACTGAATAAACATTTGAATCTTTGAATTTTAGTGATTAGTGGCGGAACTACATTTTCCAACTGATGTTAAGTAAGTCGAATTGATATCCGTAACGCCATCAATTGTTTGCCAGAAAAAAAAAAAAACGTCGGGGTTTTTCAAGCGTTAACCCCGATAAGTATAAACAGTTGATCCAATTTTCATAAAACAATGCTAAGAACCATTGCAAGGGAACCTTGCTTTTACGTAAAACTACCGTATCGGAATCGGTCGATCCGTTCGAGCGCTACGATGCCACAGACAGAAAGACATTAGCGTCAAACTTTGTGACGACGGTCCTCGTGCACCGCACCGCACCCTGCGCCGCCCATATAAAAGCGGTAGCGAGCTGGACCGCGTCCTTTTTCGACCACTGGTGAAGCCAGGCTGCAGTACACCGAAGCTGAGTAATTCCTATCATCCTGGGCCGACGAACCTCGTGGCCTGCTAACCCACGACCCCTATCTGTGACTATTTTCAGTGTTCTTTTCCTAAATTGTTAAAATTTGAATTAAAAAGTTTGTTATTCTTAATATTGTTTCTTTTCAATAAATCTTATCGCCACAACATAAAACACCGCTTTTTTTGTCGGAGACTAAAAATTGTTTTCAAAATTATAACAAATGAATATTCAGATATTCAGAAAATCCGTATTTGCTTGCACCGTAAGTGAAAAATATACAGATTGGACCAAAACAACATCTTCCGAGAGAAGCGCGATAAATATGAAGAAATAACAAATAAAAAGTGTTTGTTTAGTTTCCATCTATTGTGAATACAAGCTTAGTCGTAAAAACTACACGTTCCATACTTCGCACACCAGTTCCAGTAATAAATGGAAGTAGGGCATTCGAATTCTGCCAGAAGGGCTGGCAGCTGCTACTTCTGGCATTATCAGGCCTTTGTCACTCCCCGTTTAGGCATAGAAAATATACCTACATTTTTACTATGCGCGCGGCGACCACTCCGGAGGGGAAAATTCAGTTACATGTATCGTTTGTCCAGAGTGGTAAGACTGAAATTGGCTTGCAATGGATGTCTAGGTATCTAAACAAAGACGTGACGAGTTCTGACGCGAGCTAAATTAAACCATAGCGCTAACCACATTAAGGAGATATTTCTTCGAATTTATTTTCTGAGTAAGACTTCTGTACGTGAGTACTAGTACTTATTCTGTGACATTATTGACTTACAGATTCAAAATGGTGTGTTTCCATAGCTCATTATTCTCGATTGGGCAAAAGTGCTATTTTTAAAACGCGAAGTCAGCACACGAATGGTTTCTTCCATACACAATACCGTCAGTTTAGTGATTTCGCGTTTGCAAAATGTCACCACAGATACTCGTATGCTGAAACTACTCGTAAGTTGGGATCCCGTGATTGATTTTGACGAAAGTACGATTTTTACAAGTCTAGCTTCGGCATGACTTGTAAAATACCAGTATGCTCTTCAACTGCGAAGAGAAGGTAGCCCAGATAGCGATGCCACAAAGCTAACAATACTGCTAAAATCTAATTCAACTAAAATCATTCCTCCTTTAATCTAAAGTTGATTGTAAAGGAAGTGTGCTTTATTGTAATAGGGTAACTTGTAGCATAGGGCCTTGCCCATCAGGTCATCAGGCTGGGTAGGGACCAATACTGAACTGGCTTTCTTTCGGCGTAATCTTCCCAGCAATGGTCGTTCCGAAACGCTAGTAGTTTTTATATAAGTAGATAATCCGGAAACTCAACTGACCTCATCTTAATCAACGATGATGTTTTGAATAGTCCTTTAGAATGTTCAGAAAGTAGACTTACCTGAAAACACACTGGTACACACAGACATCAGAAAATATGCCTCAGCACGCACTGGTTGGAATTATTTAAGGACAGTGTTTCAGCCCTAGCGAACACGGGACAGCAGCTAAAAGCTACTTACCACGCTCTGGCAAATGGACGTGTGGTTACCTGCAATTAATAAGGGATACATATTAATATTGGCCAGGATAAAGTGCTTCAATGAATTAATAAACAACGCAACAGGTAATACAGCAACAAGTGCTATAGAGGTACAAACAGTTACACAACATGAAATATAAAGAGCGCCTGTTGAAGAAACTTTAAAAATTGATTTCCTGAACAAATTTTTGACTTGTTTGATCAGGATGCTTGATTATTAAATGCTATCTCTATTTGTGTTTTTGTGGTGAAATAATTATAATTCATCAAAGAAAGTTCTTTAAATCTGGGCTATATAAATGTAAACTAATAGAATTCTGGGGTTTAGACGAAGTCAAGAGGTTACTGAGATATGGTGTTATAACGGACTTAGGAGTTTCGAAGTTTACAGTTCCGGGTGAGGTAGAAATAGGCCTGCATAGTGGGCATAATTCCTTATTGAAATGATAACATCCAATGCTGCAAAATTTCAGAACCAATACAATTTTCAATTTATTTTAATGAAGTCGGCGCAAAATGTCTTTTCTTTTCAATTTTCTCTATTCGGAGTTTTACCTTCATCTACTTCCAGGATTCCTTCGTCCGTTTCTAGAACCGAAAATTTCAAAATATGTCAGATAAATAATAAAATTATTAATTTGTCTTTTTGAAACAATTTCAATTTGAGCTTTTTGGAGGTCGCGGCCGGCTCGCGCCGCTTGTGGAAGCCCGCACGGGACTTGAAAGCTGTGTTATCACGAGTGGCGATAGTACTGATACCGCAGTCAAAGATAACATCGAAAATTAAAGTACGCTCGAGCAGAAAGCAAAGTTAGTTACACCTTTTTGTTTTAACTCCTTTTTAGGTTATTTTGTTCTATGATATAAGGCTTCTATGGATTCCGCTACTTGGGCCTAGATTAAGGGGCTACCTGAATTTTTCGGGGTCCAGTGCTGCCCCCCATTTGAAATAAATCATTTAAAAAGAAAAGGAGATATTTTTTAAAACTTAGCTTTGATATAACCCTAGATAACCCTTCAAACTATTTTATGAACTACTGTTTATATTTTAAAGTGAGAACGTGTAGCTTTTTATAGCATTTTTGCTAAAAGTGGCCGTTTTTCGCAAAAATGCTATAAAAAGCTACACGTTCTCACTTTAAAATTCAAAATTCAAATGTTTATTCAGTAATTAGACCTTTACAGGCACTTTTACACGTCAATAAGTATAATCTACATTACGTGTAGTTTATATTGAAATTTAATTTATTTTAAAGAAAAGCTACCGATACCAGCAGTAAAATATAAACAGTAGTTCATAAAAAAGTTTAAAGGGTTGTCTAGGGTTATATCAAAGCCAAATTTTAAACAATATCTCCGTTTCTTTTCAAATGATTTATTTCAAATGGGGGCAGCACTGGACCCCGAAAAATTCAGGTAGCCCCCTAATGTCTTAGAGACCTACATTCTGAAGTTTCAGTTACGGAAAATTCCTAAGAAATAAATAATTATGACTATTACTACAAGATTATTGTCACTTTAAGACAAATGATTTTAGACTTTCGCAGTCACCAGTCGCAGTGAAGGCTAGGGTCGCTGAAATATCTGATACAGAATAAAATCAATCGCGGTAAGTCCCTTTAATTCCATAATGTGATTAATAATTCTTAGACAATGACCCTGCAGTGGAACGGTTGAATGCTTTCTTATTCCCCGGACGTCTATCCACCATCAAGAGCAATAGCGAATGAAGTTTTCCAAAATATAGTAGAACTAGCTGTAACCCGCGACTTCGTCCGCGTAGAAGGCTGGAAAATGTTTGTAATATGATTTTTATTTGTTTTTTTTTTTGCGTTATTAATTTTTTTCATGACATATGAATTATTTTGTTAAAAATTTAAAATGTTTTAATACTTTTTCAATAAAACAATCTTTATAAAAGCCTAGCGAGCGGACCCAAAGAACCTTGTCGAGCTCCCGCTCCGCTCAAACACGTCATGTTTCTCGCTTCGTCGAAAATTGACGAAAATTCATACAAACTTGTAACCCCTATTTCACCCCTATAGGGATGTTATTTTTAAAATCTAATGAATGCATTATTATTTTCTACTAACTACTAAAATACATAAAAAAAACATGTCTCACACTTTCCATTAAAAACATGTCTCACACTCACACTTTACATTAAAAACATGTCTCACACTCACACTTTAAAAATTACGAAGTTTTATACAAACTGGCAACCCTTATTTCACCCCCTAAGGGATGGAATTTCCAAAAATCATTTCTTAGCGGACGTCTCCTAGTCACAATCTACCTATGTGCAAAATTTTATATTCATTGGCTAAGTAGTTTTCGCGATTTCGTGATGAGTGAGTGAGTGATTTTCGCTTTTATCTATATAGATAGCCCGGTGGAGAAACGCTTCTAGACAACTATATTTCCAGACGAAAGAATGCGAAGAGTTTCATTGTACCAAAGAAACGTATTAAACGTATTATGTAGCTACAATTTCAAAATATTTTGAGAATCTTTCCTGAGCTTTTTTTATAAAAGACCATTGTTTTTTTTAAAGTTTTTCAGAGTTTAAAAAAGATCATTGTATTTTGGTGTCGAGTGTATGTTATCTGATCGATCTCTACCGGCTTTCGTTGGATATGGTCGTGCTGAGCTTTGTTTGCTTGTGGCTCTGGTTTGGCGGACACGTCGCACATGGGAGCCCAGGTGAGTACCGACAGCTTACAGGAAACGATCAGACAAATACTGTTTCCATGGACTTTTGATGCTATCAGTTAGTTCACCTGATAATACGAGTATATGGCTACATTTATGTTCGGTGAGCTGCAGAGTGATGTACAGAGGCCTATTCCTAGCAGTGGGCGATTGAAGACTGCGGATAGTGATTAGTATGAGAATGCTCTTAAGATACAAGTTCTCGTATAAAATTGTGTTTGAACAGCTCTTATGTTGGCATCACAGTATCTTAGTTACCTTTTTAATAAATACTTTTATAAAGTAGACACTTAGCCTCTTCCGAGACTTTTCAAAATAACTGATATACAAACCAACGAAATGTTCAACAAATGTTGGATTCCAAACCTACGTTTACTCCTACAATGCTCCGTTATTAATAGATAAGTATTATTTTTCAGGTACACAGAAAATAAAAAAACACTCTGTCAAAATGCGATGGACGGAGAACATTCTGTTGCTTTGCGCTTTTCTGGTCTCTACTTGGGGTCAAACGAACACTATTTATGAAAATTTAGATATGCCAGAGAACAAAACAAATGAGAGCAAAATAGAAGTTCCCGTCGACAGCATGAGAACCAATGACGGAGAGTCCAATGAAGGTACTCTAATGCCAGAAAGTCTAAGTACGGAGAATCAAAGCCCAGATAATGAAAATGAAGACGTGGCTATACCACACAATGATACTGCGGAAACCAGTACACCAGATAATGATACACCGGAACATGAAACTTCCGAGATTGACGATCAACCTGTCCCAGACGTCTCTTTGACTTCTAGTGAAGAAAAACAATCCATTGATGAAGAAACACAGACATCGAACGAAGACAGTGAGATTGAGCAAGAACAGTCTGAAGAGGGAGTGACGGAGGAATCCATAATAACAACAGCACATGGTCCCGTTCAAGGACATGTCTGGAATGAATCACCTGACATAATAAGCTTTCTCGATGTTCCTTATGGACATATTTCGTCATTCTTTCAGGTAAATACAACGATACACATTTGTTTTGAAATTAAATTCAAATTGTTAAAATAGAAATAGAAATTTGTCATACTTTATTTTCAGGCACCTGAGCCGCCAGAATCCTGGGAAGAGACCCACCATGTGGATACACATAGCAAACACTGCCCTCAAGTCCAAATAAAAGAAGAGACTGCAGCTGCTGAAGTAACTGGAGACGTAGATTGTTTGACTCTGAGCATTTTCGTTCCGAAAGATGCCGAAAACGTGAGCGTTTTGTTCCATATTCACGATGGGAACTTTATTTATGGCAGTGGCGATCCTTTAATCTATGGCCCGGAGTATCTAGTAACGAGAGGCATTATTTTGGTTCTGCCAAATTACAGGCTTGGCCCTCTTGGGTTCCTGTGTTTGCAAAATGAGACAGCCCCAGGAAATGCTGCTTTGAAAGACTTGACTCTAGCATTAAATTGGACGAAGACGAACATAGCTGCATTCGGCGGAAATCCTGACAATATTGTTGTGAGCGGCGATGGCACCTCTGGCGCTTTAGCGGGATATCTGGCACTCGCTCCCGCGTCAAAGGATTATGTTTCAAAAGTGATAGCAGAGACTGGATCTGTAGTCTCACACTGGGCTATAGACAGGGATCCAATCACTACAGCAACGGCGCTTGTTGAGAGGATCAGAACTGCTTATAATGAACTCAGTTTTAATGAAAGTTTGTTTCTTGACATTGAAATAGAGAAGTTGTTGCTGGGTGCACAAGGGATACATTTACGTCCTTGCGTCGAAAAGGGATCTTATCCATTTATATCAGAGTCACCGTGGTCAATACTTCACGAACAGAAAATAAATACCTCATTTATGATAGGTTCAGCTAGTTTTGCCGGACTTCACGAAGCCTTAAGTCACGATGATGATAGTATTTCGCATCTGAATGAAGACTTTGGGAACTTAATCCCCGATGATTTACTTTTTGAGAATGGGAGAGACGAAATGCTAGAAGTTGCCAAAAAAATCAAGACTCAATACTTTGGAGAAAGTGACATTAGTTTGAATTCAAAGGAGCTCGCTTTAGTTTATACTGATGCCTCGTATTTGGGTCCACTTGTTCGCGCAGCGAGGGTATTGGTGGAAGCAGGGGCTCCAGTGTTCTTCTACGAGTTTGCGTTTGTGGGCGCTCTGAATAGAGAGCTCACAGCGCTGGGCAGCGAAGTGAACGGGTCCGTGAGGGGAGACATCGTGGGATACTTGTTCACACAGGGTGGCCAAGTGCCAGAAGTGGGTTCCAGTGAAGAACAAATGGTCAGCTTGATGACGGAGTTGTGGATCAGCTTTATAAATAACGGGTGAGTAATTAAGAGATAAAGAGTATTTTGTTTCTACGGTAATGTTATTTTTTGGAGTTGTTTATTACTTATTATTGAGATAAAAATGTGCATTGTGAGTACGACTGACGAACTGAACTGAACACTTGTAGTAGTTTGACTTTGTCCTTTGCTTCTTTGTGTTGTATGCCGTTTCCGAAGGCGCTTTAAGCACTAAAATTGGCTAGAACAGGCAAACATTTTGAAGTGACTGTAATCTATGATGATTATTATACTTACTTTAAAATATTATAAACAATTGGAGCACGACAAAAACTTGTCTAATCCTATTAGGAGCCCACTCGTGTGGAACAACGCAAAGCTATATCGATTAATTTATTATATTTTTCTATAATCTATAAAGTAATAACAATTATGGGATTCATTTATGTATGATAAGTAACAAAATGTTGGATGAAATATGTCCGAATGAGGATAAAAAAGGTGGAAAACCTGCTGTGACGTGAAGAAAAAAAAACAAGGAATTTAGATTTTATCTATAATTTGATAATTATAGGTGAAATCTTCGTTGGTCTTTTTATGGTTTCGTAGTAAGCAAGGAACGCTTATAATTTCGCCATCTCTGTCTGTCCTCGGTTCGACTCAGAGACTATAACTACTAGAAAACTGTAATTTGGCATGGTATTATTAAGTGGCAAAATAAAATCATGAAACAATTTTTTTGGATAGCTCTTGGGAGCTACCATGTAAAGTGGAAGTCAATTTTTATCGACTAACTCACCGTGTTGGATATAGTTGGTCGTGGTCTTTCAATAATATTATGAGCTTATGAATGATCTTTTTTAGATTTATGGAGCCATTTCTAAAATATTTAGTTTTATAGAGAATTTTTTTGTTGGAGTCAAGTGTGCCCCCGCTCTATCTATTAAACGGTTGTACACGTATATGAAAAAAATCATTGCATTAGTATATATAACGAAATTTAAAAGAAACCTGTCAGAGCTAAGTAGGGTTTACAAATGAAAAAGTTACAGGCGACCAACTTATAAAATGTACTTAGAAAAGTAAAATTTCATACAAATTCAAAAGAAAGTTGTTTTCCTTTTAGACGTCTTCGGTCCCGTGAACTCTAAATCGGCATTCGACGGAACCCTACAATGCTTGGCCCAACACGCACTTGGCCCGTTATTCTTATTATATCATGATATCTAAATAGTTATTCTCACATAGTTTTTTGTCCAAAGTAATGGGTTATTAGGAATTTCTCTCGTCTACTTGTAATTGTAAACTTAGTAATCTCCTTAAAAACCATGTACATAATAGCTGGTTGTTAAAAACAGTCTTAGAATCTGATGCGATTCAGGATGTCTCGTTAGTTCATCAGAAAAAAAGAACTAGTAGAAAGGAATCTGTTTCTGCGCTAAAAATGGCCCTTGAGTCTTGCGGCCCTGGCCTCCAAGGCCGTTAGACCCAAAAATGCTGTCTGCCCTACTAGGGATGAAAGACGTGATATTGTATTTGACGACCTCCGTGGCGTAGTGGTCACCATGCTAGCCCGCCACCCAGAGGTTCCGGGTTCGATCCCCGGTCAGGGCAAGTTGGAAAATGGCCATTTTCAAATTGTCCTGGGTCTTGGATGTTTATATATGTATGTATTTGTTATAAAATAGAGTATCGTTGAGTTAGTATCAAATAACATAAGTATCGAACTTTGGAGCTAGCTTAATCAGTGTAATTTGTCCCTATATATTTATTTATTTATATTGTACATTACATCTTTTTCTGCGTTGAGACGTTAAAGATATAAGCTATTTTTATAATTTTACCAGTTTATCATTAAATGATTCCAGAACACCCTCGTCGAGCGGAGTGGAGTGGAACCAGTTGGAACCTACGTCCGACGACCAGGAAGAATGGCTATGGATCGGCTCGAAGCCGCAATCCAGGCAGGGCATCCACGCGGACCGCCTGCAGCTCTGGACCAAGATATACGAAGACCACTTCGTGGAGAGAAACGCTGCGAGAGCTCTCTTGCGACATCCAGCCCTGATAGTCGCTGCTATTTCCCTGCTTGGACTTTTCCCCAGGTCCTTCCAGGTTTCCCGCTAAAGGGACATAAGTGCAAGGCATACTGAGGTCAAATGTATAAGAACATGCTGCATTCAAAATAGACAGACCCTTTAATTTCTACGAAAATAATTGCACAAACATTTGGAATGCAAATTTTCATAGTGAGCTACTAAACGAGAATTTCTAACACCTTTTTTTATATATTTTTTTAACTTCATTACAAATGTAATAGGCGGACCTAAAGCCACAGGCTTTATCTACCAGTTAACCCACTGGTGAAGCCGTGATCAAGAAGTCTTCAGAAGGAGGTGCAAAATATGTAACATTGAAAGTCAGATACATCGTTATTGCCTGAAGTATTAGATCATGGATGCTCTGTCACATTAGAATTAAAACCATCACCGCGCTAACAGTGACTGGAAAATATTGAACTCTCACCTATTCTGTGAGGGGAATACATATAAATCTTTATGTGTATTATGAACGCCCTCACCCGTAGAAGTTTCCATACAATACTCTAGCTTTTATTTTAAAAACGACATGCCAGTATTAGACAAAATGAGGTGACGAAAAAAAATTTTTTTTTTCGTTGAAGCTTTTGTAGTAAGCTAAGACTTATGAAGACAAATGAAATAAACCCAAAAAACTCGATGGAGTTTTGTAGTATTCTTATAAGCTTTGGAGAAAAAGGGAATGAAAATTAATGTGAGTAAAACGAAAGTAATGGTATTCGAGAGGGATGAATGTATAACAGAATGCAATATTGTGGTAAATGGGTGTACAGTGGAGCAAGTGGAAGAGTTTGTTTATTTGGGATGTAAGTTTACAAGAGATGGAAAGCACTAGAGTGATATAGAAAGAAGAGTGAATGCGGGAAATCAAGTGAATGGGGCACTACACTCCTTTATGAACAGCACGAAAGTGTCAAACACAGCACGTTTGGCTGTTCATAATGGAGTGCTGATACCGACGCTGGTGTATGGAAGTGAGAGTTGGGTATGGCAGAAAAGGCACGAAAGTAGAATAAATGCAGTTGAAATGAGAGCGCTGAGGAGTATGTGTGGTGTTACTTTGAAAGATCGGATTAGAAATGATGTCATAAGGGAACAGTGTGGACTGAAAGAAGATGTAGTAACAAAAATTGAGAAAGGAATGTTGACATGGTTCGGACATGTCGAAAGGATGGATGAAAGGAGATTCACTAAAAGAGTCTACAAAGCAAACGTGAGTGGAAGAGCGGGTCAGGGTCGTCCTCGACGAACGTACCGCGATCAGATTGCAGACGTTCTTAAAAAAGGAGGGGTTAGAAGTACCCGTAACCGGCGGGCATGCATGAAGAGAGTGATGAGTGTAGATGAAGCGTAAGAGGTCTGTCAGGATCGTAGCAAGTGGAGGTCCTTAGTCTCTGCCTACCGCTGTGGGAAACAGGCGTGATAATATGTATGTATGTATGTATGTATGTCCTATGGTCACCTTCCTTATATATTAACTCTATTGTTAGATCAGCTTCTTGCCATAAGAATATTGCATTGTCACAAAACTTTCACAAGTATGCAAAATTTCAGCTCAATCGGTTGAGGATAACTGGTTGAAAACTGAATTGCAAGATTTGACCCAAACATACACAAGATACATTGCAAGTTAAATTAAAGCTTGTATTTTGTAATTTTTAAGACATTGTATATACTTTAACTAGGATTTAACTGCTTTTCCACGCTCAAAAGAAAATAACAACTTGAAAGAAAATATATCGTGCACATTTTTTTTTAATCTAATAAGTCGCTTCGAAATAAAAGCTGGATTATAAATAAGTTTGTTTGGAAAAGTCTAGGATAGATACATACATACATACTATTACGTCTTGTTCCCTAATGGGCAGACAGAGTATGTGGGGTCTCGCGGCTCTCAGTAGACAGTGCCCAGGGACGCAAGACTCAAAGGCTACTTTGTTTGTTTTAATCGTTTAAAAAGCGTTATCAATCCTTCCCTTCCATACAAATACAAAGAAAAAGTAACACACATAGTATACATTTTGGTCTCAGTATACCTTCGCCACTAATATTTCAGTATTCTTTACCACTAACATTAACCAAACGATGACGAACGCGAGCCAAATTGACGATGAAAATAAGCCATGTACTTACCTTTGAACTTTCCAATAAACGCTTGCTAATCTCCCGCTGTTTTGCCTCGTGTTTACCCAAGCTACGGCGGCACTATTCCTAAATACACCTCCATGTTTTGATAATACACTTCGCCAGTTTGATGTTTCACTAGTAAATAGTAAATGCAAGGGTTATGTAAAGTCCGTCAGTAAATATCTAGTCAGAATGTGTGGATACGTCAGTCGCGTGCAATGTTTGTAGCGTTTTTAATGTTGAGTGACCTGTTGGTAGCGGGCGGGCGCGCGCCCCCGGCTCCCTCCAGACATCGGGACGTGGTGACGAGTCAGGGAGTGGTGCGCGGGTACCTCACCCCCAGCCCGCCCCACTACGCGTTCCTCGGCGTGTCCTACGGCCGCGTCAACGCGAGGACGGACAGGTTTAAGGTCAGATGTGTTTGATAGCGAATGTGTGGTGATTGTTATCGCTGCGATGTATTGTGGCGATTTTGCTAAGTGGATTAAGTTCTTTTAAACCCATGACATAAAAGAGGAGTGTTATAAGTTTGACGATAATGTCTGTCGGTCTGTCTGTGGCATCGTAGCGCTATAACGGAAGGACTAATGACCGATTTCGATGCCTTTTTTTACGTGCAAGCAAGTTCCCTTGGTGGTTTCAAAGTTTAATGAAAATCGGTTGAGTCATTTAAAAGTTATTAGGGGTTAACTCTTGAAAAGCCCTGACTTTTCTCTAGTAAATAATAGATGGCGCTACGGATATCAAGTCGTATCGGTAGTTCCGCTACTCATCACCAGATGGTGTCTTTACCGTCGAGAGTTTTTTTAAACATGTTTTGACGACCTCCGTGGTGTAGTGGTCACCATGCTAGTCCGTCACCCAGAGGTCCCGGGTTCGATCCATGGTCAAGGCAAGTTGGAAAATGGCCTTTTTCAAATTGTCCTGTGTTTCGGGTGTTTATCTATATATGTATTTGTTATAAAATATAGTATCGTTGAGTTAGTATCCCATAACACAAGTCTTGAACTTACTTTGGGGCTAGCTCAATCAGTGTGATTTGTCCCTATATATTTATAATAGGTTGGGGAAAAAGTCTTTTCGCATTTTATATGAAAATTCAAAACATTTTTTAATATAGTTTATTTACATTTAACTAAAGTTTGTAGGTACCATTTTGTTCGAAAACTTTTTGCCATCTTATAGGTAGGTCATGATCCCATTGCTATAGAAAGGGGCTTCTGATCAAAAAACTGTGTTAAGTAGTTTTGGCAGTCCTCTCGTGATCTTAACCTGACACTGCCTAAACAATTCTGAAGAGACCGAAACAGGTGGGAATCTGAAGGTGCCAGGTCAGGACTATACGGCGGATGCATTAACACCTCCCAGCCAAACTCTCTTAATTTTTGCTGAGTGGTTAAAGATGTGTGAGGTCTAGCGTTATCATGATGTGACAGCGTGGCATGATGACCACTAGGCCACAGGGGTCGTCATTATTATAGAATATATAGGTTATTATAGAAGTCTTGTATACAACTGTCATAATTAGGTAGTACACTCATGTGATACTATTATCACACACGGCTTCGCCTCGTGTGATAAACCCACGTTCGTGTTTTAATACCCTTTATTATACAACAGTTGCATAAATAACTATTATCAATCTAGCTCACAGCCCGACCGTAGGCGTGGTAGACAGACTTCGACTGTATGTAATGCAATGCAAACAAAACACATGAGGGAACGATGCCTTAAAAGAAAGATACTTTTAAACGCCAAAGTTCTAAACCATCTGAAATCTACGTGCTAGAAATAAAACATACAACTGACAATTAAATTTCAATTTTTTTTCTCAATTTCTCACCATGTCCCAAAGGCAAACTGTTTGTTTGTTTGTTTGTTTGTTTATAAAGCTTTATTGTACATAAGAAAGAACATAGTTACAAATCAGAAAAGTAAACATATAACGGCGGACTTATCCCTTACAGGGATCTCTTCCAGTCAACCGGCCAGTAATTGAGAGGAATGTTTACTTATTATGCGTTTGGGGCAGAAGTGGGACAGTATTAGGATTCTGAAAAGTTCAATATTTTGTTTTTAAAGGAACCCAAGGACTATGCCATTTTAGTATCTGGGGAGTGAATTCCATAGGTGTGCTGCCATCACAGAGAAGGATTTAGAATAAGACTGCGAACTGATATACTACTATAATATCAATATGTAATTGGCACTCTGTATGAAATGTCGATTTTTTTCTTCGAGTTTCAAGCATTGGTCCCATAGGAAAAGTTGTTCATATTGACGGTCTGAGTTGCTCCTACAGGGATCGGACAGAGTTTTTGTTACATATTGTATAAGTATCGAAGTTTAACCTTGTAATCAATCCATCATAAGTTTGTGTGCAATAAACTTAAATAAATAAATAAATTTTCAATTACATATAATAAATCCGGCACATGCCTTAACCTACTGTGAGCCGGATCCGGATTCCGGACGTAATCGCCGGCGTCGGATACGCTGACGTAGTTTGTGAGAGGGCAATGTGATTAGCTTCCGGCTGGCGGAATACGGCGTGACATAGTGTAGTAGGCAAGCTTGAAATACCGGTATTGATGGTAACCGGTACCATTGACCTTGGTGCGGTACGCGTTCCAGACATAGTACAATACAATACAATACCCTTTATTGCACAAAATAAATAAATACAGGACATAATTATCTTAAAACTAGGAAATGCGCAAAAGGCGGCCTTCTTCCAGGCAACCTCGCTTTACAGAAAATAGTAATAATTATACTATCTGTACCGGTACTATTTTTTCGTCCGTATCGCTACTAGGTATACCAGAGAGAGAGAAAGCAGATATCAGCAGGTACAAGTATAAGCAGAATAGCAAGCTGGTACCTAAATAAAGTACCGGTATTAGTACCTGTACCTGGAGGAGTACCGGTACCCAGATACCGAAATGAAAAGAACCTCTAAATAGTGGTACAGAACCAGTACTTTTGGTACCGGTTGCAAGCCTTGGTAGTAGGTGAAGCTGCGGGATATCATCAATAATATAAGTACTACTTGCTTTGCTTTTCAAGTGTGCAAATGGCCCACCCTAATGTTAGATCTTCAAGCTGCCTAAAGGCATCTGACATAGCTTGACGACTGCCAAACATTGAAGACAGCCGGGACCAATGGTTTATGCGTGCCTCCTGATTCACGGAGGAGCTCGAGAAATTTTTATGCCACTGGGCACTTATTAGGCCGTGTGGTTTCCGTCAGAGTAGAATAGGGCCACTCCAAGTCCTCCCGTGGATGTCTTAGAAGGCGACTTAGGGAACACACGCTAAACAAAGCTTATAAACATCAATGAGACCTCGCCAACCCGTCTGGCCAGCGAGGAGAGTGTAGGCCAAGTCCTCTGGCTGCTCCGGCCAAGTATGGCTCTGGTAGTACAGAGAGGATTATGCTCCTGCAATGGAGACAAAAACACCTGATGATGATGATGGTCACTTATTCAAGCCCGGTATCGCTTTATTTGCGAGAGCGTTAATGATGACAGGTACGGTACGCCTCAAAAATGGAGTCTCAATCTAAATATATATAACTCAAAGGTGACTGACTGACTGACATACTGATCTATCAACGCACAGCCCAAACCACTGGACCGATCGGGCTGAAATTTGGCATGCAGGTAGATGTTATGACGTAGGCATCCCCTAAGAAAGGATTTTGATAAATTACACCCCTACGTGAGCGAAGCCGCGGGCAAAAGCTAGTTTCTTATACAATTAGTATAAGAAATTGCGACTCCATTTCTGAGGCGTACCGTACATACATACATAACTTATGTATATACGAGTATATATAACGAAATGTAAATACTAAACCATTTTAAGGGTTGGTTCAATCCAAGATAATAACTATTCCCATAATTGCGATTAACGAAAACAACTACATAAAATATATATACAAGTAAGTAAGTAGTTATGTACAAGTTGATGGATCAGCTGATCCGAGTTTTTATGAAAACAGAAATACATATTTCTACATATATAGTACGTTCCTTGCTAATGTTGTTCAGTAAAACGGACTGAATTAGCCCTCAAAATTGTTTTCATATACTTTATTAACTAGAACCTGTGTACCTAATTTTCTTGCATACTAGCGCCGCGTAGTGACGGCAAAGTAAAATACAATTCGTCACCACATCACCCCTTGCAGTCCCACGGGTCTCGTGAGGCGCCGGGAGGTTAAGGGCCGTTACAGACGGGGCGCAAGTTGCGCCGCGTAACAGCTAGTGATGGGAGTTGCATAAATACTTAATCAACCCATTTGAATATTTACTCTGTAGATTGAGTAAATACCCAATAAATATCCTTAATTATCCATTTGGTAAGTAGATTGATTTATATGAGTTGCGACTCATATTTATATTCATATTCATTATTTCATGTTTTCATGACAATTTTGAAACTTAAATCTAGTATACACTTGCAATTCTTGTCGGAAAGAGTGTGCGTACGCCATAACATGCTTAAAATGTAGGTAAACGTTATATGCGACGCTATAACGTTTACCTACATTTTAAATTGAGATTATTTATTTGAGATTATATGAAATACCATACTAATCATACACTGAAAGTAGACTTCTTTGACTAATTATCATTCTTTGGTGGGAGGTGTGCATAGACAAAATTTTACGTAAAAATAAGTAAACAGACATCAAATGCGATGCCAATACTTGAGCACGCTCTATTTACTCTATTTATTAAATCTAGTGAGTAAATACTCAAATGTGTAGATTGAGTACTATCCACTGCACATCACTAGCTGTTACGCGACGCAACTTGCGCCCCGTCTGTTGCGGCACTAAAGGTAACATGGGCAGCAGCGTTTAGACTATACAGGACTTTGACTTTATAACCACTAGCCAAGTATTTCGAGCAAATTAAGTCCATGACATTAAACTACTTTTCATAAAAACAAATAACGAAAACCTAAAAAATATATATATAATATATAGGGGGCCCTTCCCGGCTGCTCTGTCATCAACGCAAGCATAGTTCGAAAATCTTGTTATTTCATCCAGGGCGATTCTATAAAAAGAGGCATAGCAAAAAGGGAAAGATAGCGCCCGAGGGCTCGGTTTACATTCTATTGAATGAAATTATTATTATTACTAACTATCCATTGAACGAATATTCACTTTTCATTGGGGGCGGAAATTTCATAAAATTTGTTCCAGGTGATACGTGTTTTTCAGTAAACCATACAAATGTGTGGCATAAATGTTTTTTATTTGAAATTTTCATTACATTTGCAAGGTTTCTATTGAAATATTAATTTTACCTTTACAATTTATGAGTACTTTATAAACGGACGAAATTCAAGTAAAATTTGTGCAAAAATGATTTTTGGTGGCTTTTACTAAATTTGTTTCTTCAAATTAAAATTTTTTATTTTGATAGAAACCTAGAAATAACGCGCGATTTTTTTTAAATAACCTGTTAATTAAAAAAAATCAAGAAAGATCCGTTTGAACGTCATAATCGCGTACGAGCGTTTGTGTGAAAAGTAAGACGGGAAGGCCGCTCTTAAGGTTAGGTAGGAGTTTCTTGAATAAAACCGCTGAGAATTTCTTTATATGGAATATATTTTGCTCGAGACGCACTTCCATTACAAAACAAGATGGATGTATGTAGCCCGGCGCTGTACTGCATATACCAAAAAAAATTTACTACGTAAACTCTACTGTAACTTTCATAAACTAAAATTAAAACTACAAACTAGTGTCTTATGTTGAAATTTAATCTCCAACACCTTCCCATACAAATCGGCGCTCAGCCAGACGGATTTTGTATGGGAGAACGAAATTTTTGAAGTGAAAACTTCTTTAGCGGCGTCGTACACTTTTTCGTAATGGATAAAAAATGTTAAACTCACGTCAGGCGTCAGGACACGTGACCTGATTGAAAATTCGTAAGACGGATGGAGAGAAGACAGCCGGCGCGGCGTAGGATAGGAAGTATCCCTATGGCGCGGCGAAAATGTATGCGTGCGCCTGCTGTTTCGTTTAGGCGGCGCAGGGCGCTTGCGCGAATGTTCATGTGTGTTTATGGTACAGCGTGCCACGCGCATCTTTGGATGGTGACAGTTATCAAGTTTTCACTTCTGCCGGCACTCCCGGAGTGCCACCCGTCGTTTTTTTTTGATCAATTTTCAATTACTTTTTTATAGAAAGTGGTTTAGTATCATGAACTGAAGAACTTGTTCCAAAAATTAGGCTGGTGGGTAAAAAGTTACCATGCATTGACGACCTCCGTGGCATAGTGGTCACCATGCTAGTCCGCCACCCAGAGGTTCCGGGATCGATCCGATCAGGGCAAGTTGGAAAAATGGCCCTTTTTAAATTGTCCTGGGCCTTGGGTGTTTATCTATTTAAGTATTTGTTATAAAATATAGTATCGTTGAGTTAGTATCCCATAACACAAGTCTCGAACTTACTTTGGGGCTAGCTCAATCAGTCTCAATTTGTCCCTATATAGGTATATATTTATTTATTATATTTTATTACTGGTACTGCTAGCACCAGCACCAACCAGCCTGCCCAGAATTATGTTAGCTTTTTGTCCAGAAGTGGATTGATAGGCCTTGATAGGCTGGGAAAGAAAAAAAAAGAATATTTTCCTATTATATTGGAAAAGAAAGAGCGGCAAAGCACACCCCGGGCTCCGAAGCAGCACAATTGATGATGCATCCGGGAAAGCGCTTAGATAAAAGAGTGCAGATTTGACAAGAAATCCAATTTTAATGCGAAGATAAAACTTCATTGAACATCAAACTGGTGCAGAAATGACGGAATTAACGCCATACGAAGTGCATTGCCAGTCAGTCATGTTACACTTTTATGGTACAGGTTTATGGTCAATATCAGATCTTTCCATTGCAGCTGCTTATAAAGACTTATGATTATGACGTATCTTTAGCTAGCGGTGACAACCAGCTGCCGTGATGTGGTGGCCGATCGGTTAAGTGGCTGTGAGGCAGAAGTTCGATCCTCACTACGCGCGACTTGTACCTTTGAGGTTTGTAATTCATCATCATCCAAAGATCCTCTCCCAAAGATTTCCAATCAAGAGCGACCGATCAAGAGCGGCCTGCATCCAGCGCTTTCAAGCGACCTTGGTCAAGTCGTCTGACAACCTTGTAGGTGGGTGTCCTACGCTTCGCTTGCCAGTACGTGGTCGCCATTCGAGAACCTTTTTGCCCCATCGGCCATTGGTTCTCGCCCACTGCCACTTCAACGAACTAATCCGCTGGGCTATGTCAGTGACTTTTGTTCTCCTACGAATTACCTCATTTCTGATTCGATCACGTAGGAAAATACCGAGCATAGCCCTCTCCATAGCGCGCTGAACGACCTTGAGCCTTCATAAGAGACCCATAGTAAGGGACCACGTTTCAGAGCCATAAGTCATCACTGTATTCATGTATATTTGTAATTCATGTAAGGCCCTTTTAACACCCACCACTTGCTTCCGATTCAGAAAATCATCATCGTTAGGATATCTACACACTAGAGTTGTAAAATGGAGAAGGTTACCGGGCTACTCCATTATCTCTGCCAAAAAAGTAATTGTGTCTCTTACCACAAAACGACACAGACGAGAGCATTGCTCTCAAATATGTGGTAGAGGTTTTTGCAGGAGAGAGTTGGTGAAAGAAAACCTTTGCTCAGCAGTGAAACATCTAAACAGGCAAATTTGAAATGGTTGCGGCTTTTTCATCTTCACCACGGAAGAGAAAAACTAAAGGAAGTACTACTTGATAAAATTAGCATCGGACCAGTTGTCGCCAAACGAATGGTTTGTGTGTAATGCAAATGTGATTAGTGGTTTATTTATTTGTGTGAACAAATAAATAAACCACTAATCACATTTGCATTACATACAAACCATTCGTCGTTTTTATTTATATCAATAATGGTCTCTACACCTCATTAGGCCTTTTTTTCTTTTCCGAGTTCTCCACTTTGAACAAAGTTTGGATTCTTTGAGTAACCAATATGTGTATTAAATCTGAGGAGAAAGTGAAAAAGGTAGAAAGTACACCCCGGACTCCAGAGCTCCACAGCTGAGAAGACTACACGCCTAAACGTAAAGAAGCGATTGTTTTGTTGAATCATCAAGGTCAAGATGCATCAGAATTGATTAGGTCATCTATAAATTCTTTTGCTATGTAGCTTTTAAGATCTGTAGTATATTTGCAGGCCTTCAGGCCCTGCTCCTTTCATCTCAGCTTGTGCATCCTCAGCTGCTGCGGAGCCCGAGTAGGGTTACCATCTGTTAAAATAAAAAAGCCGGACTCTGTGAACTCTGAATGAGGCCGGACTCTGAACTCTGATTTAGCCCCAAAAGCCCGACGGGGACATAAAATCGAAGTTTTGTGTAAGATAGTTGTGGTGAGACCTAAAAAAAGCAAATAGCTTAACGCAAAAGCCGCACAGGTCGGACACACAAATATTTGGCTGGATGCGACGCGAAAAAGCAAAACATGTCCGGCTAAAGCCCGTTGTTTCTTCTCTAAATATCATGGTCACCCAACGATGTCAAAGACCTTCCGAATCCACTTTGGAAGGAACAGCCGAAACATAAGTGGTATAGTTTTACAACCAGCCGCCACCTGTCTGACCTCAACCCTCTTTAAGAATCCATGCTATGAATCTTTTAAACTTCTAACATATTTGCAGGCGCCCAGGCCCCCAAAGCGCTGGGACGGGACGTACGAAGCGACGTACAAGGTGAGGTGTCCGCAGCCCGGGGGCGAGGGGGACGAGGACTGCCTGGTGCTGAACATCTTCGCGCCCGAGGACGCTGAGGGTCTGCCAGTGCTGGTCATGGTGCACGACGGAGCCTTTCAATATGGGTGAATATTTTTTTGCGACAAGACGACCTCTGTAGCGTAATGGTCACCATGCTAGTCCGCCACCCAGAGGTCCCGGGTTCGATTCCCGGTCAGGGCAAGTTGGAAAATAGCCTTTTTAAAATTTTCCTGGGTCTTGGATGTTTGTCTATTGAATTTGTTATAAAATATAGTATCGTTGAGTTAGTATCCCATAACACAAGTCTCGAACTTACTTTGGGGCTAGCTCAATCAGTGTTATTTGTCCATATATATATTTATTTATTTATTGAATGGTCAACACGCCTGTCCTTCAATACATTAGTCTTAGGGTTATATTATTCCATAACACAAGCCTTTGGCGCTCGCTAGCTCAATCTGTGTGATTTATCCGTATATATTTATTTAGTGAACCACCCCGAATCAGGGCTGGGTTTTTGTCGTGTTTTTACCCGACCGCACGAGTGGGAGGGTTATTGGTTCTGTGAATGATGCATATACTGTATCACATTTTTTTAACCACTGCCAAAAGAGGGTAAGGTAACAAGTTTGTCGCAAATGTCTGTCTGTGGCATCTGGTAGCTCTGGAAAGGATGGATCGATTTTTATGCGGTTTTTTTACGTGAAAGCGAGTTCTTAGCTATGTTTGATGGAAATCGGTTCAGCGGTACAAAAGTTAAAGGGGTGAAAGCTTGAAAGGTGGGTTATTTTTTTAAATCGCCTGGCAATTAAACTCGTTTTCCTAAGAAATTGATATTAGGTAGATATACAAAAGATAGATATGATATAGAGGTAGTACAGTACACTATCACGACTTTATCCCTGATGAGGCGGACCGAGCATTTTGGGTCTTTCGGTTCTAAGCAGATATAGATCGGTATATTATGAGGTTTGTCAGAATGGAACCACGCTTTCGCATGCTGCTATCCTTTTCTGTCGCTCAGAACCGTCATTTGCCAGAGCGAGAAAGAGCCACAGATAGCTTCAGCACCGGCCATGCCGAAGCGGTCCGTCGCTCTCTCTCTCGCTATAGCAGCGTAGTTGAATGAGTTGTATGAGGAGCTCGGTGGCCCGGCGGGAGTGCGCATTACTCGCGCTTTCGCAAGTCAAGCGACACCGGGTGTGGTCTTCACTTGGATGGGTGACCAAAAGTGTCACAAAAATTTCTCGAGCTCCTCCGTGTTTCGGAAGGCACGTATAAGCCGTTGGTCCCGGCTGCCATCACTGTATGGCAGTCGTCAAGCTATGTCAGATGCCTTTAGGCAGCCTGAAAAATATGACACCAGTGTTGGCCACTTACACACTCGAAAAACAACAACAACAGCGCAGCAGCATAGAAAAGCGCTGTTCCGTGCTGACAGATGTAGTCCCTAATACATAAACCGTTTAAGGGGATAAATGAATTTTTCCGGGGTCCAGTGCTGCCCCCATTTGAAATAAATCATTTGAACATCATTTAAAATTTTAGACACATGCCCATTAGAGATAAAATAAAAAAGAAGACAAAGAAAACTATGGCAAAAAAATAGGTCGCCAGACGATAAAAAAAGTTGAATTACCTCACAAAAAAGCTTAAAAGGGCAATCCAAAAACATAATGATGAGTGCACAAATACGTATCTCCAAAAACTGACCAGTGACCGTAGTACAGATTATTTTCTCTGGAAAGCTACGAAGAACATGAAACGGCCAATAAACCAAATTCCTCCCTTGAAACTTGGATTTGGAAAGTGGGCGGTTAGCAACGAACAAAAAGCTGCTTTGTTTGCCGAACACCTCGAAGGGATCTTCAAACCAAATGACAGATCAGAAGGCATCGTTGAAACTATCACTGAGGAACTCACCGAAAATTATGATGAACAAATAAATATAAAGATTTTAACTCCAAAAGAAGTTATTAGGGGAAATAAAACAGCATATCAACCCCAAATCTCCTGGCCTTGATCTTATACCAGGAGAACTGTTACACAATCTCCCGAGAAAGGCTTTAGTAAAAACGAACTAATCTCATAAACGCTGCTTTGAAACTTAAATACGTGCCTGATTTATGGAAAGTAGCTGAAGTAATAATGATTCAAAAACCGGGAAAACCGCCAAATGAGACGACGTCGTTCAGGCCAATTTCATTGTTACCTGTTATGTTAAAGTTATTTGAAAAAATATTACTAAAAAGACTAAAACCTATCATCGAAACCAAAAATCTTATTCCACCACATCAGTTCGGCTTCAGAGAAAAGAATTCAACTTATATATATAAGAGAATAGATCAAGTTCACAGAATAACAAATATAATTGAAAACGCCCTCGAAAATGAAAAAGTCTGTTCTTCTATCTTTCTAGATGTAGCGCAAGCTTTCGATAAAGTGTGGCATGAAGGACTAATCATAAAACTTAGAAACATGTTACCTACTAACTACGTAGATATAATTACATCATATATAACCAATAGAGCTTTTAGTGCGACAAGAAAATGCGTATTCTAAAATTAAAGAAATAAAAGCTGGAGTGCCTCAGGGAAGTGTTTTAGGTCCGGTCCTGTATCTATTAATAATGGCTGTCGGAAGTACTCATGAAGAAGCAGCAGAAATGGTTCAAATAGCAGTTAATAAAGTTATTGAATGGACAAAGAAATGGCGAATCAAGCTAAATGAATCAAAGTCAACTCATGTTAACTTTACGAATAAGCAAGAACAATTTGTCCCGTGTATATAAATGGAAAGCAAGTTCCAAATGAAAATACAGCCAAATACTTAGGTATGACTCTGGACGCGAAGCTGCGCTGGAAAGCGCACGTCAAAAAGAGAAGAGAAGAGCTCGAAATAAGGTTTCAAAAGATGCACTGGCTGCTTGGGAGAAACTCTGCCTTGTCAGTGCACAGCAAAATACTTTTGTATAAACAAGTCCTGATGCTAGTATGGACTTATGGTATACAGCTGTGGGGCTGTACCAAACAGAGCAATATCAATATGATCCAAACATTCCAGAACAAAGTACTCAGGAGCATTGTCAATGCACCCTGGTACATTAGAAATGCTGACCTGCACCGGGACCTTAACATGCAGTTCGTCGATAAAGTTATTAAAAATATGCAGAAGCACACGAGTATCGATTGCTTCATCATGTGAACATTGAGGCAATCCAGCTCCTCGACAACACGGACACAGTGAGAAGACTTAAACGAATTAAACCGTTCGAACTAGTGTAGTGTAGTGACAATAAAAAAATAATACTTAGTGCGGTCATAGTGCAATAATTAAAGACACACGAACAACGTGCCTTCCCCTTAATAGAGACAGTAAGAAAAGTGCCGATGGACACATTCTTATACTATTGCTTATAAAACTAGGTCAATGTAAAATTACTAACTAGTCTTAGATTAATAGGCTAGATTGTAATAATATTAGCGTACTTATTCAACAGTATGTAGGTAAGTTAAGTGAAAAAAAATAAAATTAAAATTTTGTCTTGACCAGGACCTAGATAACTCTTTAAACTATTTTATGAACTACTGTTTACAGTTTAAAGTGAGAACGTGAAGCTTTTCTACGCACATTAGCGAAAAACGGCCACTTTTGGCGTATGTGCGTAGAAAAGCTTCACGTTCTCACTTTATTCTCACTTTAAACTGTAAACAGTAGTTAAAATAGTTTAAAGGGTTATCTAGGGTCTGATCAAGGCCAAATTTTAAATGATATCTCTGTTTCCTTTCAAATGATTTATTTTAAATGGGGGCAGCACTGCACCCCGGATAATTCAGGTATTCCCTTAAGTAACAATATTCGTAATGATTTTTCTCACGTTACGTTCAATAAAATGAAACAAATTTTCTCAATTAGTAAAAGAGCATCACCTTGCGAAATTAGTGCTCTACGTAACGCAGAAAATCCAAGGATAACTAGGTACATCACACCACCCAACGACTCGGCTACAGTTACGACTTCACATCAAGTGCTCGTAAAACGTGCTTAAGTCGCTTCGTTAATTACCTACGTATCGATTCCGAATAACTGTTAGCGACAGTTCCTTCTATTCTGGGAGAAAAGTAAAAGTTTGTGTAAAATAATTTTGATTTACTCTTAAGGGTTTCGTACCCAAAGTGGGAAAACTGGACCCTATTACTATAAGACTCCGCTCTCCGTCCGTCCGTCTGTCTATCACCAGGCTGTATCTCATGAAACGTGATAGCTAGACAGTTGAAATTTTCAAAGATGATGTGTTTTGGTTGCCGCTATAACAACAAATACTAAAAACAAATTGAAATAAATATTTACGTGGGGCTCCCATATAACAAACAAACAACAGTGATTTATTATAGATAATGGTACGGAACCCTTCGTTAGCGAGTCTAACTCGCACATAGGTCTTTCCATCATTACGCCCACCGTAACGCTTGGCGTGGCCTTTGGGTCTTGCAGCCAGGCTGCAACGCTAGGCTCCGTCTATACCGTTAAAAAATTAAAACATGAAAGTGTATCTGTCAATGACAGTTTTCAAAGTCGTTATTTACAGGTGGGGGCAGTACCAGCCACCGGCGCGGCTTTTACAGCACTTCGTGATCGTGACGATCAACTACAGAGTTGGAGCCCTGGGGTTCCTATGCTTGGGGACTGAAGAAGTTCCAGGCAACGCTGGTCTGAAGGACCAAGTCGCGGCTCTTTACTGGATACAGAAGAACATATATCGTTTCGGTGGAAGTCCGTCGGACGTGACAGTCTACGGCGTCGGCGCCGGCGCAGCTGCCGTGGAACTCATATTACTATCAGATCTCTCAAGAGGGCTTCTACACAAAGTTATTTTAGAGTCTGGGTCAGCTTTGTCACCACTTTCTCTCACGTATGACCCTGTATCGCTAGCTTTAGATGCTGCAGCCGCTTTGGGATACAGTGGCAGTGAAGACGTTAATGAATTAACTACTTTTTTCGAAGAAATCCCAACCAACCAGATCACGAAGCTCGGCAAAATGTTTTTACCTTGCAATGACAGGAATACTTCAATGGCGATGTTTGAAGCTGATCCCATTGACATTTTCAAGTCAGGAATTTACCATAAAGTGCCCATGATTGTGGTGTACACAGACAAAATCGTGGTGACTGAAATGGACAGGGAAACATTTACTTACGTACCGGAGAGTTTCGAACATTTATTACCTAATAATTTGGAATTTCCCTTGGACGATGTAAAAGAAAAAGTTGCAGAATTTGTGCAAAACTTCTATTTTGACGAGGAAGATGTTAAAAATGATCTGGTGAAGAGTTACATCAGTTACTTCAATGACATCACCATTGAATATCCCACCATTAAATCTGCTGTGTTCCACGCATCTGAAAATTCCTTTCCAGTATATCTGATGAAATTTACTTACAACAGCCATTTTGAAAATTCTGATTCAAATTTTATGGATCACACACTACTGAATTATTTTTATGCCAAAGATTTGAGTGGAAATGATGAAATTGTAGCTCAGAAACTAGTCACACTCTGGACAAATTTTATCAAAATTGGGTAAGTGAGAACTTACTACATATATTAGCTTTTTATGTATTATTTAAATAATTTTGAAGAATAATATAGTCCTACTTGTAGGTATTATTGCAATGCTTACATACTATTTGTATACTTATGAAAACAAAATAAAAATAAATATCTATTTGTTGTTTTTACATTGCATGCAGATAAATTATTTTATAACACACTCAATTTGAGGTGGAAATAACTAAATAATACAAATTTTTTTTCTAAAGAAGAATATTATTATTCATAAATCATAGGTATCAGTAGACATAAATGATAGCGGACCCTGGGCTTCTCCGTATTGCGGCTGAGGATGCAACTGGGAATGTGCAGAGATGAGAAAGAGAGAGATATCAAAATATTCCTATTTCAGGGACCCAACACCTCTCATCACAACTCTGATACCAGTAGTGTGGCCACCGCTCCAGCCTACAGAGCCGCTACCCCAGGCAGCCATAACAGAAGTAGCGGGCCTTGAATTTGGACACACCATGGTTGTGCGGGACTCTCTGTCCACACATCAAGTTGCATTTTGGGACAGCATATACAAAAGATTTTACAGAATGCATAACTGACAAATAAAGTCAGAAAACCAAGTGTTATTTTTCCCTATATATTTATTTATTGTATTCACTTATTCCGATTCTTAGATAAGGTTATTTATAATATATCTATAAATAAAAAATATATAAAAAGGCAAATAGAGCTGCCCGCTGGCAGCGGGGCAGGGCCCAAGATAACGGCTGTTGGGGCCATAGAGAGAGAATTCTCCTGCCATGTCCAGGAGTGCCTTTTGTATCTGACCCTTCACCCAGTTATCTAGCGAGAGAGTGTTCAGGCATTGGTTAAGACTCTTATATTTATTATTATTGTACCAGTCAAAGGCATTGCCGATGGTACACTCAGAGTCAGGATAGGCCTGAAGAACTTGGGTTATGCTTTGTGGTACGTACAGCAATAAGCCTGCACACTAGGGTCCAAGTGCCAGGGTTCTTAATTTAAGATAAAAAGCTTTAATATTTTATACATACTTAATGCCACATTTTATATGTTCTTATATAAAAGCATAATTTATTGTATAAAATTGTTTATAATTTTAGCAATCACCATATATTTTGAGGACGCACAGACTGGCAGATGTCACCTTGGCTCTATGGCTAGTCCAAAATTGGGTATACTCACTAATATCCTGTTATCATTTTCTATACTAAAGAAAATAGACATTTGTTTTTACTGCGTAAAAAGACCACACTAGCCAAGTACAACAGATAATATGATAACTGTCATCCTCACAAGATGAGACAAGTTTTCATACATAACATAAAAGCCATTATCACCCTGGCTTGAACATCGTCACACATAAAAATTGGATTTTTCAAGTTGTAAACCATGTTAATTTGTAAGTTATCTTACCTTGGAAAGATGGTAGCTTACTGTTTTAGCCATAGTTTGTGTAGTAGGTACAAATACAACCCTTTCAAGCTCAAACAAATATATTTTGTTTCTGGTCACATTTTACAATATATTGCTATACCCTTCTTACAATATATTGCTGTATCTTGTACCTTTTAAATGAATAGCTTGTGAATGTCAGAAGTAGCACAAAACATCTTAGGCATAGATTTATATTTGTAATTAGGTATAGGTATAAAAGTAAGTGAGCTGATCCACATAGTTGAAATGTAATTAGAAAATCTAGGACAATGTATCAAGTTTTCTGATTTAATCTACTCATAATTATTATTATTATTAAGATATTGAAAAAGAATGTGTTCTAAGTTACAACAATGTTTTGAATAACAATGATAACACTAAAGCGATCCTAATAAATCCTAGATGTTGAAAGATTCACACAGAATTCTAAACAGTGCAATCTTGACATTATAGTGAAAGTAAAGTGGACTTTTCAGTGTTGTTTCAGTAATCTAGATTAACAGGTAAATGGTTTAATTGACTTCGCCGTGAGTGTGATTGCAATACGACGGGCAATTAATAGCACGCGGGGGGCTTCTTTGAACTACGTAAATCCGCTTCTCACATCCCAACACGGATCTTATTGGAATTGAAAGAAATCGGTGTCTCTTGGATAAATAAACGGTAAGTCATCGTGAGACGGTCTTAAATTACAGGTAACATGATAAATAGGAGGACTGTGCGAAGCGGATCCACCTAAAATCATCGACGTCCTCAAAAATAAATAATACCGTTACCTGAACAATAGGTGCTTCGCACGGCGAGAAGACGGGCGCTCCGCACTCTAGGCACTCACAACACTATAACATAGTCGGCACCGGCCACACGACAGGATTTCACAATTATTTTTCATCAATTTACTAGAAAATCAACAAGTAAAATACAAAAGACAAAACATGGGCCACCGTCACATTTCTTCCTTGACTTAGGTACTTGACTGACAGACGTGACATTCGTATGACGTTAGGCGTGTTCCGTAAACAACGTCATGGTCACTTTTGACGTTTATGTGCTATCTCTGTTTGGTTCTAGCAGTTAGAAAGAAAGATAATGTTTTTTTTTTTTCAAAATACCCTGGTGGGCAAGGGCAGTGGATATTATTAAGTCCTTTATTATTTAACCAACCTACTGCTAAAGATGTATTTATTTAAAACTACCTTGCCTGTGTCCAGCAGATGCGGACGATATAATAAGTTTTATCGTCGCGTCGTCAGACAGAAGTCGTCACAGGAACAAAAGTAATTTTTATAGTTTTACTATTTGATACTAGATGTCGCCATTAGTTCAGTAAGTAACTCAGTACTGAAACTGCCGAAACATGAAAGCGTAACAAACAATAGAAACACTTAACTCCTAAAAAAATAGATTACCGTTGTAGGTACCATCAATTTTATCCATCCAAGGAGTCAGAATAAGGGCAATGCAGGTAAACAAGTCACCGTAAGTGTCTCAATATAACCCTCTAATTACGAGTAAAAGGTTTATTTCGTTTAATGACGTTAGTTACTCTGAACTGAAAGCAGGCTCTAGGCTCAGAATTAATATAAGGAGATATTAACCAGCTAAAAATCCGTGGTGGCACCTCGCCATCAGCACACAGCTCATGCTGACAAGGCTGAGCTGAGCTGACCACCCGGCAATTAGCAGTTGTTTACTATTTTGGTAACATATAGTTCGTGTGATTGGGATCAGGGATACATTATTTTTTTGGAAACCCCTAAATACCCCAAACAATTCATGTATCCCTGATTTCAAATGAGGCCAGCACTGGAAATCGAAAAATTCAAACTACGCGATGCTTTCTCTATACAAATTTCGGAGGGGATTTCCTCCACTGTCTGACATTGTACATACAAAGTTCAACATGATATCGTTTTGTCTCATTATAAATCTTGTCTGTATGGATACAAAATAGTAAAATAAAAAGCCATTCAAAAGTTATGAGCCATCAAAGATTCGTTTTTTGCGTATTTTTACGGCTAACTAACTTTCGGCGTAAATAAGTAATAAAAGAAGTGTAATATCTCCAAAACAAAGGGCACATCGACACGGCTTATTTATCGAAGATTTTATTTAACTTTATTTAGTAGTTTTTGCATAAACCCTCTTTTCCCAAAGAACTTTACGTATTTTTTACGCACTCGGTTTACTATGAATGTATCGTGCATTTTACCTCACTTTTTCGCCCGAACACAATGTTAGGTGATGAGACAGCATGCTTTTAGGCCGCGCCCATCTGTGAGTTCGGGCCCGCGACTAGTTCAACCTTCCGGCTGTTTTTGGCAGTCCTCAAGCTACTTATAGAAGCTTGAAAAATCTGACGCCAGTGTTGGTCACACGAAAAATGAAACAAATGCGCAAAGTTATAAGTCAATTATTTTATTAGCTTTGTAAGTTATAGTAATTTTGGTTGCCGAATAAAGCTTTTCTTGCTTTCTTTTTAACGTACCCACAGAACGTACCCCAAGGCAGTGCAGCTTAGTTTTCAACCAAGAGCTTGCTAAGATTGAAGAACTTGTTCGACTTGGTAATTTGTCACTCTCGGTTTAGGTATCGATAATATACTTTTTCTACTCCAGAAGTGCGATTTCTGAAACGCGGAGTCACCTAAACGTATGGTTTTTGTATGGGAAAACCAATCGTTTAGGTGACTCCGCGTTTCAGAAATCGCACTTCTGTACTGTTATCTGTCTTTTAAATGGTCCCGAACACTAATCATCATCATCCGAGCGTATTCCCGGTTGCATCCTCAGCAGTAACGCTTCAGAGCCCGGGGTCCGCTACCTAACCAAGGCGATTTGACGAGGTTATTAGTTTTTACACAGAGCGACTGCCGTCTGACCTCCGCAACCCAAAGGGCAAACCAGGAACCAATCCTTGGATAGTTTGATGATCAAACGCTAGGTAGCGTTCGGGACCCACAGTTTTACGTGCCTTCCGAAACACGGAATCATCTTTCTTTTTGGATAATCAGGTGATTCAAGCCTGCAATATCCTATCCAGACTGGAAACAACTTTTTTAACAAAGTATGCTTCCCAGTGGGAATCGAACCCATGACCTCCGGGTCACAAGACGAACGCTTGACTACTGGACCACGGAGGCAGTCGGTCCCGAACACTAATATTAGAACATAAATTATATGATTTCAGAAAAGTCTATAGTCTATTCCTAATATAATAGCACATGTGTCGTTATTTAGCCAAAACGATACTCCTAGCCATACCTATAACTTTTTTTCTTTAGATCTACCATACTGCCAACATAAAAAAATCGTTATTTTAACATATGATGCCATTTTTCAAACGTGGAGTCACTGAACAAACGGTTTTTTGTATAAAAAACATTCGTTTAAGTGACTCCATGTTTCAAAAATGGCACTTTTAGTCACAAGGAAGACGTCAATAAAAAAATTAAGACTTCCATAGATACCTAGTATCTACCAAACATATGGTACATAGTATTACTTATTTTTTTTTGTTCATTTTTGTATTTATTTTAGCAAATGTAGTCGTAGAAAAAGTATTGTATGCAACGTTGTATAAGTAGTCAAAAAATGCTCGATGGCGTCAATTTACGATGCTCGCCAAAGCTCGCATCTTAACCTGCGCCACTCGCATTTTTTAACCCTCTTTATACAACTGTTGCATAAAATACTATTTCATCATTCAAGCTCTGAAAGGAGGTTGTATTTAACTCAAAATACGGGTTGTACTTTGGACATCCTAAGGGAGGTAAGTACCTAAATTAGAAAATCGAAGGCGCCCAGGCAGCTATTATAGTTAATATGCATGAATTGAGGTTTAATTTTTAAACAAGCACACTGGCCACCACCAATGGCTGAAGACACCAAGAGCTCCAGGCCAAAGAAATACGGCTTAGCGCGCTATGTTTTCATGTTAAAATCTTTGTAGCAAAAATTGCAAAATATACTTTTCACAAAAAATTACGAGTAAGTAAGTGAAGAATTGGATTTGACGCCTGAATCAGTAAAAATAGAGGCAAAGGTAGTCATAGAAAACTTATTACCTCCGATTTAAAAGGAATTTTCATAGAATTGTAAGTAGATAGATACTTTATAATCAAATCTGTCATAAAGTCATAACAGTTTTTATTATTTCCTCGCTATCATGAAGAAAAGTAGAGTGTTCAACTCGAGGTAGTGATCAATTACACCCTCAAACTATAAGCTCCCGGATAAATCGTTTGTCCAGAGTAATGAGAATGAAATTAGCTTGCAATGGATTTCTAGGTATTTAAACGAACAGAAGTGCCATTTTTCAATCGCGGAGTCACCTAAACGATTGGTTTTTCCATACAAAAAACCTTTCGTTTAGTGACTTCGCGTTTGATAAATCGCACCACAGGTGCGGAGTTCTGACGCGAGCTAAATTAAACCATATCGCTGACCACATTGAGCAGCTATTTCTTTGAATTTCTTTGCTGAGTGCGACTTCTCTATGTGAGTACTGGTCTTATTCTGTGACTTGGTATCCTAATTTGGCATAATGAAACGTGTTTGTAGATAAAAAAAACGCTTTAATATCATAACAAGAATGTATTGTAATGTAATACATAAGAAGTAAATATTTACACTAACTAATACTTATAACTAAATGATACAATTATCACATTTGCACGATTTAAGTCCAGGCCTAATCATGTTTCTATTTGTTTTATGAAGGCACATGTATAGTTTTATTATTTTTTGATTGCTACAATAATTAGGTATGTGGGGACTGGGTACAAATGTATTATTTATGTATTTAGTCCCGTAATTAGATTATATATATATATATATATAAACGAAAAATATGTGTCCACTAATTTATATATATATATATATATATATATATATATATATATATATATATATATATATATATATATATATATATATATATATATATATATATATATATATATAAATTAGTGGACACATATTTTTCGTTTAGCAAATTAGTAAAAATTCACAAAGATACAGCGCTTAGAAGTTTCGGAGTAGGAGTGATTTACGTGACGTTCTGGTGAAAATTGTTTCTTTTTTTTTAACAATAAATTCGTTTATTTTCCTCTCCAGAAAAGGTACATGTAAAGTTAACATTATCTATAATATATTACACTTTGGTTAATGACCTTTAAAGAGGAGAGAACTGGTGCCTGAGCTAGGTAGATGCCCACCTGTATTACAAGTCACCAGGCTCCCTCCACCCTAGGTTTAATGTAAGCTGATCGTGACGTCACGCGAAATTTAAATGCGCTGTATCTTTGTCATTATTTGCTAATAAAAGAAAAAATACATATACCAAACATTCTAATATAATCTAAAAAAAAAAATTGTCCACATCCGTAATAATTCTACCTGCAATTTTTTTAATTTTGCATTGTCTATGTACTTAATAATTATAGCCGTATTTATAAAAATACAAAGTCAAATAATGAAGAATTACAGTTTATACTTTTGAGCAATTTCAATTAGTTTTAAATTCATCTAAATACGTTCGTATAGTTCAGCACTTGGAACCAAATTACGACGTAGGTAATTAATAAAGTTGATGTAGTTTCTAAAACAATATATTTTGTTCCTGCGCTGAACATACGAGAATATTTTCCAGTAACACCTAATATTGGATAATTTACAATAATATCACATGTTTTACACGATATTTTACAAAATACAAGTCTGATTACAATTATATAATAAAAATTATAATCAACATGGCGGAATTTGTTAACGCTCATTCTCAGATGGATTAGAAAGTTTTGAAGGACTATGCAGGTAATCAGCTAAATAAGTAGCAAAAATAAAGAAAGTGGTTGCTGTACAAATTGGCAAGACGATTTAATAAAAATAAATATAAAAGCTACACCTAGTAGTATTTTTAATATCAATAGGTATATTAGCATTGACTAATCTAATTTAATCAATCGTGTTCCTTAATGTACCTAACTAACAAAATGCTTACATGCAATATTTATAATAAATATAAATAAATAGATAAACAAAATTACTTTTATAAAAACGTCATAATACTTTCATATATTTATATACATAAACAATATAATAGGTACTAGCACCTTTTGATGATACAAATGTGCTTTCAAATGTAAGTATTTTGTAAACAAATAGTAAGCTACGTAGAAAAACATATTTACTTTGAAACATATTTAATAAAAAATAATAAAGTTTTACAGGCACTATATGGAATGTCTAGAGTCATCGTACAATTGCATCGTTCGAAATATCAACTGTTTTTTTCAAATACCTTTTGTGTCGACTTTATTTTTATCGCCTAGGTAAGAACGGTTGACTCTATAAATTTGTACAGGTGTAAGTAAACCAACATGTTATTGTTTATTTCAACACCTTTACTATGAAATATGGCTAGTATAAATATTTTAATAATAATAGTAATGGCTCTTTTGTATGTGTATTTAGATGCTTTGAATATTTGTTTTGGTGGTGGTGGTTTAAAAAAATATATTGACACTTTCCAAAGAGTTATTTTTATCGCATTTATGTAGACGTTCTATTAATCCCTTGCGCTGAGGATAATACGTATGAGTGTCAATTTTGTTATTACATCGCCAGCTGTCTCTAAGAATCATTGGTCTTTAATAACTCGTCAGAAATATCAGTTCCTTTCGTATCCTGATCATTGGCAGTGCTCGGTGACGTCCACCACGGTGTTTTTCCTCCAGCCGAAGAAGAAGTAGCCGACAGCCAGGCCGAGGATCAGCGCCACGCACAGCCATACGTTGTAAGTCATGAACACAAGCATGAGGATGTAGGAGGAGGTCGACTGGATGATATGTAGAATGGTCTGTATTACGTGCCCGCTTGACAACATCGTGTACCTGGAATGAGGAGAAATTATGTTAGAATGGAAAATAACAAATTGTTTCGGTCAATAATATAACGGGCCACTGAATATTGTTGCCGCGTTCTACTTGACGTATTATCGGTTGCATCCTCAGCTGTTTTGGTTTAGAGCCCAGGTGTAAGTTGATTTTTCTTCTCTCCAAAGAGAAGAAAATAGAGTTATATCTTGTCACTGTGCCATGGAATAACTCTATTTTCTAGGCATATAAGCACATAAAAACATCGGTCCCGCTACATTTTTCATTCGGTCCGCTCTCGTTCTTGGTAAAATTAACCTTGGCTGTGGTAGACCTGGTGTTCAGGCACAGAATAAGTACTAAGTAATCACGTACAGAAGTCTTACTCAGAAAATAAATTCAAAAGAAATATCTACTTAATGTGGTTAGCGCTATGGATTTATTTAGCTCGCGTCAGAACTCCTCACCTCTTCGTTTGGATACCTAGACATCTATTCCCAGCCAATTTCATTCATATTTATTTGGACAAACGACTTATGTAACTGAATTATCCCCTCCGGATAGGTCGCCGCGTGCTAGTAATAATATTCTTTCCGTCTTATTATAAAACCCAGACTAACTTTGTTACTAGGTTTAAACCATTATCCAACCAAATCAAGTTGACATCTAGTAATACCACACTATCTCACCTGTCAATGTCAACTTCATTTTGGGCGGATAATGGTTTAAACCTAGTAACAAAGTTAGTCCAGTTTTTATAATAAGACGGTTTATGTTCGATACCTAAACGGGGAGTTACAGAGGCCAGGTTCAGGGCTTCTCTGTAGTACTCCAGACCTCACAGGATACCAAGTAGGAAAAAAGCAGAGAATCCTTGAAATTTCCCCATCGTCTGAGAGAAATAACTTCGACTTACTTTACAACAGCGGTCCCACTGCAGTTTCCATTCGGTCCGCACTCGTTCTTCGTGATATTGACTCGGGAGTCAGCTGTGGCCGTGGTAGCACGGGAGTGCAGAGCCTCTCTATAGTACTTCAGACCCTCGTACAGGATGCCGGCGAGGAAGATGGCGACGGCGGAGCCGAAGAGCTCCAGCGCGTTGGTGGTCATCCAGCCGCTGAACAGGATCTCCTGGCAGACTCCAGCGTGGAACTGAAATCATGAAACGTAGAATTTAGTTAAAGAGTTCAAAGGGGTAACAAATTACATCTCTATTGATGAAACCGTCTTCATCATTAAAGTTTTTTCAAGCAATATTTTTTTTTGAAACTAACAAACCTAAAATACACCTAAAAGCCCTCAGCTATAATTAAATCTTAGATTAGGACAAGAATTTAAGAGGTGCTTTCATTCCAGATGATGCAATATTTTTATTTTTAAGGATACTACATATTACACACTAATATTTACAAATAAAAAAGGCCCGGTAATTATTTTCCCTGCGGCAATATATACAACTAAATATTTTGCGAATACTTCAAGCGTCTACATGTTGCCGTTATTAATATCGACCATAAACGGCAATAAAATCACGATTGCTGTATGGGAGCTCCTCTTCAATATTAATTTTATTCTGTTTTTAGTGCAAATTTCAACTGTCTAGCTATCACGGCACGGTTCATGAGATACAGCCTGATGACAGAGATGGACAGCGGAGTAATGGGCTCCCGATTTTTTCCCTCTCGGTTCGGAATCCTAAAAACAGTGTGATAGTACCACCTCAGCCCGAAGATGCGATGTTGACCTCTTCCGTCACGCGTGACGGTGGAAAGTAACCATTGGCAGTATTGGCACCATGCCATCCAATTTGCCCTACCATGTTATGTAAACTTTAAATTACTCCATCGACCGGCGGATTTGGCTTATTTATTGTTATGTATCGGCCGTCGCCGCAGGAAGCGCCGCCATCAACAAACATGGCCGCCGACACACGGGCCCACATTCCCTAAATGTTTCGCATCGCCATAACAATATGCTTCTGTTGCGGCTACACTTGGCATTCTGATAACGTATCTGACCTCTAAAAGATGGTTTGGATAATAATGTTAATGGATTTTGATGATCTAGGTTTTTTATCATGTACTACATAATCACCTCTTTATCGTGTATATAACCGGAAATACCTTTATCTTTAGGTTTTATTTTTATGGATCTAGTTACTTAACTAGATCCATAAAAATAAAACCTAAAGATCATGATCTTTCAGCATGATGGGGGTAGATAAACGGTACAGCAGGTAACAATCAGCTAGGTGCATGAAATTTAACTGGATGAGGTCTTCTCGAGTCTTAAACTTGTCTCGTTCGTGATCGGCCCAACTATTTACAAGGACCTACTTAGATAAATACATACAATGTGAGTAGGAGTGAATAGTTTGCCTTAACGTAGGGACCCACGTATATCTTATGACTCGGTGACGTAGTGGCCACCATGCTAGTCCGCCACCCAGACGTTCCGGGTTCGATCCCCGGTCAGTGCAAGTTGGAAAATGGCCTTTTTCAAATTGTCATGGGTCTTGGGTGTTTATTTAAATATGTATTTGTTATAAACTATAGTATCGTTGAGTAAGTATCACTCAGCACAAGTCTCGATCTTACTTTGGGGCCTAGCTCAATCAGTGTTATTTGTCCCTATATATTTATTTATTTATCTTATCAAATCTGTCTATCTTGTCTCGTTGCTGGATCGAGCTAACGTAATGTAATCTATGACCATTGATAAGAAATGCTAAAAGTGGATTTGAATTTACCCATCTACAAATGGAAAAAAGTCGTTTTACAAGACAATACCATATAAATACTCTTTATTGTACCATTAAGACGAAGTGGTAGCTAAAGTGGCGCCCTCATTTGAAATAAATTGTTTAAAACTAAATATGGTGATAATTAAAAATTCGATTTGTATCAATGTCTAGAAAGACCTTTGAACTATTTTATGAATAACCTTTGAAATGATTACTAATAGTCCGTCTAGTTTTAAAACTGTTTTCGCCAAAAGTGGCCACTTTTGGCGAAAAACAGTTTTAAAACTAGAAAGCCAAGTAATATTACTTTCAAAGGTTATTCATAAAATAGTTTAAAGGTCTTTCTAGACATTGATACAAATCAAATTTTTAATTATCACCATATTAAGTTTTAAACAATTTATTACAAATGAGGGCGCCACTTTAGCTACCACTTCGTCTTAACAAAAGGAAAAACAAAAAAAAAACAAAGAATTATGATGCAAACAATAACTTACTTTTGGGATTTTTTAATTGTATCCACAACTTATAATTAGGTACAGTAATTTTTTAGGTTTGTATGACTAGAAAATAGGGACCCTGACTTTAAAGGCCGTACATTAAAGGGGCCACTTTTATCTCCCTACTACTGTACATCCACGGAACAGTCAACAATGTTGCATTAGTATCGTTATCAGTAGGCCCGTAACCACAGCTTGCGGCCGCCGTGACATTGCTGACTCTTTCCGACCACTTCCCACGGAAGTCGGTCGACGAGTGATAGTGAGAGACCCCCCCCCCTGCTCCGCAACGTTCAGTCATGTATTTTTCGGTGGTCTAATGGTCATCATGCCACGCTGTCTCACACCAGAGGTCCCGGTTTGATCTCCACCCGTCAAGATGTAAAATGATATTTTTCTGAATGACCTCGGTATTGGATGTTTATTTATATACGTATTTGTTATAGATTCAATGTTTATTATTGATGTTTATTAAGTAATTAGACCTTTACCAGACACTTTTACACGTCAATAGCTTTAATTTACGTTACGTGTAAAGTATAGAATTTAATTTATATTTAAAGAAAAGCTACCGATACCAGCGCTTTTTAACGACCACTGCTGAGAAGAAACGCCGAAAGAAACTCATGTTCACAGTATTGGTCGCCTACTCTTATAAAATAAAGTATCATTGAGTAGCATCCCATAAAACAAGTCTCGAACTTACTTTGGGTCTAGCTCAATCTGTGTGATTTATCCATGTATATATTTATTTATTTATCATGACATATCTAGAAAGTGTTGCTATGTAAGTTATTTCCAGCAATGGGAGTTCAAGGCTGCGTATGATGATGATAAAGTAAAAAGGTGCAATATACTCACCACCATAGCGTGATGGTGCATGTCTCCGCAGGCGTCGTCGTGGTCGTGGTGGTCGTGCCTCTCCATGCCGGCGTCCATGCTGTGCTCCATGCCGTGGTTCATGCCGTGATTCATGTGCTCCATTGTTGTCTAAACTGGAAGTAAAGAAAGAGACCAATTATGAAAATTATCATAAAATTTTATTACCTATGTTTTGTGGGTAATTTAGTCGTAAAAATGGAAATTAATTAGGAAAATTTTTACAATCTCACATTTCTTTTTTCATTAGAAGTTTAGTTTTTTTTGGCTGTTCATATAAATTTACTTAAATACCTACTACAGTTCAGTGTGTCAAATATCTTTATGTCACTCGACAATCATCGGAATCAATCGGAAATGTATGGAAACCGATGATTTCCGGCCGAGTGACATCACTGTACCCTTATTAAATAAAAGTATCTTTATTTTATTTATTTCTTTATTGTTCATCAAATAAAAATTGTAAAGAACAATAGGCGAACTTAACGCTAAACGCGTTGTCTACCAGTTAACCTTTGGGTTATACAGATAGTCTAAATGTAGGTTTACTCTAAAAGCGACACGACATACCTACGTACCCTGCGTTACACGTGTCGAGCAATATCGAGCGCTCCTAAATGATGATATAGTCCAATTTGGTTTGATAGTGAAATAATGAAAAACTCAACGTGAAGTGATGAATGAGTTTTTCATTAGGTATTTCTTTGTTAGTTTGACGACCCCTGTGGCCAAGTGCTCATCATGCCAGGTTGTTACACTGGAGGTCTTGGGTTCCATCAGCAGGCAGTACAGGCGCGGTCCGAAGGGGGGGGGAGGTCACAGGGGGGTCACAGGGGACACGACCCCCCCAAAATCTAAGGTGAAATTGAAAAATCTCAAAAATTTGCCATATAATAAAAGGAAATTTCTAGTTATCCCCTAACAGCGATAAATTTATAGTTTGCTGACATCTAGTGGTGTTTTTACGCAATAATGTTTATTTTATTCCAGATAACTATTTTTTATTAGTGTAGTGAGTGACCCCCTCCAAAATTTCAGGCTGTGACCGCGCCTGAGGCAGTAGTCGCCAGTACACGTGACGTGACGTGATCGTCAAGTGACGTGGCTTGGATGTTTAGCTACACATATGTATTTGAATATAGTATAGAAGGTAGATATCGTAGGTACTTCGGGGCTAGCCCAATCAGTGTGATTTATTCGTAGATTTTAAACAACATTGTTTGACTTTGAAATATGACTACGCCACTATCGAACGATTGTGTTATTTTATGGAGTAACGATCCAGGAAAGAAATAATGTATCACTCAACGTGAATTGATGAGTTTTTCATAATTTCTTTATGAGTACATAAGTATGTTTTCTTTGTGACATATGTATTTATTTGTAACATAAGTTAGCATACTGTTCAATATGATTTGCTATGCTATTGTCTCAGGTACTGCGAAGTAAATTACAGAATTTCTATTGTTTTCCATACAATACTGGGTGTCTGGTATGCTGTATGTGTTAAGTGTTTATTTGTCAAGCTTTGTTATAAATTGTTTCAGAAAAAAAAATGAAGTTTTTTTTTTTCTATTTGGCAAAGAACATTTTTTACTTTTTAAAGTAACAGTTTATCAGGTTTTACCCTACATTTAATCCAAATCATTATAATTATTATAAATTGACTGTCTAGAGTAGACTTGTCTCTCTGTTTGTATTCAATAAACTAAATACTGGTTCTATTTTGTATTGAAGAGCATTTCATACAAATACGGTTGCATGTACTGTATGACGCTGGTGCGGGCGCTAGTTTAAGGTTTAAAATTGAAAAATCAAAATTCATTTGTTTATTTAGTAATAAGATCTTTACAGGCACTTATACTCGCCAATAAGTATAATTTACACTTTAGTTTTAGGTACCTTTGCACCGAAAACGCTAAGGAGTGGATTGTAATTTTTAGTTTAGTATTTTAGAATAATTGAAAAAAAAATGTATTTAGACAATTTTAGTATTATGAATAAATAATGTTATATTTTCGCTACGTGTACTGTATACTGAAACTTGATTTATTTTTTTAAGAAAATCTACCGATGCGATACCAGCTCTTCGCAATGACCTCTGCTGAGATGAAACGCCGAAAGAAACTCATTTTCACGGTAGGTATTGGTCGCCTACTCGCCGGAAGGACTTTGTCATGTTATTATTTTGTATTTTAATTAATAAATACCCATAGGTGTAATATAATGTGTGTGACTATAATTTATCAATTATCATTTTAGAAATTAATAAAAAAGTATTATTATTATTTATTATAATGCAATGTTGACAGATTATAATAAATTACGTAAAAAGAAATACTAAGTAGTCAAGAAAGCGAAGCTGACTAGACTATTTATTAAAGAGAAAAGGTTTGATTTTTTGTAGGTTTGTATGTTTGTAAATGATAAAGCTACGTCATTGTGACAACAAGTTACTCTGATGTCATTCTTTCCAACAAGTAGCACCTACCACCTATGAGGAAAACTGCGCTAGTTAACTTTGGCATGAAGTATTGCTTCTGTTCGAGTTAGTACGTAGGTAATGAATGTATCTGTCACCATTCTTGAATCGGCCATAATTTTATTTATACTGGCAAACTAAAATAACATTATTATGTGCGTTTTGTTTTCTTAAAGAAAAAAAGAAAAAAATATATATCAATTGATACAAATATCCGAAGATAAATAAATGATTTTGACTTAACTTTATTTTTACCCCACGAAAGTACCCACATTGTGTATTTTCCTAGGTCAAAAATAAGTGATATACCTACCCGTTTCGAGAAAAATGTGTTTCTTAGTGTTAGGTAGCAAACCTCCAGTAGTAAAAATACTGTATACAAAGTTGTGTAAGCTCGCTTTCACCGAGCGACCTCGGTTCCGCAACAGCCTCCTTCTCGATAGATGCAACATTTGCAAGATGCAACGTAAACTGCATCTAGTTGATTGTGCATGGTGCATTGTGCAAGCGTATCTAAATGAGCGAGCGAAGCGAGTGTAGTTCTCTGAGGAAACAATTTGGCGTCTAATACAAACAGATACATTATTTATCACGTCTTTATGGATGACAGGGTAGACAGAGCTCATGCAGAGTCGTAAGGTCTTAATATTTTAATACATAGGGACAAATCACACAGATTGAGCTAGCCCCTAAGTAAGCTTAAGCTTGTGTTATGGGATACCAACTATACTATATTTTATGATAAGTACATATGAAAAAGGCTATTTTCCAACTTGCCCTGGCTGGGGATCGAACCCAGTACGCAATAAAAAAATCTTTGATCTATGGAACCCAGAACCTCCGGATTGGCGGACTATAGGGTGTTGAAATGAAATGATTTATTTCGCTTAAGCGTGGTTACACTTAGGTGTTTCCAGCATGCAAAATTTATATTAATACCTAAATATGTTAATTTATACATTATTTCATATTTAAGTCAATGTGAAACGACTTCCATGGCGTAGTGGTCACCATGCTAGTCCGCCACCCAGAGGTCCCGGGTTCGATCCCCGGTCAGGGCAAGTTGGAAAATGGCCTTTTTCAAATTGTCCTGGGTCTTGGATGTTTATCTATATATGTATTTGTTATAAAATATAGTATCGTTGAGTTAGTATCCCATAACACAAGTCTATAACTTACTTTGGGGCTAGCTCAATCAGTGTTATTTGTCCCTATTTATATTTATAAAAAAAAAATGCTGGGTTACTGGTAACTAACGCAAAACCTTTTAACATCAGAATCAAACTCCCCAACACATTATAGATCTGCAAGAAAAAAGGCAAAAATTGCAGAAAATAAAATGGGCCTCCCATACAAATTCACTGATCACCTGGTCTAGTTTCTATGGGGATTCCAATTTCTTTTCTTAGATTTTTTTATTTTTTTCTTGCAGATCTATATTATGTTAGGATTTTGATTCCGATGTTAAAAGGTTTTGCGTTAGTTACCAGTAACCCTGTATAAAATTAAGATAAGATAATTAATTAGATTTTATTAAACATGTCATTTTAATTTTAAATTATTCTAAAAAGTCATTTATACTATAAAATGCTTTCTCAGTCAACCATGTGTGAAGTTTATTTTTAAACAAATTAATAGGGAGGCATTTAATGGGTTCAGGTACACGGTTATAGATTTTGACACTCATAAAACCGCAATTTCTGGAGCAAAGTGTAGTTTTACTACACTTTGCTCCAGAAAAAGAAACAGGTGGTATATTCTATTTTCTTTGATCCCAGACTCATGGCAGCATGAAAGAAAATATAATCTATGTACGCTTCAAAAATGGAGTCATAATCTCTCGTACTCTCTCTTTCATATGAGAAATGATGACTCCATTTTTGAAGCCTGACTGTACATATAAATGTGTAAATTAGAGTATGTGATGCAAGCATCACACGCCCGTTCAATTATCTTACAAGATTACTTAAGTTCCTCAACCTGCTAGGTTCTAGGTTCGGATTGCTTATACTTTGAATGTCGGCATTTTCCTTATTCATAACATGGGTTTTTTTAATGTGCGAGGCAAATTATAATTATATGTGTAAATATTTGAACTCTTCCGTTTCTTTTCGTAATTTATCGTGGTGCAAGATAAATACTTTACTTAGTTACTGGCATACATTAGCATACCATTAAATTATAAATAATATGGTTTCTGCTATACTCGTTCATTTTGGCTGATACTTCTAACTTTTATACGATTTATCACAAAAATATGGTGACTAGAAAATTTTAACATTTGACGTCGAGAAACACGAAACACGAGTAAAGACGACGACCTACCTACTATTTTATTTTTATTTTATTTTTGTTTATTAATTAACCAACAGCGATACAGTTTCTTATAGTTACAAAATATACAATATACTTATTAGGGCCAAAAAAGGTTTACACAGAATTTTACCAATATAAATAAACTTAATGTTGATTGCAATAACAAAACAAGGTTACATATTTTGTTTTAAGTAGATAATTAAGGTATATTTACACGCATAATAACCGAGCAATTAAGTATTATTAGGGGGCTCAGAAAGGGAACATCCAAGTTACAAACGATGCATTTTGACAATGTCAGTTTTGAGTCGGGATTTGGAGAGGTGAAACAAATCTAAATTTGAATATGACTCATTATAGATATTAGCCATTCGACACAACACAGAATTCTTGAAATAATTTGAGTGACTGTGGGGTACATGTAGTAACTGTGTGACGCGTGCGTTTCGCAGGAACTCGAAGTGCCACTGCATGCAGGAGATCGCAACTACTAACAAAAGACTACTTCGTCCGAAAATTTCAAGAAAAGAAAATTGGGAAAAAGGTCTCTTAACAAAATAGTAGACACCTTTTGTTCAAGAGTTCCGGTGGAAGCGAGCTCAGGAGTACCGAGAGTACCTGTTGTGCAATGAGCGGCAATAGAGTATGAGCAATTACTGCAACTGTACAAATTACAGAGAGTGCAGAAGAACATTAAAACGCTCATCTGATTTGTCTATCACAATTGCTTTACTGGACGCAGGCCGCTTTTTTAGGGTTCTGTAGTAAACAAGGAACCCTTATAGTTTCGCCATGTCTGTCTGTCTGTCCGTCCGCGGTATAATCAGCGACTATAAGTACTAGAAAGCTGTGATTTGGCAAGAATATGTATATTAATTAGGCAGAAAAAAACGGTAAAATAAAATATTAAGAAAAAAAATTTTTAGGGTATCTCCCATACAAGTAAAGTATAAGTAATTTTTTTTTCTCGACTAACCAATCATGTTGGGTATCGTTGAATAGGTCTTTTAAAAATATTGTGAGTTTGTGAACACCGTCTTTCGATTTTGAGATCCGTTTCTGAAACATTTGCTAGAGCTAAGTAGGGTATACAAATTAAAAAGTTATAGGCGATTAACTTATAAAATATACTCGGAAAAGGAAAATTTCATACAAATTCAATAGAAAATTAGTTTTAAAACGTTTTTTAGTGACATAAACTCAAAGTTGGCGTTCGTAACTACGGAACCCTACTGCTCGTGGCCCGACACGCACTTGGCCAATTATTTAATAGGTCGTTTTGGAAATCTTAGGGGAACCCGAAAGGCTTATGACCAGCAGTAGATTTCTTGGGGCAATACATAAGTAATACTTTCATTTTACAATTTATCTAGAACAAACATAAAGTACGGCGAAAGTTTAATTTAAATAAAAGAGCATTGCTTTTGTATTTTTTTTCTTGAATCTCGTGTAGTAAATTATATACCAAGTAATATATTAAAAAATATATAAATAATATATTTTCAAGTGTACATCAACCAATAAAGTTAAATTTAATTATATGTTTAGACAGATCGATAACAAATACTCTATTTCTATGAGGTGAGGACATAGTGTAAATTATTTTGACTACATAAATAGTTGAAAAGGCACACGTCGAAGTCTTTTCAGTGGACGAAAAGAATACATAAAAATTTCCTTTTCAGTAAAATTGTACCAAAATTTAGAAACCAAATTTTTGTCGGTGGAGAATTTTCATAGAAAGTGTTTGATTAACATTTATCTTCTTGCCTAATTATGTTAGCTATACATCTGTGCAGTGTTTAGTTTGTGCTTCAACGGTAACAATAGCCCGTGCCTACACACTTTTTGTGATCACATAACCTACTTGTTTCTTACTATGATGCACTTTTTACGTGTTATAATACTTAAAACACTTTGTGCAATAAAATGTTACTCGTTACACGTGTCGTCGTGTTATTACCTCATTTTTACGCGATATGAAACAAGGTGGCACAGTCGTTATTGTAAAAATACATTATTTGTATGTCTGGTTAATTGGTTATGGTAGTATTTAAGGTACTAACTTTTAGAAATGTTAAATTTCAATTCAAAAAGAATAAAGAAATATTTTTCCTAAATTTCTTAGTTTTAATTAGGTTATAAAAATTTTTGTCTTGAAAGTAATAATGTATTTCATTATCTCGTGACGAGACCAATGACAACTATACAAGTAAAAATAAAATACAATATTCATAAAAATCGTTTGTTATAACATAACAAACATAAGTTCTTATCTGAAGAATTTTTCACTAATTTCATTTTTATTCAATAGCCTTCGTTGCGCTTCATAGTTTTTTATGTAATATGCGTTCGTTCTGCTACAATTAGCAGAACATAAACTAAGGTACATAATATTATGATTTACTATGAATGCCGTGCATACAATAGGTTTGTAGGTAAAACTGCATCGGCCTTGTAGTACTGTACCTAATATTTTGAGGTTACAATAACACAGACATTAAATCACGCTCACGATAAGCAAATTTCAAAAAAAATAACCAGCCAAGTGCTTGTCAGACTCGCGCACGAAGGGTTCCGTACCATTATCTATAAAAATCACGTTTGTTGTATGGAAGCCCCACTGAAATATTTATTTTATTCTGTTTTTAGTATTTGTTTGTTTGTTTGTTTGTTTATAAAGCTTTATTGTACATAAGAAAGAACACAGTTACAAATCAGAATAGTAAACATACAACGGCGGACTTATCCCTTATAGGGATCTCTTCCAGTCAACCGGCCAGTAATTGAGAGGAATGTTTACTTATTATGCGTTTGCGCCAGAAGTGGAACAGTACAATATAAAATTACACAATGATACTGTAAAAATAATATATAGTTTAGATGTAAACTACATGAATACAACTAAGAATAAACTTACATATAAGTATACATAAATATACATACTAATATACCTAATATATATATACATATCAAATATTTAAAATATAAACTAAAAAAAAAAATAAGTTTTTAGGTAGCTCGGAGAAACTTAGGATTCTGAAAAGTTTAATATTTATTTGTTGTTGAATATACATATACATATGTGAAAATTTCTAGCTATCATGGTTCATGAGATACAGCCTGGTGACAGACATACAGATGGACAACAGAGTCTTAATAACTAATAGGGTCCCGTTTTTACTCTTTGGGTACGGAAATCTAAAATTCCCATTCCCGTTCATTGTTCATGAACAAGTTTTTGAATATTTATAGGTTTATAAATTATGTTTCGACTAGTTACATAATTACTACATAATAGTTATTCAATTGTTATTGCTAAGTCATGACAGAAATTCGCTAATTTAGTTGTCACTCGTGTTAACGAGTACTTCCGAGTGGAATTAACTGTTTCAGCGTAGTAGTGGCACTGGGCCCATAACCTGAAAGGTCTGTGCTGGTTATGATTTTCAAATAAACCAAATTTCGGTTGTTCGGAAACCACATATAATTTTTTTTTTTTTTAATAAATATATATGGACAAATAACACTAATTGAGCTAGCCCCAAAGTAAGTTCGAGACTTGTTATGGGATACTAACTCAACGATACTATATTTTATAACAAATACATATATAGATAAACATCCAAGACCCAGGACAATTTGAAAAAGACCATTTTCCAACTTGCCTTGACCGGGGATCGAACCCGGGACCTCTGGGTGGCGGACTAGCATGGTGACCACTACGCCACGGAGGTCGTCAAAACATAATATTATCTGACGTATCCACTTACTGTTTTATTTATTATGTTATGTTTCTAAGTTTAATTATTACCCATATTTTTCTATATGTTATTTTTATGCTATAGGGCGGCAAACGAACAAGCGGGTCACCTGATGGTAAGTGATCACCGCTGCCCATGGACAACTGCAACACCAGGGGTGTAACAGAAGCGTTGCCGGCCTTTCAGGAAGATATAGACTCGTTTTTTGAAGGTTTCAATGTCATATCGGTCCGGGAACACTGCTGCAGGACATACAATATGTTATGTAAACAATAACAAAAAATAGTTTTAAAACTTAGCCATTAAGAAGTTTCCACTTATAGAAAATTAAACCTCCAAATCACGTATTGGTTGGTGATTCTATAACTGTTTTCATTTAATGATGACACACTACGCTACCGCCTATTTTCCATGACCGTATTCATGTGAAAACCCATTTGGACCATTGCATTTAAAGTTTTTAGAGTCCTTTGAGTCTGTCGGTGTTGCAATCAATCAAAGTCTTACATTCATTACAAGAACTGAGCTGCTCAGTCGACGTACCTACTAACTACTGGTTGTTTACTCGCGTCTGCGCGGGCGCATGCCACAACCTCGCTCACCTTGAGGTAGACCGCGCGGCGAACGCCTCTATAGTAATTTACCAGTTTCGTGGGAAGAGCCGTGAGTATATACCACAGTAATTAAAAATATAAATGAAGTACCGATATTATACATAGCATATACATCGATAAATACAGTTAGGGTATGTTTGCGATGCTACCTCAGGAGTTGATAAGATGATAGAGATTTCCAGGAAAGCGCTGGACGCAGGCCGCTTGGCCTATGTGTCCAGCAGTGGACTTTTTGTGGCTAATATGATAATTATGACAGATTTGCTTCCATTATCACACTAATTTGGAATCTATTAACTCTGGCCCTGAATATAGTCGTATATATTTCTGCCTACACATATAAACAAGGCGTATACATAAAAGCGTAAGAACTACCAAGAAGTTTAATTGCGGTTTTGCGGTTGCGGAGAAAAGAAAAATAAAATACTAGCTATTTAAGTATAGCTAAAAAGCAATATTTAGGTACGTCTACTAAAATTGTATTTCTAGGAAACAAAAACTAGTTTTACCTGGTATCAAGTTTTGGATAGTAAATATTAGTAGATGTAGGTCAGCTAGTAGCAAAGACGGTGCGTTTGCGCAATACCATAGTTTCTTCGAGTTATGTCATGACTGTAATGTAGTCTCAAGAATTCTTATGCAAAGATTCTGTTTGCAGAATCATTGGATTCTATTAATCATCCGATAATATCTTTTTGGAGCTCGGTATTGTTAAAGTCATCGTGTTTAGGAAGACTTTCTAGTGAATTGCAATGAACGTTATTACCTTGTTCATGTTCAATCAAAAAGCAGTTAGACAATATGTGTAGTTAAGTAATTTATCTACAGTATATTATACGATACAACAAAGGATCTCCTTAAAGAATCGTAGAATAATTCAAAAATGCAAGAAAATGTAACCGGTCATGCGATTTCTACAGTCATAACGATTTCGAATGCCCATTAATCAAAGTACCTAACGGAAGGCAAAAGACGATCTCAATTAGACTAGATTAGATACATGTGTAATGTAAAAAAATAAATTATGCAAATGTTAATTATGCAAAATAGACGCATCAGCTAACTGAATTAATTCACTTGCCATTTTTCTCTAACGAGGCAAAACGCTGTCATGCAAGCTATCAAACGCACACGTTCCGATGCAACAGGCGTTGGAAAAACCTGGCTTTCTCTGGGAAACCCTGGTTGCTCAAGGAAAATATTAGTCTTTTGTTCATAATACAGTGTTGTTTAACGTGTATAAACCGCTCAAGTACACACAAGTGGAAAAAGTGCTAGGGGACCAAAATAATAGGTTAAAAAGGTGAACTGCCTGTAAAGAAGAAAAGAAATGCCGTACGAAAATAGTGATTGTTTGATAGAAACGTGAGATGAAGACTGATGTCCTCGTAACACACGACATCTCTAGCCAGGGCCGGATTAACCCTATCAGGGGCCCTAGGCAATGCAATTCTCGGGGACCTTTCCTTTACCGTTATCTTACGTTTAAAAATATATTTTTTCTATTACAAAAGTCGAGTCGATGTGATTGACTTTGGGGTCGATCTGAATTTGTAATAAAATTTCTGATTTGGAAATACAAATTTAAAAAAAATCGTTCGATGAAACTTCTTTTTTCTTTCTGCGTGCGCGGGACCCCTATAGTCCTTAAACAGGCAGTTGCCTAATCCGCCTTATTTATAGTTCGGCTCTGCCTCTAGCTGACTGTTTACGTGTGTAACCAGCAAGACAACGATAAAAAAACCTTGACTTTAAACTGCAGTAAACACAATAGATGTAACTTAGATCTCATAATAGTTATAGTTGTTTGTCTTACAAGACAGCAATCATCATCAAGCAATCTGCAGATCTGGTCACGAGGAGAGACAATGGATCGCATCCGGAGGAGGGAGCCACTGTCTGTGGCTTTGCAAATAACGTTTTTGCCAGAGTTTTAAATTTTTTAACCAACTTCTAAAAAGGAGGATGTTATCAATTCAACTGTATGTTTTTTTTAGTATGTTGTTGATTTTGATATTTAAAAGCCTTTATTCTAGCTGGTCCCGTATTCATTTTTGTGAAGATTTGGTGGAGAACATTGGTGATATACCTAGAAAAAACACCTCAATGAAAATGAATTAACTAGATTTTATTTTGTAATAAATAAATATGAGTTAATACAGCTTTTTTTCTATTCTAGTGATATATGTTTCTAGCTATTTGAGGTTTCCATTATATTTCATACATCATTTTTATCTATATTCTATCCAGCCCTCTCTCTGGTAAAAACACTGTTTCTGATAAACCGACTCTTTCGATTAGAAACACGGACGTTTTGATTTATTGATGTTAAAACAAATTGACACTGAACCTTCCTCTCCGCTGGCAGTAAGAACCCACCTTGTGCATCCAAATAGGTGTTCAGTCTGGGCTCGAGCCTGTCCCCTAATGCGACTAACTGTACACTGACCATTCTAGAAATGGGGCCAGAACAACGTCCCCGATTTGAAGGCGTAATGTGAAGGAATATCTCCACATTAAACCTTTAAATTGGTAGGTAGATATTTTGCAAAACTACCTAATAGACCGAAGATTACCTGACTACATTTAAAACTAACTTTTTATGTTCAAAATAACAATCTAAGACGAAAGCTGGCGAAATGACATACTCGACTTTTTATGGTCCCAAGGATAAAAGTCAATCTCTCCCCAAAACTTTAAAACTCTAAAAGAGTACTAATTGTAAAGGTACCAAGGTACGGTTTTGGCAACAGTGACTTGATGTGACCAAGTACTTAGTATTTTACCGTTCGTCCGTCTGTCTGTCCCAGCTGTATCTCATAAACCGTGATAGCTATAGATTATTGAAATTTTCACAGATGATGTATTACTTACTGTTGCCGCTATAACAACAAAGACAAAAACAGAATAAAGAAAATATTAAAGTGGGGCCCCCATACAACAAAAGTGTTTTTTTATAGATAATGGTACGGAACCCTTACTGCACGAGTCCGACCCGCACTTAGCAGATTATTTTTATCGAACCAATCTATGTAGTAGTTCCGAGATGCGTTTATGTAAGAAACCATTCGACACTATTTTATTATTTATAGAAAATCATGTGACCTCCATGTAATGGTTAGTTATTGTGAAAACATGGTCATTATCAAATTCACGCCGGGATATCATAACCGCACCTTATCAAAACAGAAATAACATTTGTCCGATATTCGGACAACAAACACTTTACCTACTCGGCTTTGTCAAACCGCAGCGAGGGTTGCCAAAACACGATTGCGAACCGTAAACAATCAGAATGAAGGCTGTAGTTGTAGCGCGGGAGTAAACATCCAATTAACAGTTTACTAAACTACTTGAGCCGTTATCGTGTAGTAAACATTGAAATCGACCTAGATATAAAATTGACTTCAAACAATAATATTTAGGTAAATTGATGTTTCGGCCTTTTGATATAGTGACCATTTTGTCGAGTCTGTTTGTCTAAGTTTAAGTTTCAGATGCAGCGAAAAAGGTTTTTTTTAAAGATTCTTATGCCTAATCAATCAATGAGAGTCGATGTATGTATAACATCTTTCTAACAACTTTACTAAGGAATTACCGCTGAATACGAAAATTATCGTCTTGTTCCAAACAAAAAATTAAAGTAGGTCATAAAGAAAAAAATTCTCTCCGCAATTTCAAGGTTTATTACACAGTAAAAGTTGTTTATATTGTTGAGAATACTTTGACCCCCTTTGGCTTAACAATAAATACCCTTTTCGGTACCCTTTTCCCTTTTTCGATTACCTTTGTAACTTAGTCTTTAGTTTGTAATAAGATTCAGTAAAGTATGAAAGATTCCAAATAATATGTCAGCTTTTTACCAAGTGCATTATTTTTAAATCAGGCCAGATAATAAATCCTAAATTCCATATCATTTGCTTACAGTTGGAAACAGAAATAATGACACAATCCCAAGAATCCACAGGTTAAGACAATGTATCCTATTTTATAAACCATCAGACTGGATATTTACTACGACACCAGGTTTTACAAACTTTCGACTATTGTGGCAACACTAAGTGGCAATACGGTGTCGATTGTCAAAACTACTCGATTTACGGTTTCATCTCGATTATATTTATGCGTACGAGACGAGATAATTTGGATTTGGAGTTATGAAAATATTTGAAAGGAAGTTGTTGAAATACTATAGCCTACGTTTAGCCTAAAATTTGATATCTACTTCTGTTGAAGAAATAAATTATAGCTTATTGTTTGAGAAAGTAGATGCAATGCATTTAAATAACAGCACATAAAAACAAAAATCAGTAAATTCTATATTATAATGACGTATGTATGGAGAGAATTGCTATCATAATTCGTAAATTCGTTTTTCCTAAACTCTAAAAATAAAATTAAGTCTCAATCATAATACAGCAAAGGTTTGAAAAGAAAATTAATACAACAAAACTAAAAGTATTTCGTAGTTTAGTATGTGTTATTTTTTTAATATAGAAAAAAAAAAGAAACGAGCATAGGCGAAGAGGCTGTTATTCTAGGTATTAGCGACAATGCTAAGTAATAAAATATGCAAACTCTCACACAGGTGCTAAGTGGGCATTCAGCTAATGGGCTGATAACCAAGCAGTGGTGCTATTTTCCAAACGCGGAGTCACTAAACGAACGGTTTTCTGTATGGAAAACCCATTCGTTCAGGTGATTCCGCGTTTTAAAAATGGCACTTCAGCCCGTTCACCGCACGCTGCTGAAACGTTCGCGGGCAGTTGTTAACAGGACACTATTCTAGTTTCAAAAAACGATTCTCACCTACATATAGACAAAAGCATTTTTGGAGAATGTAAATGTGTCTATCAGACTGGATAGTTTGTTGTATAGTAAAACAAATTATATAGTTAGAGCCTCTGTCTTTTTTGCTTTAGCAGAAACGGGATTTGCATGCTTTTTGCATAATATTGCTTGTTTTGTAATTTAGTATTAAAAAAGGTTTTTAGGTCTTTTTTTTTCTAAATAGGTATCTACCTAAATCATTTTTTTTATCAGCACCGGAAAAATGTGTACAAAAAGTATCCACAGCATGAGTTGTCAAAATAGCAATTGTCATATATGGAATTTTATTTCCTCAATGGGTTTTAATTCTATGTTCTATTTAATACCATTCAGTACCACTAAGTACTTGTTTATTCTTGATCTTTGATAGATACAGATACATTTGCGCATCTTTGTCCCTAACGCGGTAGACAGATCCCAGTAACTCACAGGCCACTTTTATACAATTCGGAATAATAAAAAAATAGGAAATGAGAATTGAAAATGTCGTATTTCTGTACAACCTTCATTAACACCTACCTACCTCAGGGCATTATGAGTAATTGCTACAGGTATCTGCTAACCAAGTTACTTATTTTTTCGTCTCTGATTGCACGATGTCTTTCTTTTTCTGTTTTATTTTGTCAGTAGCCCTTTGCCACGCCACAGCAGGTCGCTGGAAAGTGGTCAGTAGACGCAGCAAGGTCGGCTTGCGACATGGCTAGTATCGGTTGCGACACCAACGGGTCCAGATCGCTCTCATTACTGGATAGCGATATTTGACTGGTCAGGTGATTTGCTGGCATTGATAATTACTTGTTTTTTGGTATTCGAAAGGATAGACAAATTAGTTGTACTCGGTTTTACCCTTTTAATTCTAAAAATGTTATTGATTATTTAAAACCACCTGGATCGATTTGGAAAATCCTTTTTTTTTATGGAAGGGCATACTTGTCAGGTGGTCCCATAGTAATTTTATTAAAATTGGTTGTGTAGTTTGGGGGTGAAGTCGGTTTTTAGTTTTGAAAAAATTATTATGCATATAGTATTGGTAGGAAGTGGTTTAGGCATTGACTGTACGTCTGTGAGGCTTAAGTTCGATAGTTAAGAATCCCCTTACCCTAGACTTTTCCATAAAAACGTAGTCTACGTTTTATTTTGAAATGACATTTCAGATTTCGGTGAAAAATTGTAAATTTAAAGAAATTGCAATTTATAATTGGTTTTAGACTGTAAAATTATGAACTGGAAAGAAAATAAAAGGGTGTAGAAGTTTTCCATGCTTATGATCAAATATGGTATAATACACTATATTCTCTTTTAAGTTCATAATTTTACAGTGGGAAACCAATTATAACCCTAGATAATTGCAATTCTTTAAAATTACATAATTCGTCATATCCGACATGTCGATAAAACGTAGACTACGTTTGTATGGAAAAGTCTGTTTCTGTCCAGGGTAAGGGGACTCTTAAACATCTGGTCTCAATTATGTAAACAATGCGATAACGCGCTAACGCGCTAAAAAAACTGTTACCGTCTTATTATAAAACTCAGACTAACTTTGTTACTAGGTTTAAACCATTATCCGATCAAATCAAGTTGACATCTAGTAATATCACACTATCTCACTTGTCAATGTCAACTCCATTTTGGGCTGATAATGGCTTAAACCTAGTAACAAAGTTAGTCCTGTTTTTATAATAAGACAGTTAGTGTCGGGTCTGGCGTAATTGACACCCGAGCGGCGGCCGCTTCGGAAAGGTTAAGTTTGCTTAAGAAATATATTTTGGAAACTGCTAACGATCGGACTCGTCTTATCACTACTATCAATTATCGGTACTCGACCCATTTAGCTGGTTGTCCATTGACCTGTGACTGGATGAGCGGTAGTCAACCAGCCTTGAGCAGTGGCCAACGACCTGAGCCGCTAGGCGGAACTTCTCGAATTAATTGCACCATGAAATAAATTAGTAAGGGACATGGTAATATTAAGAACGGTACCTATGCACCCAATGTTCTTACTTTGTTTCTATGTTTGTATTTTGTGTACATGAATTTAGTAAATAAATAAATAAACGGGAAGCTCAAAAGTAAATATTAATGAATAAAGATGAATTATACGGATTGAGCGAACCTAAATTAGTAAGTTCAAACTTGTAATACCTATGTAGGGTTGTAGGTATATCGTTACCTCCACCTGAACCAAACCACAACCATAAATCTGCACCTCCATACATTTTGGCACGGCAAGTATTTAATTTTGTATGGAGGTGAAGAGTTTTTTCTTACGATTTCAGAGGTGATCCCATAGTAAAAGTTATTTACATTGATTAGTATGTCTACTCCCTTTCGGGTTGATACCCCTTTTTAACCGACTTCCAAAAAAGGAGGAGGTTATCAATTCGTCGCGATCCTTTATTTTTTTTATGTATGTTCACCGATTATTCAAAGACGCCTGGAACGATTTAAAAAAATATTTTTTGTGTGAAAGGGTATACTTTCCAGGTGGTACCATGGAAATTTTATCAAAATAGGTTGTGTAGTTTGGGGGTGAAGTCGGTTCTTAGTTTTGAAAAATTATCCGTTACACTTTGTAGATGAGCTATCAAAAATCTGTCACTACATTCATCATCATTATTCAAAAAGCTCATAGCTGGACATGAGCCTTTCCCACCGACAAGACGACCCCCGTGGCGTAGTGGTCACCATGCTAGTCCGCCACCCAGAGGTCCCGGGTTCGATCCCCGGTCAGGGAAAGTTGGAAAATGGCCTTCTTCAAATTGTCCTGGGTCTTGGATGTTTATCTATATATGTAGTTGTTATAAAATATAGTATCGTTGAGTTAGTATCCCATAACACAAATCTCGAACTTACTTTGGGGCTAGCGCAATCAGTGTTATTTGCCTATATTTATTCATTAAAAAAAAGAGCATAGATCTTAAATATACAATGTCCTTTTTAATTAAGTACAAATATTTTAAGAGGTGATTCAGTCCATCATTTTGAACAACTTTTTTTTGCATTTTTCATAGTAACGATATCACGTGACTACTTCGATTTGTATGAGAACCTAAATATTTTTTTTCGTATTTCGATATACATTTATTGGGCAAAGTTGTTCAAAATGATGGACTGAATAACCCCTTAAAATATTTGTACTTAATTAAAAAGAACATTGTATATAATTATAAATGAGCATTATCATTATTGCCATCATTTCGATATTTGGTAGTAACGATAATGCTACTAATCGTGAAATTTCGCTTGGTAAGTATTTGCCGTCTATTTATAATATTATTATGATAGATAATGGTCTAACTAATTTACCACTCATGTATGGGCTAAGCTAATACTAATTAGAGAAACGAACAAGATAACAAATCCCGATAGCCGTTCATTAGATGTTGACTGAGTAGTGAAAGTGTTGCCATTGTCATGTGCGCGGCGCCTAAAACAATTGAATATGTATTCAACCGTTTTCCTTCCTCGTGTTCGATCTATACTATGTGCACACTCGTGTCAAAACATACTAGGCCGAATTGGAACGACCGAACTTTGTCGAAATTACGCCTGCAATGCATGACTAGCAACACTATGCCGAACTTACGTCGCGTTTTTCACTTAGAGATATAATTTTTCTCGTAATTTGAAATGCTTGCTTTTATCGGTGGAGCCGCTGTTCGTCCGTCCGTCTGTCTGTCACCAGGCTTTATCTCATGAAACGTGATAGCTAGACGGTTGAAATTTTCACAGATTATATTGTATTTTCGACGAAGGGAGGCCTATGCTCAGCAGTGGGCGGAAGAAGGGCTGAAATGATAATGATTATGGTGTACCTCTGTTGCCGCTATAACAATAAATACTAAAAATAGAATAAAATTAATATTTAAGTGAGGCTCCTATACAAAAAACGTGTTTTTTAGGGTTCCGTAGTAAACAAGGAACCCTTATAGTTTCGCCATGTCTGTCTGTCTGTCTGTCTGTCTGTCTGTCCGCGGTTTTACTCAGCGACTATAAGTACTAAAATGCTGTGATTTGGCATGAGTATACATATTAATTATGCGGAAAAAGTGATCACATAAAATACTGGAAAATATTTTTTTAGGATAGCTCCGATACAAGTAAAGTGAAAAGTCAATATTTTTTTCTCGACTATCCAATCATGTCCGTCCGTTGAATAGGTCTTTCAAAAATATTATGAGCTTATGAATACCGATTTTCGATTCAGGGATCCGTTTTTGAAATATTTGGTTTTAAAGTGAACATTTTTGTTAGAGTCAGGTGTCCCCCCTCTATCTGCTAAACGGTTTTATATGGACACGTGAAAAAATTCACAGCTATAGTCTATATAACGAAGTTTAAAGGAAAACTATCAAAGCTAAGTAGGGTTTACAAATTAAAAAGTTTTAGGCGATCAATTTATAAAATCTATTCGTTAAAGGAAAATTTCGTACGTTTTCAGTGGCTGACTCAAAGTTGGCATTCGTAACTACGGAACCCTACACTGCGCGTGGCCCGACACGCACTTGGCCAATTAGTTATAGATAATTATACGGAACCCTTCGTGCGCGAGTTGACTCGCAGTTAGCCGGTTATTTATGTCTTAGTAGGGCTTTACTCCTAACTTATAATATAAATTAGCCGCTACAAAACGAACTTCAGTCGCGTAACTTCGGCATAGGTAGTCAGTGTGTTTAAACATTTAGGTACAAATTCTGATGTTATTTATCATTCGGAGTTACAATAGTCGACTGGTCCACGTGGAGAATGACGCAGGTTAATGCTTTCAGGACTGCAGTCAGTTTGTTGGTGTGTTATAGTCTTTGTTTCACACACGATATTTTCTGATCTGATGGTTGACTTGGCGGCAACGGTGGAGCAGTAAGCATAGTAGTGCTTGGTGAATCTATTTGATCGAGCGAGTGAAGCGTCTCAGTTTCGAGACTGGCCAAAAATGCTTTTGTCCGGCTGTCTGTCTGTTCTCGCTTACAGGTCGGATTTCTCAACCGATTTTCGTGAAATTTTGTGAGAAGGTTTAAAAATTATATACAATTTTATTTTTGACAATTCATTGTTTCGAAATTTTGCAAAATTTGAAAACTTAAAAAAAAAAACATATAACAAATATTTCGAATTTTTTTCAAAAATTCATAAATCTTTTTGTTACCCTAATTAAGCAACCTTTTGTCTTAACAACTTTTTATCCGATAAATTTTAACGAGTCAGGGTCACTCGCGAGGTATTCAACTCACAGCGACACTAGAGTTACGATTTGCGAGTACTTTACTTATTTTTTGTATTTGTTGTTATAGCGGCCACAGTAATATAATCGGTAAAAATGTAAAATGTATACCTATTACGGTTCAAGAGATAAAGAGAGCCCTGTGATAGACAGAAGAAAGGCAACAGAGTCTCAGTAATAGGGTCCCGTTGGAAACCTTAAATGGTCTGCGAGTTCGGGTTTTTCATGCTCAGTAAAATGTCCAATCCGGTGGTGGCGTCGCTGGTCGGGTCGTTGGATTCCCTCTAATGTGGTTGAGTTTAACGATGGCTGATCCGTGCGTCAACTCGTGAACGGGTGCTGCCGGGAGGGACTGGTCTACTCGGCTTCGCTTTTTTGACTACTTAATAATTTTTATTACGCAATTTATGTTTGTTTACTTGTTCGCAAGCATTACATGTTATAATGTGTCAACATTGTATTATATTATAAGTATTTATTAATTAAAAGACAATAATAATAATATGACAAAGCCCTTCTGGCGAGTAGGTGACCAATACTGTGAAAATGAGTTTCTTTCGTTTTTTCTCAGCAGTGGTCGTTACGAAGCGCTGGCATCGGTAGCTTTTCTTTAAAAATAAATTAAATTTTAATATACTTTACACGTAACATAAATTATACTTAATGACGTGTAAAAGTGCCTGTAAAGGTCTAATTACTAAATATACATTTGAATCTTTAAATCTTTGGGTTAAGATAGCTTTTAAATAAGAGACGCTGGCGGCATTTAATTATAAAATAAGAACTTATTTTAGCTAGCTTGTATTTAAAATATGTTATGCAGAGTTTTTATTAAACTAATTTTGTATTCGTCGATTTTTGGGATAAGCAAACTAATGTAGATATCATTCGAAATATATTATATAACATGGAAAAGACAAACCCGTAATAAATCAAACCACGGGCTATTCTTGTTCACTATGACGACCTCCGTGGCGTAGTGGTCACCATGCTAGTCCGCCACCCAGAGGTCCCGGGTTCGATCCCCGGTCGGGGCAAGTTGAAAAATGGCCTTTTTCAAATTGTTCTGGGTCTTGGATGTTTATCTATATATGTATTTGTTATAAAATATAGTATCCTTGAGTGAGTATCCCATAACACAAGTCTCAAACTTACTTTGGGGCTAGCTCAATCAGTGTTATTTGTCCCTATTTATTTATAGTATAGTGAAATTAAAGAACAGCAAAAGTTTGAAAAAATTTCGGCATTTCCATACGAAAGTGTGCAGCAAGTATTGCAATTTGTATCAGCCGAATTATTTTATACTATAGTGAAGCCCGTGGTTCGATTTATTACGCGTATGTACCTTCCACGTGGACTGCCTCCGTTGTCCAGTGGTCAAGGCGTTCGCCTTGTGACCCGGAGGTCATGGGTTCGATTCCCACTGGGAAGCATACTTTGTGAAAAGTTGTTTCCAGTCTGGATAGGATATTGCAGGCTTGAATCACCTGATTATCCGAAAAGATGATTCCGTGTTTCGGAAGGCACGTAATACTGTGGGTCCCGAACGCCACCCAGCGTTTGATCATCAAACTATCCAAGGATTGGTTCCTGGTTTGCCCTTTGGGTTGTGGAGGTCAGACGGCAGTCGCTCTGTGTAAAAACCAGTAACCTCGTCAAATCTCCTTGGTTAGGTAGCGGACCCCGGGCTCTGAAGCGTTACTGCTGAGGATGCAACCGGGAATACGTGAGGATGATGATGATGACTTTCCACGTGGAACATTAAATACGTTATACAATCATCAGGTGTTTACAACAGGAAAAAAATTGTATAAGCCTATGATAAGCCTAAGTCTATGATAAATAAGTCGATGATAAGCCTATGGTGATTGTAAAACAGTCAGATAGATCATAGTCTATTTATGTAGTTTTTGTAGGTGATCCTTCCGATAGCGTTAAAAGGTTGAAATTTGTATGGACTGTTGATTATTAGTAAAAAGAGATTTATTGCAGACTAAATTTAAGGGCCGTAACAGACGCGGCGAAGTTGCGCCGCGTAACAGCTAGTGATGGGCGATGCATAAATACTCAATCAACCCATTTGAGTATTTACTCAGTAGATTGAGTAAATACCCGATAAATATCCGTATTTATCCATTTGGTGAGTAGATTGATTTATATGAGTTGCGACTTATATTTATATTCATATTCATTATTTCATGTTTTCATGACAATTTTGAAACTGAGATCTAGTAAGTATACAATTGCAATTCTTGTCGAAAAGTGTGTGCATACGCCATAATATGCTTAAAATGTCGGTAAACGTTAAATGCGACGCTAAAATATATGAAAATACTATACTAATCATACTCTGAAAGTAGGGTTCTTTGACTAATTATCATTTTTACCTGGAGGTGTGCAAAGACGTAATTTTATGTTAAAGTAAGTAAACAGACATCAAATGCGATGTCAATATATGAGCACGCTGTATTTACTCTATTTATTAAATCTAGTGAGTAAATACTCAAATGGGTAGATTGAGTACTATCCACTGCCCATCTCCAGCTGTTACGCGACGCAACTTGCGTTCCGTCTGATCCGGCACTTATAAGGTTGAAATTTGTATGGACTGTTGATTATTAGTAAAAATGCGTGTGGCTATCTCTGAGATTTATTGCAGACTAAACTTTAACAGGCATCATGCTTATAACGGGTAAATAGATCGAACAGTAGGTATTGTTTATCGTAGTATATACCGTGTAATTTCCATTAAGTTTATTGTTTTGTTGATTATTTTTACATATAGCCTTTTTTGACACATAGGTACCTATTCAAGGCTTGCACGACCCCTGACATGCTCCACATTACGCGTTTGGTTGACTGGTAGATAAGGCCTTAGGCATTAAGTCCGCCAGAACATTTGTATTTGTGTATGAATTTAAATAAATAAATGAGAATGCCAATTTATCTTGGGATTTTCATATAATACGTATAGGTTTCCTGAATCCTGCCACTTTGCACCCACGATCTTGATAAATTTGGCGTTCTCTCGTTCTCATGCTCGCTCCTGCTTATCTACCTTTTAATAACTACGCAGAATTTTTTATACAAGACAACATGATTTAAAATTCGAATCCAAAGAAAGTTCATTATTTAGGACAGACATCACATAACACTCGTCAAACGTATTACACCCTTCTTTTCATATGAGCTTACCACAATTGTCCGAATTATCCTTGTTCGAAAAACTGTTTAACACAAAAACGTTCGTCAGTTCAACAACCATGTGTCTAGGTACCTGATGGTAAGTAACATTTTAGTACAGGGAATTTAGTAGCTTCGCAGCACGTTCTCGAGTTACTAGATCTATATATCTAGAAATGTAGTTTTCTCCGACTAGTCTAGAATCGAACGTAGATATTGTTATGGTGGTCCGTGACCGGACTGGTGGAACCGGAATCGAAGTCCCGACCCCGCTCCCCGCTAGCCGGCCACCACTGAGCTAACAGTGCCGAATGCTTAACCTGCGATGACCTATTCCATCTATCTGGAACTAAACTCAGTCTATGTCGGTAGTATGCTGATTTACAAACTTTAACCTAAACCGTGGGAATAGAGCTTGTAGCATACCTATACAAATAAATGTTCTTATATAAACACCTAACAATATGTTTTGTTTCTCGATGGTTATACAAGTTATATTATACAAAAAATTCCCCAACAGCACTCTTATTGATATTTTGTATTACTTTCTCTTTGGAAATATATCAGTAACTTGTTTTATAAAAATAAGTTTTTTTTGTTTCACTCCTGTTGTACGCAACATATGTATTTAATTTGGTACTAATTCAGTGATGGAATAAGAAAAACGATTTTCGAAGAAAAATAAATAATTTTTTTTGCATTTTACATGCAGATTAAGATTTAGATTAGACTTTACCTACTTGGCTATAGCATTGTTAAAGTAAACGTAGTCACTCCATCTTTATCTAAGGCTGAGATTTAAGGATAGTTTCCTTGCGATCTGGAGATATAGGAAGGTACACAACTAACCGTAACCGGTCAGACGACGATTTCGTGACCCGCGCACGGCGTGACTGTGGAATTACCTTCCTAGGCTAGCCTGGCTGTACAGGTGCTCAATTATAGCCTTTTGATGCAGCAAGTCTATGGCTTAGGAGGAGCTAGGTGGCCTTAGAGTACGCATTACTAGCGCTTTCGCATGTTAAATGATACCGGGCGCGGTCTGCACTTGGATGGGTGACCACAAGTGGTATAAAAAAATCTCGAGTTCCTCCGTGCTCGCTACCATCAATCCCTGTGCACCCAATCATACTAAAGATGCTTCGTGTAGAGACGAAACACGTGCTACAAAGACGAAAAACGACAAAACTTCAAATAACTTCATAAAATAGGTAGATATCACAACATCGAAACGAAATTCATCTAAATTGAAGTTTGAGGATCGCTGCTGACTGACATGGGCGACAAATAATGCCCAATAGAGCGGGCCATTTGGCCTAATTTAAAACAAAGATTGGCTTATTGCCGGATTGGCCGGAGATGTCGCGTTAGCGTAGATTGGCTGCTGATCGCAAATATTGCCTAGTATTTAAGTAATTTGGGGCTAACCCAATCTGTGTGATTAGTCCCTGTATTTTTATATTTCGTTTGTACTGGACTTTTTTTTGTCGTATCAAGATGTCGAGATGTTGGCGGAAAACATAGTATAATCGAAGAAACTCCACAGACAAGAGCATCGCTCTTTGTTATGATGATGATGACTGGATTTTAGTGGCGATTTCGATTGGATGGAAGCTGATGAACGATGCCGATGAGACATTGAGATGCGCATTTTCGCGCATGTCTTTTTCTTTGGATGGAATAGAATAAGCACGCACATCTTTTTTAAGACAGGCTTTTGAATGTCAGTGGATCCGAAAATAAGCAGTGTCAGTAAGGGGGGTACCTATCTCTTTATACTAATGATAATAGCCACGCAAGAATGCTGAAGATCGGATTAGTACCTACTTACAGTAGTCGGTCAGTAGAAGTAATAGTTAACGAAACAAGAGTCTAAACCAGAAGCCGTAAAGTCTGTTCTATCTATATACATCACTGGAGAGTTAGTTTTTCTTGTCAATAGTCTTGTACCTCATTATACTATGTTACCCTTTGTAAGTATTTCGAATATGTAAATGTTTTTTTGGTGCAATAAAGTTTTTTGTATTGTATAGTCGAGTTTCTTAGCAGTAAAGTTGGTTTTTTGTAGAAAACTATGATTCCGTATCGACTGCGACAAATTGGTGCAGAAATAACGAACCCGATAAAGTGTATGGTATGGAGCAATGTCGGATCCGTGTGTTGTAGTTTCATACTGAATCACGTTTTTGCTCTAGGGATGTTCAAATCAGTCATATGTGATGAATATTATTCATCGGTTCAAAGGAATTGTATTTTTGAAGGAAAATATCGTGAGGAAATCTGCACACCAGAAGTTCACAAGTGTGTCATAAATAGAGATTGGATAGTCGGATACATATTTACCTAAAGTTGAGATGTTGGCTATAATGGAAAGCACTTTTTTATAGAAAAAAATGGTCAATTATGGCAAAATTTTCCCTACATCTTACATACATACATTAAGGGAATCAAAATAGATCCGATAAGTTATGCAATATCATCAGATTAGTTATGCAATTCCGAAATCCCGGGATTTTAGTTTTAATAATAAAAATGTCTTAAGAAGCCGCTTTCATATTTTGTTAGCCATGATGTATCCGATTATCCGATCTCTGCCTAATCAATGCCGTCACTATATGCCAGTCATTGAGCGATACATCTGACATCAGTGTTATAACTATCAAACTCAAATCAGGAGTTTAAAACTGAAATCTAAAACTTCAAAAACCAAATTGATTACCGGGCATGTGGACTTCAACATTAATTTAACAATCCAACAACAGTTATTGTCGCTAAGCATCATCAACGATGATCCTACTAGTAGGCTTGGTTCCTAGCAACAGAATTTATGTGTCTGTGTACACCGCATATAGATTAATCAGTGTATTGTTTTGGCGTCGAGCCGTACTCTGTGTTACACTAACGTGTTGCGTAACTTGTATGTTACCATGGTTTGATTTGTATATTTTAGACTGCAGTGACCATGTTTTATCATTCTTTACACGTGCCTTATTTTCTGTTATTATTTGTTATTACGCTAACGTGTTACGTATAGGTGTTACGGCTCGTCGGATGCGTCTAGAGGTCACGTTGTGGTTTTACCATGAATATATGAACGACAGGTTATGAAGTGCTTAATATGTCTGATGGTTTAATAAGTAGAACTTTAGAGATGTAAAACCTTTTATGTAACGTTGCAAGAAGTTAATGCATAGTACAATTATAAATTAACTTTTTGCAACGTTCCAAATAATATGTTTTGAAAATATGTACTTATTTTAACTTTTTCTTTTGATATCTTTACATAAATTGGCTAAAATAGAGGCAAACACACTTTATCATCTTTTATTCTGTTTTGGTCCATTCTGAATTTCCATTCTGATTCAGTTTGTAAGGAACACTTGGCTGCTGAGAAATATTTAGAAATATTTGGTGCGTATTACATCAACTGACAAAAAGGAGAAAAGTCCCATAAGTTCAGACAAGGTTCGTGACAATCTGGGTCAGGAAGTTTCGAAACCAACATTTTTGGAGCTATGCCAGCGAGAGACACTTTGTCGGTTAAGTAAATACAAGTAAGAAAAGTGTGTCTTTCAGTTTTAGTATTACTTAGGGTATTGATTCTACGTTTTACTATCTTTCCTTTCTTGCCGAGAATGCCAACAGTTTTTATCGAGAGCTGTTTTTGATTTAGTTGTTTGTTAATTTTAATAATTTTATTGTGCCTACCAGAGTTGAGCAAAATGTAATTAAACTACTAATTACTAACTACAATTACATTTTGTAGTTAGTAATCGCAACTACATAATTACAAAAAGTAATTAAAAAGTAGTTGAACTATAAACTACAAAAAGTAGTTCTAATCACAATTACAAACTACTTTTTGAAACTACATATTTTATAAAGATTTACTTATAAATTTTTGTTTCTTGCTTACAACTTTTTACACTTACAATTTCGAAATACAACACCTTTAACACACGCCCGCGGTGATAAATTCTTATTATAGTTTGTAGTTATAACTACTTAATTACAATTACAAATTACAACTAAAGTAGTTTTAATTGTTTTAGTTAAATTTAATGTAATTTCAACTAGGTACTTCTAGTTAACTACATGTAATTGTAATTTGTTATCAAACTACACAATAGTAGTTAACTACGCCCAACTCTGGTACCTACTATGAAAATTGAAAACGTACTTGAGTACATACAATAACAACATAAAGAGTAAATACTTACAATGAATTTAATTATTTTTATTTAATAATAAAACTTAAAGTAAGTTAGTGATTCACTATTATTTACTCAGAGAATGATAAAGTAATGTACCTTTATAGCCACCTGTTTAAATGGAAAAAATATTTACTTGTACCTATTGTGCTAGGGAAAAACAACTTGGTCGGTACACAAGTACCTACAGCACTATTATGTTTACACTTAAGGTAGGAAACAGTAAAATTTACTGATAAGATATACTTGTTCTTACTGATGGTAAAGGAAACTTGCCCTGTTGGTTAGTTCAAATCAGTCGAATGAACTAAATGAAATTGCATTATTGATCACTTCTATGTTATTTGTAATTTTGAAAAAACTCTTTAAATCTATCTGTTTTCTGCCACAAAGTCAAGTTCAAAATATTTGGTATAATAATAAATAGGGAGCCTCTACTTGTGATGTCTCGATCGTCTAACACGATGTCTGCCTAGGTGGTAGCAGTTGCTAAGTCATTGTTGAATGTACTTGGATGTAGGTTAGAAAAGTTAATACATAGTTAATAAAGCCTGAAGTTGTGTCCCATTGTTAACCGACTTCCCAAAAAGGAGGTTATCAATATTTCGCGATCTTTTTTTATGTAAGTTTATTCAATTGTTCATCGATTATTCGCACGAATTATTCGCCTGGACAGATGTGTTTTTTTTTGTTTAGAGGGGTATACTTGTCTGGTGGTCCCATACATGGTATAATAATATACTTCGAATTTTATTGTACCATGGTTCCATAGAATTTTTATCGAATCGGTTGTGTAGTTCGGGAGTCAGGGGTTTAGTTTTGAAAAATTATTTCACTGTCTGATCTGACTGTAAACAGTCTTTTGCCATAGAGGCGTCCTTGTTATCATGCACTCTTTTTCTTGTTCTTCCTCTGTTTCTGTCATTGTGTTACCAATGTGTCCATAAAAATGAAATTAAAGAAAAAAAAAATTTATATAAATATTCGTCAAAGTTTATACCTAGGTAGTTTTACTACGTTGGCTATCGTGGACGAATTTATATTTGTATAGGACACTGTTTTGAGAAATACGCAGTCATCTGACTGACGACATCTAGGTATATAACGGTCTAAAATAATCTGATAAATAAAATTTTATCGTTCGACGAATGTTACAAAATAAAACTCACAATTTTAAGCCAACCTGTTCTCAAACCCATTCACTTATAATAACTATTATGTACAAGGGCATCTCAGATTTGATAATAAACTAACAAAACAAAGAAACTTACCGATTGAAGTAAATTTTCTGTCAAAAACTTCAGTTGTTTATTCAAAACTTTTAGTTAATCTGTTTACGTTTACACTCGCGTAAATAAACAACGACTTCGTGACTGTCAAGTCAAACGTCAAAAGTAAAATGGCGCGAACGTGCTTCGTCGGCGGCAAACGTCGACGGTGTGCCCGTGGCCGAAGCGATTACAACATACTGGGCGAAACCAACCGCGAAACTAGCTGCTTTGTTATCTGTGGTGTGGTGAGTGTGCTCTTGATAGGACCACTTATTTGACCCATTGGTTTAATGGGCAATATTAACGGGAACTAAGGGAATATAGATAGGGCAAGACTGTTAACATTTTGGAGAACATGATTTCAGTTCACTGTCAGGTGAAAAGGTAACTAAGAAAATTTCAAAGTTGCTTAAATTTAAAAGGAAAAGTCCAGATCTCTAATTTTGCTGGTTAGAATAGAGCAACACAGATCTCTACCTCGTCGCCTGGATTCCGTGCAGAAGAATGACTGCCAGTTTGTCACTGTATCATTGTGAGAATTTAAGAAATGCAAGCTAATAATTATTCTGCGGTTCTGCGAACTTCTGTACCCCTAACTGCAGTGCCGTAAGTAGCCTTTTCTGCGCCCTGTGCGAGCTTCTATACCTGCGCCCTTGTATTTTTTATATTATAGGTACCCTAGAGCAATGCTATGTATAGGCCTAGTTTATTTCATACAGGGTGATAATAGAATACACAAGGAAATTGGTGTTGGTGAACTGATTATCTAATATTTTGAATGAAAAAACTATTTTTTTTAAGAACTGAGCCAAAAAAGGAGCGCAGGTGTTGGTGACCAAATTTTCTAATATTTTGTAAGAAAAACCTTATTTTTTTAAAGAAATGTGCCAAAAAAATGAACGCGTTGTTTTGTCTAATTTAATAGACGTTTTTGATGATACTGGCATGTAGGTTCGTATGTGTTGGAATCGAGCATTTGCAAACCGTAAAAAGAATAGTCATGCCTGGTGTGGCCACTTTTGCGCCCCCCAGAGTCTACGCCCTGTGCCCGGGCACCGGTGGCACCGCCCTATTTACGGCACTGCCTAACTGAGTAAGTACATGTAAACCCTAAGGGCTACTATGAATCAGAGAAAGGGGATTAAGAAATGAAGTGTCAAGTTGCAGGCTTAGACTTAGAGACCTATGGCACCTGGGCACTTGACATTTGCCAGCCAGGCTTTTGGGTTTATATGAAGGTTCTGCCACTGGGATCCCTAGGCTTGCTGGGTCATAAGCCTTTTGTATGCCTAGACGGAAATCAAGCACTGACAGGTTAAGGCCATTTCCCCTATTAATCGTCTACAATTTTTGTTTTTGGAATGTTTGGGTGTTTGGTCATGGGACCAGCTGGAACTTAGCAGCGCCGGCTCATTGCGCATGCGCTCGCGCACGTCACGGCGCCGGATTGACATGTCACAGATTCCGCGCGCGCAGAATGACAACTCTGCTTTGGGTTCATTTCGCGGTAAGCAGGAAACACGGTACACGCAAACCTTAAAAGAAAATAGGTACTCAAAGACTTCGGAGAGACTTTATTTCTCATATTATTTGATTGTGAACGCCTAAATCCTTTCGATTTTCTTCTAGACGTCTTTGACGTTTTGCTTTAAAATTGAAAATGCTTTAATTTATTGTTTAGTTTCGAAATATTTTGAGAATTACGTTATCGGACTGCAAGTATTAATCTTATTGACTTCAAAATTAGCTGTTTTTGTCATGTTCTATCTGTTAGTAACTTGGAGAGCTTCTTCTATCTGTGACCACTTGTTTTCACTGGACTAAATAAAATGAGTCTCGAAGTTACGCTAGTAATTTGTGGTAGAGGTTAGAATTTATCAAATCTACGACAAAATATAAGTATTACTTTAGAGTCGTTTTCGTTTTTCGTATGTGTAAGTGGCCAACACTGGTGGGGTGGCTTATTTTTCAAGCTGCCTTAAGGCATCTGACAAAGCTAGACTACCATAGCAAAAACCAACGGTTTAACGCGCTTTTCGAATTATGAAGGAGTTCGAGAAAAATTCCAGTAGTGGTCACCCATCCAAGTACGGCCCACGCCCATTGTCACTTAACTTGAGAAAGTGCTAGTAAAGCGTACTTCCACCGGGCCACCGAGCTCCTCAAAGAGTATATTACTGTGCAAGAGTTTCTCTCTTGCATCAAATCAGATGCAGTAAGCAGAAAATTGTGGTAGAGTATATATTTTATGTTAATTATTTTTTTTATGAAATTGACACCTACTCAAGTACGCGCAAAATAACTCGGCGGCTCTGAACTTCGCGCGGAAGCTGCGCAGTATAGTAGACGAATACAGGTGTGCGCGGGGACGGTGCGCCGGGCGTCAGCTACCCCACTGTCACTTGCAGCTAACTTCCGAGCCGCCAAGTTATTTGGCGCGATCTGTACCTATTTGCAAGTTAAACCTTTATTACAATTTTGCATCAATGTTTTGCTGACGTTTGGTCCTGGAAAACCTTGGCATAGAGGGCGTGACGATCTAGACGGTTACTCGAAGATTAATATTTTTTACCAACCCCAACACTATTCCAAAGTTTATTCAAAGATTTGAATAAACTTTGGAATGGCATAGGCAATCACAGGCAACCATAGGCAAATTTGCATTTCGCTAAATAGTTACATATTTTCAATAGGCGGCAGGTCACAAGATGATGCTTTGTTATCGCAGAACTACGATACCTATCTATAAAATTATTTCCTAAGCTGTTTTCTCTTTCCAAACAAATCTTAAAAGCCGATCGATGAATGGGCGAAAATCGAAATCACATTGATAGAAGGTACTGTTTTGTACGGGTGCAAAATTTGGACGATGACCAAAAAGGATAGAGATAGATTAGAAGCGTTTGAAATTTGGTGCTGAAGGAGAATTAACAAACAAAGTTGGACAGAAAAAGTCACAAACGAATAGGTATTAGAGAATGTGGAAGAAAAAAGACAAAGGCTACATATTATTGAAAAGCGAAAGAAGAGGGATAATGTTACGATGCATTCTTTAAAACAATAATGAAAGGAAAAATAGAAGGAAAAAGAGGAGTAGGAAAACCCAGAAAGAAATTTTTCGTTCAAATAAAAGAAAAATTGATGGAGAAAACATATAAGGAAGTTAATTAAGTACTTGGCGGAGAAAAGAGAGACATGAAAATCCACCGACAAGAACCCAGCTCTTAAATGTAAGAAGATTTGATAGATGCTGTTAGCAAACCATCACTTCTTTGTTTCCTTTCCACCTTTTTTGTTTCATGTGTGTAAGTGGAAAACACTGGTGTCAGATTTTTCAGGCTGCCTAAAGGCATCTGACATAGCTTTACGACTGCCATACAATGATGACAGCCAAGATCAACGGCTCATACGTGCTTTCCGAAGCACAGAGGAGCTCGAGAAATTTTTATGCCACTTGCGGTCACCCATCCAGGTGCTGACCACGCCCGGTGTCGCTTTACTTGCGAAAGCGCTAGTCATGCACACTCGCGCCGGGCCAGCCGGCCGGCTTTCAACGTAATGGTGAGGAACTCTGTGGCCCACAGAGTTCCTCACCATTACGCTGAAAGTGACATTTGGATCTCGCGACAGTTCTGTCTGCTATAAAGTAGAAGTAACGATATATCTCCACTTTTTTTGGCACCAGCTAAAAATCAGCACTGTGGCGCACCATCAGCACATAGCTGAGCTGGTCGCCCTTTCGGCAATTCGTAGTTATTGTTTTTATTGTAAGTACATGTGAGTTGTAATGGTATTGATTGCCGAATAAAGCTTTTCTTTCTTTTTTTACTTGCTAAACTTACCTTTGATTCTGCAGATGTCTGCCAACCCCGCAAGCCACAGGATCTGAACTAAGCCACCGGCTGCGATGACTGTATTTAAATAAGCTGCTCATTCGTATCGATGTCAATGAGGCGTGCAAAGCTCTGCTTGTCATCCAGACTACACTATCTGGCATGTGCATTGATTAATAATATTTCCTTGATCTTTTCTATTTTACTTTTACTTGTGGAGACTTTTAAATGGCTTTCTATTTCTTAGCGTTTTTGTACAATTTGTATTTCTGTAAGTCTTCCTAAAATGTCATAAATAATACTGAGGAATACAGTCTTCAAGAATTGTATGCCATATGTTGTTGTTGTTGTATATCTTAATTGTCCATAAACAGTTTATAATCATACTATTTATGCTTTGATCAAATCATGAAAGTCACATAAAAAGGACAAACCCGTAATAAATCTTACCACGGGCTATACTAGATCACTTTAATATAATGAACGGCTGGACACTTTGGTATGGAATGTTTTTGTTTTTGGACTAGTATTTTAATTTCTTTATATTATATTAGTAAGTCAAACAACTAAATGTACCTATTCGGAATGAAGTTCTAACTTAGGTTAGTTTATTAATTAGTACACACTAATTATATGTAATCGACTTTACTTTGAGTTAAGACGAAGTGGTAGCTAAAGTGGCGCCCTCATTTGAAATAAATTGTTTTAAACTAAATATGGTAATAATTAAAAATTTGATTTGTATAAATGTCAAGTGTTGTAAAACTGTTTTTCGCCAAAAGTGGGCACTTTTGGCAAAAAACAGTTTTAAAGCTAGACGGACTATTAGTAATAATTTCAAAGGTTATTCATAAAATAGTTTAAAGGTCTTTCGAGATATTTATACAAATCAAATTTTTAATTATCACCATATTTAGTTTTAAACAATTTATTTCATATGAGGGCGCCACTTTAGCTACCACTTCGTCTTAAGAGTCTGTTTAATAAAATAAAAGATTAATTGCTGTTACGAAACTGTTAAAAGTAATATTCTGCAAGAAATCAAAACAATGCACACACAAATTATGCCCGAGTAGGCAAGTAATTATTAGTTATAACTTATACCCAACCAGGTAATCTGAATCGTTGTAAATTATACAATGTACAGTTAAGTACCAAGGTACCTGCGACCAGGACCTCTACTTATATCTTGATTTTTCTCTTAAACTAAAAATGATACTAACGTGAAAATTTATATTCAGACAGATTTTAATTAAGTCTTTCTGAATATAAATTTTCATGTTAATATTATTTTTAGTTTAAGAGAAAATTGAAGATATAAGTAGAGGGCCTGGTCAGGTAACTTGGTACTTGACTGTACCTACCGCATGTACTAAATCAAGATAGCGGGTATAGGCACTAATTTGACTGAGTGTATCGGTGGTAGGAACATGGCAACACGATACATGATGTGGCGGGTTTTAACCGGCTTCAAAAAAGGGGAGGTTATCATTCGGCTGTTTATTGTGAGTTTGTTTGTTACGTGATATCTTCAACAATTGTAAACCGATTACGATGATACTTTTTTGTTTGAAAGTCTTTACTATTAAGTTAATTCTTATTTAATTTGGTGAAGATATAATAAAGAACTTTCGAAATATGGAAAAAATTAAAAACTCCTCAACAAAAATGAAGTCGGTTTTTTTTTTTGAAGAAAGTTTAATTTGGTATTATTGAAGACCAGCCAGCCAGCAATAGGAAAAACCAGCCAAGTGCGTGTCGGGCCACGCGCAGTGTAGGTTTCCGTAGTTGCGAATGCCCGCTTTGAGTTCACGCCACTAAAAACGTCTAAAAACTAATTTTCTATTGAATTTGTAGGAACTTTTTCTTTTCCGAGTACATTTTATAAGTTGGTCGCTTATAAGTACTATTGCTGCGAATTTTTTCACATGTTCATATACACTACACTTGACTCTAACAAAAATTTGCAATATAAAACCAAATATTTCAGAAACGGATCCCTTAATGCGAAAAATGATGTTTGCAAGCTTACAATATTTTTAAAAGACCTATTGAACAATAGCCCACATGGTGGGTTAGTCGAAAAAAAATTTACTCTTACATTACTTGCACGGGAGACAAACTAAAAAAAAATATTTTTTCAAGATTTTATTTACTAATTTTTTGGCATGATTAATACGCATACCTATACCAAATTACAGCTTTCTAGTACTTATTGTCTCTGAGGAAAACCGCAGATGGACAGACAGGCAGAATTGCCAAACTATAAGGGTTCCTTGTTTACTACGGAACCCTAAAAATTACTAAGTACTTAGGTCCAAAAATCGATAGACATAACTTACAAAGTTAGATAATGATACGTCTCATGAAGAAGCTGATCCTACATATCTAATAAGGAAAACATAAGTTTAAATGTCGGTCATCATGTTATGTCATGTCTAACGCAGTCCAACATTATAATAATTTAGATGCTTAGCATTAAGTTCTGTACCTTAACAATGCGTGACTGATCTACTGAATTCGGTCGGCATATATTAATAAATTCGGCTTTAAAATGATTGAAAAAACTGGCATAATTAGTTACAGATGCAGCACAGGCCTTGAAGTCCTGGATTTACCAGTTGGTCATTTCAATTAAGTTTAAAAATAACTTATATATGTTATGTAAGTTTTAGTCCATTTGTTTAGATATTTAAAAAATGTTAACAATCTTGACGTGTCTTTGTATTGAAATATACACTTAATAAATCAATACCTTTGCAAATTACAAATAATTATGTAATTAATAATTTATAAAATACCTAAATAATTTGTAATTTTCTAAGGTATTGATTTATAAAGTGTATTTTAATAAAAAAGACATGTCAAGATTGTTTACATTTTATAAATACCTTAACAAATGGGCTACAGGTACTTAATAATTCTCTGTTAGTAGATATAAGCGCTAAAAGGCAAAGATACCAATTTGAATAAATGCTTGTGAATATCGTATTTTGAGAGGCTAATAAAGATTTGCTTATCGTACGAGTAGAGTCTTAACTACCACGACTGTATTTATTTTAATGTTAATACCTAATGAGCCAAGTTGTAAAACCTAAATCAATTTTAAAATAATATATTTATTTGTATTTTTAGATTTGCTTCGAATGCGCCGGCGAACTATGTTCCGCATGTTCTTGTTCCTGTTATTTTGCTGTTTTAGGGTGCCGTGCCCAAAGGATATTAACGGGACCCTATTAATAAGACTCCGCTGCCCGTGTGTCCGTCCCCAGGCTGTATCTCATGAACCGTGATAGCTATACAGTTGAAAAACACAGATGATGTAGGTATTTCTGGTGCCGCTACAGAATAAAAAAATTAAGTGGTGCTTCCATACAAAAAACGTGATTTTTTATAGATAATGGTACGGAGCCCTACTCGCACTTAGCCGGTTATTCAATATTTTTTCACCATATACAATTTTTTTTTCTCCAAAAACTTAAATCTAATTTACAGTTTTAACAAATTTATATCTAACAAAAATCCTGTTCGATCCTTGTAGGAGCAACTTGGACCGTCAATATGAACAACTTTTCCTATGGGACCAATGCTTGAAACTCGAAAAAAAATTTCATACAAAAGTTTTCGGCCGGCTCAGCAATTTGTATGAAAATGTCGATTTTTTCTTCGAGTTTCAAGCATTGGTCCCATAGGAAAAGTTGTTCATATTGACGGTCTGAGTTGCTCCTACAAGGATCGGAGAGGGTTTTTGTTACATATTGTATAAACCTTCCTTACACAGAATTTCAAAACCAAAATTAGTCAAATTATTATAATGTAGATATATAGAGATCTATTTTGACTGTTTCAAGCACGTTGCCATCGAGCTCGACCTAGTATCCTACGAGCACAGAGCCTCGTTGTGAAGCGGGAATTTAACTGAATGATAACGATAACGGTATTTGCAATCCCGGCTATTCAGTTACAATGCCTCGGTTGTATGCAGTAATGGTTACGTTGTTGTCATTATTAGGCTAATAGAGAAATAACAGTAATTCAATAATAATTAGTCGAGAAACTGTCTAGACCTAACGATGTCGTTCGGCTGTTACGCGGAGCGAACAGGCCCTAGGCTAGAATTCAACATTAAGAGAATTTAACATTATGGTCCAAAACGGCTCTGACTAGGTATTTTATTATTGTTAATAGCTAACGTGAGATAAATATATATATGTTGCAGGTGGATTGTATAATCCACTGTTTGACCAAACCTCTAGCTGTTTGGCATTACATCTCGGTTTTGTAAAAAAAGCTGAAAATCGTTCAGCTGGATTGTCAAAGTGTTACGTTTAACAGAACTAACGTTTAGTTTAGATCACTTGTCATCAATGCGCAATATAGAAAGGGCAATGCTCGGTGTTTCTCTACATGATCGAATCAGAAATGAGGAAATTCGTAGGAGAACAAACGTCACTGACATAGTTGTGTGGTGTTTTGAACAATTTTGGTGAACATTTAACTCTGACGACTACGAGTCTTCGTGTACCGTGGATCAAAACCAAGGAATCTATTCTTAATAGAACTTTTTCAAGAACATTGTCTACGATTTCGAGCTGCAAATGGTTGAGAAGTATAAAGCAGACATTCAGCTTGGTTTCTATATTGTTATTTTGACGCCCACCCTCCGGCAAGATGAAAAAAATCACGCGGATCTAATGAAAGCCGCAAGAAACCGCTACAACATTGAGATGTCTGGTTTACAACATTTCGATATCCAATCGCATCAGTTTAAAAAAAATAAAGGACCCCGTTATATATTTGTTGTATTTGTTGGATACTATTTAGTTTTATTTAACCATGGGAGCCCTACACGTGGTCCGAACGTGCGGTTAGCTGTTTTGTTAAACGTAACACATTGACAATCCAGTTGAATGATTTTCAGCTCTTTTACAAAAACTAGGTGTATTGCCAAACAGCTAGAGGTTTTGTAAAACAGCGGCTTATACAATACAATACAATACAATACAATACAATACAATACAATACAATACAATACAATACAATACAATACAATACAATACAATACACTTTTCTATTGAGTTCACTTCTGTCGCACTACTCCAATTATTGTCTAATAGGTTGACTGGCAGAGAACACTACATGGCATTTTTACACTTTTTTGTGCAATACAAGTTTACAAAAATATATAAATATTTATAGGGACAAATATCACTGATTGAGCTAGCCCCAAAGCAATTTCGAGACTCGTGTTATGGGTGATAACTCAACGATACTATATTTTATAACAAATACATATATAGATAAACACCCAAGACCCAGGCCATTTTCCAACTTGCCCTGACGGGGGAACGAACCCGGAACCTCTGGGCGGCGGATTAGCATGGATAAATAAATGAATAAATTCATGATTTATGATGAGGATTATTATATTAATGTATCTTTTACCTACGTAAAATGTAAATATGTTTGTGTAGGTCAAATCTTGTGACTCAACTTTAAGCCTTACTACTAGAGAAGAAGAGTTATCTTCAACAGATTGAACTGGAATTTCGCATATTTATGTAAGTCGAATGGCAATACAATATTGTGGAGTCAATGAACTGTTCTGATGATGGAGCCGGGAGATATTCGACGGACCTCAGTTATAAAACAACAAAACCTCATTTGAGTAGGGAAGGACTCCTTTGATTTGTCTAGACAAGCACTTTATGGTAGACAATATCTGAGTTGCATCAACCATCTTTCCGTCTCCGTAATTGTTGGATCACGGAGACGGAATGGTGGTCGATGCAACTCAGTGATAACACAATGAAACTCATTAATAAAATGACGCAACCCCATCGACTTTGGGCTTATTAAGTTTATATTGATGAGTACTTAGGCTTAAAAGGTTGAACGAAAAAAGTAAATTTTAAAAAACCTCATTGAGAAAATTTCCGATGTTTCTAAATAGTTTTCAGAAATATATAGTACTTTAAAGTAGACAATAGGCAGCCCAACCTGTGGGTGACAGAATTTGTGCTGAAAATAAAAGGAGGAGCGATGAAGTCAGTAATATAAAACAATCATTTTACTATTATAATAAACAATATATTAGGCTATTTGAATAATTTTGAAAAAAAATAAAGTTTATTGCTAAAAATGCGGTACAAATTGGATGGTACAAATAGTAGGTAATATGTAGTCTCACACATTTTGTCATCACTGACATGCAACAGACATTAATATGTCAATTTAAACAAATTTTAATTCATTAAACTATCTACAAGCAGATTAATATTTTATTTATTGTCAATTACAAAATGTCAAACTATCACTACAGAAGGGAATGTGCGGGTAAAAACTCTTTGATACTATAAAAACAAAAGACAAGCACTTTATGGTAGACAATGTCTGAGTTGCATCAACCATCATTCCGTCTCCGTAATTGTTGGATCACGGAGACAAGCAGATTAATATTTTATTTATGGTCAATTACAAAATGTCAAACTATCACTATAGAAGGGAATGTGCGGGTAAAAACTCTTTGATACTATAAAAACACTTCTTAACAAGCCAGTCATACAGTTTTTGTTTGAATAATTTAATACTATGTATTGATTAAATATCTTTTATTCATTGTAGATTCGTACAGCCATAGAAAAACTATTAGATTTATACAGCCATGTTTTCATTGTAGGATATAACAATCTGTTTGGATTTCCATTACTGTACCCACAGATATATAGTTAGACTAGATAACTTAAACACCTCAATCTGTATGAAAACCAACCGTGTCACTTTTATTCTGCCTACTGTGACGTCACAAGAGCGAATTAGTGGTGCGAATTCCTCGTTGCCAGCGCAAAATCGATTCAAAGGCGAGGCCGCCGCCTCACGCGCCGTTCGGCTCGACTCGATTCAGTCAGACAGAGGTCAGTCTTTGTAGTGTATGGATACCTCTTGGATACCTCTGCATAATCTCAAGTAAGTATACTCGTTGATATTTAAAGGAAGCATATTTGAATTACATTTTCAAAATAAAACTTATAAGATTTTTAGCTCTGTGAGCTGTAGACATCGCTTTGTTTTGAAATGGAAAAAATTTGGATTTTTTTAAGTACCCTGAATCAAGTTTTCATTAAATTTTATACCTATACACATACATAAACAAAGATTTGTTTTTGTATGTGTATAGGTATAAAATTTAAGATTTTTTTAGTTTAAACTCACCTACATTAACTTGTATGCATGGTCATATTTTACTTGTTGTAGGCTATGGAAAGAACCAGAGAAGATATTTTAGAAGCCAAAAGAAGTTAGTATCATTCGTCTGTCCGATATCGATTAAAATCGATTATCGAAACATGTTGTAGAACGAACAACACTAGTTGCTAGATTTGACAGACGAATGATTAGTTGCCTTGTACCACGAACTCGAAGCGATGAGCGACAGTATCGCTTATTCTCATATTCATCATTTCAAAGAAATTGCATATATTTAGGCATATACATAACTAGTTTTCACAGTTGAAATATGAACTTAAAAGAGAATATAGTGTATCATATCACATTTGACCATCAGTATGGAAAACTTCTACACCATTATATTTTCTTTCCTGTTCATAATTTTTCTGTAGGAAACCAATTATAACCCTAGATAATTGTAGTTTCTTTAAAACTACATTTTACCGAAATCTGACATGCTATTACATAATAAAACGTAGACTACGTTTGTATGGAAAGTCTAGGGTAATGCTAAATACTCATAAGTCATTCTAGACACTGCCAGGCCTGTGTCACTCCCGTTTAGGTATCGAAAATATACCTACATTATTATTATGCGCGCGGCAACCACTCCGGAGGGGAAAAATCAGTTACATGAATCGTTTGTTTAGAGTAATAAGAATAAGATTGGCTTGCAATGGATGTCTAGGTATCTAAACGAAGAGGTGAGGACGTCTGACGCAAGCTAAATTAAACCATAGCGCTTATTACATTGAGTAAATATTTCTTTAAATTTCCTTTCTAAGTAAGAATTCTGTACGTGAGTACTAGTACTTATTCTGTGACACTGCCTACTCCTACTACATACGAAGTTACTTAGACACATATATTAACAAGGTGATTGTTACAATCAGTCAAATTTTAGGTACTGAACTTCTGTAAAATATATCCTACAAATCGGTATTTGACTTAATTTTTTTTTCTTATTTATATCAAAAAGTAACTAAACCGAAAACAAAAATAATAATTTTACTTTGCTCAAAAATAAGCAAGTTATACACCTTGTAAGGACGAAGGTATTCGGGAGAGAAATGATACCACAGGCTGCTCGAATAATACTCTCTGTATTTTAGGTTTCATAAGATTTATAAAGGCATGATGAGTACACATACACATAAGTAAGTATAACATAGGTACATTACATAGATTACACACTACAGCCTATCAAATCCCATGGAAGAGGAAACTGTCAATAACAGAAGAAGGATGCACGTACGTCACTGTCATTATGCGAGATGTCCCTACCACTCTCCCATTCTTATATTTAAAATGATAATTGCTTCCTCATTTAATAACTAATTTACTCGCTGTTTTCGAAAAAAAGCTTCTTGTTAGTGTTATTTGTTATTCGTATAAAATATTACAGCTATCCTTGCCTATCATGGTTAAGTAGCATCTCAACTCAGGTATGGACTCCCACTGTGGGGAAATGCTACAGAACTTAATAAAGCATTTGCCGCACAAAAACAATGCATTCGTGCGATTATTGGGCTATCTTCTATGACAATCTGTAAACCTTTGTTCAAAACACTGAAACTATTAAGTCTTCCGAGTATGTATATATACGAAATATGTTCACTTGTAAAATCAGATCCAGAATTATTTAAGTCCAGTCATGTTTGCCAAGTAGGTACAGTCACAGATATATAGTTAGACTAGATAACGCAAATGCATCTACTTCGCGTGTCCGAACTGTGGAGAACATCCACACTTGGCCGTCACTACAGACATTCCGCGCGCGTCTGTTGTTGTGGCCGGTCGTCCGTAAATATTATTAAAATGCGTTGTTGCGTCGTACTAAACTGCGATAGCCCAAAAATTGTGTGCACACAAACGCAAGGACATGTTTCCTATCACAGGTAAGTTATTTTCAAATTATATTATGCGTAAATTCATTTTAAATTATTTTTTTAAGTATTCCGAGGTGTGATTCCAAGTCTGTACCTAAGTAACTAGAGATTATCGGTAAATAAACAATGTTCACATTACATTGCTGCGTTTGCTTTGAGCGTTTAATCTGACGCTATGTGTTAAGAGACGATAAGTAAAATTTATTATATAGGTATAATAAATTTTATACCTATACACATACAAAAACAAATCTTTGTTTATGTATGTGTATAGGTATAAAATTTAAGATTTTTTTAGTTTAAACTCACCTACATTAACTTGTATGCATGGTCATATTTTACTTGTTGTAGGCTATGGAAAGAACCAGAGAAGATATTTTAGAAGCCAAAAGAAGTTAGTATCATTCGTCTGTCCGATATCGATTAAAATCGATTATCGAAACATGTTGTAGAACGAACAACACTAGTTGCTAGATTTGACAGACGAATGATTAGTTGCCTTGTACCACGAACTCGAAGCGATGAGCGACAGTATCGCTTATTCTCATATTCATCGTCTCTTAACACATAGCGTCAGATTAAACGCTCAAAGCAAACGCAGCAATGTAATGTGAACATTGTTTATTTACCGATAATCTCTAGTTACTTAGGTACAGACTTGGAATCACACCTCGGAATACTTAAAAAAATAATTTAAAATGAATTTACGCATAATATAATTTGAAAATAACTTACCTGTGATAGGAAACATGTCCTTGCGTTTGTGTGCACACAATTTTTGGGCTATCGCAGTTTAGTACGACGCAACAACGCATTTTAATAATATTTACGGACGACCGGCCACAACAACAGACGCGCGCGGAATGTCTGTAGTGACGGCCAAGTGTGGATGTTCTCCACAGTTCGGACACGCGAAGTAGATGCATTTGCGTTATCTAGTCTAACTATATATCTGTGACTGTACCTACTTGGCAAACATGACTGGACTTAAATAATTCTGGATCTGATTTTACAAGTGAACATATTTCGTATATATACATACTCGGAAGACTTAATAGTTTCAGTGTTTTGAACAAAGGTTTACAGATTGTCATAGAAGATAGCCCAATAATCGCACGAATGCATTGTTTTTGTGCGGCAAATGCTTTATTAAGTTCTGTAGCATTTCCCCACAGTGGGAGTCCATACCTGAGTTGAGATGCTACTTAACCATGATAGGCAAGGATAGCTGTAATATTTTATACGAATAACAAATAACACTAACAAGAAGCTTTTTTTCGAAAACAGCGAGTAAATTAGTTATTAAATGAGGAAGCAATTATCATTTTAAATATAAGAATGGGAGAGTGGTAGGGACATCTCGCATAATGACAGTGACGTACGTGCATCCTTCTTCTGTTATTGACAGTTTCCTCTTCCATGGGATTTGATAGGCTGTAGTGTGTAATCTATGTAATGTACCTATGTTATACTTACTTATGTGTATGTGTACTCATCATGCCTTTATAAATCTTATGAAACCTAAAATACAGAGAGTATTATTCGAGCAGCCTGTGGTATCATTTCTCTCCCGAATACCTTCGTCCTTACAAGGTGTATAACTTGCTTATTTTTGAGCAAAGTAAAATTATTATTTTTGTTTTCGGTTTAGTTACTTTTTGATATAAATAAGAAAAAAAAATTAAGTCAAATACCGATTTGTAGGATATATTTTACAGAAGTTCAGTACCTAAAATTTGACTGATTGTAACAATCACCTTGTTAATATATGTGTCTAAGTAACTTCGTATGTAGTAGGAGTAGGCAGTGTCACAGAATAAGTACTAGTACTCACGTACAGAATTCTTACTTAGAAAGGAAATTTAAAGAAATATTTACTCAATGTAATAAGCGCTATGGTTTAATTTAGCTTGCGTCAGACGTCCTCACCTCTTCGTTTAGATACCTAGACATCCATTGCAAGCCAATCTTATTCTTATTACTCTAAACAAACGATTCATGTAACTGATTTTTCCCCTCCGGAGTGGTTGCCGCGCGCATAATAATAATGTAGGTATATTTTCGATACCTAAACGGGAGTGACACAGGCCTGGCAGTGTCTAGAATGACTTATGAGTATTTAGCATTACCCTAGACTTTCCATACAAACGTAGTCTACGTTTTATTATGTAATAGCATGTCAGATTTCGGTAAAATGTAGTTTTAAAGAAACTACAATTATCTAGGGTTATAATTGGTTTCCTACAGAAAAATTATGAACAGGAAAGAAAATATAATGGTGTAGAAGTTTTCCATACTGATGGTCAAATGTGATATGATACACTATATTCTCTTTTAAGTTCATATTTCAACTGTGAAAACTAGTTATGTATATGCCTAAATATATGCAATTTCTTTGAAATGACATAATTTCGCCCATATCTGACATGTCGTCTCAAAATAATACGTAGACTACGTTTGTATGGGAAAGTCTGATTCTGTAAACAGAATCAGTCTTAAGTAAAAAAAAAGAGTAAAGTATAAAAGCGGTACATAGTTTGTATTACACGGATGTCGCTATGGCTGGATTCATTGTGGGATAATGAATGATTTGATTAATAATTGACGTATTAATTTCGTCAACGTCTATCACCTTGGCGTTATCGGCCTCGCGATGTAAGTGCACATTATAAATCTAAAGATAATGCAAGCAATTCACAATGGTAGTGCACTAAGTGAGTTCCACTTACCAGTAGATAAGCAGCCGTCGACCCCGCCTGAAGATTTCAAACCAATGCATGCATATCTGTTTCTGGCATGGAAATTACTTTTGCTGCATGAGTATCTGTTTCTGGCATAGAAACTACTTTTGTTTCATGCAATCTGTTTCTGGCAAAAAAACCTACTTTTGATTCATGCATATCTGTTTATGGCATAGAAACTATTTGCTTGTTTTTATAAGTATACGTAGGTACTTGATACTAAAGTACTCCTGATACAACGCATCTTAATCTTATATCAGAGATTTCCAGTCTTTTCAGCCTTAAGACCGATCTATTTCCAGCTGCTACAGACATATTATCACGTCTTAATATCTGACGGGGTAGACAGAGCCCAGGGCTGTAACACCCAAAGGCCACGCTTAGCGTAATGGCGGAGAAAAACGATACGCGTAGACGCGGTGTCAGTGTGTTGTCCTATGCGTGTTTCTATACAAACTGAAATACTTGCATACAGTCCGGCCCGCCCTACGCAGCGGAGTGCGGAGCGGTGTGTGAATCGCCTTAGCTTTCAGTAGGCTTAGTATTATTTTGTGAAAAATATTTTTTCCAAACCAAGTCTACCTACGAACTTTTAATTCTTCACCTTGTTTAATCGAACACAACCATTGTAAAAATTCCCTGCAAGTACACTTTCACACGTGTCATTGAAGTGCCAAGTTTTCATTTTGCACATTTTTAACTGTTAACATAACCACTGTGTTGCACTAAAACCAACAAAAGTTCGTTTCAATTTCACATACTGTCTCAAACATTTTTAAAAATAAATTCAAGCACAAATAATATGTTCGTAGGTGTACCACTAACGCGGTATCTCTGAGAGTCCTAGGTAGGTACATCATCACGCCGGTCAATTGGACTCGTGCGCAGCTCTAAAGTCGTGTGCAAAACTTTCCCTCGGATACGATACACTGTCACTTCTTTATCCCTAACGGAGCAGACAGAGCCCAGGGCCGCAAGATTCAGAGGGCAATTTTATATGGGCGAAACGATAGAAAATGTCGTCCGTTCGCCCTTTCCCTCGATCGGCTTTTACGATTGATGGATGATGATTTGGTATTTTCCTGGTTAAAAAATAAGCTTCTGTTATAAAAATAAAACGTCCCGAAATAATGTCACTTGTCATTTTTAAAGTGACTTGAATTTATTATTGCAGAAAGAAATATAATAAGGACGCTTTTTGACTCCAAGAAAGTATGACGTCATAGCCTGTGTTTCATACAAATACCATACAAAAAGTTTGTTTGGACGTTAAGAAAAAAGAATCCCAGACTCTCACAATCTCTTGCTAACCATATCTATGTCGACGATATCATTATGTATTTTTATAGCCATTTAGGTCCCATTGATGGGCAAAAGCTTATCCCCTCTTTCTTTCCATACGTCCCGGTCCCTTGATATCACCCTCCACATTTTTTTTATTATGTTAGGTAATATAAGATAGATAAGAAGAGGAGAAAATTAAAAAATTTTTTTTTAATTGGAGAAATACTCGTATGTACCTTTTAATCCACCTATTGAATTTACCTATCCACAAATTATATAAAAATCACATTTCCTTTAGATTCACGGGTCTTTTTACCCCGGTCCTTTGAGAGGCTTGCGTGTGGTGATATAGATCCAACACGTAAAGGGCCTTTGGAGGAGTTGGCGTAATGTGGCACTCCCGCTAAATCCCATTCCTGAATATACCTATGAAAGGTATATCCTTGAGTAGGTTTCGGCAGGAGAAAGATCTATTGCAAGAAAAAAGGGAAAGGTCTTTGGATTATGGAATGAGATTGGGATGGACTGATGCTGGAATATAAATATAATATAAATAAATATAAATATATAGGGACCAATAACACTGATTGAGCTAGCCCCAAAGTAAGTTATAGACTTGTGTTATGGGATACTAACTCAACGATACTATATTTTATAACAAATACATATATAGATAAACATCCAAGACCCAGGACAATTTGAAAAAGGCCACTTTCCAACTTGCCCTGACCGGGGATCGAACCCGGGACCTCTGGGTGGCGAACTAGCATGGTGACCACTACGCCACGGAGGTCGTCAATATTGCAATAGCAACGTCATCTGCCATAATCATGATTACTGACTGTTGTAGGCAGGTGGTGGCTTGCCGCCCACTAGATGGACCCCTCAAACGCGTCGACAGTAGTTGCCGGTAAAAGAGCAACAATGGTGCAAGTGACTCAGGGGTGTCGAGAGGTGTGCTGCGCTTTCTCCGAAGTTACTCGCGGCGTCATGCCCTTGAACACTTCCACCTCTGGAGCAACAGCTCTAACGACTCCTCTCTGCACGGCCAATTAAGACAATGTAGAGCTGAGAGCTTTGCGAGCCCTCTTGGGTCTCCACCCTGACCGACGAAGACACGTCGGGGACGAGGGCTCTGACCGGCTCTCTGGAGCACTCGGGTCCGTGGTGTCGTTACTCACCAACAGCTCGCTACAAGCTGCTCTGAGGCAACAATCACATTATTATTATGATATCTGCATCAGAGTACCGCTAGCTCAGTATCAGATGTCAATTGTTAAGACAAGTTTAACGCTTCAATTACCCAGAGATTGCCCGGTAATCTGTAGGTAATTGAAGAGATAGTGTCGCCAGGCGATGCGGGCGTCACCCGCCTGTTGCGCACGGTTCCAACGGTAGCCCTTAATCTAAGATAGTAGGTAATTATTGATATTAAACTTGAGATAGGTAAGTAAATTATCTTACTACTATTATGGTGTCGTGTGCAAAATTTATAAATTAAGTAATAAGTACAATGCAAAAGATTTTCCGTAAGTGAACGTATTATATTGTGTTTACCGCTTTGTCTTCAATTGATAGAATTCTTATTGGTTTTAGTACTGTAATCTACAAGCAATGAACAATATTTTGTTTTTTTTTTTTCAAAATTTAAGGCTTAATAGTTTTCGGGACGAGGTACTAGTCAATTTTCTTTTTTCATGAATAAAATCAAAAGTTTTTCTTTTACAATAATAACAGAAATTTATTTGTGATCGTCATAACGTGCCCTTTCATTTGATATAAGTACTTACGAGTATGACACAGTAAGGTTTGCAAAACGTTTTTTGTCAATTTCTTAATTTGTTACACGAAAATGACACTTATTTAAAAAAAAAATATTTATTTAACACATCTGTTTTTGGGTCATAAGATTACACCATCTTACTAAATTTCACTTGATTTGGTCCAGTAGATTTTTGCAAATTGGCTGTGACAGACGGACGGACAGACAGATGTACGAGTGATCTTATAAGGGTTCGGTTTTATTTTTATTTTTTGTACGGAATCCAAAAAATAATAATAAAAAAATATATTTTTAAAAACAATATGATATGACCATCACCAACCACGAAGCACCAAATTATAGTAACTAACATACTCGTAGTTCAATATCTACGTAAATTTAACTTTTTTAACATTATTATGGTTCATACAAGAATTATTATCATCATTTTAGCCGCATACCGTCCACTGTTGGACATAAGTAGGCCTCTTCCAAAGATTTCCAAAATGACCGATCTAGAGCGGCCTGCATAGGAGAAAAGTTGAGTTCTTTTTTAAATCTACTAATTTTAGAGGAAATAATATTAAAATAGCTGTTTCTCCTCTGTCGCTCCAAATAGAGAGAGAGCGACGGGACGCTTCAGCATGGCTGGAAAGGATGCTTTTCCGTGCCGACAAGTGTAGCGCAACCTTAAGTACCTTTGAGAAACACCCTGCCTGTAGGTACTGTATACTCATTGATAAAAAAAATGGTGCACACGGCTCTATGGAGCATGTACAGAGATAGCAATTGTTATTGAACTTGATAATATAAGTGTCGTGCGCAAAATTGTTAAGAAGACACAGCGTCTTATTTCGTCCCAATGCTCAGCATTCTAAATAATGTTTCAAAACTAAAAACCGACTTCACACCAAGCCGATTTTAATTAAAAAAAATATGAGACCACCAGTCAAGAACACCGTTTCAAAAAAAAAAGAATTTTCCAAATCTGTCTAAGAGTCTTCGAATAATCGTTGAATATACATAAAAAAGATTCCGACGAATTGATAACTTCCTCCTTTTTGGACGTCGGTTGAAAATATCTCAAAGTATTAATGTTCTTCTTTTCCAGGTCAGATGATAAAAGCCGATCAAGAGTATCTGTGAGAATCTTAATTATTATTCCCTTTTTCTATCATCACGTTAAGATTGTTGTTTGGCTCTGTCTTCCCGGAAGGGATGACGACGTGATAATGACTGTAAAAAAAGAACTGTCTCTAGTCGCGCCCGTTATCTTGGTGTCCATAAAGCTACAGTAATAAATAAATAAATAAAAACTTTATTGTCGTGTCTCATAACTTTTAGTACAACATACCTAATTATTACAAAGTGACTTACGTATTTAAACATGTTAATTAGTCACATCATATCGAAAGGTTCCTAACTCGGCAGCCCACCATCGAACTAGGAATAGATCAACCTGTATATGGAGTGGCAGGTTGTATGCCTGTTTACCTTCTTAGTTGTTCAAGAAAGTGACTTTAATAACTATCTAGGTAATTTATAGTGACGACCTCTGTGGTCTAGTGGTCATCATGACACGCCATCTGTCACACCGGTTCGATCCCCGGTCAGGTCTCATGTCAAAATGGAAAATGATCATCTTCAGATGAACCTAGGTCTTGGATGTTTATCTATGTATGTATTTGTTATAAAATAAAGTATCGTTGAGTTAGTATCCCGTAACACAAATTTCGAACTTACTTTGGGGCTAGCTCAATCTGTGTGATTTGTCCGTATATTTATTTAGTTTATAGCTTCTCCTTAAGTATTGTTCACCCGACACTAGTGCCGTGTGCAAGACTAAAAGCCTTTTGATTTGATTTATCAATTGTAATCAAAAGTAAATGATTATTGATTGAGCAGACCTAGCAACGGGTCAGTCGGTATCGCGCGCTATCTCACAACACTCACCATATTATTTATAATCTACCAGATAACATCAAAATAAATAAATAAATTCGATATTTAGCAATCATTAATTAATCACTAGTTAAATTAACCCTTTGGAAATATTGTTAGGTTAAATAGTACATACATCTTACGGCGAGTAGCAACATTATACAAAGCATTCTAATTTTCTTACTTTACGTTACAACGACATCGCTACTTCCCGCTAGATAGCAGCACTAGTATAAATATTTTTGACTGTACTGTAGTCTGCGGACTCCTTTATTTTTTTTACGTATTGTAATAAAAATAGGGAACAAATAAAACTGCCCCTTCCTTATTACCTATAACAACATTGTTAGATATGAGTGACATTATACACATTAAATAAATAGTCACAGTAACATTACAAAAAATATATTTTAACTTTGAGTCTGATGTAGAGACGAATCAAAACTGGAAAAAAAAACACTAAATATCAAACACTAATATCATTACAATTTCGAATGAAATTCGCTAAGGAATAGATGTTCAGAAAGCGTGTTATGGATTTCAAATGTCTATTTGCCTCCCGGACATATCGTAAAAGTCGATCGATAACGGGCGAAATCTGAATCATGCTTTTTAAACCTACTTCAAAAAAGGAGGAGGTTATCAATTCGACTGTATGTTTCTTTTTTTGTATGTATGTTACTCGATATCTTGGTCAAACGTGTTTTGATGTTCTTTTTGTATTTCAAAGCTTGTAGCACCAAGTTATTCCCATGTTATGGTAAAGATATGATGAAGAACTTTGTAGATTTGAAAGAAACTCTTTAAAAGAAAATAAATTCGGTTGTTTTTTTTTGTTAAGAATTGATTTATTCCATCTAAAGCCCACCATCACGGTAAGGGTGGCCTTTAAGAGTACTCTTACCCTGGACAGAATCACACTTTCCCATACAAACGTAGTCTACGTTTTATTTTGAGACGACATGTCAGATATGGGTGAAATTATGTCATTTCAATGAAATTGCATATATTTTTTTTTTACAATATATTGGTTTATGCGTTTGTCCTCAATCTCACCTGATGGTAAGCGACGATGAAGACTAGGATGAAGCATGCCTATCCAAAAGATACCCATTCAATCTACTTACATATAACTAGTTTTTACAGTTAAAATGTGAACTTAAAAGAGAATATAGTGTATTATATCATATTTGACCATCAGTATGGAAAATTTCTACACCCTTCCAGTTCATAATTTTACTGTAGGAAACCTATTATAACCCTAGATAATTGCAATTTCTTAATTTTTTTTTACCGAAATCTTCATGTCATTTCAAAATAAAAAGTAGACTACGTTTGTATGGAAAAGTCTAGGGTAAAGGGATTCTTAAGTCTTACAGCCCTATAGTCTATTAATTTAGGCATTTAAAAGAACGTAAACAATCTTGACATGACTTTTTATTGAAATAGGTATACACTTTTTAAATCAATACTTTTGTTAATTACAAAAAATATATATGTAATTTCTAATTTTATAATTTATAACATAAATAATTTGTGATTTGCAAGGCTTTTGATTTATAAAGTGTATATTTCAATAAAAAGATTAAAAGACATGTCAATTTCTTTACATTCTTTTAAATACCTAAACAAATGGACTGTCTACTCCGTCGGGAACAAACGTGATTAATTATCTGTATTAAAAAAAAATACTTTTACACTTTCTCATCGGGGCTAGCAACCGATCTCTATTTTGATTCCATTATTAACCGACTTCATAAAAGAAGGAGGTTATCACAATTCATCGGAATCTTTTTAAATTATGTATATTCACTGATTATTCGAAGATGCCTGAACCGATTTGCAAACTTGAAAGGGTATACTTGTCAGGTGGTCCCGTAGAAATTTTATCAAAATCGGTAGAGTAGTTTGGGGTGAAGTCGGTTTTTATATTGGAAAATAATTATATGTTAATTTGTATCTATCTGAGGTACCTATTAATATAGGGGCTAACAAAATTTTCCGGGGCCCAGTGCGGTATTAAAATAAATCATTTGAAAGAAAACGTATATCATATCATTTAAAATTTCGTCTTGACCAGGCTCTAGATAACCCTTCAAACTATTTTATGAACTATTTTTTACAGTTTAAAGTGAGAACGTGAAGCTTTTCTACGCACAATTGCGAAAAACGGCCACTTTTGGCGTATGTGCGTAGAAAAGCTTCATGTTTTCACTTCAAACAGTAAACAGTAGTTCATAAAATAGTTTAAAGGATTATCTAGGGTCTGATCAAGACAACATTTGAAATGATATCTCCTTTTTCTTTCAAATGATTTATTTTAAATGGGGGCAGCACTGGACCCCGGAAAATTCAGGTATATTAAGGGGCTAATTGAATTTTCCAGGGCCCAGTGCGGCCCCCATTTTAAATAAATCATTTGAAAGGAAACGGAGATATTATCGTTTAAAATTTTAGTCTGTTAGTCTTAATCAGACCCTAGGTAACCCTTCAAAGTATATTATGAACTACTCGTTTAGGTACAGTTTAAAGTTGCGATGCATCCGATACCGATACCGATACCGATATATCGGCGATACTTCGGGTTAGCCGATATATCGGTATCGACGATATTTTTATGACTGATTCAACGATACTTTTTTTTTAAATCGCCTTTCTCCGCAAAACTTAAGATAACTTTGTTTTTTAAATAAAAATGTTATTAATGTTAATCACTAAAATTTATAATAATTATCTAATATCGACCTATGTAACTTCATTTCATATTAATAAAAAATAATCCGACTGGTGATTTATTTATTTTATCTTCATGTTTGATTCAATTAACGTATCGGTATCGGTATCGGTATCGCCGATATTTGTATAAGAGTATCGGTATCTGTATCGTATCGGTGAAAAGGCGTATCGATGCAACCCTAGTTTAAAGTGAAAACGTGAAGTTTTTCTACGCACATTAGCTAAAAGTGGACGTTTTTCGCAAATGTGCGTTCTGTCGCTCTCTCTCGCTCTGGCAAATGTCGGTTCTGAGCGACAGAAAAGGACAGCAGCATAGGAAAGTGCTGCTCCGTGCTGACAAATGAGATTCAACCCTAAAGTTGCCTATGGGTCTAACGGCCCTCTGTTTTCCTTGTTAGGAATACGATACGATTCTCTCCTCTTTACCCTAACGGGGCAGACAGAGCAGAGTGGGTCTTGCGGCTCTAAGCTGAAAGAGTCCAGAGCCGCAGGATTCAAAGGCCACGTTATGTTGGTTATTTAGCGTAGTAGTAGGCGAGAAAATGGAAAAATAATAAATAAATAAATATATCACTAATTGAGCTAGCCTCAAAGTAAGTTCAAGATAGAGACTTGTGTTATGGGATACTAACTCAACGATAATATATTTTATACAAATACAAATATAGATAAACATCCAAGATCCAAGACAATTTAAATAAGGCCATTTTCCAAATTGCCCTGACCGGGGATCGAACCAGGGACCACTGGATGGTGGACTTGCATAGTGACCACTGCGCCACGGAGGTCATCAAAAAAGGTTATTTAGCGTGTAGCGGGAGCGAGGTGATATGCTCGACCACCACAAAGGGAAGATCTTCCCGCCAGGCTTGTTGTTGCGCCTGGGGAACCGCGGCTCCGACGGTGTATCGTCGGAAGTTGTATATATGCAGCGAATCGGGCGAACTCTAAGATCGAGATGTAGGATATTCTGCTGGCGCCATCTTATATGCTTCTTGTGAACTATATCGTCGGTTGTCTCTTGATTGTAGTTCCTCGTAGTGGCCGTAGAGGTCGCCACAAGCGTAATGGTAGGCGAGAAGAAGGAAAAAGGAATCAAAACAGAGATGGGCCCAGAACAATTTGAAAAAGGCTATTTTCCAACTTGTCCTGGCTGGGGATCGAACCCAGGACCTCCGGATAGGCGGACTAGCGTGTTGACCATTACGCCACGGAAGTCGTCTAAACTGATGGAAGAAATTAGTGTTAGAAATAAAAAAGTGATATCTCATCTAGGAAGACAAAACAATCGTCGCTGACCAGTCATCTGCAACTTTTTACATCCGCGTCGAATCGGACCCCCCGCACGTGCAGCGGTGTCTTTGTCCGCCCCGCCCAGAGGTCGTGGTTCGAACTCGACTGGATCATAGATTATGTGGCGCCTCCGCTGTTGACATCCGATATTTGGCCGCCAATGGAGCGTAAATCTTAGTTGACCTTGGAGTCTTTGAATAACCGCAATAGGTACCGTATGTGACGATGATTCGTGAAACGAGAAGAAATAACCGTCAAGTGCGAGTCGGAGTCGCGCACGAAGCGTTCCATGTCCGTGCCATAGAATAAAACAGTAAAAAAATGTGGCTGTACATTAAATGTAATGCCCAGAAAAATTTTTGGGGCGATGTAGATATAGTAATAGAGTAAGAATTAAAAAAAAAATGTCAGTCTGTTGGTCTGTTTGTACACGCTAATCTCCGAAAATACTGGACGGATTGCAATGAAACTTTTTTGCTATATAGATATTAAGCCTGGGCAGCACATGAAAAATGGAACAGCTGATGCAGAGCCAGAATGGTCCAGTTCAACTATAAAAAAAAATGATGCATTGGCAAAAGTGGTTCATCCTGATGAGCATTTTTTGTTGAGGTATAAAAATCGAAGATCTGGCACACCTGATGCAGAACCAAGGTACATTTATTTCCATAGATATGTGCCTACAAAAAATCGATGATCATCTATCTGATGTGGAAATCTAAAAGGTTAAAGTTGTTATACCTGATGCAAAACCACAATGGTCCAGCTAAACTACAATATAGTTATGTATATAGAATATGCCTTCGGGCTTATGTTATTTTGAGTGACGTTTATCTTCGTGCCACGGCAGCCTACCCGGTAACGCAGGGAAGCAGTCACTAAGATTTGCAAAGAAAATATTTTTGTCATCATTTCTCTTTATACTTACAGCCATGCATAGAAAGAGGTCAAAGATTCAAAGATTCAAAGATTCAAATGTTTATTCAGTAATTAGACCTTTACAGGCACTTTTACACGTCAATAAGTATAATTTGTGTTACGTGTAAAGTATATTAAAATTTAATTTATTTTTAAAGAAAAGCTACCGATACCAGCGCTTCGTAACGACCACTGCTGAGAAGAAACGCCGAAAGAAACTCATTTTCACAGTATTGGTCGCCTACTCGCCAGAAGGGCTTTGTCATATTATTATTATTGTCTTTTAATTAATAAATACTTATAATATAATACAATGTTGACACATTATAACAAGTAATGCTTGCGAACAAGTAAACAAACATAAATGGCGTAATAAAAAATAAAAAAAATATTAAGTAGTCAAAAAAGCGAAGCCGAGCTGACCAGTCCCTCCCGGCAGCACTCGTTCACGAGTTGACGCACGGATCAGCCATCAGGTCAAATCTTTCACAACATTCAAAAGCAGTCAAAAGAGTTAGGATTATTAGGTCTCAAGAATCTAATGGAGAACGTTAGGCAAGACTTGATGCTGTTCAAGAACATCTGTACATACGCTGGGAACTTAAGCGTGATTCTCTATCCGTGAACGTTTCCGACTCGCGAGACAATGCATGACGATCTCGATCTGAAGTGCCATTTTTGAAACGTGGAGTCACCTAAGCGAATGGGTTTTCCATTTAAAAAACTGTTCGTTTAATGACTCCGCGTTTGAAAAATGCCACCACAGTTCTCAGCCACGCTTTTCATTCCTTACTGGTTTCTAGGTAGATGAGTAAACGCTGAGAACTCAGGTGTGATTCTCTCTATGTGTAAGTTTGTGAGACGGGAGACGACGCGTGACGCTCACGATCAACGGTCAGTCCTGCTTCGCGATCCGAAGAGGATTCCGCTGAGCGAGATGCGGCCTGATGTTCACGATCAGCATTCATATAACCAAGAATTTCCTTCTAAGAAGAACGTATACTATAAGTTCTTCTTCGGAGGGAACAACTTTGCCAAATATTTCATCAATCGACTTTTAAAATATTACACTGCTAATAGTAGATTGTGCTACAAGGGGGTAAGGTAATATTTTGAAGGCGAGGGCGCTACTTTGAATCCAGAGCGAAACGAAGGATTCCACAGTTGAATCACGAGCGGAGCGAGTGATTCAACTGTGGTATTCGAGTGAAGCGAGGGATTCATGTATGTCGCCCGAGATAAAAATATTATCGTACCCGAGTAGCACACTCTACTTTTCATCTCCATCTATAAGAAAAACTAGCAAATACAAAACAGAATATAAAGAACAATAGAACACATGCAATACCTATTCAGGCTTAAACCGACAACTTAATACTAAACTTTGTTTGGTGTCGTTTTAATACAATACCTAAATACTAAGAAATAATTTTTCAAAAACAACCAACCAACAATAAAATTTTCACTCATAACAAAACTTTGTTTGCATGGTCCTTCATATCTTTTTATTTTTATAAGTAATCTTGATACCTATTCACTTTCAGCTTAAACTTACGAAAAAGTATTCACATTTACACAAATAATTACATATCAATACAAATAACCTAAAACTTCTGTAATTACCAAAGAACAAAAAATAATTTCATCTCATCTACTCAAAAAACTATGTTTTTATACCAAAACATTTGGAGCTACAGTTACTGGTTATTCTCTCGGGACTAAAACGTGAAAAAGAAGATCTCTAGGGATTTAAACCAATTTGAAAACAGAACACGAGTGTAGTCTACGTAGAATCAAAAATAATGTTGGCAGTCCAGCAAAAAAAAAGAACTTTGTTTTAAAATAAAAAATAATAAGCACAGACTTCGTGATTTTTTAAATTTGGAATACATATCGTCGTCAACATGGATGAATGTAGATTAAATTTTTTATGTTCTTTGCTTCGGAAAAAGAAATACCTAAGTATAATTAAAAAGCGCAATTTTTCCCTTTGATTCAAGAAATTACAGAAGTTTTAGGTTATTTGTATTGAAATGTAATTATTTATGTAAATGTGAATAATTTTTTGTGAAATTAAGCCAATAGTGAATATTTATCAAGTTTACTTAACATAAAACGATATGGCGGACCACGCAAACAAAGTTATGAGTGGACATTTTATCTAGTTGATGGTCTTCGAAAGAATATTTCTTAGTATTTATTATATGAAAACGACACCAAACAAAGGTTAAATTGTTGGTTAAAGTCTGTTAGGTATTGTAGGTGTTCTACTGTTCTTTATGTTCTTTCTGTTTTGTACGTGCTAGTTTTGTCATAGATGGAGATGAAAAGTAGAGTGTGCTACTCGGGTACGGTAATATTTTTATCTCGGACGATATACATGAATCCCTCGCTACACTCAGGATTCCACAGTTGAATCACTCGCTCCGCTCGTGATTCAACTGTGGAATCCTTCGTTTCGCTCTGGATTCAAAGTAGCGCCCTCGCCTTCAAAATATTACCTTATCGCCTTGTAGCACAATCTACTATCATACCTCCTATATCTTGGGTAATTACTTGAATCAAATTGTGCTTTTTTAATTATACTTATTTCTTTTTCCAAAGCAAAGAACACAATAATGTATACCTACATATCCATGTTGACGACGATATGTATTCCAAGTTTAAAAAATTCACGAGGAAGGTGCCAATTATTCGGAGGATCCCGTGTTTACCCTTTGGGTACGGAAGCCTGATAAACATAGATATATGATTTTATGATTATGTGAAAGCTCGTCACTGGTTTTCTCGTAAGAACAATAACGAACAAGAAAACTATTTGACAATCCGTTCTAACAGTTACTGGTCAGAAGAAATGTCGCTCATCTTTCTTAGCCAATTTGCAAGAAACCCGACACTGGCTGGACCCTGGCCGCTCCGTCCATTTCACGGCACAACCGCTATCCGCCACAAAGCGGCCGCCGACATAATTTTTAATTACGTCCCGCGTGTCGGGTGTCATTTTAACAGCCGGCCATTTTGTTTTTTGCTCCCGCGCTTTTTCAGCGGCGCGCACGTTCACCGGCCGCTCGTAAAGTTTGTTATTAATACAGTAAAATTTCGGATTAGGTATTAAATTCGAAACAAAGCAACGATTTAATTGGCCATTCGTGTCCACGGCCGTATTTGTTCGCGTCACAATATCCGTTTCTTTATTGTTTTCGGTTGTAAAACCGATCGTGAAGACGAAAGCGACCACCATTGTAACAGAATCAATCCACTTTTTCTCTCTGGATTAAAATTAGCTTCTGCAGCTAGGGCATTGTTTAATTAAAAGTTCTTTTTATGGGGTTTTAAGGCGGTAAAACAAAAGCCGACGTTAATCAGAACAAACCAATTTATTTCGTGTAGCAAAATGGAAATTTGTGATTGGCATAGGCACATAAATATTTATACAGACTCATATAATAATACACGTACATACAATAGATTACATAACTACAAACTTTAAGTACCTACTGTTACATCTAAATTCCAATGATAACATAATATTTACATCATTGCACCCACTTAAATAAATACTCCATACAACGAGGCTTATCTTGTCTCTATAAGATTATTTTCAGGCATTTTTGGAATTGACTGAAATTCTGAATCAAAGTACTTACTAAAAAAAAATTGTATCATGGCAGAGCGCGCGAAATATCTTTCTTCTGAAGAGATACTAGACAGCTTTTGGTGAAAGTGATATATGGGTTCGACCCGATTTTGTTACTTTATTATCCGATATCACGAACAAAATAGGAAAAGAATATCATTGTTGTGGCATGTTGAAATAAAAAATATTTTTAGCCCATCAGGTATAGGTATTATAAAATAATTTACATATATTTTTTCAACAAAGTAACAAATACTGATAAAAATATCGGTGACATCCCAAGGTTCTGCTCTGGAACTTTTATGCGCTTGATCTTTGAGAATTTTTAGTGTTGAATAATATGAATCCATTCTTTTTGGATAATTAAACTGACAGTCCACGACTGCCTTCGTGGTCCAGTGGTCAAGGCGTTCGCCTTGTGACCCGGAGGTCATGGGTTCGATTCCCACTGGGAAGCATACTTTGTGAAAAGTTGTTTCCAGTCTGGATAGGATATTGCAGGCTTGAATCACCTGATTATCCGAAAAGAAAGATGATTCCGTGTTTCGGAAAGCACCTAAAACTGTGGGTTCCGAACGCCACCTAGCGTTTGATCATCGAACTATCCAAGGATTGGTTCCTGGTTTGCCCTTTGGGTTGTGGAGGTCAGACGGCAGTCGCTCTGTGTGAAAACCAGTAACCTCGTCAAATCTCCTTGGTAAGGTAGCGGACCCCGGGCTCTGAAGCGTTACTGCTGAGGATGCAACCGGGAATACGCTCGGATGATGATGAAACTGACAGTCCACAATCCACATCCCTAAAGTGTGTGTTTTCCTTCATTCTTACTCTCATTTCAATGTCTGTACCGTACGACAGTCTTTTGAAAATAAAAGCGTTCTAATAAATAAGCGGCCAAGTGCGTGTCGGGCCACGTGCGTAGGGTTCCGTAGTTGCGAATGCCCAACTTTGAGTTCGCAGGACTAAAAACGTCAAGATATCTAATTTTCTGTTGAATTTGTATGAAAATTTTACTTTTTCGAGTAAATTTTTTAAGATGGTCGCCTATAACTCTTTAATTTGTAAATCCTACTTGGCTCTGATATTTTTCTTTTTTCGTTATGTATACTACTGCCGTGAATTTTTTTACGAAATTACACCCGTTTAGTATATAATAGATGGGGAACACTTGACTAACAAAAATTTGCACTATGAAACAAAATATTTGAGCAATGGATCCCTAAATTGAAAAATGGTGTTCACAAGCTCACAATATTTATGAAAGACCTATTTAATGATATCCTACAAGAAGGGTAAGGGTACCACAAATTATTGTTTTTTTTTTTTAAATAATTTTATTTGACCTTTTTGTCGGCATAATATAAACATATCCACACCAAATTACAGCTTTCTAGTACTTATACCGTCTTATTATAAAACCGAGACTAACTTTGTTACTAGGTTTAAACCATTATCCGACCAAATTAAATTGACATCTAGTAATATTACACTATCTCACCTGTCAATGTCATCTTCATTTTAGGCGAATAATGGTTTAAACCTAGTAACAAAGTTAGTCTAGGTTTTATAATCAGACGGTTAGTGTTTGAGTAGAACCGCAGACAGACAGACCGACATGGCGAAACTATAAGGGTTCCTTGTTTACAACGGAATCCTAAAAACGTAAACTAATGTTAGTAATTGGTTCCCACCATTATCTACTCCAAACAAAACGAAATATCGTATTAATGTCACTTCATCCGTGAATGTCGACTTATTAAGGGTCGATAAAGGCATGGTTGAAGCACGATACTTAATCCGTGTTTTGCATGAAAAGACGTGAAGTTTCTCTGATATGTTTAAGTATGAGGTAGTTCACCAATACTCTTTCAGAACGATGGGAATCTCTTACTTATCTTTGACATTCAGAATTACAATCAAACCAAGTCCCAAGTCTTTAGAACCGTTAAAACTAAATCTATCCTTTTCTACTATCTTACACAATTATTTACAGCAAGTAATACTTTAATCTGCATCACTGGTGAGTATAGTTCGTAACCACTTCACTGGTACACTTCACTTTTAGTGCTGTCAACACTTTCTACTAGTATTTCAACATAAGTATATATGTCGTCTTAAACTTCTACCATCTTTCGGCAGAAGGGTAAATAGGAAGTGTTCGGCAGTTGTGCGGTGGTCACCGCTGGTTGGTGCCCCATGCGTGACGTCAGAGCGCATGCGTGTGGTGAGGTGGGGGTTGTTGGTGCGGGTGTGGCAGCGAGTGGGGGTTGCCCGTCGTGTGCTGTCGACCCTGGAATAAAAGGTAATGTTAGGTACTGCATCAAAGATATGGGCTGTCTGCAGCTGTAGATAAGGTATCGGTGATTTTTGAAATACTTAAAGAGAATCTTCAAAATTTATCTAAGGGTTATATCGGTCAGCTCGGAACAGCACTTTTCTATGTTGCTATCCTTTTCTGTCGCTTAGAACCGTCATTTGCCAGAGCGAGAGAGAGCGAGAGAGAGCGACGGAATGCTGATTCCGTCGCTCTCTCTTGCTCTAGCCAATGATGGTTCTGAGCGACAGAAAAGGATAGATGTTCTCGTAGCCCAACCCTGAGACATTTGTCAAACCAAATCAAACTAGCTCACACTTGATGGAGATGCATCGGTAAATTAGATAGCTGGCTTCAAATCTTTACGCTGATATTCCACGCCAAGCGTATCCAAGAATGGAAGGAATAGATAGATAGATAACTCTTTATTGTACTCCAAAAAAAAGAAAATAGTAACACAAGGAAACATTTTTTTAATTAAATATCTACAATGGGCGGTCTTATCGCTTAAAGCGATCTCTTCCAGACAACCAGTGGATGGAGAGGAGTGTGAGAAAGACAAAGACGGTGGTGCAAATGACAAAGAAGGAAAAAATATAAATATATTAGGAATTTTACCTGAAGGTACACGTAGTAGTCATAAGGCTGGTGCAAAGGCCAACACCTTTGAGGAGGTACAGGGTACAGTGGCGGCACGGGGTACAGCGCGCCACCTCCCAGCTTGTTTCTCAGGATCCTGCTGATGCTGGAGACGGAGGGCACGTTGTACTTGTCGCAGACACCGTCCGCCAGCAGGCGGTCCCGGATCTCCCACGCGAAGATGCCGGGGTCTTTCGCTTTCAGCTGCTTTATGTATGACACCACCTGTGAGAAGATAGACAAGTTGTTGGTTTGTTTATCGCGTGTTTGCTCAATTTTCATTTTCAATTTATTTATTTATTGCATTTCATAATGTACATCAGTTCTAACTACTAAAAGTCACTGTCATATTATAAGGTACACTATGAACCCTGTCGGGTACCGCAAAAGAAAAATGGAACGGCAAGCGGATTTTATGTTATGCAGAGGTTAATTCATAAACATAAACCTCGTATTCTACCTAGTAGGTATATATGTATTTAAATTTAATATAACTGGTAGATATTTGAAATATTATGATAAGTATTATTTTTTGCGAATGTTTATCATTTGTGTTTAGTGTCAGTCATAAACGTAGTCAATGTCAGTTTTTTATCCAGAACATCAATTTCAATTAATTATTTTATTATTAAAAACTCGTCTATTGTGTAGTACTTATGTTTTATTAATTAAAATTTGTTTCAATTTATTTATGAAGTCAGAATTTTTTTCTTCGTTTCGTAAGCTGTCAGGTAGGGAATTATAAATTTTTATTGTCATTGCTAGCGGGCCAGACTTGAAGAGTTCTAGCTTGGAGGCGGGTGTCACGAGCACATTTTTTTTTCGTGTGGGATCTTCTTTTTTAGTGTAGAACTGAGGATATTTCCGAACAAATTTACAGGCTTCTAATATGCAGATCGATGGTAATGTTCTTATTTTTATATCTTTAAAATATTGTTTGTAAGTCGCGGTCCCTCTTACTCGTATATTAGTGATAATAAGTATGCATTTTTTTGAAGGATTAGCAGTTTGTCTGCGTCGGTACAATTTCCCCCAAGAATTATTCCGTATGCCATGAGTAGGTATGCATACGCGTCATAAGCCGTTATCGCGGTTTGTACGTTAGTGGTTTTTTTAAGTTCTCTGAGTGCGTACGTGAATGACGATAGTTTAGTTCCTATTTTGTCAACGTGTGCTTTCCAGTTTATGTTTGTATCTAGCACTAAACCGAGCAACTGAAACGTATTGACGCTTTCAAGCTTTTTCCCGTCATAGCTATAGTCTATTTCTAGAGAGGCTTTTTGATATGGTCTAAATTCAATTAATTTAGTTTTCTAAAAGTTAATCTTCAGGTTATAGCCATATACTATTGAGTCAATTATCTGGACCAATATTTGATTTAAGTCGTCAGGTTTGGAATATGAAGTCAGTGTTGATACATCGTAATACGCACGTATGGTCTATGGTTTTTGGAAGGTCATTAATGTCAATGAGGAAAAGCAGGCATCCGACAACACTTCCTTGGGGGATAGACCAGTTCAAGTGCTGAAAGTCTGACCTTACTGTTGAGATTTCAGCTCAACACTGGTGTGCAATTTATCAAGCTGTCTAAGGCATAATAGCTTGACAGCTTGCATACAAATTGGGGCTCCGGCTCTCTCACTCACCGAACGAAGCATAGAAGCGGTGACGCTACCACTCAGACGTCGATTTTCTGTGAGAGTGTAGTACTTCCCCGGACGAGCCGGCCCATTCATGCTACTAGCAAAACAGAGTTTTGCCGGTAGCGTGGCTCTACCACAAGTACAAACAAAATGACAGGCTTCATGAAGTATCTAAAACATATTTCACCTTAGGAGTTGTGACCCTGGGTTTGGAGCCGCCGATAGCGCCCGGCAAGATGGAGCCGGTCTCGTGGTAGCGCGCCAGGATCTTGGACACGCAGCCGTGGGACACCCTCAACTGCCGGCTGATGTCGCAGGGCCTGCGAACAGCATGAATTCTTCAGACACACGACCACGGTGGTGTATAGAGGATTTTAGTGTGGGAGAGGCTTGAACCGGTGAAGGTAGGTTTTATAAGTATCTAAAGACATAAAAAGCAAACTTTAAAGACCCGTTCTGCGACCGATGTCTCGACGACCTCTGTGGCTTAGTGGTCATACCAGGCTGTCACACCATAGGTCCTGGGTTCAAACCCCGGTTAGAAAAATGATCTTTTTGAGATTCACTTGGGTCTTAAATGTTTATATGTACTTGTTATAAATTATAGTATCGTTGAAATACAAGTCTCGAACTTACTTTAGGGCTAACTCAATTTGTGTGATTTGCCCGTATACCTATGTAAATTTTATTTGATTCTGTGTTTCTTGCCGCCAGAAAGTTTCTTGAAGGGACTAAGATGTTTTTAAGGGGGGAGGATAGGCTTAAGCCCCTTAAACCCACCTGAAATCAAACCCACCTGATTCCCAACTGCGCCAGCTCAACTATCCGTAATCGGACAGCGTTGGGTAGGGGTCTCCCGTTGACGAACACCCCTCCTAACTGGTTAACTTCGCCGTACTGCTGGGTGCCACCGCCCACGCCTGGGTTGCCCATCGCACCACCAGTGGGATCTGGAAGAGAAATTGTAACATTAAGTGTTTTCTACTTACTATACGGCGTATGCACTTAGTAGATCCATACTACCAAAGATTGGATCTATTGAGAAAAAGAATTTACTCAACTCTGGTCAATTCCCACCCCGACGTCCAATATTTATTCAAATACATACGTTCACCAAGTAATTATTACAAAAACCAAAAATCTTGACTGGTGAAAAGAATTTCAACACTAAAAAGATATTATACAACAGCAGTATGATGCCTAGGATGTTACCGGGAATACACTCGTTTGAGCGAGGTTGTGTATTAAATTGTTTATAGGTTTCCGTACCCAAAGGGTAAAAATGGACCCTATTACTAAGACTCCGCTGTCCATCTGTCTTTCCGTCTGTCCGTCTGTCTGTCACCAGACCGTCGTATATCATAAACTGTGATAGTTAGACAGTTGAAATTTTCTCAGATGATCGTGCGCAATCCGACTCGCATTTGACCGTTTATTTAGCATTTCTCATTCCAAATTGCATACCTATACTTAAACATTTTTTCATATAAGGCATACGCGTGAAATCTTGTTACTGAAGTGTATACAATATGTAACAAACACCCTGTCCGATCCTTATAGGAGCAACTCAGGTCATTAATATGAACAACTTTCCTATTGTACCAATGCTTGAAACTCGAAAAAAAATCGTCATTTTCATACAAAAGTGTTCGGACGACCCGGCAATTTGTATGAAAATGGCGATTATTTTCTTCGAGTTTCAAGCATTGGTCCCATAGAAAGAATGTACCAGCAGCCTGCCCTGAGCACACTCTGTTTTAGAGCTGCAAAACCACAAATGCTCTGTCTGTCCCAATAGGATTAAAGACGTATGAGTGTAGAAGTAGTAACAACAAAGTAGCAGATAGTCAGTTGACCTTATCAATTGTAATCAAAGCTTCAGATTTGTGTCGACATCGACGAACGTTTGTAGCAAAGGGAACGTTAGCCGTCAATTTGTCACGAGGCGTGACACTGTGACGTCAGCGGGACACCCGACACCCGCTTTGAAGTGACACCGGCTTGGCGCAGGAATATTCGAGGCGGGAATCGGGATGTTATGAAATGTATTAATCTACTCGTATATGTGATGCATGCATACACATAGCTAATATGTCAGGTTTCGAAAATCTGACTTAAAAAGCCAGACCTAAACCGCTTCAACACCACTGCTATGGGATAACTAGAAACGTTAATGTATTTTTATGTACGTGTTTATCTCTTATTGAGCTGAAACTGCCTATTATTTCAAAAGCTATGAACTCTGAATCACTTGGTACCAGCTGAAAATCGGCGCTGTGGTTCACACCGCAGCACAAAGCTGAGCTGGCCGCTTTTCGGCACACTTAATAGATAGAAGGATAAGTACATAAGATTTTGTTTGCCTGATGAAGATTTTCTTCCTTTCTTTCTTTACTTAAAGTATCTATTAACCACCAGATGGCCCCGAATCCGATTCCGACCAAAATAATAATTTAAAACAATGGTTTTGCAAATATGGAGTTGTTGAAATATTAAAGTTTGCAATGGATTTCGATGTTGCTTTAACTCCCGACCCAGACATAGGAGTATTGTTAGTTTCTTGCGTGGTTACATTTTTGTCACTGACATCGTGGCGTCTCAATTATCATTCTTATTTGATTCAGTTTTTGCCTAATTGACCCGATCGGGAGATCGCATTTCAAGGACTTTGACTTTGACTTTGACAAGAAAGAGCTAAGTAAACCAATTGAAAGAAAAATCAGGGGTCATACGACATTAACACTGCTATTTCTTTTGTTTTTCCTTGTCGCCTCGTCTTCAGCCTTGACTCTTTAGCGCTTGATATGCATCAAGCGCTAAAGAGTCAAGGGTGATGACCAAGCGGTTTGACGCGTACAAGAAGAATAAGGTGGAGTACATTGTTCATCTTATTTAAGAGCTTATCGGGAATAAAGACGTCATCATGTAAGTACGTACATATCAAGATCACAGTATATTACACTCAGCGCAAGTTAGATGTACTAAACTCAGAAGGAATTAATTAATAACTTACACGATGACAGTTTTCATGTCCTGTAAGCACGGTCTTCCTTTTGTGCCATCGGCAGACAGCAAAACGCCTCAGCCATTCAAATGACTAACCGAATCAATCTCTCACCACGACGCGCAGTTTGTTAAAAGTTGCGCGGCGAGCAAAACGACGTGCGACGAGCAAAACGCCGCGCGTGACAAATGTCGCGCGAGCAAAAAGTTGCTTGATGTATCACGGGTACTCCTTTCTCGTTCGGACATGAGAATTAGTCGTGCAGTCTTATTCGACGTAATGATAAAAGTGCGTTGATTTAGAATCCTATTAGCATTATCGTGGCAATCGAAATAAGGCTAAACGTTGCGAGTTCGGGATTTATTGATTAACAGACCTCCGTGGCGTAATGATCAACACGCTAGTCCGTCTATTCAGAGTTTCTGGGTTCGATCCCTAGCCAGAGCAAATTGGAAAATGGCTTTTTAAAAATTGTCCTGGGTCTGTATTTATCGTTAGTTAGTATCCCAAAACACAAGCTTAAGCTTACTTTGGGACTAGCTCTATGTGTGTAATTTTTCCCTATACAATCATTGATCGAGAATAATGCTAGCTGAATTATAATGTTGATGAAAGTTGGCTTGACGTCGTCAAAGATGTTATTCCTGCCAATTTTCTTACAACCAAAGATGATATTCCTGCCAATTTTCTTACAACCAAAGATGATATTCCTGCCAATTTTCTTACAACCAAAGATGATATTCCTGCCAATTTTCTTACAACCAAAGATGATATTCCTGCCAATTTTCTTACAACCAAAGATGATATTCCTGCCAATTTTCTTACAACCAAAGATGATATTCCTGCCAATTTTCTTACAACCAAAGATGATATTCCTGCCAATTTTCTTACAACCAAAGATGATATTCCTGCCAATTTTCTTACAACCAAAGATGATATTCCTGCCAATTTTCTTACAACCAAAGATGATATTCCTGCCAATTTTCTTACAACCAAAGATGATATTCCTGCCAATTTTCTTACAACCAAAGATGATATTCCTGCCAATTTTCTTACAACCAAAGATGATATTCCTGCCAATTTTCTTACAACCAAAGATGATATTCCTGCCAATTTTCTTACAACCAAAGATGATATTCCTGCCAATTTTCTTACAACCAAAGATGATATTCCTGCCAATTTTCTTACAACCAAAGATGCTCAAGATCGTGCGAAGTGGCAAAGCAAAAGACGGAAAGCGGACCCCGGGCTTCTCAGCACTACAGCTGAGGATGCTGGGAATACTTGAGATGATAGAGAGACTATCATTCATATTCAGTCATTACTCTGATAATGACCTTTGCGACTGCGGTGCCATACCGCCTTTTGTCGTGTCCGCACTGCCCTACCTCATGTACCATTGAGGACCTTAATGAGGCTAACGACAGTGGAATCGCCGTGGCCACATATTGGACAAACATTATTTAAAACTACAAATAGTAGAACCATTTCGACTCGAGAAAAAGTTATGATAGAAGATTATAAACTTATACGGTAATAAATAGATTCTTGCCCATTGGAAAATAAATTCTAAAGCAAGTGAATGAAGAGTTATGTCTGGCAGTGGGCGGACTGTGAACGGTTGGACACATGTGGTCACGCCGCGGTCGCACGTTGTAAATGACTGCAAAATTAACGAAGCACAGAATCCATTATTTAAGAGAAGTTACTACGAAATTTACTGACATAACCCACGCTGTTTATCCGCAAAAACATGCAAAAAAATCGATACCTAAGGAGTCCCAAAAAGTCTGTAAACAAAGGTTGACTAGAAGAGTATACGACGCTAGTATTCCAGCAATGACCCGTGGCGGTCACCGTCTCGCCGGCAGCCAAGAACTTTTGCCACTTCTCTGAATGCTCCATATTTATTTATTTTTAAACTTTATTGAGCCAGAAGCTACAACAGTTGAACTTAATGCTAAAGTATTCTCTCTGTCAATCTTTAGAAAAACAAAAACAGATAATTTGGAGTCTAAATAACAGATAAAAGATATAAAGCCAGAATCATCATCATCATAATTACTATATTTCACTTCAATTGCTTACTTCAAACAGTATCTGAATCTTCTCCTTTCGTGGCTCTGCACACCCAGCAAAGCATGCAGACGTTATAACGCGCGACCCGTGACGGTTACCGCCCCGCCCATCCCGCCGCTGGCGGCGGACGCACGTGTCTTGTACTTTTTGCCACTTTAAATATTCTTCTTTCGAGGCTCTCTACATCTAGGCAAAGCATGTCAACGTAGCTTAATGTCACTGTTATAACCGGAGACCCATGACGGTCACCGTACGCCGGCGGCCGACGCACGTGTCTGTACTTTTTGCCACTCTGAATTTTCTCATTTCGAGGCTGTCTACACCACGCATAGCATGCAGACGTAGCTTAATGTCGCTCCTGTAACCGGCGACCCGTGACGGTCACCGCCCCGCCCCCACCGCCAGCGGCCGACGCACGTGTCCCACACTTTTTGCCACTTCTCGGAATGCCCCATACTTCACTGCTGTCACATCAAAGGGTTGCGGCCACGGCCAAACGATTCCCATGACTTCTTGAAACACAAAGTTATCCTTGTTTCATTATTCATTAGTATGTTCTTATTATAATTTGTATTGATATGAAATTTACAGAATTAGTAAAGTTAGTAATAATTTTTCAAGACTAAAAACTGACTTCAACCCTTAACTACACAACCGATTTTAATAAAATTTCTATACGACCACTTGACAAGTCCTTTCAAACGAAAAAATAATTTTCTAAACCGGTTCAAGCGTTTTCGAATAATCGGTAAACATACATAAAAAAAATCGGTAAACATTTTGCGCCGCAACTAGATCTCTGATTATCCCTAAGGTTGACTGGGAGAGAACGCTTTTAGCGTTAAGTCCGCCAATTGAAAACAATTGTATATTGTGGATCATTAAAGTTTTATAAATAAATAAATAAAATTGCGACGAATTAATAACCTCCTTCTTTTTTGGAAGTTGGTTAAAACACTTTATTGCACCAACACATGAAAATAACATTTAAATATGTAAACCAATTGTACAATAGAAGAGCTTTCACAATCTTTTACAAGCTACCTTTGCGTGACAGGATTGGTAAATCAAAATAATAATAAATATGTGGTACAATAGTGGGAATAATACTAAATTAATTATATCGTGATATCAAACAGCAAATATAAACATACAATATGTTAAGAAAAACTTGCCCGATCCTTGTAGGAGCAACTCAGACCGTAAATATGAACAACTTTTCCTATAGGACCATGCTGAAAACTCGAAAAAAAATCGCCATTTCCATACGAAAATTTTCGGTCGGCCCGGCTATTTTTATGAAAATGACGTTCTTTTTAGTGTTCCGTAGTAAACAAGAAACCCTTTTAGTTTCGCCATGTCTGTCTGTCTGTCCGTCCGGGGTTTTACTCAGCGACTATAAGTATTAGTAAGCTGTGATTTGGCATGGATATGTACATTAATTATGCGGAAAAGTGAAAAATTTCGTACAAATTCTGAACTCAAAGTAGGCATTCTTTTTATTTTATTTTTTTAAATATTTTTTTTTAATTATTTCTTGTGTTTTAAATATAAAAAGAGGTTGATAGCGAATAGCGGCGACCTGGGTTTTTTTAGTTATAGCTATTAATTTAATTAATTTATTCATTGACTTAAGTATATGTTTCTGTTATAATTATTGTAATTCAAGTTTTTGTCTACTAAAGGCACGTTTTGACCTATACCATTTGAACATGCTATTTTGCGCAGACGCATAAAACTCGTGCCTTTTCGGTACAGGTGTTATAGGCATAGACATAGAGACGCTGTAGACTCGTAGCAGTGCTACGATTGTCCTACAAGTGCTACGAATATGAAGCTACGAACGTCAGTGAGTTTGTACAGAAATTACAACTTCTAACAGGGATTTGGAGTGGATTGTGTTAAAAAAAAAATATTTTGTACAGAAAATAAAAAGCACAAAATTATGTCTTGTGTCATTGACACACACATTGATGACATCCATTTTAAACGTGATTTTAGATTTATAAATGTAGAATAATTTTAATTTGCTTTGATCAGCACCACACCACCTGTAGACTGGTAGAAAAGGCCTTGGGTCTTGATTGTTACGTTGTTGTAATTTTAATTTTATTTCATAGCCGATTGAGTGGCGTCGTCCGCCACTCAATCGGCTATGAAAATCAGTGGACTCGTATAGATTTGTCACCAGAAGCTCCCTTGAAGCAATCAAAGAACTTGCACTTGCAATCTTCGATTGTATATTTAGGGTTAGGTTAGGAATAAAGAAGGAGGTATATACGACAGTCATATTTAGTGATCAGAGTAGGTAGATTGTTTTTATGTACTTGTATCATGAACTGTCATAAAAATTATAACATGGATAAGCCTTTTTTATAATTTTTTTATAAAGCCGAGATTTCGTTTCGGGTTCCCTTTTCCCAATTCATTTGGAGCCGGCACATTGTGACCATCTCTCACGTTCTTTCCGGTCTCTCTTGCAACGTTTGCCTTGCCATTGTTGTTTTTTCGCTAATTAATAAATAAATAAAATAACTGATGTTAAGAGCACTATTTGACTTCAAGAAACGATGACGTCACGGTACGGCATATCAGACAGGGACAATAAAAAGTTTGTTTTGACATTAAGAAATAAATACTTACCTATTTGATCTTACTTGCTGGAAACTAACAGTTTATATGATAAACGCGGGTAACACCGCGGGGCACAGCTAGGCCCAGCGGTGTTACCCGCGGAAAAAGTAGGCTATGTGTTAATCCAGGGTGTCAGCTTCCTACATACGAAATTTTATCAAAACTGGTCCAGCCGTTTCCGCGTGAAGAAGTAACAAACACACACACACTCACAAACTTTTGCCTTTAGAATATTAGTGTGATTCTGAATTTTTTTATTGAGCATCACAAGACGTAAGTAGATTATAGTGATTAATTTATTGTAATAGATTAGGGGTCAGTGATTGAGCCTAATTCTGTAACACAAATGAGTGCTGCCAATTAGGTATGTTGTGGTTGGATCTAAACCTGATCTAAGCCGAGCTTTGGGCCGGCTGTGTTGCCAACTTTTAATTAATCTCACCTTTAATCAGTCATTGCTCTCCCATGCTGGTCTGAGAGAAAAGAATGTACCAACTGCTTCCGTGCATTAGAAGCCGATCGATTAGAATAGAATAGAATTTCCTTTATTGCCAAAAATATCACAACACTAAATAGAGAAAAGACATCGAACAATATGATAACGATGAAATGTCTCCTTGATCTCGTACATTTGTGCAGCATTGCCAAAGCGTGATGTGGTTTTTTGGCAAAAAGACATCAGCATATGTCGCGGTCACGATGTAACCGCGGCGCTGGTTTTCAATGGGCCTTTTGTGATGTGACTCACGATTGAATGAGCTTCTCGTCTTTATTATTAACGGAGTTGACAGAGCTCACAGACGCAAGACCCAAAGGACACCGTTAAACCGTATAGCGGTATAAGACAAATAAAATAATTCAATTTTTAACAAAAAAATAAAAGCAGTCGTCTCCATTTTCTTTCAACAGTTTCTTTCATATCTCCAAAGTTCTTAATCATATCTTCACCAAATAAATATGGGACCAACTTGGTGCTACAAGCTTTCAAATAAAAGAAGAATCATCAAAATCATTCCACGGTTGACGAAGATATTGCGTAACACAAACATACAAAGAAAAAAACATACAGTTGAATCGATAACATCCTTCTTTTTTGAAGTCGGTTAATAACGTTATTATCATCCGCACGTATTCCCGGTTGCATCCTCAGCGGTAACGCTTCAGAGCCCGGGGTCCGCTACCTAACCAAGGTAATTTGACGAGGTTACTGGTTTACGCAGAGCAACTGCCGTCTGACCTCCCCAAACCAAAGGGTACACCAGAACCAATCCTTGTAAAGGTTTGAGAGCAAACGCTAGATGGCGTTCAGGGCCCACAGTTTATGCGTGCCTTCCGAAACACGGAATCATTTTTCTTTTCAGATAATCAGGTGATTCAAGCCTGCAATATCCTAACCAGACTGAAAACAACTTTTCACAAAGTATGCTTCTCAATGGGATTCGAAACCTCGACCTCCGGTTACACAAAGTATGCTTCTGTATGATATAACTATCCTTTCAGTATGATCACAAGGCAAGGCGAATGCTTTGACCACTGGCTGGACCACGCGGAATGTATATTTTCTCAATATTTTCATAATTCGTAATTTCAATTTTCAATTTTTGTTTCTATGTTTTTGTGTAAAACGGATTTTTATATGAGATTGTCTGTCTTCATCTTAGCGCGTCTTCGGTTGCACCCTCAGATGGGCTGCTTCGGAGCCTGGGGTGCACTTTTCCCTTTTTTTCTTCTCCAAATATACCTACCTAATTAGATATAATATCTTAGCGTAAAAAGCATGTCAATGTACGGAGGTGTAACGTCATTTTCTCTTTGGACAGGTCTTCTTCTTCGTCGTGTCGATGACTGAACTTCTTCAAATTACACCCGACCGGTAGGAGGCCACAGCAACAGCATTGTCTGTGCACTGCATCAAATCGTCCATTGAACATGAGGCAGGGCATGAGGGACAGCGGAGAAGATGTGACATTGTCTGTCTCGGTTGGCCGCACTGACACCTCGGGTTGTAGTTCGCCCTGTTGGCAAAACCCCATTTTTGTATATTGCTCATGTAGCGTCCCACCTGGGTCCTCAGTCTGTTAAGTGACTTCCGAACTGACCATGGCTGGTCGTGGCCTGAGGGCAGTGACTCTGCAGGAGCGATAAACCCTGGAGGTGGAGCTCGACTATTTTCCCATAGATTTAACTTGAAAGAATCCGAAGTTAAAGGGCTAATTGCCTTGGTATTGAGCATAAAAGTATTTCGGCTTACAAGTCTAGATGCAGGTTTTGGTGGACAGTAATATTGGAGAGGTTGTATGTGCTGATGAATTAATATCTTATTACGAGTATCATGTTTTATCAGCAGTCAGTCCTAAAAAATCACAATTTGTGTAACTTTCGCGGTCTATTTCTATGCAGTGTCACGGTTGCCTGGAGACAAATAGAGCGGATGAATTAACATATCAGCGGTCCAAATATCATTTTATTTTTATTCAGCAACATTAGCATGCTTTAAACTTAAAATAAAGAAACTGCAGACACAAAATTAATGATCAACCATAGCAATGAGCTTTGTATAAGAAAATTACGAGATCAAATCACCAAATAAGCTGGATAGGGAAGGGAAAAGAGATAAACAAAAGAAGTCTTTTTTACGTAAAAATATTTCGATATAAACAAGGAAAGAAAATTTATTATGAACATAACATCCAATAGGGACACTATTGGATGTTATGTTTATAATAAATTTATAAATATTCGTTCCGATGAATTTCGAAAAGTGTTTTTAGTATAAAATGGCATCTAATTACATCTTCGTTAAAGTCTCAAAGCTGCTAAGTCACTGAGTTTATTTGTTGTGTAACAAATAATGGCTGTCTCAACTTTTATTTATTTATAGAAGTTAAAATTGTTTTACTTGGGGCAATTCAATTATTTTTTATTTTAAGTGATTTAAAACAAGGAAAATAAGTTATTTCCGCTGTACTCGAACAATCGATAAGATAAAAATAAAGCCCATTACCTACATAAAATACCTATTTAAGTTAAAGCTTGATAAAGTTAGTAAGTAAGGTTAGTTAGTCAGATGGTTCCTAGAAACTTATACACTTTGGATAATTTTATACTTTTACAAATAACTAAATTGCGAAACAAATAAAATTGAATTCGTCGTACGTAACGCCAATAACACTTATCGGCGCATCACTAGCATCGAATCGGGCATTCGTTTCTTTGAGTCGCTAATTGGTGTTAGAAGGGGAGGGTATAATTAGAATGCCGTAAGTCAGAGTGAGAAAACAATAAGGCGGGAAACATCTTTCTTTGCCGAGCTAATTTATGACTGCTCTTTGACGTTTCTCCGTTGACAGTTACTAGTGTTTTCGGCGAATATAAGACATTCATTAATTCAACCGCGACTTCTGAGAGTTTAAACTGTTTTGAATATACTGCGGTTTTCGCTTGAAAGAGTTTGTTTCAAAGAGAACAAAGGAGGCGATGGTTCGTTAACATTGGTACTTCTCCTTCTGTAGCGAACACTCTCACACAAATTATTAAAAATTGTGTCGTTTAGTTCTTTTGTAGTTTCAGTTTCAGTTTCAAATGAAGTGGCTCTTTTATGTTTCGATACGTGGACGGAAAATATTTCGTGATTAACGAGCGGTCGAAAAATGCAACAATAAAGTGTTATCAGCGCGAGGTTTTATTGGTGTTTTTATTTCTTTTTTGTACGCTTTTTATCAGCATTGTACTCTGTCTTTTTAATCCACTGTGGCTAGAAGTACCCAAAGTCTGATCGCCGAGAGTTGATAAATATTATAATTCGTCTCCGACTAGCGATTGTCGCTTTACTATCGCAAACTGTATAGCAGCCGGCGCTGTTTCCCGCTTTCGCCGTTTGCGTGGTACGAGGCACGCAGTTGATGTCAACCGCGGCCCGAACGAACAAATTAGTTCTGTGATGCGCTTCAAATGAGTCGCTTGGATGTTTGCGTACTGTTTTCTGTTTATGCTAGTTAGAAATTGTTTAAAATTGGATAAGTAAGTGTTTAAATGATTAGCTGGCCGCAATTGATATATAATATAAAAGTTAAAAAGCCCTGAAATAACTCTCCGCAAACAGACTTAACTTGTTGTAAAAGATAGCATGGTACTTACGTTCGTACGTTCGTAGGTAAGTATTTACGTCAGTTGATAGTTATGCATAAAACGATATCAGCCATAGGAAGTCCGTCGAACTGCTTTGTCCTTTAACAGCTAATTTAGTAAATGCAATTAAGTAAGTACCTAATTGGTTTTTGGTAGTTGATAATGATATTTGCATATAATAAGTATATATGTTTGTGACTTAAATTTTATATATCATATGTTATTTTTTTTTATTATTAGAGTAAATTCTGAAGATTGTGGTGATGATTTTAAGCATTTTTAAGGATTTCGTGGTAAACAAGGAACCCATAGTTTAGCATGTCTGATTGTTTGAGATTCTATACAGAGAATAGTTTTTTAGACTTTTTAGTCCCGTGAACTCAATATCGGCATTTGCAACTACGGAACCCTACACTGCGCGTGGCTCGACACTCACTTGGCCGGTTTTAATCGTATTAAATTCTCAGGGAAAAAGGGTCAATATTTGTTACTTTCAACAAATAATTGTTGAAAGTAACAAATATTGACCTATTTAAGCGGCACTCCATCAACATACTTTGTAAGCAGATAAACAAACAATGATGGCAGAATTTGTCCGTACTCCTGTTCGCAAATAAGCCTTGTTTGTAGTTTACCTGATTCTGCCTAAATATGACGAGATATTTTGATTGCATAGACGTAAAAATTTTTTTACTCCTAAATCTATGTTTGATTGTATCTGCTATGTAACCGTCTGGCTAAGTTACGTCAAAAAAAATTGTATCTATACTAATATAACTAAACTATATAACAAAAGTGTCAATTTTAATGACAGTAGCCATATTTTTTATCAACTTCAAAAGAGGTGGAGATTATCTTCGCCAATTGTAACCGATTTTAATGATAATTTTGTGATTTGAATTTTTTTTTTTCAATAAATAAAATCAGAATTAACTTTACTTTGGTATAAATAAAACAGAAAATACGTGATGAAACCAAAGTGAAAGCATTTTAATGGCTTTTTACAAGCTTTTATAAAGGTTCACCTGTTCCGTTGTCTGTTAAATTCCCGGACCCACTTCCCGGTTTCCGATTGAGCTGAAATTTTACACGCATACGTCGCGTGACAATTCAATATTATGATAACATGGAACATGGATGATGGAGCCGTAAGGTGCCGGAATGAACTCTGTAATGAAACGACACAACCCCATCGAGTTTGGGCTCGTTCAATTCGTCTTGAGGAGCACTTTTAACGTTTAAGTTCGTTGTTTTAGACAAAAGCTTGTTTTTTAAACAATTACTGTTATTATCTGCTATTGTGATATCCATGTTATCTTTAGATAAGAAGCTGACGCGCTCACATGAGAATGGAGAAGACAATTGACAAGCCGGAAAGCTCTAGAAAGCCGCAATCAGCTTTTCAAGGGATACACAGAAAAAAATTAAAGAACAGCATCAAATCACCGCATTTAACCCAGAAGTCTCCAAAAATATTTTTTCAAAACTATAAATCAACTTCCCTCCATACCACACAACTAATTTTGATAAAATTCACAGGGTGTTTTTTAAATCACTGGCATCCTTTCTACTGGTGAAAGTACTCATGAATATGAGCAACATTTTGTATTGGACCAACTCAATCCAACCGAAAAAAAAACAGCTGTTCCATACTATTTTACAATACTTAGAATCCCAAAATGTATGGAACAGCTGATTTTTTTTTCGGTTGGATTGAGTTGGTCCAATACAAAATGTTGCTTATATTCATGAGTACTTTCACCAGTAGAAAGGATGCCAATGATTTTAGAAACACCCTGTATATGGGACCATCTGACAAGTATACCCTTTCAAACGAACAAATATTCAAATCGGTCCAGGCATTTTAGAATAATCGGTGAACATACATAATAAAAAATAGATCGCATCTAAAAGATAACCTCCTCTTTTTTGGTAGCCGGTTAATAAAATAAGGGAACAGCATCAAATCAATGCATTTAACCCAGAAGTCGTCTTATAAAAAGATCTCTGTGACCGAGCAAACAGCTCGCTGCACGGCGAGGCCCTCGACCACACACGTCGCGCCGACAAACGTTCGCAAACAGCTACCGAGGGACACTCGAGAGCGGCTCAGCTTTGCTGAGTAATTGCTGCTTGCTTTGCCTGCAGGGAATCAATGGCTTTTGTCGACTGTGATGTGGCTAGTCAAAATAATTTGTCTCAGTGAATAACAAGAAATAAAAATAGTGGCTCTGCGAGCTGTAAAGCTCGCGAGTCACCCCGAACCGTAGAAGTTACTCGGAAAAAAAGTTGATCAGACAAAAAAGTTGCGTTCTAATAAGGATAACAAAAAAAGTATTTAGAAATTTATGATTTTTTTTCAAAATGGCTGAAACATGATATTGTCGCGTAAGGAGATGAATGACGCTGTCAACGTCACGAATTCGGACAAAAATAATTCAACTGAAGGAAAATTTCGTTAGTAGCATCAGAACACGATTGGCCTAGTGGTCTATGTGATGGACTGTGAATCAGAGGCCGCTGGTTCAAATCACCGCCACTTATAGTGTTTTTGAAGTTTTGAAAGAAGTTTCTAGATAATACTAGACTAAATGGAAAAGAAAATACGGGACAGAAAATGAGTGAGAGAGAAGGCGATAGAAAATTAGTTATTTGAGTTTGGAACATTGATGCGATTTTGTTTGAATTCGGGGGGTATATAAACAGAACAAGGCAGTTTTAGTTGGAAAGTGAAATCCGAAGAAGAAGGAAGAAAAGAATAGTAGTGAGTTAAGTAAAACAGTGAGTAAAGTGAAGTGTTCAGTGCAGTGAAGTCCGCGCGTGTATGACAGTGCAGTGACGTTTCCGCGCGTGTGACAGTGCAGTGACGTTTCCGCGCGTCTGACAGTGCAGTGACGTTTCCTCGCGCGTGACATTGAAGTGACAGTTGGAGTGCAAAGAGGACTGACGCTGTCAATTTTGAGTATCGCTTGTGTTGTAAATAAAGGCACCATGCCATAGGATTGTTGTTTCCTTTCCTATCCCCAACCCACTCTCGTGGCAATATTTTTAAAGTTTTTAACGTCCATATTTCTACTACTTAGAAAAAAAATTCATAAAACTTTTTGTTACCACAAAAATTATATACAATTTTCGAGTCTAACGTTCGCAAAAAATTTTACAAGAATTGGTAGAAAAATGCGATCTGTAGGCGAGAACAGCCGGACAAAAGCATTTTTGGCCAATCTCGAAATTGAGACGCTTCGCTCACTCGGTCAACTAAAAGTTTTAAGTTATCCCCGACAAAACTGTACCTAACAATAATCTTGATCACGTCAGCTTTCAACCATAAAGATCGCATCATAATCGGTTAATTCGTTTAGGAGCTACGAAGCCACAAGCGACACACAGACACATCAAACTTATTACACAGTCATTTTGCGTCTATGGTTAATAATAAAACTATAACACAATATATACTGTTAACAAAGGCAATCGAACCATTTGGATGTTCAGTCATGTGAACAGCTTTGTCCCGGAAGGGCTACCGTCGTCACCCGGGTAGGCCAAGAAAGCGCTGGCGAGACGATCTCCACGCATTCCAAAAAGGATGGTCGAGCCTAACACAAGAAAGAGATAAGTAGAAGAAGATGGGAGAGACCTTTGCCCAACAATGGGACAAATAAGGTTAATTAAAAAAATAATATTTTAAGACTAAAATTCAGTCTATGATACTGAACATTTGCTTAAAGTACATACCGAAATATGAAAAATATTTTGTTGCTTTCCATACCAACTCGGTCAACTAGTAAGGGAGGCCAAAAACCATTATTCATCTTTCGATATGCGTCCCCTGGGGAAATTAGTTCAGTATCTATCATAGACTGAATTCAGCCTTAAAATTGTTTCAGTATATTTTGTTATAATATACTTCCTAGTAAGTCTAAAAAATATAATGTTTTTTGATTTAAAATAAATACACGTATTAGATCGCTAAAAAAATATGTATATAGAAACAAGAATAACTTAGAATGTGCCAGCTACTTTTCGTTTCCCGCAGATCGTAAAAGCCGATCGAGGGAATTTGTGAGAATTTGGATCATGATAATACGTGGGGCGCACTATAAGTTTCCGGAATGAATATGAAAAAATACTATTAAAGGTACAAAATTAATTTATTGTTTTTCAAAATAATCTCCCTTGGCGTCTATGCACTTTTTCATTCGATGAAACCAGTTTTGAAAACTTTTGTGCCACTCCTCTGTGGTGACCTCTGAAACGTGTTTTTCATACTCCTCGACAGCCTCTTCTGGTGATGAAAATCGTTGACCGCGTAATTGGTTCTTAATTTTTGGGAACAGAAAAAAGTCACAAGGTGCCAGGTCGGGACTGTATGCAGGATGACTCATGAGTTCTACATTTTTCGCCTTCAAAAAGTCGTTTGTCTGTCTGGCCGTGTGAGAACTAGCATTGTCGTGGTGCAGGATGATACGGCGTTTACGGTTATTTTTACGGAGTTCGTCAATAACTTCCGGCAAACAAATGGTCGTGTACCAGTCACTATTCACTGTACGACGATTCTCTAAAGCAACAGTAGCCACGTGTCCAGTTTTATTAAAAAAAGAAGCAATCATCCGCTTAGATGCACTTTTCACGCGCGCCACTTTGGTTGGTTTCGGCTCATCTTGAAAGGCCCATACGCTCGATTGCTGCTTTGTTTTGGGATCGTAGCAATAAATCCATGTTTCGTCACCTGTTACTATGTCCCACACCAAATTTGACGCACCTTCGTTGAATCTGGTAAGCATGGCACTGCACCAAGTGACGCGGTCCGTTTTTTGAGCCTCGGTCAAGTTGTGTGGGATCCACCGCGAGCACAGCTTTCTCACACCCAAATGTTTGTGTAGGATTAATTGTATTTGCCTCATGCCTATTTCTAAGGATGCGCGAATTTCATGGTAGGTCACATGCCTGTCTGTTTCAATCATACGGCGCACAGCATCGATGTTTTTGTTGGTCACAGCGGTGGACGGCCGACCATCGTGAGATTCGTCACTGAGATTGATACGATCACGCTTGAATTCTGCAAACCAGCTATAAACAGTTGTCTTGCATGGTGCTTCATTGCCAAAAGCTGTTTCAAGCCGAGCAATGCTCTGTTGAGCTGTCAAATTACACTTAAAATCGTAGAAATTCATACTACGAAAATTTTCCCGAGTTAAATCCATGTTGATGCAGACACACAATTTTTTAAATGGCGCCACAAGGTAAAAACAAAAGACAGTCAGATGAAACAAACTGCATTCTACAGCCAAAGAGTTCTATTTTCAAATGTTGCAATAAATTTTTAAATATTGTTTATGTAAGTGGCCAGTTCCGGAAACTTATATATGTAGTCGATGCCGCTGGCAACAAGTAGCGCAAGTACTTTGATTCCCTTTTCAACTTAACGTCCACCGTCATGCTAAACGTGGCCTTTGGGCCTTACAGTCCTGACGGGCTCTGTCGACTCCGTCAGGGACAAAGACGTGATAATTTAATTTATATATAATTATTTTATATAAATATATTTATACGGACATATCACACAAATTGAGCAGCTCCAAAGTAAGTTCGAGACTTGTGTTAGGGGACGCTTACTCAACGACACTACATTTTATAACAAATAAATATTTTGATAAACATCCAAGAAACAGGTCAATCTGAAAAAATCATTTTCTATCTTGACCTGACCGAGGATCGAACCCGGGACTTCTGGTGTGACAGCCTGGCATGCTGACCACTGGGCGGCAGAGGAAGTCATTTCTGTAAAGAATCAGAGCATCAAGTTTTTCAGATCTTTTTTTACTTCTTTACTATTTCAGTCAACATTTCAATTCAATTCAATTCAAATATATCTTTATTATCATAGGATATTTATAATATCTCTTAATAATCGTCACTTTGTTTTATTGCACAATAATTGTTGACGTCAAAAAGTTACTTAGAGCTAAGTTTACTGCCGCCTCCAAAGCGCTAGTGCAGAAGAAGCGGTAACAAACTGCACTGCAGCATTTTCTCCAAGAACGTCAACTCACAATGAAATTAATATTTATAGTTGATATGTGGACAGAGTATACATTGTTTGTTGTCATAATTTAAATTAATTTTTTTAATGTCGAAATTTTGAAATAATGTCAAATCAAGTTGTAAATTCAGTATGTACTTAATGTACCAGATTATGACCATTTCTGAGTATACCTACAAGAGGGACCCGCGCCAAGCTCAAGCCAGACTTTGTTGTCTTTAAGATAGATTTATAAGGATAACAAAGTTAATAAGCAATACGTAACTATCTTAAATTTCTTTAAAATTCTATGAACAGATGTCAGGGAAGTCCTTTCAGCCCATCATTTGTTAAATCCCGACCTCTCATAATTGGGTGCCCACAATGAACAGACAGCGCGAGCTCAGCTGCCCGTATTAACCCCTATAAACAGTGTCAAGCCATTCCCAACCATAACTCACGGCTGCCTAATTATTTCCACAGACTAGTGAAGCGTGGAGCGAACCCGCACAGTACAGCTAATACAACTGCATATTCGTCAACGTGATTTGTTGCTCTGTGGCATGTTTATGAGGTAAGAGTGATACTGATTTGTTTGGCTATTTTTGGTCCCTCCAGGTGGACTAAGGGTTGAAATGTTAATGATTGTAAATATTTTGCGTTTAGCTGTCTGGAACCCCTGTGCTGAATTTCATTACTCATAGAATTATTTTGACAAACACAGCAAGCTTTCAAATTCAATGCTTTCAAAATTTGGATATTTATTTATTTATTTAACTTTATTACAAAAATTATAACCGGTTGATTTAAGGCCCAGGGCCTTAAGTAAACCGGTTACAATACTCTTACCTTACATCAATACAATACTCTACCAGTTAATCTAAAGGTGATGCCGATAAAAGCTAATTTTAGACGACATGGTACATTCTAATTTAACTATTTTTTTTTTTATTAACCATTTATGTAAGAAGGGAGGCAAGGCCTCCCTTCTTTCTTTCCAGGTACTCTCTATCTTTGGTCAATTCTTTCCAATTCTTCTCGAACACTTTCAGTTCTTCAGCCCATCTCGTCCTTGGTCTTCCTCGCTTCCTGTGGCTATCTGCTGGAACCCAGTTTGTCGATTTGTAAGCCCATCTTTCCGCATGCATACGACCAACGTGACCCGCCCAATCCCATTTAAGTTGTGCTGCTTTCTTACTTACATCCGTGACTTTTGTGATGGAGCGCAGTGTGGTGTTTCTCACCTTATCAGTCAGTTTAATACCTAAAATACTGCGCTCCATAGCTCTCTGGCAAACCTTCAGTTTGGTCTTCTGCTGTTTTGTTATTAACCAAGACTGGGCACCGTATGTTAGGACAGGCAAAATACACATGTCGACGAGTTTCTTTTTGAGGCATAGTAACTCTTTCATCGACCAGAAGCTTTTCCACGCATTTTGGATCCTGCGATCAATTTCCTTATCTTGTCGATCGATGAAAGAGACTACTTGCCTAAGATATATGTACTCGTCGATACACTGTATTGCTTGCCCATCTACCACAGCCCTACGTTTCGTGCCCTTAGTCATCAGCTTGGTTTTATTCTGATTCATTTTTAGCCCAACCTGAAGGCTCGCTGTATATTTTAATTACTATCTTCAATCTACTTAATAACTATCTGTTTTTAGGAAGCGAGTAATTATTAGCAGCGATAATAAATAAAAAAGAGTATTATCTTTCCTTAATGTAATGAATGGTATATATGTATATATATTTATTCTTAATATATATAATTTTATTTATTTACATTTATAGTTAGGTATATTTTAGTTTATGTATAATATAATATGTATGTTCATGTTTAAAATTTTAGATAAGTACCTATTTTATGTATTTGTATTTAACTTGAGTCTATTTTGTACACGCCTACTATTATCTGTTTTCTTCTCTTTTCCTGTCCTGGGTCTGCTGGAAGAGATTTCTTATGAAATAAGCAGTACCTATGTACTCAGTGTTCTTACTTTGTTCGTTTCTTTGTTTGTATTTTGTGTACATGAATTTTGTAAATAAATAAATAAATAAATTTAAATAAATATATAGGGACAAATAACACTGATTGAGCTAGCCCCAAAGTAAGTTCGAGACTTGTGTCATGGGATACTAACTCAACGATACTATATTTTATAACAAATACATATATAGATATACATCCAAGACCCAGGACAATTTGAAAAAGGCCATTTTCCAACTTGCCCTGACCGGGGATCGAACCCGGGACCTCTTTGTGGCGGACTAGCATTGTGACCACTACGCCACGGAGGTCGTCGAAATTAAAAAATATTATGTATGTATATTATATATGTAATAATTTAATTACTATTTTCAATTTTTTACTAATATTCTTCCCCATCACATATTATTTATTACTTATTACCAGTATCATCCGAATAACCATGTCAAAAACCAAACAAAATTAACTTTTATCCAGAACTTAGCATATTATAGAACTTAGTAATAGGTATAAGCCATACCTATTACTAAGTTTTTTATTCATTTTATTATTTATATTTCTTATTTATTTAATCTATGCAAAATTATGAAAATATATAAAGCAGTCCCGTTAGTTTCGCAAGCGCAGCATCTGTCAAAGCCGGTAGCTGTTCCACAGCCCAGCGGTGGGGAGTGTTTGCCGCCATTACGGTGTTTGCTCGCGGCGGCCGCTAATGCGTGGGCAAACACGGCCCACAAGTGGCCAGGTTGAGGAACGCGTGGAGATTATAGCTTTCTATTTCGAGAAGGCTCGTCTTTTGTTATAGTGTGGTGGGCACAGTAATTGCACTATCACACCTTATAAGAAAATAAAAATACTTCATTTGGTGCAAAACAGTAGTAAAATTACAATTCAATTTCTACTTCTTGTAATCCATCGATCCACAACAATTAAGTACTTACTTAGAGGCATAACTTTATACATTATTCCAAATATTTTTGTGAACAGCATTACAATGCTCGGATTATTATCCAAATGTGATGAAAAATAGTTGGTAATAGTGAAGAATAATGCTTCAAATGCGTGTGTACTGTGTTGAGAAATTTCGTCAGAAAGATTCTAAGCCACGGTAGCACAATTGGTAATGCACTGACGGCTTTAACGAGAGGGACGCGGGTTCGAATCGTTCGTGGCGAAATTTTTCAGCACATTTTTTAATTCGGATTATAAATTTTTATTTCATTTCGTTCAGAACATTAAGAACAACAATCTAAAATATATAGGGACAAAACTTATACATAAGCCGATTATAAATATTTATACATACATATATTATGCAATATACTGAATCTGAAAGTGTAGGTGAATATAAAAACCAGCCAAGTGCGAGTCGGACTCGCGCACGAAGGCTTCCATACTATTATCTATAAAAAAAAACACGTTTGTTGTATGGGAGCCCTCCTTATATATTTATTATATTCTGTTTCTAGTACTTGTTGTTCTTCTGAGACAGTTTCAACTATCAAGTTTTCACGGTTCATAAGATAAAGCCTGGTGACAGACAGACAGACAGACGGACAGCGGAATGTTAGTAATAGAGTCCCGTCTTTATCCTTTGGGTAGGAAACTCTTAAAAGTTGCTTGTATGAACTATGATACATATATATAATATGAACCAAATCATAATGATTGTTCTAAATGAAAGCGTCATTTAGAACAATCATTATGATTTGGTTCATATCGTATATATCTACCCGGCAGAAAATAGAAATTAGAAAAAAAGATGCGCTCTTCTTATATAATATGAGTTATTGAACAAGATGGCAATATAATATATGTAGGGTTATCTATAAAAAATCAGGTTTGTATAATAGAAGCCCCTCTTTAATATCATTTTTATTCTGTTTTTAGTGTTTGCTGTTATATTGGCAGCAGAAATAAGTACATATATCATCCGTGAAAATTTTAACTATCTAGTTATCACGGTTCATGAGGTACAGCCTGGTGACAGACAGACAAACAGACAGTAGAGTCTTAGTAATAGAGTCCCGTTTTTACCCTTTGGGTACGGAACCCTAAAAAAAGTGTAAGGTACTGTACTATTCTTTCAACATCCACCGTGGACGTGACCCCCTTCAGTAGTCTGTTTGCTTAACTCGCTCTGCCGCCCGGGCTGCCCTGCGACGGCAAACAGCGCCGGCACCACAAACACGTCTGTTTGTTTGTTTGCTCGTTTTAGAGACCGACATTATTGCTGGCCAGTTAACTTGAAGGCACCTAGTTTTTATCTCTTAATATTCATGGATCAATGAAAAAAAAACAAAGGGCCGAAGAGAGATCTTTGCGGAACCACTGTTTCTATTTATGACGTTTTGGAAATAAAAATGTTTATTTTTTTATTTGCTTTAGCTTCATATACTATTTTCCGTTTTTATTGCACCAAACTACCATCCCGCCCTGACTTCGTGCAGTTAGGTATGTATAGGTAAGTCGATACATGTAAATTTTACTGCTGAACGTCCAAGTAAAAACCACATCAAAATCGGCAAATCGTTTCAGGGTTTATAAAGCACGGTCGGGGGACTTTCTAATGGAGGATAAAAAAGCAAATATTAAGCAAATAATAATTGTTAATCAAGTTCTTTTAAAGGTTAAAGGCGGCGTAAGATAAAGAGAGACCTAAAAAGTATTCCTCCGACTAAAACCTACTAGCTCTCACAAAAGAGAGGAAACAGGAAAAACAGAAGCAAGAATGTAGGTATATAAAAATATTATATGAAATAAAAACACATTATTCAAATCACGAAACTGATACAGTTCCAACAAATGTAGGAAAGAATATTTTTTGTAAATACTTACAAGCCGTTCTAATATGTACGCCAATAGTGTAATCTGATAGTTTCTGTAAGTACACGAGCAAACAGGGCGTAATGTTACAGTCTGTCAATTAGTAGCTACTTGTTTGAACAATACATCCGATAAACTCAGATTTGTACCCTCGCTGACGCTGGGGGAAAATGTTCTCACTGAGTCTCGAAATAAAGTTCATTTACACTTTATTCTAACTGTGCTTCGATAAATATACAACTGTTGATGTCACCGTATTTGTTGGTAAGTACCTAATTCATTTGAATTATTTATTTTATTTTATACATTCGGATGACCAACAGCTACGCTTACAACATAGGTTACAAAGTAGTAATCAAAAAGCCAATAACAGGTCTTCACAAATAAAAACACAATACAATTATTATGAGATTTCGGGAACGCCAAAAACGCCAAGTTAAGTACTTAGTTATATAAAACAAATTTATACATACAATCAGTTAAGATTAATAAATATATGCGATAAAAGATAAAATACATAATAAAGTACCTAAACACAAAGTACTGAGCGAAAGTAATTTAACCACCTTTAAAGAAAGAGTCGTAAAGTAGACGTTTGGCTTTGGCCGGAGAAATGTCGAATATATCTGTCTACATTTTTAGATAAATTATTAAGAGAATTACCTGCTCGCCACAAGAATGAGTTTTTTCTATAATTGGTCGAGACTTTTGGCAGACTAATAGGAGGGGGTTGATGACGGATTATTATTGGATTTTATCTTTTTTTTTTATTTGGTAGTGATTAACTGTAACATATGCTAAAAACACTCAGAAAACAAATTTATTTGCTAGGCAAATTAAAAAACCCGATGAACACCATCTATTGACAAGTGGTGGAACTACACAATATTCTAACCGATGTTGAAATTGATATCCGTAGCGTCATCTATTATTTGTCAGGTAAATAACAAAACCCCGACTATGAAGCGTCATCGTTATCACCCAATAACTTTTAAACCACTGGACCAATTTTCGTCAAACATGGCTAAGAAGAACCGACGCAATGAAAGTTGCTTTCACTTGAAAAAAAACGCAATAAAATCGGTCCATTCGTTCGCACGCTACGACGACACAGACTAACAGACAGTTATACAGACTAATGTCTGTCAGTCTGTTTATCTGTCTGTCAGTTATCAGTGTGCATCAAACTTATAACACTCCTCTATTTTTGTCGGAGGTTAAAAAGAGCACTCAGAAAAAAGAGGGAGAAAATTAATGAATCGTCGATTTACTTTGAGAACACTGTAATTTTTATATTAATTTTAGGCTGTATTTTTCCAAAAGGAACCCTTCGGGATTCCCAACTCTCTCGTTCGAGGGCTTTGCTGTTCGGGTTAAGCTGCCTCGCTTCAACTTTTCACTCTATAGCTTTAATTGTAAGCCTTATTAATTTTCACAGTAACAATATGCTTTTCATCTCGTGGCTCGTTTTCTGGCACCTTTATTGTCACTTCGATAGAGAGCTACTCCAATAGAAATCTTCTCAAGGGGAGAAAGTTTAAAGTTTACAATTTCATATTATTTATTCCCCTTTACATTATAGGTACCCGAAATTAGATTATACTTGTATTAGATTGCACTAAAACAGTTACTTCTTAAAGTAGTAGAAACAACATGAACCCTGATAGATACCTAGTTAAGATGTACCATTTTGTTTAGTAAAACCTAGATTTAGGATCTAGGAGGATAGATGAGATAAAGGAAAGACTAGATATTGGCAAATGAGATAGGTATAATGAACAACCATTACATTACATTAGTTACAAAGATTCACAAGAACACTACGTACAGATTAGGTAGTCAGGGTCGTGAGTTAGAGGCACTAGATCCGTTGAGTAGCCCTTCTAGGTAGAAGAACTACTTAGCTGGAGATGCAGCCGAAGAAAAGGAGGACGAGCGCCGGCCGCCGCGCCTTATATATGGGCATGGGCCCCCCCCGCTGCGCCGAAGAGGGGCGGAAGAGTGCTGGAGCCCGCGCGATGTCACAAAGAAAGTGATGCACAGAAAGCAAAACACAGTTGCATTATTTATATATAACAATTATATCATAGTTACATTAATCTCCTACCAGGTAAGTACATTTCGAGAATGTAAGATTGCACAACATCATCATCACCGTCAGCTCTCAACCCACTGCTGGGCATAAGCCTCCTTTTGTCTGCGCCATTGAATCCTATCCCTAGTCTCAGCCATCTAGTATTTTCCAGCAATCAGATATCATCGATCCACTTAGCTGCCGGACGCCCAACACTCTGATTGCACACCAAGTCTTTTTCAGGACACGCCTATGACTGGACTTCTTCCTGATATACTCAAACAGGTTGGGGAAAGAATCATAATGTGAGCATCTATTTGTATATGAACAAGTTAAAAAAATCACGTTTGTTGTATGGGAGACACAACAAATTATTAGATATACTTAGATACGTGGGGCGCACTATAAGTTTCCGGAATGAATATGAAAAAATACTATTAAAGGTACAAAATTAATTTATTGTTTTTCAAAATAATCTCCCTTGGCGTCTATGCACTTTTTCATTCGATGAAACTAGTTTTGAAAACTTTTGTGCCACTCCTCTGTGGTGACCTCTGAAACGTGTTTTTCATACTCCTCGACAGCCTCTTCTGGTGATGAAAATCGTTGACCGCGTAATTGGTTCTTAATTTTTGGGAACAGAAAAAAGTCACAAGGTGCCAGGTCGGGACTGTATGCAGGATGACTCATGAGTTCTACATTTTTCGCCTTCAAAAAGTCGTTTGTCTGTCTGGCCGTGTGAGAACTAGCATTGTCGTGGTGCAGGATGATACGGCGTTTACGGTTATTTTTACGGAGTTCGTCAATAACTTCCGGCAAACAAATGGTCGTGTACCATTCACTATTCACTGTACGACGATTCTCTAAAGCAACAGTAGCCACGTGTCCAGTTTTATTAAAAAAAGAAGCAATCATCCGCTTAGATGCACTTTTCACGCGCGCCACTATGGTTGGTTTCGGCTCATCTTGAAAGACCCATACGCTCGATTGCTGCTTTGTTTTGGGATCGTAGCAATAAATCCATGTTTCGTCACCTGTTACTATGTCCCACACCAAATTTGACGCACCTTCGTTGAATCTGGTAAGTATGGCACTGCACCAAGTGACGCGGTCCGTTTTTTGAGCCTCGGTCAAGTTGTGTGGGATCCACCGCGAGCACAGCTTTCTCACACCCAAATGTTTGTGTAGGATTAATTGTATTTGACTCATGCCTATTTCTAAGGATGCGTGAATTTCATGGTAGGTCACATGCCTGTCTGTTTCAATCATACGGCGCACAGCATCGATGTTTTTGTTGGTCACAGCGGTGGACGGCCGACCATCGCGAGATTCGTCACTGAGATTGATACGACCACGCTTGAATTCTGCAAACCAGCTATAAACAGTTGTCTTGCATGGTGCTTCATTGCCAAAAGCTGTTTCAAGCCGAGCGATGCTCTGTTGAGCTGTCAAATTACACTTAAAATCGTAGAAAATCATACTACGAAATTTTTCCCGAGTTAAATCCATGTTGATGCAGACACAAAATTTTTTAAATGGCGCCACAAGGTAAAAACAAAAGACAGTCAGATGAAACAAACTGCATTCTACAGCCAAAGAGTTCTATTTTCAAATGTTGCAATAAATTTTTAAATATTGTTTATGTAAGTGGCCAGTTCCGGAAACTTATAGTGCGCCCTATGTATTTATTTTCTTTTTGTTATTATAGCGGCAACAGAAATACACTATCTGTGAAAATTTCAACTGTCTAGCTTTCACGGTCTATGGGATACAGCTTGATGACTGACAGACGAACAGTGTCTTATAGTAATTGGGTCCCGTTTATACCCTTTGGGTACGGAACCCTACTAGCTAAAACAACAACAACACAAATGTCAATTAGTACAGAATCGGTAATTACATTGAATGTTACCTACTTCAGAATCTGATTACAACTCTGTTTTTACTATACTATACTTTTGAATTAGGTAATTAACCACAATATGTATAGTAAACAAGGCTATTAATTATATCTCGCGATATATTTAATGAGTGTCGTTTTACTGTTGATTTGCACGATATTTCGTGGTTGCGAGCGCCCAGTTCGCGCTAATGTTGGTGTAAACGCGGTAAAAACGCGACGAATACAATCAATTCGATTCACTGATTAGATTCGTTTCGAAGTGTATTGTGGACGTTGGTACGATTTACCGTGTTTATTACTGAATTGAGACTTCGCGATTTGTCTATAGCGGACCTGAACCCTTAAAATTTTTCGGACTTCGGACAAAAAGTCATCAAAAACAAAAAACATCTCCTCTCACAGGCCTACTGGAAGAGGCCTTTTTTGAGATAAGTTGTGCCTTTGTACAATTGATTTAATGCTTTCTTTGTACCTATACATTTTCCGTAAACATAAATTGTAACTTAAATAAATAAAATTTGCGTTTTATTACGGGTAAAATAAAACATTTATTGGGTCACACTTATTACAAAACTTAAATAATATAAACAAACCATGACTAAACTAAATACAACTATGAATACAAAACTAAACTAGATATAAGTACTATATATAACATCAAATGATATAAAAAACTTGAGCCTAAATCTCTGCGCTCGCAGAGTAAAGTACCTAAGACGCTAATAAAAAGGTGTTGTGACTTTTTTGAAAATTTTTCATACTACCAGAAATTTCCACAACTTATAAGTACCTACAACGATCTATAATCATATAATATTTTCGTAGTTTCGTAGCGTTTTTGTAAGGTGTATTATAGTTTTTTATCGTAGCTAGCGAAGCAACAATTTGCTACGCTCGGCTACTGAGATAGGTAGATGATTAGAAGCAAGTTAGATCTTATTATGCTGTTTTTTAACCCCCGATGAAAAAGAGGAGTGTTATAAGTTTCACGTTTCTGTGTGTCTGTCTGTGGTACTAGCGCGTAAACTAATGGACAATTTTGATACGTTTTGTTTTGTTTGAATGTTGACTTGATCGAAATGGGTTTTAGCTACGTTTAGTGCAAATCGGTTCAGCCTTCCACTGCTGGACATAGGCCTCTCCCAAGGATTCCAAAATGACCGATCAAGAGCGGCCTGCATCCAGCGCTTTCCAGCGTCCTTGTTCAGGTCGTCAGACCACTTTGACCGCTTGCCAGTACGTGGTCGCCATTCGAGAACCGTTCTGCCCCATCGGCCATCGGTTCGTCGCGCTGTGTGTCCCGCCCACTGCCACTGCAACGAACTAATCCGCTGGGCTATGTTAGTGACTTTCGTTCTCCTACGAATTTGCTCATTTCTGATTTGATCACTTAGAGAAACACCGAGCATAGCCCTCTCCATAGCGCGCGGAGAGAACCTTGAGCCTTCTTATGAGACCCATAGAAAGGTACCACGTTTCAGAGCCATAAGTCATCACTGACTGAAAAGAAATACATCGACCTCCTTAAAATCGTATACAATAATTGTACAGCAGATATAAAATTAGAAACACAGGAACCATCATTCAACATTGAAAAGGGTGTAAAACAAGGCGACCCGCTTTCCCCAAAACTTTTCACTTCTACCTTGGAAGACATTTTTAAAATACTCGCAGACAAATGGCAAACAAAGGGCATCCAACTCGGTGGAGAAACACTCACCAAGCTCAGATTCGCGGACGATATTGTCATATTTGCCTCTACATCAGCTGACTTGCAACAGATGGTCCAAGACCTGAGCACGGCAAGTCTTGAGGTTGGACTTACAATGAATCGGTCAAAGACCCAGGTCATGAGATAATAGTATAAAACATAGGGTCGAGGTAGATGGGCAAGAAATACACTATGTCGATGAGTATACTTACTTGGGCCAGTTAGTCTCCTTCAGTAGCCGACAAGAGAGCGAAATTAAGCGCCGTATTGAAAACGGCTATTGAGGAGCTACTGGTCCATGAAAGAGTACATGAAAACCGACCTTCCCCTGTCACTTAAGCGCCAACTCATCGATGCGTTTATCTTGCCAGTCCTAACCTATGGAGCCCAAACGTGGTCATTGACGGAGAAGTTGAAGTCCAAACTCAAAGTTTGTCAGAGAGCAATGGAGCGAAGAGTGCTAGGAGTTAAAAGGGTAGATAAAATACCAAACGCCACAATTCGCTCAAAAACAGGAATCGTTGACGTGGGACATAAAACCGCCATACTAAAATGGAATTTGGCAGGGCATATCAGTAGGATGCACAACAAGAGATGGGCCAGAATCACAACAGAGTGGTTGCCTAAAGATAGTTACCGTCGCCCGGGTAGGCCAAGAAAGCGCTGGCGAGACTATCTTGACACATTCCAAAAAGGATGGTCGAGCCTAACACAAGAAAGAGATAAGTGAAAGAAGATGGGAGAGACCTTTGCCCAACAATGGGACAAATTAGGTTAATGAAAAAAAGTCATCACTAGTAACACACATTGATTAAACACTTTCGTCTTGAGGCACTGAGGTATTTTGGAGGAGGAGACACTGCGTAGCTTCCCGAACGCTGCCCAGCCGAGTCAGATTCGTCAAATGGCGGACTTATCGCCTAGCAATCTCTTCCTGAATAAATTTAAGAGATATCCAATATTGGGTTCAGACAACAAGCGTACGGTTATCCCACGCCTAACTGACGCTTAGCGCGCTGTGAAATGTGTTGCATTCGAATTGTATTTACCGAAGCCCAGTTGGGGTGAGCGCCGGGCCGGCCGCAAGGCGGAAGCAAGGCGAGCGCGTGGCGTAGGCGAGGCGTGTGAACTTCAGTAAATGCAATTTGAGTTGTATTGTTAAGTTATTGTTAAGTGATAGGACTCAATTATATGCAACAAATTTCAAAGCGCGTCCGAACACGCCCTTATTAATATTATACACGACCGAGAGAAGCGTCGCAGTTTCGAGTTTGGCCAAAAGTGCTTTTGGCCGGTTGTTCTCGCCTAAAGGTCGCATTCTTAACCGATTCTTGTGAAATTTTGGGAGAAGGTTCGTAAATTATATAGAACTATTTTGTCGATTCAGTATTTCGGAAGTTTTCAAAATGGCGGAAATATTGGAGTTGGAAACTTAAAAAATATCATACCTACTTCAAACATTTCGAAAAATAAAAAAAGGGAACATCATAGAAAAGTGCAGTTTCGTGCTGATTAACTACTAATAATTATCTTTTGCGGGAATCTTTAAATAAATAAATATATAGGGACCAATTACACAGATTGAGCTAGCCCCAAAGTAAGTTCGAGACTTGTGTTATGGGATACTAACTCAACGATACTGTATTTTAAACAAATATAGATAAATATCCAAGACCCAAGACAAATTGAAAAAGGCCATTTTCGAACTTGCCCTGACCGGGGAAGGAACCTGGGACCTCTGGGTGGCGGACTAGCATGGTGACCACTACACCACGGAGGTCGTCAAAATGTCGTGATACTTTTTAGTTGAAGAACTTTTTTATCCGATAAACTTCACGGGTCGGGGTCTCTCTCGAGGTATAGTAGTCTACAAGCTCACAGAGCCGCTAGTTAAGGTAGGTACTTTTATGTGTTATACTTGTTGCGAGTAATGGGAGAGGTAAGTACTTACGTAGCGTAATGACGGCTTCATTTAGTCCGTTATCAGCGTATTAACTGGCGGTGGCTCGTGCGGTGACGCGGGAGATAACCCGTTGACCGTCGCGATAACACACCCGACCCACGCCGTGCGACCAGCCATACATTTTCTAAGTTTCAATATCTTGTTTTCATGTTGACGACCTCCGTAGCGTAGTGGTCACCATGCTAGTTCGCCACCCAGAAGTCCCGGGTTCGATCCCCGGTCAGGGCAAGTTGGAAAATGGCCTTTTTCACAATGTCATGGGTCTTGGATGTATATGTATTTGTCATAAAATATAGTATCGTTGAGTTAGTATCCCATAACACAAGTGTCGAACTTACTTTGGGGCTAGCTCAATCTGTGTAATTGGTCCCTATATATTTATTTATTTATTTATGTCTTTTCTCTGTCGACTTCCAAGGCGTAGTGGTTACACGACATTCCGCCACTCCGGAGGTTCTAGGTTCGATCTAGTGTTGCCGAAATTAATAGTACAATTGAAAAAACAGTTTCGATAGCTGTTTTAAAGCAATACTAATTGATAACCATTAATACTTACTATCGATAGCATCGATATTGTCGATAGTATCGATCGGTGACGACAAACAAACAATCAATACTACCTATAGTACACAAACTATCGACAGTAACGATAGCAGTTTTTTCGCCGTCGCAGGTTCAAAGATTCAAAGATTCAAATGTTTATTCAGTAATTAGACCTTTACAGGCACTTTTACACGTCAATAAGTATAATTTATGTTACGTGTAAAGTATATTAAAATTTAATTTATTTTTAAAGAAAAGCTACCGATACCAGCGCTTCGTAACGACCACTGCTGAGAAGAAACGCCGAAAGAAACTCATTTTCACAGTATTGGTCGCCTACTCGCCAGAAGGGCTGTGTCATATAATTATTATTGTCTTTTAATTTATAAATACTTATAATATAATACAATGTTGACACATTATAACAAGTAATGCTTGCGTACAAGTAAACAAACATAAATTGCGTAATAAAAAATAAAAAAAATATTAAGTAGTCAAAAAAGCGAAGCCGAGCTGACCAGTCCCTCCCGGCAGCACTCGTTCACGAGTTGACGCACGAATCAGCCATCGTTAAACTCAACCACACAGGGTCGATACCATCGATAGTATCGGTTACCAATCGATACTATCAATATAATATCGGTACTTTCGATGGTCTATCGATACTATCGGTGTTATTTCAAATATCAATAGTCTATAGTCGATGGGCAATCGATATTGAACTTTCGAGCGGCAACACTAGTCGATCGTCAGCAAGGGTAAGTAGGAAAATGGCCTATATTTAAATTGTTCTGGGTCTTGAACTTGAGTGTTTACTTATAAATTAGTATTTTTGTTTATTATAAAAATAGTGTCCCATAATACTAAGTTTAAAATTGCTTAGTTTGAGGCTAGACTAGCTAGCTAAATCGTGTGATTTGTATTTGCTATCCATCTATCTATTTTATTTCTGGTCTTGCATTGAGTGGTGTGCACTTTCCACCTAGTCTTCTCCAAAGATGATGTCAATGATTACCCAATTATGGCTTAAATATTTAAAAAAAAAACTAATAACATTTCCCACTAAAACAAAAAAACGTTGATTGTGCTAGGATTAAAAAATATATTTTTATTTTCTGTAAAAATATCTGATTGATGAATTTAAGTACCTATTACGGAAATCGATTATGGTTTTTTGACGCACAAAAAGGCAATCGCTCAAAACTACAATAACTTTTTTAAAAACAGAAATTCCGATGTAAACAAGCCTACCGAGTTGACACGGGGTCTGTCGAGCGCGCATTAGTGACGCGCTTCAGCTATCGCATCGATAACCTCTGGCCCATCGATAAACACTGCAGCGCCGCGGCCGCCGCACTAAACAGGTAATATTAAGTTACTTTTGCACAGGCCATTCTTCGACTGATAAATTACTTGCATCTCATTAGAAATCCTATTTAAATGCGAAAATTTGTGTGAATATGGATGTGTAGATGTTTGTTCACTTTCATGCCAAAACGACTGAACTGATTGGAATGTAGTTAGATAGATCACCTGGATTAACACATAGGTTACATTTTATCCTGGAAAAATGTGAGGTTTCCGTGGGGTTGTCAAAAATTTGAATAATGCGGACAACAACGCCGGGGGCATCAATGACTATTTAATATGCTTTACAAAGCACTGAATAAGACTAGTAAGCCAGGACCGTAGGGCATGGCGCTAAAATCTGGCCTATGCCGAACAGTAGGTTGAAATACGAAGATGATGATGATTAAGACACGACGTGAAACTTGTTGGTTTTTATGAACAATGTAAGTAAAATGTTCACGTTAGTTTTAACAAATTGAATTTCATGTAAGTTACCATGAAAAGGCTAATTAACCGTTGTTCAAATCATACCTATGTACGACGTTGTAAACGATCTTCCTTAATCCTTCAAGCACATAAATCGCAGACACAATTGAATTCAATTGTTCTTTTGACCCGATCGGACCAATCGGTGCTTGAAGAGTTAAAGAAAACAAACCAGGCTACAAAGCTGTTCTTGTATCAAAAGTAATTCAGTATTTTTCTTATCCTTGTCCGTACTAAATATGGTAGATAATTTAATAATTAAGTAAGGTTTACTAAGTAATGTTTTATGGTACTATAGTTTTAGTTTATAGTTTCATCAGTAAAAAACGGGACCTCTTTTTGCAAAAGACGGTCATCCTCCTTAAATCACAGAATAAGTACTAGTACTCACGTACAGAAGTCTTACTTAGAAAAGAAATTCAAAGAAATATCTACTCAATGTGGTTAGCGCTATCATATGGTTTAATTCAGCTGGCGACAGAAGTCCTCACCTCATCGTTTAGATACCTAGACATGTATTGCAGCCAATTTCATTCTGCGCTGGACAAACGATTCATGTAACTGAATTTTCCCCTTTGAAGTAGGTATATTTTCGATACCTAAGCAGGGAGTGGCACAGGCCTGCTTAAATTTCGATTTTATAATTTATGACTTTATTTGATTTTCTAAACTACAACACTTATTTATTCCTGCCACGCGATAAAATTCCTTATCATGCGTACTTTTTCGAATGACTGTTTGGTTTTGTTGTAACTTATTAGTGGTGATGGGTCGCGACCTGCGATATTATTAGCTGTAAAGATTAGGTAAAAATAGACTTTTACGGCTTTTGGTTAAGTTCAAATTAATATAGTAGGTACTTTAATTAATAGAGTGAGATTAGTTAGTTCTGAAAAATAAAAAATATTGTGTGATAGTAAACTTGATTTTAATTTATGCTTTCTGTGTAGCACTAATCACTTGCAAAAACTTTCTAACAGGCATAAGCCTCTCTTTTCGTTAACATGTTTTATTTTTATGACAGTGCCTAGAATGGCATTGGTGACAGTGTTTATCGAGCGCTATCATGTATCACTGTCTCGCTCTACGTGTAGTAATTACAAAGGGATATCACCAGTCCGTCCCGCTTTATAAACTTTTTCTGGGTTTATCCATGATGCCATGCTATACAGGGGGTTTTTGGGCAAACGGTTACTCGTAGAATGAATAATGATACGCTATTTTCCTATAATACAAATCAGATATTTATTTCTATAAGTCAAACCAAACCTTTTTTACGGAATTTGTATGAAATATAAATATCTAGACTTTTGACGTCATAGTTTCTTGGAGTCAAATAGCGCTCCTAAGAGTCCCTTTACCCTAGATAGAATCAGACTTTCGCACATAAACGTATTCTACGTTTTATTTTGAGACAATTTGTCGGATATGGGCGAAATAAATTAATTTCAAAGAAATCGCATATACTCGTATTTAGGCATATAATTAGTTTTCACAGTTAAAATGTGAACTTAAAAGAAAATATAGTGTATTATATCATATATAGAAAACTTCTACACCCTTATATTTTCTTTCCAGTTCATAATTTTACCGTCGGAAACCAATTATAACTCTAGAAAATTACAATTTCTTTAAAATATTTTTTTTTTACTGAAATCTGAAATGTCATTTCAAAATAAAACGTAGACTACGTTTCTATGGAAAAGTCTAGGGTAAGGGGATTTCTTAATATCAGTTTTTCTACAAAAATAAATCTAAAATCACATTGAAACTGGATGTGATCGTGACAAGTGACATTATTTTGTGACGTTTTATTTTCTTATCGTTATTATTTTTGACCCATGAAAGTACCTCATTATAGTAGGTAGTTATAATTTGTTGGACCGACAAAGGACTAATGGTTTGTCGACGGATATTTCATCGGATAAAGATAAATCGGAGTATAATTGTGAGTTCAAGTACTTATATGAATGAATAGCACACGTGTCATCGTATGTCAATAATGGGCGAGTGTTGTGATGACCCGCGACCGTCTCGATATCGACAGACGTCACGCACTATCGCTTGCGCCCGCCGCACAGTCAGCTGATGTCAGTTATGTAACGAGGAAATTCCGAACAAACAAGCGAACTGACATGCGAACTGACATGCGAACTGACAAGCGAACTTACAAGCGAACTGACAAGCCTAGCCTAGGCTTCAGTAAGTACTCGTAAGTAAAAAGACTTTATTGCACTAAACACACATGAAAATAACATTCAAGTATTTAAACCAGATGTGAGTACAATAAGCGGCCTTATATACAATGTGTATTTTTTATACTTGATCAAACGAAATCTGCGGATATAAGACGAAATATTATCGCTAAAAAACCGGAAAAAAATCGTTATTAACACATTATTTTTTTTTCTAAAGGTCGTGTTTCGATTTTTCTTTTTTTTTGTGTCATTTGAAAACTACAAAGTTTAAGAAGCTAAGAAAATAAAGAATATAATAAACGAAAAATTAAAGTGCCTGAATTTTTTAAATGACTAACATAACGAATTTTTTTTTTGGTTTTTTTTTTGATATTTTTTCATCTAATGTCCGCACATTTCAATTAAAATAAATCAAGTATAAAAAATACACATTGTATTTATTCAGCATAGAAATGTCCGTATGGCCTAAGAAACCACATCAGATTTTTCAAAAACGCATATGGTGCTATGCCTTTACTTCTAAAGATAATTTTCAGCCGAGAATAAATAATAAAGAATAAAAATTATTATCTGTCAATACGTACGTACATCAGCGCAAATGTAATGAAGTGAAGACGCTATCTACGTAGTACCTACTTACGTTAAATCATCGGCAATTTTACACGCTAGTACGAGGTTCCAAGTTCGATCCCCGTACTGCACAAGTAGGAAAATGGCCTTATTCATGTTGTCCTGGGTCTGAGGTGTTTATTCGTCGGAGTTTATACCTAGAGTGGACTAGAGTGAGTACCTACTGGGTACTCAAGGTATAGGTAAACGCCCCAATTATTTAAAATTACTAAGGGACCATCCAAACATTACGTCATACGAGTTTCATGACGTTTTAAGTCTCCCGTCCTTGTCACAGTTGGTCACAATTTCGACACCCCCACCTCCTAGTGTGACGCTACGGTTACGATTTTTTTATTTTATTCAAAAAAAGCGAGCGAACCTACTAAATATTTAAACTGTAGGTATATATTTTAAAGTTCATTTAATATTGGTTAAAATGTTGTGTTTTATTGCATATAAATTATGTATAGTGTCGTAACGAACCCACCCCATGTCGCACAGTAAATTAATAGATAAATAAATATTCTCTTGTGTGTTGCAAAAACCAGACACAATAGTGAAACAACACACAAAAGGATATATGGGGACAAAAAACATATATTGAGCTAGTCTCAAAGTAGTTGGATACTAAGTGTTATGGGATACTAACTCAACGATACTATATTTTATAACAAATACATAATTATATAATAGGTTGGGCATTTTATATGAAAATTCAAAACATTTTTTAATAGAGTTTATTTACATTTAACTAAAGTATGTAGGTATAAATCGCTGTCTTTGACAGATATTAGTTATCTTTTGGCCTGAGAAGATTTCTAATGAACGCTTGTGGCAACCCACTCACATTCCAAGGCAGGCACTGGAATAGAATCCTCAGGGCGAGAGGAAGCGTGGTCGATCAAAGCAGACCTGGCGACGGTCGGTAACAGCGGAAATGAAGACAATCGGGCTATCTTGGCCTGAAGTAAAGCGCGTTGCTCAAGACAGAACGAGATGGAGAAGTACCTACTGTAGCGGCCCTCTGCCCCACCCAGGGGACATAGGACAATAAGTCAAGTCAAGTAAGTCAAAGTATGTAGGTATCATTTTGTTCGATAACTTTTTGCCATCTTATAGGGACATGATCCCATTGCTATAGAAATTTTGGGGCTTCTGATCAAAAAACTGCGTCAAGTAGTTTTGGCAGTCCTCTCGTGATGTTAACCTGACACTGCCTAAAGAATTCTGAAGAGACCGAAACAGGTGGAAATCTGAAGGTGCCAGGTCAGGACTATACGGCGGATGCATTAACACCTCCCAGCCAAACTCTCTTAATTTTTGCTGAGTGGTTAAAGATGTGTGAGGTCTAGCGTTATGATGATGAAAAACCACACCCCTTCTGTTGATTAATTCCGGCCGCTTTGTCTCAACATCTTGGTTTAATCTTATCAGTTGTTCGCAGTAGAGTTCTGAATCGATGGTCCTGCCTGGTGGTAACAGCTCATAATGAATAATGCCCTTCCAATACCACCATACACACAGCATCACCTTGTTGCGAGTTAACCCGGGTTTCGCCACAGTCTGTGAAGCCTGACCGGCCTTTGACCATGACCTTTTTCGCACGTTCTTGTCGTACGTGATCCACTTTTCATCACCAGTTATCAATTTCTTCAAAAATGGTTCGGACTCATTACGTCGTAATAAAGAATCACAAATGAGTACACGGTTCATTAGGTTTCTTTCAGAGAGCTCGTGAGGTACCCAAATATCGAGCTTTTTTGTGTACCCATTTTTTTTCAAATGCGCCCAAACTGTTTTGTGGTCAATTCCCAGTTCTTCAGCAAACTACTGCCGATCTTGCTCCACTTTTTCAAAAATAGCATCCATTTATCTGTAACAGGGCGACCAGAGCGACGTACATCTTTGACATCAAAATTTCCGGATTGAAAACGCTTAAACCAAATTTGTGCTACTCTCACAGACACTGCACTAGGTCCATAAAAATTACAATTGTTTTTCGCGGCTTGCTTTGCATTTTTACCTTTTTGGTAGTAAAATTTTAAAATGTATCTAATTTCTTCATTAGATTCACTCATCTTGACGGTAAGAATAACAAATGAAAATCACGCATTTTCCTAAGTTGAATTTGGAATTATATTCTTTAAAATTTAAACTTTTGAATGATATCAAAACCATCCAGGTACAAATAGTATAGCCAAAGTGGTTTTATTACAAGTTCATACATACTATATGCGAAAAGACTTTTCCCCAACTTAATAGATAAACATCCAATACCGAGGACAATTTAAAAAGCCAATTTTCCAACTTGCCCTGACCGGGCTCGAACCTCTGGGTGGCGGACTAGCATGGTGACCTCTACGCCACGCCCACGGAGTGTCACACATCAAGACTTCACGACCCCGAACCCTGAAGGGTACTTAATGTGAGACCTAATTTATGGATGGTCCCTTAGGACCCTTTTATTATTTAAAATCACTTTGTTTCCTCAACTTATTTAGGTATAGTTAATACAAACTATAGATTACAAAATCAGGTAACTCAGTGGTGGCTTATTGCGTGTATACTGGAATAATATGGTGCAATCATTTGGTCTACCCATCACTTTTTTCTATATAAAGAGAAGAAATTGCTTAGCGATAAGGCCGCGCATTTCCTAGTTTTTAAGAGAATTATGTCCTGTATTTATTTATTTTGTGCAATAATAGGGTATTGTATTATATTATACTCGCCAGCGTATTGAGCGGATACAGAAAAAGTTCTTAATAATTCACAGTTACAGGTATGGTCTGGGTCGTACACTTTAGACGTACTCAGAAAGGCTAGAAAAATTCAATTTAAAGTCTCTACAAACTCGACTTAAGCATACCTATGGACGGTTACATTTATATAAAATTGTTGTTTGTTTTTTGTCACACTTAATTTCCTAATCTTCCGTCTAGCAGTGCACAGGAACAACACATCATGATCCTAAACTCGTATGCGCAGGCTGCATAACGACTTTGCTGAAAATGACGAACTCGAGATCTTTGATTTAAGGTTTGGCAGCTTCAGACTGACGATTGTCAGTCTGGTTATCTAGTCTCCAAACCCTCATTGATTTTATCAGATTTTCATCCGTGCGTAAGAAAATCTACTACATCTAGTATTTTTTACTTAGTAGTTATATGTATGCATAGTTATAATTTATTTTTATCTATTATTGTAAGTTGATTTAAATGTTTAATAATCACAATTATGTTCACGTTAGGTGTATTTGTAATCTTGCTATGTGCGTATGTTTTTGGCTACAGTCTATCTAGTCTTATAATATTGCGTTTGTTATATTTGTGTAATTAATGATTCAAACCCGATTTCACGTACCTAAATAAATAAAATAATTTAATTTCAATTGAATTGATTAATTGATTGGTGTGATTTAGCTTATTTTACTGATATTATTTATTGACCGAGCGAGCGAAGCGAGAGAGGTCTCCGTTTTAACTTGGTCAAAAATACTTTGTATGTCTGTGTGTTCTCCTCTAGAGGTCGCATTTCTCAACCGATTCCCGTAAAATTTTGGGAGCAGGTTCGATAAACATATGAAAATCGACAGTCGAGCCATTTTTTTTGGAAATTTTTGAAAATGACGGAGTTGGCACAATGGGCCTAAGCGCCTTTGAATTTTATGGCTCTTACGACCATTTTGTTTGTAGTGACAACGAAATAACAAAGGAATTTTATTTTCTATTATTACATACATATATATATTTTCACCAGCATTGTCAAAAGATGAATTGTCCGGTTTATTTATAAAAAGATCTGATCGACTTATGCGTCTAGAGTTCGAGTCTTACCGGAAGGTGTTCTCTTTTTAGTTCGATGTATTTATTTTTATTTTGCGACCGGTATTTGAAGTTTATTTTAAAAGTTTTTTAAAAGTACGAGTATATTTATTTGTGTTCTTGGGAATTATGTAATTACAGAAAACATTCGTTTAGTCTACTTTACCAAAATCACCAGTTTACCAAAATTTTATAAGACTTCATTTTCATAACTAAATCTGCAATCTCTTCGAGCTCGCGAGGTCTACAGCTCACAGAGCCACTAGTAGCTTGTATTAAATATACCTAAATTAGTTGAGGACACCCACAAAGTAGGTAATTTTAAACGTGTAAGTAAATTGTGTATGTTTAGGACGCGAGTTATTTTGCTGTTTCGAATTGTTTGACGTTAGGTTACGACCTTGTCAATAAGTCATTGTTTGACGTTGAAATAAGTCATTTGAAATAATTAGGAAAAGCCTATGTCTGTGAGGTTATGCGGCTGAAATGATGCAGATTGTTTCACGCAGAGTCAAATGACTTATTTACCTGTCTTCTTATTTTGATTGCGGTAGTTAGATATATTTTTGAGTTTCAATTTTCTAAGTTTTCGATATAAAATCGAAATTGTATAGTACCTATAGGATTTGTATAGAATGCCTGAATTATATACACTTTTCTGGTGATATTAAAATATTAATTTTAATATCAGTTAATTGTAAGTTGACGTTTTTGGAGAAATTACTGCAGTACAGTTTGTTACCGCTTCTTCTGTACTTGCGCTAAGGAGGCGGCAGTAAACTTTATAAGTAAATGACCTAACGTAAACAACTACCTATTATAAAATCGAAAGAAAAAATTACAATTATCAAGTGATACAAATATCCAAATGGTTTTCATTTTGACTTTATTACAGCCGCTGGATTCTACATATTTTTTCAAAACTAAAAACCGACGTAAACACTAAACCATACAACCGATTTTTATTAATTTTCTGTGGAACCACCTGACAAGTATGTCCATCCAAGAAAAAAAAAATCTATTTGGTTTAGTCATTTATAAGTAAACGATGAAAATACATATAAAAAAACATAAAAGATTCCGACGAATTGATCACCTCCTCCTTTTTAGAAGGCGGTTAAAAAGAGGTAAATTTTTCTTTTTATTCTCATTTAAATGTACTATATTAATTTATCTTTCTTTTGTAGATAAAATTTTACTTGGTCTAGAAGGCAGGCTGTAACAAAATGATTCATTTACTTGATTGACAGCTCAGTCAAAGATATATGATGAAAACTTTTTTGAATAAGTAAGTAGGTATCTAGTTAGATAAGTCCCAAGTTTTAGTTTCTATATATTTATTTTGCCCAAGTTCCATTTGTCTTTTATTATTTTGAATTGTCATCCGAATTTGTCAAAGATCTACAAGTTTCAGGAGCGTAAAAATTACTCTTTCTGGTAAAAATAAATAAATAAATGTTCTCTACTTTTATGAGTTCAATGAAATGCCTATTTTTAAATTGATCTAGAAGTTCTTGTTAATCACCAAACAAAGTCAACTTTAATAATAACCATTAACTTAAAAAACCTTTGGAGCAAGGAAGCGCTTTTGAGCTCCTCTACATTTTCAGATATTTGCCGAAAAAAGTTGACATTTATTTTTGTCTTCTAGCTTATTTAAAAATGTCGTGGTAGTAATATTGAACATTGCTGGTGGTTAAAGGGATGTTCATAGATGATGAGTGACAGAAAGAGCTAGAGAGTACTCACCACCTTCCATCGCGTAGCCAGCCGCTGCCGCCGCGGCGTGCAGCGCCCCATACTCCTTGCCGTCCATGCCGCCCAGCATCATGTCCGTGTCACTCACTCACACGCACCATAACACCACCAGACACGAGCGTCCGCCCGGCCGCGACCGTGACATGTGAGGCAGGCTGCGCGCGCGCACGCAACCCCGCCCGCCGCGCTAAATCACGCGCAGCCATTGGTGCGCGGCGGCCAATCGCTGCGCTTCATTTCGAACGCTTTCGTTTTTCCATGTCGCGTTCTATTTGAAGCGTGTTGATGCATCTTCTGGTTTCGCCGTTCGATTTTGGACTTTATGCCTTTGATATTGAATTGAGTTTTGCTGTTGCGGGTTGGTTACGAAATGTCTGTTTTCCCGTTCGGTCGGTTGCGCACGGCCAGTGGCGCGACGAGAGGAACTGCGGGTACGCTCGAGTAGGCAGGGTGCGTATGGGCAGGCGGCCTATGTACTACAACCTAGTTATGTTTGTTTATGTAAGCGGCTGTTACGAGCGCTGTCGCGATGTAATTGATATTTTATGTTCGTTAATTTGAATCGGGAAATGGGTACAATGTATTTTTTCAATTTTCTGAACATGTGTTCGCGATAAAGGTAATGGAATACATAGGAATTCAGTTAATTACCCCACTCGGGGAATTGTTTCAGCAGTTCAAATGTTTCATTTTTATGAAGTCTTTGTATTGATTTGTTATGCATTTTTTTGCAATTTGTAGAAAATAATATTTGTTTAGTTTATCTCGGTAAGCCACAAAACGTTATTAATTAAGGCTTAGGGTTGCTAGCATGAGGCAGCACTTTTCTATGCCGCTATCCTTTTCTGTCGCTCAGAACCGTCATTTTCTAGGGCGAGAGAGAGTGACGGAAAGCCGCGGAATTGGCAATGCTGATACGTTCCGTGTTTCGCGCTACCAAATGAGACCCAACACTCCCAACCCTTACGTGTACACGTATGTAGGCATTTGTTTTTTTTCCTTAGGTAATCGAAACTTCTACAGTTTTTGATAGAGGCGGTATATTTAGTTTCATAACGAACTTAAAATGATTAAGAATCACTTTTTTCACGACCTCTGTGGCCTAGTGGTCATCGTGCTACGCTGTCACACTGGAGGTCCCGGGTTCGATCCCCGGTCAGGTCAAGTTGGAAAATTATCTTTTTCGGATTGACCCGGGTCTTGGTTTTTTACCTATATAATATATGTATTTGATATAAAATAAACTATCTTTGAGTAAGTTTCCCATAACATAAGTCTCGAACTTACTTTGAGGCTAGCTCTATCTGTGTGATTGGTCGGTATATATTTATTATTTATAAGAATGTTTAAAAGTATCTGCTCTTCCATTCGCACCAAGTCCATCGAAGAACTTATTAGAAACAGGTTGTGATTGTTGATTTTAGACAATATAGGAAGCACGGTTTTCTGCTTTTGTATGACAAATAATGTTATTTTGTAGATTTTATGTTCGATTTTATAATAATATTTATTTAGTAATAATATCGATATTATTATTTTATAATATACATAACATTCATTTATTTTGGCCTTACAGCTATATTATTATTGCGTTTGAGGTTTTAATCCAGATTAAATATGAACTCACTAGGTTTAAGTTTTTGGGAATCCTTGGGGGAGGCCTATGTTCTCCTGTGCCTGATATGATGATGAGGATTTACGGCAAAACGATGGATCAGAGATAAGTTGAGTACAATTTGCTTTTTATTCTTGTTTTCTACAAAATATATTTCGTTGATTATTTAAGTACCTCTTCTTAAAAACATGAAAGATAGTATTACAAAACTAATAAAGCATCCTTTAGGTAATTACATTTTTTATTTCCCTCGGCGGCATCTTTACGGAAGCCACATGCCAGCAAACGGTAGCGTCAGCAAAAACGCTTCACAGCGGAGCCGCGATTTCTGTTAATTACCACAAATATGTCGGCGGTACCAGAGACTGCAAATTACTGAGATGCAACGAAGCAGGGAGAAAGACAGCCCGTCAGGCGACAAACTGCTTTGGTATTTGCAATAGGCAAATTTCGGCGCTCCTGTTAACTTACAAACAACTAAAACTTACGTAAACAACAATAATATCATACACGGTAATACATACCTACCACAATAAAATGTGGAAGCGTCGGCAAAAACACTTCACAGCGGCGCCACGATGCCAAATTAAACGCGCTGTATCTTTATAATTTTTTGTAAGACGAGAAACAAATTAAAAGCAAAATATTTTTTGATCTAACTGTAGGGTGACACGCGGGCAATGCCGCGGTCATCAGCTAGTCCTCAGCCTAACTTCCTAACTAATATTATAAATGCTAAAGTGAGTTGTATGTTTTTTAGTTAGTTTGTTTGTTACGACTTCACGCTTCAACCACTAAACCTATTTAGATGAAATTCATTATGGAAAAAGTTTGAGATCCAGGAAAGGACATAGGATAGATTTTATCCCGAAATTCCCACGGGGAGCGAAGCCCACGGGCACAACCAGTTCTTTATAAAACTCTCAGGGTTGTAACGCAAAATAAAACTTTTACTAAAGTTCATATCTGCACCTTCTTTCGTTTTACAAAATGCGAATGCAATTCTTTACAATTCGTAAGCGCGTGACCGAAAGCGTCGGAAGCTCTCTAATTGGGGGGAAAGCGGCCCAAAGCTGGACCTGATGCGTCGTAAAGCTCCCGAACACGGAGCAAGCCGAAAACACGTTCGGGAGAAATAAAGTATCAATAACAAGCTCGTTTGTCCCGGTAAAGGTTGGTGTACATTAAACCAAGTATTCCAGAGACAAGAATTATTAAAAATATATATATTATTATTTAAAACAAGTTTTTAAGTTAAAACGCTCCTCGAGATGAATCAAACGAGCCCACACTCAACATGTGCGCCGCGGGTGTACATATCAAATTAAACTGCTTTTCTTCACAAAAGGGGTACCTGCAGTGTACCTCAGTGTACCACTATACAGTTACTAATGAAATCCAGTGTACTTCTTTCGATCTAAAGATATTTAATAAAATATGAACACGCGCCATTCTAACGTTAGGACTGAGGGTGTACATTTTTCTTCGATTAGGTTATGCATATTTCACATTTTTTTTTTCGTAATTATGTGTACCTGCAGTGTACTTTAATGTGGCTTTAATGAAATTCACTGTTCTTTTTGGTAAAAAGATAAATAATAAAATATGTACACCCGTCATTCGAACGTTAGAACTGCGGGTGTAAATTTTTTTTAAAGTGAGAAGATGCTTTATTTATTTATTTGTTTTTTTTTTTATTAGATCCTACTGCGTACTTGTATATAATAGTAGTTTATGAGATTGTGTATAATGAAGAGCATTATAACACGAATGTGGGTTTATGAAACGAGCCGAAGGCGAGTTTCATAATAACATGACATGAGTGTTGTGATGCCTAATTATGTATAGTTGCATACACTACTTTATCTACACACATAATTACCATAGTGCTATAAGATAGGTTCAGGAACCGTAGGGAATTGACCTGAATTACATTGTAATTTAAAAATAATGTAATAAAAAATTAAGTGAACACATACAGAAAAAATTATTAATATAATAATAAAAAGATATACTAATTATATAGAGTCTAAGTTAAATATAAGGTACATTATATTTCATTCTTGGTCTTGCAGCCTTGGGCTCTGTCTGCTTAGAGCCGTAAATCCCGAAACGTTCCGTCTGTCCCGTTAAGGGTAAAGACGTAACAGTGCACACATACTTGAAGGAGTTATGTTCCATCCTTATATATAACCTTAAACCTTAACCATAAATCATTAGCAGAATTCTTCGTTTCTTACTATTTTCCATATATGTATGCGGGTATATATTATATTTTAGTTATATATATTATGTATTAAATATGTATCTATTGTATTTATGATAATTTAAATTAATTAAGATATCTCGCTTTAAAGTATATTAAGTAGTTAGGCGCCAACTTTCTTGTCTGTTTATCTTTTCCTAATGTTTATGTAATCGTAGCACCCGTCGTAGCAGATGCGCTACGAGGCTACGATGGCTACTACGAGTCTCAACTGTAGAACAGAACTTTCCTTTTTACTCAAAAGAGTAAAAAACGGGACCCTATTACTAAGACCCACTGTCCGTCTGTCCGTCTGTCTGTCACCAGGCTGTATCACATGAACCGTCATAGCTAGACAGTTGAAATTTTCACAGATGATGTATTTCTGTTGCCGCTATAACAATACTAAAACAGAACAATACGAAATAAATATTTAAGTGGGGGCTCCCATATAACAAACGTGTTTTTATAAATAATTGTACGGAACCCTTCGTGCGCGAGTCCGACTCGCACTTGGCCGGTTCTTTTATTTATTTTCTTGTATCAGATTACCTCACACAAAAAAAAAAGTTCTACTGTTGAGGTAAAGTAGAGAGTAGGGTCTAAACATATACATACATACATATTATCACGCCTGTTTCCCACAGGGGTAGGCAGAGACTAAGGACCTCCACTTGCTACGATCCTGACAGACCTCTTACGCTTCATCTACACTCATCACTCTCTTCATGCATGCCCGCCGGTTACGGGTACTTCTGACCTCTCCTTTTTTAAGAACGTCTGCAATTTGATCGCGGTACGTTCGTCGAGGACGACCCTGACTCGCTCTTCCACTCACGTTTGCTTTGTAGACTCTTTTAGTGAATCTCCTTTCATCCATCCTTTCTACATGTCCGAACCATGTCAACATTCCTTTCTCAATTTTTGTTACTACATCTTCTTTCAGTCCACACTGCTAAAACTAAACGTCAAAAAAAATATTTTCTATGCGATTAGTATGAAATACAGGCTTATGACGTCATTTGGAGTCAAATATCAGTTATTCTGCAATAATAAATCTTAAAAATCACGTTGAAAATGGATACGTACGATCAATGACAATTAAGTGACATTATTTTGTAATGTTTCATTTTCTTGATAGTACCAAATAATTTTTGACCCAGTACCCAATTTGGGCACAAAATTCCATATTCCGTGTGTTGTGTGCATGCGCCCTAAGGCAGGCAGTATTCGGCTGCAGCTTTACCAATAATGAGCCTGCTACAGGCACATTGTTCGAGTGCACGGCGTGACTTATGCGCGATTGTCCGCGATTGCGACTTTATTCGCGCGCGAGTATTGTTTGTTATCTTTTCTATGGCTATTATTTATGGCTGTCGTAAATGATGGTTCACATTTGGACAACGAACCTTGGACTCTAGATATTTTTTTAAGTGGCAGACGTAGGAAAAGGTGAAGAGGGGCAAAAAAGAAAAGCGTAAAAAAACTTTTTATTTTACAATAATAAATGAGACACTTGTAGTTTTACCTAATACATTCGAGAGAAAAGTCTTCTTGTAATTTAAGAGCTTTTTCTTGTCGATGGAGTTAAATGGAGATGTATTCTCCACTTTTGACTTCTTTTCTTAGGGAATGTAGTACGGTGGTTTCCCCATTTGCCTTTCATGCCACAGCACTTGGGTTTGACAGAGAAAAGTAGGCCCTTAAGTTTTTGAAGATAACACAGTATATAAGGTGTATACAAAGATAAAGATATATTTATTTGAAAACACATTGTAATATACATTCATAAATGCAGTTGGTACAGTATATAAGGTGTTAGTCATGCGGAGCAAATATGCATATTTTGTTTCTATATAAGTATACACTTATATTTGTTTTGTATAGTTGTATCTAATTAAAAATTAGATTCAACTAGACAACCACTCGGCATTCTGCTCGACCACTATGAACATTTCTAACGCACCTCATACAATGGAGTTGCGTTTCTGATAGAATTGTTATTCAATGCGAGGAATGTCAGAACATCTCATTATAAGCTACACGTTGTTTTCGATGGACTACGAATAAATGTTTCAATTTAAAAAGTATGAGAAATATAGGTACATATTTAGGTTAGAATTAGGTAACTATAATTTTTTGATCATATAATTTTTCAAAATTAAAAACCGAGTTCACCCCAAACTACACAACCGATTTTGATAACATTTCTACGGGACCACCTGACAAGTTTACCCTTTCAAACAAAAAAAAAGACTTTTCTAAATCGTTCCAGGCGTCTTAGTATAATCGGTAAACATACATAAACAAGAGAAACATAAAAGATCGTGACGAATTAATAACCTCCTCTTCTTTAAAAGTCGGTTTAAAAAGGTAAAGGAATAAAGATCTAGACGTTAAGGTACTGATTTCTAGGCAGACAGAGCCCAGGGCCGCAAGACTTAAAGACCACTCTTAGCGTGCTTTTGGACGAGAGGGTGGAAAAAGGAATCTAAATAGTGATGGGTTGCTCGCCGCATCGCCTCTTAATATAATTGATATTCGCCCATTAACTCGATTCGATTAGAAGTCGATTTCTATCGAGTTCCCTTAGGGGCTTATAATATATACGCATTTATTACTAACAAAAATTAAAACCTACTTACTTATATCGGCGCACCGCGCCGCAGCATGACTAGATTGCACACACCCACATATTCAAAATACAAAAATTTTCACTGGCTATTCAAGTAGGTACACGCACAATTAAACATTTTGTTTAAACACGCTCTGAGACATATTACTCACACTAAGTCAATATCAATAAAAATATGCGAATTATAAGCCGGACATTGCACGGCTTATTATAATATACTACCTGTATACTATATAGAACATAATTAGGTAGGTATTACATTCATTTCATAGTTTTATGGCTGTACTAGCCCAAATTCAAACCCAACGCTACTGTTATACGATATGTGTGGGATTCAAAATTCAAAATTCAAATGTGTGTTCAGTAATTAAACCTTTACAGGCACTTTTACACGTCAATAAGTATAATTTACGTTACGTGTAGTTTATATTGAAATTTAATTTAATTTAAAGAAAAGCTACCGATGCCAGCGCTTCGTAAAGACCACTGCTGAGAAGAAACGCCGAAAGAAACTCATTTTCACAGTATCGGTCGCCTACTCGCCAGAAGGGCTTTGTCATATTATTATTATGTTTTTTTTTAATAAATACTTTAAATATAATACAATGTTGATACATTATAACATGTAATGCTTGCGAACAAGTTAAGAAACATAAATTACGTAATAAGAAGAAATACTAAGTAGTCAAAAAATCGACTCCGAGCTGACCAGTCCCTCCCGGCAGATTTATCTTTTCTCCCAGACTAGCATGTCTACAAGCAGATCTAATTAGACATTGCGCGTTTTAGACGAGTTAGGTACTACATAGACTATTTGCGTTGTAAGACCATTCGATACTAACTCGACCAAAATATTGCAATAGACAAATAAGAACAACCATAGAGTAAAAGCAGCGAAGCCGAGGAATAAATGTCATGTTTACAATTTAATACTTATTATCCTATTTATAGTCTGTGCGGCGTCGCGGTCGGCGGCGCGTGGCGGCGTCGCGCGACGTCGCCCGCGTGACGGCCGGATCTGAAGCTTCGGGTTATTTTCGAAAAATGCGTGTATTGTTACACTTGTAACAGATACTTAGCTAATGAATGTCGGGAGATGGGATTTGACAACGTTTTTCTGAATTTCTTGTTTTTTCCCGACTGTCAGGGAATGTATTGTTGAAGATTTGTGATAAATAAAATAAGGCTGCTCCAAACCTCATCATGTTAAAACATCATTTACTTATGCCAAGTGGCCTTACTACAAATTAGATGGATTAGATATAGGTAAGTACAGGGAGCATGCATGACCAAAAGTCTAAAGTCAAAAATCCTTTAACTTTAGATAATTGATAAATTTTGTTTAAATTTCATAAAATTTCATAATAGTTGTTGAAATCAATTCATATATACTTATAGCTAAGTTGAATTAACCATTTCGTTAGTCTGGAATTTCAGACGTGATGTAGCAGAGTTTGGTGGATGTTCTTTTCGACTTCGAGGGAGTTTGGTTGGTGTCTCGAGTAGGGTTGCCGTCTGATCAAAAAGCCGGACGCTGTGCTGTATAAGGTTGGACATTTAGCCCCAAAACCGACGGGGATATGAAATCAAAGTTTTGTCTTAAGGCGGCCCTTCCCGGCCGCTCTGTTTTCAACGCGAGCATAGTTTGAAAAGCTTGGTGTTTTATCCAGGGCAATGCTAGAAAAAGAGGCAACCCAAAAAGCAAGAGATAGCGCCTAAGGGCATGGTTTGCATTCTATTAAATGAAATTAGTATTATTATTAACTATCCATTGAACGAATATTAACTATTCATAGGGAGCGGAAATTTCATAAAACTTGTTCCAGGTGATACGTGTTTATCAGTAAGCCTTACAAGTGTGTGAAATAAATGTTTTGTATTCAAAGTTTTCAATATATTTGCAAGGTTTGTATCGAAATATTTTTTTTTACTTTTACAATTTATGATTACTTTATGAACGGTCAAAGTTTAGCTAAAATTTGTGTAAAAAAGCAGATGTTTGGAGGCTTATACTGACTTTGTTTTTCTAAATTTCAATTTTTAATTTCGATAGAAACCTAGAAATAGCTCCCAAGATACCTGTAAGTTCAGAAGTTTTCAAGAAAGATCAGATACAACTCCATAATCACGTACGAGCGTTTGTATGAAAAGTAAGACGGGAAGGCCCCTCTTAAGTACAATATCTGTGTGGAGGTCTAAGAAAAGGTCGTGAGTTTATTTTTTCGATTTTATTAAAACAGATAGATGCCTGCTTTAGAATAAAAAAGAACATGTTTATCGCGGAACCTTGGTTGGAACGAAGTTATTTTCGTAGTAAAATAAATGATTCGTGACGGTAAAATCTTACCTACACCTTTTTTCGCTTAGCTCCCCATCCGCCAAGTCTGTACCGTCCGAAAGGGACAAAAGGTAGATATACCTACTTCAGACTTTGAAGGAATTTCAGCACAAACAAAGGCATCTTTTAGTTCCTCAAAGTATTCCAACCAAAGCAGCATAAGTCGATAACGGCCAACAAAACGGTAGTAAAACTGCTTTTCGAGGCCTATCCGCCGTAAGCGGTGGCCGGTTAGCACAAAGGCAGAAGTGCCACTTTTGAATCGCGGAGTCACCTAAACGAATGGTTTTTCCATACAAAAACCGTTCGTTTAGTGAGTCCGCGATTGAAAAATGGCACCACAGCTCATGGTGCGGTAGTGACCGCAGCCCATCGCAGCCCATCGGATATAAATACCGCAGATAATACCGCTGCCTTAGATCTCGGCGGCGGGCGATTCGCTCCACCGCGCCTGGTAATCGCACCGCCTACCCTACAATGAAAACAACTCACTGTACAATCGAAAACCTACCCAATTTTGTTTAACTTGAGTCGAAATTTCAGTGGTAACACTTCGGATTCATGATGTTAACCTAAAACTTTAACATCCCAAGCGATTCCCTATCTTATTTCAAGCATCTTTAGAGCTATTTTAGAGTAAATACAGCACAAAGGGCGTGCAAGACAACGGAAGCTAAATCGCCGATGGTATCTCCTGTAATTAGTAGTTTAATTAAGAAATGCGAGTTAAGAAGCGATAATTACATCATTAATTTGGGTTCCGCGGAGAAAATTGAGTTTTTCTAAGAACTTTCCGCTCGTGAAATTAACTGATACTATTTTGAGATTCTGATGAAACTAAGCTGCGTTCAGGATGACGATGAGTGAAACAAAACGTCTGTAAAACATATACAAGAGGCTATTTTAGTTCATAAATCTTCAATGCTTTGACTCATTCGCATAATTTTGAATAAGTAGAGACTTGAGGTAGGTACCTATACGATTACCGAAGTAGTATTGTGTCTCTCTATCTATCTGATCAGTAAATATAGGGGAAATGTTGCGATTTTATTTGTGATTTAAATATCTGCATTCACTTTCATGGTGCCTAGGTAGTTTTCTCCTATCCTTAACACCATGTAATATTTTAAATATCATACCATTATGACGACTCTATATTAAAATATATTTTCCCTGGAGTAGATAAAAAAGGAGTGACATAAGACAAAAAAATCGATTATCGAAATAATCGATCTTCGCTTTAAATTCGATTGTAGGTCTTTTTTCTAAAAAAGGATAAACAAACATTTTTTAATAATAATTATTTTTTGATTATTTAAATCATTGAAAAAATCGATTTTTTTACAAAGAAAAAATCTTTGTTTTTCATAATCGATTTTTTTTTCACATCTCCTAAAGTCACGCTTATCTCAAAATAGTGGATATAAACAAGAACAACACGAATCACAAATACAAACATGTTGTTGCTATAGGCACCTGATCCAGAAATAGCCTCCCTTGATCGACTTTATCTGTCGATAGAATAGCAGATATCAAAGCCCCTGGACCTTATATCATTTCGTCATCATTTAGTTAAAAAACGAAGGGAGTCCTTTTTTTCAGGAAGTCCAAAGCTCCCTTGAAAAGATATGAACAAGTTGTTTTTGTGTTTCGTAAAAACAGAAAGACTAACAAACAGGATTACGTTTCGGTTTACGGTTACAGTCACATTTCGGGCTCACGAAGGGCCATCGTCTGATGTATCCGTGTCAAAGGGGCCGCCGTTCCCACAATACAACTGTAGGGCTGACTCATACGGGAAATCCACGTTTGCATAGATTATCCCAAAATGAAAATCATACAAATAGTTTGATAAAAGATAGGTAATAACACTGGCACATAATAATACAAGATTTCTTTGTTAGTTGAGTTAGTATCCCATAACATCTGTGTGGTTTATCCGTATATATTTATTTAGGTACTAGCTGACCCGGCGAACTTCGTTCCGCCCGTTTCCGTTCCAGTTCCCGTTCACGATTTTCTCTCCATAAGAACCCTCTTCGGACTTCATTAAACACAACAAAAAATTAATCAGCCAAATCATTTTTTCATTCATTTTTAACCGACTTCAAAAAAGAAGGGACCGATACTGAATTGGGTTTCTTTCGGTAAATAATAATCAGTAATCTTCCCAGCAGTGGTCGTTCCGAAACGCTAGTAGTTTTTAACTTTTGCACTAAAATAATATTTGAAAAATGTACTTCAATAAGAGATAATTTTATTCTACATTGAATAAAAGATTTTGACTTTGAGAAGGTTCTATGTTTTTTTTGTATGTTCACCGATTCCTCCGTCTGATGTGAAATGATTTTTAAAATTTTATTTTATTCATTACTAGCGTTTGCCCGCGGCTTCGCTCGCGTAATGGGTGTAATTTATCAAAATCCTTTTTAGAGGATGCCTACGTCATAGTAGCTTTATGCATGCAAAGTCTCAGCCCGATCGGTTTAAAATTGACAAAGTTTCATACAAACTTTCATCTCCTATTTTATCCCCTTGGGGGTAGAATTGATCAAAATCCTTTCTTAGCGGATGCCTACGTCATAACATCTACCTGTATGCCAAATTTGGGCTGTGCGTTGATAAATCACTATGTCAGTCAGTCAGTCACCTTTGAGTTATATATATTTAGATTTATATAGATAGATAGATTTAGCATGTGTGTGTAAGATAAAGAAAACATAGTAGGTTCTATTTTGTTAGTCTTCGCTTGAGATAACCCTGAACAGCTTCTTTGACAACCGTCACATGTCATGACCACGTCACACGCGTGTTATGTGGGCTACTGGAGACATGTGGGGCTTATTAAGGGGAGGCGCCGCCCGCCGGAGCGCCTATCAACATGTTTTACTGTCGGTGCAGTCAAAGAGAGAAGGTGCGGTTTAACAAAGAGGAAACATGTAATTTGATCTAAAGTATGTACTCTACAAATACATTCATTTAAACATACGATTTGTATAAGATTACACAAATTAACAATCAAAAAGGAAAAAATTAAAGTAGTTAGTTGTAGTTGTTTTTCGTGTGTGTAAGTGGCCAACACTGGTGTAAGATTTTTCAGTGGTAGTAACTGATTTTTTTGAACAATCATGAACTCGTACTTTATAAACACTTATCTAATAAATCTTTGCGAGCCTACTTCAAACTTCTCAACGGCTTTAAGGGGCTACATTTTCAGGGGTCCAGTGCTGCCCCCATTTAAAATAAATAATTTGAAAGAAAACAGAGACATCATTAAAAATTTGGTTTTAATCAGACCCTAGATAACCCTTCAAACTATTTTATGAACTACTAAATACAGTTTAAAGTGAGAATATGAAGCTTTTCTACGCACATACGCCAAAAGTGGCCGTTTTTTGCAGTGGTGCGTAGAAAAGCTTCATGTTCTCATTTTAAACTGTAAACAATAGTTCATAAAACAGTTTGAACGGTTATCTAGGGTCTGATCAAGACAAAATTTTAAATGATATCTCCGTTTTCTTTTAAATGATTTGTTTCAAATGGGGGCAGCACTGGACCCCAAAAATTCAGGTAGCCCCTTAAGATAGATAGATAGATTTATTACTAGAGAAACAGAACCCATCGAATTCATTTCTCACAAATGCACAGTCAATAACCAAACTGTTTGGGTACCATCGCTCCGTAGTCGGGTTAAAATTAGTAAAACTAAATAATTAAATAAATATATACGAACAATTCGGGACGGAAAAAAAAATTTTCTGGCCCATTAGATACTTTATTAAAAAGTATGGTATATGTATTTTTTCTTTTGTCTGATTAGCAAATAACGATACAGAGATACAGCGCATTAAATTTCCCGTGACGTCACAATCAGCTAAGATTTTTAAGATGACGCTAATTACCCCCATTCCGAAACTTCGAAGCGCTGGTATCTTTGTGAATGTGACGACCTCCGTGGCGTAGTGGTCACCATGCTAGTCCGCCACCCAGAGGGCCCGGGTTCGATCCCCGGTCAGGGCAAGTTGGAAAATGGCCTTTTTCAAATTGTCCTGGGTCTTGGATGTTTATCTATTTAAGTATTTATTATAAAATATAGTATCGTTGAGTTAGTATCCCATAACACAAGTGTCGAACTTACTTTGGGGCTAGCTCAATCAGTGTGTTTTGTCCGTATATATTTATTTATTTATAAATTTTTACTACTTTGCTAAACCAAACAATATTGGGTTCTTTATTTTTGGATAATGTAATTGACTCCCAACTAGCAAAATACTATAAATCTAAATATAATAATATATATTTTACCCAGTTGACATTCCTAAAACACAGATTGAGATAGCCCCAAAGTAAGTTGGAGATTTTTGCTAAGGGATACTAACTCCAGGGACCTAGTACAGCCCGTGGTTAAATTTACTACGGGTATGTCTCTTCCACGTTGTATAATGCCTTTGTGTAACAATAAAGCCTAGAGTACGTCAGTAAACTTCGATCGTTTCACTTGTCAGATACCTCCCACCTTTACAGTATGTATGTTCACGCTAATCTTCGTAACTACTGGACGGATATTAAGCGGTTTTCAATAATATTTAGGCTTTGTTCCATTAAAATCTAATTTTAGGAAAAAGTTGTCGTCATTTTCAAATTTCACGCGAACGAAGTCGTTGGCACCAGCTAGTGATTAATAAATAAAGATTGTTAACACTTGTACAGCCGGGCCGGCTAGCTCACGCCGCCGCCCTCGGCTGCTCTCGGCCTCACTTGAGCGCTCGAACTCACCTCGCCGCGCTCCGCTCGCTCGCGTCCACAACATTTGTTTCACCATATTTAACACTTGTTATAAATGATTTTGTAATAAGCAAACCGGTAGCATGCGTAGTTAGGTGGCACTTTGACAGAAAGCGTTGCCACGACTAGGTATATTATAGACAATGCGCGCTACTTTTTTTGCAGTATCTTGCGTTCGGATGTTCTTTTTTTTTAAATATCTATGTATCGATGTCGAAAGGGGGTTCTTAATTAACATATTAATCACGTTTAATTCCTTTACGGGGTAGACAAAGCTTCAGGGTATACTGCATTAGTGGTTAAAAGCGGTACGCAAGACGGACAATATACTCCGTAACATTGAGCATGAATGTATGATGATAAAGTATATGTTGGTTTGATAAAGAGATATGAGGTCACTATTGGACTATCGTATTATTGTATGGAGTAACCCCCGCTCTGCGTCTGTGAAGCACGATTTCGGTCCTAACCTGGCAAACTAACTAACTAAGCGTGACTTGGCCTCTGAGTTTGTTTGTACTCACGTACGAATCCTACGATAAACTACCAGCACAAATTTTAGATAAATTATTCGCGAATATCTTCACGCCCATCTAAAAGTGGCTTTTGGTTCATGCGGCGCTAGGATTCTGTCTGTCCAGGACTGGAAGACCCATAGGGCTTTATTTACCTCATTAGGAATGGCATTAGGGATAATGGAGTGATAGTGTATACAGGGTGATTTTAACCACCTGCCAAGTTTTCAGAGCAAGTTCTATCCACGAAAAACGAAATCAAAAATTCGGCTTCCCATCAGTGTTCGGGCGAAATTTTTCTATCGAAAGAAACTTTTTATAGAAAGTAAATCAGTGTCGTGGACTCAGTTGGCTTCAAAGTTTTAACTGGTGAGTATAAAGGCAGCCTGTATAAGTGTATTTATGCATAGAATAATAATGGAAACGTAATTAAAACCAAACCAATTACGATTCTTCGCATCTATTCTTAGTCGTACATCAGAACGCTAGAACTCCCAACTTAGAAATACCTAACTAGAGCTTTGAGCTTTTGAAGTGGCAGCTCGTAAATCCGACGACCAGCGAAGCGTGGAGCTCGCGCACGACTCGTGTGTACAGACAGACATACGCTGTAGCTATAGGGTAGTATGTGGTGGCTAATCACCCAAATGGTGGTACCAAATTAATTGGACTAAAAGACTTATTACTCTATACGATTTGTAGGAACTTTACTTAGCGTCCTTACTAGGTAGCCAGTGATTACACTGTCCTTACTTGCATTGTAAATAAGGCAAATGACTATTATAATGATATTGGAACGAAGTTCCTTATCGCGCGTTGCGAAAGGGAGCTAGACGGAAAAAATTAAGACCAAAAGTTGTAACGACACTTTTTGTTCATTCAAATTTATGAAGATGATAAAAAGTTGATTTTAGAACGCAGAAAAGAGTTATATAATTTAGACCTATTTTATATTTTACTTCGTTCCATCCGGGTGTCCCTTGACACCTCTCAAGATTTTTTTTTAAATCTATTAAAGTCTATAATTCTTGTGATTTAGTCTATGGTAATATACTAAGCAGTTATTGCTTAAAAAATGGACGCTTGACGTGACGTAGTTAATTAATGTTGTCTTAAGGTGAACGAACACTTATCCGAGCCGAACTCGTCGAACGAGCCGAACGAAACGAATTTTAGAAATCTTTATATAAAATCCTATGTAACCTCGCACACCTGACCGCGTCGAATTGTCCGAATCTGGAAGAAACACAGAAGTCCTAGACGAATTCGGATAACGTCAACAAATTCGGCGCGGGTGATGCGATCGAATGCGAATCGCCTGCATTTCGGCAATGACACTGTGTTGCGTAAGAGCAAAGAGAGTTATGCGATCAAATTACTACTTCGATTTATTATAAATGTTACAAAAATGAGCGATTCTAACATAATCTATCATTAATAAAGCACTGAAAATAAAAATCTCGTCAAGATTCATCACAATTCACACATAATTACATGCACCAGGTGTGAAGGAAATGGAAAAAAATCTTTCGGCGCGCTCGATTCTTTCGGTGCGGATAGGTATGCGAGGCCTTATAAACTTCGATCGATTCGACGCGTTCGGCTCGGATAAATGTGCGTTTACCTTTAATGACTGTCATTGAAAATGTTAGATGCACGGAGAAAAAGTTATGTACCTAAAATATATTGTGAACGTTTTTAAAAGGGAATAGTGATTCATGTTGATATTATATTGTGTATTCTTATCATAAGGTTTTAAGTGATTAAATACGAATGAAGAATGATCTGTTTATACAGGGTGGCCAAAAAGTCGTGGATCAAACGAAACAGGGAGATAAAGGAGGTAATTTCAAGCAAGTTTTTTTAATACAAGGTCACTTTTCCGTAATACATTTTTTTTCAAATAAGTGCTCTTAAAGTGAGAAGTAATTTTTTGTAACGCTTTAAAATTTACGGAAAAAAAATCATTGCTCGTTAAGTTTGATACCAAGAGCTGCAATACAATTTTTGTAGTATTGATACATTATCGACTCATAATACAACACCTTTTGGTTTATTGTTTTTAATCAATTTAATTTTTTACTGATTAAATTGTAAAAAAACTCAGTAGTTTCATTGAAAAAACTTCATATCTTTTCGTGCAATGAAGTTATGGCCATGCTGGGGAAAGATTTTTTGTTGGAAATTACCTCCTTTATCTCCCTGTTTCGTTTGATCCACGACTTTTTGGCCACCCTGTATTTCATTGAATTACACTGAAGATAAGTCCACCATGAATGATGTGAAATTTACAGCGATCTGTTTCACTTTCACAGTGAACTACAATTTTTAAAACGCGGAGTCACTAAACGAATTGTTTTTTGTATGGAAAAACCATTTGTATAGGTGACACCGCGTTTCAATAACGGCATTTCAGATGACGTCAGCTCAACGGCTATTTACGCATTATGTTAACTGTCACGCTGGACATCAAATCACTATTTATTTAAGTTTTTAAGTTATAATATATAGTGAGAGAGCTGGAGGACCCCCCTCCCACCCATCCTCCTCCTCCTACATCTTCTCTTCCTGAAAGGCCGGCTTCGCTTCTGTTACACCCCTGGTGTAGCAGTTGTCCATGGGCAGCGGTGATCACTTACCATCAGGTGACCTGCTTGTTCGTCTGTCGCCCTATGACATAAAAAAAATAAGATGTCAAGTTAAATCGACAAATGTTTCGCCTGTTTCCCACAGGAGTGGACGAGACTATGGAACTCCACTTGCTAAGACTAAAGTAGATTTTTCGATATTTTTGTATTTTTTATATTTTTATGTACCTATAGATAATTATTTAAATAGGTATCAACGTGTTATTATTTCAGGCTAAGCGTGGCCGAAGACGTGTTGGGACCCTTAGCTTTGTCTACCCCGTCAGAGACATAGATGAGACAGTTCGTCTTAAGTGTGATGTATGTAGAGAAAAATGTACAAAAAGTCTGCTTACAAATTAGAAAAATAATATTGAACTTGATAAAAATAAATTTATACTAAAAGACTTGTTTGCTGTTTAGAAGATCTCACGTATAGAGGGAAGAAGATTAATTGAACTAGGGTCCTGACTTATTGAGGTTACACGCTAGATAATTTTCCGTCGGCATGTAGGTACTTATACCCATGATTCAGTTAGATATGTACAGTCAAGTATCAAGGTACCTGACCAGGCCTTCTTATTATATCTCAATTTCCTCTTAAACTAAAAATAATATGAACATAAAAATTTATATTCAGATTCTGTCTGAATATAAATTTTCATGTTAATATCATTTTTAGTTTAAAAGAAAATTAAAGATATAGGTAGACTGCCTTGTCAGGTATCTTGGTACTTGACTGTACGTGTAAAAACTCTCTCGTTATCTAACCGCAATCAGATCATAAAATAAATGCACTTGGCAACCGCGACGTCACGCAATCTTCGCGCCAAGCACCTGCATCGAGGCGCCCCGAGGCGCTCCGCGGCGGTTCGCTGCGGTTCGCTGCGAGTCGCCTCGCCGCGCTGCAAGCCATTTGCTGCTACAGCTGGTTACCAATGATATGCTGTATCTACAACTCTCATGAAGCAAGCGCATCAATAGTAAACGGAATTTTATATTAACCGAAAATCGGAGAAAAAAATTTCTCATTTATACAACGTGGAAGGGCATTGGTACAAACACGTAATAAATCTAACCGCGGGCTATACTAGTATAATGAAATTAAAATAACAGCCAAAGCACCAAAAAATGTCATTTCTGTACAAAAGTGTGCCGCCCGGGCTCTTTGTTTGTGAATGGCGAATTTCTTTGGTTGTTTAGTTGTTATTTTAATCTCATTAGATATACATAGTGATCTAGTATAACCTGTGGTTCGATTTATTACTGGTATGTCCCTTTATATGCTTTGTTCTTGGGTAGCTACGGTTTTTATGTTATGGTTTTCCTCTTCGCTGCTTCATGAATTTCGCCGCCCGAACGCCCGCATGACATTCCTTAAATTGCTCTTGTCCATAGGCCAGGGTACTAATTTCAATTGTTTTTTCGTGTTAAAAGTAGCTATGTTATTTTTTAAGCTGGCTAAAGATATGCTGACAGCCATACGATGATGACAGCCGGGACAAAGGGGTTAACGTGCCTTTCGAAGCACGAAGGAACACGAGAAATTTTTATGCCACTTGTGGTATGACGTAGATACATAGGTAGGAGTACCTACTTGCGTGATTTTGATATTGGCTGATTATATTTAGCCTGAGATTATTATTTGACAGTATGATAACTACATTGCGTAGAGATGAAAGCAGTTCTGCAAAGCGTCGGTCGAGCGCGCGCGGCGTCGCGTCGCTTCGCGCCGGTTCGCGTCGCCGACGCTGTTGCTCTATTCCGGGTGTCTTTGATTCACTGACATTACGCTTATGAATTAACTGTTGTCTGGCGGGTATTTTAGAAATGTCATGTTAAGTTGGTAGCCAACAGTTTGGCACATTTCACAACAGAACCAGCGCATTTATACGACATCGAAACTTTGAAAATTAAAAGCAGGTGAGTTCGTATCAAGTTATCGGTAAAGCAATGCACTAGCACGAGTATACGAGTACCTTAGTAAATTTGTAAAATACTATACGTACAGTTCGTGGTTTCGAATATTCAATGAAAAGCTAAGTACCTATGTACCTACATACATACCTCGGTACCACCTATACACGCGAACTAAGTACTCAGAAATTTTCCGTGCTAAGAGAAATAGGACAGATATCATTTTAAAAACTAAAACCTAACTACGGGAAGATTTATTAAAAAGTACGTTTATCCAGTGAATGTAATGTATATATTTTTGTACTAATTGAGCCCTTTCGTTTGATACCAAACACGGTATATGATTAGATTTATGTTATTTTTAAGTAACATAATTTTTTTTGCTTATAAGGGCGCCATGTTGAATTTATTGTGACGTCACATACAAAGCATATAACCAGCGCACAGCCAAGACGCTTCCAATCATAGATTTAGAATTTCTATATGCTTCCAATGATACCTTTGTCGTAGGTTCGTTTGTTTTTTTTAATTTCTGTATCTTGGATATCATAGAAGATACGAGGAACAGATGAACATACATACATAAATTAAGGACTTAAATAGTACATTTGTTTCAAAAATATATACATTAGTAGCTGTTGCTCCCTGCTATGCTTGCATTAACTGGATAAACTTACTTTTCTTCTTAAAACTACCTAAATGTTGTTTCAGAGTTTACCGCATCTCCATCTTCCTGCCACTCTTATTTATTCTAATGCAGATATTTTACTTCCTATCAATACTCTGTGTGACCGCTAACCTAGATCTTTTTAACATCTCTTTTCCTCTTTGACCTCTTGTACCTACAGTACCACTTTGAATTACACGGCAACTAAGACATGTAAAGAAAATTTATATAAATGATGTTATAGTGATCCCTTTCTTTTGAACATTTTAATAAATATATAATGCAAATAAATTTAAATTTTAGAGACAAATAAGAATTATGTGACGTGGAAAATTGTAAATGTGGTAACGGCAATTCCGAATCCTCGTAATGTAAACTTTGAGTTAATAACTGTCACGAAAATCGCTTTATGACGGCAAGCGTCGTTTCGCTTCGTTCCGGTTCTGTTTTGAAAACATTTTCCGTTCCGCGTTGCGATGTCTTGAAAACTCGGTTAGTTCCGCGCGGTTTGCAAACGCATTTTTCTTTTTAGACTTTTAATTTTCGTAGGTAGTAGTAGTAGGTACAAATGACATGATGTCATTTCATTACGTCCACATAGAGAGAAAAGGAATATTGGGAAAGTACATTCCGGGCTCCAAAACAGCACAGCTAAGGATTTAACCTGAAAAGGGCTGAAATAAAGAAGTTATTCTATAAAAAGTAGTAAAAAAGAGCTATGATCGAATTCGCTATCTTACAACAACTCAAATGAGATGTCGAAACAAATATTTTCAATAGGTTTTGTATGAAATTAAGGCTAATGACGTCATCATTTCTTGACATAAGATAGTTCTATCTTAACATAAGATAGGTCTATCTTAACATAAGATAGTTCTTTGGGACGCAAAGGGATTGCAATTTGCTATTTTTCAACAAGTCAAATCAGATACGATTTTCTAAACGTCAAAACAAATACATGTATGTATTACAGGCTTATGACGTCATTTCGAGTCAAATAGTGCTCTTAATATCAGTTTTTCTGCAATAATAAATCTAAAATCACGTTGAAACTGGACATGTTCAAAGACAAGTGATATTATTTTGTGACCTTTTTTTTCTTGACATTACCAAATAATTGATTATAAGGAAAATACCCAATTGATAAAAAGTGCTCCGTGCTGACAAATGTGACAAAAATGTAGCCAACGTAAAAAAATCAGCTGTTCCATACATTTTGGGATTCTAAGTATTGTAAAATAGTATGGAACAGCAGATTTTTTTTCCGGTTGGATTGAGTTGGTCCCATACAAAATGTTGCTCATATTCATAAGTACTTTCACCAGTAGAAAGGATGCCAGTGGTTTAAAAAACAGCCTGTATATTAGGTATATAATGTAATTGTATAGTATATAGTTATATTTTATTATGTAAGTATATGTATTTCTTTTTGTGCCGCATAATTTTCTCTGTTTATCCCTATGGTTAACTGGGAAAAAATGCTATTAGCATTAACTCCGCCATTTGTTCACTCCCCTAAAGCTCCAAAGAATGGCAGAATTTACTTATGGCTGATTTAAAGACACTTTTCACACCACACTTCAAGGAAGCATCCTTACAGTCCTTTGATCCAGCATCCAGCGCCCATCTGTCATCTACTGCCCTGCACCCTGCTGTCTGTTTGTCGTCAGGACGACGTATGCAAGACGACCGCTCCCCGCCAATAAACCTGATTGATAGCGACGCAGCCCATCGCTCACGACACGGGTGAGGATCTGAACTTCAGGCTGGATAAATAAAATCGCGACGGTGTAGACTTGGTGCCGCTATGTCTTAGTTATAATATATTAGTATTATTGATACTTCCAACAAAATATACTAAATATACCTTTCTCAAGAAACGTATCTACTGTCTGTTTGTATTGTTGGTTTTTCGTGTGTGTAAGTGCTGGTGTCAGATTTTTCAAGCTGCTTAAAGTCATCTGACACAGCTTAACGACTGCCATACAATAGTGACAGCCGGGACCAACGGCTTAACGTGCCTTCCGAAGCACGAAGGAACTCGAGAAATTTTTATGCCTCGTGTGGTCAGCCATCTAAGTGCGGACCACGCCCGGTGTCGCTTTACTCTGCATTCCTTCAAGAATAGGATTAAATTATTTTATGAAAGTTCCTGACTTGGATTGAATCAAATATTTATATTTTTATATATTATGTATGTATAACTGATATTGTAAGTATATATGTATATATACTATGTATGTGTATATCTAACATTAAGTTTTTTAGCGTGTAAGTATTGTACAATGTTCCACCCCACTATTGTAGTTATCTCCTCTTGTTGTAGGGTTGACTGGAAGAGATCCCTGACAGGGATAAGTCCACCTTTGTACTATTGTGTTTTTTTTTTACTGTATTTTAATTGTGTCTTTTTATGTACATAAAGAATTTATCTATCTATCTATCTAGACTTGCGAAAGAGCTAGTAATGCGCTCTCCCGCAGGACCACCGAGCTCCTCGTATATGTATTACTTAATGTGTCTGTGATTTGTCGGTAAATTGGGTTGTGATGTGATGTGTCGGTAAATATTGTACTCCTTTCTTCTCTTGGGTCTACCACGTCTGCCAAGACCAGCCGAGACGGCATGGTTAGGCTATATACACATTGGTTTGCCATGTAATTTGCCGGTTTCCACAATACATGACCGTACCAGCGTAGGCGACTCTCTTGCAATTTGTCTACTATATCTGGAACATTAAGGGAATATCTTAATTTTCAGGGGTCCAGTGCTGCCCCCATTTAAAAAAAATATATGTAAGGGAACTGAGTCATCATTTAAAATTTGGTCTTGACCAGGCCTTAGATAACACCTCAAACTATTTTATGAAGTACTTTTTTACAGTTTAAAGTGAGAACGTAAAGCTTTTCTACGCACATTTGCGAAAAACGGCTCCATTTGGCTTATGTGCGTAGAAAAGTTTCACGTTCTCACTTTAAACTGTAAACAGTAGTTCATAAAATAGTTTGAAGGGTTATCTAGAGCCCGGTCAAGACAAAATTTTAAATTAAATCTCCGTTTCCTTTTAAATTATTTATATCAAAGGGGGGCAGCACTGAACCCCGGAAAATTCAGGTAGCCTCTTAAGGCTTCTGCGAATGCTGGTGTTTCTCGCGCAGTCTGATTTTTAGATCGGTGACCACAAATAGCTCGATCTCGAACTCCTTCGCTCTCCAAAAAGCATATTCAGCCCAGAGAGTCTAATTCGTTGATGGATAGAAAACCACCGATCATTCACGCACAGTCTAACGTAACTAACATAAAATTAGAGACACAAAACCGGAAGATCCTCCTGACATCAACTTTTATTCTTCTATTTCCAACAATTTGTTCTCCACAGCGAGGCAATAAAAGTTCAGTGAAGCGCACATCCTCGCCGCGCCGCTTTGTGGACCTGGGTGCCGAGTCGCACTGAAAAAAGCAATTAACTGAAATGTCGGCTAAATCCGTTCGATTCCCGGCCAAGCATTCACGCGTGCCATGAAAAATGGTGCGCGTACGCAGGGGTATATTCGGATGCAATGGTTTTCTTTCTAGCCAACTGTCTGCAAAGAAGTTTTTTGTTTAAGGGAGCGTAGGTTTGTTTTAGCGAATTCACATTGATATTGATAAAACTACTCAGAATAGACCTTGAGATTTTTTTAATGTAAGTAGGTAGGTATATGGACTTTTTCGTTAATTTCTAAGGGAGCTCAATTCTATATTTATAAATATTTAAGAAACCAACTAGCAAAAGCATTAACTGATCTAAATTATTAATCCATTCATATCTCAACCGAATCACCATATGTCTCCTCTTATGTTTTCTTCTCTAGAAAATTGTTACTTCGCATAAGATTTCCGTGCTTGAGTGTATACGGCGAGCAATGTTTGTTGCCTGTCGCGGCAACATTTTTGTCGCTCGTCAATCACGCTCTCTGTTGTGATGGATACCTTCACACGAAGACGAATGAGCTTCTCTACCAAGACATAGTTACATATATATGTGATTTCTTTTGTATACGTATTGTACATATACTAACGACCTCCGTGGCCAGGTAGACCCCCGATAAAGGAAAGTTGGACAATTGCCTTTTTCAGCTTGTCCTGGGTCATGGGTGTTTTATGGGAATGTCGATTTTTTTTTGAAGTAAAAAATTCTTTAGCCGGGTAACTTTTGTAATGAGTAAAAAATGTTAAACTCGCGTCAGGGCGTCAGGGCGTCAGGACACGTGACCTGATCGAAAATTCGTAAGACGCATGGAGAGCAGACAGCCGGCGCGGCGCGGCGTAGGAGAGGAAGTATTAGTAAGCTCTCTTTCTACGGCGCGGTGAAAATGTATGCCTACGCCTGCTGTTTCGTTTAGGCGGCGCAGGGCGCTTGCGCGAATATTCATGTGTGTTTATGTTTACAGCCTGCCACACGCATCCATGGAAATGCACAACGTTAATATTCAAGTTTTCACTTCTGCCGGCACTCCCGGAGTGCAACCCGTCGTTTTTTTTTATTATCATTATACTACAGTGATATGGTATAGCCCGTGGTTTGATTTATTACAGGCATGACCTTTCCACGTTGTATATGTATTTATCATAAAATATAGTATCGTTGGGTTAGTATCTATCCCATAAGACAAGCTAAGATAAGCTTACTTTGGGGCTAACTCAATCAGTGTGATTTGTTCCTATAAAAAATTTTGGTATTTCTATACTAAAGTGTGCTGTCACCCGGGCAATTTGTATGGAAATGCCAAATTTTGTTTTTGTTTCTCGATTGATATTTTAATTTCATAATACGTGTCAACTAGCGCCATCTAGTATCGAGTAGCTAAAATAAATATTAAAGTGATGTTATTGTTGCATAGATTTAAAAATAGATGTCCCTACACACTGGTGTACAGAATAAAAATCAAAATATTTCTTAAACAATTAAGTATATATAATTTTTGAATATAAACCTAATAAGAACTTTTTGTACCTGTAAATATCAATAAATATCTTATTTGTAAATATTTAGTTGCATAAATGATTAATCTCCTTTTATCTGCACAACTTACATAATCTGTGGAACGTCATTTAAGTTATAAAAAAAAAGCAAAGCAAGCAAAGGGTTAATGGAGATTTATATTTGATATTTTTTGTAATTTCTGGCATCATGGGGACAGAAGTGGCTATATCGTTTAGTACTTTACGTGCTCAACTAGAAAGTGAGAAAAGCAGTCTGTATAAAATAGACGAAAATATAAAGAAAATACAAGTTAGCGGACGGTTCCCAAATGATAGGTTAGTGATACCTGCTTTGACATTTTGTAATTATCTTTTTCCACTTACTAACGTAATACCGCTTGTTTACAGATTTAATAACTCCTCAGGAGACTATGCCAGAGGTGGAAATCGAATAGGAGGTCGTAATTCATTCCCAGACGCTGGCAACAGTTATAAAAATGAAGAGTTTAACAAACGGAAACATGAAACGAAAACCGTGTTTAGCAGGTGATTACGTCTGGATTGCTAACTGGTCTGTCTTTAAAAGACTTATTGGAGCTTAAATTTTGTATTAACCATGTAATTTTATTGTGAACATACCTTTTATGGGTTATTGTAATACATTGCAGGTTATCAGCCAGAACACACGATAGTGACGGTGAGGAAGACCTACATGGCGGGAAAAGAGCTCGTATGCCCTCAGCGGTGTCTCGGGAGCTGCCGACCCGGGCCGCCGTACTGCGGGCTCAGGGGGATGACGAACAAGCCCGGACTCGTAATAGAAGGATCTTTGGTTCACTGCTTGGAACTCTGCAGAAGTTTAAACAGGAGGAAATTGTATTACAAACAAAAGTAAATATTGTTCATAATGTTAAAGTACTGATACAACTACAAGAACTAACATTACCAATAGAATATTATCATATCAATTCAATTAATGCATCCACGGTTACAATTAGCTTTAAATCATTGTTGCAAATTATTATGTCAGAGATTTGGGTTTTGATATGACTATCCTATCCCAATACCACTGATTAAGATGGATGCTTTGAATATTCAAAATAAAGGCTTGTATTTTATGCCTCACCGTTGTGGTCAAATGGTAAATAAATGCCACTTTTGACCGCCAGGTGCGGTGTGCCCCTAGCGTAGCCCCTAGCCACATATTTTTCTACTAAGACTAATGTACAACCACCATACAACTGCAGCGTAAGATCATATAATTATATGCAGTATGCAGTCATATTATTTTATGCAATTGGCGGTAAGTGGTTTATAATTATCTAAGGCTTGCCAGCCTTTTGGCCTTGTAAAAAAAGTTCGACCTCTGTGGCCTTGTGGCCATCATGCCAAGCTGCCACACTAGAGATCAAAAGTTTCAGTCCCCGGTCAGGTCACGATGGAAAGTGATCTTTTTCAGCTTGACCTGGGTCTGGGGTGTTTATGTATACATGTATTTGTAATAAAATATAATATCGTTGAGTTAGTATGTATATAGTGTGATTTGTCTGTTCACATTTATTCTTAATATGTTATTTTCATTACAGGAAGACAAGAAGGCACAAGTTGAGCGAAAGATAGAAGAGCAGGCACGGCTAGAGAAGGAAAGAGAACAGAAGGAGAGAAAGACACTTTACGCTGAACGGGAACACAAAAAAGCCACCATCAAAGCCCTAGAGGCTAAGATGGCACGTGTACAGGAGTTCGAGAAGTGGGAGGCATCACAGAAGAACCTCGGAAACTTCATCTTGACCAAAGCAAAGCCTCATATATACTGGCTGCCCAAGAAAATGACAGATAAGGCTACAGAGAAGCTGACTACAAGTAGAAAGTTCCATGAAAGTAGGTTTTACATCACATTCAAATATATCTTTATTTTTATAGAATATTTATAATATCTCTTAATAAATCGTCACTTTGTTTTGTTGCACATTTGTTAACGTCAAATGGTTAGTTACAGCCAAGTTAACTGCCGCTTTAAATTCCAATGTGACTTGTATGTTTGATTATGTAAAATCTTGCAACTCAATTTTCAACCAGTTCTCCTCGAATGAGTCAGAGCTGAAATTTTGTACACTATTGTAAGTTGAAGGACAATACAATATTTAAGACTCAATGAGCTGTTCTGATAAATGGAACCGTAATTGAGTAGAAATCATTTGATTTATCTCGACAAGCTCTGTATGATAAACAATGTCTAGGGTCTGATCAAAGGCGATAGATGGTTAGTGGAACTCAATGAAACGATACAACTCCATCGAGTTTGGGCTTGTTTCATTTGTCTTAATAAGTTATTTGACCTCACAATAAAAGCTTGTACAAAAAACTAAACAGAATTCAAAAACCTTAAATCATAGGGTTGCAAGCCCTGGGACACAATGTAAATATACCTCTTAAGAAGATGGAAAGCGAATGGGTGATGCCTCAGCTCGGCTTCGCTTTTTTGACTACTTAGTATTTTATGTTACGTAATTTATGATTATGTTTAGTTTACTTGTTCGCGAGCATAAGTATTTATTAATTAAAAGACAACAATAGTCATATGACAAAGCCTTTCTGGCGAACTGTAAAAATGAGTTTCGGCGTTTCTTCTTAGCAGTGGTCTGCAGGTATCACTAGCTTTTCTATAAAAATAAATTGAATTTAAATGTACTTTAAACGTAACATAAACTATACTTATTGATGTAAAAGTGCCTGTAATGGTCTAATTACTAAACAAACATTTGAATCTTTGGAATCAGAAGTAGTGATATCGTTTTATATAAAACTTTTTTCTATAATTTATATTTTTGTTTATTTGAAACTGATTTGACCGGATGGGTTGTTCCAATTTCAGCTGTTTATGGTTGTTTATATCGCAGTGAGTAATTTTCTATTCCATTAAATAAATTAAGGCGGTCAGAGCAGACCTTGCTTGTGTCTCAAAATATGATAACTTGTGTCCACAAATGAAATCTCCTTGATTTTGATAAATGATTTATTTATTAAAAACCCAACTGAGGGTTTCGCTGACAAAAGAAAAGCTTTCAATACAAAAGTAATTAATGATTTACTGAATAGAACGAACTCATTGTCTTAGCATATACAAATCTGTGAATAGTTTAATTGTAAGGCTTTAACTACATTAATTATGTTTTCTGTTTAGCCATTAACAGCATTTAAGGTGTGGTATTAATATAGAAATAAGTTCCAAAATGCTATGTTAAGCCGAAATTACTCATATTTGTTTTAAGGGTTCTGTACCCAAAAAGTAAAAACGGGATCCTATTACTAAGATTCCGCTGTACGTCTGTCCATCTGTTACCAGCCTGTATCTCATGAACCGTGATAGCTAGACAGTTGAAAGTTTCATTGATGATGTATTTCTGTTGCCGCTATAACAACAAAAATTAAAACAGAATAAAGTAAATATTTAAGACGGGCTCCCATACAACAAACGTTATTTTTTTATATAGGTAATGGTATGGAACCCTTCGTGCGCGAGTTCGGTTCGCACTTGACCAGTTTTTTAAGTGTCATTAAAAATGTTTTTCTTCAGAATGCATGTCGAAGAAGCGTCAAGAACTACAAGAAGAGCTGCAGCGAATAGAACAGCGCTGTCTGCGCCCCAGGGCTCCGGGAGCCAAGGAGAATGACCCGGAGCCACCCGGGGACAAGGAGCGGAAGCTCTCAGAGACGGAGGACGTCACCATGGAGGATGGGGAGAAGAGCAAGCGGAACAAGTTTGCCATGGACGCGGACGAGAAAGAGGACAGCGAGGGGGATGACCACCACGAGGACGTGAAGGTTGAGGAAGCCGAGCCTAAGGAAGAAAAAGGTACTTTGACTTACTTTTTGACTGCCATTGACAACTTTAGTTAGTCACAAAACGGTTGCGTGACCAAGACTTGGAACCAGTACCAAAAGTACAGGTTCTGTACTGGTATTTAAAGGTTCTTTTCATTTCGGTACCTTTGTACCTGTTCTAGATGGATACCGGTACTCCTTAAAAGTACAGGTACTTAATTTAGGTACCTGCCTGCTATCTGCTGATACTTGTACCTGCTCGTATCTGCTTTCTGACTCTGACGTGATTTGTACCAGTACTGGTATCGGTATAGCACCGATACTGACGGAAAAATGGTACAGGTAGTACAGATACTATGTCTGGCACCGGTACCGCACCAAAGTCAATGGTACTGGTATTCCAAGTCTTGCGCGTGACTGTGACGCCATTGACGACTAAAGTTGTCTAAATTGTACTATTTTCACTAGGCTTGGCGTCGGGAGTAAGGTAACGTATATAAGCGAAGGCGTGAAAAACTTTAAATTCTTATGAATACAGTGGTATACATTAAAATCTCCTTATATACGTTATTTTATATTACCGATTTTAGGAGCACAGATCGTTCTTTCAGATTTATTCAAAGTCAGCACTCCTTAAATCGGAGATTTCTCACTATATCACTGATATCTAAATGGTACATCTTTGTACGATTAGGGTAATCAGTTAAAAGCCGACCGAAGCTAAGGCGGCTTTCTGTTACTTATCCATCCTAATAATGGGAACTTCCAATTTGTACAACTACCCATTAAGCATTTAATACAATTATTTTAGTTTTTTAGTAGTTCGGGTAAGTTTCGTGGGAATGATCATGTTTGTTTCTATTTGCAGCTTAAAGTCGTGTAAGTTTCATACTCTATTTGATAAATTACATTTATCTACACCCATGCTATAAATCCTCTATAGAAGTTCTTAAACAGTTAGCTTATTGCTAACATTAAAACACCCAGTGTCATAATAACTCTTATATAACCCAAACGAGTGTTATAATGTTGTACTAAATTTTATTATGCAACGCAAACTCGATCCCTTCCTTACTCATCAAACAGCCATATTCTTTATGAATTTCAAAAAAGGAACATTGCCATGTACGTGCGTTCACTCCCACAGCTCCTTAATTTAAAAATAAAATTATTGGTTATTCGAATTCACGTTGTATCACGCCATTTTTGTCCGATATTTACTAATATCGAACAAAAATAATTTGCATTCCAATAATTGTACGATTCAAAATTTAAATAATTATTATAATAAATAATTTCATTATTACCTAACATACATAGTCAGTTTGTATTAGATACTTAGCAATAAACTTACCAGGAATTTACTTACAGTTCTCACAACATTGTACAACACCCTATGGATTTAGAACCTTTTATAGAGGATTCATATCATGGGTGTAGATAAAGTTTTGTATGCAACTGTAATAATTAGGTATTAAAATACTCATGTGATACTTTTATCACACAAACCCACATTCGTGTTTTAATACCCCTTACTATACTACAGTTGCATAAATAACTATCAGTACATGCTGTCCCCTACAACATGATGACTCAGTTGAAAAACCCCTTGTCTCCAAACTCCTTTCTTAACACACTATTTTCCACCATTTTACAATGCCTTTTTTTATTAAGTTCAAATACTTTAACGGGTGATTTAGAACATAATTTTGTACAACTTTTCCTAATAAATTTATACCGAAATACGAAATAATATAGGTATTTTTTCCTAAATACACATTTGTATAAACTTTTTGTTAAAAAATGTTCATAACTTTTTTTCTAGAATCAGATAGCAGCAAAATGGACACCAGCGCCGAGCCTAACACGAGCATCGAACCCAACACCACTGAAGACACAGTCGCGCAGAACCACACTCAGACAGACATGGAGACCAGCACAGAGACAGACACACAGCAAGAAGGGCAGGCAGACGGGCAGACAGTCGAGCAGACAGACAAGCAGAACTCAGAGCATTCCTAACCAGCGTGGATTTAGTACGGGTTGTTTGACTAATGCTGGCGAGTTTATGGGTCTCAAAGAGCATCCTTTGGGCCGTGAAAAAAATATTAAAGTCTACTAGAAATCTGCTGAAGGCAATTTTTTTTTGCAACGTTTAATACTATGAAAGCATAAGAAATCAAAGCATCAAAAGAATATTCAAGTAGCTAGTTACAAACTAAACTACGTCACATTTTCCGCCAATAAGGGTTTTTAAAAATATGGGACACCATATAGCAGCACAGTTTTGACGAGCTCTGTTGACTAGTGGTCATCATGCCATGCTGTCACACCGGAGGTCCCGGGTTCGAACCCCGGCCAGGTCAAGATGGAAAATGATCTTTTTCAGACTGACCTGGGTCTTGGATGTTTATTTATATGTTTTTGTTATAAAATATAGTATCGTTGAGTTAGTATCTCATAACACAAGTCTCGAACTTACTTTGGGGCTAGCTCAATCTGTGTGATTTGTCCCTATATATTTATTTACATTGAAGTCAGATCCAATAAGCTGCTGTTGGATACATTTGAGGGAGCAAAAGAACCTGTCAACTGATGGTCTGCTGAACTGATGGATACTGCCACCTGCGGTGTCACATATTGAAAACGCTCATTCCGATACTGACGTTACTTCATGACGCAGTGTCATGCGACATTTAAATACCCTTGCGCAATAATCTTTGAGTTAACTCTTCCATTTCTTTGTAGATTTCTGTTCAAAAGAACTTAGATTCTAAAAGTAAACCAATAATTTAGCGGAACTCGTCATATCGCGGAAAAAATCTGAACTAAATTTAACATAGCTTCGCCTATAACACAGGTTATAATACAAGTTTATTTGCAAGCAAATTAAAAAAAACCACGGTTGTCAAGAACACCATCTAGGTATGAGTAGCGGAACTACCGAAGTCGTGCGGTAGTTTACGTACTTGTCACTATAGTCATATTTTTAATTAGACGAAGCTAACTGACAGTAGCTAATGTCACTTTGTAAAATAATGTTGCCATATTTAAAGTAATAGTGATGCGTTCAGTTCTCGTTCAATCAGATGAATGAACAAATGTAATAAGCGAGGTTTTTTTTTATTTTCATTACCTACCTATAATTGTTATATTTTATATATCTATAGTTTCAACTGCATGATGTATTGAAAATAGGACAGTCTTACAAGTTTCCTCGCAATGTTTTCATTAATGTTTAAAACACTCGGTATTCAGTATAGGTAGATACTATAGGAACATAGTCGTCGAAAATTTGAACCCCGATATCGGCAGTTCGGCACACTAATTATTCACTAGACAATCGAGGCAATTTCATTGATTCAAGAGTTTTTTCAATCATTCACTTTGTCACAACTCTATTTTTATTTCATATTTCATCAAAAACTGACAACACAGTAAACGTCAGTTGACTTCGTCTAATTAAAAATACGACTATAGATGGATATCCGTAGCGCCATCTATTATTTGCTAGAGAAAGCCCTCACTTTCAATCCCAATTACCGCGTTAATCCCAAATAACTTTTAAACGGCTCATCCGATTTTCATCAAACATAGATATGTATGATAATTGGTTGAGCCGTTCAAAAGTTATTTGGGATTAGCAAATTCTTAAGTGGTTCTAGCTAAGAACCACTTAAGAATTTGTTTTCACGTAAAAAACCGCGTCGAATATAGGTCGGTCCGTTCGAGCGCTACGATGCCACAGACAGACACATAGAGAGACAGACAGGCCGACAGACATGAGCTTGTTTTTTTTTCTTGTTTTTCGAGTGTGTAAGTGGCCAACACTGGTGTCAGATTTTTCAGGCTGCCTAAAGGCATCTGACACAGCTTGACGACTGCCATACAATGATGACAGCCGGGACCAACGGCTTATACGTGCCTTCCGAAGCACGGAGGAGCTCGAGAATTTTTTGTGCCACTTGTGGTCACCCATCCAAGTGCGGACCACGCCCGGTGTCGCTTAACTTGCGAAAGCGCTAGTAATGCGTACTCCCGCCGGGCCACCGAGCTCCTCCTAACAAATATACATACATACGAGACATAAGCGTCAAAGTTATAACAACCCCTCTTCTTTTTCGGGGGTTAAAAAGTGCGCCACCGCCATACGCCAATATTTCAGACCCGCTTAGGTGTTAACCTACATTCTTTGCACCCGTTATGAGTTTGACGCTTAATTTCTGTCGGTCTGTGGTATCGTAGCGCTGGAACGGATGGACCGAAGTTATTGGGAATTAAAACTTGAAACGCGTCAGGGCTTTTCCTAAAAAAATATAGATGTCGCTACGGATATCCAATCGTATCAATAGCTCCGCTATTCATGAATAGATGGCGTTCTTGACATAATCGGTTGGGGGTTTTTTAATTTGCCTAGTCAATAAAATTGTTAATCTGTGTAATGGGCGGTCCCATGTTATATCTAGTTCCATTTTTTCTGCATTATAGCAAGGTCCACTAATTTATAACTTAACCTTTCATTGGGTCATTTTCAAACTTGTCTATCTACATTGTTTCATAGGTTCGGCAAAGCGCTCGATATAATTGTGGTTCCTAAACCTGGTGGCATTTTTATAGTCAGTCCATTTAAAAAAATAGACCAGGAAACTAAACAAAAAATACTGATACGGGAATACACTATGCTGAATTTGATATGCTAATTTCATATGCATTGCCTGTTTTGCAACGGTCGATCAAAATTGTATCATTACAAAGCCAGCAATAAATACGAAATCAGCATTTGAATTTTATCAGATATAATCCCAGCCTAAGCCTTAAGTGAAATGTTTTTTGACGCAATACTAAGAAGCAATAATATAAGAATGAATTCTCCAGCTTTAGTTAAAATACCTGTAAACTTAAGTGAGATGAAATGTATATTGACTTCAATTGTGTGAACTTTAGGAAAAAATAAATTGTATACTGCACAAGTGTTTTTTACATATTACTTATTAAGATACTAAAGCCCCATTCACACACTGCAAGTTGTATACCTTTTACAAAACGCAAAAAAAAGCTTCGATAAAACCAGAGATAATCTAACATAAAACTATATTTTGTGTCTCTTTTCCTCTTATGGGAATTTATTGTAACAAGAATGAGACTGCTGAACGTAAAAGTAAAAAATAACCTGTATGCTGCTTAATACGACAAAATTTAAATAACTTGTCTAATTAGATTGACTTATGTTTAGGTAACTTTTCTATTTGGTAAACGATGCGGTGGAAAATTTTGATACAAAAAATACGCACCACTATTCATTTCAAAACAGGTTATACTTTTGAGACTTCAACGACTTCAGCCTTCTATATCTATGGTCTTTTGCATAAAATTTAATTTAAGCATAAATGATTTATATTGTAAACTTTTAGACTATACAAGTCATCTATTGCTTCAATTTACTTGTATGTATACAGCCAGTAGCGGATTCCCTACATTCTTATCCTACAGCCAGTAGCGTATTCCCTACATTTTACCCTATAGCCAGTAGCAGATTGCCTACATTCTTACCCTACAGCCAGTAGCAGATTGCCTACATTCTTACCCTATAGCCAGTAGCAGATTGCCTACATTCTTACCAGACAGCCAGTAGCGGATTGATTATATTCTTACCAAACAGCCAGTAGCGGATTGCCTACATTCATACCCAACAGCCAGTAGTGGATTGCCTACATTCTTACCCTACAGCCAGTAGCGTATTCCCTACATTTTACCCTATAGCCAGTAGCAGATTGCCTACATTCTTACCCTACAGCCAGTAGCAGATTGCCTACATTCTTACCCTATAGCCAGTAGCAGATTGCCTACATTCTTACCAGACAGCCAGTAGCGGATTGATTATATTCTTACCAAACAGCCAGTAGCGGATTGCCTACATTCATACCCAACAGCCAGTAGTGGATTGCCTACATTCTTACCCTACAGCCAGTAGCGTATTCCCTACATTTTACCCTATAGCCAGTAGCAGATTGCCTACATTCTTACCAGACAGCCAGTAGCGGATTGATTATATTCTTACCAAACAGCCAGTAGCGGATTGCCTACATTCTTACCAGACAGCCAGTAGCGGATTGATTATATTCTTACCAAACAGCCAGTAGCGGATTGCCTACATTCATACCCAACAGCCAGTAGTGGATTGCCTACATTCTTACCCTACAGCCAGTAGCGTATTCCCTACATTTTACCCTATAGCCAGTAGCAGATTGCCTACATTCTTACCCTACAGCCAGTAGCAGATTGCCTACATTCTTACCCTATAGCCAGTAGCAGATTGCCTACATTCTTACCAGACAGCCAGTAGCGGATTGATTATATTCTTACCAAACAGCCAGTAGCGGATTGCCTACATTCTTACCAGACAGCCAGTAGCGGATTGATTATATTCTTACCAAACAGCCAGTAGCGGATTGCCTACATTCATACCCAACAGCCAGTAGTGGATTGCCTACATTCTTACCCTACAGCCAGTAGCGGATTGCCTACATTCTTACCCTACAGCCAGTAGCAGATTGCCTACATTCTGACCCTAAAGCCAGTAGCAGATTGCCTACATTCTTACCAGACAGCTGTGGCGTAGCATAGGTCACTAGCACCCGGTGCGGATTCCAAATTTGCCGCCCTCTTATTTTTGTAATCCATTATAAAAAATTTGGGCATGGTAAAAAGAGTACTTTTATTAGTTTTATTGAATGATTTATTGAATTGAAAAGTGAAATTAACATTTTTTATTGAGAAATCTTGCGCTTGCATCACCCATGCATAGAACCTGCATAGGTACCTGGGTATTTGGTAACATAAAAAAAAATGACGAAAAAAAAACACTGAAAGAAATTAACTTTTTTTTTTTAATTTTAATTTTTTTTCTAAATTTTAATTTTTTTTCTAACTGCCACCTCCGCAGCGCCGCCCCCGGCAAAGTGCCGCCCGGTGCGGACCGCACCCTCCGCCCCCCCCATGCTACGCCACTGCCAGACAGCCTGTAGCAATTATAAAGACTTAAGACTAAAGTTGATTACAGATACACAATCTCGTTATTAGGGGTGTAACGATGTTACAATAAACCTCATCCTTCATGTTCCTGTTTACCTCCTTTTCCGTTTTCTAAAAAATAATTGAACCGCCCCGAACTATCCCGATCGTTTATTCAGTACACAACCAATTAGTAATTTCGTAATGCGTTCTATGTAAGCGTTGGCCTAGTGGTTTAGGCTTGCAACAACAAACCAGAAGTCGCATGTTCGAATCTTAGACCTGGTATCATTATTTTTATTTTTGATTGACTTGCAACTAACTACGAAGAGACCCAGGTTCAAATCCCGGACGGACCACATCATTTTTGGAGTTAAAAAACAAAAAGGAAATGCACCTCACTTATTGACACACACCTGAAATTAAAGTTGCTCTGCGCTGCAGTGTTCGTCTACGTCGTTTGAGTCCAACAAGGAAAGGACAGAATCACTGAAGATTGAAGGTAGAAGAATGTGAATGGCCACAGTCCACAGAACATTTTATTATTTTTACATTTCCTTAGAAAATACATATACCTACTTATGTGCAATCAAAACATAAAAAAAACAGCAAGATTGACACCTCGGCGATGATGAGCTGCTTTGACAACCATCTTTTTGTGTAATGAACTTATGATGTATAATAATGTTATAATAAAGTTTTTGTTGTAGGTAGTTAGCAAGATTACCATTCAATTTAATATTTTGTGATTGTTTCAATTAATTTATTTAACTATTTTGTATTTTTTTTTAATTTATCAATGACTATAAATGTTTACAGGTTCTAATGAAATATTTATAATTAATCAATTTGTAACAATTTTAATAATTCTTTTTTTTTTCTATTTCTTTAAGGCGCACTATGTTACAGAAATAGCTTAGAGCTATTTTATTTTACTAATAAGATTTTGAGACCCATAAAACATAAATGGTGTTATGTATGTATGTGTGTATGTATGTATATATATATATGTGTGTGTGTGTGTGTATATATATATGTATATATATATATATATATGTATATATATATATATATATATATATATATATATATAACACCATTAATGTAACGCCAATGAAATTTTTTTTTTTATAATTTTATATTTATAATACACAATGGATGTTAATACAGGCGCCTCCCTAGCTTGCCCTCACTGCCCTTCGGACTCTCAACGTCGATTTACCAAACGTGGATTGGCCATTCATATTACGCGAAAACATTGTCCAAGACCACCGTTATCACAACACTCTCAATCTTCCGGAGCCCATACGCTGCTAACGGCCGAAAATGATCAAGCGGTGTGTTTGGAAAGGTTAGGTACATATAGATCCAATATACGCGTGTTAAAGCACATACCAAAGGGGGCTAGAAACATGGCGGCCGGAAAACTTCATACTATCATTGATAAATGCCTTCAAACGAATGCCATCGAAGATTGGTATAGTTTGCTCTCTTTCGCGTATGTGGCTTTTAAGGTCCCAGAAAGTAATTCAAGAGAGGAATCGTTGACCAGTAGGGTGAAGAAAAATATAGGGGAAAGTACTTTTCATTATTCTCACGGCGATAGGCCCGGAAAACCACCCTCAGTTTGCAAAGCTATCGAGACAAAGGTCTACGACGGTGACTTACGGGGGGCTGTTAGGCTTCTTACCTCCGATTGCAGCCTGGCGCCCGCAGATTCCAATACACTGTCTAGTCTGCGCGATAAGCATCCGGTTCCACTGCGGCCTATTACTGGTCTTGCAGAACCCGCTCCTCCTTGTCAACAGCTAGTAATTAATGTGGATGATGTCGCTGGCGCCATAGGCTCTTTTCATGCTAGTTCGGCAGCGGGGTTAGATGGTTTACGCCCGCAACATTTGAAGGAACTTACGTCCATCTCTGCGGGGGACAATGGACCGCGTCTGTTGGAGTCCTTGACTAGATTGTGTTGTTTCCTCCTCGATGGCAAATTATGTGAAGAAGTCTGTCCTTTTTTGTACGGGGCTTCTCTTTGCGCACTCACTAAAAAGGATGGCGGCATAAAGCCGATAGCGGTATATATATATATATATATATATATATATATACATATATATATATATATATATATATATATATATATAAAAAAGGATGGCGGCATAAGGCCGATAGCGGTTGGTAGTGTGTTGCGTCGCCTTGTAGCTAAATTGGGGTGCCGTGCTGTTGGAAATCAGATGGCGAATTTTCTGCGCCCACATCAGCTCGGTTTCGGCTCCCCACTTGGCTGCGAGGCGGCAGTACATTCCACACGCGCCTTCGCTTTGGATCTAAAACATGCCCATGCTGTCATCTTAAAAATTGATATTAAGAATGCTTTTAACAGTGTTGAGAGGGACGTACTGCTGGCCGAGGCGAGGGATAAAATTCCCTTACTATACCCTTTCCTTGTTCAGTGCTACTCCTCTCCAACGAACTTATATTTTAATGGTGAAAGGATAATGTCACAGGTGGGCGCGCAACAGGGAGATCCCCTGGGGCCCCTTTTGTTTAGCCTAGCCATCAACAAATTGATAGTCTCACTAGAAGCGCCCCTTAATGTATGGTACCTGGATGATGGAACAATTGGCGGCGCTCCGGAAATTGTTGCCAAGGATCTGGAGATTTTGATTCCGGGACTGCGAGAAATGGGCCTTGTCATCAATAGCTCCAAGTGTGAGTTGTATCCTTGTGAGGGAGCAGCCAGTGAGCACATTGACAAATTCCGCGACTTACTGCCTGATTTAAAAGTTTTGGATCAGCAGTCGTTTTCCCTTCTAGGGACCCCAATTTTCAAAGGGGCGGTTCCGGCAGCTTTGCAAATTAAGAGGGAAATGCTTGCTCGGTCGCGTCAACATCTGAGTCAATTACCGGCACATGTTGCTCTGACATTATTACGTGGTTGCCTCTCAATCTCTAAGTTGATGTACGTCATGAGGACCTCCCCAACGTGGCTGTCTCCAACTGAGATTTCCCAGTTGGATGAAGACACAAAAATAACGTTGGAGACTATCCTCAACGTGCACCTTGATGAGGATCAATGGTTGCAGGCATCGCTTCCTGTCCGTCACGGGGGATTGGGCCTGAGGCGTATGCAGGACGCTAATATTTCAGCGTTTCTGGCTTCCTCGTATGGGGTTCGCGGATTGGTTGCTAATATACTTCAAATACAAGGCGACAATCTGAACGTGCCCCACACTGAGGAAGCCTTAAGCGTTTGGTCCGCTTCGTGCTCTGCCGGTGATCTTCCAGAGGACAGAGGCGTACAGCGTCAATGGGACGACCGATTGTGTCGGACCAAATACGGACAGCTACTCGCGACTGCCGTGGGAGTTGACATCGCTCGGCTTAAGGCGGTATCATCTCCGGAGTCGGGAGCTTGGCTGCATGCCCTTCCATCGCCTCATGTTGGAACTATTCTGGATGACGGATCTTTGAGGGTGGCTGTGGCTCTTAGGTTGGGATGTGATGTTTGCGAGCCGCACTCTTGTGTGTGTGGCGCGTGGGTAGACGCTAAGGGTCGCCACGGATTAAGCTGCAGTAAAGCAGCGGGTCGTTTTCCTCGGCACTACATGCTAAACGAGGTGATCCGGCGAGCTTTGGTGTCTGTTGGCGTGCCGTGCACTCTTGAGCCCCCTGGTTTGTGCCGGTCAGATGGTAAGAGGCCAGACGGCCTAACCCTTATTCCATGGGAGAGAGGTCGGTGTTTAGTATGGGACGCAACGTGTGTCAGCACTTTCGCGACCTCTCATCTGTCGCGTACAACCCGTGCGGCTGGTGCTGCCGCGGAGTGGGCAGCAACGCAGAAACACACCAAATATGCCCCACTTAAGACATCATATGTTTTTATTCCCTTCGCGGTTGAAGTGAGCGGGGTATGGAGTGCAGAGGCCAAGGAGTTTGTGCGGGAGCTGGGAAGGCGGTTAAGGAATAACGGCAATGACCACCGCGCTGAGTCGTATCTGATGCAACGCATATCGCTTGCAATACAACGGGGAAATGCCGCAAGCGTCATGGGCACATTTGCATCAGGTACGATTCGGGGCGGATTGTTTGACTGACGTACTCAACGTCAAAATTAATTGAAATGTATAAAAAAAAAATAATAATAATAAATTTATAGGCTTTATAAATCAATACCTTTGCAAATTACATATTATTTATTTTATAAATTATAAATTACATATTTGTTTTGTAATTTGCAAAAGTATTGATTTATAAAGTATATATTTAAGTATATATTAGTTTGGTTTTTGGTACAAAAATAATTTCATTTTCAAATTCAATTTTTAAATTTTCGATTCCTTCCTCATCATTCTACATTAATTCTTTGAATTCTCTTTGATTCATTCCACTACCATCTCTCGAGCTGATGACATCTGTATCAGTATTGTAAATTTATAAATATATATCAATATTGTAAAGTTATAATAAATAAAATAACTCTGTCATTTCTCTCAAGCTCTCCACTACGTACCTTGCCTACCTCCTCATGTAGGTTATGCAGGTAGGTAGCTCCAACTGCCCCAGCTAGTGCGTGGCTACCTACCTACTAGGAGTTCCTACAGGTGTAAAGACCTTTAAAAGGGTTGACATTGCCTTAGGGCTGTAAGATTCAAAGACCAGGTTTAGCGTGATGGTGGACATATGGAAAACGAGAATGAAAATGGTGAGTCTCCTCGATCGACTTTTACGATCTGCGCGGGAAGAGAAGCAGCTGGTATATTCAATGTTTTTTCTTTTCTCCCGGACCAGCATGGACGTTTTAGTTGCACAAAACACTTAATTAGACAGAGTGAAATAAATAACAAAATTATTGTGTACAAAAGTATAGTTTATTCAAAATACATCACAGTTTAATAGCGTAAGTTTTTAAGTTATAAATAAGCTAGCGGAATGAGTACCTATGTTAACTTCTTGTTCTTTAGAGCGTGTACACTCGCACCGCTGCGGCGGCACACCCATGCATTTGGATTTTGTTTGTATTTTTAGAGTTGGATCTCACTTAAAAGCACGGAACAACACTTTTCTATGTTGCTATCCTTTTTTGTCGCTCAGAACCGTCACTTGCCAGAGCGAGAGAATGCGATGGAATGCTGTAATATCGGCCGTGCTATAGCTTTCCGTCGCTCTCTCTCGATCTTATAGCATCAAGTATGTATGATATTACCAGGTACAATCGGGGGCAGATAAATCTAGCTCCTCTAACTTTTAGCCACTTTTATCAGCCTTTTAGGCGGCCACTTTTATCTGCCCCCGACTGTACATAAGGCAATGTAAGGAACAAATATACGAATAATTTATTGCTTCAATTAAATTGTACACAACAGGCAAGAAATTTGCACTGTAAATAAGCTTGCATGTATACGAATGCATACAAATTTGATGCGCGAGGGTGCCGCTGTCTCTACGGTGTCATGTGTAAATGCTTGAACCTGTGTATTGAACACACAATTTAAGTTTCATGTTAAATGACTATCATTATTTTTAAAGAACTTGGAAAAGCATTTATAAAAATGAAAAATAAGTCTACTCTACTTTCATTTCCGAAGTGAAATTAAAATATTAAAAACTCTATTAGCCAATGAATTAAATATGTCAGAAATGAATAAACTTAGAATAGAGATCAACTTTTAGAGAGCCATTTTTGAAAAGCTGAGTCACTAAACGAATGGTTTTTTCTTAAGAGGCATTTAACATTCGGTTGGCTGTCTCGCTTGCACAATCAAAAATTTATGAAAATTATTAAAAAATGTGACTCATTTGCAGAAAAGTGTCATTGTATATATCATAATGTCATTAACTTTCAATATAATTATATGTTAGATATTGTAGACATGTTTTTTTTATTATTTACGTATAAAATTTTAAAATTTTTAATGATTTTATTTTCGGTGTAGTCAATATCTACACAATATAGACATATATAGTCAATATCTACACAATATAGATATATTGACTTTATCTACAAACATGTCTAAAATATCCACAATATAATTATATTGCATGTTAATGCAACACTTTTTTACAAATGAGACACATTTTTAATAATCTTTAAAAATGTTTGATTGTGCGAGCGAGACAGCCAACCAAATGTGAAATGCCTCCTAACCCCTTCTCCCCGATCGTTGTAAGATTGTGGATGGTCCCTTAACCGAGAACATATTCAAAGGCAGCTTTTGTCATTTGTTCTATTAAAGCTGCATTGGTTTTTTTTTTATTTCATCGGACAGACATAGACCTTTTTCTCCACTGCTTCATAACCGTAACAGTACAATAAATATCTTTAATAAAATTAACCTTTTGAGCGCCATTGACCATTTTAATTGCAAAATGACCACGTGACTCAGGGTTGGATCTCACTTGTCAGGATGGAGCAGCACTTTCCTGCTGCTATTCTTTTCTGTCGCTCAGAGCCGTCATTAGCTAGAGCGAGAGAGAGCAACGGAAAGCTACTGGCCGTGCGATAGCGTTCTGTCGCTCTCTCTCGCTCTGGTAAATGACCTATCTGAGCGACAGAAAAGGATAGCAACATAGAAAAGTGCTGTTCCGTGCTTACAGATGTAGCCTAACCTGAGTTGTCCTTGAAAACTAAAATGGGGGAAACTGTACTATTTTTACTAGGCTTGGCGTCGGGGGTAAAACACTGGCGTGCAAAAGGTTAAAAAGCAACGTTCTGAGGGTGTACCCGGTGAGCAGGACTCAGTCCAAAGTGAATATCCTGGACGCGATGTCGTCCAGCATCCAGTCCATGCCGTCCAGCAGGTTCTCGCCGGTCACGGCCGAGCAGCGCACGATCCGCCAGTGGTGCGTCTTGATGCTGTCCAAGTTCAGTGCCTGATGTTAAAAAAACCTTTCAGTTCGAGTAATCAGTAGAAAAAAGTCACACATGGTGTGTTTTCCATGATATTCTAATAGAAAACAAAAATTATAGAAAATGCTGGTACATTCTAAGTTTTGGTAAAAAATTAATAAATATACAGGTACAAATCACACAGATTAAGTTAGCTTCGATAACTGACTAACTCAACAATAGTATATTTTATAACAAATACATATATAGATCCAAGATTTAGGTCAATCAGAAAAAGATAATTTTCCATTTAGACCTGACCAGGTTACAACAGTGACCATCAAAAAATAAACAAAATAAAAAACAGTTGCCAATTAAACAATCCCTAACTTTTAAGGTTTATCCCCCATTACTTTTAAACTGCTGAACCAATTTCTGTCAAACACTGCTAAGAAGCATCTCAATCAAGTTACATTTCAAATAAAAAACTGCATCAAAATCGGCCACACAGACACACGAGACACGTCAAACCTATAACACCTCTCTTTTTCATGGGGGTCAAACAAATATGACATATGCCTTAAGTTTCTTAATCACCTCTTTAATCTCCTGCAGTGTCAGGGCTCCAGGCAGATCAGCTTTGTTAGCGAGCACCAATAAAGTGGCCCCTGCAAGCCTCTCTTCCCGGAGCAGGGAGTGGAGCTCCCGCGCACAGTCGGAGAGCCGCCGCGCGTCTGCGCTGTCCACCACCCACGCCACACCGTCTGTGCTCTCAAAGTAATTCTTCCAATATGACCTGGAACATTAAATGATTTATCACCAACACTGAGCCTGTAATAGATATGACACTGTTTCATGTATTTCATCACTATGAAGTAGGAGAGACTAAATCAAAAAAAGCATGATGAATCAGTTGTAAAGGAGATATTATGCAGCATTAATAATGGATCTGATTATACAGAAAAGGTTTTTGTAATTCAACGATTGGGACGCAGAGAGCCGGGCAAGACTAGACCTATGAAAGTAGTACTGAGATCAAGGCAGGACGCTATTTGGATTTTGAAGAATAAAAGTAAGGCGAATAAAGAGGTAAGAGTTTACGATGATAAGACACCCAAGCAACGCGAAGAGCTGGAAAAACTTCGGATGACTCTTAAAGCCCGTGTTGAGAGAGGCGAAACGGGCCTGACCATTAAATATGTAAAAGGGAGCCCGAAAATAGTCCGGCAAAAAAACTAAATAGTCCACATAGTAACCCATACACTGACTTTACATTTACGTATACAAATCTCTCTTCTCTAAACTCGAAGTTTGATCTATTTTTAGCCTACATAATAAGTAGTAAGCCCTGCATCGTAATAATCACAGAAACCTGGCTCAATACAAAAGACTGTAATAGAACATACAACATACCCGGACACACATTGTTCAGATTAGACCGTAAACATAAAAAAAACAAAACAGAAGGCAAGACTAGAGGTGGAGGTGTAGCAATATATTTAAAAGACTGTGTGAACGGGATTCCACTGATAGGTAGACTTAATAAGAGGTATATGTGTGATGAAGTCGAAGCCCTCTTTGTGGATGTTCAATATGGTACATATCGTTTCCTGGTAATTGGCGTATATCGATCAGATGACTATAGTGAGTGTATATGGAGACCCCGTGACAGCAAATTATTACAGAATCTCATTGCAGCGGCTGAAAACAACACTGTTGTAATAGCTGGAGACTTCAATTATCCTACCATTAAATGGCCAATTAGTGGAGACCAATAGCAGACAGGGTCAGCTGAACTCTTTACAGATGCATTCATTGACAGTAACCTTTATCAGTTAGTAAATAAACCCACAAGATTCAGGATAGGGTATGAGCCATCCTTGCTAGACTTGATAATGGTCAATGAAGAATTACTTATAAAGGAAATTATTTACAAACCTCCAATTGGAAAAAGTGACCATTGTCTATTGGAGTTTAGTATTCAATGCCTTATGCAGACTTCGGAAAATGCCTCAAGGCGTTTGAAACGCTACTATCAGCATCTTAATTATGAAAACTACAACAGTGATTTACTTTGTAACCTAGAAAAAAAATAGTTTATTAACAGATACAGAGCAAACTTGGAATGGAATTCTAAATGCAATTAATGCAACAACCGATAAACATGCCCCAGAAAAAATAGTTAAAAATAAGTCCAAAAACAAACCATGGATAAATGAAAATATTCTAAAACTGATTGTAGATAAGAAAGCATTATGGGACAAATATAGACTATCCGGGAAGTTGGAGGATTATAAGGATTTTAGAGCAGTGAGCAATGAATGTGTTGCAATGTCAAGAAAACAAAGAAGCATTTTTGAATCCCGAATTCTAGATATGGGAGACAAATCCTTTTACTCATATATCCGTCAAAGCATGACCTCAAGAGTGAGCATCCCAACTGCTATTAGAAATCTGAATGGTGACTTAGTTACCAATCCGAAAGACATTGCAGATGCTTTTGCCGAGGAATTCCTTAAAGCTTACTCTATGGAACCAGCTTTTAACAAACCCCCAAAAATTTCTGCCAAGGCACGCGTACAGGATAGCTTGTGCGATATCACATTCACGGCTGAGGAGGTCAAAGAGGCGATCTCTAGTTTAAAGCTACAATCATCACCAGGACCTGACCAGATCCCTTGTTGCATTCTTAAGAACTGTTCTGATACACTTGCACCAGTGCTTGCTGAACTGATGAACATGTCATTTAAATGTGGATACCTACCACGAGACTGGAAACATGCAGTGGTAACACCAGTTTACAAAAAGGGAGATAAAACTCTACCAAATAACTTTCGTCCCATTAGTCTCACAAGTATTTTTGTAAGGATAATGGAAAAAATTATCAGTAAGAAATTGACACAATTCCTGAAAAAAGAATGCGTCATATCATCAAGACAACATGGATTTGTTGAAAAAAGATCCACCATTACTAATTTATCGTCATGTGTGCATTCATGGTCTAAAGATCTCGACAGCGGCAACCATGTAGACATATGCTACCTCGACTACGAACGTGCATTTGACCGAGTTCCTCATCAACGCCTTCTGGTAAAACTTGAACACTTTGGGATACGCGGATCTCTCAAAGTGTTGTACTCTGCATCTAGGTAAAAAAACCCTGAGACCATCTACAGTATTGACGGCAACACTCTGGAATCGGTGAACCTTCAAAAAGATCTCGGTATTCATGTTGCTACCAACCTGAAATGGGAAGAACATATCACTTCTGTAGTTAAAAAAGCAAACGCGTTTATCTATGTTATATATACATAGATCCTTCCAAAATATGACTGTTGAAGTTTTCAGAAAAATATATAAAAAATATATAATTTTCAAATCTGGAGCCCATACTTTCAAAAAGACATCAACTTACTAGAAAGTGTTCAAAGAAGAGCTACTAAAATTCCTCAAGCTCTCTGTCGTAAATCATATGAAGATAGACTTAAAGCCCTGCACCTCACTACCCTCGAGGAAAGGCGCCTTCGTGGTGATTTAATTGAGACGTTAAAGATCCTAACTCTCAGCTACGATCTACCTGACTTGCATACCATCTTCAATATGAGACAAAGCACAAAACCATCACGAGGACACTGCTACCAGTTAACTCGTGCAGCAACTAAAACCAAATCTGCAAATCACTTTCTCAGTAACAGAGTGGTTAATAACTGGAATAGACTACCAGAAGAAGTGGTCACTTCGCCTTCTATAAATGCATTTAAAAATAGACTCGACAAGTGGATAAAGACAAATAGTGTCATTAATGAATTAATGAACTGTGAAAAGACTTTATGGACTCTCAACACTGTGTGATATAGACATATCAGCTCCAAGCTGCTCGTCTATAAATAAATAATAATAATAATAATAACAAATTATTAGTTACTATATTAAAGGCTCATAGAATATATCTTAAAAATGGTTAACCACTTTAATAAATTTGAATTTATTTATTTATTATAGACAAGCAGCTTGGACTGTAAGAAAGAAAGGAAGAAAATCTTTCTTCAGCAAACAAAAATAATGATAAGCTATTTCACACAGTGCTGGCCGAGAGTCCATAGTCTTTTCACACTTTCTCCCTTTTTAGACCTGCTTTGACTGACTTGAGACCTAAACTTTTTTGTAGTAACATTGGAGTGCCTGAATCTAAGCCATTTGGGTCTATTTGATATCAATCCAGCATATCCTGGACACACTGTAAGATTAATGGCTATTTACCGGACTAGCTATAGTCACTTAATTCAACAACAGAACTACAGCGGAGAATGCGAAATTCCACCTCTTACCGTAAAGACTTCTGTCCACCCACGTCCCAAATATTCAGTTTGAAGCCACGATGTTCCAACGTCTTTATATTGAAGCCCAGCGTTGGCGAGATGGTATCTATTGGTTCTCCGTTAAATCGCTTTAATATCGTTGTCTTGCCGGCGTTGTCTAGCCCACTGAAGGTGCACGCTAAGGAAATTTATACAATAACAACCTATGGCAGAGTATAGGCAACAGATTTTATGACACATATTTTGCTATTTAAAAAGGATACAGCATAAGTATTCGCATTTCTTTCTCTTTCTGCCTCAACTTCTTCAATATGGTAAGAAAACCCATTTCGGTTAATAGTAACTTAACTAAATTATTTATTTCCCAAATAAATTCACTAGAAATCCTCTCTTCTTTACTATGTTTACCGATGACAAATGACAAATTTGACAAATTCATTGAGATGAGATGACAGTTGGTTAACTGTAGGGATGCCCGATCTGAATCGATATTTTAGAAAATTGATTCACGGCAATACGATATGCCATTTTTTGAATCGATTCAATCGAATGTGATCTACGCTAAGATCGTATGCCTGGAAGATCGTATCGTATGAAAAAATCGTATCATCAAAAAACAAAAATAATGCAAACCAAACAATATTTATGATCCATGATAAACTAACATTTTAGTGGGAACGATGTACCTATCTATCTACAACAAAGTAAGATGCAACTTTGTTGATATAATCTCGAGTTACCTACCTTAGACTGCGGCAAGTATGAAATATGAAATAAAGGTTTGTATTCATATTTTGTTTATTTTATACCGCCGCAAGAACATCAGAATAATATTTTTTGTTCATTATTGATAACTCTACGATTGGATATGAAGTGTTTTAGTAAGCGTGACACATTGATCCAATTCGTTTCTCAAATTTTGGATCTATAGTTTTGATACAAAAACCTTAAGCCAATACATATGATATGCATAGAAATACATCTTAAATACAACGCCACTCAGTTTTTATTATTTACATTAATTTTTATACGATCTTCCAAGAACTAATGCGAATGATTCAATGCAATACGTTTCAAATCGTGGGTCGCTTCACGGGGAAACGATCCATTATGATTCAAAATATCGATTCAAAGCAAAAAATCGGGTTATGGCATCCCTAGTTAACTGACAATGACTGACAGTTTTAATCTAGGGTTTCCATTAAAGCTTTGCTTAATGTTTCCATGAGATGGTAGAAAGTGAAAAATAGAGATGTTAATGTTTCTTCAGCTGTTCAGCGGAAAATGTAGGAAAAGTTAAGACCCCAATTTCGGAACCCTAAGATTTCGGTCAGTCAGTCAATTTATCCACAGTTAGTCGGTTTAACATACTGTAGCAGTGAGTAGCATTAGCATAGCAGTACTCAGTACAAAACCAAACCCGAAATTCTATTTAAGTAAGGTAGGTAGGTATCAGTGGTTTTGATTTGCTAACTTATTTTGTAAACAATTTTAAAAGTTTTACATAGATCACACTATGGTTAAAGACATTTATTCTTATAAAAGAATCTACAAAATTCACTTATAACGAGAACTTATTTTACATTTAGTGGACGAGTACAAAGTCGGTGGGTAGTTAAACAATTTTCATTCCGTGCAGCCCACGGGTTTGTCATATCTGCATGTTCGATGCACAGTGATAATGTGCCAATGTGTGTGTACTGTCACTAGCCGTCTAGTACCAGCTCTAGGCTAAACCTTACCTACACTATTACACTAGTAGCGTAGCTGTTATAGATTTAATATAATTGGGTAGACCGTAGATGACTAAGTCAATAATAAATTATTTTGAATACTCAATAAAATAAAACGTTACAAAATAGTGTCACTTTTCATTGGTCGTATTCATTTGAAACATGATTTAGATTTATCAGTGCAGAAAAACTGATATAAAGAGCACTATTTGACTTCAAAAATACGTAACGTCACGATTTTGTATTTCATACAGAATCTTATTCTGATTGGATTGGTTGTCACCTAGCGGATTCTTTTTTAGGGTTCCGTAGTAAACAAGAAACCCTTATAGTTTCGCCATGTCTGTCTGTCTGTCTGTCTGTCCATCCACAGTTTTACTCTGCTACTATAAATACTAGAAAGCTGTGATTTGGCTGGATATGTACATTTATTATGCAGAAAAAGTGGTATTATAAAATACTGATTTTTTTTAAGGATAGCTCACATTCAATAAAGTGAAAAGCCAATTTTTTTTCTTGTCTCACTGAGCTTTTGAGATATCGTTGAATAGCCCTTTCAAAAATATTATGTCCTTGTTAACAACGTTTTTCAGTTTAGGGATCTCTTTTTTAATATTTGGATTTAAAGTGAAAAACTTTGTTAGAGTCAAGTGTCCCCCTCTATCTCTCATCTATCTGCTAAACGGTTATATATGGATACGTGAAAAAATTCACAGCTATAGTATATATAACGAATTTTAAAGGAAAACTATCAGAGCTAAGTAGGGTTTACAAATTAAAAATTTATAGGCAATCATCTTATAAAATGTACTCGGAAAATGAAAATTTCGTACAAATTCAATAGAAAATTAGTTTTTAGACGATTTTAGTGGCAGGAACTTAAAGTTGGCATTCGTTACTACGGAACCCTACACTGCGCGTGGTCTGACACGCACTTGGCCAATTATATTTTCATCAGTATCATTAATTATTGAATTATTACTACTTATTACATTAATTTTCTTCTGTCCATAGTCTTAAATATATCTCGATGTATGAGCATGAAATGAGTTGACAATAGAATCAGGTAGGAGCAGGCATTTCTTAATTCTTTCCTATCCTACCCAATCCCAAAATTCCTATCACATCCCTAAACACCATAAACCAAACCAATTTTTTTTGGGAAATCCAATAGGAATCCATTATTGACCATAGAGTATATTATCCATCCATGGCCGATCTCGTCGCTGTCAAGCCTTTTATTTAATTTCTATTTTAATAATGAAGCATCTTCAATGATTTTAAGTGGGTTTATAGTGTGGTAGTGATCGTGTGGTGGCGCGGTCTTGGTGATACGGTTCCTTGGTCGGCGGCACCATGTTCAGTGGCACGGTGCGCGTAAAGGTTTGTGAGGCGACGGGTCTCCGGCCGACCGACTTTCAGAAAAGGCACAATATGACCTTCGGGAAACCAGGTGAGCCTTATTAAAAAGCTTAAATCACATCTTAGTTTGATTCCGCGGATATTCGAGCTAAGATTTGTCTGATTTCCTCATTGTTTATATCTGAAAACGCTTACGAAAAAAGGCGTAGCATGTTTACCAAAATGGGTGTTGGTAATATATGTAAATACGTGCTATCCTTGCAGACGACCAGCCGATAGATCCGTACGTCTCGATCGACGCCGACGAGCACCATATCGCGCGCTCGACCACTAAACCCAAAACTTTCGACCCTGTTTGGAATGAGAACTTCACCCAAGATGTTCACAATGTCACCAGGTACCTTGAAACACACTATTTGCTTTTTATTTTCACTTTAGGAAGATATTTATTGATGTTTTATTTTTAGTTTGGGCATCACTGTGTTTCACGACGCGGCGATACCTCCGGACGACTTTGTGGCGAACTGCACCATTCCCTTTGAGGATCTGATGCACAGAGACAAGGATGCCTCAGACTTCTGGGTGAGTGATCGACAGACTGACAGGTTCACACTGAAAAATGAAGAAGATCCTAGATGACAGCTATCTATAAGCTATAATTTTGAGATAAGATAGGCTGCTGTAGTAAGGTGATATCAAGAATTAGCGTAATGTTTGTTTTGGTTGATAAGTGTATGTTTTTAATGATGACCTTACTGTCTGGTATGTTACATTGTGAAATTAATTGGAAAAGTGAAGCATGGTAAAGCATTGGTTTCCATTCAGCTTAATATATTGCTCTGTGACACTAGTTGAGATACTCAAGTGCACTATTCCCTGAATTCAAGTGGAGAAGAAACAGATATGTTTAACATAAGACGGAGATTCTCATCTCCAGATCCTCGGTATACACAACTAGTTGATGACGAGGTGTGCATTTAACACTTATAAAGTATTTTTCTTCTTATGGCTATATGTATAATTTAACCATAATATTTATTAATTATTTCAAAATATTGTACACATATATTTTCTCTAACAAATTTAATAAAATAAAAAATAAAATAAAAATAAAATAAAACATTTGAATTTCACATGACTTCATCTCATGATTTTTACAAGGTGGTGATGTCAAACAGGAATTTTGATGCGCTGTATTTTCATGTTTTTTAATAATTGATAAAGCAAAACTTTGGGTCGACCTTTTTGATAAGCTAACTGTCCACATTCCTATTTAGCTGTTTCTTTAACTCTAAAAGTGTCTTGAAAGTGCACTTTTATAGGGAATATGCATGAAAAAAATATGTGATATCTAACCAGTTTATCCATAACTATTTAAAAGTAAAGTACTAACAGTGAAAACAGAATAAAAATTGTTTGAAAAATGAATGAGATATAAAGATTTTACGAGAAAATGTCTATCTCACTTGCAAAAACGCAATTTTCTATGGCAAATGCATAGATGATATGGACTTTGACATCACCAGTCCATATCAGACTTCTCTTTCTAATTGAAACTTTACAGTCTCACATGTTCGTCGCTGATTAAGATATTTTATAAATTCTTTCATAGTTGTTTACTGTGGTTAATAAGCTATTAAAAAGCAAATAAAAAAGTGCATATTCCCTATTATCTGTGATTTAAGTAATCTTTATAGAAAACTATGTCATTATGCATATCATATGTTTTCAGGTGGATTTGGAACCCCAGGGGAAGTTGCATCTCAAAATAGAACTGAAATGGAATTCTCAAGGTCAGTGGCTTTTTTTGCATACTCTGTAATTGATGGATTGTACATAATGCTTTTATATTTCATAAATTTAGAAACAAAAAACTGAATAGTGCAATATAATCAAAATAAGGAATATTTTGATGTCTGTTTTATGAAGAATTGAAAATTTTGTTCTGTAAAGTTTCTAGATTTATTGAGGCTAGACTAAAGTTATGTTTAGGTTTTAAAGCATTTATTTTCATACTACCACTACATTTAAAAGCCACACTGTCGATTGTCAAGAACGAAAAAAAAAAGACGCGTACCATAATGATTTTGGGATGAAATAATGGGCACTGTTTCATAGTCTTTTCGCATGCCATTTATTTTTCTAAAGACATTAAATAATGGAGAGTGTTTCATTGTCTTTTTCAATGTCATTTTTTTTCTATTTAAATTTATTTTAAATCATTTGTTCGAGGTATCCCATGACCAAAGGGCTGGTAACTACTTGGCTCAAAAAATCAGCATTGCTGTTAAACGTGGCGATGCTGCCAGTCTTTTGGTCACGCTGCAGGAGGGTGATATTTTAGTGGAACTACATAATTTGTATTTTTAGTTTGAGGTTATTTAGTTTAAATTTTACTAACTGTAGTTTTAATTTAATTTCAATTTTATTCTTCCTATAAATTAATTCTTGATATTTTCCTAAAAGAAATATTCACTTAATTGAAGATATTCCCATCTGTAAAATCCATTACTATTACCACCCTGGAATTATATATTATCAGGTGAGACATGATTTTGCCTACTTGTGTAAAAGACAATGTTGACATATAAACGTGTGGCAACATTGACTCCTGCAAAACATTTAAACAGAAAATTTTCTTCATTATGGAAATGATATATAATAGGGACTAGTGACGTTGTTCCCAATTAATTAAAATTAGATTTTATTTATTTATTAGCTGTTGTTACTGATAAAGCCTGTTAATATAAGGAAAAACAGTATTCCACCTTTCTTTGGGGTATATTCTGCGATAGATCGATGGTTTGAAATGTTGATATAGTAAAATCAGATTATGCCATGGATGGTTGTGCACATGATCATATGTTTTTGTTCAGTTTGGGTAAACAAATACATTTGTGTTTTGTTAAACCTACCTACTTATAATAGTCATTGTTAGCTTTTTATATGTAGTGCAAGCAATTTTTCAGCAGCTTTATTACAGGCTTTGCAAATTATCAAAGTATTTATTGTATTTACTAAAAAATAAAACAAGACTTTAAATATAGTCAATTATTTTAAAGCTCTTCAAATTGCATTTTGATATAAGCTGCACATTATCAAAGTATTTATTGTATTTACTAAAAAATAAAACAAGACTTTAAACATAGTCAATAATTTGAAAGCTCTTCAAATTGCATTTTGATATAAGCTGCACACGGAAAGAGTACAATTTCATCTCTTTTTTAAATTAAAAAAATGTGAATGGTTTCAACAATCTGCCTGATAGTATTATCTTTCCCTCATCTTGGTGCATTCTTGGATACATTTGTAGTTGCGTTACTATTAGCTGAAAGTGGCTTTCGGGTCTCACGGTCCAGGGCTTCGTCTACTCCGTCAGGTATGATGGGTAGTATGTGTGTATGTTTATGTACAGGGAGCGTGGAAGTGTCCCGCGCGGCGGCGGTGGGCGGGTCGCGCGGGCGCGAGTTCAAGGAGGGCGCGGGGTTCGCGCGCCGGCGCGGGGCCATGCGGCGCCGCGTGCACCAGGTCAACGGACACAAGTTCATGGCCACCTTCCTGCGGCAGCCCACCTTCTGCAGCCACTGCCGCGAGTTCATCTGGTGAGCGACGCATGCACTCCACCACACAATTCATATAAGTATTACATATAGAACAGAATCTCATAAGGTCCCGCGCAATATGCGTCCCGTTCCCCTTTCCCGCACCTCGCCCCCGCTCGCGCCGTGTTGAGCGGGCGGCTGCGGGCGCCTGCAGCCGCCTCGACAAAGCGTGAACGGGGGAGAGATGCGGAGACGAGGAACGGGGCCTCCAGCCTGGAACATAGCTTTTCCCTGAAGGTGTTCTTGGAGATGAAGTCATTAATAGACACTGGGGCTTCTTTAGTAAGCCCGAAGCGTGTGAGCGTTTTGAAGTCTTCATCGAGTGGTAATTCCTTGTGCTTTAAATTATTTCTAGATTGTGTTTAGTTTAATTGTCTTCTCTATTAAACTAAACACAATCTAGTCACTTTAGCAATTATTTAAAAAAGCTTTTCTTCTTCAAAAAACTTGTAACTACCGTTCCATCTCATTTGTACACTACCCAACAGGGTTTATATTGTACCTTATTAAAACAGTGGTAATATTAATAAGACTAATATAAAACACGAGTGCAATAAATGAATTGAATCGAACTAAACCGTTTTAATTTCTTTTCAGGGGTTTGGGCAAACAAGGTTATCAGTGCCAAGGTAAGAGCTCAAACAATACTTCAAATGAGTTATTATGCGTTATTTGAATGTTGCTAATGTTTTCTCGTTGTCGACAGTGTGTACTTGCGTGGTGCACAAGCGGTGCCATTCCTCCGTCGTCACAAAATGTCCTGGCATGAAGGAAGAAGTGAGTATTCTATCATTTACTTTGTATATTTTCTCTTATCAAGTGTTTTGATAGTTAAGTCTGGTGTCAGATTTTTCGGTCTGCCTAAAGGAACCTAACGTAGGTTGATGACCTATGTAACATTATCAACATTAGTTCAGGTTGCCTCACACATACCATAAGCAAGTGGTGAGGTAGTTGGAAATGACCATACACAAGTATGAACTCAGAGAAACAGTCGCGCTTAGTGAGAATCAACTTTCCACAGACTGAATGAATGCTGATATTTCTAAGCT